>CP092728.1:13977500-15405000 GCA_030273425.1 Microplitis manilae
CTTCGAATCCTAACTACTGTTTTTATCAGGAAATTTATGAAATTGATTGAATTCATATTATTGACGTGTAAAACTCATAAAATCCAAATATCTCAATTCAAGTGTGCAAATTCAATTTTCTTTTATTGACATTATTTATAACTGATTTCAAGTATGACACTTAGATCTATCATAATTGAAATTTCCAGTCAAATCATTTTATTTAGTTTTGAATTAAACATTAATCCTATAGAAAAAATCACAAAATACTTACTCGCAGATAAATAGATTCTCTTTAACTTCAATTTTTGTTATTCCGAGAATTTACTTAATTTCCTGATTTTAATTCTCAAATTTTTTGTTTTTAATTTTAAACTGTTTGACAATTTTTTCAAATTTATAACCTTAAGAATCGAACAATCGAAAAAAAAAATTTATTTTGATATTAACGTTCATTGGAGAGGTTGAAATAATATAATCAAATGAGAAATCTACTTCCATTTCGGCTGCCGAGTAGGCTTTTTTTTTTATATATTTTTGATAATATATAGCTTTTCCATGCAGGATGCTTGTCATATTTTTGTATATATAGGCTCTGAAGTCTACCACCAAGACTTAAGTTTTATTTTTATAAGCCATAATACAGAGTAATTTTGTCTTTGGTGAATCTAAAGACTTATAAGTAAGACTTTGTCTACGCCTTTATGTTTCAGACGACTATTCCTACAAGTACGAGCCAGCGTCGAAATAAATTGCTGTTCTAGACTTTTTATCATACAAGTACATGGAGGCAGATACCTCCCAATGTTCTTGTAAAAAAAGTTGTTTATTATACTTGTACATTGTCAATTTTAATACAATTGGTACAAAATTTGCATTTTGATTTGACATACTTGTCATACTTTCGTATAAATAGGCTCTTAAGTCCATCACCAAGACTTAAGTTTCATTTTTATAAGCCATAATACAGAGTCATTTTGTCTTTAGTAAATCTAAAGACTTATAAGTAAGGCTTTGACTACGCCTTTTTGTTTCAGACAACTACTCTTAGTCTAGTCGAGAAGTGAGTTTTCTGCGAAAAATCGTTGATATTCTCTTAAAAATATGGCAATTGGTGCATTGGATTCAGAATTTCATTCTGAGAAATGGGTATTTTTTTTTTTATCCGCCATTAAAAATTGCATTTGTTATAAACAAAAAACGAAGAGACAAAAAGGGAGTCTCCGTTTTTTAGCTATAACTTCAAAAGTATTAAAGATATCCGAAATTTAAAAAAAGATTCTAAAAGAGGAGGAAATTTCAGTAAAAAAAGTCTCGACTCCTCCAGTTGTAGCTCCATTATTTATAATTTTAATTTAACGTTGAAAGTTAGGCTCCGCGCGGCCGTTTCGGTGCCTACGCGCCGTCGCCAAGCAAAGTATGCAACACAAAATAATTTTTTTATAACATAAAATATTAATTTAAAAATCTGAATAAATTATAGTGTCATCTAGATACTTGAAGGAATATAACCCCGCATAGAAAGAATTTTTAGCTTGATTTTGGTTTAAGTTATTTAATTGTTAATTAACAAATTTTTCTGACACTTCAGTTTTTATAAAATCTCATAAAAATGTTTAAAAAATGTGTCTATAAATTTTTTTTCTTTTGGGAGCTCTTGTTATATAAGTAATGAACAAGATCCCGCTGTAATAGTTTATAAAAGTTTTTTCATTTGTTAATAATGATTTTTCCAAGTAATCAAAAATTGAAATATCCGGATAATGTTATAAAAAAATTTTTTTTTCCAAAATCTTCAATTTTGGTTGTTTTTGGATTCATTTATTGTGTTTAGTAGCACGGCTCAAAAATTTTTAACATTAATTGTTTAAAAATTTTTTATAAACAAATAGAGAAATTGAATATTTTTGAAAATTTTTTTTTTGTCATTCTGTTGTCTTTGTAAAATAATGATTTTTAGAAGAAAAATTTTTTCTTAAAAAAATTTTTAAATTGTTTATAATTGTTTTATTCATTTATCCACCATTTGAATTATTTATTAAGAAATCATTTTTTTTTCGAAAATCATTATTTACAATTCTCCATATTATTATGAAAAAAAAAATTTTTTTTATTTCAATTTTCTTTGTTTATTTTATAAACAATTTGTTATAAACAAATTTCCATTTTCATTATATTTTTTTTCCGTAGCTTTAAAAAATTACAAATACAGTCATGTGTATTAAAGTTATAAAAAAAATTTTTTTCTATTTTTTATTGAATTTTAAAATACTTTACCCCCTCAAAGTTGAAGCGGTCAACTATTTTATCAACTTATAAATTGTTATAACTTTTAAACTATTGATGATACGGTCTTAGACATTTAAGCCGATCTTTTAGACAATTTATCGATTTATATAATAAATTTTTTAAATGCTCGATATCTATTATGGTTCAATTTTTATAAACATTTGTTTATAAAAAAATACATTACTTGAATTTTAAATTAATTATATCTTTTAAACTATTGAAGTTACGACTTTTATGATTCAGGGCATTTTTATAGAGTAATTATTGGACTACTTAAAAATAATTTTTTTATATTTTTAATTTCATTTGTTTATCATTTTTTCTTTATTTATTTAAATTATTACACGGTTAAGGGTACATTTTCTAGATTTTATTGGCCTTATATTCTTATCTAATGCCAATTCATGTTGCTCTTGCTGTTTTTTTTCAGTTTTGAAATTTTCAATTTATTATTTAACGTATGTCAAAGCAAAAACTCTAAATTTTTGTTAGTTGTACAGCCTAGAAGGCAGTTATGGAATCGAATGAACTTTTTACAATTTTTTGAATTAGATTTGCGTAAAAAACTATAAAAACACTTACTTGTGTTTGTTGTTTATGTTTATGGTTCTATATTTTATTGTTCAAATTTTGAAAAATATGCATAGAACTAAATATATTCCCACGCATTTTGAAATATTTAAAATTTAAAAACCAAAAACTAAAAATAGGAGAGGAATTTGGAAATGAATAATTTGGTTTTATATTTGATTTTTATAGTTTTTACGCAAATCTAATTAAAAAAATTGTAAAAAGTTCATTCGATTCCATAACTGCCTTCTAGGCTGTACAACTAACAAAAATTTAGAGTTTTTGCTTTGACATACGTTAAATAATAAATTGAAAATTTCAAAACTGAAAAAAAACAGCAAGAGCAACATGAATTGGCATTAGATAAGAATATAAGGCCAATAAAATCTAGAAAATGTACCCTTAACCGTGTAATAATTTAAATAAATAAAGAAAAAATGATAAACAAATGAAATTAAAAATATAAAAAAATTATTTTTAAGTAGTCCAATAATTACTCTATAAAAATGCCCTGAATCATAAAAGTCGTAACTTCAATAGTTTAAAAGATATAATTAATTTAAAATTCAAGTAATGTATTTTTTTATAAACAAATGTTTATAAAAATTGAACCATAATAGATATCGAGCATTTAAAAAATTTATTATATAAATCGATAAATTGTCTAAAAGATCGGCTTAAATGTCTAAGACCGTATCGTCAATAGTTTAAAAGTTATAACAATTTATAAGTTGATAAAATAGTTGACCGCTTCAACTTTGAGGGGGTAAAGTATTTTAAAATTCAATAAAAAATAGAAAAAAATTTTTTTTATAACTTTAATACACATGACTGTATTTGTAATTTTTTAAAGCTACGGAAGAAAAATATAATGAAAATGGAAATTTGTTTATAACAAATTGTTTATAAAATAAACAAAGAAAATTGAAATAAAAAAAATTTTTTTTTTCATAATAATATTGAGAATTGTAAATAATGATTTTCGAAAAAAAAATAATTTCTTAATAAATAATTTAAATGGTGGATAAATGAATAAAACAATTATAAACAATTTAAAAATTTTTTTAAGAAAAAATTTTTCTTCTAAAAATCATTATTTTACAAAGACAACAGAATGACAAAAAAAAAATTTTCAAAAATATTCAATTTCTCTATTTGTTTATAAAAAATTTTTAAACAATTAATGTTAAAAATTTTTGAGCCGTGCTACTAAACACAATAAATGAATCCAAAAACAACCAAAATTGAAGATTTTGGAAAAAAAAATTTTTTTATAACATTATCCGGATATTTCAATTTTTGATTACTTGGAAAAATCATTATTAACAAATGAAAAAACTTTTATAAACTATTACAGCGGGATCTTGTTTATTACTGATATAACAAGAGCTCCCAAAAGAAAAAAAATTTATAGACACATTTTTTAAACATTTTTATGAGATTTTATAAAAACTGAAGTGTCAGAAAAATTTGTTAATTAACAATTAAATAACTTAATTCAAAATCAAGCTAAAAATTCTTTCTATGCGGGGTTATATTCCTTCAAGTATCTAGATGACACTATAATTTATTCAGATTTTTAAATTAATATTTTATGTTATAAAAAAATTATTTTGTGTTGCATACTTTGCTTGGCGACGGCGCGTAGGCACCGAAACGGCCGCGCGGAGCCTAACTTTCAACGTTAAATTAAAATTATAAATAATGGAGCTACAACTGGGGGAGTCGAGACTTTTTTTACTGAAATTTCCTCCTCTTTTAGAATCTTTTTTTAAATTTCAAATATCTTTAATACATTTGAAGTTATAGCTAAAAAACGGAGACTCCCTTTTTGTCTCTTCGTTTTTTGTTTATAACAAATGCAATTTTTAATGGCGGATAAAAAAAAAAATACCCATTCCTCAGAATGAAATTCTGAATCCAATGCACCAATCGCCATATTTTTAAGAGAATATCAACGATTTTTCGCAGAAAATTCACTTCTCATCTAGACTATCTTACTAGTACGAGCCGGCGTGAAAATAAATTGCTGTATTCTACTTATTATCTTACAAGTATATTGAGGACGATACCTCCAAATGTACTCTTAAAAAAAAAAATATATATTTATCCCTGAACATTGTCACATTTGATACAATTTGTACAAAATTTGCATTTTTACTAAACATACTTGTCATATTTTTGTATATATCGGCTCTTAAGTAAATCACCAAGACTTAAGTATCATTTTTATAAGCCATAACACAGAGTCATTTTGTCTTTAGTGAATCTCAAGACTTATAAGTAAAGCTTTGTCTACGCCTTTTTGTTTCAGACAACTACTCTTACTAGTACGAGCCGGCGTGAAAATGAATTGCTGTTTTCTACTTATTATCTTACAAGTATATTGAGAACGATACCTCCGAATGTACTCTTACAGAAAAAAAATATTTATTTATCCCTGAACATTGTCACATTTGATACAATTCGTACAAAATTTGCATTTTTACTTGACATACTTGTCATTTTTTTGTATACATAAGCTCTTAAGTCCACCACCAAGACTTGAGTTTTATTCTTATAAGCCATAATATAGAGTTATTTTGTTTTTAGTGAATCTAAAGACTTATATGTAAGGCTTTGCCTACGCGTTTTGTTTTAGACAACTAATCTTACTAGTACAAGCGCGCGTGAAAATAAATTGCTGTTTTCGACTTATTAAGCCATAATATAGAGTTATTTTGTCTTTAGTGAATCTAAAGACTTATATGTAAGGTTTTGTCTACGCCTTTCTGATTCAGACTACTACTCTTGCTAGTACGAGCAAGCGTAAAAATAAATTAGTGTTCTCGACTTTTTATCATACAAGTATATAGAGGCAGATACCTTCCAATGTTTTCTTAAAAAAAAATATTTCTTTTAATCTGTTCATTGTCAAATCAGATACAATTTGTACAATATTTGCATTTTCACTTGTCATATTTTTGTATATATAGGCTATCAAGTCCACCACCATGACTGAAGTTTTATTTTTTTAAGCCATATTACCGAGTAATTTTTTCTTTAGTACGTATAGAGACTTATAAGTAAGGCTCTGTGGATGTCTTTTTGTATCAGAAACTACTCTTACTAGTACGAGCCAGCGCCAAAATGAATTGCTGTTTCCTCCTTTTTATCTTACAAGTATATGGAGGCGGATACCTCCCAACGTACTCTCAAGAAAAAAATTTTTTTTCATGCTTGAACATTGTCAATTTTGATAAAATTTGTACAAAATTTTTATTTTGTCTTGACATAGTTGTCATAGCTTTTTTTCATATGCTCTTAAGTCCACCTACAAGACTTAAAATATATTTTTATAAGCCATAATACCGAGTCATTTTGTCGTTAGTGAATCTCAAGACTTATATGTGAGGCTTTGACTACGCTTTTTTGTGTTAGACTACGACTCTTACTAGTACGAGCCGGCGTCAAAATAAATCGCTGTTCGCGACTCTTTATCATATGGAGGCGGATACTTTCCAAAGTACTCTTAAAATGGAATATTTTTTTATACCTGTACATTTTCAATTTTGATACAATTTGTACAAGATTTGCATTTGTACTTGACATACTTGTCATTTTTTTGTATATATAAGCTCTTAAGTCCACCTCCAAGACTTAAGTTACCTTTTTATGAGCTATCATACAGAGTAATTTTGTCCTCAGTACGCATAAGGACTTTAAGTAAGGTTTTGTCTACGACTTTTTGATTCAGACAACTACTCTTACTAGTACGAGCCAGCGCTTAAATAAATTGCTGTTCGTGACTTTTTATCATAGAAGTATATGGAGGCGGATACCTTCCAAAGTACTCTTAAAATGAAATATTTTTTTATACCTGTACATTGTCAATTTTGATACAATTTGTAAAAAATTTGCATTTTTACTTGACATACTTCTCATTTTTCTGTATATATAAGCTCTTAAGTCCACCACCAAGGCTTAAGTTACATTTTTATGAGCTTTCATACAGAGTAATTTTGTCCTTAGTACGTATAAGGACTTTAAGTAAGGTTTTGTCTACGCCTTTCTGATTCACACTACTACTCTTGCTAGTACGAGCTGGCGTCAAAATAAATTAGTGTTCTCGACTTCTTATCATACAAGGATATGGAGGCAGATACCTCCCAATGTTTTCTTAAAAAAAAATATTTCTTTATATCTGTTCATTGTCAATTTTGATACAATTTGTACAAAGTTTGCATTTTTACTTGTCATACTTGTCATATTTTTGTATATATAGGCTATCAAGTCCACCACCAAGACTGAAGTTTAATTTTTTTAAGCCATATTACCGAGTGATTCCGTCCTTAGTACGTATAGAGACTTATAAGTAAGGCTCTGTCGATGTCTTTTTGTATCAGACAACTACTCTTACTAGTACGAGCCAGCGCCAAAATAAATTGCTGTTTCCTACCTTCTATCTTACAAGTATATGGAGGCGGATACCTCCCAATGTACTCTCAAGGAAAAATATTTTTTCATACTCGAACATTGTCAATTTTAATGAAATTTGTACAAAATTTTCATTTTGTCTTGACATACTTGTCATAGCTTTGTTTCATATGCTCTTGTCCACCTACGAGACTTAAAATATATTTTTATAAGCCATAATACCGAGTCATTTTGTCTTTAGTGAATCTCAAGACTTATAAGTAAAGCTTTGTCTACGCCTTTGTGTTTCAGACAACTACTCTTACTAGTACGAGCCGGCGTGAAAATAAATTGCTGTTTTCTACTTATTATCTTACAAGTATTTTAAGGACGATACCTCGAAATGTACTCTTAAAGAAAAAAAATATTTATTTATCTCTGAAAATTGTCACATTCGATACAATTTGTACAAAATTTGCATTTTTACTAGACATACTTGTCATATTTTTGTATATATCAGCTCTAACGTAAATCACCAAGACTTAAGTTTCATTTTCATAAGCCATAATACAGAGTCATTTGGTTTTTAGTGAGTCTAAAGACTTGTAAGTAAGGCTTTGTCTACGCCTTATTGTTTCAGACTCCTACTCTTACTAGTACGAGCCGGCGTAGAAATAAATTGCCGTTCTCGAATTTTTTATCATAGAAGTAAATAGAGGCGGATACCTTCCAATGTACTCTTAAAATGTAATATTTTTTTATACCTGTAGATTGTCGGTATTGATACAATTCGTACAACATTTGCATTTTTACTTGACATACTTGTCATTTTTTTGTATATATAAGCTCTTCAGTCCACCACCAAGATTTAAGTTTTATTCTTATAAGCCATAATATAGAGTTATTTTGTCTTTAGTGAATCTGAAGACTTATATGTAAGGCTTTGACTACGCTTTTTTGTGTTAGACAACGGCTCTTACTAGTACGGGCCGGCGTTAAAATAAATTGCTGTTCGCGACTTTTTATCATAGAAGTATAGGGAGGCGGATACCTTCCTAAGTACTCTTAAAATTGAATTTTTTTTTTTTATACCTGTACATTTTTAATTTTGATACAATTTGTACAAGATTCGCATTTGTACTTGACATACTTGTCATTTTTTTGTATATATAAGCTCTTAAGTCCACCTCCAAGACTTAAGTTACATTTTTACGAGCTATCATACAGAGTAATTTTGTCCTTAGTACGCATAAGGACTTTAAGCAAGGTTTTGTCTACGCCTTTCTGATTCAGACTGCTACTCTTGCTAGTACGAAATGGCGTCAAAATAAATCAGTGTTCTCGACTTCTCATCATACAAGTATATGGAAGCAGATACCTCCCAATGATTTCTTAAAAAAAAATATTTCTTTATATCTGCTCATTGTCAAATCTGATACAATTTGTACAAAATTTGCATTTTTACTTGTCATACTTGTTATAATTTTGTATATATAGGCTTTCAAGTCCACCACCAAGACTTAAGTTTTATTTATTGAAGCCATATCACCGAGTAATTTTGTCCTTAGTACGTATAGAGACTTATAAGTAAGGCTCTGTCTTTGTCTTTTTGTATCAGACAACTACTCTTAGTAGTACGAGCCGGCGCCAAAATAAATGGCTGTTCGCAACTTTTTATCATAGAAGTATAGGGAGGCGGATACCTTCCAAAGTACTCTTAAAATGTAATATTTTTTTATACCTGTACATTTTCAATTTTGATACAATTTGTACAAGATTTGCATTTGTACTTGACATACTTGTCATTTTTTTGTATATATAAGCTCTTAAGTCCACCTCCAAGGCTTAAGTTACATTTCAATGAGCTATCATACAGAGTAATTTTGTCCTTAGTACGGATAAGGACTTTAAGTAAGGTTTTGTCTACGCCTTCCTGATTCACACTACTACTCTTGCTAGTACGAAATGGCGTCAAAATGAATTAGTGTTCTCGCCTTTTTATCATACACGTATATGGAGGCAGATACTTCCCAATGTTTTCTTAAAAAAAAATATTTCTCTTTATCTGTTCATTGTCAAATCAGTTACAATTTGTACAAAATTTGCATTTTCACTTGTCATGATTGTCATATTATTGTATAAATAGGCTAATAAGTCCACCACCAAGACTGAAGTTTTATTTTTTTAAGCCATATTACCGAGTAATTTTTTCCTTAGTATGTATAGAGACTTATAAGTAAGGCTCTGTCGATGTCTTTTTGTATCAGACAACTACTCTTACTAGTACGAGCCAGCGCCAAAATAAATTGCTGTTTTCTACTTTTTATCATACAAGTATATGGAGGTGGATACCTCCCAATGTACTCTCAAGAAAAAATATATTTTTATACTCGTACATAGTCAATTTTAATACAATTTGTACAAAATTTTCATTTTGTCTTGACATACTTGTCATAGTTTTGTTTCATATGCTCTTAAGTCTACCACCAAGACTTAAAATATATTTTTATAAGCCATAATACCGAGTCATTTTGTCTTTAGTGAATCTCAAGACTTATAAGTAAAGCTTTGTCTACGCCTTTTTGTTTCAGACAACTACTCTTACTAGTACGAGCCGGCGTGAAAATAAATTGCTGTTTTCTACTTATTATCTTACAAGTATTTTGAGGACGATACCTCGAAATGTACTCTCGAAGAAAAAAAATATTTATTTATCTCTGACCATTGTCACATTTGATACAATTTGTACAAAATTTGCATTTTTACTAGACATACTAGTCATATTTTTGTATATATCGGCTCTTACGTAAATCACCAAGACTTAAGTTTTATTTTCATAAGCCATAATACAGAGTCATTTGGTTTTTAGTGAATCTAAAGACTTGTAAGTAAGGCTTTGTCTACGCCTTTTTGTTTCAGACTACTACTCTTACTAGTACGAGCCGGCGTAGAAATAAATTGCTGTTCTTGATTTTTTATCATAGAAGTAAATGGAGGCGGATACCTTCCAATGTACTATTAAAATGTAATATTTTTTTATACCTGTAGATTGTCAATTTTGATACAATTCGTACAACATTTGCATTTTTACTTGACATACTTGTCATTTTTTTGTATATATAAGCTCTTAAGTCCACCACCAAGATTCAAGTTTTATTCTTATAAGCCATAATATAGAGTTATTTTGTCTTTAGTGAATCTAAAGACTTATATGTAAGGCTTTGACTACGCTTTTTTGTGTTAGACAACGACTCTTACTAGTACGGGCCGGCGTTAAAATAAATTGCTCTTCGCGACTTTTTATCATAGAAGTATAGGGAGGCGGATACCTTCCAAAGTACTCTTAAAGTAGAATATTTTTTCATACATGTACATTTTCAATTTTGTTACAATTTGTACAAGATTTGCATTTGTACTTGACATACTTGTCATTTTTTTGTATATATAAGCTCTTAAGTCCACCTCCAAGACTTAAGTTACATTTTTACGAGCTATCATACAGAGTAATTTTGTCCTTAGTACGCATAAGGACTTTAAGCAAGGTTTTGTCTACGACTTTCTGATTCAGACTACTACTCTTGCTAGTACGAAATGGCGTCAAAATAAATCAGTGTTCTCGACTTCTCATCATACAAGTATATGGAGGCAGATACCTCCTAATGTTTTCTTAAAAAAAAAATTTTTTTATATCTGTTCATTGTCAAATCAGATACAATTTGTACAAAATTTGCATTTTTACTTGTTATACTTGTCATATTTTTGTATATATAGGCTATCAAGTCCACCACCAAGACTAAAGTTTAATTTTTTTAAGCCATATTACCGAGTAATTCCGTCCTTAGTACGTATAGAGACATAAGTAAGGCTCTGTCGATGTCTTTTTGTATCAGACAACTACTCTTACTAGTACGAGCCTGCGCCAAAATAAATTGCTGTTTCCTACTTTTTATCTTACAAGTATATGGAGGCGGATACCTCCCAATGTACTCTCAAGAAAAAATATTTTTTCATACTCGAACATTGTCAATTTTAATAAAATTTTTACACAATTTTCATTTTGTCTTGACATACTTGTCATTTTTTTGTATATATAAGCTCTCAAGTCCACCACCGAGATTAAGTTTTATTCTTATAAGCCATAATACAGAGTCATTTCGTTTTTAGTGAATCTAAAAACTTATATGTAAGGCTTTTTCTACGCCTTTTTGTCTTAAACTACTACTCTTACTAGTACGAGCCGGCGTAGAAATAAAATGCTGTTCTCGATTTTTTATCATAGAAGTATATGGAGGCGGATACCTTCCAATGTACTCTTAAAATGGAATATTTTTTTATACCTGTACATTTTCAATTTTGATACAATTTGTACAAGATTTGCATTTGTACTTGACATACTTGTCATTTTTTGTATATATAAGCTCTTCTAAGTCCACCTCCAAGACTTAAGTTACATTTTTATGAGCTATCATACAGAGTAATTTTTTCCTCAGTGTGTATAAGGACTTTAAGGAAGGTTTTGTCTACGACTTTCTGATTCAGACTACTACTCTTGCTAGTACGAGCTGGCATCAAAATAAATTAGTGTTCTCGAGTTTTTATCATACAAGTATATGGAAGCAGATACCTTCCAATGATTTCTTAAAAAAAAATATTTCTTTATATCGGTTCATTGTCAAATCTGATACAATTTGTACAAAATTTGCATTTTTACTTGTCATACTTGTTGTATTTTTGTATATATAGGCTATCAAGTTCACCACCAAGACTTAAGTTTTATTTTTTAAAGCCATATTACTGAGTATAACGGTGGGCCCTGGCTATTTCGTGTCCAATAGCCACGAACCACTGTTACTAAATTTTCCCGAATAATTAATTTATTAATAATAAATTATTAAATATAAATATGAATTATAATTATTTTATTGCTGGTTCTGGTACGGGAAAATATCTCAGGAATGGGTCGACTCGTTCTGACCGGACACGCGGCTGAAATATACTTATTCTAAAACGACGCTGGTGATAAGAAATTTGTTCAAAGAGACTCAATTAAATTATATATAACAAATTTTATTTAACCAAGCCCAAGTATTTACAAAATTTCCCCTTTACTTATAAATTAATTTTTTTTAGAAATAACAAGTGTCCAGCGACAATTTATTTAGCGCGCACATATTTAATGGACACAGGGTAATAAATTAAATAATTATTTAAAATGAGTATAACGTTGAAGAGAGAGAAAAGGTTTGTGACTAATTTGTCGAAAACTTATCTGGTTGTAAGTGGACTTATTACTGGTCGAATCAGTCTCCGGTTCATCACAGGTTCCTTAGACTCAATGTCGATCCTCTTCGTGAAATCCTCGCGGGCTCCTTGGATTCGATGTCGATCCTCTTCATGAAATCCTCGCGGGCTCCTTGGACTCGAGGTCGATCCTCTTCGGCAGACGTTGCACACCAGACCAGCACACTCACTTAATAATCGAATTGGTTTTCTCAACCAGACGAAAGGAGTCGCAAAATCTCCTTATTTAATTTATTCAAATAAAACAAATGTCACTTATAATAAAAAAAATTATTCAATTTAATATAAAAGAAAAGTCTCGACAAATAAAATTATTGAGGTAACAGACTGACCGAAATAGAACTGAGTTTTAGAATAATGACTAGATATAATAAACTGATGGACTAGATATTGTTAGGCCGACTCAAATAAATTGTTGAGTCCTGGTGCTAGAGTAGGACCTCGCTAAGCGTCCTCAGTCTACTCTAGGCGATGGCCAGGGCCTAAGTCCTCAAACAAGTGTTTGCTGGCCCTTTTATATGTTAATTTTGGAGGGGTGGAACTACCCCACTATCATCGAAGTTCAAATTCAATCGAGGTGGCCTCTGACATGGCCCCAAGGGACTGGGAAGTGTTAATTAATATAAAAATTTTTCTAACAGATGGCCGTAGAATCAACTAGATTTTTTTGCTCGATTTTCAAGTCGTAAAAATCACAACACACGTTCACACTCCCCGTCGCCAGACTTGAAGATTGGGTGCAACTTCACCATCCAGGGCTAGTCCTCCCAAATAGTCATCTGGTCTTCATTTAAGCCTCTTCATTAAAATCTCCAACCTAATTCTTCAATGATTCAAATATTACAATACAATACAATTTATAATACAATAACTATCGCCGTTTATAATACAAATTTACACATTTCAAATATACAATAGTCAATTTCCAATAACAATAGTCCAGTAACAATATACAAAATTCAATTTACAATATACAATATACATTTCACAATAACATAATTTAATAAACAAAATTCTCATAATTTTTGTTTCAAGTTTATTTTAAATATCATACAATTTCATTTTAAATATAATTAATAGAAATTCAAATCACTCAAATTTTCTAGACTACTACCACTACTAATTACGTCATCAGCATCATACCAAATTCCATCCTCAACGATGTGATTTAAATTATTTCCAACCGATACTGGGCTGCGTAGGTCAATTAAATTGACCTCAGTCCTAAATTCGTTGTCCTTATCAACAATACCGGAGCTCGCTAAATTCGACACTCGATTAACTAATACAACATTGCCTATTCGTTCAGCACTGGCTAAAACAACTGGACCGACAGTACTCACTATGACGCCGTCAGGTCTTATTATTAAATTTTTATTTATTAAGTTTTCATTAACTGGACCGACAGTACTCACTAAGTCGCCGTCTGGTTCCGAATTTTCTTTTATAAAATTAAATTTTTCCGCTGGGCCGACAGTACTCACAAAGACGCCGTCTGGCTCCAAAATTTCATTTGAACTATTTACTACAATTCTTTTAAGTTTATTTGGTTTGTTCAACCCGGCTTCATGTGAACGAATGCAACTAGGGCTCCGATTTCCCCATACTATTTGTTTAATGGATCTTCTCCGTTTCGCGCCCTTTTTCCTCGGGGGATAGGACGGCGAAGCTAAATTTTTTGAAAGATCAGTGCGACTAACATCGCCAGCGCTGGTCAGCTGAAACTCGACGCAATTAGAATGGCTATTTACATTATTTACATTGTTATTATTATTATTATTATTATTATTATTAACATAATTCTTACAAACGGAACGATTAAAACGATTACCACGATTATTTTGATTGTCATTTATTTTAAAATTACTCGAAGTTCTACTCGGGTTACCTCCAATAAAATTATTAAAATTTGATTGCCTATGGCTCATATTACAATTATTTTTATTCATATTTGAGTTATTATTATTATCATTATAATTAGTTGGTATGGGAATGTTTAACTGACTAGAATTGAAATTTTCCGAGAACCTCGACCTGGATGAATCATTATTATTTTCAAAACAATTTTGTTTAATATGGCCTACTTTAAAACAGAAATTACAGACATCTACTCTAATATTATTACATTCTTCAAATACGTGACCATTTTGTCCACAATTAGAACAAAATTTTTGGTCCGATTTACGACCAGCAGTAGCTTCACTATATGTGCGTGATATAACAATTTAGTTGCCACCGTTATTCGCATTGAACGGATACCGTACCCGATTATTTTGAAATCTATACGATGAGAAATTCTCTTGCGGGAACGTTTGTATTGCTGAAAAATGCGGTTTCCCATTATTTTTTTGAATGCGAATTATCTGATGACTCAAATACGCGTTTATAATCCTCAAGTAACTCAGCAGCTTCGTGTATTACCGATAAAAGGTCATCATATGTATTTACTGACCTAGAAAACACCAAAGTGGCAAGGCTTCTAGGTAAATGATTTCGGATACACATAACTTGTTCTGATTCTGGAGGAGGGGTACGCATCTCAAGATATTTCTGCTGTACTCTGAATACAAAATCAATTGATGATTCACCGGTCTCTGGTCTCGACTGACCAATTTCTATTAATATCTGTGTGTCAGTCTTCTGTGAGCCAAAAACTCTTAAAAATTCCCGTTTAAAATGGTCATAGTCTGTCCAATGCCTACTATTCGCATCATACCATTTACTTACTTTACCGGTTAGGATATACCCAAGAATTTTTACAAAATCTGTCATAAACCAACCCTCACGAAACGCCATGGCTTCGAATGAAACCAGAAAACTATTGGCTGAGAAGTTGTCTTGTGGATAACGTACGGGCCACGTTCTCACGATTTCTCTGATATCGCGCCATTTACGTAACACAGTATTAGATATTAACAAATTGATCGTTCTGGGTTGATCAAAAAACTCTAGGTGTCCTTCTCCATCATTATTAATCGGATTTCCACCACAATTTCTATCAAAATTATTATTATTCCTGGCAAATGAATTATGCCGCCATATTTCAAAATGATTGTTGAAATTATTATCGTGATTGTTTCTTGGTGGGTTATTATTTAAATTATTATTTTGAATTCCACTGGCATTATTACTAAGATAATTATTACCATTGGAATAATTATTTAAATTATTATTGTGAATTCCACTCGGATTAATAATGGAGTGATTGTTACTATTATTATTAGGGTTGCTGTTAAAATTATTATTTAAATTATTATTAGAATTACTATTCAAATTATTGCTCAAATTACTGTTGCTCGTACCGGCTATATCACTGTGGATACTATTGGTTCCACTGGTACCAGGTTGTGCATTAACCGAGGGCTGAAGTTATCGTAGCCCTAGTGCCTTGAGTCAAGTGACCTGTACTGCACTCCCCGTCGCCAAAACTGTGAGTTACGGTGCGAACAGTTTGTGTATCATGTTGTACAGGCACTTGCGGACTATTTACCCGTTGGTTGTTAATGGCTAGGCTCAAATTCTGTAGACAATCCAAAATTTGCGAAAGAACAGTTAGACTTACTCCTTGATCAGCCTGTACGGAAACTGGAACGGTGCCAGGAAGAAAAGCGGATCCCGTATTAGGCTGAATTTGTTGTACAAGTACCGGTGGATTATTCGTTTGAATTTTCGCAGGTGTAGTTGTGGCGATGATCGGTGTAGTTGAGACGGTAGTCATCGTAGTTGAGGGTGGTGAGTGTACTACCCTGGGTTGGCTTCTATCCTTAGAAGATCCAACTCCTTCAAAAATTACTTCCTCACTTTCCCGCCTACCACTGTTAAACCGTACGCTTGGAATTTTCGACGCGTCGGTGGTCGAGTGATACTCATAATATATTTTACCAATTACTGGGACTTAAATTTAATTTATTATCAACAATAGCTGGTATATGATAAACAGCTTACAAGTCCCAATAATACTTAAATCTGGATAAATTTTAATTACCGGATACAAATTTCAAATAACTTAAAATATATTCTTTTGTCAATTACTAAAAATAAAATACATTTATTGGTTTCCGGATTAACGATTTACTTTTGCTACTAAATGACGTCAGCTATAGCTACTTTAATCCCTAACAATGACAGTCTTTGTAAAATTATAAATATTCTCTTTTATTATAAATTTATTACAATGGTTTAAATATTAAACCATAAATTTTATTATAATTTAATTGCTTTCGATAACGGAATTCTTTACAATGCTTAAAATTTTCAGCCACGAATTTTTATTTTACTTTATTTAGTTTATGATTATTTACTTTACTTGAACTTTATTTCAGCGATTTATTTAATTATTACTTAGACTTAAGTCTAGTGAGCAAAATATTTGAAATTAATTAAATATTACTTTTATTAAGCAGTTTTATTACAATGACTCATTCGCTTAGTAAATTTTTCTCAATCCAAACGGTGGTTTATTTTAAATCAAAGTAATTTAAAATTATCCGTAATTATTTTATTATAAATTGAACTTGTAATTTTACTACAGAATTTACTTTTATTATTTAATTTCAATCAACGAAAAAATTACTGTCACTGTTAGTCTTGAAAAAATAAATTTTATTTGACTAAATTTATTTAATTATTACTTATTTTAGTTCAATTTTTCCACAAAGAATTTACCAAGAAACTAGTAGCAACTTAATATGATACTTATTATTTGTGTTATGAGTAACGCATGCGACCAGCGTAAGCTAATGGCTTTGCCTTGATCTACACGAGACCACCGAAATTTATCGATTTTTACTTTTACTAGTACGACTTAAATTTGGACTTTTTGAATATTTTATTTTTTCATTTAACGAATTACTTTATGTTTTATTTATTTTATGTATTTTAGCAAATTATTATTTTAAAATCTTCATCACTTCAGATATCTTACTTAAGTAGTTTGGACAACCAATATGATACGTACAATATAACACAATTTATAATATCAGTATTTCTCTCTTCAACGGTAAAATATAATTAATTCAATTTTTTCAAAGTTTTTCAAATTTAATGTTACTTTATCACCAGGTCTAGAATTTTTCAGAACGAGGAACATGAGTTGGGCGCCAAATATAACGGTGGGCCCTGGCTATTTCGTGTCCAATAGCCACGAACCACTGTTAATTAATATTTCCCGAATTTAGTTAATTAATTGATAATAAATTATAAAATATAATTATAAATTTAAGATTATTTTGTTGGTTCAGAAAAAACGGGAAATAGATCTCAGAGATGGGTCGACTCGTTCTGACCGGACACGCGGCTGAAATATACTTATTCTAAAACGACGCTGGTGATAAGAAATTTGTTCAAAGAGACTCAATTAAATTATATATAACAAATTTTATTTAACCAAGCCCAAGTATATACAAAATTTCCCCTTTACTTATAAATTAATTTCTTTTAGAAATAACAAGTGTCCAGCGACAATTTATTTAGCGCGCAAATATTTAATGGACACAGGGTAATAAATTGAATAATTATTTAAAATGAGTATAACGTTGAAGAGAGAGAAAAGGTTTGTGACTAATTTGTCGAAAACTTATCTGGTTGTAAGTGGACTTATTACTGGTGGAATCAGTCTCCGGTTCATCACAGGTTCCTTAGACTCAATGTCGATCCTCTTCGTGAAATCCTCGCGGGCTCCTTGGATTCGATGTCGATCGTCTTCATGAAATCCTCGCGGGCTCCTTGGACTCGAGGTGGATCCTCTTCGGCAGACGTTGCGCACCAAACCAGCACACTCACTTAATAATCGAATTGGTTTTCTTAACCAGACGAAAGGAGTCGCAAAATCTCCTTATTTAATTTATTCAAATAAAACAAATGTCACTTATAATAAAATAAATAATTCAATTTAATATAAAAGAAAAGTCTCGACAAATAAAATTATTTAGGTAACAGACTGACCGAAATAGAACTGAGTTTTAGAATAATGACTAGATGTAATAAACCGATGGACTAGATATTGTTAGGCCGACTCAAATAAATTGTTGAGTCCTGGTGCTAGAGTAGGACCTCGCTAAGCGTCCTCAGTCTACTCTAGGCGATGGCCAGGGCCTAAGTCCTTAAACAAGTGTTTGCTGGCCCTTTTATATGTTAATTTTGGAGGGGTGGAACTACCCCACTATCATCGAAGTTCAAGTTCAATCGAGGTGGCCTCTGACATGGCCCCAAGGGACTGGGAAGTGTTAATTAATATAAAAATTTTTCTCACAGATGGCCGTAGAATCAACTAGATCTTTTCGCTCGATTTTCAAGTCGTAAAAATCACAACACACGTTCACACGAGTAATTTTGTCCTTAGTACGTATAGAGACTTACAAGTAAGGCTCTGTCTTTGTCTTTATATATCAGACAACTACTCTTAGTAGTACCAGCCAGCGCCAAAATAAATGGCTGTTCGCAACATTTTATAATAGAAGTATAGGGAGGCGGATATCTTCCAAAGTACTCTTGAAATGTAATATTTTATTATACCTGTACATTGTCAACTTTGATACAATTTGTACAAAATTTGCATTTTTACTCGTCATACTTTCCATATTTTTGTATATATAGGCTATCGAGTCCACCACCAAGACTTAAGTTTAATTTTTAAAGCCATATTACCGAGTAATTTTGTCCTTAGTACGTATAGAGACTTATAAGTAAGGCTCTGTCTATTTTTTTTGTATCAGACAACTACTCTTAGTAGTGTGACGTCACGACGTCGTATTCTTGCTGTCGATCAACTGATTAAAAATCATACATGTTATGCCATCTGGCTATGCATGAATAAATTAATTAGCAAATGACTTCCAGCCATTATTACGGCTGATGATTTTTAAATTTGAATTTAAATTCAAATTATTTTTATTATAAAATATTGTTGTTAATAATTATAAATATGGAAATAAAATTTTTCAATGTATAAAAAAATAAATGGTTATGAAATTTGAATATAATTCAAATTATTATATATGTCAATTATTAATAAATAATGAAATTTATTAATAATTAAATTAAAATTAAATAAATAAAATATTGAAATAATAAAAATTATGAAATATGAAATATGAAATAAAAAGTGAATAAATGAAATAATGAAATGATAAAAATAATGAAATATGAAATATGAAATAATGAAAAGAAATAATGAAATGAATTGATGAATTATATGAATAAAGAAATAATAATAATTAATAAATAAAAATGAAATAAAATTATGAAATATGAAAAGAATATTACCATAAAAGGTATGAAATAAAATTTTAAATAATAAAAATATTCGTTATAAAAATATTTGAGAATTAATTATTAATAATAAGTTTATTAATAATAAAATAAAAAAAATCAATGAATATGAAATAAAATATGAAAATGTATAATGAAATATAATGAAATAATAATTATTAATAAACAAAGTTATTAATAATTAAAATGAAATAAATGATAAAATATTTAAAAGAGTTTATTACAATAAAGAAAAAAATAAGAATCAATAAATATTGATTTGTGAATTCGACTCCAATGCTTTATGCGTATGTTGCTAACTGCATTGGAAGTCATGAAAAATATATATATAAATAATAATTATAAAAATATTGATTTAATTATAGCCAATAAAATAATTGGTATAATTAAATAATTATTGGAAGGGATGTTACTACCTGGTAACAGCTCTTCTGGAAATCGAAAAAGATTTCAGTTTCCTAAGTGAGCTCATTCGTCATTGACGAAATTTTAATTATTTAAAGGCACAGTCCTTAATTTTATTAAATCATTGTAATGTGATTTAATTATTTATAAACTGAATTATAAAAATATAATTCAGAATATTTTTAAATAATTATTAAATTATTAAAAGTAATAATTTATTTTATTAAAAAAATAATTTTGATAAATATTCCATCAATTATCAAGTTCAAGTTGAATTATTTAAATATAATTCATTCAATAAATAAAATTCAATATTGATAAAATTCCATCAATTATCAAGGGTTAAGAAGGAAGAATAATAAATAAAAATCAAATAAATAACTATTGATAACAATAATAATCATCAAATAAATCAAGGTAACAATTTAATTAAATAAATAATTAATTATTCAATTTAAAATAATAAATTGATTGATTTTAAATAAATTAAATAACAAGTGAAATCGAGAGTTAAACCATTTTATAAAAGTGTTAAAATTGTAAATTGCATTTAATTGTCTAATGCAAATTAAATTTTGTTTTGTAATAATTTTTAAATAATTGTTTTGATTTTAATAAATTTGGAAGTTGTTTTAATTTTGCTTTTATTATTTTACTTAATTAATTAAATTTTATTTTACTTAATTTTTATTATTTTAATTTATCTCTTAGACAACAAAACCATTTTTAATTTTTATTTTCTTTTAATTTTAAATAAACAGTCATCCTTATAGCTCCGTCCCAGTTATTTCGCTCGGCGAAGGCTAAACAGGAGCGCTACTCTTAATATGTGTTATTTTGACGTAACATATATTAAAAATTTTTGGGGGCTCGTCCGGGATACATAAGGATGCTGTTCATTTTTAACTACAACAATAAATTTAACATCAATAATGATTAAGTAATTAATTTATAAAGAGAAAAGAAAATATTTTTAAATTAAATTTAAAAATCTATTTAAATTAAATAAATAATTGAAATAACTTTATTCAAAGAAAAATGATTTTCTATGTCCGATAGAATAGTTACTCGGAAATTTGCAAAAGAAAATAATATAGATATCAATCTGGATCCTCCGAGAGAAAATCCAGGTTCATCCACTGAAAAACAAAAAATCCTTATCGACCTAGTGGAAGACGTTCTCTCAAAGATACCTCGATTCCACTTAGTTATTCAAATTTTGTTCAAAATAATAATTTACATAGTACTAACCAACTAACTAATGAAAGTATTGAAGAAAATCCTAATCAAAATAATTCTGAATCTAATCATTATTCTAATATTGAAAATGTTATTGAACCACTTGAAAAATTTACCTTAAATCTAATGGAAAATGACGGAGTAAATATACATAATAACACAACAAATAATTCTGCACAACATTCTGCAGCTGATTCTACCAATGATAATCGACACAATGTACCGATAAATGATGAGCAATTCTTAAATAACAATAATAATAACGATAATAATAACATGAATGACAACGATAATAACAACAATAACAACAACAATAACAATAATAATCAAATCAATGACAATAATAATCAAATCAATGACAATAATAATCAAATCAATAACGAACAACCGGTAAGAATGGCTCTTTCAGCAAATCAATTTATTTCTTTACGTGACGCGTTAGAATTTGTACCCGAATATGACGGTGAAAATATGACACTTACAGAATTTATATGCGCTTGTAATGAAGCTTTTAGTTCTTTACCAAGAGATGCTCAACCTAATTTGGTTAAATTATTGCGAAAAAAATTAAGAGGCGATTTAAGAAAATCTATAAACTGTGCAACAATAAATACAAAACAAGAATTTTATGACTTTTTAAGGGGAAAAGCAGCCCCAAATAAAACAGAAATGCAATTATTGGGTGAATTAGGTCGCGTTTTTCAAAAAGACAGGGAATCTGTTTTAAAATATTCTAATCGAATTTGTGATATTGCAACACAATTAGTTGAAGTACACAAAAGAACACATACACAAGCAGCAAATAATGCTTATGCAATACAAGTAGAACAAAGAGTAGTAGAAAGTTTTTTAAATGGTCTTAATCCTGAAATTGAAAGTAAAATTCGAAATTTAAATAATAATTTTCAAGGGACACTCGATGAAGCTATTAAAATTGAGCAAAAAATTAAATTAAGAAGGGAATTAAGTGAATTTGAAAATATAAAACGAAGGGGCAATGAAAAACCCGTGTTTCTTTGCGATGAAGTTAAACGTGAACACAATAATTCTCAAAAACCACATCAATCTAATTACCAACAAAAACAAGATTTTCACACTCAAAATAAACAATTTGACAATGATAAAAATTTTAATCAACAATTAAATTTAAGACAAACTGTTATTTGTCAATTTTGCGATAAACCAGGTCATACTGCTGATAAATGTTTTAAATTATTAAATTCTAGAGAAAGATGTCAAATTTGTAATAGATCTGGCCATAATGCTAAAGTTTGTAGATTCAAACACGAATTTTTAAATGACAATCTTAAAAATTTTAATAAATGTTTAACTTGTGGTAGTCATGAACATTCAAGTAATAATTGTCCTAAACAAATTATTAGTTGTGATTATTGTAAAAAAATGGGACACAGAATTAGAGATTGTTGGAAGAAAATAAATGATGAAGAAAAACAAATAAAAGAAAATCATCCCTCAACCTCTAGTTCACATTTTGGTATTTTTAATAGAATTCCAATCAAAACTATTTCTGATAAAAAAGAAACTCGTGTTGAACAAATTAATTTAAATAAAAATAATAAAAGTCCAACAATTTTATTAGGATATAGCGTAAATCCTAATGTTGGACGAATCTCTGTAATGTTAGACACAGGTAGTGGTCCTAATATTTTAAAAGAAAGTTTTTGTCCAAGAGAGGCAAGTTTAGATAAAACTAAAACTATTAAATTACTTGGAATTAACGAAATTCCAGTCGAAGCATTAGGAGAAGTTAAATTAGATTTTCTTGATTTAGAAATTAAATTTTTAATAGTTCCTGACGATTTTCCAATCGAGCAATCGGGAATATTGGGTTCGAATTTCTTTGACGAAGCAAAAGTACAAATTTGCTATAAAGATCGCGTTATTAAAATAAATAATAAACAATATTTTTTCTATGATACTGATGAATCTATAAATCAATCATTTAATTGTGAAAAATTAGTGCAAAATAATAAAATAAATTTTCAAGATAAAATTTATCCTGTAACTACTAAAAGAAATCAAGAAGAGATAAAAGAAGACAAAAATGAAATGAAGAAAGAAGAAATAAAAGAAGACACAAATGAAATGAAGAAAGAAGAAATAAAAGAAGATAAAAATGAAATAAAGAAAGAAGAAATAAAAGAAGACAAAAATGAAATGAAGAAAGAAGAAAATGAAATGAACAAAGAAAAAATAGAAACTGATGAAGAAACAGATGAAGAAATGAATATAAAAATCAAAGAAGAAGATGAATCCGATTTTGATGAAGATATGCATCAAATAATGGCTATGGGATTTCAAAGTTTTATTACTTATGGAAGTGATACCGACTATGATTCAGACGATGAGGCGGAAGAAGAAACCGAAGAAGATAATAAAACAAAGATAAAAATAAATGGAGATACTACTAAAATTTTTAACAAAAATCAAAAAGATAATAATCAACCTGAAAACGAGAAAAATTTAAAAGAAAAATCTGAAAATATCAACACAATCAAACAAAAAAACAATCAAGAAAAGAATTCAAAGGAAAATTCCAATAACAATATTGAGAATAAAGATTACAATTTACATGAGTCAATCAATAAATTTAATAAAGAAATTATATATGCTCAGAGAGTATTAGTTATCAATAATGCTCATGAGAACAAAGGAAAGAATCAAGAGAATGTCACAGGACACTTTTCACATGATACTGATGCAATGAAAAGTAAATCACGTTTTGAAACAATAAAAGAGGTGTTAAATATTAAACATTTAAATAAAATCGAGAAAGAATCTCTTTACGATTTAATAAAAGATAATACTGAAAGGTTTCACCTTCCAGGTGAATATTTACCTGCAACAGATAGAGTTGAACATGAAATTTTAACCACAGATGAAAGACCTGTCAATATTAAAAATTATAGAATTCCTTATGCTTTAAAGGAGGAAATCAATCGACAAATTAAAGAATTATTGGAAAATAATATTATTATGGAATCAAGGTCACCATACAACAGTCCAGTCTGGATAGTTCCAAAGAAACCGGACTCTGAAGGAAGGAAACAATGGAGAATGGTAATCGATTATCGAGCGTTAAATGAGAAGACAATTAAAAATGCATATCCATTGCCAAACATAACTGATATTATTGATAGTTTGGGTGGAGTTGAATATTATTCTGTATTAGATTTATCATCGGGTTTTCATCAAATTAAGATGAAGGAAAAAGATCGACATAAAACTGCTTTTTCGACTATTTTAGGTCATTTTGAATTTTTAAGATTGGTTTTCGGCCTAGCAAACGGTCCAGCAACATTTCAAGCATTGATGGAGGATGTTTTTTCAGGATTAATTGGTGTTATACTATATGTTTTTATGGATGATATAATTTTATTTTCAAGAACTTTACAGGAACACATCGAAAGATTAAAAATTGTTTTTCAGAGATTAAAAGAAGCAAATTTAAAATTAAAACCAGATAAATGTAAATTTCTCAAACGAGAAGTTTGTTATTTAGGTCATTTAATAAGTAAAAATTCTATCAGACCTGATCCAAGTAAAGTTGAAGCTGCAAAAAAATATCCAGTTCCTACTACACAGAAAAAAGTTCGTCAATTTTTGGGTTTTACTAATTATTATAGAAGATTTATTAAAGATTTTGCAAAAATAGCTAAGCCATTGACAAAATTACTTCAAAAAGATGTCAAGTTCATATGGAATCAAGAAACTCAAGAAGCCTTTGAAATATTAAGAAATAAATTATGTGAACCACCTGTACTAAATACACCTGACTTTACAATGCCATTTATTATTACTACTGATGCATCAGGTTATGCAATTGGAGCAGTTTTATCACAAGGACAAATCGGGAAAGACACTGCATGTGCATACGCTTCAAGAGTATTACGGGACGCTGAAATAAGATATGAAACATATGAAAAAGAAGCATTGGCTATTGTTTTTGGTGTAAAAACATTTAGACCATATGTTTATGGTAAAGAATTTATTCTTGTTACAGATCATAAACCATTAGTTTGGTTCCAAAAAGCAAAAGATGTAAATACAAGAGTTTTAAAATGGAGATTAAAATTAGGAGAATACAATTTTAAAGTGATTTACAAACCAGGTAAAACAAATTATGTTGCGGATGCTTTATCAAGAAATCCAATAAAAATAGAAGAATTTGAACAAATCAAAGTAACAACAAGAGCTGCAGCAAAGGAACAAGAATTAAAAACAAAATCACAATCAACAACCAAAACAACTGACGAAATTAATAAAAATAAAAATTTAATAAAGAACAAACAAGAAATACAAAAGAAAGTAAGTGATAAAACCAACGATTCGACCGACGAAGAAATTGAAAATCAACCAAAAATTATTAAACGTAAGAAAAAGGTGAAACAAATTCAAAAAAGAAAAGAAACAAAAAGTCAAGATTTAAGTCAAGAAAGTGTGAGTAGTTCTTTAAGTTCAGACGAAAATATTGAAAATATAATAAACGAACAAAACAATAATAAAAAAGATTCATCAGATCATAGCGATTCAGATATTAAAGAAAATTTAGAAACGGGAAATATTCGTAATATAATTGATATTAAAGATTATTTTCATTTCAGAAAAGATAATTTAGCTTATTTTATCAGTACCAATGGTGAACCATGCGATAATGGCGCAATTAAATTAAAAGAGTTGAATAAATTACCGACATTTAAAAATTTAGAATTAGGAAAAGTAGTTGAAAAGAAAATTAAAAATAAATATTATTTTGCTTTGCCTATTCGTGAAAAAGAAAAAGAATCAATTGCAATTTTAATTGAAAATTTAAAAGTAATTTTTGAAAATTTAAAAGAAACTTTAGAAAAATTTAAATTAAAAACAGTAAGTTTCGCAAAAAGTGAAAATATAGAAAATTTACCGTGGAATAATATTATAACAGAATTAAAAAATGTTTTTGACGGAACTGATATTAAAATTATGATTTGTTTGGGCACAATTATTTATGTTCCTAATGAAAAAAGAGATGAAATTTTTTATGAAATGCATAAATCGCCAATTGGGGGTCATAAAGGGGTTACTAAAACTTATCAAAGAATTAAAAAAGATTATTATTGGGAAAATTTGAAAAATGATATTCAACGTAGAATTCAGCAATGTTTAGATTGTCAATTAAAAAAATTAGTTCGTGTAAAACATAGAGAACCTATGATTATTACTGATACTCCAGCCACGTGTTTCTGGAAAATTTCTATGGATATTGTCGGGGCAAAACAAAAAACTAAAAGGGGAAATGAATATATTTTAACTATTCAAGATTTATTTTCTAAATTTTGCATTGCAGAAGCATTACCTAACACTTTAGCTACAACAATTTCAACTGCTTTTGTTAAAAGATTTATTTGTTATTTTGGTCCGCCAAAAATTATTCTAACAGACCAAGGTCGTAACTTTTTAAGTGCTATTTTAAAATGCGTAGCAAAACGATTCGGCATTAAAAAACTTAAAACTACAGCTTATCATCCACAATCTAATGGTTCATTAGAACGATCACATCACACATTAAACGAATACCTTAAACACTACTCATCCATTGATGAAGAGTGGGACGAATGGATCGAGTTAGCAACATTTTCATACAATACAAGTTATCATGAAGCAATAAAAAATACACCTTATGCTATTGTCTTTGGACAACAGTCTAGATTACCTTCAAGTGAACCTATAAGAGAATGTGAACAATTACCTACAATGCAAGGTTATTTAATTGATTTAATCACAAGATTACATGGGATAAGATTATTAGCTTATCAAAATTTAGTTGACGCTAAACACAAATCTAAAAAATATTACGATAAACATTGTAATCCACAAAATTTGAAAGTAGGTCAATATGTATTTTTACAAAGTGGACCAAATCCAGGTAAAACAAAAGATCATTACTCTGGACCACACAAAATTCTTGAAATTTTGGGTAAAGGAAATGTAAAAATTCAAACAGAAAAAAGAATTCAAATAGTTCACATGAATCGATTGAGATATTCATTCATAAATCCAGAAATTACACCAATTAAAAAAACACGAAAACAAAAGAAAAATAGCGATGAAGAAAATTCTAATTAATTTATGTTTACAGATGATTATCAATATCACTTTTGCGATTTATTTTATTTTATTATGGCCGTCATCAGTGAGTGGAATAATTGGGTATGATTGCGGAAAATTTTCATCAAATTCAACTACAATTTCAATTACAGAGGTGGGAGATCGTGATATTCATCCTAAAGAAATAAATACAACAGAACCGTTTATTCAATTATTACAATTAAAAGAATATTCTTTAACAAAAGTTATTCAATGTAAAATCGAAGTAGATCGAAATATTTATTATTGCGGGGCTTATTCTCATATGTCAGTCGTACATAGTGGACATATGGAATATATTGAAGAAATTTCAAAAGAAAGATGTTTAGATATTCATAAATCGGGTTCATATAGATTCGGTACGTTATTTATAACCAGTTTAAAAATTAATAGCACAACTACGCGTGGTGCAACACTCGCAGGATCAATCGGTAATGATGGGACGTGTAAAGGGGGCAGTTATTCAGATTTTTATGGAAGTTGGAGTGATATCGTCGCTCAAGGAGTTTTAAAAATAACAATACAAGAATATTTCGCGGAAGTTAAATATGAAAATGATAAAGTTTATTTAAAATCGGGTTTAACGTGTACTTTATCTGATTTATCTTGTTTAGATTTAGAGGGAGGGTATACTTTTTGGGACTATATTCCATCACATAAATGTGATTTTCAAAATTTTGGGGTTTTATATACGGGTAAAGTAAATAAAACATCTGAGAAAAATTCAGATAAGCATGAAATTGTTTATTCTTTAGAATCAAATGGAGTAACATTTGCATTAACTACCACAAATGTTGAAATTATTTGTGGCTATAAAATAATCAGAACTGAACATCCAAAATTATTTATCTTTGAAACATCAAAGAATGATTTAATGTTGAGTAATAAAATATCAATAGAAAATTTAGATTTATTTGCATATATTAATTCTAAGTTTGTATACGTAGAAAAATTTATACAAAAACAAATCAAACAATTATATTATGATGTATTAATTCATCGTTGTATGTTAGAACGTAATACTTTAAAAAATTTGTTATCAATTGCGTCAAGTAAACCAGACGAGTTTGCTTACAATTATATGAAAGGACCAGGTTATATAGCTATAATGTCAGGTGAATCAATAAATGTTGTTAAGTGTATACCTGTTGAGGTATCAGTTTACCCAAGAAGTGAGTGTTATAACGAATTACCAGTGAAAAAAGGAAATGACAGTTACTTTTTAACTCCAAAGACAAGAATTTTAGTAAGAAAAGGTACTCAGATTGATTGCAATCCACTTTTTCCACCTTTATTTTTAATAGATGGATCATGGTATAAATTTACACCTAATCCAGTTGAAGTTTTACCACCAAATAAAATTCAACCATTAACTAAACCAACATGGAAATATACTTCTCCAAAATTCTTAGCTACAAGCGGAATTTATTCTGAACAAGATCTCGACAAATTAAGACAAAGAATTATGTCTCCAGTGGAAAAACCAGCAATTTTAAGTAATATTGCTAGAGGAATGGATGGTTTGCATTTTGCAAATCAAGGTGAATCAATATTAAATTTATTTGATACTAATGCTTTACAAAAATTAGCTGATTCAGCATGGGAAAAAACATGGGGAAAATTCGTAATTTTTGGATCTGCAAGTGCAGGAATATTTAGTATAATTATGATTATACGAATTGTAAAATTTTCATTTGACACATTACTTCATGCTTTTCAAATTCGAAAATCTTATGGTTGCTCTTTTTATATGTGTCTATCATTTTGGGATGCTTGTACTAATTTCATTTTAATAAGAGCACAAGAAAATAATATAAATAATATTCATAAAAGTATTAATAATAATAATAATAATACAAATTCAAGCAACGACGAAAATGTTGAATTAGTTATAATTCAACAACCAACACAAAATCAAGAAATTCAAACAATAAATGAAAATACTGAACCATCAGCACCATCAGCAGATGAAAAAATTTATCCAATATTACCAATAAATCAAGAAGAAAATAAAGAAGCAAGAATTATTCAAAAAACAACCAGCATGTTCCGTTTATCTTCATAAAATAATTTTAAATTCAATTATAAAATTACTAACAACTTACAACTAACAAATTTCAAATTTTAATATTTTTATTTTATAATTTTAGTGATGATACTTAAATTAAAAGTATTATTACAGATGAAAATTCCTGCCGGAGTGCTCAAGCAGATGAAAGAAGATGAAGAATTAGACGCATTATATGGAATTCCACATACAAGAATTCCTGGAAGAAATTTAAAATTTTATGCAAGTTTGATAACATCATATTGTACCATGCCAAGGGAAATAGTGAAGGAGTTTTATCATAATGATTTTGATAACGCATCAATGTGCGAAAACTGTTTAAAAGACTGTCCAATGATTTTTACAAAGAGATTTAAATATTGCAATCAAAACTGGCATCGTTTATATCCTTATAAAATTTCGGGAGATTGTATTAAGTGTGGTGAAGTGTTAATAAACCAAAAACCGGGATATATTTGTGAAGATTGTGCGAATACTTGGGTAAACTATCGTGACATTTTAGAAAATAAGTATTTTATTGATATTTATGTGTAATTTAGTCTGTTAAGAAAAAAATAAATAACAGAGTTATTAATATTGTTAATAAATAAGTATATATATATAAAAAAAAAGAAAACAAAAAAAAAAGGCGAGAAAAAGTATAAAAATGAGGAAAAAAATAAAAAATAGTAGGAAAAATAATAATTAATTATTAATATATAAAAATATATATTTTTACATTTTTAATATTTCAATTTATTATTAAATAAAAAATAAATTAAAACAATATAAAAATACATAAGAAATTAAATATAATAAATTTTATAAGTATTTCTTAATAAAAGTATATATATATTTATTTATCGATTACTTTCAAGGTAGCTTTCTGTAATATGATAAATAATCGATACATTACCATCTTTGCGCTGGTAATGTTCTTAGCGCGGGAGGGTAGCGACGCGCGCAGTCGTCGCGAAATTTAAATTTTTACATATACCTATATACATATATATATTCATACATATTACTTATATACATTATATAAATAAATTAATAAAGAAAATAAGTTAATCAAGAAATATATAAATAATACAAGTAGAAATAGAATATATGATAAAAAAATAAAAGAACCTAAAAAAAAAAAAAAAATGAGGAAAAAAATAATACAAAAATAAATAAGTTATAAGAAAAAAAAATATTAATACGCATATCTAAAAAATTTTATTATAAAAATTTAAAAAAAAAATTTTATGAAATATTATTTTAATATTTTATACATGTTAATTTTTATGTCATTGGAATGCATGCTAAAACCAATGCATAAGTCGCGTTATCGCGAAAGGGGCTCATATGACACCCCTTCCGCATATAAATTCTTTTCAAAATTTTGAGTAGGGATGTTACCAACTGGTGACACCTCATATTTATTAAAAATAATGTGTCATTAAGTATTTAGCTTTGCTTAAAAAACCACGTAAAACTATCAACTACGTAAAACAAGTGACAAAAAAAATATATATCCAATAAAATATACAATCATTGAATTAATATTAATAAAAAAAAATATAACACTTATTATAAACATTAATAAAAAAAAAAAACTTGTGAAAAAAATTTTATAAAAAAGGTAAAAGGAAAGTTTTAGTATAAATAATTTAAATATTTAGAATTAACAACAAAAATAACTAAATAAATTAAATATTATTAGATGTCGTCTAATCCACAAAATTTTCTGGAAATTGAAATCATTCGTCAACTCAACGTGCAAGAGCATATGGAAATATTCAGAGGAATAGAAGATTATTCTTGTATTCAAAGGAACAGGGCTACAACTAACAAAATTTTCATCAAAAATATTATGACAGAAAATGAAAAAATTATTTGTGTCAAATGCTACATTAATTTGATAATTAACGAGGATGAATCCTACAAGGATTTTCAAGGAATTGTTAACTTGCATAAGATTTCAAGAAATCAGAAAGACAGTTGTGATTATTGCAATTCAGTAATTTTAGAAGTTATAACAGCAAGTGATTGTGAAGATTGTCGGCAAATTTTCATTTGGAAAGAAGAAGAATTAACTGTCAAGGGAGAATTGCACGTTGAAAAATGGTAAAAAAAAAAAAAAAATATATAATAAATAAATAAAAAAATAATAAATAATAAAAACTAATTAGTGAAAAAAAAAAGTAGTAATGAAAAAATATATTATCAAGTAAATAATCATTGCACTGTATAAATGAATTTATATACATATAATATTGTTAATGCACAATCAATGTACTAAAAAAAAAAAAATGTTAATAAAAAAAAATAGATATGAATAAATAACCCACATTATACATAGAATTAAATATACAATTTTATTGTTATACTGTTACTAAAAAATTTTATTTATATATATATAGATATAAAATTTAAGAAATTTTCAGTTCTGATTATTAAAGCGAAAAAATATAATGGAAATAAAATACAAAAAGTAAGTACAATGAATAAAATATATATGGAAATATTATTAAAATAGCTTTAAAAATTTATTTCTATTAAGTAAATAATAAATAATAAAATACGATAAATAAGGAAAGATTAATGTTTAATGAACAAATTGTTACCGAGTGAATATAAAAATGGAATTCTAAAAAATTTAACAAAAATAAATGAATAATAAGTAAATACTTGAAAGTAAGTATACAAATCAATTATAAAATAAAAAAAAATAATAATATAATAACAAAAAAAAAAAATTTATAAATAAATGTAGGGAAATTTTAGATTGAAATAAGAATTCTTGTGGAAAAATCATCAATAAGTAAGTAAAATAATAAAAAAAAAAAAACGTATATACATATATGTTAACGTTGTAAAACTAAAATAAAAATTTCCTTTGTTAATACTTGTAATAAAAACAAAAAAGAAGGGGAAAGAATTTTTTTTTTTTTTTAAGGAAAATTTCAATAAATAACAAAAAAAAAAAATAATAGTAATAATAAAATAATAATAATAAATAAAAATATTACATATATATATGAAATTATTAAATATACATAGAAAATTTTTTTTATATTAAAACAATAATGAATGAAATAATTAAAAAGGAATAATAATAAACAACATAATAATAAAAAAAATATATATATTTAAATAAAAAAAAAAAAAAATTTATGTATATTTAATGTTATAAATATTTGTCCTATATTAAAATATATGACAAATGACTAACAGTGGGGGTGTGACGTCACGACGTCGTATTCTTGCTGTCGATCAACTGATTAAAAATCATACATGTTATGCCATCTGGCTATGCATGAATAAATTAATTAGCAAATGACTTCCAGCCATTATTACGGCTGATGATTTTTAAATTTGAATTTAAATTCAAATTATTTTTATTATAAAATATTGTTGTTAATAATTATAAATATGGAAATAAAATTTTTCAATGTATAAAAAAATAAATGGTTATGAAATTTGAATATAATTCAAATTATTATATTTGTCAATTATTAATAAATAATGAAATTTATTAATAATTAAATTAAAATTAAATAAATAAAATATTGAAATAATAAAAATTATGAAATATGAAATATGAAATAAAAAGTGAATAAATGAAATAATGAAATGATAAAAATAATGAAATATGAAATATGAAATAATGAAAAGAAATAATGAAATGAATTGATGAATTATATGAATAAAGAAATAATAATAATTAATAAATAAAAATGAAATAAAATTATGAAATATGAAAAGAATATTACCATAAAAGGTATGAAATAAAATTTTAAATAATAAAAATATTCGTTATAAAAATATTTGAGAATTAATTATTAATAATAAGTTTATTAATAATAAAATAAAAAAAATCAATGAATATGAAATAAAATATGAAAATGTATAATGAAATATAATGAAATAATAATTATTAATAAACAAAGTTATTAATAATTAAAATGAAATAAATGATAAAATATTTAAAAGAGTTTATTACAATAAAGAAAAAAATAAGAATCAATAAATATTGATTTGTGAATTCGACTCCAATGCTTTATGCGTATGTTGCTAACTGCATTGGAAGTCATGAAAAATATATATATAAATAATAATTATAAAAAAATATTGATTTAATTATAGCCAATAAAATAATTGGTATAATTAAATAATTATTGGAAGGGATGTTACTACCTGGTAACAGCTCTTCTGGAAATCGAAAAAGATTTCAGTTTCCTAAGTGAGCTCATTCGTCATTGACGAAATTTTAATTATTTAAAGGCACAGTCCTTAATTTTATTAAATCATTGTAATGTGATTTAATTATTTATAAACTGAATTATAAAAATATAATTCAGAATATTTTTAAATAATTATTGAATTATTAAAAGTAATAATTTATTTTATTAAAAAAATAATTTTGATAAATATTCCATCAATTATCAAGTTCAAGTTGAATTATTTAAATATAATTCATTCAATAAATAAAATTCAATATTGATAAAATTCCATCAATTATCAAGGGTTAAGAAGGAAGAATAATAAATAAAAATCAAATAAATAACTATTGATAACAATAATAATCATCAAATAAATCAAGGTAACAATTTAATTAAATAAATAATTAATTATTCAATTTAAAATAATAAATTGATTGATTTTAAATAAATTAAATAACAAGTGAAATCGAGAGTTAAACCATTTTATAAAAGTGTTAAAATTGTAAATTGCATTTAATTGTCTAATGCAAATTAAATTTTGTTTTGTAATAATTTTTAAATAATTGTTTTGATTTTAATAAATTTGGAAGTTGTTTTAATTTTGCTTTTATTATTTTACTTAATTAATTAAATTTTATTTTACTTAATTTTTATTATTTTAATTTATCTCTTAGACAACGAAACCATTTTTAATTTTTATTTTCTTTTAATTTTAAATAAACAGTCATCCTTATAGCTCCGTCCCAGTTATTTCGCTCGGCGAAGGCTAAACAGGAGCGCTACTCTTAATATGTGTTATTTTGACGTAACAGTAGTACGAGCCAGTGCCAAAATAAATTGCTGGTTTCTACTTTTTATCATACAAGTACATGGAGGCGGATACCTCCCAATGTACTCTCAAGAAAAAATACATTTTTATACTCGTACATTGTCAATTTTAATACAATTTGTACAAAATTTACATTTTGTCTTGACATACTTGTCATAGTTTTGTTTCATATGCTCTAAAGTCTACCAACAAGACTTAAAATATATTTTTATAAGCCATAATACTGAGTCATTTTGTCTTTAGTGAATCTCAAGACTCATAAGTAAAGCTTTGTCTATGCCTTTTTGTTTCAGACAACTACTCTTACTAGTACGAGCCGGCGTGAAAATAAATTGCTGTTTTCTACTTATTATCTTACAAGTATTTTAAGGACGATACCTCGAAATGTACTCTTAAAGAAAAAAAATATTTATTTATCTCTGACCATTGTCACATTTGATACAATTTGTACAAAATTTGCATTTTTACTAGACATACTTGTCATATTTTAGTATATATCGGCTCTAACGTAAATCACCAAGACTTAAGTTTCATTTTCATAAGCCCTAATACAGAGTCATTTGGTTTCTAGTGAATCTAAAGACTTGTAAGTAAGGCTTTGTCTACGCCTTATTGTTTCAGACTACTACTCTTACTAGTACGAGCCGGCGTAGAAATAAATTGCTGTTCTCGATTTTTTATCATAGAAGTAAATGGAGGCGGATACCTTCCCATGTACTCTTAAAATGTAATATTTTTTTATACCTGTAGATTGTCAATTTTGATACAATTCGTACAACATTTGCATTTTTACTTGACATACTTGTCATTTTTTTGTATATATAAGCTCTTAAGTCCACCACCAAGATTTAAGTTTTATTCTTATAAGCCATAATATAGAGTTATTTTGTCTTTAGTGAATCTAAAGACTTATATGTAAGGCTTTGACTACGCTTTTTTGTGTTAGACAACGACTCTTACTAGTACGGGCCCGCGTTAAAATAAATTGCTCTTCGCGACTTTTTATCATAGAAGTATAGGGAGGCGGATACCTTCCAAAGTACTCTTAAAATAGACTATTTTTTTATACATGTACATTTTCAATTTTGTTACAATTTGTACAAGATTTTCATTTGTACTTGACATTCTTGTCATTTTTTCGTATATATAAGCTCGTACGTCCACCTCCAAGACTTAAGTTACATTTTTACGAGCTTTCATACAGAGTAATTTTGTCCTTAGTACGCATAAGGACTTTAAGCAAGGTTTTGTCTACGCCTTTCTGATTCAGACTACTACTCCTGCAAGTACGAAATGGCGTTAAAATAAATCAGTGTTCTTGACTTTTCATCATACAAGTATATGGAGGCAGATACCTCCCAATGTTTTCTTAAAAAAAAATATTTCTTTATATCTGTTCATTGTCAAATCAGATACAATTTGTACAAAATTTGCATTTTTACTTGTCATACTTGTCATATTTTTGTATATATAGGCTATCAAGTCCACCACCAAGACTGAAGTTTAATTTTTTTAAGCCATATTACCGAGAAATTCCGTCCTTAGTACGTATAGAGACTTATAAGTAAGGCTCTGTCGATGTCTGTTTGTATCAGACAACTACTCTTACTAGTACGAGCCAGCGCCAAAATAAATTGCTGCTTCCTACTTTTTCTCTTACAATTATATGGAGGCGGATACCTCCCAATGTACTCTCAAGAAAAAATATTTTTTCATACTCGAACATTGTCAATTTTAATGAAATTTGCACAAAATTTTCATTTTGTCTTGACATACTTGTCATAGCTTTGTTTCATATGCTCTTAAGTCCACCTATAAGACTTAAAATATTTTTTTATAAGCCATAATACCGAGTCATTTCGTCTTTAGTGAATCTAAAGACTTATAAGTAAGGCTTTGTCTACGCCTTTTTGTTTCAGACAACTACTCTTACTAGTACGAGCCGGCGTGAAAATAGATTGCTGTTTTCTACTTATTATCTTACAAGTATTTTAAGGACGATACCTCGAAATGTACTCTTAAAGAAAAAGAAATATTTATTTATCTCTAACTATTGTCACATTTGATACAATTTGTACAAAATTTGCATTTTTACTAGACATACTTGTCATATTTTTGTATATATCGGCTCTAACGTAAATCACCAAGACTTAAGTTTCATTTTCATAAGCCATAATACAGAGTCATTTGGTTTTTAGTGAATCTAAAGACTTGTCAGTAAGGCTTTGTCTACGCCTTTTTGTTTCAGACTACTACTCTTACTAGTACGAGCCGGCGTAGAAATGAATTGCTGTTCTCGATTTTTTATCACAGAAGTAAATGGAGGCGGATACCTTCCAATGTACTCTTAAAATGTAATATTTTTTTATACCTGTAGATTGTCAGTTTTGATACAATTCGTACAACATTCGCATTTTAACTTGACATACTTGTCATTTTTTTGTATATATAAGCTCTTAAGTCCACCACCAAGATTTAAGTTTTATTCTTATAAGCCATAATATAGAGTTATTTTGTCTTTAGTGAATCTAACGACTTATATGTAAGGCTTTGACTACGCTTTTTTGTGTTAGACAACGACTCTTACTAGTACGGGCCGGCGTAAGAATAAATTGCTCTTCGCGACTTTTTATCATAGAAGTATAGGGAGGCGGATACCTTCCAAAGTACTCTTAAAATAGAATATTTTTTTATACCTGTACATTTTTAATTTTGATACAATTTGTACAAGATTTGCATTTGTACTTGACATACTTGTCATTTTTTTGTATATATAAGCTCTTAAGTCCATCACCAAGACTTGAGTTACATTTTTATGAGCTATCATACAGAGTAATTTCGCCCTTAGTACGTATAAGGACTTTAAGTAAGGTTTTGTCTACGCCTTTCTGATTCAGACTACTACTCTTACTAGTACGAGCCGGCGTGAAAATAAATTGCTGTTTTCTACATATTATCTTACAAGTATTTTAAGGACGATACCTTGAAATGTACTCTTAAAGAAAATAACTATTTATTTATCCCTGACCATTGTCACATTTGATACAATTTGTACAAAATTTGCATTTTTACTAGACATACTTGTCATATTTTTGTATATATAGGCTCTTAAGTCCACCACCAAGACTTAAGTTTAATTTTTAAAGCCATATTACCGAGTAATTTTGTCCTTAGTACGTATAGAGACTTATAAGTAAGGCTCTGTCTATGTCTTTTTGTATCAGACAACTACTCTTACTAGTCCGAGCCAGCGCCAAAATAAATTGCTGTTTTCTACTTTTTATCATACAAGTATATGGAGGCGGATACCTCCCAATGTACTGTCAAGAAAAAATTTTTTTTTATACTCGTACATTGTCAATTTTAATACAATTTGTACAAAATTTTTATTTTGTCTTCACAAACTTGTCATAGTTTTGTTTCATATGCTCTTAAGTCCACCAACAAGACTTAAAATATATTTTTATAAGCCATAATACTGAGTCATTTTGTCATCAGTGAATCTCAAGAGTTATAAGTAAAGCATGTCTACGCCTTTTTGTTTCAGACAACTACTCTTACTAGTACGAGCCGGCGTGAAAATAAATTGCTGTTTTCTACTTATTATCTTACAAGTATTTTGAGGACGATACCTTGAAATGTACTCTTAAAGAAAAAAAATATTTATTTATCCCTGACCATTGTCACATTTGATACAATTTGTACAAAATTTGCATTTTTACTAGACATACTTGTCATATTTTTGTATATATCGGCTCTTACGTAAATCACCGAGACTTGAGTTTTATTTACATAAGCCATAATACAGAGTCATTTTGTTTTTAGTGAATCTAAAGACTTGTAAGTAAGGCTTTGTCTACGCCTTTTTGTTCGAGACTACTACTCTTACTAGTACGAGCTGGCGTGAGAATAAATTGCTGTTCTCGAGTTTTTATCATAAAAGTATACGGAGGCGGATACCTTCCAAAGTACTCTTAAAATGTAACATTTTTTTATACCTGCCCGAGTCAAAATATTTGGATTAGATTGAACTTGAGTTAACTTAAATAGCTTAGATATAACTTACCTGATATTGATGGACTTGAAATAGTATTATCTTGACTTAAAAAGCTTAGATAAGACTTAGGTAGGCTTATACGTCAAGTTTAACTTATTTATGACTTATTCTTGATAAAACTAACCTATCGAAGAATAAAAGCATGAAAAGAAGATATGAATTCAAACTACGATAGCAAAGAGCATTGAATGTCTGGAAAATAAGCAGCAAAAGTACATATCGGGCACCAGGTCGTCTTCTGGGGTTCTTCAAGCATAAAAAGGCAAAGACGAAACATTTCTAGATTATAAATTGATCTTTAGAGGAATGTTTAGGAGTTCTCCTTGGAGACGAGCTGTGTGGCATGCACCAGGTCGTCTTCTGGCGTTCTCCAAGCATGAAAAGACAAAAATGAAACATTTCTAGATTAAAATTGAGCTTCAGGAGACTGTTTAGGAGTTCTCCTTGCAGACGAGCTGTATGGCATGCACCAGGTCGTCTTCTGGCCTTCTCCAAGCATGAAAAGACAAAGATGAAACATTTCTAGATTAAAATTGATCTTATGAAGAATGCTTAGGAATTCTCCTTGCAGACGAGCTGTATGGCATGCACCAGGTCGTCTTCTGGCGTATTCCAAGCATGAATCGACAAAGATGAAACATTTCTAGATTAAAATTGAGCTTCAGGAGACTGTTTAGGAGTTCTCCTTGCAGACGAGCTGTATGGCATGCACCAGGTCGTCTTCTGGCCTTCTCCAAGCATGAAAAGACAAAAGTAAATCATTTTTAGGTTAAGAATTGATCTTTAGGAGGATGTTTAAGAGTTCTCCTTGCAGACGAGCTGTATGGCATGCACCAGGTCGTCTCCTGGCGTTCTCCAAGCATGAAAAGCCAAAAGTAAAGCTTTTTTAGGTCAAGAATTGATCTTTAGGAGGATGTTTAAGAGTTCTCCTTGCAGAAGAGCTGTATGGCATGCACCAGGTCGTCTTCTGGCGTATTCCAAGCATGAAAAGACAAAAGTAAATCATTTTTAGGTTAAGAATTGATCTTATGAAGAATGTTTAGGAGTTATTCTTGTAGACGAGCTGTGTGTCGTGCACCAGATCATTTGCAGGTTTGCTCTGGGGCGTATTTAATACAAATAAAGCATATTTATCAAAGAAAGGTATTTTTAATCAACGCTCGGAGGTTTTCCTTGCAGATATGATATGTGACGTGCACCAGGGCAATTCCAAAACTTCTTCGAGCATATTTAAATAAATATAAATCATTCTTGGGTAAATAGATAAACTTTTAACCAATATGATATGAGGCTCTCCTCGCAGACGAGTTGCGTGACTTGCACCAGGTCGTCTGCAGGTGTTTTATTGGGTTTATTTAATAAAATTAAAGCATTTTTATGAACAATATTTATTTTTAATCACTTTTTAGAGATTTAAAATTATGTATTAGAGTGCTTTTCTAATCTTCTCTACTTTTTTTCTCGTTCCAAGATTTCAACGTCAGATTCATCGTCTTCGTCTTCGTCGTTTTCTTCTTCATCTTTGTCTTCTTCGTCTTCATCCTCATCTTCATCCTCGTCTTCATCCTCGTCTTCATCTTCCTCTTCATTTTCATCATCTTCTTGTTCATTTTCTTTAATTATTTTCCTTCGTGATTTATTTTTACCTAAAATGAGCGTCATTTTATCAGTTCTTGCAATTAAAATTAATATTATTGACGTTCTAATTCACCTTTTGACTTTTTCCCAATTTTTTTCATTGTGTCGGGGCATAAATATACCCTTTTATTGACGCAATATTGATTGATACATTTCACTAATTCTTTTTCAGCTACAGTTTTGTTTGTCATTTCTCGCGCTCGATCTGAAATAACACAATTTTTTATTTTTAACTTTCCGCTAAGAAAATTGGAAATTTTCCAATATTAGGGAAATTATAGGTTTCTGTCCTATTTTCGAAAACCGAATTTCTATCAGATTTTGACGTTTCCAAGTTCTAGGAAGCTATCCTGACTAATTTCACGATGATGTCCGAGTGTATGTATGTACGCATGTACGTACGTACATACGTATGTATGTAAATATCTATGACTCTTGAACGGATGAACCGATTTTGATCGTTAAGGTGACATTCGACGCGACTTTTTAATATCTAAAAGCCGTGAAAAATTGAGCTTGATCGGTCAAGTGCATTCGAAGATATTGCTAAAATAAAAAATTTTCAAAACTGTTTTTTTTAGATAACTTTTAATGTGCTCGATGGATCGATTCCAAAATCTAGTCAGCTTTAAAACTTTATAAGCCGCGTCGAATGCCACCTCAATCATTAAAATCGGTTTATTTGTTCAAGATAAACCGTTGACGAAAGAATTCAAAAAAAATTTTTTTTGGTTTTTTTGAAATTTATCAAGAACAACTCGATAAATCAATTTTAAAATTTGATCAGCTCTAGAACTCAATAAAACGCGTCGCTTGCCACCTTAACTGTCTCAACTGGTCAATTCGTTCGATACACATCGTTGGAGAAACAATGGTAAAAAACATTATTTTTCGAAAACAAAAGCATACAAAAGTATTTTCGAGCTCGAGAATGTATTCACAACAATGTTTTCGAGCTCAAGGAGTTCGAAAACAGCGGGAAGTTTTGGGGCTGGCCCGCAGGATCAACTGATAGACCGATTTTTTTTTTTTTTTATAATTTCTGTACAGAAATTTTTTATTAGATTAATTTTATTCTATATATAAGTCATTTCGATTTTCAATTACGAATAAAAATAATTACATAAGAGCCCTTTATATAGTTCGTGATTGATTGCTGGCCGTGATTTTTTTTTTTTCCCTTTTGCTGAAAAGTTACAAATATTGTCCCCGTACACTTCAGTCAGTGTTTCGCGTATGAACTTTCGCCAATCTTGTCCTGCCTCATCTTTAATTCTTTCCATGCAGTCTAACGGAATGTAGAACTTGGCATTTTTTCCAATTTCAACCTAAATATTAATTTTGAAATATCGTTTCTACTAAACTCTGATAAGATAAAAATTTCTTACCACGTCTTTGCCCGGTTTTAAGTACTGGATTGGAATCTAAACAGAATTATTAATTTTTCATTTGAATTATTATTATAAATTAAAAATTATCAATAATAATCATAATGATGCAATCAAAAACAATTGCTAATTATTTATTCCAGTAATAATTAAAATAATCTCACCGAAAATGAATCTATTTTTTTATCTTCGTTAATTGTTGAGTCTGTTTGTTTATCTATGTTGTTGGTGTTGTCTGTGTTGAACTGTTGCCTCATGGCCCTCGTTAAAGTCTCAAAAAATTCCAGTACTTCTTTCGTGACTATAAATATGATCATTACAGAGTAATTAATACGTATTAAATTATGTAGAATATTTAAATTTCAGTACACTGTGAAAAACTTTCCAATTTTTTTTCAAGTAATCAAAATTTAATTCCAACAACTCTGTTGGTGAATGAGTTCAATTGCGTATATTCAAATTTTCTAATTTAGATTTATAAGTATTATTGATATCTTAACAATTAATGCCTAATTTTCAATTGGAATTATATTTATCCATAAATAAGGTTCACTTGAGCCAAGAAATTTTTTAGAAAGACATTTGTTGTTTTAGAGCAAGAAAAAATTTGTTTAAAACAAGAAAATTTTCTTGGCTCAAAAAAATTTTATTTCAACCGAAATAATTTTCGCTTTTCAAAGTATTTTCTGGAGTCAAGAAAATTATTTCTTCAATGAAGAAAATTTTCTTTCTGTGTATAAGTTGCTCTAACGACATCTCATGAAAATTAAAATTAACAGTGTAAAGATGAAGAACCAAAATTTGCGATTGATTATTCTCAAAGCTTACTTTTTCCTTGAATTGTTGCAACTATTGCGTCTAATCCACTCGTAGATACTGTTGCAGAAGTCTTATCTTCATCTCCAAGCATATTAGTATTCGAAGGAGCTTGAATATCTTGCGAAATTGATATTACAGGTGTAACTTTTTTGGGTTGCTTTGTAGGAACTGTTTCCAAATTTTTACAGTTAGATATTTCCAATTCATAATTTTTTTCATTTTTCAAGTCTGCTAGTGTATCACTAATTGAATTATTTCCAGTATTAGATAAAGTCGAACATTCTTCTGTATTTCTGGTATCGTTAAGTTCTGACTGACTTGATGTGCCAGGTTTTGGAGAAAGAGTGCTATTATTCAATATTTTGTTGTTTGAAGTTGATGTTGATATGGTATGTGTATTTTTAGAAAAAAGTAGACTTGATCTGGGCTTCATAAGATGCGGAAAAGATGTTGATATATTTTCATAACTTAATGATTGATTTTTAGTTACGCGTGGAGTAACTTTACTCAGAATGGATTTTTGTTTTAATAATTTTTTCTCAATTTTATTCTTATTTGATGTTTTTACGCCTTCAATTAATTTAGAACTATCTTTAAGTTCTTTTTTTTTCTCTAGAACGCTAGAACTAAAAATTTTCTGAGAAGAATTGACAATTTCTCCACGGTCGTTCACAGTCAATTTATTTAACGCATCTACATCAGCTGAAAATAAATTAATGTATTTAAATACTTTTGATATGTTAGATCTTCTTCTATGAGCTTAGGAAAAATAAACTATTAATTTTTTTTTTTAAATACTAAAAATAAAATCTATTCAATAAATATTGAAAACTATAAATTACTCTGTGATATAAAAAAAAAGTTACAAAAATTTGTACATCTGTCATTATTAATTTTTTCTTTGTATAATTATTTTGTTGTACTTACTATTAATGGATAATATTTTAACTGAAGACTTAATAGTTTTTTTTGTAACACTATCTTTAAACTGGACTTCTCCAATGGCTCCTTCTTGGCGATATTTCTTCGGAATGCTTAATAGAGGCACAATATCTGTCTCCGATGAATCAATCCACCAGACAAGAGCATGTTTTCTTTTTCTTGGTTTACTACTAGCCATTTTAAATCTTATATTTTTTGTTTATTAATAAATTTTCAGTTAACCAACAACTTTACGAAATATAATTTTAGTCACGTAAATAAGAGTTAGTTAATACGAATCAAAAGTATGCAGGAGATATGTTCTTGCATAAATTTTGATGTAAACAAGTAAACATTACTTTGTTATTAATAACCTCTGTGACTATTATAATTTTTTATTTTATAACTACATTCAGATTATTGAAAGTTGTAAAATATTTCTTTGACTGAAGATTTGAATTTTTAATAGATCAAAATTTTAAATCCTTTTATTATTTTTCCTTCGTCAAAAAAATTACTCGAATATCAAGTTTATTAAATCAAAGATATTATATTAAAAAATTGTTGTTGCAACTTAGGTAATGAATCATCATAATAATTGCGTTAATGAAATTGAAAATGAAGACACCATTAACGAAAACTCTGACGATGATATGACTCAAAATAATCATCAGGACATTGATGAAGGTAATGGATAATTTCATCGATATTTTGACAATCTTTTCCTCCGTGTCGTATTAAAATTAAAAGGAAGGCAGCTTCAAATTTTGATATTGATAGACTTCATAAGTAATCTTTCTTGATCGATATAAATAATAATTAAAACCGATAAAAGATATATATATGTATATATTAGACTGTGTCAAAAAAAAAAATTATTTTTTATTTTTGTTAAATACATCTCAAAAGTTACTTTAATAAAAAAAAAAATTCTCCTAAAATTTCAGCTTTATATCTCAAAAATTGAACTGGCGCACGGAGGATCCCCTTTCCCCTTTAAAATTTTTTGAAAAAATTTGTCAAAATTTTTTTTTTCCCATTTTTAAATTCAGCAGTCTTATAGGGAATTAAATTCTCTATAAAAAAGTTTTTTTGTGTCACACGTTTAAAGTTGATAGAAAGAAAGATATGGGATTTGAAACTTAGGGGGAAAAAGTCGAATTTTTAGGATGACAAAATCTTTGTTTTTTATTCGTTAACTAGCAGAATTTTATTTATTTTTATTATTTTGCAATTACCGAAAGAACGTAAATAGCAGAAACCTTAGTTGTCAATTTCAATTATAATAGATCTTTTTAGAATTAAAGAAAAAATTTAAAAAAAATTTTTTTTTCCCATCTTAAAAATTCGACTTTCTCCCCTTAAGTTTCAACCTTCATAACTTTTCTTCTATTAACTTTTAGCATATGACACAAGAGACTTTTCTTGTAAAGAATTTCATTTTCTACAAAACTGCTGAATTTAAAAATCGAAAAAAAATTTTTTTGACATAGTTATTTACAAAATAGAAAAAATAATTTTTTTTCAATGTATTTCAAATGTGAAAGGGGACCCTCCCGTGCGCCAGCTCAATTTTTGAGATATAGATTTTAAATTTTATGATAATTTTTTTTTTTTATTAAAGTAAATTTGGCGATGTAATTAAATTAAAATAAAAAATAATTTTTTTTTGACACAGTATAATATATATATGTATATATATTTAAATTTTCTTATAAAAAGTAAATAAATGATAATAGTAATAATACTGGTGATAATAATAATAATAATATGATCATGTAGATAGTGATGGTGAGTACAATGAAGAGACTGATGATTATGATGGTGATGATATTGATGAAGATGATGATGACGATATTGATGAAGATGATGATGACGATATTGATGATGAAAATCTAGATGCTGATCTACCACTATACACTGGAGCAAATTTAACTATTACTCACAGCATGCTCTTGATTTTTACAATTCTAATAAAACACAGTGTCAGCCTAGCTTGTCTTGAAGATATTATTCAAATTATAAATTTGCACTGTCCCGATCAAAATTTATATCAAAATAGTTTGTATAAATTTAAGAAATTTTTTTCTCTAGATAAAAATAAGAGAAATATGAAAAAACACTTTTATTGTACTTTATGTAATCGTGAGCTACAATCCGCTGATCATCGATGCCCATCTTGTCGACGGAAAAAGAATTCTTATTTCGTTACGATGTCTATTGTAAAACAAATCAGAGAAATGTTCAAACGAAATAGTTTTATTAACAATTTACAACATCGTTTCCAGAGAATTATTGATAACAACGTTATTAGTGATATTTACGATGGATCAATCTACAAATATTGGAGTGAAAATGGCTTCTTACGAGATTTTAAGAATATTAGTTTCAGTTGGTACACTGATGGTATACCAGTTTTTAAATCATCTCAAGTTAGCATGACACCTTTCTTCTTAACTATTAATGAATTGCCGTTTGAAATAAGGAAGTTAAGGGAAAATACGTTATTATTAGGTTTGTGGTTTGGTAAAACAAAGCCCAATCCAAATTTGTTTATGAGCAAATTCAAATCCCAACTATCCAAAATGGTGAGAGGAATCAATGTTAAAATACCAGGTCAGCTCGATCCTATACTAGTTAAAGGGATAGTTATAGCTGGAACAGCTGATACTCCAGCAAAGTCAGATTTTTTGAACTTCAAAAAATTTAACGGTGCTTTTGGATGTATGGCATGTTGCATAGAAGGTTTAAACGTGAGGACTGATAATGGATCAACTCATGTTTATCCTTATCAAGAAGTACTGGAATTGAGGACATCCAGAGACTGTATAATTTGGGCGCAAACGGCTACAGCAGAAAATCCAGTGATGGGTGTAAAGGGCCCCACTGCTCTTTCAATTTATATGTCTGATTTTATCGAAGGAATGGCGATCGATCGGATGCATGGCGTTGATGGGGGTATAATTAAGAAAATTTTGACACTTTTATTTGATGTTCAGTACAAAGACGAAGGATTTTCTTTGTATGATGTAATTGATACAGTTAATAGTCGGTTAATGTCACTTAAAACCACAAAGTTTATCCATCGTACCACGCGAACAATTACCGAAGTCACTCACTGAAAAGCATCTGAATTAAGAGTGTGGGCGTATTATTATTCATTGCCAGTGTTGGAGGGTATTTTACGTCAAGACCTATTCGAAAATTACAAGCTTTTAATCGGAGCATGTGCTATTCTCAGCTTTAACGAAATCACAGAGGATTTACTAACGGTAGCTGAAGACTTTTTGAGAAAATTCGTGAAAGACTTCGAAGAATTGTATGGATTGAGATTCTGTTCAATAAATTTGCATCAGTTACTCCATTTGCCAGATTGTGTTAGGAAACTTGGGCCTTTATGGTCAACACAATGCTTCGAATATGAAAATATAAATGGTCAAACGTTAGGCTCGATCAACGGCACAGATCATATCGATACACAAGTTGAAAGTTCTCATATGAGATTTATAAGACAAGTGAGATTTACTGAAACTTTACCCGAAGGGAAAATTAAAGATTTCTGTTTGAATAGAAAAAAACAAGCAAAAATAATTGAACGGATTGGATTCAAAACTTACAGTATTGGGACCTATAAATACTTAGATGAACGACCAAACAACCTTCAGGAATTATTACGGAATGCTAATATTGATGACAATGTAAAACTGTATCAGTAATTTAGAATGCTGAACAACAGAAAAATTATTGTGTCAACAATGTATCCTAGAGAACTTCAAACTCAATCGAACGCAGTATGTTATTCGGATAGAGAGAGAACATATTTGGGGTTCGTTGATTATTTTATAAAAGTCACATATTGCAACTGCCAAGAACTGATTTGTTTATGTAATGGCCACCATTATGCAATAATTCAACAAATTTTGACCGATGGAGTGTTTGAGATCACTGGAGAAACTCATATATTCAATACGTTAGGATATTTACATAAATGCCATGTTGAAGATGCATATTTTCTTGTTCCAGTTGAGAATGTTGATGATGTGTGTGTTGTAATGAATTTTGATGACAAAATGTATATAGGAATTCCTTTAAATAAATATGAGTTAGAATAAAAAAGAGTTGCTTCCATTCGATTTCTAAAAAGTTTTACTTTAATATAACTAATATTAGGGTCACCTGCAAAAGATCTGGAGCAAGTTACACAGGTGAGAAAAATCCATAAGCGTTGATTAAAAATTAAATTTTTAACCCAAAAAATGATTTACTTTTGTCTTTTCATGCGTGGAGAACACAAGAAGACGACCTGGTGCAAGTCACGCAGCTCATCTGCAAGGAGAACTCCTACACATTCTCCTAAAAATGAATTCTTAACCTAAAAATGATTTACTTTTGTCTTTTCATGCTTGGAGAACGCCAGGAGACGACCTGGTGCATGCCATACAGCTCGTCTGCAAGGAGAACTCTTAAACATCCTCCTAAAGATCAATTCTTAACCTAAAAATGATTTACTTTTGTCTTTTCATGCTTGGAGAAGGCCAGAAGACGACCTGGTGCATGCCATACAGCTCGTCTGCAAGGAGAACTCCTAAACAGTCTCCTGAAGCTCAATTTTAATCTAGAAATGTTTCATCTTTGTCGTTTCATGCTTGGAATACGCCAGAAGACGACCTGGTGCATGCCATACAGCTCGTCTGCAAGGAGAATTCCTAAGCATTCTTCATAAGATCAATTTTAATCTAGAAATGTTTCATCTTTGTCTTTTCATGCTTGGAGAAGGCCAGAAGACGACCTGGTGCATGCCATACAGCTCGTCTGCAAGGAGAACTCCTAAACAGTCTCCTGAAGCTCAATTTTAATCTAGAAATGTTTCATCTTTGTCGTTTCATGCTTGGAATACGCCAGAAGACGACCTGGTGCATGCCATACAGCTCGTCTGCAAGGAGAATTCCTAAGCATTCTTCATAAGATCAATTTTAATCTAGAAATGTTTCATTTTTGTCTTTTCATGCTTGGAATACGCCAGAAGACGACCTGGTGCATGCCATACAGCTCGTCTCCAAGGAGAACTCCTAAACATTCCTCTAAAGATCAATTTATAATCTAGAAATGTTTCGTCTTTGCCTTTTTATGCTTGAAGAACCCCAGAAGACGACCTGGTGCCCGATATGTACTTGTGCTGCTTATTTTCCAGACATTCAATGCTCTTTGCTATCGTAGTTTGAATTCATATCTTCTTTTCATGCTTTTATTCTTCGATAGGTTAGTTTTATCAAGAATAAGTCATAAATAAGTTAAACTTGACGTATAAGCCTACCTAAGTCTTATCTAAGCTTTTTAAGTCAAGATAATACTATTTCAAGTCCATCAATATCAGGTAAGTTATATCTAAGCTATTTAAGTTAACTCAAGTTCAATCTTATCCAAATATTTTGACTCGGGTGTACATTGTCAATTTTGATACAATTTGTACAAAATTTGCATTTTTAGTTGTAATATTCGTCATATTTTTGTATATATAGTCTATCAAGTCCACCACCAAGACTTAAGTTTAATTTTTAAAGCCGTATTACCGAGTAATTTTGTCCTTAGTACGAATAGAGACTTATAAGTAAGGCTCTGTCTATGTCTTTTTGTATCAGACAAATACTCTTACTAGTACGAGCCAGCGCCTAAATAAATTGCTGTTTCCTACTTTTTATCTTACAAGTATATGGAGGCGGATACCTCCCAATGTACTCTCAAGAAAAAATATTTTTTCATACTCGAACATTCTCAATTTCAATGAAATTTGTACAAAATTTTCATTTTGTCTTGACATACTTGTCATAGCTTTGTTTCATATGCTCTCAAGATCACCTACAAGACTTAAAATATATTTTTATAAGCCATAATACCGAGTCATTTTGTCTTTAGTGAATCTAAAGACTTATAAGTAAAGCTTTGTCTACGCCTTTTTGTTTCAGACAACTACTCTTACTAGTACGAGCCGGCGTGAAAATAAATTGCTGTTTTCTACTTATTATCTTACAAGTATTTTGAGGACGATACCTTGAAATGTGCTCTTAAAGAAAAAAAATATTTATTTATCCCTGACCATTGTCACATTTGATACAATTTGTACAAAATTTGCATTTTTACTAGACATACTTGTCATATTTTTGTATATATCGGCTCTTACGTAAATCACCGAGACTTGAGTTTTATTTACATAAGCCATAATACAGAGTCATTTTGTTTTTAGTGAATCTAAAGACTTGTAAGTAAGGCTTTGTCTACGCCTTTTTGTTCGAGACTACTACTCTTACTAGTACGAGCCGGCGTAGAAATAAATTGCTGTTCTCGATTTTTTACTATAGACGTATATGGAGGCGGATACCTTCTAATGTACTGTTACGTCCTGGATGACGAACACACGTTATTCAGTCCCTTAATTTTGAGTCAAAGCACTTAAGCCATTTACTCGGGTAGCGCGGACCGCTATTTAGTGTCGAGTATGTCAATATACGAAAATAGGATGTACGAGGTGAATGGATGTGTCTTATCGCTAGATAAATGAACAATTGATTTAACTTACAGTTGGTTTATTCAATATAATAAAATGTCAGGATACAATATTTGGCTGAGTTGGAGACCAGATTGTAGAGTGAAATTCGTTTCGAAATAAATTTTTGTAGGTTGAACCTTGTTTTGAAATAAGTTGTTGTCAGGCGGCTTGATAGTTGGTTATGGTTCTTGAATGTTGAGAATTGTTGATGTAAAACTGAGCAAAGGGAGTTTACTTATACTGGATAATTGACAATCTGTCTGAATATACACTTTTAAACTGATGAAATTTATTTAAATATGAAAAATAATATTTCAAAATAGTAATAATATTTAACAGAAATAATTTAATTAGTTAAATTATTTGTATTGTTGAATAAAAGAATTCAAAATCGAAATTATTTTATTTAGAATAATTCACTTTAAATTGTATAAATTCTGAATTTAAATGTTAGCGACTCGAACAAAGAAATTAAATTTCAATATTTTAGAATAATAAGTTTATACGTAATTAAAAGCTTGATAAATAATGGGCATTGAGGTTCGATTTGCGGCGGTTTATATAGGCGCCAATCATAGGCGAGGGGTTGCACGCGCGACCTAAATTTCATTTGGTTACCGAAAACTAACGTTATTGAGCAGAGTCGAATACTTGCGGGGTGGGATGTAAGAAAAGGCGTACGTGACGATCTCGGATCGAAACTTCTAGAACAATGACAAAGACTCAAAAAAAGATGATGGTAGGAGCTACGGGTGGAAGAAAGATGTCCGACCCCATGCTATTGGATAGGAATTATTCCAGTCTGTTAATTACTGGTTATTAATTAGATTTATCGTATAAGTGGTTATGGATTATTGATCCTTTTGTCATTATCTTTCGATGGGTTATGGTCATTTTCTCCTATCGTCAATGGTTTAAAAGTTACACCTATTTTCAATTACCATATTCAATAAATGGAAATTATGATAAGGTTCCTAGATAGCTCTGCATTAGAGGTTTATGGTGATAATTTCAGTTTTTTATTATTTTAATTATTTATCGAGCTATTTAAGGTTGAATTTAGCGAATTAGTCTTATGCGTTGAAGAAAGAAGTGATCGCATGAGTCATGCGCCACGCCTTAGAGCGAAGCTTCTAGATCCAGCTCAATGTTATTAGGTGAGCCTTATGTTAAATGGTTAATTACCGAATACTAATGAAGATTAAGGTATAGATAATTATTGATTATTAATTCTTTCGTTATTAGCTTTCAATTGATTATAGTCATTCTCGTCTAATGGTATTGGCTGCAATGGTATACTTATTTATAATTATTGCGGGGTAATTATTAAGTCATCTGGAGTTATTATTGTTTTAATTAGATAAGTTATTTTTCTGGATTAGCGTGAGATGTTTAGTTAGTCGATATTTTAATTAGTTATCGAGTTATTTAACCTATAATTTATCGATATAATTGTATGTGTTAGAGAGAGAAGTGACAAAATACCTCAGACGATACGTCACAAGAAGTAGCGGTAGCACCAGATGAGTCATGAGCCACGCCTGGGGAGAAGGTTCTAGATCTCAGTCAATGTATCGGTTGAGTCTTATTTTGGGTGGCTAATTACGCCTTATTAATTAGGTTTAAGGTGTAAATGTTTATTGATTAGTAATCCTCTCGTTATCGTCTTTCGATTGATTATAGTCGTTTCGTTTTACTGTTATTGGTGGAGTGCTAACGTATTTTTAATTATTACGGGATAGTTATTAGATAATCCGGAAATATTATCGATTCAGTTAGATGAAGTATGTGACTGGATTATAATGATATTTTTAGTTTCTCATTATTTTAATTATTTATCGAGTTATTAAAATTAGAAATTAGCGATACGTTCGTATGGGTTAGAGAGAGAAATGACGAGGTACGTCACACGGTACGTCACAAGAAGAACCTTGGGAGTGCGAGAAGGCAGGCCGTATCAATTCTGCTAATGGACGAAAAAGATGCGATCCCATGTCATTAGATGGGCTTATTTTAAAGGATTAATTACGAATTAACCGTTAAGGTTAAGATTTGAGAGTTTAATAATTAATCATCTATTTTTCCTTATCTATCGATGGGTTATGATTATTTGTTTCTACCGTTAGTGGTATCGAAGTAATGCCTGTTTTCGGGTTCAAATAAATAATAGTTTGCAAATTTTATTAATCTCGTCGGTAAGGGGACACGAATGGGTTGTCGTGAAAACTCTGGTTAATCATATTTTAAATTATTAGCTGAGTTATTGAAGGTAGAAGTTACGCGCTTACGTATGTGTTAGTGAGACAAGGGTGAAGCGAAAGAGTTAGGTTCCTTTATCGGCCTCTGATGGTTAGTTAGTTAGTATGTAGGTTTTTACCTGAACGTGAATTCTATTTTTCTTTATTTACCGATTGATTAGAATTTACTCCTGTTGTCATAGCTAGGTGTTTATGAGTTTAATTATTCTTTGTTAGAGGTTAAAGAATTATTATTATGATTAATTATTCTACTATGGTATGTTATGGTGGTCCGATGCTGCGTAGTTATTTGGTAAGCTGTTATCTTGTTTTCGTATCGGTACGTTGGGATATTGCGTATTAAATTGTTAATATTTATTTAAGGTTCTTGGGTTATTGTGCAACACTATTGCGTATTACGCGTTATTAATGATTCTATTTACTGTCAATGGTGTTGATTATAGAGTTCATTACCTTGTTTTTAATAGCAATTATCAGTTTATTTTATAGTTATTTAAAATTTAAATAAAATTGGATATTTATTTGGATAAGTAGATACTAAAAAGAATGCAGAGGGTCTAGATGAATTAAATGTAAAGTCAATGAAGCGTAGATATAAAGGTTATCGGGTGGTGACACTTGGCCTTCTAAGGAAAAACAGAAGAGCCTCGCGTGGCATTATTAAATATGGTACTGTTTAGGTTGCAAGCATTAGGAAGCTTATCATAGTTTAATTGATTGCGCAATTTATTAGTTAGTGTATTATATAAGTAATAAAAAGGGAAATTTATAGTATTCTTTGTTTACATCAACAAGTTCTGACTACTTATCTGACCTTAATATGTTTAGTTTTAATTATTATAAAAATTTAAGTTTTGTTTATTTAATTATAAAATATTTCCGTATTTTCGCATGTTACGCCGTAACAGTACTCTTAAAATGTAATATTTTTTTATACCTGTAGATTGTCAATTTTGATACAATTCGTACAAAATTTGCATTGTTACTTATCATTCTTGTCATTTTTTTGTATATATAAGCTCTTAAGTCCACCACCAAGACTTAAGTTTTATTCTTATAAGCCATAATACCGAGTCATTTTGTCTTTAGTGAATCTCGAGACTCATAAGTAAGGCTTTGTCTACGCCTTTTTGTTTCAGACTACTACTCTTACTAATACGAGCCGGCGTAAAAATAAATTGCTGTTCTCGATTTTTTATCATAGAAGTATATGAAGACGGATACTTTCCAATGTACTCTTAAAATGGAATAATTTTTTATACCTGTACATTGTCAATTTTGATACAATTTGTACAAGATTTGCATTTTTACTTGACATACTTGTCATTTTTAGGTAGATTTTTTTAAAAATCTAACTATTGTATTTGTCCTTATGGTCGATTTTTCAAGGAATTTCGTCAGAAACTATCATAATTAGTTGAGTAGAGTTCAAAAATACCATTCGTTAAAAAATTTATATATGTATGTATGTATATATATATATATATATATATATATATATATATAATAACCAATTTTGTCATCATGATTACGCCTACAATTCTTATCGGATCCTAATGAAATTTTCTACACTTGTTCTATGTGTAATTACCACGGTTAAGTTCGAAGATGGGCTAAATCGATCAATTAGTTTAGAAGTTATGACTGTTTGAAATTTCCACGATTTTCCAAAAAAATCAGTTTTTAATCACTTTTACAGTCCATATAACTTTAAAACTAAAACTCATAAATGATTTCTATAAAAAGTGTTTTAAAGCTCGGCTAATAAGCTTTAATTTATGACCTTAAACTTTATATTTTGACCATTTCTTCAAATAATTTGATAACTTTGAAAGTTTTAATGGAATCAAAAAATGTTGAAAATATCGTTTTCATTCCACCTAACTTATGCTTGTCCAATTGTAAACCAGTTTTGTCAGTTGTATTTTATTGTGCACAAAACTAACTGTGAATTTCACTGCTATTTTATATTTTAAAAGTAATTCTTTTATTATTTATGATGTATTAAATGTACCTCTAATCCCTATGATTATCATTGGTCTTGTCATTACGATAGCACCCACAGTTCTTATCGGATCTTAATGAAATTTTTTACACATATTCTATAGGCAATTATCTTAATCAAATCCGAAGATGAGCTTAATCGGTCGATTAGTTTTGAAGTAATGGCTGTTTGAAATTTTCACGATTTTTCGAAAAAATCAGTTTTTATTCACTGTTAAAGTTCATATAACATTAAAACTAAAACTAATAGACAATTTCAGTAAAAAGTATTTTAAAGCTTGTTTAGGAAGCTTTAATTTTTTTTTTAAACTTCATGTTTTGACCATTTTTTCTAATTATTGGATAGCCTTGAAAATTCTAATGGTATCAAAAAATGTTGAAAATATGGTGTTTATTCCATATAACTTATGCATTTCCCATTATAATACAATTTTGTCAGTTGTATTTTATTGTGAATAAAATAACCTGTAAATTTCACAGCTATTTTATATTTTAAAAGTATTCCTTTTGTTATTTATTATGTTTCAATAGTACCTGTACGCCCTATAATTATAACTGGTCTTGCTATCGTAATAGTAAATATAATTATGATCTCATACTAATTAAATTATCTATACATTGTTTACATGATGGTTAGTTTGGTACATTACCTATATAGTGTTTTGTCAAATCAACTATCTGAAGTTCTCTATCGAAAATAATCGTTGTCTTTTTTTACCCTGACTCTTAGAAAAGCAAGCCTAATTTAATATCATGACTATACACTAACATGTATCACAAGATGTGTATATATAAAACTTTTTATATAGATTAATTGAAAAATCTACCTTCCATATCGGCTGCCGAATGGCCTTTTTTTTGTATATATAAGCTCTTAAGTCCACCACCAAGACTTAAGTTTTATTCTTATAAGCCATAATACCGAGTCATTTTGTCTTTAGTGAATCTTGAGACTTATAAGCAAGGTCTTGTCTACGTCTTTCTGATTCAGACTACTACTCTTGCTAGTACGAGCTGGCGTCAAAATAAATTAGTGTTCTCGACTTATTATCATACAAGTATATGGAGGCAGATACCTCCCAATGTTTTCTGGAAAACAAATATTTCTTTATATCTGTTCATTGTCAAATCTGTGCAATTTGTACAAAATTTGCATTTTTACTTGTCATACTTGTCATATTTTTGTATATATAGGCTATCAAGTCCAACACCAAGACTTAAGTTTAATTTTTAAAGCCATATTACCGAGTCATTTTGTCCTTAGTACGTATAGAGACTTATAAATAAGGCTCTGTCTATGTCTTTTTGTATCAGACAACTAATCTGACTTGTACGAGCCAGCGCCAAAATAAATTGCTGTTCCCTACTTTTTATCATACAAGAATATAGAGGCGGATACCTCCCAATGTACTCTCAATAAGAAATATTTTTTTATGCTCGTACATTGTCAATTTTGATACAATTTGTACAAAATTTTTATTTTGTCTTGACATTCTTGTCATAGTTTTGTTTCATATGCTCTTAAGTCCACCAACAAGACTTGAAATATATTTTTATGAGCCATAATACCGAGTCATTTTGTCTTTAGTGAATCTCAAGACTTATAAGTAAAGCTTTGTCTACGCCTTTTTGTTTCAGACAACTACTCTTACTAGTACGAGCCGGCGTGAAAATAAATTGCTGTTTACTACTCATTATCTTACAAGTATTTTAAGGACGATACCTTGAAATGTACTCTTAAAAAAAAAATATATTTTTTTATCCCTCACCATTGTCACATTTGGTACAATTTGTACAAAATTTGCATTTTTACTAGACATACTTGTCATATTTTTGTATATATCGGCTCTTACGTAAATCACCAAGACTTTAGTTTTATTTACATAAGCCATAATACAGAGACATTTTGTTTTTAGTAAATCTAAAGACTTGTAAGGAAGGCTTTGTCTACGCCTTTTTGTTTCAGACTACTACTCTTACTAGAACGAGCCGGCGTAAAAATAAATTGCTGTTCTCGATTTTTTATCATAGAAGTATACGGAGGCAGATACCTTCCAAAAAACTCTTAAAATGTAATATTTTTTTATACCTGTGCATTGTCAATTTTGATGCAATTTGTACAAAATTTGCATTCTTACTTATCATACTTGTCATATTCTTGTAAATATAGGCTATCAAGTCCACCACCAAGACTTAAGTTTAATTTTTAAAGCCATATTACCGAGTAATTTTGTCCTTAGTACGTATAGAGACTTATAAGTAAGGCTCTGTCTATGTCATTTTGTATCAGACAACTACTCTTACTAGTACGAGCTGGCGTCAAAATGAATAAGTGTTCTCGACTTTTTAGTATACAAGTATATGAAGGCAGATACCTCCCAATGTTTTCTTAAAAAAAAATATTTCTTTATATCTGTTCATTGTCAAATCTGATACGATTTGTACAAAATTTGCATTTTTACTTGTCATACTTGTCATATTTTTGAATATATAGGCTATCAAGTCCACCACCAAGACTTAAGTTACATTTTTATGAGCTATCATACAGAGTAATTTTGTCCTTAGTACGTATCAGGACTTTAAGTAAGGTTTTGTCTACGCCTATCTGATTCAGACTACTACTCTTGCTAGTACGAGCTGGCGTCAAAATAAATTAGTGTTCTCGACTTTTTAGTATACAAGTATATGGAGGCAGATACCTCCCATTGTTTTCTTAACAAGAAATATTTCTTTATATCTGTTCATTGTCAAATCTGATACGATTTGTACAAAATTTGCATTTTTACTTGTCATACTTGTCATATTTTTGAATATATAGGCTATCAAGTCCACCACCAAGACTAAAGTTTAATTTTTAAAGCCATATTACCGAGTAATTTTGTCCTTAGTACGTATAGAGACTTATACGTAAGGCTCTGTCTATGTCTTTTTGTATCAGACAACTACTCTTACTAGTACGAGCCAGCGCCAAAATGAATTGCTGTTCGCGACTTTTTATCATAGAAGTACATGGAGGCGGATACCTTCCAAAGTACTCTCGAACAAAAATATTTTTTTTTACTCGTACATTGTCAATTTTAATACAATTTGTACAAAATTTTCATTTTGTCTTGAAATACTTGTCATAGTTTTGTTTCATATGCTCTTGAGTCCGGCAACAAGACATAAAATATATTTTTATAAGCCATGATACCGAGTCATTTTGTCTTTAGTGAATCTCAAGACTTATAAGGAAAGCTTTGTCTACGCCTTTTCGTTTCAGACAACTACTCTTACTAGTACGAGCCGGCGTGAAAATAAATTGCTGTTTTCTACTTATTATCTTACAAGTAAATTGAGGACGATATCTCCGAATGTACTCTAAAAGAAAAAAAATATTTATTTATCCCTGAACATTGTCACATTTGATAAAATTTGTACAAAATTTGCATTTTTACTTGACATACTTGTCATATTTTTGTATATATCGGCTCTAAGTAGATCACCAAGACTTGAGTTTCATTTTTATAAGCTATCATACAGAGTTATTTTGTCCTTAGTACGTATAAGAACTTTTAGTAAGGTTTTGTCTACGCCTTTCTGATTCAAACTACTACTCTTCCGAGTACGAGCTGGCGTCAAAATAAATTAGTGTTCTCGACTTTTTATCATACAAGTATATGGAGGCAGATACCTCCCAATGTTTTCTTAAAAAAAAATATTTTTTTATATCTGTTCATTGTCAAATCTGATACAATTTGTACAAAATTTGCATTTTTACTTGTCATAGTTTTGTATATATAGGCTATAAAGTCAACCACCAAGACTTAAGTTTGATTTTTCTGAGCCATATTACCGAGTAATTTTGTCCTTAGTACGTATAGAGACTTATAAGTAAGGCTTTGTCTACGCCTTTTCGTTTCAGACTACTACTCTTACTAGTACGAGCCAGCGCCAAAAGAAATTGCAGTTCGCGACTTTTTATCATAGAAGTATATAGAGGCGGATACCTTACAAAGTACTCTTAAAATGTAATATTTTTTTATACCTGTACATTGTCAATTTTGATACAATTTGTACAAGATTTGCATTTTTACTTGACATACTTGTCATTTTTTTGTATATATTAGCTCTTAAGTCCACCACCAAGACTTAAGTTACATTTTTATGAGCTATCATACAGAGAAATTTTGTCCTTAGTACGTATAAGGTCTTTGAGTAAGGTTTTGTCTACGCCTTTCTGATTCAGACTACTACTCTTGCTAGTACGAGCTGGCGTCAAAATAAATTTGTGTTCTCGACTTTTCAGTATACAAGTATATGGAGGCAGATACCTCCCATTGTTTTCTTAACAAGAAATATTTCTTTATATCTGTTCATTGTCAAATCTGATACGATTTGTACAAAATTTGCATTTTTACTTGTCATATTTTTGTATATATAGGCTATCAAGTCCACCACCAAGACTCAAGTTTAATTTTTCAAAGCCATATTACCGAGTAATTCCGTCCTTAGTACGTATAGAGACTTATAAGTAAGGCTCTGTCTATGTCTTTTTGTATCAGACAACTACTCTTACTAGTACGAGCTGGCGTCAAAATAAATAAGTGTTCTCGACTTTTTAGTATACAAGTATACGGAGGCAGATACCTTCCAATGTTTTCTTAAAAATAAATATTTCTTTATATCTATTCATTGTCAAATCTGATACGATTTGTACGAAATTTGCATTTTTACTTGTCATACTTGTCATATTTTTGTATATATATGCTATCAAGTCCACCACCAAGACTTAAGTTTAATTTTTAAAGCCATATTACCGAGTAATTTTGTCCTCAGTACGTATAGAGACTCATAAGTACGGCTCTGTCTATGTCTTTTTGTATCAGACAACTACTCTTACTAGTACGAGCCAGCGCGAAAATAAACTGCTGTTTTCTACTTTTTATCATACAAGTATATGGAGGCGGATACCTCCCAATGTACTGTCAAGAAAAAATATTTTCTTATACTCGTACATTGTCAATTTTAATACAATTTGTACAAAATTTTCATTTTGTCTTGACATACTTGTCATAGTTTTGTTTCATATGCTCTTAAGTCCACCAACAAGACTTAAAATATATTTTTTTAAGCCATAATACCGAGTCATTTCGTCTTTAGTGAATCTCAAGACTTATAAGTAAAGCTTTGTCTACGCCTTTTCGTTTCAGACAACTACTCTTACTAGTACGATCCAGCGTGAAAATAAATTGCTGTTTTCTACTTATTATATTACAAGTATTTTGAGGACGATACCTTGAAATGTACTCTTAAAGACAAATAATATTTATTTATCCCTGACCATTGTCACATTTGATACAATTTGTACAAAATTGGCATTTTTACTAGACATACTTGTCATATTTTTGTACATATCGGCTCTTACGTGAATCACTAAGACTTAAGTTTCATTTTCATAAGCCATAATACAGAGTCATTTTGTTTTTAGTGAATCTAAAGACTTGTAAGTAAGGCTCTGTCTTTGTCTTTTTGTATCAGACAACTACTCTTAGAAGTTCGAGCCAGCGCCAAAATAAATGGCTGTTCGCGACGTTTTATCATAGAAGTATAGGGAGGCAGATACCTTCCAATGTACTCTTAAAATGTAATATTTTTTTATACCTGTACATTGTCAATTTGGATATAATTTGTACAAGATTTGCCTTTTTACGTGACATGCTTGTCATTTTTCTGTATATATAGGCTCTTAAGTCCACCACCAAGACTTAAGTTACATTTCTATGAGCTATCATACAGAGTAATTTTGTCCATAGTACGTAAAAGGACTTTAAGTAAGGTTTTGTCTACGCCTTTCTGATTCAGACTACTACTCTTGCTGGTACGAGCTGGCGTCAAAATGAATTAGTGTTCTCGACTTTTTATCATACAAATATATGGAGGCAGATATCGCCCAATGTTTTCTTAAAAAAAAATATTTCTTTATATCTGTTCATTGTTAAATCTGATACAATTTGTACAAAATTTGCATTTTTACTTGTCATACTTGTCATATTTTTGTATATATAGGCTATAAAGTCCACCACCAAGACTTAAGTTTAATTTTCAAAGCCAAATTACCGAGTAATTTTGTCCTCAGTACGTATAGAGACTTATAAGTAAGGCTCTGTCGATGTCTTTTTGTATCAGACAACTACTCTTACTAGTACGAGCCAGCGCCAAAATAAATTGCTGTTCGCGTCGTTTTATCATAGAAGTATATGGAGGCGGATACCTTCCAAAGTACTCTTAAAATGTAATATTTTTTTATACCTGTACATTGTCAATTTTGATACAATTCGTACAAGATTTGCATTTTTACTTGACATACTTGTCATTTTTTTGTATATATTAGCTCTTAAGTCCACCACCAAGACTTAAGTTACATTCTTATGAGCTATCATACAGAGTTATTTTGTCCTTAGTACGTATAAGGACTTTGAGTAAGGTTTTGCCTAAGCCTTTCTGATTCAGACTACTACTCTCACTAGTACGAGCCGGCGTCAAAATAAATTGCTGTTCTCGACTTTTTATCATGCAAGTATATGGAGGTGAAACCTCCTAATGTACTTTTAAGAAGTACTATTTTTTTATACCTAATCATTGTCAAATTTGATACAATTTGTATGAGATTTGCATTTTGACTCGACAAACTTGTCATATTTTTGTATGTATAGGCACCTAAGTCTATCACCCAGACTTAAGTTTCATCTTTCTAAGCCATAATATAGAGTAATTTTGTCCTTAGTACGTATAGAGACATATAAGTAAGGCTCTGTCTATGTCTTTTTGCATCAGACAACTACTCTTACTAGTACGAGCCGGCGTCAAAATAAATTAGTGTTTTCGACTTTTTATCGTACAAGCATACACCGAGAAAAAAAAATAGTTCTAATTCCTATGTAGAATGGTAACCATTACTATGTTACATAGAGACGCGGATTTTTTAGCGTTGAGAGTCACCGAGCAGAGTAATCCCCCCCCCCCCCCCTATTCTATATAGTTACGGTGACTATGCTAGCATAGGACTGATAACCATTCTACATTGACAAGAGAACTATGTTAATGGACACCACTGCAATGTTACCTAGTAACGTTTACGATTTTTTATTTATTTCATTTTTAGTAAATAAGGTTATGACAAAACAAATAACTCTGGTTACTATAAATAGATATATGTAGAAATTGAATTAATCTATTGAAATAATTAAGATATTGCTCAAAAAGAAATATCATTTTTTGATAACAGATAAATAATAATTAAATAAATTAAAATATTTAATAATATACATCGCACATATACATGCATACCCATACACATAAGTTACTGCGCAAACGTCCGCGCATGTTTACTTCCTTGTCTCACTTATTAAACTGTAAGGACAGCTATTCCAGCATAGGACTCAGTACCATTCTACATAGCCCTGAATCCTATGCTAGATGGCGATTTTTACTATTTTAGTTGTTTCAATGTAGCATAGTAATCATTGCCAGAAAAATGGTAATGAGTCCTATTCTACATAGCATTATTTACTATTTTACGAAAAATTAGTCTGGTTACTATGTAACATAGTAATCATTACTATTTTTTTCTCTCCGTGTATGGAGGCAGATACCTCCCAATGTTTTCTTAATAAAAAATATTTCTTTATATCTGTTGATTGTCAAATCTGATACAATTTGTACAAAATTTGCATTTTTACTTGTCATATTTTTGAATATATAGGTTATCAAGTCCACCACCAAGACTTAAGTTACATTTTGATGAGCTATCATACAGAGTAATTTTGTCCTTAGTACGTATAAGGACTTTAAGTAAGGTTTGGTCTACGCCTATCTGATTTAGACTACTACTCTTGCTAGTACGAGCTGGCGTCAAAATAAATTGCTGTTCTCGACTTTTTATCATACAAGTATATGGAGGTGAAACCTCCTAATGTACTCTTAAAAAGTACTATTTTTTTATACCTAATCATTGTCGAATTTGATACAATTTGTATGAGATTTGCATTTTGACTCGACATACTTGTCATATTTTTGTATGTATAGGCACCTAAGTCTATCACCCAGACTTTAGTTTCATCTTTATAAGCCATAATATAGAGTAATTTTGTCCATAGTACGTATAGAGACTTATAAGTAAGGCTCTGTCTATGTCTTTTTGTATCAGAAAACGACTCTTACTAGTACAAGCCGGCGTCGATATAAATTGCTGTTTTCTACTTTTTATCATACGAGAATATGGAGGCGGATACCTCCCAATGTACTTTCGAAAAAAAATATTTTTTTATACTCGTACATTGTCAATTTTGATACAATTTGTACATAATTTTCATTTTGACTTGACATACTTGTCATAGGTTTGTTTCATATGATCTTGAGTCCACCGCAAAGACTTAAAATATATTTTAATAAGCCATAATGCCGAGTCATTTTGTCTTTAGTGAATCTAAAGACTTATAAGTAAGGCTTTGTCTACGCCTTTGTGTTTCAGACTACTACTCTTACTAGTACGAGCCGGCGTCAAAATAAATTGCTGTTCTCGACTTTTCATCATAGATGTATATGGAGGCGGATACCTTCTAATGTACTCTTAAAATGTAATATTTTTTTATACCTGTACATTGTCAATTTTGATAAAATTTGTACAAGAGTTGCATTTTCACTTGACATACTTGTCATTTTTCGTATATATATGCTCTTAAGTCCACCACCAAGACTTAAGTTTCATTCTTATGAGCCATAATAAAGAGTTATTTTGTCTTTAGTGAATCTAAAGTCTTATAAGTAAGGCTTTGTCTATACCTTTTCAGACTACTACTCTTACTAGTACGCGCCGGTGTCAAAATAAATTGTTATTCTCTAATTTTTATCATACAAGTATATGGAGGCGGATACCTTTCAATGTACAATTAAAATGTAATATTTTCTTATACCTGTTCATTGTCAAATTTAATACAATTTGTATAAGATTTGCGTTTTGACTCGACATACATGTCATATTTTTGTATATATTGGCTTCTGAGTCCATCAACAAGACTCAAGTTCCATTTTTATAAGCCATAATACAGAGTAATATTGTCCGTAGTTCATATGAACACTTCCGAGTAAGGCTTTCTCTACGCCTTTTTGTTTCAGACTACTACACTTTCTAGTGGGAGCCGGCGTCAAAATAAATTGATGTTTTTGACTGTTTATCATACAAGTATACGGGGGCGGATACCTTCCAATGTACTCTTGAAAAGTAATATTTTTTTATACTTGTACATTGTCATTTTTAATAAAATTAGTACAAAGTTTGCATTTTGAATTGACATAGTTGTTATATTTTTGTATATATTGGCTCTTAAGTCCATTACCAAGACTTAAGTTACATTTTTATGAGCTATCATACAGAGTGATTTTGTCCTTAGCACGTATAAGGACTTATGAGTAAGGCTTTGTCTACACTGTTTCAGACTATTGCTCTTACTAGTACGAGCCGGCGTCAAAATTAATTAGTGTTCTCGACTTTTTATCATACATGTATGTGGAGGCAGATACCTCCCAATGTTTTTTAAAAAAAAATATTTCTTCATACCCGTACATTGTCAATTTTGATACAATTTGTACAAGATTTGCATTTTCACTTGACACACTTGTCATTTTTTTGTATGTATAAGCTCTAAAGTCCACCACCAAGACTTAAGTTTGATTTTTCTGAGCCATATTACCGAGTAATTTTGTCCTTAGTACGTATAGAGACTTATAAGTAAGGCTTTGTCTACGCCTTTTCGTTTCAGACTACTACTCTTACTAGTACGAGCCGGCGTAGAAATAAATTGCTGTTCTCGATCTTCTATCATAGAAGTATATGGAGGCGGATACCTTCCAATGTACTCTTAAAATGTAATATTTTTTTATACCTGTAAATTGTCAATTTTGATACAATTTGTACAAGATTTGCATTTTTACTTGACATGCTTGTAATTTTTTTGTATATATAAGGTCTTAAGTCCACCACCAAGACTTAAGTTACATTTTTATGAGCTATCATACAGAGTAATTTTGTCCTTAGTACGTATAAGGACTTTAAGTAAGGTTTTGTCTAGGCCTTTCTGATTCAGACTACTACTCTTGCTAGTACGAGCTGGCGTCAAAATAAATTAGTTTTTTCGACTTTTTATCATACAAGTATATGGAGTAGGGTGCTTTTTATTTTTCGAACATTTTTTTTTTTCTTGGCCCATATGAAAATTTCATTGTAGGCGACAAAAAAAAAATTTCCTGAAAATTTTAGCCCTTAATTTTCATTTTAAGAGGTCGCTATCTATTTTTAAAATTTTCCCATTTAAAAAGCATGGGAACGATATCACATTTTTTTATAAAAATTCCTACCCAGGCAGTTTTTGAGCAATTCACTCGTTTTTGGGCTCGTTTCATAGGGCTTGTAGTCCTCTTTAAAATTGATTTTGGTGACATCGATGCTTTTACAACAGTTCATAAGTTATGAGACTTCAAACTTCAGAAATTTTTATTTTTACCAAAAAATAATAATTAATGGCTATTATTATTCCAGCTATCAACTTTCTAGAAAAAATGACATACAACTTTTGTAGCGTGTAAAATACTCTGAAAGAAATACCCAAAAAAATTCAATATTATCAACGTTATTGTGTATTTTTTTTAACTTTTCTCTTTTAAAGGGTTTTAGAATTATTTAATTTTAATTTTTTGTACTTATCCTTTTTTTTTGGTATTAAATTAATCGAGCTTTATCAATTTTTATGTAGTTTTATGATTAAAAAATAAAATAATATTAAAAAAACTGATAATAGATTTGTGACTTGTAATTCAATTTCAGTCATAAAGACTGAGATTTTAGACCGTCGAAAACTATCGGCGCTTTGATCGATACGTTAAATCATAGAACTACATAAAAATCGATAAAGCTCGATTAATTTAATACCAAAAAAAAAGGATAAGTACAAAAGTTCAATTTGTCACGAGAATAAAATTAAAATAAAATAATTCTAAAACCCTTTAAAAGAGAAAATTTAAAAAATATAAACAATAACGTTGATAATATTGAATTTTTTCGGGTATTTCTTTCAGAATATTTTACACACTACAACCCTATGAAACGAGTCCAAAAACGAGTGAATTGCTCAAAAACTGCCTGGGTAGGAATTTTTATAAAAAAATGTGATATCGTTCCCATGCTTTTTAAACGGGAAAACTTTAAAAATAGATAGCGACCTCTTAAAATTAAAATTAAGGGCTAAAATTTCCAGGAAATTTATTTTTTGTCGCCTACAATAAAATTTTCATATGGGCCAAGAAAAAAAAAATGTTCGAAAAATAAAAAGCACCCTAATATGGAGGCAGATACCTCCCAATGTTTTCTTAAAAAAAAATATATCTTTATATCTGTTCATTGTCAAATCTGATACAATTCGTACAAAATTTGCATTTTCACTTGTCATACTTGTCATATTTTTGCATATATTGGCTATCAAGTCCACCACCAAGACTTAAGTTTAATTTTTAAAGCCATATTACCGAGTAATTTTATCCTTAGTACGTATAGAGACTTATAAGTAAGGCTCTGTCTATCTCTCTTTGTATCAATCTACTACTCTTACTAGTACGAGCCTTCGTCAAAACAATCTGCTGTTATCGACTTTTCATCATACAAGTCAATGGACGCGAATACCTTCCAATGTCCTCCTGAAAAAAAATATTTTCTTATACCTATAGATTTTTAATTTTGATACAATTTGTACAAAATTTAAACTTTTACTATACATACTTGTCATATTTTTGTATATATAGGCTCTAAAGTCCACGACCAAGACTTAAATTTTATTTCTATAAGCCAGAATACAGAGTCATTATGTCATTAGTAAATCTCAAGACTATTAAGTAAGGCTCTGTCTATGCCTTTGTGTTTCAGTCAACAACTCTTACTAGTACGAGCCGGCGTCGAAATAAATTGCTGTTCGCGACTTTTTATCATAGAAGTATCCGGAGGCGGATACCTTCTAAAGTACTCTTAAAATTGAATATTTTTTTATACCTGTACATTGTCAATTTTGATACAATTCGTACAAGATTTGCATTTGAACTTGACATACTTGTCATTTTTTTGTATATATAAGCTCTTAAGTCCACCTCCAAGACTTAAGTTACATTTTTATGAGCTATCATACAGAGTAATTTTGTCCTCAGTACGTATAAGGACTTTAAGTAAGGTTTTGTCTACGCCTTTCTGATTCAGACTAGTACTCTTGCTAGTACGAGCTGGCGTCAAAATAAATTAGTGTTCTCGACTTTTTATCATGCAAGTATATGGAGGCAGAAACCTCACAATGATTTCTTAAAAAAAAATATTTCTTTATATCTGTTCATTGTCAAATCTGATACGATTTGCACAAAATTTGCATTTTTACTTGTCATACTTGTCATATTTTTGTATATATAGGCTATCAAGTCCACCACCAAGACTTAAGTTTTATTTATTGAAGCCATATCACCGAGTAATTTTGTCCTTAGTACGTATAGAGACTTATAAGTAAGGCTCTGTCTTTGTCTTTTTGTATCAGACAACGACTCTTAGTAGTACGAGCCGGCGCCAAAATAAATGGCTGTTTGCAACTTTTTATCATAGAAGTATAGGGAGGCGGATACCTTCCAAAGTACTCTTAAAATGTAAAATTTTTTTCTACCTGTACATTGTCAATTTTGATACAAGTTGTACAAGATTTGCATTTTTACTTGACATACTTGTCTTTTTTTTGTATATATAAGGTCTTAAGTCCACCACCAAGACTTAAGTTACATTTTTATAAGCTATCATACAGAGTAATTTTGTCCTTAGTACGTATAAGGACTTTAAGTAAGGTTTTGTCTACGCCTTTCTGATTCAGACTACTACTCTTGCTAGTACGAGCTGGCGTCAAAATAAATTAGTGTTCTCGACTTTTTATCATACAAGTATATGGAGGCAGATATCTCCGAATGTTTTTTTAAAAAAAAATATTTCTTCATATCTGTTCATTGTCAAATCTGATACAATTTGTACTAAATTTGCATTTATACTTGTCATATTTTCGTATATATAGGCTATCAAGTCCACCACCAAGACTTAAGTTTTAGTTTTTGAAGCCATATTACCGAGTAATTTTGTCCTTAGTACGTATAACGACTTTAAGTAAGGTTTTGTCTACGCATTTTTGATTCAGACTACTACTCTTACTAGTACGAGTCTTCGTCGAAATAATTTGCTTTTTTCAACTTTTCATCATACAAGTATATGGAGGCGAATACCTTCCCATGTCCTCCTGAAAAAAATTATTTTCTTATACCTATAGATTTACGATTTTGATACAATTTGTACAAAATTTGAACATTTACTATACATACTTGTCATATTTTTGTTCATATAGGCTCTTAAGTCCACGACCAAGATTTAAATTTTATTTCTATAAGCCATAATGCAGAGTCATTTTGTCTTTAGTAAATCTAAAGACTTATAAGTAAGGCTTTGTCTACGCCTTTGTGTTTCAGACTACTACTCTCACTAGTACGAGCCGGCGTCAAAATAAATTGCTGTTCTCGACTTTTTATCATACAAGTATATGGAGGTGAAACCTTTTAATGTACTCTTAACAAGTACTATTTTGTTATACCTATTTTTTTATCATTGTCAAATTTGATACAATTGGTATGAGATTTGCATTTTGACTCGACATATTTGTCATATTTTTGTATGGACTGGCACCTAAGTCTACTACCAAGACTTAAGTTTCATTTTTATAAGCCATAATATAGAATAATTTTGTCCTTAGTACGTATAGAGACTTATAAGTAAGGCTCTGTCTATGTCTTTTTGTATCAGACAACTACTCTTACTAGTACAAGCCGGCGTCAATATAAATTGCTGTTTTCTACTTTTTAGCATACAAGAATATGGAGGCGGTTACCTCCCAATGTACTTTCAAGAAAAAATATTATTTTATACTCGTACATTGGCAATTTTAATACAATTCGTACAAAATTTTCATTTTGACTTGACATACTTGTCATAGTTTTGTTTCATATGCTCTTGAGTCCACCGCGTACTCTTAAAATATATTTTAATAAGCCATAATGCCGAGTCATTTTGTTTTTAGTGAATCTTAAGACTTATAAGTAAGGCTTTGTCTACGCCTTTTTGTTTCAGACAACTACTCTTACTAGTACGAGCCGGCGTGAAAAAAATTGCTGTTTTCTACTTATTATTTTACAAGTCTATTGAGGACGATACCTTCGAATGTACTCTTAAAAAAAAAATATTTATTTATGCCTGAACATTGTCACATTTGATACAATTTGTACAAAATTTGCATTTTTACTAGACATACTTTTCATATTTATGTATGTATCCGCTCTTAAGTAAATCACCAAGACTTAAGTTCCTATTTTATAAGCCATGATACAGAGTCATTCCGATTTTAGTGAATCTAAAGACTTATAAGTAAGGCTTTGTCTACGCCTTTGTGTTTCAGACTACTACTTTTACTAGTACGAGCCGGCGTCAAAATAAATTGCTGTTCTCGACTTTTCATCATAGATGTATATGGAGGCGGATACCTTCTAATGTACTCGTAAAATGTAATATTTTTTTATACCTGTACATTGTCAATTTTGATACAATTTGTACAAGAGTTGCATTTTCACTTGACATACTTGTCATTTTTCGTATATATATGCTCCTAAGTCCACCACCAAGACTTAAGTTTTATTCTTATGAGCCATTATATAGAGTTATTTTGTCTTTAGTGAATCTAAAGACTTATAAGTAAGGCTTTGTCTACACCTTTTCAGACTACTACTCTTACTAGTACGCGCCGGTGTCAAAATAAATTGTTATTCTCTAATTTTTATGATACAAGTATATGGAGGCGGATACCTTTCAATGTACGTTTAAAATGTAATATTTTTTCATACCTGTTCATTGTCAAATTTGATACAATTTGTATAAGATTTGCTTTTTGACTCGACATACATGTCATATTTTTGTATATATTGGCTCCTGAGTCCATCAACAAGACTTAAGTTTCATTTTTATAAGCCATAATACAGAGTAATATTGTCCGTAGCACATATAAACACTTCCGAATAAGACTTTCTCTACGCCTTTTTGTTTCAGACTACTACACTTTCTAGTAGGAGCCGGCGTCAAAATATATTGATGTTTTCGACTTATTATCATACAAGTATACGGGGGCGGATACCTTCCAATGTACTCTTGAAAAGTACTATTTTTTTATGCTTGTACATTGTCATTTTTAATAAAATTAGTACATAGTTTGCATTTTGACTTGACATAGTTGTTATATTTTTGTATATATTGGCTCTTAAGTCCACCACCAAGACTTAACTTACATTTTTATGAGCTATCATACAGAGTGATTTTGTCCTTAGTACGTATAAGGACTTATGAGTAAGGCTTTGTCTATACCGTTTCAGACTATTACTCTTACTAGTACGAGCCGGCGTCAAAATTAATTAGTGTTCTCGACTTTTTATCATACATGTATGTGGAGGCAGATACCTCCCAATGTTTTTTAAAAAAAAAATATTTTTTCATACCCGTTCATTGTCAATTTCGATACAATTTGTACAAGATTTGCATTTTCACTTGACACACTTGTCAATTTTTTGTATGTATAAGCTCTAAAGTCCACCAAGACTTAAGTTTTATTTTTATAAGCCATGTTACCGAGTAATTTTGTCCTTAGTACGTATAGAGACTTATAAGTAAGGCTCGGTCTATCTGTCTTTGTATCAATCTACTACTCTTACTAGTACGAGCCTTCGTCGAAATAATCTGCTGTTTTCGACTTTTCATCATACAAGTCTATGGAGGCGAATACCTTCCAATGTCCTCCTGAAAAAAAATATTTTCTTATGCCTATAGATTTTTAATTTTGATACAATTTGTACAAAATTTGAACTTTTACTATACATACTTGTCATATTTTTGTATATATAGGCTCTAAAGTCCATAACCAAGACTTAAATTTTATTTCTATAAGCCATAATACAGAGTCATTATGTCTTTAGTAATTCTCAAGACTTTTAAGTAAGGCTTTGTCTATGCCTTTGTGTTTCAGTCACCAACTCTTACTAGTACGAGCCGGCGTCGAAATAAATTGTTATTCTCGAATTTTTGTCATACAAGTAAATGTAGGCGGATACGTTACAATGTACTTCTAGAAAGGAAAATTTTTTTATACCTGTACATTGTCAATTTTGATACAATTTGTACAAGATTTGCATTGTAACTTGTCATACTTGTCATTTTTTCGTATATGTAAGCTCTTAAATCCACCACCAATACTTAAGTTTTATTCTTATAAGCCCATAATATAGAGTCATTTCGTCTTTAGTGAATCTATAGACTTATAAGTAAGGCTTTGTCTACGCCTTTGTGTTTCAGACTACTACTTTCACTTGTACAAGCCGGCATCAAAATAAATTGCTGATCTCGACTTTTCATCATAGAAGTATATTGAGGCGGATACCTTTCAATGTACTCTTAAAATGTAATATTTTTTTTTACCTGTACATGGTCAATTTTGATACAATTTGTACGAGATTTGCATTTTTACTTGACTTACTTGTCATGTTTTTGTATATATAAGCTCTTAAGTCCACCAGCAAGACTTACTTTTTATTCCCATAAGCCATAATATAGAGTTATTTTGTCTTTAGTGAATCTAAAGACTTATGAGTAAGGCTTTGTCTACACCTTTGTGTTTCAGACTACTAAACTTAATAGTACGACCTGGCGTCAAAATAAATTGATGTTTTCGACTTTTTATCATATAAGTATTCAGGGGCGGATGCCTTTTGATGTACTCTTGAAACCTAATATTTTTTTATACATGTACATTGTCATTTTTTATTAAAATTAGTACTAAGTTTGCATTTTGACTTGACATTGTTGTCATATTTTTGTATATATTGGCTCTTAAGACCACCACTAAGACTAAAGATACATTTTTATGAGCTATCATACAGAGTGATTTTGTCCTTATTACATATAAACACTTCCAAGTAAGGCTTTCTCTACGCCTTTTTGTTTCAGACTACTACACTTTCTAGTAGGAGCCGGCGTCGAAATAAATTGATGTTTTCGACTTTTTATCATAGAAGTATATGGAGGCGGATACCGTTTAATGTACTCTTAAAATGTCATATTTTTTTATACCTGTACATTGTCAATTTTAATAAAATTCGACAAGATTTGGATCTTTACTTGACATACTTGTCATTTCTTCGTATATATATGCTTTTAAGTCCACCACCAAGACTAAAGTTTTATTCTTATACGCCATAATATAGAGTTATTTTGTCTTTAGTGAATCTAAAGACTTATAAGTAAGGCTTTGTTTACACCTTTTCAGACTACTCCTCTCACTAGTACGAGCCGGTGTCAAAATAAATTGTTATTCTCAAATTTCTATCATACAAGTATATGGAGGCGAGTACCTTCCAAAGTACTCCTAAAATGTAATTTTTTTTTAAACCTGCTCATTGTCAAATTTGATACAATTCGTATAAGATTTGCATTTTGACTCGCCATACTTGTCGTATTTTTGTATATATTGGCTCCTAAGTCTACCACCAAGACCTAAGTTTCATTTTTATAAGCCATAATATAGAGTCATATTGTCCGTAGTACATATAAACACTTCCAAGTAAGGCTTTGTCTACGCCTTTTTGTTTCAGACTACTACACTTTCTAGTAGGAGCCGGCGTCGAAATAAATTGATGTTTTCGACTTTTCATCATACAAGTATACAGGGGCGGATACCTTCCAAAGTTCTCTTGAAAAGTAATATTTTATTTACTTGTACATTGTCATTTTTAATAAAATTAGTACAAAGTTTGCATTTTGACTTGACATAGTTGTCATATTTTTGTATATTTTGGCTCTTAAGTCCGCCACCAAGACTTAAGTTACATTTCTATGAGCTATCATACAGAGTGATTTTGTCCTTAGTACATATAAACACTTCCAAGTAAGGCTTTCTCTACGCCTTTTTGTTTCAGACTACTACACTTCCTAGTAGGAGCCGGCGTCGAAATAAATTGATGTTTTCGACTTTTTATCATAGAAGTATATGGAGGCGGATACCGTTTAATGTACTCTTAAAATGTCATATTTTTTTATACCTGTACATTGTCAATTTTAATAAAATTCGACAAGATTTGGATCTTTACTTGACATACTTGTCATTTCTTCGTATATATATGCTTTTAAGTCCACCACCAAGACTAAAGTTTTATTCTTATACGCCATAATATAGAGTTATTTTGTCTTTAGTGAATCTAAAGACTTATAAGTAAGGCTTTGTTTACACCTTTTCAGACTACTCCTCTCACTAGTACGAGCCGGTGTCAAAATAAATTGTTATTCTCAAATTTCTATCATACAAGTATATGGAGGCGAGTACCTTCCAAAGTACTCCTAAAATGTAATTTTTTTTTAAACCTGCTCATTGTCAAATTTGATACAATTCGTATAAGATTTGCATTTTGACTCGCCATACTTGTCGTATTTTTGTATATATTGGCTCCTAAGTCTACCACCAAGACCTAAGTTTCATTTTTATAAACCATAATATAGAGTCATATTGTCCGTAGTACATATAAACACTTCCAAGTAAGGCTTTCTCTACGCCTTTTTGTTTCAGACTACTACACTTTCTAGTAGGAGCCGGCGTCGAAATAAATTGATGTTTTCGACTTTTCATCATACAAGTATCCAGGGGCGGATACCTTCCAAAGTTCTCTTGAAAAGTAATATTTTATTCACTTGTACATTGTCATTTTTAATAAAATTAGTACAAAGTTTGCATTTTGACTTGACATAGTTGTCATATTTTTGTATATTTTGGCTCTTAAGTCCGCCACCAAGACTTAAGTTACATTTCTATGAGCTATCATACAGAGTGATTTTGTCCTTAGTACATATAAACACTTCCAAGTAAGGCTTTCTCTACGCCTTTTTGTTTCAGACTACTACACTTCCTAGTAGGAGCCGGCGTCGAAATAAATTGATGTTTTCGACTTTTTATCATAGAAGTATATGGAGGCGGATACCGTTTAATGTACTTTTAAAATGTCATATTTTTTTATACCTGTACATTTTCAATTTTAATAAAATTCGACAAGATTTGGATCTTTACTTAACATACTTGTCATTTCTTCGTATATATATGCTTTTAAGTCCACCACCAAGACTGAAGTTTTATTCTTATAAGCCATAATATAGAGTTATTTTGTCTTTAGTGAATCTAAAGACTTATAAGTAAAGCTTTGTTTACACCTTTTCAGACTACTCCTCTCACTAGTACGAGCCGGTGTCAAAATAAATTGTTATTCTCGAATTTCTATCATACAAGTATATGGAGGCGAGTACCTTCCAATGTACTCTTAAAATGTAATTTTTTTTTAAACCTGTTTATTGTCAAATTTGATACAATTCGTATAAGATTTGAATTTTGACTCGCCATACTTGTCATATTTTTGTATATTTTGGCTCTTAAGTCCGCCACCAAGACTTAAGTTACATTTCTACGAGCTATCATACAGAGTGATTTTGTCCTTAGTACGTATAAGGACTTATGAGTAAGGCTTTGTCTACACCTTTTTAGACTACTACTCTTACTAGTACGAGCCGGCGTAAAAATTAATTAATGTTCTCGACTTTTTATTATACAGGACTATGGTGGCAGATATCACTCAATGTTTTCTTGAAAAAACATATTTCTTTATACCTCTTTATTGTCAATTTTGATACAATTCGTACAAAATTTGCATTTTTACTACATTTTTGTCATATTTTTGTATGTATCGCCTTTTAAGTATATCACCAAGCCTTTAGTTTCATTTTCATGAGCCATAATATAGAGTCATTTTGTTTTTAGTGAATCTCAAGACTTATCAGTAAGGCTTTGTCTACGCCCTTTTGATTCACACTACTACTCTTCTTAGTACGAGCTGGCGTTAAAATAAATTGATGTTCTCGACTCTTTATCATAGAAGTATATGGAGGCGGATACCTTCCAATGTACTCATAAAATGTAATATTTTTTTATGCCTGTACAATGTCAATTTTGATACAATTTGTACAAGATTTGCATTTTTACTCGACATACTTGTCGTTTTTTCGTATATATAAGCTCCTAAGTCCACCACCAAGACTTAAGTTTTATTTGTAAAAGCTATAATATAGAGTTATTTTGTCTTGTCACGTAACGATTCAAATTATTTAGTTTTAATCAGTTGTAAGTTAAGTATTTTAATTTTATATTTGAATTTGAATCGTTGCGCGGGCATTCCGCCATTTTGCCGATGAGACGGCAGTCCGTGCACGATGCTGGCGCATGCGCGCAAGGTATGAGAGAGCGCGTGTGATTTAATTTTATTTTTTATAATTCATAATTTATGATTTAATTCACAAGCGGCTGACTTTTGTTTAATTTAAGTATTTATTTATAATTTTGAGTTAGTTGGGACGCATAATTTGGCGTAATATTATGCCCCAACAATTTTCAACATATTTTTGTTTAAAAATTTGTCATCAGACTGATGACATCAAATGATGTTTATTGTTTAGAAATAATTAATATTCATTTTATGATTTATATATAAACATATAGTGGATATGAACAAATAGTTCATATATTTAAGTAGTTTACCATGTATCATCCGGGTGTTAGATACTTATGTTTATAATTTATATTTTTAATTTAAATTGGATGTCAAGCGAAATTATAATAATTAAGGGCGACGGTGCTGCCCTTTGGGTGACGACCAACAGGTGGAGGTTGACCTAATTAATTCAGAAAGATACAGACAAGCAGCGTGTGCGGACGTAAATTTTGTTGCTGATTATTGAAAGATTGAAATTAGTACTGTGATTTAAATTATTGAGTTTAATATCCACCAGGTGGATTTCACTGGTATTAATTCGATTGCTGATTATTTTTTTTTCTGATTTGAGTAAGTACTTGGTATTCCTTCTGCTGGATAATTATTTTCACTCGTTAACCTCCCCTGGTAGTTGTTGGTCGCCGCGAGGAAATAATTAATTGAATTATAATTATTATTTTTGGAATGATACCTGGATTAAATGTTAACATTAATTATTATTGATTATTATTTTGTGATATTGGTGAAAATATCCGCATTTATATATAATTTGATAAAACGTACGCAACGTGTTAAACGTTGCCGGTACGTATATAGATATATACGCGTAGTATATATATCTATACTACACACGCCGGACTTGAAAATTCCTCAAGTCTGATCTCATGGCGTAATTATTTACCCCAAGTATTTGAGGTATTTTTCTCTTTGGTTTTTACTGGAATTATTATCATAGTAAATTATTATTATTATTATTTATATCAATACTTCTATTTTACATTATTTAAAGAAAGTAAATAATCATTATTATTTGGATTTATGTACCCCAGCGGTCAGTAACAATTATTGAATTATTGATTAATACTGAAATTATTATTTTATTTCAAGAGTAAATTATCAATTATTGTGTGGGTAAAAATATTATAGTATTTTTAGGGTGCGTGAGAATTGACACCGTATCTTTTTCTCTCTCACGAGTGGTGGGAGATTAATATAAAAAGAAATATTGTTGTTATTATTATTTATTGCTTATGACAACGAAAATTTAACGGAAATTATTATTTATGTATATGTGATTTTTATAATTAATTATCTCAAGACAAATTATTATTTTTGATTTTGAGTATTAAGTAAAAGTTTTGATGTTGAGGTAATTGCAGACAAAATTGTATCCCCAGTGGTAAAGATATTTAACCAATTGTTATCGTATTTTCTTTTATAACCACCGAGTGTTTGTTGTGGTTCATTAAACAAGACTTAATTATTGTAAAATAGTATTATTTATATTGATTATTATTTAAATAATTAAAAGACGGAACCCAACAGCTGTCGAGGGAAAATTTAATGCTTATTTTTCCTTGGATCTTTTCCTACTATTATTTTCCATTTATTTTCTTGTATTTGTTTATTACTTATAGATAATTATCTATTGTTTATTTATAATATTGCTATCATTTATCTATATTTCTGTTGATTTTCTCGGATGTTTTTCCGCTTGGTCGCGAGTCACTTGCTCGGATTCTCCTTGTAAATTCCCCCTGAATGAAATTTTGTCCGTTTTTGGAAAACGGTCTGGCGCCTGCGTGCACTAACCCAGCCTGAGGAGCTGGTTCAGGCACATCAAGTATTATTTATTTATTATTCAATTATTATTTACAGTTTATTATTTATTTAAATTTTTGAGAAAAATATTTAGAACCATTTATTATCATTTAATATTATTTAAATTCATTTATTATCATTGTTTTAAACGCGTGGGCGACCGCAAACGATATATCTGACGAATTCGCGTCTCCGTCGCGAATTTTTCGAGTAAATATACGTTATATGGCGCCCGACGTGGGGCCAGGGGGTCAATAGATTCAAAATTTATAAATTTTTAAATAAAAATAAAAATCTACGAGGTTCCACGGAGGAGTAAGATCAAAAACAAATTTGGCAGCGGATAAAAATCATCTTGAAAATTTGATTTATATACATAATTAATTTTTATATACATTTATTACATTTACATATTTATTCACATATTTATAATACTATATTTATATACATATATACACGGCAAAAATGAACAGGTTTAGAAAGATTTTTACCGAAAGATCAGACCGGTTATTCGATTTTATATCGTCGGTACGTATCCGCGGTGGCGCTTCGGGTGATGAGGCCCAGAAAGATGACAATGATAACGCGATCGACAAAAACGATAACGCGGTCGACAGAATTGGGAACGCGGGTGCTGTGGAAACTGCGAATAACGTCGAGCCTTGGGACGTACAAGTCAGTGAGACTGAAGATGAGGGTCTCCGCGAGTTTTTTGAGCATCGTCGCGGGCCTCCTCAACAACACATGATTCCAACGATCATACATGGTCCAGTGAATCTTTCTGGCCGGGAGGTAGAGATCGTGGGTGAAAACGCCACCGATGGTCGAATTGGGAGTCATTTAGGACAAAATTTCTGACTTGGTTCAAGAGTGGTGGCCGACAACGCGAAATCAGGGCTGATATTCGCGCACGTAACCAGGGGCTGAAGGAAAACGTCCGTGATTATCTGATATGCCTCCAGAATTTGTATTCTCGCCTGAGACACCCACCCTCAGAGCGCACACAAGTCAGACGGGCAACCAAGGGGTTGCTGCCTGCCTACTGGGACCACTGTCCACTTGGTGACTTCAACACGTACCAGTCATTGTTACTAAAAGCTTCCCAGGTTGAAGAGAGATGGAAAGCTGCAAGGAATCATCGCCAACCACCGCCGAGGGAAGAAGCGAACATTAAAAAATGTTCGTATTCTGCGGGTATTAGACCTCCAAGGGACCACAGAGGTGTTATACACGCAGTTGACACAGCTGTTGAACACTCTGACTCGACGAGTGGCTCGCAGTCCAGTCCAGGGACGAAGAAGAAGCGAAGATCGCGTCGATCGCGCCAACAGAGGGCTGCCGAGCGGAATTTGGCACCAATAATACCTGGTGGACCTGACCAAGCGACAAAACAGGTCACTGGTGAAACTATTAAGGCTGCCAATCAACGTGGAAACCCCCAGAACCCACCAGCGAATCAGCAGCAGAATCAAAATGCACAGAATCGCGGCGCGATTCCCAGAAATCCACCAGTACAGCAGCAACAACCTCCGAGGGTGTCAAATCCACCTATAAATAACCCTCCGAGAGGTCCAGTGAATCCATCCGGTGGTAATCGATCGCCTCCTGGGTTCAATAACAACAATAACCGGTCGTTCATGCGTAATCCGGGTCAAATGGAACAAAGCAGAGTCGCACGTCCAAGATTCTGCTACAATTGTGGCTCATTAGAACATTTGGGCTACTTTTGCCATGAACCACGCCGGGAGGTCTGCATGAGTTGTGGGAAGGTTGGAAAGACGGCAGTTACTTGTGTTTGTAATGTCGATACCCGTTCCAACGTGTTCCAGCTACCAAAAAACGACGAAGCAGCCCGCCAGTAGAGGGTGGCGGTGCTGGACGTTCATCAATCCCTCCAATAACATTCACCAGGGAGCAAGATTCGATGAGTCTACGTCGTATTGTTGTCCAGGCTGATATACACGCTGTCTCTGATCCACCGTGTGAGGCCAAGTGTGAAGAAGATGCCACACTTGATGAATTAACCGCGGTAGATGATCGAACAGTTGTTCCTGTGTCACTTATACATCAACCTGGTGATGAAAATAATGATTTCTGGCGTCTTCGTCATGGTAAACCTCGACCTCAGGTCGTTATCCGCGCTGGTAATCGTAAAAAGGTCGCGATAATCGACACTGGGGCTAAAACGACTGCTTTTGGTGACTTCGCGAGAGAATTAATGGCCGATGGTTTTCCATGCATGTTTGAAGCTCGACCGACGGGTTTTGGTATGGCCAACAGAACGACTGACGTGAGTGGAGGCGTGGTAAACGCGAAAATGACCCTCGATGGTGTCGAGGAGATCACATTTCCGGTTCATTATATTCCTCGGTTGGGAAGTTTGAATTTGATCGGTACTAATTTCATGCAATATGTTAATATGGAATTGGACCTGAGAAACCGATCTTGGCGCATGCGCGGTGGTGACTGGCATGAGTTGACATTTGAGCCTGAAATTCATTCGCGACTTGATGACGTTGCAGCTGTACATGAACTCACTGGAGATGAAACGAAACAGTTGGGCGAGTTCTTGGAATTACAACGCAAATTAATGCCACCAGGTTTGGGTTTGACCTCGTTGGTTGAGCATGAGATTAGGCTCAAAGACGAGCGACCGATTAAACAGCGGGTTTATCGTCGATCACCAGTGGTTCTGCAGGCATTACACGAGGCAATTGACAAGATGCTTGAAGATGATATTGTCAAACCTGCTCCAGCGTCGGAATGGTCAAGTCAACCCATAATGGTGAAGAAACCTGATGGAACCTATCGCATGTGCGTTGATTTCCGCGATGTGAACAATACTACTGAAAAAGACACGTATCGACCGCCGGATATGATCGAGATTCTCGAGAAATGTCGTGATGCTCATTATATTACGACTCTTGACATGAACTCTGCGTTCTGGCAAATCTTAATGAGTCCGAATAGTCGTAAATATACCGCTTTCTGGGTTCCTGGTCGCGGTCTTTTCCAATACAAACGTATGCCGATGGGATTGTGTAATGCCCCGGCGAGTTTTCAGCGTGTGATGGACAAAATAATTACACCTGATTTGTCTTCGTTTGTATTTGCATACCTGGATGACATAATCATCGTAACCCCGACGTTCAAAAAGCATCTAGAGATGCTAGAAGTCGTGTTGAGTCGGTTACGAGGCGCTGGGTTTACGTTGAACTTTGATAAAAGTAAGTTTTGCCAACAACAGGTACGATTTTTGGGCTTTTTACTTGATAAAGAGGGACTCAGGCCAGACCCTGAGAAAACTGAGCCCATACTAAATTACCCGCGGCCGAGAAACGTCAAACAAATACGTCGTTTCAATAGGATGATAAACTGGTATCATCGCCATTTGAAAAACGTCGCGTGTGTAGCTGGTCCATTATATCGTTTGACACGTAAAGATGTACCCTGGCGATGGACTGAGGCTGAGGAAGAGTCTTTCCAGTCTCTTAAGAAAGCACTCGCGGAAGCTCCAGTCTTGTCGACACCTGATTACACGCTACCATTCACGTTATACACGGATGCTAGTCAGTGTGGACTCGGTGCAGTATTAGTTCAACGTAACGGCGATCGTGAATATCTGATTGCGTGTGCGAGCAAGGCCTTGAACAGTGCTGAAGCAAATTACAGTACGACTGAAAAGGAATGTCTTGCGGTAGTTTGGGCCGTGCGTAAATTTAGACATTACTTGGAAGGTTTTAAATTTACAGTCGTGACTGATCATGCCAGCCTACGGTGGCTCATGAACGCTCGGGATCCGACGGGAAAATTAGCCCGGTGGGCTATGGAGTTATCTGAGTACGATATGAAGATCGAGTATCGGAAAGGGGCAGAAAACGAAGCCCCGGATGCCCTCTCACGTATCTACGAGGACCAGGAACTCGCTGTGAGTCAAGTCAACGCACTGGGCGAGGCTGGGAATGACGAATGGTACGATGAAAAATGTCGTTTGTTGTTATCTGATCCAGGGGCTTTACCTGACTATCATTATGAAAAAGGTAGATTGTATCGACGTCGGCCTGACTCCATGAGACAGATCCTCGGGGAAGAGGATAACGACTGGAAATTAGTGGTACCAGCTGACCGACGAGAACGATTACTCCAGGAAGTGCATGATCATCCACAATCTGGTCACCTGGGTGTCCAGAAAACATACGCACGGGCGATATCGAGGTACTACTGGTCAGGAATGTTTCGGGATATACAGAATTATGTCAATAGTTGTGAACGATGTCTCAAATCAAAGCCAGTTCAGCGCAAACCAATTGGTTTCATGACGCCAAGGATACCAGGTGAGCCTTGGGAAGTCGTAGCAGCTGATACGATGTCGTTTACGCGTTCTCGTGCGGGATATTCATATCTACTCGAGTTTGAAGACCTATACACGCGGTGGATTGAGTGCGTACCAGTCCGAGCTGCAAACGGGAAGACTGTTGCCAAAAGTTTTCGGCGGTTCGTGATAAATCGCTGGGGCGTTCCGCGTGTGTTCTGGACAGATAATGGCCGTTAATACTTGAATCGAGATGTTGTCGATCTCATTCAAGAGTGTGGTATTCAGCATACTACCACGCCACCGTATCATGCCCAAGCTAACCCGGTTGAAAGGGTCAACCGAAATTTGAAAACGATGATTATGAGTTACTTGGGTGATGATCATCGCGACTGGGATGTCAATATTCACGAATTCCAGTTCACGTACAATACTGCGGTACATGAGTCACTCGGTGTGAGCCCCGCGTATTTGAATTTGGGCCGTGACCCATGTCCAATTCGTAACTGTCGAGTTGCTGATGACAATAACATTGTTGTTGATGATAATGTTGACCGCAGTGGTTGGATACAACGGATGGATCGTATGATAGAATTACGTGATATTGTCAACCAACGTATTCGACGATCATCCGAGCGACACGCGGCTTATTATAACAATAAAAGACGTAATATTTTGTTTGAGATAGGCGATCAAGTCTATAAACCTACTCACGTCTTGTCGAAAAAGAGTGAGCAGGTTGTAGGTAAGCTAGCACCGCGTTATGCGGGCCCATTTGTCATCTCGAAGGTGGTAACTCCAGTGATCGTTGAGATGGAGACCCCCGAGGGCAAATATATTGGTCGTAGCGATGTTAAATTTTTGAAATTAGTTAAAAGAGCTGAAAACGTCCGTCAGAGGCAAGCTGACGTTATTGCATGGCTTAATGCTCTATCTATTGCTACTACTTGACTACTATACTTGATCTATGTTTATTGCTGTCTAAAACTACTGCTGTCTTTCCTGTCACTGTCTACTACTGTCCTGTGGATTAATAATACTGTTCTATCGCTGCCTATAACTGTCGCTTAATAATACTGTGATATTGCCCCAGGGGAATTGACGTGATCATTAATAATTATCTAGGAATGGCGAAGTCACACCAGAGAATGATGAGATACGTAGAAACGTATCATGAACAGCAGGGCATCTCTATGATACCCCAGGGATCTACCACGTGGAAGGCTCACTTGGAGTTACTAGTTGGCCTCAAGATAAGGGCGCTGAGACAACGTCCGCGCCGAGAGAATTTAGCACCGGGGTGTGCACGGTGCGGACAAGTGGGTCATCCAGCCCGCTTATGCACAAACCAACCACAGCAAGCCAGATCGTTTTGTTATGAGTGCCTCGCGTTCTATGACGGGGAGTGCCCGGGAGCCCACGGACGCTTACATTTGGCGGTCAGAGACCGCTGTATGGTCTGCAGCACCCGATTATTCCAGGGACGGTGCCTCAACGGCCATGGAAGATTGGGGGACCAGTTAAGCGAGTTGAGTTGGCTCGCCTGGTTAACCCCGGACGCGCGCATGCGCCGTGTCTACAGCCTCGATCAAGCAGGCCCCAGCAACCCGGGCTCGGCCAACTTAGAGCCCGCCTTATAAGTCACGGGGTGGCCTAATTATATTTTTCTATATTTGTTCTTGTTTTTGTTGTAAGACGCCCGGCATAATTTGCCAAAAATCATTGTATGTTTTAAAAGTAAAGCGGCGTAACCCATTTAATTCGAGAGTGATTTATTTGTTGTCGAGCTAAACCCTCGTTTACCCCTCCCTCTTCCATCGACGGTTCGAGCAAGTTGGTGAGTGACAGGTGGGTGAACCATTGGCTGAGTCTTCTGGTTAATATTAATTTTCTTTTGAATTATATTTTAATTTATTATTTAGTTTACCCGGTACAAAAGATCCAGATATAAGTATTGAATTTCAGGTTTTCAGGTGATTAAACCGGCGAAAGGAATGCGGAGTCTCGCCCGTATTTTAGGGGCGAAACACGGCCTGGTGGGGGGGGGGGGGGGTGTCACGTAACGATTCAAATTATTTAGTTTTAATTAGTTGTAAGTTAAGTATTTTAATTTTATATTTGAATTTGAATCGTTGCGCGGGTATTCCGCCATTTCGCCGATGAGACGGCAGTCCGTGCACGATGCTGGCGCATGCGCGCAAGGTATGAGAGAGCACGTGTGATTTAATTTTATTTTTTATAATTTATAATTTATGATTTAATTCACAAGCGGCTGACTTTTGTTTAATTTAAGTATTTATTTATAATTTTGAGTTAGTTGGGACGCATAATTTGGCGTAATATTATGCCCCAACAATTGTCAACATATTTTTGTTTAAAAATTTGTCATCAGACTGATGACATCAAATGATGTATGTTGTTTAGAAATAATTAATATTTATTTTATGATTTATATATAAACATATAGAGGATATGAACAAATAGTTCATATATTTAAGTAGTTTACCATGTATCATCCGGGTGTTAGATACTTATGTTTATAATTTATATTTTTAATTTCAATTGGATGTCAAGTGAAATTATAATAATTAAGGGCGACGGTGCTGCCCTTTACGCGACGACCAACAGGTGGAGGTTGACCTAATTAATTTAGAAAGATACGGACAAGCAGCGTGTGCGGACGTAAATTTTGTTGCTGATTATTGAAAGATTGAAATTAGTACTGTGATTTAAATTATTGTGTTACGTCCTCGTCACCCTTCAACACTTTTCCGACTATATCTACGAAAAAATATCATTATTCTGGGAAATGCCCAGCATGAACAACTCATACGGACCATCCCCGTATGATACTTTCATAAAATTTATATCTTAAAATAAAAACGTAAATTTAACTTAATAACTATATGTATATATATTTCGGGGAGTGTACACATGTATATATGTATATATATATATTTATATATGCGTACATAAGATATATATATATATATATATATATATATTTATATATAACTTTTATTATTATTAAGAAAACCCGTGAAAAATGAATCATACATGGCCATGCATGGCCATATATGGTTCATGCATGGAGCATACATGGCCATGCATGGAGCATACATGGTCATACATGAATCATGCAAGGCCATGTATGGCCATGCATGGACATGTATGACTATATATGGCAGTGATTAATTGAACATACATGGCCATGCATGGCCGTATATGGTTCATGCATGGAGCATACATGGTCATACATGGTCATACATGAATCATACAAGGCCATGTATGGCCATGCATGGACATGTATGACTATATATGTCAGTGATTAATTGAACATACATGGCCATGCATGGCCGTATATGGTTCATGCATGGAGCATACATGGTCATACATGGTCATACATGAATCATACAAGGCCATGTATGGCCATGCATGGACATGTATGACTATATATGTCAGTGATTAATTGAACATATATGGCCATGCATGGCCGTATATGGTTCATACATGGGCATACGAACTTTTTGAATACAGTCATGCTTGGCCATATATGAATCATACAAGGCCATGTATGGCCATGCATGGTCATATATAATCATGGATGACTTTATATTAGACTGCTTTTTTTAGCGACTATTTTTTTTTTCGCTCCCATCCCGAATTTTGTTGGAAATACCTTCCAAAAAATTCCCTGAGAGTTTAAGGCCTTGATATTAATATACAGTACTTTCCCAGAGCAGGCGAAGATTTCCCATTCAAAATACACGTAAACTTGGGTTTTTATGTTTTAAACTTCTGTAACTCCGCGGCATTTTATGACATCATCTCGCCCAAAGTCGGGATTTTCTCAGAATTGAATGCTCTTCAAAAGTACCCATTATCGTGAAGTCGTAACTCATACGAGCGGGGTAGTACGGACCGCTAAACTAAATTTTTTCATAGAATTCTTGTTTCTTCTCTCATTATCTCATAAACAACAAGACCTACAAAAAAAATATGAATAACAATTCTATAGAAAATTCAATTTTCTACAAAAAAGGTCTTTAGCACTAAATCACTACGATCGATATTTTCTGAGATATTAATTATTGAAGTTTACGTAGCATTGAATTCCCATAAAATGTCGAATCAAATCTTAGAAAATACTGATTTTTTATTTGACTAATATTTCAGAAAATATCGATTTGAGTGATTTGGTGCTGGGGACCTTTTTTGTAGGAAATTAAATTTTCTATAAAATTGTCATTTACATATTTTTTGTAGGTCTTGTTGTTTATGAGATAATGAAAGAAAAAAAATTAAAAAAGTTCGTATGCCTATGTATGGCCATATATGCTCCATGTATGACCATGTATGAACCATATACGGCCATGGATGGCCATATATGTCCAACTAATCACTGACATATATAGCCATATATGACCATGCATGACCATACATGGCCTTGTATGATTCATATATGGCCATGCATGGCCATGTATGATTCATTTTTCACGGATGTAAAAAATTTGAGCTGACTATTACAATAACTTATAAACAGGATGTTGTAGTGAAAAAAAATAGAAAATTTTTTTGATATCACTAACAGCAAATCGATGATTATATTTTGCTTTTTCGAAAGTGATTATATCCTTTCAATCTTACGTAGCACAAGTAAACTTCGGTGTGACTGTCGGTCGCATAGCTTAGTCGACAAAGCGTCGGTCTCTCGTACGGAAGGTCCCGGGTTCGAATCCTACTAAAGCGGGTGGTGTTATTAATAAGTCTAGCGTTTTTTCTCTGAATTAAAAATTTCCAGTTCGATTAGAAATTCAATTATTCGCATATCTGATAATCTCTGCGTCGCCAAAATAATTAAAAAAAAAAAAAAAAAATAAAAAAAAAATTTTTTTTATTTAGTTAAAATTTCTATACCTAGTCATATCAAGTCATGTATGGCCGTATCAAGCTATGTATAGTCATACATGGCCATGCATGGTCATACATGGTCATATATGGCCATACATGGCCATACATGGCCATGTCTGGCCAATTTACATACATGGCCATGCATGGAGCATTCATGCATGGCCATGTATGATTCATTTTTCACGGGAATGCATAAGAATATATTAAAAGATAAATAATTCTATAGGAATTCTCTATGAAGAAATAAATAAGTTTAAAGGCAAATATTTATAGCCGCACATATACAAATGACATATGTACATATACATCATAATATTGTGTATATGTACGTATATAAGTATATGTGTAGGTATAAATATAATTAAAACATGTAAAAATCAATTCAAAAAAATAGTTATTTATAATTAAAATTAATTTTAATTAATTTTAATTAATTTGCATGTATACAAATATCTTTTATATACAATTAAATTTATAAATATATTTTTTTTTTCATTTACCCAATATAAAATTATTGCATGTATGACATACATACATAAAACATTTAACATGCAGCATGCATAAACATAATTTAATTTCTAATACACCATCTTTGTACGAAAGAGAGCATACAAGTAGGCGAGACGAAACATGAGTGGGCGTCAGGAATACCATGTGGTAACCTGAGTACCGGGCGGAGTAAAACAATAAGAGCAAGGCCCAAGAATAAAGGAAAGAAACGCCCGCAGCCAGAGTAAGCGACCAACTTACTCTTGCTGTTATCCTGATACTAAAAATCGAGAAAAGACAGTTCAGAGGGCTGTAAAACCCTCAAAATTAAAAGTGAATTTACCAAAATAGTAAATTTGATTATTGCCTAGTATCTATCACATTTTGGCTTTGTAACATTTAAAAATTATCTATAATTTTAAAGGATTTATTGATTAATAAATTTATCAGATGACGACAGCATCTTAAATTTGTTTAAATAAATATGATTGCTTATAAAGCATATCGTATTTATTTAAATAAATAAAGATTCCCGGTATTCCATCTCCGATAACGCCGGAAGAGCTGGATCATCGATAAAATTTTTGACGAATAAACAATAACTATGGGAGAGTGTTTCTGCGTCTTTTCTCATAGCCCCTACCATGGGGGTCCATCTAAGATTACAATGTAAATAAAAGTCACTGCAGCCGCTAATTAATCAGTTCGTTTTTACGCTTCGTTACTGCCGGGTGTGACCCCGTTTTTCCTTTTTTTTTTGAGTTTCGTACATAGTACAGTTTTCAGGTGTGATCCCGTATTTTTATTAAGAGGAATATTTACAAGGATTTTTCAATTTTCATTTCAAATTATTTACAAGGATTTCTTCAATTTTCATTTCAAATTATTTACAAGGATTTCTTCATTTCTCATTTCAAAATATTTACGAGGATTTTCATCATTTTTCATTTCACTTTGGGAGAATAACCTACAAGGACTTCAATTTTCATTCAGCATTTTATTCTGGGATTATTTCAAGGATTGCGATAGTGAATTATTTTAATTAACGTTAAAAGTCAAAATCATTGTTTTCCCCTGCGTTAAAACGGGTGCAGTGACCTTTATTTGTGTTGTGAATACATATGGGCATTTAAAACAAATAAATTATAATATTACTCGAGGAAAAATTATAAAATTTTTGGTGAATTTAAAACAAGTGTGTGAATTTTAAGTTATAATTTCGTTTCAGTCTCTTTTTTTTTCCACAATAACAGGTAACGATTTTTGATTTTTGAAAGTATGCTCTCTTTCCTCTTCTTTTACAAAAATACCGAATTTGTGAACAATTTGTGAAACAATTGTTTTTTTTTTCTAAAACTCTAAGTAATTTTTATGAATAAACGTAATAACTCGACTTTTGCATGTCAATTTTTAAAACAGACCTTCCACACAAACAATAATCGTTAATTTAAACAACTAACATCAACTTCTAAATAATAAAATCTAATATAATCTGAGGTTTCGTTAGTTAATTCAACCTAGTTGAGTTATCCGACGGACAAAAATCGGAAGTTATTAGATCGAGGAAAAATATCATTATTTTAATTTGTTTAATTCAGAAGCGTTTTGGGAAAAAATTTTATAATAAAACATAAAAATTTCCTAGAGAAATTTTGTTTTATAATCATTATTTTCTTTTATTTCGTTTGATAACTCAATTCAATTACAAGGAAAATTTACAACGTAAACATTCTTTTTTTTTGATTATTTTACTACTAAAATTTAATCCAATTAAATTTAATCCAAACTTGCTTATAAAAGTCTTTCTTTTTTCTTGAATTTGTTCGAGTCAATCTGAAATATATTAAATAAAATTTTTTTTATTATTATTGAAAGCATTGATAATTTGAATTAAAACAAGAAATTAAACATCAAAAATGGGAATTTCCCTTCTTACAAATTTTATTTGAGAAAGTTTCAATTCATTTCTATTTTTCTTTTTTTTATATAATCAGTTGGCAGTATTTAAATTATAATTTTCTTTTTCCTTTTATTTTTTTTTATGACTAGAAACGTATCAATCATTATATAGTTGGAAATTTATTATATTTAAAAGGCCTACTCAGAGAATTCGCTGACTGATTAAAATTTGAGCGGGAAGAAGTTCTACCCAAAAATCTAGTTTTTTTGTATTATTCATTTAATACCAACCAATTTGTCTTTCTTTATATTTTAAGGTAAAATCCACTCAACCTGACAATTGAATCTTCCGTTTTCCATTCACCTATTCCAATTATCCCAGAAAATTGCTATCTCAAATTTTTCCAAAATACACAATGATGATGGATAGCAATCCGAGATCGACCTGGGTTGGTCAATGATCATTTTGTTAGTTCGCTGAGTGTATCTAAAATTTCCTGTAAGCCCGTTACTACCCTCTTACCCCTAAAACCATAAATATAAAGAATTACAATCAGTTAGTCAAGTAGACATTTACTCATTTCATTTTTTTTTTGTGCACTACGAGACAGTGAGTGAATTCTGTGTTACGAGGTCAGAAACAACTGATAACTTTACCTTTACCTCTTAATTTCTACTATTATTATTTCTGAGAGCATCTTTCGAGACAAATATCGTTATTAAAATGTTTTGAAACAGAGTCAATGGCGCCGAAATTACGTCGGCCTAAGGGCTCTGATCCTAAACCTAAATACTGTGAGTGCGACTTCTGTACGGAGTATGACAAGTTGTGTTCTGGTGAACGTTACCACCAACCGCTAATCAGACCTAATTTGTCCTTCGTTAGGAGTGACATTTCACTCCCAAAAACCTTTAGGATTAAGAAACTCAAATATAAATTGATCCCGATCACTGAGGTTGAGAGACCCATACCTCTCATCTACATTGGGGACGCAGATCCGAGGTTCCAGTTTTATTCGGATAAATTCCTGTCCGGACCTAGTCAGTTGGAGCCGTACATGGGGGTTCCTGACGACCACGTTGAGTTGATAGTTCTGGAATAATTCTTAAAGAAAAAGGTACCCCTTTCTAAAACGGTCCCCTTTTTCCACCAATGTAAGTAAGAATAAAATTTTTAATTTATTTTAAAAGATCAGGAATTATTCCTAGGAATCTGTAGATTCCTAAAATATCAAATCTCTTTTCCCCATAAGTCCCAATTATCACCGGGACGTAACAATTGAGTTAAATATTCACCAGGTGGATTTCACTGGTATTTATTCGATTGCTGATTATTTTTTTTTGCTGATTTGAGTAAGTACTTGGTATTCCATTTGCTGGATAATTATTTTCACTTGTTAACCTCCCCCAGTAGTTGTTGGTCGCCGCGAGGGAAAAATTAATTGAGTTATAATTATTATTTTTGGAATGATACCTGGATTAATGGTCAACATTAATTATTATTGATTATTATTTTGTGATATTGGTGAAAATATCCGCATTTATATATAATTTGATAAAACGTACGCAGCGTGATAAAACGTTCCCGGTACGTATATAGATATATACGGGTAGTATATATATCTATACTACACACGCCGGACTTGAAAATTCCTCAAGTCTGATCTCATGGCGTAATTATTTACCCAAAGTATTTGAGGTATTTTTCTTTTTGGTTTTTACTGGAATTATTATCATAGTAAATTATTATTATTATTATTTATATCAATACTTCTATTTCACATTATTTAAAGAAAGTAAATAATTATTATTATTTAGATTTATGTACCCCAGCGGTCAGTAACAATTATTGAATTAATGTTTAATACTGAAATTATTATTTTATTTCAAGAGTAAATTATCAATTATTGTGTGGGTAAAAATATTATAGTATTTTGAGGGTGAGTGAGAATTGACACCGTATCTTTCTCTCTCTCACGAGTGGTGGGAGATTAATTTAAAAAGAAATATTGTTGTTATTATTATTTATTGTTTATGACAACGAAAATTTAACGGAAATTATTATTTATGTATATGTGATATTTATAATTAATTATCTTAAGACAAATTATTATTTTTGATTTTGAGTATTGAGTAAAAGTTTTGATGTTGAGGTAATTGCAGACAAAATTGTATTCCCAGTGGTAAAGATATTTAACCAATAGTTATCGTATTTTCTATTATAACCACCGAGTGTTTGTTGTGGTTCATTAAACGAGACTTAATTATTGTAAAATAGTATTATTTATATTGATTATTATTTGAATAATTCAAAGACGGAAACCAACAGCTGTCGAGGGAAAATTTAATGCTTATTTTTCCTTGGATCTTTTCCTACTATTATTTTCCATTTATTTTCTTGCATTTGTTTATTACTTATAGATAATTATCTATTGTTTATTTATAATATTGCTATCATTTATCTATATTTCTGTTGATTTTCTCGGATGTTTTTCCGCTTGGTCGCGAGTCACTTGCTCGGATTCTCCTTGTAAATTCCCCCTGAATGAAATTTTGTCCGTTTTTGGAAAACGGTCTGGCGCCTGCGTGCACTAACCCAGCCTGAGGAGCTGGTTCAGGCACATCAAGTATTATTTATTTATTATTCAATTATTATTTAAAGTTTATTATTTATTTGAATTTTTGAGAAAAATATTTAGAACCATTTATTATCATTTAATATTATTTAAATTCATTTATTATCATTGTTTTAAACGCGTGGACGACCGCATACGATATATTTGACGAATTCGCGTCTCCGTTGCGAATTTTTCGAGTAAATATACGTTAGTCTTTAGTGAATCTAAAGACTTATAAGTAAGGGTTTGTCTACACCTTTTCAGACTACTACTCTTACTAGTACGAGCCGGTGTCAAAATAAATTGTTGATCTCGAATTTTTATCATACAAGTATATGCACTGAGAAAAAAAATTACTATTAACAAGAAAATTTTCTTGAGACAAACTATTATATTCTTGAAAATTTTCAAGAATATATATTATTTTATTCACAATTTCGAATGTTTTATTGAATGAGTATTCAATTTACATAATGTGTTGTAATTTATCGATAATTCATATTGACTCTCAAGCAGACTTATAATTACTCGCGACAAGTAATTATTAATTTTTTGATAACAATTAACTATGTTGTTTAAAAATTTTTTTTCGTGAAATAAAATTTGAATTATTTAATCCAAAACAAGAATGACTCAATTAAATTCAAATATATTTATTATTATTCATGATGAATTATAAGTAATACTCATAATATTTATATTAAGAATGAATTATAATGATCCAATCTTCTGTTAAATTATCAAAATCATTGGTTTAACAGACATAATCTCAAACATATTTACTTATAAAAAAAAGCGTTACCTAGATAATAACTTTTTTTTCAATCAACAGATTATGCTTAGATAAAAAAATTTGATAGTTTGCATTGAGTAAGCCTTGTTTTTTTTTTGTATATTTTCATCGAATTGATTCACATGATGGTTATTTTGATTTTATAATGAAGCTTATTTTATTAAAAATAAGTAGTATTGCTACGATTATTTTCTCACGCGTCTTTAAAATATTTTTTTTTTTTTGCAAAAAGGTATGTTTTTCGTTAGAAGGTAAATAATTTTTGTCGATTATTGTCACAGATTCTTTACAAAAATCTTAAGTTTTGCGAAACGAAAAAATTACTCTTTTAATTTCAATATTTTGTCACCTATAAATAATATATTCTTGTCAGAAGAAATTTATAAGATGCCTCAAGAATTTATGTTGTATGAACACATCATTCAATTTCTATACAGAGCTCTTTTGTAATAAACTATTATAGTCGATATTTACTGACAAAGGTAGTTTAATCCAAATCAAAATACTATTATGCTGTCGATTAATTTTTTATTATTTGCTCAAACTTCAGGGTTTTAAATTGTATAGTTATAATACTTACTTCGAAGATTTTTTATTTTTAGGTACTCTGAAAAATTTCAAATAAATGAAATCTCAAATAAGAATAAATTTATCATAGTTAATAAAAGAAAAAAAAATGGTTAGTTGAAAGGTTAATTGTTTATCGTCAATATTATAAAATCGTAGATCCAGATAGTTTTATTTCTTTAAAAAAAAAAATTAGTTAAAATTGTTCATTCAGAAGATGGTACAATTACTCGATTAATTAGAGTTAAATGAAATTTTTCTATTTCGAATTACGTAACATTTGAATTGAAAACTATTATTGAATGCATGGTAATACTATTCATTCATATTAGTCAAAATTTATTACGGTTATATCTTTAATTACTTGAGCGAAGAAATGCCGTATTTTGTACAGTTTAACTTAAATTTAGAAATGACAATTATAAATGTATTTGAATCAGTAAGAAAGTTTGAGCAAAGCAAAACAATTTTGTAACAAAATTTTTAGAGTTTAAAGTATCGGTATTTTTAATGTTCATTATAATACGATTTTTTTTGATTGAATAACAATTAAGTTTAATCATTCCTTGATTTTCTTAATCGAAAAAATGCTGACCTTTCACGATTTAATTGAACTTCCTAATTAAATATTACAATTATAGTCCTTTCAGTAAAATAGTTTAATGCAATGCAACAAATGTTGAACATAAAATTTTTAGCATTTTATATAAACATTTTTATTATGCTAAGTACAATAACTTTTTTTTATTTTAATAAAGATTGAATTGAATCAATTCTTGATTTTCTTGAGCGAAGAAATGCCAGACATCTCAAAATATGAACTCAACTTAGTATAAGAATTTTCATTATGTTAATTAAAATACTATTTTTTTCATTAACCAAAGGCAAGGTCTAATAATTCTTTCAATTTCTTGAGTCAAAAAACTCTAGACGTGCTACGATTTTGTTGAATTTTCTATTAATATATTATACGTATAGTTTAATAAGTAAAAAAGGCTTAACCAATACGCAGAATTTTAATATAAAATTTATAGCGTCTCCAATAACCATTTTTATTATATTCATTGCAGTATCATTTTTTTAATAAAATACAGACTCATTCAAATCATTTCTTGAAGTTCTTGAGTCAAGAAATGCTGGAACTAACATAATTTTATTGAACTTTCTAATTATATATAATAAGTATAGTCTAATCAGTAGTTATTTTGGGGGAGTTCACCCCCCCCCCGATAACATCGCATTCTGCTCTACCGACCGTCGGTAAGTGACCGCGCGCGCGCGATTTTACCGGCAGCTGTTGCCGCGGGCGTACCGACAGATGGTGTTATCGGCGGTTGATGTCGACGGTGGATGTTGATATGAGATATCTGCAGTGGATATCAGAATGTAATATCAGCGGCGGACATCAATTGATGATGTCAGCAGAGGATATGTGCACTGGTAATCTGTTTCACCGACCACCGGTAAGCTGATTTTCAGCGTTATCATCAGTCGGTAAAACAGAATCAAATATATGAATCCCTGAATACTCTCCTTTTGAATCTAGCTAATGTAACGGAATACTAGCCAGAATCTAAGGAGAGTATCCGGAATTCATATGAAAACGATACATAACGAAAATCTTTATATTCAAACAACCAGAAATTTGAGTATCTGCGAGAAGAAATGTTTTATTTGCTTGTAAAAGTGCCATCTAGTTTTACCCAACTTTTTCAAACTCTAACGTTCAGATTTCCCTTCATTACCAACTGACGGTAAAACCATAAGCGTATATAATGCTTTCCTGTTTTATTGGCAGCTGGAAAGATAGGAAATATCCTTTACCATCAGTCGGTAAAATAGAAAAAACATATGCAGTCAGCTGCTCACTCCCTCTACTCTGGTCAAGATTTCAAAATACGGGCCAGAATAAATAGTGAGCAACCGAAATGCATATGTTCACTGTACCAAGCGAAAATCTATATAATCAAACTACTAGTGGTACGAGTATATGCGAGAAGAAGCGACATCTAGTTTTCACGTCTTTATCTACCGATTTCTTGTTACCAACACTAGATATCAATTTTCAACTGTCGGTGTGATTATTCTCAAGTATTACTGCAGGTTGATAAATTATCAACTTGTAATCATTATCATCTGATGCTTCTGAGACAAATTTCGTTGCGTATTATCAAAATTTGCTGTCCTCATAGATGGCATGTACTATGATTTCTGATAGTACAGCAGAAAGGGTGGGGGTTGGTAATGTCGGAGAGTACGTTTCAACTTGAAGTTTCATTCGCAGTTTAGTTCTTCAACGGTTTATAACGATCTTTAAACATTTTTAAGAAGCTCAACGTAGCAACTGTGCAAAAAGATTATTAGTGCCTGTACATTTTATTAGTTTTCGTTTTCATCTATAACCAAAGCACCTAATATTTCAAAGTAAGTTGTAGAAGCTTATAATTTATTAATTTCTTTTCTATTAGTCATTTCATAAACTCAAAAAATATTTCTGTTTATAGTCAAAATGGATCTAAAAAAATTGAACGAGATTGGTAGTCTTGAGGGACTATTACCTGTGAAGAAGATGTGTGAATTGGAGTTAGAGAAGAAATATCAAATTATGGAGTTGAAAAATGTTGCAACGAAGTATGGACCAAAGATCGTTGTTAACATCGGTGATGAATTCAACATTTATCTACCAAATCGATCGGTGATCCATCTCAATGAACATAAAGATGAGCTTGATAAGCTAAATGAATTGGCGAAAAATCAGAAGCTCCAGCTTCAATATTATGGAACTCGATACAATAAGTTTGAGTTCATCATTCAATCATAAATATTATATGTATGCATATATACATAATACATTTTTATAATTTTATGAAAAAACATAAATAAAAAGAATATAAGATTTATTGGTTCAATAAAAAGAAAATTTTCTAAATTAATTTTAATTTTAAAATACTATTTTTTTTTTTTTTTTTTTTTTTTTCGGCAAAACATTGATTTCTCTAAGATAATAAGATAAACTGATCTGTAGGTAAGTATGAAATTTCAACTCTTAAAGTTTAGTATATACTTATTTTAGTAATTAATAATAGTAAATATATAAATATTTAGTAATTAAAAAATATAAATTTCAACAAAAAGGTAAGTAGTGAAAAATTAATTATATAAAAAATGTAATTTTTCTAACACTTAAACATCTTAATTCTAAGAGTGGTATGGAAACTAATGAAAAACAAAAAGTGAAATGTTTTTAAAAAAAAAAAAAAAAATATGAATATTTATATATATATAGATATATATATATATATATATATATAAGGAGATATTCATAAAAGTCCATACAACGTCACATCTGGAATATTTCACTTAACGCTTCAAATCGAAATATATGATCTATCATCGCCCCCCCCCCCCCAGTTAAATATACGCGCACTCACTTTTCTTGAATATAGTATACTCTAAGACGAGCATCAGTACTTTCGATAATCGATATCTCGATGTATCTACGAGTTTGCTTGAACTATATATGTATATATATATATATATATAGTATACTCTGATGCAAGCATGAGTATTTTCGATAGTAGATATATCGATATACAAATAGGCTTAACGAATATATATATATATATATAAATATATATATATATATATATGTGTAGTGGAGGATTTGACGACATTTTTCATTAATGATCTATATCGATTTATTGTTAGTTTATAAGTGTACGTCCACTAATTTTTTTTTTTTTAATTATTTTTTTTTGCTATATTTTCAAATTTTCCCTTAAACAGCATTTTTGACGACATACTTAATAAGGTATATATGACGACAATTTGTTGGTTTTGACGACATTTCCATTATGGCACTTTTAACGACATTGGCAGGTTTAACGACATTTCTATAATGGTTGTTTCTACGACATTGGCAAGTTCAACGACATTTCTGGAATGGTTGTTTTCACGACATTGGCAGTTTCAACGACATTTCTGTAATAGTTGTTTTCACGACATTTGCAGTTTTAACAACATCTCTGTAATCGCAGTTTTCGCGACATTGTCTGATTTCCGTTGTCATAAAGATTGTATAAATGTTAAAAATGCTCATAGATCGTTGGCAATAACTATTATCGATTATTCCCAATGATCATTGATATTTTTTTTTTTGAAATAGCAAAGAAGCTACTTTATTAAACGAAATCAGTTGACTCATTTCAGAGTCATCGTTTAGCCAAATTTGACATACATTCAAGTGTTTTTTTAAAAAACCGTTACCTCGTCGAAAATTTTTCGGAATCCTCTCTGGAAAACTCAATTCTAAAGTTCTAGAGACTTTTTCAGAGTTATTCAAACAAAATTTCGAAAAATTTCCACCCGTGTAAGAAAGACTTCTTGGAGTTTGAAATAGGAAGATACATAACGGTAGACTAATAATTGGTAAAAAAAAACAATAATAGTTTTCTTTCGAACTAATTTATAATCGTTTAAAGTCTGTCTTTATTAGGGCGTGCTATTTTGTGACAATTTTTTTTTTAACACACTCACTGCTTCTATACTTGCAGGAAGGTTAAATAAGATGTCTAGTAACACTAGAGCTCTTTATAGTCCAGTCGATGCGCACGAAAAAATGGTCAAAGATCATAATATCGGTGGGTAAAGACCGAATTTGAAATTTTTTTTTTTACATAACTTGAAAAAATATAAGGAAAAAAGTTGACATAAATTCGGAGGGTGATCTTTTTTTATAAAAAAATTAGATGTAAAATGAAATATCTCGGAAACTATTGAGAAGTTATCGAGACAAATTAGTATCATCGTTTTTGGAATTTAATAACGAACAAAATGAATTTTGAACGGAGTCTCTACGATGAATAGTTGCTGAGATAAAAATTATTGAAGCGCGAAAAACGAAAAAGCGCGTCATTTTGCCCGCGCGCGGATAAACAAAAGGCTGTAACTCAGCAGCAAACTAATATTTTTGCAAATTTTTTTTTTATTTTGTAAGTAAATCATATATCTACTAGAAAAAATATTGGCAACTTCCAAAAAAATTTTTTTGAATTTAAAATTTAAAAAAAGTAAAAATCAATTTTTGTTAAATAAAAAATAAAAAATATCAAAAATAAATAAAATTACCATATGGATAATTTTGTTTCAACAATTAACCACACAATTACGGGTAATGACAGTTAAAAAAAAATTTTTTTCGATAAAAAAAAGCGTTTTGAAAATTTTGCAAATTTTTCAACAATTAACAAAAAAAAAAATTTTTTTTTTGATACGACAGAAATTCATCTCGCGAAATTCTGAATCGAATGGTATATACGAATTTTGGTCGATTTTTTGAAATTTTTCCTTTATAAATTTTCAGTATGAGGACTTAGAAAAATTTCTTGCTGCGGGACTTAGAAACCTAGGACTTCGGATATCTTCGGGAATCGCTAGAGAGAGAAAGTGGGCATAATATGTAGTGTCTTTCTCTAAAGGATGACGTCTGTGCGTATCCCCACGAACAGATTATGATCTTTTCTTTTTTTTTTCGTCTTCAACGACTGAAATTCTCTTTTTCATCATTTCTCGTTTCTTATTTTGTTATAAATAATATTATCAAAACTTTAAAAAAATCGTTTCAACAATATAGGTATCAAAAGATTGCAAATTTTCAGAATCGCAAAAATAACGTATCGTGTAAAAAACAATTTTTAAAAAGTTAACGTCTTTATTTATAAAAAATTACTTAAAAAATTTTGTAAAAAATCGTTTCAACAATATAGGTACCAAAAGATTGCAAATTTTCTGAATCGGAAAAATAACGTAAGAAAATTTGCAATCTTTTGGTACCTATATTGTTGAAACGATTTTTTACAAAATTTGTTAAGTAATTTTTTATAAATAAAGACGTAAACTTTTTAAAAAAAAGGTCTCTATACGATACGTTATTTTTCCGATTCAGAAAATTTGCAATCTTTTGGTACCTATATTGTTGAAACGATTTTTTCCAAAATTTGTTGAGTAATTTTTTATAAATAAAGACGTAAACTTTTTAAAAAAAAGTCTCTATACGATAAGTTATTTTTCCGATTCAGAAAATTTGCAATCTTTTGATACCTATATTGTAAGAACGTTATTTTTTTCAAATTTGTTAACTAATTTTTTTTTAAATAAAGACGTAAACTTTTTAAAAAAAAGGTCTCTATATGATACGTTATTTTTCCGATTCAGAAAATTTGCAATCTTTTGGTACCTATATTGTTGAAACGATTTTTTACAAAATTTTTTAAGTAATTTTTTATAAATAAAGACGTTAACTTTTTAAAAATTGTTTTTTACACGATACGTTATTTTTGCGATTCTGAAAATTTGCAATCTTTTGATACCTATATTGTTGAAACGATTTTTTTAAAGTTTTGATAATATTATTTATAACAAAATAAGAAACGAGAAATGATGAAAAAGAGAATTTCAGTCGTTGAAGACGAAAAAAAAAAAAAAAGAAAAGATCATAATCTGTTCGTGGGGATACGCACAGACGTCATCCTTTAGAGAAAGACACTACATATTATGCCCACTTTCTCTCTCTAGCGATTCCCGAAGATATCCGAAGTCCTAGGTTTCTAAGTCCCGCAGCAAGAAATTTTTCTAAGTCCTCATACTGAAAATTTATAAAGGAAAAATTTCAAAAAATCGACCAAAATTCGTATATACCATTCGATTCAGAATTTCGCGAGATGAATTTCTGTCGTATCAAAAAAAAATTTTTTTTTTTTGTTAATTGTTGAAAAATTTGCAAAATTTTCAAAACGCTTTTTTTTATCGAAAAAAATTTTTTTTTAACTGTCATTACCCGTAATTGTGTGGTTAATTGTTGAAACAAAATTATCCATATGGTAATTTTATTTATTTTTGATATTTTTTATTTTTTATTTAACAAAAATTGATTTTTACTTTTTTTAAATTTTAAATTCAAAAAAATTTTTTTGGAAGTTGCCAATATTTTTTCTAGTAGATATATGATTTACTTACAAAATAAAAAAAAAAATTTGCAAAAATATTAGTTTGCTGCTGAGTTACAGCCTTTTGTTTATCCGCGCGCGGGCAAAATGACGCGCTTTTTCGTTTTTCGCGCTTCAATAATTTTTATCTCAGCAACTATTCATCGTAGAGACTCCGTTCAAAATTCATTTTGTTCGTTATTAAATTCCAAAAACGATGATACTAATTTGTCTCGATAACTTCTCAATAGTTTCCGAGATATTTCATTTTACATCTAATTTTTTTATAAAAAAAAAAGATCACCCTCCGAATTTATGTCAACTTTTTTCCTTATATTTTTTCAAGTTATGTAAAAAAAAAAAATTTCAAATTCGGTCTTTACCCACCGATATTATGATCTTTGACCATTTTTTCGTGCGCATCGACTGGACTATTATGTTAATCTTAACATCTGTCTCAATTCAATTTATTTTTATTTATTTAGAAAGTATTTAGATACTTATAAGATATTTAAATATTTATAAAATATTTAAATATTCATTAAAAATATTTTATTAAAAATTTTTATTTTATTTTAATTTGGTTAGGTTTTTTTTTACAAACATATTTATCAAGATATTTATCGAGTATCTCAATATATATAAAATATTTGGATACTTGAAAAAAAATGAAATATTTATATAATATTTAAAAATTTATTGAAATATCCATTAAAAATATTTTATTAAAATTTTTTATTGTATTTTGGTTAATTTTTTAGTTACTTACATATTTATTGAAATATTTATTAAATATTCAAATATTTATGAGATATTTAAATATTTATAAAATCTTTAGATATTTATAAGATATTTGAATATTTATGAAATATATGAATATTCATCGAATATTTGAAAATTTATAAATTATCGAAATATTCACGAAATATTGAAATATTCATAAAATATTTAAATATTTATTAATTAATTTTATTGAAAATTTTTATTTTATTTTAATTTGGTTAGGTTGTTTTTTTACTAACATATTTATTGAAATATTGATAAAATATATAAATATTCATAAAATATTGAAATATTGATACAATATTTAAATAATTTTTGAAATATTAATTTAAATTATTGTATTAAAAATTTTTATTTTATTTTATTTTGGTTAGATTTTTTTTAATAACATATTTATTCAAATATTTATCAAGTATTTAAATATTTATAAAATATTTGGATATTTATAAAATAATGGAATATTCATATAATATTTCAATATTTATTGAAATATTCATTAAAAATATTTTATTAAAATTTTTTATTGTATTTTGGTTAATTTTCTTGTTATTAACTTATTTATTAAATATTTAAATATTTATATGATATTTCAATATTTAGAAAGTATTTAGATACTTATAAGATATTTAAATATTTATAAAATATTTAAATATTCATTAAAAATATTTTATTAAAAATTTTTATTTTATTTTAATTTGGTTAGGTTTTTTTTTACAAACATATTTATCAAGATATTTATCGAGTATCTCAATATATATAAAATATTTGGGTACTTGAAAAAAAATGAAATATTTATATAATATTTAAAAATTTATTGAAATATCCATTAAAAATATTTTATTAAAATTTTTTATTGTATTTTGGTTAATTTTTTAGTTACTTACATATTTATTGAAATATTTATTAAATATTCAAATATTTATGAGATATTTAAATATTTATAAAATCTTTAGATATTTATAAGATATTTGAATATTTATGAAATATATGAATATTCATCGAATATTTGAAAATTTATAAATTATCGAAATATTCACGAAATATTGAAATATTCATAAAATATTTAAATATTTATTAATTAATTTTATTGAAAATTTTTATTTTATTTTAATTTGGTTAGGTTGTTTTTTTACTAACATATTTATTGAAATATTGATAAAATATATAAATATTCATAAAATATTGAAATATTGATACAATATTTAAATAATTTTTGAAATATTAATTTAAATTATTGTATTAAAAATTTTTATTTTATTTTGTTTTGGTTAGATTTTTTTTTAATAACATATTTATTCAAATATTTATCAAGTATTTAAATATTTATAAAATATTTGGATATTTATAAAATAATGGAATATTCATATAATATTTCAATATTTATTGAAATATTCATTAAAAATATTTTATTAAAATTTTTTATTGTATTTTGGTTAATTTTCTTGTTATTAACTTATTTATTAAATATTTAAATAATTATATGATATTTCAATATTTAGAAAGTATTTAGATACTTATAAGATATTTAAATATTTATAAAATATTTAAATATTCATTAAAAATATTTTATTAAAAATTTTTATTTTATTTTAATTTAGTTAGGTTTTTTTTTACAAACATATTTATCAAGATATTTATCGAGTATCTCAATATATATAAAATATTTGGATACTTGAAAAAAATGAAATATTTATATAATATTTAAAAATTTATTGAAATATCCATTAAAAATATTTTATTAAAATTTTTTATTGTATTTTGGTTAATTTATTAGTTACTAACATATTTATTGAAATATTTATTAAATATTCAAATATTTATGAGATATTTAAATATTTATAAAATCTTTAGATATTTATAAGATATTTGAATATTTATAAAATATATGAATATTCATCGAATATTTGAAAATTTATAAATTATCGAAATATTCACGAAATATTGAAATATTCATAAAATATTTAAATATTTATTAATTAATTTTATTGAAAATTTTTATTTTATTTTAATTTGGTTAGGTTGTTTTTTTACTAACATATTTATTGAAATATTGATAAAATATATAAATATTCATAAAATATTGAAATATTGATACAATATTTAAATAATTTTTGAAATATTAATTTAAATTATTGTATTAAAAATTTTTATTTTATTTTGTTTTGGTTAGATTTTTTTAATAACATATTTATTCAAATATTTATCAAGTATTTAAATATTTATAAAATATTTGGATATTTATAAAATAATGGAATATTCATATAATATTTCAATATTTATTGAAATATTCATTAAAAATATTTTATTAAAATTTTTTATTGTATTTTGGTTAATTTTCTTGTTATTAACTTATTTATTAAATATTTAAATATTTATATGATATTTCAATATTTAGAAAGTATTTAGATACTTATAAGATATTTAAATATTTATAAAATATTTGAATATCCATTAAAAATATTTTATTAAAAATTTTTATTTTATTTTAATTTGGTTAGGTTTTTTTTCTAACGTATTTATTGAAATATTTATAAAATATATTAATATTCATAAAATATCGAAATATTCACAAAATATTGAAATATTTATAAAATATTTAAATATTTATTGAAATATTGAAATGTTCATAAAATATTTAAATATTTATTGAAATATTGAAATGTTCATAAAATATTTAAATATTTATTAAAATATTCATTAAAAATATTTTATTAAAAATTCTTATTTCATTTTGTTTAATTTTTTTTTTACTGACATATTTATTGAAGTATTCATTAAATATCTATAAAATATTCAAATATTTATAAAATATTCAAATATTTATAGAATATTTCAATATTTATTTAAATATTCATTGAAAATATTTTATTAAAAATTTTTATTTTATTTTAATTTGGTTAGGTTTTTTTCTTACAAACATATTCATCAAGATATTTATCAAGTATCTCAATATATATAAAATATTTGGATACTTATAAAATAATAAAATATTTATATAATATTTAAATATTTATAGAAATATACATTAAAAATATTTTATTGAAATTTTTTATTGTATTTTGGTTAATTTTTTTGTTACTAACATATTTATCGAAATATTTATCAAATATTTAAATATTTATAAGACATTTTAATATTTAGAGGATCTTTAGATATTTACAAGATATTAATATGTTTATAAAACATTAGAATATTTATGGAATATTGATATATCCATCAAAAATATTTTATAAAAAATTTTTGTTTTGTTTTATTTAGGTTCTTTATTTTTTTAATAACATATTTATTGAAATATTTATTAAGTATTTAAATATTTATAAAATATTTCAATATTTATAAAATATCGAAATATTCACAAAATATTGAAATATTCATAAAATATTTAAATATTTATTGAAATATTTATTAATTAATTTTATTAAAAATTTTTATTTTATTTAAATTTGGTTAGGTTTTTTTTTACTAACATATTTATTGAAATATTAATAAAATATCTAAATATTCATAAAATATTGAAATATTCATACAATATTTAAATAATTTTTGAAATATTAATTTAAAGTATTTTATTAAAAATTTTTATTTTATTTTATTTTGGTTTGTTTTTTTTCAGTAACATATTTATTCAAATATTAATCAAATATTTGAATATTTATGAAATATTTGGATATTTATAAAACAATGGAATATTCATGTAATATTTAAATATTTGATAAAATATTCATTGAAAATATTTTATTAAAATTTTTTATCGTATTTTGGTTAATTTTTTCGTTGCTAACATATTTTTTGAAATATTTTTCAAATATTTAAATATTTATAAGATATTTAAATATTTCTAAAACCTTTAGATATTTATAAGATATTCGAATCTTTATAAAATATATGAATATTTATAAAATATTTGACTATTTATAAATTATCGAAATATTCACAAAATATCGAAATAGTCATGAAATATTTAAATATTTATTGATTAATTTTATTAAAAATTTTTATTTTATTTTAATTTGGTTAGGTTTTTTTTTACTAACGTATTTATTGAAATATTAATGAAATATACAAATATTCATAAAATATTGAAATATTCACACAATATTTAAATAATTTGTGAAATATTAATTTAAATTATTTTATTAAAAATTTCTATTTTATTTTATTTTGGTTAGATTTTTTTCAATAACATATTTATTCAAATATTTATCAAGTATTTAAATATTTATAAAATATTTAGATATTTATATGATAATGGAATATCGTATAATATTGCAATATTCATTAAAAATATTTTATTAAAATTTTTTTTATTGTATTTTGGTTAATTTCCTTGTTACTTACATATTTATTGTAATATTTATTAAATATTTGAATATTTATATGATATTTAAATATTTAAAAAGTATTTAGATATTTATAAGATATTTAAATATTTATAAAATATTTAAATATTCATTAAAAATATTTCATTAAAAGTTTTCATTTTATTTTAATTTGGTTAGGTTTTTTTTTTTTACTAACGTATTTATTGAAATATTTATTAAATATTCGAATATTTATAAAATATCGAAATATTCATATAATATTCAAATATTTCTTGTATATTTATTAATTAATTTTATTAAAAATTTTTATTTTATTTTAATTTGGTTAGGTTTTTTTTTTTACTAACGTATTTATTGAAATATTTATCAAATATTTGAATTTTCATAAAATATTGAAATATTCATTAAAAATATTTCATTGAAAATTTTTATTTTATTTTGTTTAAGTTTTTTTTTACTAACATATTTATTGAAATATTTATAAAATATTGAAATATTCATATTATATTTAAATATTTATCGAAATATTCATTTAAAATATTTTATTAATAATTTTTATTTTATTCTATTTTGTTTAGGTTTTTTTTTGGTAGGGCATGGAAAGCGCGGTACCCCCTAAGTTTTATAAAACAAAAAAAAATTTTTTTTTTTTCGTCTAATTACTATAGATCCGATATATTTGCATATTTTTACGCTTATGCATCACATCTGGGACAAAATGTACCAGCCGAAAATCATGAAAAAATGATTTTTTCAAATTTTCACATCAAATTAAAAAAAATTTAATAAATTCCCACATTTTTAGCCCTACCGTAACACCTGGGGAAAAATGGACCAGCCGACAATTATGAAAAAATGATTCTTCCATATTTTTATTGTCAAATTAAAAAAAATAATATATCTTTACATTTTTCGTTTGATTTTCTATATCCGGGGCAAATTTGGCTACTTAAATATTTACAAATAATATTTTATTGTTTAATTGATAAAATTTTTTAAATAATGCAAAATAATCTGTAATCAAAAAAGTCAAAAAATATGTTTTTTGGGTTCAAAATAATGACAAATAAGAAATATAGAATTATTTTTTGTTATATTAAATAACAATTAGTAATTAAGTTAATCGAGGGAGAACGATTTATTACACCTAAATAAATTTTATTTGAATATTTTAAAACCATAAATAGTTGTCGAGAGAAAGAAATACATTCTTAATGATAAAAACAATTTAAACATGAAACAATAAAAAAAATTTCATTTTTTGGAGGGAGACCTCTCTGCCACACAAAAAAAAAAATTTTCTGCCTTTGTATCCACCAATGATGTGAAATGTCATTTTTCTTGAGATATATTACATCAAAAAGATGTTATTTATTGAAATTTAATCAACTTTCAGAAATATGAGAAATATTTTTTTTAAGAATGATGTGTTAGTTTTTTAAAACAATATAACCTTTTTTGGTTTGAAGACAATCAGTTTTTTCGAAATAAGTACTATTTTTTCAACGCAAAAATTTTTGTATGCTTTAACAAAGAAAAAAAAATGCTTACACTAAGAGAAAAATAACTTGGGAGTAAAAACATATATGTATGTATTAGGGTGTTTAAGAAAATAAACACTTTTTTTTTTACGGCATCCAAAAATTGAAAGTATAACTAAAAACGAAAATTCTTGTACCAATCCGAGCTCTTAATAATGATATTAAGGTTTGCCTCAATCCATTTTTCTATTTTCCTTTGAAATATCACCAGAAAAAAATTTTTTTTTTTTTTAATTTTCTAGCCCATAAACTAATCAACAGATTTTCATGCAATATCAATATTTTTAAAAAAAATATAGGCTCTTATCATTTTTTGATCAATCCTACTTTTCAAAAGTTATTTAAGCTTTAAGTCGTTTATAGTAAATTTTGAGATTTTTTTTACTTTTCCGGCGAAAATATCAGTTTTATCAAAAAATGTCCCGAGAACTTTTTGTAGATAATTTTATTTTTTAAAAATTATTACTAATAAAGTTTTTCAAAATTCCGCATTGTTCATAAGTTATTTTCATTTCAATGTTAAGCTCTTAAAAAAATAGATTTCTGATTGATTTGAAGAGCTTGACACTGAAATGAAAATAACAGGTTAACAATGCGGAATTCCGGAAAACTTTATTCGTAATAATTTGTAAGAAATAAAATTATCTACAAAAAAGTTTTCATAACATTTTTTGATAAGATTGATACTTTCGCCAGTAAAGTAAAAAGATCTCAAAATTTACTGTACACTTGACTTGAAGTTTAAATAACTTTTGAACAGTAGAGTTCATCAAAAAATGATAAGAGACTTTTTTTGTCGAGCGCTCAATTTTCTACAAAAACATTCATAGTGCATAAGAATCTGTTGATTGGTTTGTGAGCTAGAGAATTAAAAAAAAAAAATTTTTTTCCTGTAATGTTTAAATGGAAAATAGAAAAATGGATTGAGGCAAACCTTAATATCATCATTGAGAGCTCGTATTGGTACCAAAATTTTCATTTTTAGCTATACTTTTAATGTTTGGATGACAAAAAAAAAAAAAAAATTTTTTTTTTTTTTTTTTTCTAAACACCCTCGTATATATGTAGGAAAGGGAAGTCACCGGTGCTAGAAGCAGCAGCGGAAGTAGTTCGTTGCTCGCCACGAGATCGCGCCGAGCAGTTGTAGTGTCCCTGGTAAGAAACTTATTTCAGAAGTGTTAAATTCCAAACTTGAGACTATTCTGGCCCGGGTACTCCTTCGTTATTTAGCAGAGTAAAAAGTACCTTTTTTAATGGTAATATTGTACATTCTATATCACATTATGACAAAAATATTTTTATCAATGTTTCCATAAATAATTTTTCTTAGAAATCAAACTTGGACTTAAAAAAAATTCATTTTGATGAGAAATATAGAGTCTCTACTATATGAACAATAATTTACAATTTATTTAATACATTGTTTAGAATGTAATTTGAGCGTACAATTTAAATTTCGACTGATTCAGTCGTGGTGTAAAATAAGTGTAGTTTTAGTGTAATTTTTTTCTCTGTTGAAGCTCCAGTGGGAATAGGTGGTAAAAATCGTGTAATACGATGTAATTTAAGCGTACAATTTGAATTTCCACTGAATCAGCCGTGGTGTAAAATAAGTGTAGTTTTAGTGTACTCCTTCTTCTATTGAAACTCCGGTGGGAATAGCAGGTACAAATCGTGTAACCCGGAGGAGTACGGTGTAATTTAAGTGTATGTTGTGGAATTTTTTCCCATTTTCACGGTGGAATTTTAGGGGATTCAGTGGAATCGGATCCGCCAGGGCATAATACCATCAACGAAAAAATTGAAAAAATACTGCTTTCAACATTTTTCTCAGGTATTTTATATATTAACGTTGTGATCAAAATGAAAACACATTGAAATCCATACTTTGATCATTTCTCTCAATTTCTGCCTGAACGAATTCATTTTCTTAAAAAAAATCGTGTATAAGAATTTAAAAAATCTTATTTCATTAATTACTTTTAGTTTTTCAATTTTCTAATTTTAACAAAAAAAGTAATTCGTGTAAGCTCGAAAAACTTATTAAAAAACAGTTGCATTCAGGCGGTTGTTAAACTCCGTGAACTTGAAAATAATGGGACAATTTAGGGCTGGCCCGCAGGTCCAATCGCTCCACAGAATTTTTTTAAATATGTGCTGAAGAATATACAACCCTCAAACCCGTCATTTCTTCCAAACGACAGTTCGAGATGCCGTCCGGACATCTAGTTTTGCCATTCATTTTGACGACTGTCGTTAAAACTGTCATATACAATTCGTTTTTCATGTATTAAAAATTATATACAGCCTTGAAACCTGCAATTCGCTGTAAAAGGTATTTTTTAGGTGTCGTTAAAACCTCCGCTACACGCCGTTATCTTCAACGACTGTCGTCAAACCTGCCAAATGTCGTTAAATCTGCCATATACGATGCATTTTTTATACGTTTAGAATTATATACAACCTTCAAACCTGGAATAGCGGTAAATGGTGTTTTCGAGGTGTCGTCAAAACCTCCAGTACACGCCATTATCTTTGACAACTGTCGTCAAACCTGCTAAATGTCGTTAAACCTGCCATATACAGTACATTTTTCATACGTATAAAATTATATACGGCCTTCAAACCTGCCGTTTGCTCTAAATGGTAGTTTTGAGGTGTCGTTAAAACCTCCGCTACACGCCGTTGTCTTTGACGACTGTCGTCAAACCTGCCTAATGTCGTCAAACCTGCCATATAAAGCCAAAAAATGTCGTCAAAACCTCCGCTACACATATATATATATATAAATATATATATATATATAAATATATATATATGTATATATATAAATATATATATGTCTTGCAAATTTATCACTAAAAATTGAAAAAATAATATAACTTACCTATAATAAAAATCATAGGATTTTTAATCACAGCTTCTAATGACGGATGAGATAAATTAATAAATATAATATGTTTTGATACATTGAAAATCTATGAATAATAATAATTATCAATTTTTTTTGTTATCTTTATTATACCATAAAATATAGTAAAATAGTTTTTTCATGATCTTTATTATAATATGTAAAAAATTTTTCCATTTTAATTATTATACTATAATATATAAAAATAGTTTTTTCATCATTATTATTATTATTATTATGATATGATATATATAAAATAGTTTATTATAGTTATTGTTATTATTATAATTATTATTATCATTATTATGATTATTATAATTATTATTATCATTATTATGATTATTATAATTATTATTATCATTATTATGATTATTATTATTAATCCAACTTATAATACCGCATTAGCAATATGATTTTTTAAATTATATATCATATTATCGATGCGGTATAAAAATGCATCGTAGGCCGGAAGGACATCTATTTTGTAATCGGCATGTAGTACATGATCGGGAAACCCATATCTTCCATGCCGATTCATACGGAAACTCCACGCTGTCTCCAGTTCATCCACCAGCGGTTGAAAAAAATCTGGCAGGCACTGACGCACCTGGTGAACTTTTTCCAGAATTTCCAATTTTTTTAATGGATCCCCAGGATCCTCGAGCAATGAATCGATATCCATTGTTATAGATACCAGAGTCTGATAAAAAATAAATAAATAAAAAAAAAAACTTCAATTAAACACGGAACAGATTGCAAAGATTTAGAGAGAGACCGATTTACTTAGGAAAAGAATACTTACGTCGATGTCAACTCCATACTTCAACTTTTCAAAATATTCCCTTACGGTCACAAAATTCATTTTTTGTATTGTCACTTCAATTGTGCACTTTAAATAAATTAACTAAGCACTGACTTTTTTTTAACGAAAACTAAAAAGTTTTATGAGCAATCAACTCTCTTAGCTCTTTAAAAAATGAAAACGCTTAGTCTACACTGAGTCTCCAAAGCAACTAAATAGATTTTGAACGCATATTGTCACTGGAGTACTAGTGATACATTGTTTATACATCTCCAAGCACTCTTATTTATATTACATATATACATATATATAGTTGATATTATATCTATATATATATATATATATATATATATATATATATATATATACTCGATACAATCTCTTCTTTTTAACAGATCTATTAAAGCTGTTTTAAAAGTTCACATTAAAAAATCCTTAATCTCCAAAAACATATCGATTCACTTAATTACTGTTATTATCATCATCATCAGACCACTCAATATCATATCCCGCCGCGTTTAATTCTTCACCAAATTCAATAAGTTCTTGCTCGAATTCATGGAGATTTTGCTCAAATTCATCTAAATTATTATCATCGACATTAAGCTCAGATGGATCTAATTCATCTTCATTTAACTCATTCTCATCAACCTCAATATCAACACTTTCTTCTAGATCATCTATTGTCAATAAATTATTTAATTGCCGCACTTCAACATCTTGATTACCCAACGTATCTGGCCATGTTTCACGTAAAACTCTTGTCATGAAATAACTTTTCAACGATGGTACGGTTGTGTCATCATAAATGAGACGAAACCACCATGAAAATTTTTCGTGGATTATTTTTAAATTTGCAGACAACCCATTAATTGTGATTGTGGCTCCATCAATTCCTAGATCATTGAGTATAATTGTGAATAGTTGGCTGCTAATTCTATGTTGTAGTTCTTCAATGGTATATCCCATCATCCATTCATATGGTACCACACAATCATATTCGAGTAATCTGTTAATAAAAAAACCATTTCGTTGTATTGTTGATATCGAATCTTGATATTGAACTTCAAGATCCGACCAAAATTCCGATAAAAGATCACCAGTAAAAAAATATTTTGTTGGAATAGGCTGTGTGTCACCAGGGATTTTAAACCACCATGATAGTTTTTCATTTATAATTGTTAAAATAGTTGGACAATTATTGTGCACAATAATTTCACCGTCAAATTTATCATCATCTTCTAATAATTTTAGTTCTTCAATAATATTATTGATTATAGCATTAATGTTGCTATTTTGCAACCATTCATGTGGAAATATGGCTTCATATATTAACGCATTCCCCATAATTTTTTAATTTAGTGTTCCAATAAAAATTTTGAAAAAATATATAAAATACTTATAATAAATATTTTATTATCTTAGAACTGTTTTTGTTTAAAATCACCTTATATTAGCAAACACTAATTACGCACTCTAAATCACCAACCAATTAGATATTTTACAACTTAGAACAAATCTCTTTTCTTCACTCGAAATCACTTTTAGTTTTTTTTTTTAACGATTTTTTCAATTGAAGATAGAACAGAAAAGTGATACTAAATGACTCCACTGGAATATTTGCTATAGCGTCACAACTAAGACCATAAAATCAAAACAATAAATATACAGAGTGATGATTAAAACTAAAAGCATGTTCCTTTAATGTTAGTTTATTGTGATGTATTTCTTAAATCATTTGTTTATTACATTCTTTACAATTTTTAATCAACTGAACTTCATTAAAAAGTTCATCATAGCCTATTGCGGTAGGATTATGATGATTATAACAGAGTCTGTATCCGATCATGTCTCTATCATTTTTCATAGCAATTGGTAATTTTTCCCAAACCTTATCAATTTTATCAGAAGCAAATTGTATAATAAAATTTTTCGGGAGCATATTAATATCCTCTGCTTTCATTTCTTCAATATTTCTTTTCAACTGATAAAAAATTTTTATAGACCTTTCTAGTGATGGCTCCCCAATATAATTCTTTATATACCACTTTTTCAGGATTTTAACGTTTTCCAAAGCGCAACAGCAGTTGCTAGTTAATTTAAAGTTTTTATGATTATCGCATATCGATAATTTTTTATTTTTGATTCCAGGACAACCCAAATTTTCTAAATTAACAATGGACATATTAGGTCCAATAATTTGACGTAGCCATTTTTTCTTCTCTTCGCCTTTTACATAAATATATTCGTTATCCTTAGTTATATACTTTATTACAGCTTCCAAATTATTGTAGGGTAAATCACCAGCATTCCAAGTCATTCCATGATGGTAATGTTTGAGCCAGTCATTTAGTCGCCGATGATGTTGAGACAATAATTCCCAAGCGTAAGGTGGTTTAAACAATACATGTGATAGTTCTTCAACATTCATTGTATTTTTCAGCGTTATAGAAGCGAGTTCTTTTATAATAAAATTATTTTCAACCCCTTTGAAACCCTGCACGTCTAATAAAATTTCCATTTTAAAACACCGTATCAATAAGATGTACAAGAAAAAACTAATCAATTAATGCTAATATGCTAGCTAATATAGTATTTTTAATATATTATGAAAACTTCGCATCCAATCAGGTTCTTCGAATTGAGAATATTGTTATTCTTTGGTTATTATCCATCATCACCTTCATTAATGATTATTCTTATTTAATTCTCAGAAAAATAAATATTGCTGCATAGTATATGTCATTTATATTGATGAGGATAATGATATTATAAATAAATAATAAAAAAAAAAAAAAAAAAAAATTCACGCTTTTTTATAACTATATAGCCAGTGAGCTGATAGTTGAATAGATGACGCGCTCAAAATATCACATGACGCAGATGATAACACGTGATACAGACGTAATTGAATAATAAAAACTTATGGTGATGATCATTTTTTTTAAGAACCATTAGTAAGCCTCTGCCTCGATAGATGGCGTTAAGAACAGCGCGCATAATCATGAGAATCACATCCAGTATTAGAAGATTTTTGAATTGATATCAGTTTCATCATGGATTCTGTCAAAGATTTAACAATTACTCGGGCCATAAGAAACTTGATAACAACCGTAGCTGAAGCATATGATGAACTTTATCAGAGTGGTTCGGTTAATAATGAAGTATCTTTAAGATGGGCAAACATTTGTATTGATAATATTGATTATTTTAATTCAATATTGTCAGATCCGCGCTCTAGTGTTCACGAGAAACGGTGTGTACAAGCAAACATTTCACTTTTGTATTGGTACAACGAAAGGTTTCTGCAGTTAAGTGGACAAGTTATTGGTGGTGATTTAAAAAACAGAAATTTTATACAATGGCAAGACTTAAAAAATGCCTTCCAAAATCATATTAAAACTGGCTGCATAGTGAACCTCGGTCACACTGATTTGCGTGAATTTTTAAATGATGCAAAAACTGTTGTGCTCGGTAAAATTGGAAATATTTCAAATCAAGAAAGCGGCCTCAAAGTGAGTACTACACTCTTGAGTAATTTTCAAAATATCAAAAGTGATACGACTGTAGAAGAAACAAAATCATTTCAAACTAAAAGTGATGAAGTTCTACCTGCAACATCACTTAACGAATGGTTTGATGATAATGTCTACGATAAGCTGTTGAAAAAAGTAGAAGAATTTAATCAAAAAGATTCAGGTTGGAGTTTGAATGAAATAATTAATCTAACTATCAACATTTCAAGGTATGTTTGAATCCAATTTTTTTTACAAGATTTTTTTGTCTCTGACTTATAATTAAAATATTTTAAGGTATGCGCCTTTGCAAGCTGGTTATTCTACATTCATCAAGCTGCCTAAATATATCCGAGACAAAAAAGCAGTGCTGAATATTGAAAATTATGATGAGTATTGTTTCCTATGGTCCATCAACGCTGCTATATATCCATATATGCCAGCTCATCCCGAAAGAACATCATCTTATCCTCATTTCAGCACAGTGTTGAATTATCGAGGTATTCAATTTCCAATTCAACTAAAAGACATAAGTACTTTCGAAAAACTTAACAATTTATCAATAAATGTTTATGGTTTAGAGTCAGATTTTGTAAAAAGAAAAAAAAATAAGTCTAATGATATTGTACCATTATATTTGAGGGATAATATTAATTCAGATAAAACAACGATTCATCTGTTAATGTTGGAAACTAATAATAGTAATCAAATTGATGACAATCCTAGCAATTATAGACCTATATTTCATTTTGCTTGGATTAAAAATTTTTCACGCTTAGTTAAAAGTCAGTTAACTCAATCTCATGCTAAATTATTTTTTTGTGATCGTTGCATTTGTCATTTTAAGCATGAAACTGCTTATATGAAGCATCAACTAGATTGTGTTAAGTATAATAAGGTTAGAATGAGATTACCAGAAAACGATGAGAAAATTATGCGATTAAAAAATTATAAATTTAACGATTCAGTACCCTTTGTTGTTTATGCTGATATTGAATGTACGCTTAAATCTGAGTCTCATGAAGTTCAAAAGCACATCCCGCACAGTGTAGCCTTTTACATCCACTGTAGTTATGATAATTCGCTATCTAAATTTGAAATAAATCGTTCTGCTGATTGCATAAAATGGTTTGTCCAACACTTGGAAATTTTAGGTCGAAAACTTGATAATATTATAAAAAATGACGTTAAAAAAATGCATCCACTTAGTACTGCAGAAGAAAATTATCATAAAACATCAAAAAACTGTCACATTTGCTGTAAACCATTTGTAGATGTCAATGAAATAAGATGTTACGATCATTGTCACTTTACTGGAAAATATCGGGGTCCTGCACACAATTCATGTAACTTAAATTATAAGCAATCTCATACTATCCCGGTAATATTTCATAATTTATCTGGTTATGATTCACATTTCATAATAAAATCTTTAGTATCGGTTTTTAATGGTGCAATTACAATTTTACCGGTAAATAAAGAAAAATATATATCCTTTACCAAAACTATCGAAAATACAAATGTTGAGTTAAGATTTATAGATTCATTTCGTTTCATGGCTTCTAGTATAGAAAAATTGGCATCATATCTTAGTGATGATAATAAAAATATAACACATCATTTTTATCCCGATCCTGAGAAATTTAAATTAGTTACACGTAAAGGTGTATTTCCATATGAGTATATCGATTCAATAGAAAGACTTGATAATGAACAATTACCGGAAAAAAAATTATTTTATTCTAAACTTAATGATGAGAGTGTGTCTGATGAAGACTACAACCACGCTCAACAAGTTTGGAATAAATTCGGTATTCAAACACTTGGCCAGTATTCAGACTTATATTTAAAAACAGATGTCTTGTTATTAGCTGACATATTTGAAAATTTCCGTAAGAGTTGCTATGATACATATGAGTTAGACCCTTTACATTATTATACTGCTCCGGGACTTGCTTTTGATGCTATGTTAAAACATACAGGTGTTGAGTTAGAATTATTAGACGATCCAGAAATGATTCTGTTTATAGAAAAAGGTATCAGAGGTGGTGTATCGCAGTGTGTAAATCGTTATGCTCGAGCTAACAATCGTTTTATGGGAAATGATTTTAATCCAAATTTAGATGAATCGTACTTGATGTATTTCGATGTAAACAATCTGTACGGGGCTGCAATGTGTATGTCTTTACCGCAAGGATCATTTGAATGGGTAGAAAATTTTCAATGCACACAGGAGAATATTGTAACTCTTTTTAATTGTAGTGAAACTGAAGGATTTATTTTAGAGGTGGATTTGAATTATCCAATAGAATTACACGATCTTCATAAAGACTTACCATTGTGTCCCGAACATTTTGTACCTCCTGACAGTAAACAGTCAAAATTAGCGACAACTTTATATCCAAAAGAAAAATATATAATTCATTTTAGAAACTTACAGCAATGTCTCGAGCTAGGTATGGAGCTTGTAAAAGTTCATCGAGTTTTAAAATTTAAACAATCAGCATGGTTGAAACCTTACATTGACAAAAATACTGACTGTAGAAAAAATGCCAGAAATGAATTTGAGAAAAATTTTTATAAATTGATGAATAACGCGGTTTTCGGAAAGACAATGGAAAATGTTAGAAAGCACACAGACGTTAGATTAGTTAATTCATGGGCTGGTAAACATGGTGCTAAGAGTTTAATTTCAAAACCTAATTTCCATAGTTTTAATATTTTCGATGAAAATATGGTAATTATCGAAATGAAAAATTTAAATGTATACTTTAATAAGCCAATTTATGTTGGTTTCAGTATTCTCGATTTATCAAAGACTTTCATTTATGATTTCCACTATAATTATGTTAAAAATAATTTCGAAAATGATAAATCAAAATTATTGTACACTGACACCGATAGTTTAATTTATGAATTTAAGGTTCCAAATATTTATGATATCATCAAACGTGATGTCCATCAATTTGATACTTCAGATTATCCGGAAAATAATGTTTACGGTATTCCTCTGAAAAATAAAAAAATTATAGGTCTGATGAAAGATGAAATCAATGGAAAAATAATGTCAGAGTTTACTGGCTTAAGAGCAAAACTATATGCGTTTAAAATTTTTAATGATAATCAAGCTAAAAAAAGAGCAAAGGGTGTTAAGGGTTCAACTTTAAGGACTATCACGTTTGATGATTTCAAAAATTGTCTTTTCGAACATATCAATGTAACAAAACATCAATACTTGATAAGAAGCCATAAACATGAAGTTAAAACTATTAAACAGATTAAGTTAGCACTAAGCTGGAATGATAATAAGAGAAAATTAATTGATGATTCGACGGATACTTTACCGTGGGGATACAAAGAATCAAAAACTACTAGTGATGATGATGATGATGATGATGATAATAAAATGATTATTGATTAGAAAAAAAATTACAAATTATAAATTTATTGTAAATAATAATTAAGTATTTGAGGTTTATAAATAAATGCGTTGTAAATATTTAAGTTGTTTCATTCATTTTTATTTTAACATGTATATGAAAATTTTTACAGGTCTGATTTATTAATCCAGCTGTTGTGTTTACTATCAAAACCAAGCCACTTAACATACAATTTATTTCCACGTTTTTTAATAATTTTTTCAACTAAATACACATCAGGATACTTTACTTTGCTCAGCTCCTCCTCATAAAATCCACCTTCAATTGGTTGATCTTGATAATCCACTAGTTTGTATGTCGTGGGATTAGTTTTCTGCACTGTCTTGATAGTAAAAATTTCAGTCGTCCAATTTGGTGTCTATCCTTTTTCAAAAACATGTTTGTATTTACTTATTCTAACTTTATCTCCAACTTTAAACTTGATCTTCCGTTTTTTCGCTTCCACTCGAAGAGGTTTGTAAATATTCTTCAATATCTGCTTTTCATTTTCAGCAGTTACATCAACGGGTTTCATTTTAATAGTACGATGTTTGGTATTGTTATAAGAGTTTAACAAATCTTCCAGCATATCAATCCACTTATAATTACCACGTGCGGAAAGTTCTCGCCACATTTTATTTTTAAGCGTTCGATTAAAACGTTCACATATTGACGCCTTTAGGTTGCTAAACGTGGAGTATAAATTTATTCCATATTGCTTCATGAGATCCTTGAATTCTTTATTATAAAATTCTTTTCCCTGATCAACATGTAAATTTTTAGGGATTCGCCCTAGTTGCAGGATAGATTTCATAGCTCTCGTAACATCACTGCCACTTTTACTTTTGATAGGAACTGCCCAAGAAAATTTCGAAAAAATATCTATGACGGTAAGTAAGTATTTATAACCTTTATTAGAAGTTGAATACGGTATCATTTCTACTAAATCTGCTTGCCAAGTCTCATCCAATCCCCGGATCTCAACATGACGACGATGATAATTTCTGCGAGCCTGTTTGTGAAGCTCATAAGCTATTACTGACTTCTTATCCTCCTCCATTTTTTTTCCTAGTCTATATATTTCCCTCTAACTCTGTGACTTGTTGAATATTATCATATACAGCTTTTTTCAATTTAAAATAATTTTTTTCTAAATTACTAACAGTGGATTCTAATGTTACCACTTGAGCGTGCAAATGTGAAATGACTTCTGCCTGGTCTTTTGTTATCGTATCATACATCAATAACAGCTCTTTTTGAACAAATTCACGTGTAAATTTTACAGATGCAGCATCTTTATCTTCCAGTGGATCACCAATGTGACACAATCTCTTGTCTTTTATATCATAATTAGCATCAGCAGTTAGTTTAAATCTTCGGCCAGGTCGTCCTGGTGGGCCAACTATTCCTACACCCGATGATGGTAGGGCACGTCCGAAAATATCAATACTCATGGTATAAGTCTATCCACAACAATGGTCAGAATTCAAATAACAAGAAATATTTGTATGAGAGCTTAATAAATGATTTCAGCCTCTCGTAACTCTTCGATAATTGAAATTATTTCATTGGTATGACTTGGATTACCAGCTGCTTGAGAAGCCATGAGAAGACAAAGACGATCAATCAGTTCATTAGGATCATCCCAATATACATAGCCTATGGGTATTTTCTTCTTTCTTGCTGTCATTAAATTTGGTATTCCCTTTCCAGATGATGATGATGATGAGTAATCGTACTTAGCGAGAAAATCAGCAATATAATTATCAAATTTCGGTGTTGAATCTATAAAAATATCACCATCCGCCTTGTAATGTTTTCTGTGCGTATTAGTTTTTTCAAGAATTTCAAAGTATTTCTTTTGATCATTTTGTGTGACAAGCGTGTCAATGGGTGACTTTTTAAATAATAGTTCTAATAGCCCAGAAGTCATTGGATATGATTTATCTTGAACAATAATTTTATTATCCTTAAATGTAATATTAGAATCACCAATAAATAATTTATTAAACTTTCTACGTACACTATACCGTGAATCTATTTCATTACTGAAACTATTGAATTTATTTATGTAACTTTTCGATAAATCAACCGTTTTAGCTGGCGTACTTGTTGAAGTAGGTGTTCTCGATATAATTGTCTCATCAAGATTTTTGCTTCTTGCACCTGTATTATTCTGGGAAATTATACTATCGTATAAGCTTTCATCATCATTATCGTTGTCATGTTCAGATAGATCCTTTAACGATGAGTTCTCTTGTTTGATCTCTTCTTTAATTTTTTGTTTTGATGTTGATGGTGATGAGTCTACTAGACTTTGCAAAGGTGTAACTATTGGCTTAAACATCTCACTCATGGCCTTTTCAGCTGTATCTTTACCCAACTTTAACATTTTATGTTTCTGTCGGATAGCATCGCTGGCCTGAGATATTTTGCGCAATATATCCCTTTGCTTTATTATCTCCTCACGCTTCATGTTGACAGACTCAAGTTTACATTGCGTATGATAATAATTACTATTTCCTTATTAATTTATACTGATATAAGAATCGAATCCTTTTCTATACCTGCCACTATTTAATTCACTATCTTTATCAACAACTACAAAACCATACTTATCATTATTCCAACAAGTCGAGCATAGATCTTTGAATAAGCTGTATGACATATCTGTATTAACATGATCATCATATATATGCTTTAAATTCATCTCATCTTGGCGAAAAAGTACTAAAAAGTTGGCATTATCACGTATTAAATGTTTAGGCATCCTAGTGTACGTTTGACAGAGATAAAAACTATCAATATTCCGGTGACGACCCATACAAAAATATGCTCTAATATGATCTTGTTTTTCACAGGCTACATCATCAAAGATCATTAGTGAATTTAATTTTGCATCTTCAGGTTTTATGACTTCTGCATGCTCATTATACGGGTAAAATCCAATGCCGTTAATTCGTTTAAGTATAGATTCCAAAAACTTGTATTTTGGTTGATTCAACGATTTTGAGTAGAGATAAATATTTTCAAATCTCAATCCATTGGGTTGTATAATAAGTGAAAGTAGAGCATTTGTTTTTCCACAATTTGAAGGTCCGCAAAATATTGCGCGTAAACTGTTGGGTAATAATGCACCATGCCTTTTATTTTTATTTTCTAACCCGGAACCTTGAAAAATTTTATCAAAATTTATTACCGGTAGTTTAGCCTCTTGTTTTTTTAAATCCATGTTGATGGTTCACCATAATGTCACAGACTCAGTTATATAAATATAAGTAGTAGCTTTTATATAAATTCAGTTAGTTATCATGTTGCTATGATGGAGTGCAGACGTAAAAAAAAAACTTGTGGTAAAGGTTTACTCAACAGGATCATCAATAAGCTACCCGTTGAATTACATATACCTGGGTATCAGTACTGCGGACCAGGTACAAAGTTGACTGAAAGGTTAGCTCGTGGTGATCCTGGTATCAATCCTTTAGATGCTGCATTCAAAGAACACGATATTGCGTACTCACAGAATCGTGAGAATTTAGAAGCACGACACGCAGCTGATAAAATTCTTGCTGAAAAAGCCTGGCAACGTGTAAAAGCGGCAGACTCAAGTTTTGGTGAAAAAGCTGCCGCTTGGAGTATAAATAAAATTATGAAAATGAAACAAAGATTCGGAATGGGCTTAAAGAAAAAGGGGGTGAGGGGGAAGAGGGTGAAAAAGAGGGGGAAGGGGATGAAGAGGAGGGGGAAGCGGATGAAAAAGAGGGGGAAGGGAATGAAAAAAACAAAGCCTCAAGTTGCATTTAGAAAAATTGTTACGGCAGCAAAAAATTCTATACATCCTGGGGATAATCCAATTAAATCAGCTCTTCAAGGTGCTCGTCGGGAGGTTAAAAAATCAGGTGGAAAAAAAAATATTAGATTCCCTCGTATATTGCCTGTACCATCAAAAATTGGTGGAGTACTTCCATTCCTTATACCCCTATTTGCTGGTCTTAGTGCTACAGGAGCATTAGCTGGTGGTGCAGCAGGAATAGCGAAAGCTGTTAATGATGCAAGTGCTGCTAAGCAACAGTTAGAAGAGAGCAAACGTCACAATTCCAAAATGGAAGAAATAGCGATGGGTAAAGGATTATACTTGAAACCTTACCGGCGTGGAATGGGTTTATATTTAAGACCATATCGTGTTGGTAAGAGAGTTAAAAATGTAAATAAAAAAAAAAACAAGTAAAGCTACCGCACCGGGCACTCACAAATATCGATTTATTGAGATATGCTAAAGAAATGAAAATTCCATACTTTCGAGGGGTATTCATGCGAAATGATTTACCAAAATCGGGTCCTAATAAATACGAAGCAGCTATTGTAAACCTTGATGATAAAGATAGACCTGGAACGCATTGGGTGGCATACAAGAAAAGAGGTAATAGAGTAATTTATTTTGATAGTTTTGGTAATCTGCAACCCCCTAAAGATCTTATGGAATATCTCGGTGTTGGTAGCGTAAAATATAACCACAAAAGATATCAAGAGTTTGATACAATTATCTGCGGTCATCTTTGTCTTAAGTTTTTAAATGATCAACTATAAATTAATGGTATTCAGAGTATAATACTTCAGTCATGGCTGAGTCATTCACATTAACGTTGACGGGTACATCCTCGGTGTTGGAGGCCAATTATTTTCCTCCAATTGAGTTGTCACCGAAAAAAAATTATGTTCTAGGATTGATAGAATTATTAACATTTAATTCAATACCTAACATTGATGAAGGAGCTAACAAATTTTATGTAATCTTACCACCTGTTAAAAAGCGAAGAAAGAGAGATGTGCAAGGTAATAATGTATCAGATGTGGTACCCCGGATAAGGACTGAAAAGGGTGCTGAAATTATTGGTTCAGTTGATGAGAGAGTTGCGGTGATACCTACAGGGAGTTATGAAATTGGTGATATTGAAAAGTATATACAGAAGACATTACCAAAATTAAGTATCAGCATAAAAGCAAACAACAATGAATTACGAAGTGAAATCAAATGCGATCAGATTGTAAATTTCATACCTAACGATTCTATTGGTCGGCTTTTGGGTTTTACAAATCGTATGCTTGAACCAAACAAAACTCACTTATCAAATTTATCGGTGACAATTTTGAAGCTCAACGTTCTCAGAGTCGAGTGCAATATCACGTCTGGAGCCTATATTAATGAACGTAAAGTTCATACTATCCATGAATTTTTCCCAGGTGTGCCACCAGGATTTAAGATCGTTGAATTACCATCACACATCATTTACCTTCCAGTCTCCGTAGATGCTATACATAATTTAAGACTACGGATAGTAGATCAGGATGGAAATTTAGTAAACTTTAGAGGTGAAACCATAACTATAAGATTACATGTGAAATCTCTATAATAATAATAATGGGTATTGTATTTGAGACAAAAAGCGGTAGTGGCTATAAAAAGTCATCAACATGGCCAATGAACATCAGTCACCGGAAACCCTACAAACCGCTAACACATCAGAACATTCAATTTCTCCGGAGCCTAGGATTAAAATTACGTGGGAAATTAAAAAAATAAAAATTTACTTTTGTTGTTTCGAGTGTACACGACCATGGCGGCGACGGCGACAATCTTAAACATTCAAAGGCCAATTGTATTCGATGAATCAGTTGCGCACTATGAATTACATGCACATCAACCGTATGCATCATCAACGTTAAATAACAACGATGAAGTTCGAATTACTATACAAAATCAAAATTTATGCATACTTCCAAGTAAAAGTGCATTACATATAATTGGTAAATTTACGAAGAATGATGGTACTGCAGTTGCTGAAACTACGAGACTAGTTAACATGGGAATTTGTCATATGATTAAAGAATTACGTTTATTTATAAATGGTGTTGAAATTGATCGAAATTCGAATGTTGGCATTACAAGTCTCATGAAAGGATATTTAACATTTAGCCCCAGTGAATTAAGTGCTTTAGAGAATGTAGGTTGGTTGTCTAACGACAATACACAATTAACCAACGCAGATGGTTATTTTGATATTTTGATACCACTGAATTTACTGAGTGGATTTGCTGAAGATTATCAAAAAATTCTTATAAATGTTCAGCTAGAGATAGTTTTAACCATATCAAATACCGATATCAATGCATACATACAGAATCCGGCAGAAGGAGCCGCAGCTGAAAATGATAAAATTACACTACAAAAAATTGAATGGATAGTTCCATATGTCACATTATCAGATAAAGAAAGAATTCAAGTGTTAAATTATATTACTGGTGATCCATCTATTCCTATTAGTTTTCGAACTTGGGAGTTGTATGAATATCCACTTTTACCTGCAACACCAAGATACATCTGGGCTGTCAAAACATCAACTCAGCTTGAAAAACCACGTTATGTAGTGGTTGGTTTCCAATCAGCAAGAAAAAATGATGCGAGAAAAAATGCTAGTCAATTTGACCACTGTAGCATTAGAAATATAAAATTATTTTTAAATTCACAGAGCTATCCTTATGGAGATCTTAATCTAATGATTGATCAAAATCAGTATGCGTTATTGTATAGTATGTATACAAATTTTCAGTCTTCATACTACGATAAACAATCCGAACCACTGCTGGCGAAGAAAAAATTTTTGGATAACGCGCCACTGTGCGTTATTGACTGCTCTAAGCAAAACGAAGCGATCAAGTCTGGACCGGTAGACATACGTTTAGAATTTGAGTCAGCAGTTCCATTTCCACCTAACACAACTGCTTACTGTCTAGTTATTCACGATCGAATTATTGAGTATAACCCTATAAGAGTACTGTAAGAAAATTAATCTAAAAAAAAATGGTGGTGGAATTTAATTTAACGCCAACGATACATTATATGTTCGCATGGAGTTATGCGTACAAAACAGCTAGAAGAGGTCCATGGGAACAAGCAGCTCGAGATAGAGAAAGATTTAAACGCAGAATAAATAACTTAAACGCTATTATTGAACCTGTAATATTAAAAAAATATAATGATATAATGAAAGATAAATAAAAATGTTTAATAGATGAAAAATGTTTTTTTTTATTTAATAACCTTAAATAATACATTTAGTTTATAAGAATATTATATAATTTTTTAATTAATAATATTGTACAATACATTTTGTTTATAAGAATATTATATATAATTTTTTCATATTATTTATTTATTTGACATTTAGGGCAATCTTTTCGGTATGGATAAAGCCATATTCCACAGATATCCCAATCACCACCAGTCGCTGGATAATGATCCATACAAAATGAATAATCTCTTAGTTTATCATTGTTCTGTAATTCGAATGATAATTTATCCCACACATGACGTATTTGAGTCTTTGCAAAACGTAGAAGAAAGTGATAATCGAGACAGGCGATATCACATTTTTGCATTTTTTTCAAATCAGACAATTGATAATAAATTTGTACGGATCTTTCGTACGATGGTTCGTTACCCCAGAAATCTAAAAACCAGCGCTTAAGTTGTTGTACATTTTGGTAGGCACATGAATGAGTTCTTCGACGATGAATGCTTTTATATGGACATTTTTCCTTCTGATAGTTATCCACGTTTTCAAATGAATAATGTCTCATTAGTTGAATATCGATTATTGGTGTTGAGTAATCTGTCATAATCTCCAACCATTTATCCTTTTGCTTTCCATCGACGAAAAAATAACTTGCCGTGGTTACCAATTTTTTGATTATTTTTGGAAATTGATCGTATGGTATTTTACCAGAGTCCCAGCGAATTCCATGGTCACAACCACTCTCATCAACACTTTCTTTTGTGATTACACCATCGTACTCCAATGGTGGTTGGAAGAGAAAAAGTTTACACTCATAAATACCTTGTGTAGTTTTAGTATTAGCTATATCTACTACACACAATTCTTTTACAACGAACGTTTTATCAGGCATTTCAAATCCAACGAAATCAATGATGAAATCCATTGTGGCTTATTTTTTTTTATCAATGCGTTCTGCTAATTTTTCCAAATTTTCAAGTTTTCTATATAGTTTTTTCACAGAGTCTTTTAAAGTGCAACAGTATGGGCACGCTTGCTTCTCACGTTGAGTTTTAATAATATCCCAATTATCTTGAAGAAGATGAAGGTCACGTACAAAATTTTTAATATAGTCCTGAATCGGTTCTTCGAAATAACGTTGTAATAATTCAGCTTCAAATACAGCGTATGGTGGATGATTTTTTATATATTCCAATTCATCTTCACTTAATTGATCCATTTAGAGCGAGAACACACAAGTGAATCGAGCGATCGAAAATAAACGACTGACGACAAAGAACTAAGCGTCAATGTAAAAGCTTCTTTATCCCCACCACATTTCACAAATAAAACAAGTCAAAACAGGTTAAGATGACGTTATATGAGATTTTTAATGCTAAAATTTATTCTACCTTCCCAGCCGCTGATAAAAAAGCCAATTGCCATACCAGCTATTAATAATTATTATTATTATTGTCGATAATCGGTAACTGGGGGTGGGGGGGGGGGGGGGGTAGATACGTGAAAAGTAGAAAAAAAGTTTGCATAAACTAGATGTCACTTTTTTTTTAGCAAGAGACACTTCCTCTCGCAGATACTCGTACTATGAGTAGTTTGAATATATATAAATTTTCGTTCAATATAGCACATGAATTCCTGGATACTCTCCTAAGACTCTAGCTTACCATCCACCTGTCAATATTAGCTAAAATAGAAAGAAGGATATCCAGGAATCCATGACTTTGATTCTGTTTTACCGACTGAGGATACCGTTGAAAATTAACTGACCGGCGGACGGTAAAGCAGATTACCAGTGCACATATCCTCTGCTGACATCATCAATTGATGTCCGCCGCTGATATTACATTCTGATATCCACTGCTGATATCTCATATCAACATCCACCGTCGACATCAACCGCCGATAACACCATCTGTCGGTACGCCCGCGGCAACAGCTGCCGGTAAAATCGCGCGCGCGCGGTCACTTACTGACGGTCGGTAGAGCAGAATGCGATGTTATCGGGGGGTGAACTCCCCCAAAATAACTACTCTAATCAGTAAAAATGTTCTAAGCAATGCGAAAAATATTTATATTGGAGTTTTTAACATTTGATAGAAATTATTGTATTGTTTTATTTATAATATTATTTTTCTAATTAAATATAGATTAAATTAAATCATTTCTTGAATTTCTTGTCCAAAGAAGCGCTGGACTTACCATGATTCTGTTGAACTTTCAAATTATTTATAATAAGTGTATATTAATCAGTAGACAAAGCTCAAACAATGCGCATAACTTCAATATTAAAATTTTTCACAATTAATATAAGTATTTTTATTATGTTCATTATGATATCTCTGTTCTTATTAAATAAAAATGAAGTTTGATGATAACTTAAATTTCTTGAGGGAAAAAAATGGTGAACTTACCATGAATTTATTCAAGTTTTTAATTACAGATAATAAGTATAGTCTAATCGGTAGAAAAACTTAACTTAATGCTAAAAATTTTTAGTGTAAAATTTTTAGCTTTTCATGCAAATATTTTTATCCTGTTCATTGAAGTGTCAGTTTTTGGTTAAATCAAAACTCATTTATGTCATTTCTTGAATTTCTTCTGTCAAGAAATGCTAAACTTACCATCATTTTATTGAACTTGCCAATTATTTATAATATGTGTAGTCTAGACAATAGGAAGGCTTAGAGCAATGCAAAAAATTCTTATTGTAAATTTGCTAGTATCTACAATAAATACTCTTATTATATCCTCTACAATATTTTTTTTTTTGATTAATTAAAGACTAATTTGAATCATTTCGTGTAATTCTTTTATGAAGAAATGCTAAAATTCTTACAATTTTATTGAACTTTTTAAGTATCAATTATGAGTGTAGTCTATTCTTTCGAAAAATTTTAAGCGATGCTCAATATTTGTATTGCAAAATTTTTTACATTTAAAGCAATTATTTTTATCATATTCATCATAATATTAATTTTGGAGCTAAGAAATTCTGGACTTCTTATACACTACGAGATAAAAAGACTTTTATAAAATTAATATTGCCTTAAAAGCAAATAAATCTTTGGAGAAATTTCCGAAAAAAAAAGTAGACTATTTCAGTTCAATGACGAGGCGACCAAGTGTTAACTATGAAATATCAAGAAATCGTCGTGGAATCTCCGACAGAGTCCAGTAGAGTAACTGGAGACTGAATTCAGAAGAAATTTCAAAGCACAATTCAACTAGTGGACCAAATTTAAAGTTCAAGAAGGCAATGGAAATCTAAAGTCGGAGACTACATGAGTCACAGGAGCGAAAGCGTTTAGTTCTAATTTTGGTTAAAGAACTGATAAGATTATTCTTATTTATAGAAAATTTATCTTAATATTTGATAACATTAACAATGTGAAATAGTAATAAATTTCAAATGAAATAGAATACAAACATGACAACAAATCAAAGCTATTACACATATTATAGTAACTCAGAAATCATTAAAACATCACCATTTTAAGTGTCGCCTTGTCTCTGATCTCTATTAAGAATTGAGCTCTTCTTCAATAGATTCAGTAGTTTTTCAATGTACGGGATTCGGGCGGCATTGGGAATTTCAAGGTGATATATTCCTTCCTGGATAAGTGTCTAGATGTGTAAACTTGGAGGTGGATACTCAGCATTTAGTATGTGAAAAAGTTTGAAACAAATATCTATTGCTTTTATTGCCGATGAAACTGAATAAAAATAACTGTCAACGGAAACGTAGATTTCGCTTATCTTTCCCGGAGAAATAGATCCAATAGCAAGAATGTGAGGTTGAACAGGTTGATTTTTGGACAACTTTTTAATTTCCTCTTGTTTTTTTTCTAATTCGCTAGCATCCTGAAACGATTATATAAATACAATAAAATTTCCTATCAAGGTAAACAAATTTTGGTCAATAGTATTGAATTATTTATCATTGAATTCATATACAGATAGATTTTAAGAATGCCTATGATGCAAAACTTTTACTTGTGAGAATTTAAAATGCTAGTATAATTTTTGAGTGTTGAAGTAATTAGTTTTATAGTTTGGTGATTAGAATCATTAATTATTTCTTTTTAATTATTTATAATTATTTTGGTGAACAATTTTAATCTTAAATGGTAAAATTTATCATATTGATCATTTGTGAGCTTTATGATACGACTGAATAGACCTTTGATTCTGATTGTTTATTTGATCGCAGTAATATCTAGTTTTTCTATTAAGTTCAACTGACACATTTATACAATAAGATAGAAATTTTTACTATTAAATATTATCTGTATATACAACATAAATTCGCCAATAATTTAATGATTGTACGTACTTTAACGAGGACCACCAGGCTGTCTTTAGCTCCAGTCACAGTACATCTCTTATTATTTAAGCTAGGATTGTCATTCTTGTATCTATTTTTTGGAGCGACGAGATTAGGTAGCAATAGTAATTGAGAAATGACACGTAAATCTGTTTAATAAAAAATAAAATGATAGTAAAGACAAAAAAAACTTTTTTCTTTTAAATATCTCAAAGAAAAAACTATAACATATGAATCGTTAGTTTTCAGAAAAATCTTATTAAAACGTATTTTCATCACGACTAGTGGATAGTTTTTTTTAACTTCCCGCTAAAAAAATTGATGATTTTTCAAAAATTTCGGGAAGTTATTGTTTTTACTCCGATTGGCGAAAATCGAAATTCCAACAGATGTCGACGTTTTGAGGTTCTAGGAAGCGATTCTGACTAAATTCAAGATGATGTCCGAGTGTATGTATGTATGTATGTATGTACGTACGTACGTATGTATGTAAATATTCTGTAACTTTTGAAGGGATGAACCGATTTTGATCGTCAAGGTGTCATTCGACGCGACTTGTTAAATACTATAAGCACTGAAAATTTGAGCTTAATCGGTAGGGTATCGGCCGCGTCGAATAACACCTCAAGGCATACAAAAGTATTTTCGAGCTCGAAGAGCTCGAAAATGTATTCTCAACAATGATTTCGAGCTCAAGGAGCTCGAAAAAAGCGGGAAATTTTGGGGCTGGCCCGCAGGGTCAACTGACAGACCAATTTTTTGCTTTGCGCTGGCTCGGAAAATAATAAAGGAAATACTAACTTTCAGAAGTACTCTCTAATTCACTTAAGTCTCGTAACGTTTTGCCATTGTCACAGATTGGTGGATGGTATTTCAAAATTGTTTTAACGAAGTTGAAACATTTTTCACTATCTAATTGAGTACAATCATACAAATTTCCAAAGTCAATATCGATGAGTCTTGCTGCTAATTTTTCATCTGTTAATTGTGGCCATTGAGTAAAAATATGAGTCAGCAGAGAGAAATTATTGCCCATTATCCATTTATTACGGTATTTCGATGTTGCATCCCAGTGAACCAAAAGTTCATCTTCTGGACTATCATTTTCTGATAACCATTTAACGCTTCTCTGAATATCAATGGATTGATCTACACGCCAAGGCAAGATCAATGATAAAATAATTTTTACAATAAGCTATGAATAAGTAAAAAAAAAAATCGAATGATGGTTAATCTTGCAAGCTATCCTTAAAACTCGCTACTATTTTTGAGCTCAAAGCGTTCGAAAACATATTAGGTACAAAATTATGAAATTCTTCGAATTAGAAGAGCTCAATATTTTCGTAATAGGTAGACTTTCGAGCGCATTTAGCTTGAAAATAAAAGAAAGTTCCAGGAATGGCCTGCGAAGTTAATTATATGACAAATTCTTTTTTTCAGTGCATACTAGACCGACTCAAAAAAATCAACTACTTTTTTTTTTATCAAAGACACACACACAAAATTTTTAGTAGGATAAAAGAAGATGCCAGTTAAAATTTGAGCCCTTAACATTAATATTAAGTACTTCCTAATTGCGATTTTCTATTTTCTATTTAAATAATACAGGAAAAAAAAAATTTAGAGTTTGAAATTTTATATCACCGTAATGCCGTATTGTACAAATAAGCCCAAGATACATTTTTGTATGAAATTTGACACTCTACAAAAAAGTGCTCTTATAATTTTTTGATAAATCCATCTGTTCAAAAGTTATTTAAGCTTGAAGTCAAATTTATGGTAAGTCTCGAGATCTTTTTTCTTTCCCCGCGAAACTCAGATTTATCAAATCAGATTTATCACAAAATGTCATAGGACCTTTTTTGTAGATAATTTTATTTCGTACAAATTATCTCTAAATAAGTTGTTTTAAATTCCACATTGTTTTCTAGTTATTACCATTCTAATGTCAAGATCTTAAAAAAAATAGTGTTTGGATCGATTTCAAGATCTTGACATTAGAATGGCAATAACTAGAAAACAATGCGGAATTTAAAACAACTTTATTAGAGATAATTAGTAGGAAATAAAATTATCTACAAAAAAGGTCCTATGACATTTTGTGATAAGTCGGGTAGTTTCGCGGGGAAAGTAAACAAATCTCGAGACTTACCATAAATTTGACTTCAAGCTTAAATAACTTTCGAACAGATGGATTTATCAAAAAATCATAAGAGTACTTTTTTGTAGAGTGTCAAATTTCATACCAAAGTATATCCTGGGCTTATTTGTACAATACGGCATTACGGAGACATAAAATTCCAAACTCTAAGTTTTTTTTTTCCCGTATTATATAAATGGGAAATAGAAAATCGCAATTAGGGAGTACCTAATATTAATGTTAAGGGCTCAAATTTTAACTGACGTCTCATATCTTACTAAAATTTTTGTGTGTGTTCTTTGTTATGTCCGCCGCTGTATTTTTAAATTATTTATCCGGGATTTCTCCCTTTGGTAGCGATAGAAAAATTTAACGAGCGATATGGAGGTTGCGGACAACAGTAAAGAATACGAGGAAGATTGTCACTTCCTATATTTATTATTTATAGTGGGTTTTTCGAAGAGTGTGAACCCAAACGCCTTCGAGCTTGGTTACGTTGCATTTATTAGTCGATCAAAAGAGAGAAAAGGTATTTAAAGTTATCTCTCACTTACCTTGAGTTGAGTCTGTTCTTCTAGCAAGGCAGGCAGTATCCCTCCAGAACTTTGCAGCTCACTCGGCCTCCTCCAGAAGGACTTGGTTGAATGGGCGCTGCTGGGGTAGTAGGATAGAGTCTTATATGCTATTTTCGAATGAACTCACTCAGTTAAGATTATGATCTTTTGTCTTTTTATTCAACTTCTCAATTACAGCACTTATACACTATAATTGTTACAATGGGTTTCACTTTTAAAGATGCCAAACCATTTAATTGATGATTATTATTTTTAATATACTTTTAGAATATATTATGCGTCCTTGTTTAGCCTTATGGCTTCTTATGCGCAGATTATCTCGACCCGAGATCGGACAATAATCACACTTGCTTTTTGTGTCACTATTCGATCGAGCCGGACGGAATTTTATAATAATTGTAAATAACAAATTAATACCGCTACACGATATGAAAATATCGGCCTAGTACCTTTATCAATTTACAACTTAACTGAATCTAAATTTAAGATAAACCGCTGTTAACAAAATAATACCGCTACACGATATGACTATCGGCCTAGTACCTTTTATTAAGGACGGTTACTTATTGCTTTCTCTAGGACAGATTTTTGCAATAAGATTACGGGCTATCGACGCCGTTTACGCGGACCGTAGGACTCGAAATTTAAAGATCTGATCAACAACCACGAAGCCGTACTAGCGGATCGTAGGACTCGAGATCTGAAAATTTGATCAACAACTAAGGCCTTGAGCCATGGTGCTCAGGCTATTTAAAAACTTTTGATTGATGTTTGATGGCAGTAATTAAATTATCGTCATTGGTGGAAAATGACGACAAGTTTTTATTTATTCGTCAATCGTTATTGCAAGAATCGTCGCTCTACTTTTATACGCATAAATGGTGGTAAAACTGACGCTGCGTTTTCGCGTGCTTTTGTAAAGAAGAGTTTCATAAATTTATTTATGAAATAAAATAAATTAATAAAAAAAAATTAATTGGACATAACATATCCCCCGGAAAGTAAGAGGGTTGCAAAACTCTTTTGCTTTCCTAAACAAAGTGTCCCCTCTTTTTCAAAAGGTCGCGATAACGCTTACAATAAAAAGAGTTAAATTTGTATTTATATGTATGCTTATGTGTAATAATGTATATAATCTTTACATTTAGAAAAATTTTGATAAAGATATAAATCTACCCACACTTATATAGCTTAGAGTAAATCTTTCGATAAATATATATAAAAAAAAATGTAACTTTAAATAGAATTTGGGAAGTAAGCCATGATATTCTTCAAGTTCTGTAAAATTTTCATTTACTTTGAATCTGCATTGGGCCGACACCTGGCGATGTCGAGTTTAGTAATTAATTCGCTGATTCTATGCCGGGGAATATGATCTATGATCAAATAACACCGTCCGGAGTGCATTTTTGTTTGTCAGAACAACGCCAGTGTATTATACAGCGTTGAACAGTGTAGCGACAAAAAAAAATTTTAACAAAAAAAAACAACAAAAAAAAAATGTATGTAACGGGACACCACTACAGGGGTTACAGTACGTGGTTTCAGATGGTTCTGAACCGCTGTACTCCGGAGGTGAGTAATAAATTAGATTTTCTATATAATAAAACAAAAACAAAAAAAAATATAATAATAATTCTCTCTTTTCGTAGCAACTCCTGATGCTATCAACATTGGTGTCAGCTCTAGCACGACCCCTGAACCCAGTGGTCGCTCTGGAGCTGGTCACTTTCGTGTGGCGAGTTGCTCGTGCTCTTCCTCCCGAATTGGAGATCGTTCGAGGGTTCTACGAACCTAGGGAGGGCACGGCACCGGAGTACGAGTTGTACGTGCCTCCGAATGTCGAGGAGGTGGAGGTACTGGCCACGTTCTTAAGAGAGATGGCAGAAAATCAATTCCGGTAAGTTTCCTTTGATTCAAAAGAAAATAAATTTTAGGCATTTTTAGGATTAAATTCAAATTTCTCTCCCTCAAACTTTTTATTCAAACTTCTCGATTTTCATAGGGGGCGAGCTGAGGTCCCAGCTGGAAGTGAAGAGGAGGAAGAGTAAAGAAGAAAAAGGAGGAGAAGGAAAAAAAAACAAAAAAAACTTTCTTAATATATATATAAAAATTAAGATTTGTGTAATTAGCTTAAAATAAACACAAAAACAAAAAAAAGAAAAAAAAATTCTAAATAAACTAAAATAGAAATTGTTTAATTAGATAGTACCCTTAAAATATACCCGGAAAAAAAACATATATATATGGGAAGAGAGAAAAAGAAAAATTTTGTAAAAATGGTACGTGTGAATCTGAGAGAGAGAGTTTGAAACTGTATGTGAGAGAGTGAGACAGATAATGTTTAATCGGTCTCCTCTTTGTGCGACGTTCGTCGTTCGCGCGGGCGATCCACAACTTGAAGTGCTACGTATCGGCCGTTGCATTGATCTTTAATAAATGAATCCTTAACCGGTAAGTGGTGCCATCTTACAGATTTCTTGAGGAATCATTCTCCAAGATAGCTTACTTACCAAGGAATTGTTTCTCTCTTTGTTGCTCTTATTAAAAATGTTATTGTTCATACAATTTTTAAAATTGTTAACTGATAATAACATGATCAAGGTCATGTCTGCAGTATCCAAAGATTTACATCTGGATTTTCTACCCCTAATGAATATAATGAGTATAATTACTTAATAATTATTATTTTGTAAAAATAAATGATACTATTATATTTATTAAAATATAGATTTAAAATGCTTGAAGGTTTGTCAATTTTTGCTGATATCAGCAAGGTCAAGAATCTTTTACTTTTATTTTCATTATTTAGGCATACTTGATTCTATTACTTTTAATGTTGCTATTCTCATTTGAAGTTATTTCTATAACATAACTGTGGACTGCTTTAGCGGGTAAGTAAATTTTTCTTGTTCCACATTTTTCGGTTTCGGGCCATAAAACTAAAAAAATTTTGTAATGATACTTCTCCCGTCCCCCCAGGAAGCAACTGAATTTATTCTTTTGTTTCCTGACAGACTCGCATTCTTTCAGGCCGAGAAAAAGAAAAATGTGCAACGGATTCGTTCGTGATTCACAGGATTTTCCGGAATCATACCCTTTTCCTAACATACAGGAGTTAGATTTGCCGGAAGTTCGACCCTTGTGGTATGATTACTTCGATCCCGTATTTTTGTTTGTCACCTATCAGTATGAGGTCGATTGGTTGCATTCTATTGCACCTTTCGTCCCTCCTACTGATTCACAGGGTGTGGTTACGACATTGCTGGACGTAATTATTTTGTTATTTATTTCTCTTAATTATTCAGCTTAAATTTTTTCTTTTTTTTTTTTTTTTTTAATAAGTATAACATTTCCAGTATGCTGTCACTCACTTGCATTTGAATTTTACGGATGATTATTTGCTCAATCGTGGGACTTTGCTGGAAAGTTTAAGAGACATTCGGGACATCAGAGAGTACCGAAGAAATCTTCGATTTTTAAATTTTCATCTAAGGGAATTTCCTTTAACTTGGTTATTTAAATGTTAATTTCGAAAGAAAACGAAAGGAAGAAAAATTTATTAATCATTATAAATTAGTAGAATAGTAGCATGAAGATTTTAATATTAAACTTCAGGTTTTCCTAGATTTTTTTTTTTTATTTTTCTTTTCTAACGAATTTTTTTTTTTAAAAACCAGAAAAGATTTTACGTTTTAATAATAATTCCAAATAAAATAATATTTTAGTTTTACTGTCGTTCAATTATTGTATTGAATGTTCGTGTCTCTCAGCCTCTCGTATTTCAGCTGATCGTGACATTCTTACCTCAAGACCGTCATTCAATTGTTTAACTTTGTACAATTAACATGTCTTTATCATTCGGGCAAAAGTATGACCTTGACGATCCGATTTAATATTTTGTTAGATCGGATTTAGAATTTGCCTATATTAGGCGAATTCTTTCAATTTGGAACCCAGACGTACAAATTTGTGATTGTTATTATTATTGTGGAGTGAGAAATAATTTATTACATGTAAGTTGCACAAAGTTAATCTGAATGGTGGAAAATTTTTTTTTTTATAATTTATTCGTGATTATTGGTTCTAATGGACTCCATTTATTTAGTATTATTTGAATACTTCGTACCCCTTGCCCTGCTGTCCCAGCAGATTGAAGCGGGAATTATTTTTGGCATGGAGTAAACATGTTTGGAGGACTAAGGACATGGACGATTCCGATGACGAGGATGATGATTGGCTACTGGATATGGAGCCAATCGGTTGGTTGTTTGACGGGATTTCTGGAATCGAAGAGGATTTAGAATTGGAGACATTAGAAGAACTGGGAGATTCAGAGGAAGAGCCTTCAATGGATCTTGATGAAGAGGTGGATCCTTTTGATCCAGCCGTTGGTGGATAAATGAAAATATTAGACAACCGTTCACTTGTTGTTATGTCATCTTGTTCAAATAAAGATTGACAATTGGAAATTCTTTGTGTGTTTATTTTCTATTTTGGTTACTAGATGAGTCCAAAAAAAACGAATTTCCTTTTTCTCTTTTTTTTTTTTTTTTTTTGAAATTTGATTGAATTATTAGCGACTCTGTTGGTCGCTTGGTAAGTGAAGTTGTCTGTTTTAATTGAGGTGAGTAAAAAAAACTCTTCCCTCCCTTTTTTTTTTTTATTTATCCGGCTAGATCCTAACTCAGACTTTAGTGATTTAGATTGGTGAATTGAAGGAGTTGAACGGAATGGGAGAAAGAGAAATAAAAGGAGTTTGAAGGAGGGTGTATCCTGTATGAATTGGGACGAGTTTAATAAAGTCCAAGGGAAACCTCAGTTCATAATGACAATTATTAAGGTAAGAATATCTGATTTGATTCTACAGAAGAAAACCCTTGATTTAATAATTTATCTAAATTTTTAGGAAAACCCTTCTAGCACTCTCTGGGTTATCTTATTATTTAAGCTTTTTCCAAGTTCGTTTTTCTTTGTTTTTTTTTCTTAACTTATTGTTTCGAGTCGAGTAAAAAAAAATATTTCTAGTTGTGTCGGTTAAGTAGGAATCTTTTTCAAAAGGAAAATTTTGTCTTAATGAACATAAGGTTACGAAAATGAAAATAAAGAGAGAATTTCTCTGAAAGTTAGCACGCGGTTTTTTTTTTTTATAATAAAAAAAAAAGGAAAAGGATTCTTACTTAACGACAGTTTTATATAACAAAATTTTTCACAAAAAAAAAATTTCTAGGTTTGGTGTTATTTAAACTGGAGGCGGGTAGTCGCTGAGTCTGAAGACTCTTTCTCCCCTTTTCGGCGTTGCTGATTTGGTGCTGGTTGAAGGAGATCTACTTGGAGTTGCACGCTGTAACGTGTCCTTGAGTTCTATCACCTCAATGTTGTTTTGACTTACTGCGATTTCATCGTGCCGATTTCCACAGGTAAGTTTGGTTTCTTTATCTGAATATTGAGAATTCCTTACTGCCTTTCGGTTTTTCTTGCAGGTGAGAGAGCATTTTCTTCTGCAGCACAGGCAGAATTTGAAGAAGATTGGGATGACGATGATGATCCCCAACACCACCACGGCAGACAAATTTCCTGCTGTCATTCTCCGGTGTGTTTCGTCTTCTTGGTGGTGGAGAGAAATCTCAAACATTCGGTTTTCTGTTTCCTCTAGCCCTGCTCCCCAGGGTTTGAATTTGTCGATACTTTGGAGAGGGTCGATATCGGTTTTGGAGAAAAATCCGGGTAACTTAGGTTGAGCTGATAGATTCGATGAAAGCGATTGTAAAGTCAAATTTAATTTTGGCAGAGTTACTTTGAGCTGCGTCGTCTCTTCATTTATGCTCTTTAGTAGATATTTTCTATTTCTGATTTCGCATCCGTTCTTTACATGGACCATTCCCGTTCCATTGATATAATAATCTTTTTCAATTAAGTTGGAGCATTTGATGCTTAATTTTTCTTCTACGCAAGTTGAATATGCCCAAGAGTTTGGTTGGTATAGCTTTATCCAGGTGGTTTTGCATTTGGGGATAATGCGAACATTGCAGGTCCGCATGACTTCTTCGGTTGACTTCATTAATAGCCTCATTTCGCAGTCAACTTCGTCCGGTTTCTCTGCAGATTGGAATGGAATGTCCGGGCGACAAGATAAGTCATTTCCAATATTCCTGCACTTTTGGATGTAGTCGTTATCTGCTAAGTAATATTGTTGCAGATCAGGGTCAGTAATCAGGAATTTTTTTGATGGTAATATCGCTAACGTTTGTGTTTTACCATTAAGATTTTCCGGTTTTGGTAATGGTCTCATCTCGTATGATAGTAATGGAGTTTTGTGAAATAAGGGCAGGGTTACTAAAATTAGTAAGTATCCTTTCGCCCTGGCTACTTTAACTGTTGATACCGATGAAAGGGTTGAGATATCCATTCTATCAATTGGCTGTGGTGGATTTAAGTCTGGATGTTTCTTCATAATGTCAATTGTTGCCTGATAAAGTTGTTTGGGTGAGATGGTCTGTGGTGAAAGTCTTCCTGCTTTGGCCTCTTCAATTATGGTTTCCGCTTCTCTCAGGACCCGGAGGTGATTGGAGGCTATTTCTTGTCGTTCGTCCCCCAACATTATGACTTTAATTACATATGTTAGTAATTTGTACGTTTCTTGAGTTGCATTTACAACCGATTTTGTTGCGTTTGCCAGGGCATCCAGATTGGCTTTCATTTGAGCTTCGTTTTCAAGAATGGTGTTAATTTCGCTCCTAACGATATGGGTGGCGTTTTTCACTAAGTGCGTTATTTCTGCATTATCTCGGTATAATTTGTCAAGCTCCTTGGAGATATGTTCTTTATCATCATAATCCATGGTTCCGAACAATTCTCTGGCGAACGTTCCCACAAATCCGAACCATGGGGCTCGTTGATTTCGGTTATTGGGTAAAGTTTTGAATTCCGTTTCTTCTAGAAGCTGTGTCAGTCGATTCTTGGCTTGATTTATTTCTTCTTCTATTCCGGACATGAGGTCAAGTTTCAGATAGTGCATACAGGACCCTGTGTTTACTATCTTAGCACATTCAAACAAGGTCGACTGTAGGTGATCCCATTGGAAAGGGTACATGTCGATCAATTTCTGGACGTTGATGGATGAAATGATCCGCCAGTTTTCCTCTATGATGTGAATCCTTTTAAAGGGGTCGTATAATAGACCTGGGTTATGTACCAATGGTTGAATTGTGAGGACATCTTCAGATTGACTGTTCCCCATGGTGATAAGCAGGAACCACAATAGTCTTTTCATGATTGACAGCAATTCGTGGATCTGAAACAGAAAACTTTGTAAAGTTTAATCTTTTTGGTTCACGGCCGGTTTTGCTTTATTGGGATTGATAAGTTTACGCTTTCCTTTTTCATTTTCATAAATAAGGCTACCAAATTCGTTGATTTCCACGATTTGGTAAGGCCCTCTATAATAAGCGTCTAGTTTATTTTTCTGAGGTTCTTTTAAAACATAAATGTAATCATTTACTTGGAAATTTTTCGAATTGATACGTCTATCAAATCGAATTTTTGACTCTTCTTTAGATTTAACCAGACAATCTGAAGCGATTTGTCTGACATCGGCTAATCTTACCATAAGATCAGCTAGATATTCTGAATAAGTTTCAATTTTTGAATAATCCGGAAATTGGGTGGGTAACCGTGCCTTCCGCCCAAACATCACCTCAAATGGGGTGAACTTGGTGGAAGTATGCACACTGGTATTATAATTCATCATGGCCATGCTTAAATACCTGTCCCAATTCGGATATCTGTCAGTAATGACACGTAAAAAGTCTATCAAAGGTTGATGGCTCCGCTCTAAGGATCCATTAGATTGTGGATAATAACCAGAAGTGGTTAATCTCTGTATTCTTAAAACCTTCGATAATTGTTGGATTATTTTGCTGGTAAAAGAGGTTCCTTTATCCGAAAGGATTACTCTTGGACAACCGTAATAACAGATGTATCGGTCGATCAAGGCTTCGGCTACAGTAGCTGATCGTATGTCAGGTATCGGGACAACTGTTACTGCTTTAGAGAAGTTGTCTTGAATGTTCAAAATATGGACATTTCCGTTTCTAGTCATCGGAAGTGGACCAACCGTGTCGATGGAAATTTTTTCAAACGGTTCGAGTGGTGTATCTGTTATTATCATGGGTTGTTTTGTTTTAATTCGTGTTAATTTATTCTTTTGGCAGACTTCACAGTTTTGAATGAAGCGATAAATTTTTTCTTTCATTCCCGGCCAATAGAATCTTTCGCGAATACGCCAGTATGTTTTTACTACTCCTTTGTGCCCCGCGATTGCACTACAATGGTTTTCTTCTATGATTTTAGTTCTTAATTCTTCAGGAGGCACTTCAATGCAACCTTCACAAAGGGTTACTTCAACTGGACAGTCACCCAATTCTTGTGAAAGGTAAGATTTGATGTTCAAATCGTCAAAGTCATCCCCCTGTTTCGCTATTCGGAACGTGTGAACTTCATGTTTAAACAGGGAAGTCCGAAGGTTTCGTAATCCTTTTATTAAGTTTCCGATATCAATTTTTTCAAAGTGGCTTTTCTTTATAAAGACTGTGAAAATAAGGCAACGTCCTAACTTTGTGACTAGTACATCACCCATTTTTGGACTTGCAGCCTTTAAATCCTCCTTATTGATAAACGTGAGGTCTCTTAAAAGTCGAGAGACTGGTTTCATTATTTCACAGTCGAGAGAAAGAAAATGTACCATGTGGTCGCGAGCGTATGTGATTCCATCTCGACTTTCTAAAAATTTTATTTGTTTTATAGGCGTTTTTGGTGGTCTATTAGAATCAGTATCCGATGAGGATGAAATCTCAGGTGCTGATCGATTTTGGCTTCGTGTGTAATCTGCAAGTTCGAAAGCAGGGGGATCAGCAGGATACCACGGGGGTGGAATTAAGTTTTTCGGACTAGGAGTATTTTTTATTTGCCCGTCCCCCGGTTGTTCAGCTGCATCTGTGGTAGGAGTATGTTGCTCTGTACGATTATTATCGGAGATGATTGCAGAATTTCTGTCTTCTTGGTTTTCGACCTGAATTATTGTAGGTTGTTCAATTGGATCAATTTCCGATGTGCTCGATACAGATGGATGATCCGAGTTTTCCACATTTACATCATGGGAGTTATTCTGTGGTGTTAATGTAGGTTCGTTGTCATTATTCCCATTTGTCCCGTTATCGCTTATCGTTCGTACTGGTGATACAACGGGTTGCGCCATACTGGACGATGCTGCGGGGATATCTTCTATGTTTAAAGTTTGACAGATTGAAGGTGTTGTTATGATGGTAGAATGCTGTCTACCGCCCTCGACTTCCCCCTTCCAATAAAAAGTATTCGAAGGATCATCATGTTCACGGTCCCCGTAAACGTCCTGAGCTGGTCTGAGAAGTGTTCTTTTCCAGATAGGAGTTGCTGGGTCTACTCCAATGGTTAAATATTTTTCTCGTAAATTAGTAGGTGGATTCGCTTGTTCTGGAGTTGTAGGGGTAATTTCTACCTGTGATTCCGTATCAGATATGCTGGCCACACTAGTGTCATCGTCTTCAACTTCGGTGTCTGAGTTTCCTCGGAGAAATTCCTCTTCTTCTTCTTCGTCTTCTTCCTCTGAATCAGTTGACAACTCTGCTTCATATTCGTGAGGTAGACGGCTAGTGTGGAGGAAATTTTGGATTTCTTTTACCACTTCAGGGCTAGGCGCCGGGAGTAGATTGATATAATCCTCTGGCCGCGCCGTAAGACGTTTTTCGAACCTTTTTCCTACTACAGGTCTGGTCGATAAAATTTCTTCAAATCGCTTGGCTGTTCTTCGCAGTTCTTCGCGAAGTTTTCTTCGATCAATAGCTTTGGGCGTACCCTCGCTGTCGTCGGCTGCACTCTTTTCGGCTTCTAACATTAGATACTCAGCATTCATCAAGCGGACTGCCTCTTCCTCTTCGGCATCGTCCGCGGCAATTGTTACTTCCACTGAGGGTTCTTTTTCGTTTTCAATTTCTTCACCAGCAACTGGAGGACCTGTGGAAAATACGTCATCATCCCCCATAACTCCTTCCATTTGAGTGCTCTCTAAATTTTCAGGTTCGGAAGTACTCAATTCGCAATAATTTATACGTTTGCGAGTGTTAACATTATCGGTAGCTTTCCTCATTCGTAGTCTGGAAGCTATCGTATCTCTTGGTTGGGGTGCGCTGTTAACTCTAGGTTTATTTTTACTTCCAGGTTTTCTGCCTCGTTTTAAAGCATTGATAACTTCTTCATCAGGCAGTGAGGACTTCCCGAGAGGTAACATCACTGCTTCCAATTTTGTAACTTCTGGTTTTGGGGTTGGCAAGTCCTCGTGTCGTCCTTCCGGGTTATACGATAACCCTTCTGCATATTGATCTGAGATTTTGTGCCGGACGACAACTGAAAACTTGTATTCGCTCAGTTGAGATCTCCATTTGATCTGCCTTTCAGTTACAGTTTGACTATCTCTTAACCAAGCCATACAAGGACTGCTGGTATATAAGGTAAAAGGTTTACCGCAGAGATAAGGTTTAAACTGTTGCACAGCATATAGAACTGCCAAACATTCTTTTTCATTTTTGGTATATCTTGTTTCTGTCTCATGCAAGACACGAGATGTACAGGAAACAATTTTTTCGACTATTTCGCTTGACTCGGTGGTGTCGATATCTTCTTTTTCAACTTCTTGGCTTAAAATACCAGAGATGCCGACCTCCGACGAACTTGTTGCCAAAATAAAAGGTTTGTTAAAATCGGGATAAGCAAGGAAAGAGTTTTCGCACAATGCGTTTTTAATGTCATTGAATGCGTCCTGAGCTTCTTCTGACCAGACGAACGGTTTAGTTTTTCTGGTAAGGTCAATGATAGGCTTAGCTCTTTCTGCAAAATTTTCGATAAAACGACGGTAATAATTCGCCAAACCCATAAACTTACGAGCTTCTGTATGATTACGGGGGTAAGAGGCATTTTTTAAAGAAGAGATCTTTTTGGGATCGGGTTTTACCCCATCTTTCGTTATGATGTGGCCCAGGTATTCGACCTCAGGGCAGAGAAATTTGCAGTTCTCGGGCTGAAGAGTTAGCCCGGCTTCTCTGAGGCGGTTGAAGAGCCTTTGAACCCTTACTTCGTGATCTTCAAGTGAAGATGCGTTACTCACGAAGTCATCGAGATATATAAATAATTCGGTGCCTTTGAGACCACTTAAAGTGGAATCCATCATACGTTGGAAGATTGCAGGGGCACATTCTAATCCGAATGGCATGCAACAGTATTCCCAATGTCCGTCTGGGGTTGAGAATGCGGTTTTTTCTGCATCCTTGGGGTCCATTGGGACTTGATGAAATCCACTCGCCAGATCAAATACACTGAAGTATTTTGCTCCGCCCAGTTGATCTAAAATATCGATTATTAGGGGCAGGGGGTAAGCGTCCCCCACTGTGACTTTATTTAAATTGCGAAAGTCGATAACCATGCGCCATTTTTTGTTACCCTGCGCATCAGGCTTCTTAGGAACTATCCACAAGGGCGAATTATAAGGTGAATTCGACTTGCGAATAATTCCTTGTTTTAGTTGATTATCGACTTGTCTCTGGATTTCCTCTCGATGTTCTTGTGGAAACCGATATTGCCGCATCCGAATTGGTTTGTCCGTGGTAGTTTTGATTTTGCATGTAAATTTCTTAGATCTCCCAAGACGATCCCCAGGCAGATGAAAAACGTCGTGATTCCTTTTAATGAGGCCAAATACTTGTTTACGCTCACGCCTGTTTAAATGACCAGTAGGAATTTTGCTGAAGATCAAGTTTATTCTTTCTTTTCTGGACAATTTGTTGGATTTGGACAGTGGTTCAACATTTTCCGGAAAATAGTCCGTGGAATCAGTTTGGTCAAATTCGAACTCCTCTAGCATTTGAGGCTCGATATTGATGTCAACTGGATCAGAAGTAGTATTGATGACCATACACATTGCCTGATCTCTTTCCACGGCGACTGCAGCTTCACCCATAAAAACTCCGTCTTTAAGGGTAACCTTAGGAAGGTAACCCTGCTTGATTTCGGGGTTTATGATCGGTACTGCAATCGTCATTCGCATACGGGGTGGAATCGTATACGAGCGTGATGGTTTGACCTCTAAACTGAAGAATAGCGGTCGGGAAGGTCGGGAAAGCAAATTTATAGACTGGTGATGGTATGAAATCTCAGCTTGTTCTTTTCGCAGGAAATTGTTGCCAAGAATCCCGACTCCATTAAATGGTAAATTTTCGTCTACCACCTGAAAGAGAATTTTTGATCCCAGGACTTTTAATTCTACTGTACCGATGGTTTCAATTCGGCACCCGTTGAGGCCTCTTAATGACATGACCTCCTTTTGATTTATCTTGATCTCAGGTTTGAGGGCTGAGACGTTAATCAAGCATACGTCCCCCCCTGTATCTATGAGGAAGCATTGTAATTCGCCGAGTAATGAATTACATGCATCGAAAATCTTCGGTCCAGTACCGAGGGCTAAGACCGAGTTCTCATCTGAGTTCTCATCCATTGTAAATGGAATGGGACGAGTAGGTCGTTCTCTAAGGACGAGAGTATTCCAGTAAAACGAAATAGCTGCTCTTTCTTTAGTGAAAAATTCATTACCCAAAATTCCCGAGTAACCTCCCGGAGCCTGGGGTAATATATCAAAACGAACTTCTACTCCGAAAATTTTTAAAGTGATGTTTCCAATGATCGGCATACTACTGGTTGCAATGCCGCCTACTACACCTCCGTCTTCCGCTGTAAAAACTGCATCATCCGCCAAAGCATCGATGCAAAGGAGATTAAGGTCTGAACCAGAATCGAGAAGAACTTCACAACCTGAATTGAAGAGCTCCTTTGATTTCATCCAGATCTTAGGGCCTTTTCCGATTACTAATGTGACGGATTTGGACGCTGGAGAAGTTTGTACTCTTTCGCTGTTGTCATTTGAGAGTTGCGGGTGGATCGGGGTGGTGATCTTCGAGACTCTCGGGCTCCACTCGTCATCGTCTCGAGTTGACGAGCGCCCCATTCGTTTAAAGACGGCTCTGCAGTTTTTCTAGCAGCACGTCTTCTCGCTTGATGGTGAGGACAAAATGGACAATTACAACATGCGGAATCGTCTTTTGCGTGCTCCAATTTCTCTTCCTCGAGGTCTGGATCGAAGTTGACTGTTTTCTTATGATGTACAGGGGACTTTCCTCTCCCAGGTTCCTGTGAGTTTGCTTTTGGTCTAGGAGATAATTTACGACTAGATCGATAAGGTTCACGTTCCCCTTTACTCGATGAATAAGAGTAAGTTTCATATTTAGATGGTCTCGAATCTTCATCTGAGCATTCAGATTCAAAACCATCTTCTGAATCATAATTTTTTGGCTCCTTTGATGAATAGGAGAAAGTTTGACCTCGGGGTTCCCGACGATTACTTTCATCCTCGTAATAGCGACGAGGCCTAGAGTAATCATCTCTAGTGTTGCCATAATTATCACGATCTCGATCGCGATAACGTTCGTTTCTTGGATGACGAGGATTCTCTGATCGATCGGCTTGAGCAGGACGCCATACTGCTAAGCTAGATCCCTCCTCCATTACGGCCTCCCAAAGTTCTTCCAAAGTTTTTGGCTTGCTAATTCTAGCTAAGCACCTTGGAAGGTCGGGTAGGCTGTTATAGAAACAGTCGAAAGCGACCTTATTTTGTTGTCGCATTATTATATCAACTTCATCTGCTGGTAGAGCTGCTTGTAAACCAGTTACCATCCGATTTATTCGATAATAAAAATCTTCAATTGTTTCGCCGGGTTTCGGCCTAGCAGAAGCAAGTCGACGATGCCAAATAAGGGTAGGGTCACCCTTTCGGAACCTTTTTCCCAAGACATCCAAGATGTCTTCGACACGGCGAATTTCAGCTTTAGCGATAATGCTTCTTGCCCTTCCTGCTAATCGTTGGAAAATTCTCATAACCCAAACTCCATGTTGACCCGGGATGATCGAGGGTAAATAATTTCGGATTATCTCGTCAAACTCAATAAACTCTTGTTCAGCATTAGGACCTTCGCCGTCAAATCGAGGCAAGGTTTGAAAGAGTTCTGTAGACCATTTGAGCTGACAAGGTGGAACATTAGTGTCATCCAGAGTAGCATCAAAATTATAAACTCGGTCCAAAGGACCGAATTCGTCGTGCCCATCTACACCGTTAGGCATTGCTGGGGGTGAACGTAACCGTTCTCTCCTTTTTCTGCGATGACCCGTAATGATTGGAATTAAACTTTGAGGTGCTTTAGTGACCCGGTTTAGTATTACGCAAGAACGTAATGACAATTGTGTCACTAAAGCGAAAGAAAATTTGAATTGAGGATTGACCCCGAAACGAAATCAATCGAGGTGTCGAAACGATTCTGTTGTGATACAGTAGTGCAAAGGAGGTTACCGACTCAGCGAAAATTAAGAGTTTCGCAACAAATCGGGTGTGGTTAGGTTATACACCGACCCAAATAATTTAGATGTTGAAATATTTAATTTTCAAAAAGAAGAAAAATGAAATTTTAATAAAATAGTAATAAAATAGGTATATAAGAAAAATTTCTTTCTAAGAAACCCCGTCTTGGGGAAAGAAAACGTGAACAAATAATTTTTGAAGGTAAATGCAATTTCTCAAAGAGAAGGATTAACACCTTCGAATCCCACCGCTGCCACCAGTGACCATTTTTCAGATCTTTAAATTTCGAGTCCTACGGTCCGCGTAAACGGCGTCGATAGCCCGTAATCTTATTGCAAAAATCTGTCCTAGAGAAAGCAATAAGTAACCGTCCTTAATAAAAGGTACTAGGCCGATAGTCATATCGTGTAGCGGTATTATTTTGTTAACAGCGGTTTATCTTAAATTTAGATTCAGTTAAGTTGTAAATTGATAAAGGTACTAGGCCGATATTTTCATATCGTGTAGCGGTATTATTTTGTTATTTACAATTATTATAAAATTCCGTCCGGCTCGATCGAATAGTGATACAAAAAGCAAGTGTAATTATTGTCCGATCTCGGGTCGAAATAATTTGCGCATAAGAAGCCATTAGGCTAAACAAGGACGCATAATATATTCTAAAAGTATATTAAAAATAATAATCATCAATTAAATGGTTTTGCATCTTTAAAAGTGAAACCCATTGTAACAATTATAGTGTATAAGTGCTGTAATTGAAAAGTTGAATAAAAAGACAAAAGATCATAATCTTAACTGAGTGAGTTCATTCGAAAATAGCATATAAGACTCTATCCTACTACCCCAGCAGCGCCCATTCAATCAAGTCCTTCTGGAGGAGGCCGAGTGAGCTGCAAAGTTCTGGAGGGATACTGCCTGCCTTGCTAGAAGAACAGACTCAACTCAAGGTAAGTGAGAGATAACTTTAAATACCTTTTCTCTCTTTTGATCGACTAATAAATGCAACGTAACCAAGCTCGAAGGCGTTTGGGTTCACACTCTTCGAAAAACCCACTATAAATAATAAATATAGGAAGTGACAATCTTCCTCGTATTCTTTACTGTTGTCCGCAACCTCCATATCGCTGGTTAAATTTTTCTATCGCTACCAAAGGGAGAAATCCCGGATAAATAATTTAAAAATACAGCGGCGGACATAACACCTTGATAAAAAAAAATAGTTGATTTCTTTGAGTCGGTCTAATGCATACCTGTAAATCTTGGAACTTTTTCCGATGAATTTAATGACGACCCCTTTCGTTTTTTAATTAATCCAGTAAGTTTTCGACTCGCACTTAAAACATTTTTAAATTTATCAGAGAATTTACCCTTAGGGGGAATCGATTGTCCCGTTTTCGAATCTTGTTTTTTTATGGGAGCGGTGAAATATGTTAACGGAGTTTCCTGAGTGAAAATTTTAGTTATATTTTCAGCCAGTGTTGCAAAATGGGAATGTTCCCATCTAATATAGAACAAAATGAAAATTTTTAATAAATAAATTCCACTAAATAACTTTTTACATAATAATTTAAAGAAAACTGGTTATATCAGCTATATAAATTTGTTTTCTAATAAATTTAAGGTCCATGAGATCATAAAGGTACAGAAATAGTATATTTGTGGTTAAAATCTTTTTTTTCGATAAAGAAAAAAACAAAAATTTTTTTTAAGCTTTTTTTGGAGGGGGCTGTCATGCTCGAGAAAAAAAACTTTTTCTTAACCCGCGAAACATAAAAAAAAAAGACTAAAAATTTGGAAATTTTTTTTTGCGGTAGTTTTCAGATTGCGTGGAAACTGAGGCTCTTAAAGTTATTTTGCCTGAAAATCCGAAAACTAGTCTTGAAGCTTCGAAACTTTTTTTATTTTTTTTTTTTTTTTCAAATTCTCGATACCACCATTTTTCACTGAGATAGAACCCGTAAAAGATCACTGAGAATTTTAGATTTCTTTTGCTTTTCTAATTTTTTTTAATAGCGTATATTTTTTCCGTGAGGGATAATTAATGGAATGAAGAAAAAATCAATTAATTTATATAATTTATACTTTACTTTTTGTGAATCAAAAGTAATTGATTTACGATTACATCCACTACCGCATCACTCTGTTGATTGGTTAAAACTTTTTCTTTGCAAACCTGTAGAATCATTTTCGTACTATAATTTGTACATAAGTACTTTTCTAATTCTGTAGGAGTAATTTTTAAAAACAATGCACTTTTTAGTGCATATGAGTCCATTCTGGATGTACTTATTTCAGGCTCAGGAACATTATCGCTCTGTGTAACAAATTTTTATTGTCAGGGAAAGTAAATAAAATCAAAATTTATTTTATAAATAAGAAAAAGTAAGAACAAAAAGTTTTGAACAATTACAATATATATAGAACTGATTATTAAAGGAAGAAAACAGTACGGTATTTTCCTTATGAAATTCTGTATACATAATTTTAATGTAATAAGCAATAACATTTCAAGCAACATTTGAAAAAAATGATGGTTAAGACCATATTGCTTCATAGCAACCAATTTTAATATGATGTAATTTTTTAGTCAAGAGAATTTTCAGTTATTTACAGAAAAAATCGGAAAAATTTCAGAAATGAAGCTTTCAAAAATCTGTAGCCAACATAACAGGTTACGAATTTGTGTTGAGAGTTTAAATTATAATTAAAGTTTTTAGTATTAGGATTAAACTTTGAATTCTACATAGAATGGGTACGCAAAAAACTTGTTGATTTGTTTTTTGTCAATTATTATTCAACGGTACCGATTTATAAAGTAATTTTCAATAAATTTTCATTAACGGTGATACTGAATTACTGAAGGTAATAAAAAAAGTGGTTCCGATATAATGTCATTCCATCAAATATTTTAGTAGCTACAACGATTATTCAGGATGCATGTGTATAGATTAACGGACACATACTGTATGGAACCCTCTGTAAACTAGTAAAAAAAAAATATATATATATATTATCTTATACCTTGTCTGTTTCCTCGGTTGATATGCTTTGACTTTGTTTTTCATTTAAATGCCGTAAGCCATTTGTCCCAATTGGGACCGATTGTCGAAAATTTGCTGTTTAAATTATGAATATTAGTTGACAAATTGAAAAAATTTAAATAAATGTGAATTGAAGAAACCATTTACTATCTAATATAAAGTTCTTTAAATATTTTGTTACACACACACGCACACGCACACACACGCACACACACACACCCTCGGGCCACGCTCATTCGCAAAGGCCGTGGATACCAGCACACTCGCGCGCGCCGAGGACACTCGCAGGAGCCATGGATAAATATACTCGATCAGTGATCATTAGCGTATAGCTAGATTAGTAGTGCGTGGATATTTAGAGTATACGTGAACCAATGGTACATGTTTACTTAATTCAAAAATTTATTGGTAGCCTAAAACATCTATGACAAATGATACATTGAGAAGAAAATATGATAATAACACCAATGTAAAATATAGTTAAAACATACAACAAAACAATTTTTATTGCATTGATTAATCAATAATTGAAAATTTATTCTAGCATTCGTTCACTGCATTATTTATTTTTTTTTTTGACAATTGTGGAACCTGTGTAATTCCAAAAAAAATTTCGAACACGAAAATATCCTTTCTTTTAAAAAATTTGTGATGAAAATTTAATTTTTAATCATTAAAAATTTTATAAAATAACCGAACAAGCATTTAAAATTTTTGAAGGAAAAAAATATCACAATTAAGCTTAAATATTAATGGTGCAAATTTTTATCGTGACTCACACAAAAACGTCATTAATCCAGTAAATCTCTATTTTTATTTAACACAAACACTAACCTATCTTCAACAACTGATCAGTCGTTTCGCATATTGTACTTCCTCGCAGATTTTCAGTTTGAATAATATTCATTATTATTTTAATTAGATTAAATTAATAAATGTAAAAGATTGACAAATATATTAAATAAAAAACTTACAAGTATCTTCGAGATCAGAGCCATCGCTGCTTAAAGAAAAATCGGCTATCGTCAATCAAAAATCCTTTAATTTTTTTTTTTAACAAACAATTTCAAGCAGCTTTTGAAACTATAATTGCATTGAACAAAATAACTCGTGCAAAAATTGTTATTGCTATTAATATTAATTCAAATAATTAATTAGACTTGACAGCTTGGGTCAAAGCTGTAAATAACAAATAAGGATAGAATTATACACGACCGTTATTTTTTATTATTTTTTTTTTTATTTATAATAAAAACAAGTGACAATTCTAGCTTCTTATGATAAAAATAATTGAAACGATAATTTCACACAAATTATGTGACTCTTATAATATAAGTGGAAACTGCAGAGCAAGAAAGTTATTTAGGAAAACCAAAGTTGTTTTAGAGCAAAACGAAATCTTCTTGAGACAAGAAAAGTTCCTTAACTCACGAAGATTTTACTTGGTCTACGATAATTTGGCTTTTCCTGAATATTTTCTTCAATAAAGAAAATTTACTTTAGAATCAATAATTTTTTTTTCTTTATATTATTAACCGAACACGTTATAGGATTTACTAGTTATTGATAAATTAAATTCTTTGCTTCAGATGACAGTCTTAAATAATTTGAGCACTGCAAATGTAATATGCTGTAACATATGTTATTTACTCCAAGCTTGTAGAATATATCTTTTAGAAAAAAAAGTCGACTTTTTTAGCCCATTTTATTTATTTACAATATAACCAAAGATATCTACAATCACTTTACATACTTTTTTTTGTGTATTTTAACGTCGAATTGACAATTTTAATTAGATATTTATATTTATAATATTTCATATGTTTTTTTTTTGTCTATTAAAGCACAAAAAAAAAAGATTTTTATAGCTTTTTTAGCGGGAAAAAAAAATTTTTAATTATATATTTGGAATTTCAAAATAAAATAAAAATTCTTTTAACCAGAAAATAAAATAAGAAAATTGACTTTTTGATTTGCATCTTTAATTTTTTCTTTGATCGGAAATTTTACTTTGTAATTTCTTATTTTCGAAACCACATATTTACAAAAGGAACAAAACTGGAATAAATTTTTATCTATAGGCTTATTGTAAAACAGCTGCAATAAATTTCATAAAAAATATTTGGGATGGAAATAAGAGCGAATCTTATGGGCTATTTCAATTTTTGAGATATCGAGCAGAAGTAAAGAGATTTTTTTTTTCAATTGTCCCTGCAATAAACAATGAATAGAAAATTTTTTATTGCTATAATGAAGAAACTAATTTTATTCTTAAAATTACAATATAACTTTCATTCAAAGTCGGTTATTGAAGAGAAATTTATAGTATTAACTTACATCTTTTTTATATAACAAGAAAAACTTCATAATTATAAGAAAAGTTAAAAAAAAAAAAGTTAACGATCATTTTCGATTTGTTTTATTGCTGTATAACGGTGGGCCCTGGCTATTTCGTGTCCAATAGTCACGAACCACTGTTACTAAATTTTCCCGAATAATTAATTTAATTAATGATAAATTATCAAATCTCAATATAAGTATTAATTATCATATAGCTGGTTCTGGTACGGGAAAATATCTCAGGAATGGGTCGACTCGTTCTGACCGGACACGCGGCTGAAATATACTTATTCTAAAACGACGCTGGTGATAAGAAATTTGTTCAAAGAGACTCAATTAAATTATATATAACAAATTTTATTTAACCAAGCCCAAGTATATACAAAATTTCCCCTTTACTTATAAATTAATTTCTTTTAGAAATAACAAGTGTCCAGCGACAATTTATTTAGCGCGCAAATATTTAATGGGCACAGGGTAATAAATTAAATAATTATTTAAAATGAGTATAACGTTGAAGAGAGAGAGAAGGTTTGTGACAAATTTGTCGAAACTTATCTGGTTGTACGAGGGCTTACTGGTGATATCGGTCTCCGGTCGGTTGTGGGCCTCTTGGACTCGATGTCGATCCTCTTCAGTGAATCCTCGCGGGCTCCTTGGATTCGATGTCGATCTTCTTCGTGAAATCTTCGCGGGCTCCTTGGACTCGAGGTCGATCCTCTTCGGCAGACGTTGCACACCAAACCACCACACTCACAAATTTAATTTGGTTTTCTTCAACCAGACGAAGGAGTCGCAAAATCTCCTTATTTAATTAAATTCGAATAAACAAATGTCACTTATAATAAAATAAATAATTTAATTTAATATAAAAGAAAAGTCTCAACAAATAAAATTATTTAGGTAACAGACTGACCGAAATAGAACTGAGTTTTAGAATAAATGACTAGATATAATAAACTGATGGACTAGATATTGTTAGGCCGACTCAAATAAATTGTTGAGTCCTGGTGCTAGAGTAGGACCTCGCTAAGCGTCCTCAGTCTACTCTAGGCGATGGCCAGGGCCTAAGTCTCCGAGCAAGTGTTTTCTGGCCCTTTTATATGTTAAATTTTGGAGGGGTGGAACTACCCCACTATCTGCTAAGTTCTAATTCAATCGAGGTGGCCTCTGACATGGCCCCAAGGGACTGGGAAGTGTTAATTAATATACAAATTTTCCTAACAGATGGCCGTAGAATCAACTAGATTTTTGCGCTCGATTTTCAAGTCGTAAAAATCGAAACGCACGTTCATAGCTGACAGCTATTAAGGCAAATTTAGTCCTATAACACTGTAATATAGTGTAAATCATCAGATAAAATATGTGTGTTGAGTGGTTCAAAATCAAAAAGATCTTTATGAAATATGATTCCCCAATCTTCCGTATCTAGTACATTAAATCCTTGAAAACGATATGAAAATGACACCGTTTTCATTTTAGTAAAAAGAAATGCTACTCTGTCAGTACTTTTGTCATCAATAAAAATAATATATCGGATTCGTCCGAATTGCAAGTTCTCATCATCGTCATTATCTATTATTAAGCATTGATTAATTTCGTACCTAGTGCCATAAATTTCTAACAATGATGCTACTAAGCCTTGTGATAAAGAAACTGGTATTAGATTATTGAAGGCGTTAATCTCTTTTATCTCTGCAAGATTTTTCGGCTCTGACAATTTCCACGAAATATTTGGTGAAAGTGAATTATTATCGAAAAATCTTAGTGATAAATGCTGCTGATATTTTGTCGCTAGTGAATGAGCTGGATTTACCCTAGACTTAATTGATTGGGCAATCGCTTTGAGCAAGCTATGTAACCCTTCAGGGCGCATACAAGAAAAATTATTTAAAGGACCCAAAGACTTCATTAACCGATGATAATGAACGATATTGTGAAATTTAAATGTTAATGGAAGATCAAAGATTTTTATGTAAAGTGCGTGATGCAAAGAAACTAGTTTTTTAAATTTTTCAATTTTTTCATTTGTATAAATAGAGCTGTTCAATATGTAAATCATTTCTCGTAAATAGGTAAATAATTTCCATTCTTTGCTTTGTTCTGAAATAGAATTTCCTACATAGAAACCTAAATATTTTATAAGTGTTTTCATCTCTGATGCAGACATGATCAGCATACCTTTATTTAATGCTGTCATTTTGATAGGAGGAGGTATATTTATACCATGAGAAGAACCATAGTCAAAAAATTTGATTTTCCAATTTAAATTTTTCAAAGAGAAATATTTATTCTTAATTAAATTTTTAAGAACTGTTCCCATCACGTAGCGGCAAATCCCTTCATAAAAATCATGCATAATATCAACAGTCATGTTATCGATAACATGATAGCTTAGTAATTCATTAAAAATACACGTTTCTTTAATGCCATTAGATTGTAATTTTAAGTGTTTGTTGTAAGTAGCTTTAGTTCGGATAGATTTAATATTTTCTTTACACTGTTTTACTCTAATGCCCTTGTTTGATAAACAAATTCGACAAGCTTTTGCATCTTTAAAATTCGTAGTAAATCCTAAAATTTCATGCAATCCTAAATTATCCCCGATTATACCCAGTAGCGAAAAATAAATAGTAGTTTCTTGTCCATCTATAGTAAATATAATTCCATTTTCTTCTAGCGTTTTTAATTGATTTTTAATATTTGAAAATATTCTTCTATTGTTTAAATATTTATAATCTCGAGTATTATGCAATTGAGCGAGAAAAATATTTTGCAGCGTACTTTGAAATTCTTTGGGGAGAGAAGCGATAAAAAAATAAACAGAGCCTAATTTATGATTCCCCCGATGTGATCCAAGAGGATTATTAATTTCGAAATCATCATAATATAATATTAATGGTATTACAATTTTACCTTTAAATTTTTTTTTTATTTTTACCCAAAATTGTCCTTGTAAAGGAGAATTAAATTTGTGATTCGACTGAAATTTTTTCAAATGTTCTAAAACTAATTTCAAAACACGAGGAAGTGAAAGAAACTTTTCTAAAGTTAATTTTATTGATATAATTTCTATAGTAACTTTATAAAAAGTCATTTTTCTTCGTTTGTTAATGAGTCTAGGCTTATAAATGTTTTTTAACAAAATTGATTTCGGGGCAACAAAAATTTCGATATCTTTAAAAACGGTCATTGTATTATGTTCAGTATTAAAAGTTTTAAATGCATTTCGGGTTAATAAAATTATTGAATTCACATAAGAATAGTAGATCGGTGGTATATCTATGGATTCTATAACGTTATCAAGTATTTCCTCACATAACTTAGTGACTAGGTTAACTATTTCGACTACGTAAGATCGAGGAATCTTTGCTTTACTGTACGTTTTAACTACAAAATCACATATTATCTGATGAACATAACGGCTGTAATTTTGTAATTTTTCATTTAATTGTGAATCTGTTTCATTACAGTTAAAATGAGTGGTAGAAGTTGATTTATCAGCAAATGATTCGGGGTCAATTTTAGTTTGAGTTGAAACTGAATTCGTTAAAATAGGTAATAACGTTGAGATTGTCGTGAGATAATGAGCTTTAAATGAGTTATTGTTAGATTTATGTTTTTTTAATGGTGGTGAGCATTCTGATGGTTGATAATGATTTTTAGATAAATTATCGTCTAAGCAGAAATTTTTATTAAATTTTGGTGTATTTATAGAACTTTCATCAGAATGTTCCTTTTTAAGGTGTTTTAGATAATTGTAAATATCACTAAAACTATGTTTACAGTGGCAACAATCACATCTATCCTTTTTCTGAAATTTATGTTGAGATTTGAGGTGTAACGTAAGATCATTTAAGCCAAAGTGGCTTTCACAAAATGGACAGACATGAATCATTTTTGATAATAAATGTTAATTTTAAACTAATTACTCCAAGCTTTCTTAAGGACTATTGGTTTTCCAAGAGCAGCTCTCGTAACACGTTAGTAAAAAATAGTATTGACCAATCATATAAATAATAGATAAATGACGTTAACGAATATGATAACGTGTCTTCGAATTTGACGTTGCAATTAATATGATGATTTTTTTGAAAAATTGGAATTATCTTGATAAATAATCGCAGATTATGAATTTAACGATCTATATATGATCTGTAACAAATAATAAATAATTGAAAATTCTAAATAATAATAATATTTTTTATGCATGGCAAGACCTGTGATCTGAGAACAGTTGATTCACAATAATTCATTTAAACGATTTTGTACGCAATAAATTATAAAATAATTTTCTATTTATATTTGAACTAGCTATCCCTCGCCTACTTCGCGTGGTATAGTATCAATTTGTTTATATATCTTTAAAAAAAGATGGGACAAAGTTACATTTTCTAGCTTTATAAATTCTAAAAACTTCGATCGCAAGAAATTTTCAAATTTTCAAGTTCGATGAGTTCAAGAATGCACAAATGAATAAAATTTTGAGCGCACTAAGCTCGAAAATAGTAGGAAATTTTATGGGTTGCCTGCTGGGTCCAGCGCTTCTCAGTTTTTTTTTTTTTTAAAATGCTTCTACTGAGAAATATTTTTATAATATTGGAATTATATTACGGAAATATTTTAGATGCACGTACATTCATTTTCAATATTATCGAGATCGTATATTCTTGTCTGAAGAAGTTGTCAAATTGATTGAAATAATTTTTATTTTATTCAAATGATGCTAGTCTTTTGTTTAGTTATTATAAAAAAAGTAGACATGACTATTATGTTATTGAAAAATTAATAAATGAAATAACTTATCAAAAATTTTTCACCCAAAAACTCACCTTTACAAAATTTTTAATTTTTCTTAGTAAAATAGAAAAAAACTTTAAGGAAGATTGAAATAAGCTTCTTCGAAGTAGAGTGTTTCTTACAACAAGAAAAAAAATCGGCCTTTCAGTTGACCCTGCGGGCCAGCCCCAAAACTTCCCGTTGTTTTCGAGCTCCTTAAGCACGAAAACATTGTAGAAAATACATTTTCGAGCTTTTCGAGACATACTTTTGTATACCTTTGTTTTCGAAAAATAACGTTTTTTACCATTTTTTTCTCCAACGATATCTCTCGAACGAATTCACCGATTGCGACGGTTGAGGTGGCATTTGACGCGGCTTATAAAGTTTTAGAGCTGATTATATTTTGCAATCATTCAATCGAGCGAATTAAAAGTTATTAAAAAAAAAGAATTTTCGAAAAAAATTTATTTTTGAAATATCTCCGAACGTACCCTACCGATTAAGCTCAAATTATCAGTGCTTATAGTATTTAACAAGTCGCGTCGAATGACACCTTGACAATCAAAATCGGTTCATCCCTTCAAAAGTTACAGAATATTTACATACATACGTACGTACGTACATACATACATACATACATACACTCGGACATCATCTTGAATTTAGTCAGAATCGCTTCCTAGAACCTCAAAACGTCGACATCTGTTGGAATTTCGGTTTTCGCAAATCGGGGTGAAAACAATAACTCCCCGAAATTTTTGGAAAATCATCGATTTTCTTAGCGGGAAGTTAAAAATGTATAGCAGAAAATTATTTTTCTCCAGACGAAATTTTGAATTCATGATTGGAGAATATGTTTTTTTAAATTTTTCAGGAAGTTGTTTTGATTGACTATCGCGAATTTATTGTCCTCAGATCAATTGATAGGTTAGAGACTTTTTTAATCGAAGTATTATTATCGCAATTCATGAACTCTTTAAAGAATATTAAACTTTCTAGTAGAGATGAAAAAAATAAAAATAAACTAATTTTATTAAAACCTCTACGTTGACGGAAAATTATATCATACATAGAAATCTTTAGCTATGAAAATATTCTGATTTCTGTTTAGAAACCTACTAACATACACGTAAAATATATTAAAGATGGCCATTACCTTCTTACAATATTTCAATCCTCAACTAAAGAGGTCTTTGCGCGAGAATCAAGATAAAATGATAAGATCCTCGGAATAAAATTCTTTTGATATCAGAGATACTGAAGAATGTCAATCTGACAATCTTTTATTGATATAAACAATTTATGAATGGCAAAAGAAATTCGTATTTAATATCTGAGAAGTAAGCGAACATAAATAACATATATGATGACCAGAATCAAAGTCTTGTCAGAAAAATTTTATTGTACATCAAATTCTAATAGATATACTTACACAGAAAAAAAGATTTCTTGGCGCAAAAAATGTTTACATACCTCAAGAAACTTTTTACTTGCCCTAAGAAAATTTTTAATTTATAAATTGAAAACAAAAATTTTCTTGAGCCGAGAAGAAATTTCTTGCGGTAAGAAATTTTTTCTAGTCCCAAGAATATTTTTGTTTTTATTACATTATGGCAAATTTTTCTTGTGCCAAGAAATCGTTTGTTTCTGTGTATATCAAAATTCATAAAATAATTGAAACTTTTAAAAAAACTAAATTAGTTAAGGAATCTCTTATCGTTAAATTCAGTGAGTCATCCACGCATGATTGGATTATAATTCCAGTTCAAGCCATCCAAATTGTTTAAAATATAAAAAGTAAATTTCCCTTATGTTAGAGTATCTCTGAAGTTTAACTGATCTTTTCGTGTTGAGCAATTTTTTATCCGTTGATTAGTTTAGGAGATATTTTTCTTTTCGCTAAAAAAATAAAAGTTAGATATATGACGTTGTAATGTTGCGTGTAAATCCTAATGACGGAAAAGATTGAATATATATTTCAAGGGATGTTCAATCCATTGATTACAATCCAAAAAATGAAATGCATTTGAGAAATCATTCATTTCACATTAACTCCTGTCTGCATGCTTGCAGAAACACGTGACGGATTCAAGAAATTAATTTGATGGAACAAAATTTGAATTTCTTGGGTCAAAAAGTTTTGAGTTATCAATTCAAGTCTTAAGAAGTTAATGACGACTCTAAGGTTGATAGAAATAACAGCACACTAACATTGTCATCGGCACTCGCAGATGACATGATATGACCCTCATTACTGAGGATCAAAATGTTTAAAGCATTAGTCTATAAGAGATTTAATATATGTTTCAAGGGATGTTAGATCTGTTGATCACAATGCAATAAGTAAAGTGCACTTGAAAAATCATTCATCTCACTTCAACTCCTATTTGCGTATCGGCTGTATTTCTTGACAGAATCTAGATATAAATTTAATGGAACAAAATTACAATTTCTTGTGTCAAGAATTTTTATTCAAATCTTAAACTATTAGTAGTAACTCTGAAGTTAATAGGAGTAACAGCACACCAAATTTTCTAACAAAATGGCGTCTGCATGCACATAAAACTTTTTTTTTAATCAAAGCGTTAAAGGGATTATGTTTATATGAGATATTTCTTTTCTAGAAAAAATTAAGATTTGATAGATGACACTCTAATGTTGTATGTCAGTTAAAATGTCGGCAAGGATTTAATATATTCTTCAAGGGATATTAAGTCCGTTAATCACAACGTAATTAATAAAGAATACTTGGAAAATCATTTATTTCATATCTATAATTTTGTCTGCGTAACTGCAAAAACACTTCACGGATTCAAGAAATGAATTTTACGTGACAAAGTTCCAATTTCTTGAGTCAAGAATTTTTTTGTTATCACTTCAAGACCTAAATTGTTAATGATAAATCCGATATAAATTTAGAAAAGATCATAGTGACTTTGTCATTGAATGTCACCTGCACTTATGTAAAATTATTACTAGAGGTTAAATTGTTTAAGGCATTATGTCTATAAATAGTATATTCCCTTTTGCAAAAAAAAAGTTAGATATATGACGTTGCAATGTTGAGTGTAAATCAAAATGACGGAAAAGATTGAATATACATTTCTAGGGATGTTGGATCTATTGATCAATACGCAATGAATAAATTAAATTTGAAAAATCATTTATTTCACCAGAACTCCGGCCTGTATATTTGCAGAAACGCGTGACAGATTCAAGGAATGAATTTGATGGAGCAAAATTACGATTTCTTGTGTCAAGAATTTTTAAGTTATCAAATTCAAATCTTAAATTGTTAATAGTATCTCTAAGGTTAGTAGGAGCAACAGCATATCAACTTTACTAACTAAATCTCATCAGCACGCATATGAAATTTTTTTTTAGGCTAAACGTTAAAAATATTATGTTTATGAGGGATATTTCTTTTTTAGAAACAGTTAAGTTTGATAGATGATATCGCAATGTTGTATCTCAGTTAAAATGTCGACAAGGACTGAATATATATTTCAAAGGATGTTGGATCCGTTGATTGCAACGCAGTTAACAAAGTGCCCTTGAAAAATCATTCATTTTCCAATAACTCCTGTTTGCGTATATGCAGAAACACGTGATGGATTTAACAAATAAATTTTGTAAATTTACATTGCATTTTCTTGATACAATAATGTCAGCATAATTATGCTGAAAAATTCATTATTTTCTTACACTTTTTTGTCCTCTTTATCGTAGATTCTAATGGTTTGCTGAATCAATTTTGAAATCATCGTGATAAATTCTGTTGTAACGTCTAAAACAAAATATTTTTTCTGCGAACTACTATGTATGCACGGCCTTCTTTAAGTAGAGTCAACTAATGATCATTTAATATCTGATAAGCGTTTAAACGATTGTTCCCTAAAATTATTAGGTTCTTATAATATTGAATCATTCTAGAAAAGAATAGTGTTTCTTATTTATAATAAAAATCATTCGATATAAATAAAATATCTCGGATTTCGTTTCATACATTTATTCTTCATCGAAGAATTCCAATTTGTATTTCAAAAATATGGTCTTCTTGGGACAAGAATTTCATGTTTACAATCCTAAGCAATGGCCATTGTATGTTAAGACCACGCTTAGTTTATACATTCTTTTTTTTTCACTTCATTTCATCCCTATTTTACATGTATTTTCACGAAGTTAGTTTTTATCAATTTTTGATACTTAAGATCATCTTAAAAATGTCTTAGGATCAATTCACTGTAGTTGCTGGTCAAATCGGAATTACTTACTTTGAGTACTTATATATTTTGTTTGTTATACTTGTAAATCTATTAAAACTTGTGGTAATTTTTAATATTATTTTCAACAAAATGAAATTTACTTACTTTAAATCCACGTCGATTTCCTGGCAAATATATATTTTCTTTTGAGTAAGACACAATACATTAAACTTTCAATTTCTCCGAAAAGATTACGATGTGTTTGTAATATGAAATTAACTTTTTGAGTAGAAACTTTTTTTTTTAATTTAAATGAATACTACGATCATTGTCATTAAGAAACTTCAAGTTTGTTAAAAATACTTATTTTCTTGATCTAAGAATGTCTACAATTGTTAACATCTTATGATGATCGGTAAACTATAAGTTTCACACAATATTATCTGCAATTTTGATCTAGAAAATACATTTTTGTTACAAATTGACATAACTTTTCCATAAGAAAATCAAAAATTTTGTTCACACAATCACTCTTATCTTCAACCTAAGTTTGTAAATTCTTGGTTTAAGAGAATAGCTTGAGCTAAGTAAATTTTCTTCGTACAAGAATTTCTAGTATCATCAATAGTAATTTTTTTTCTCAGTGTGGAGGCGGATACCTTCCAATGTACTCTTAAAATGTAATATTTTTTTATACCTGTACATTGTCAATTTTGATACAATTTGTACAAGATTTGCATTATTACTTGTCATACTTGTCATATTTTTGTATGTATAGGCTATCAAGTCCACCACCAAGACTTAAGATTTATTTTTATAAGTCATTTTACCGAAGAATATTGTCCTTAGTACGTATAGAGACTCATCAGTAAGGCTCTGTCTATGTCTTTTTGTATCAGACTACTACTCTTACTAGTACGAGCCTTCGTCGAAATAATCTGCTGTTTTCGACTATTCATTATATAAGTATTTGGAGGCGGATACCTTCTAATGTACTCTTAAAATGTAATATTTTTTCGTACCTGTACATTGACATTTTTAATAAAATAAGTACAAAGTTTGCATTTTGAAATGACATAGTTGTCATATTATTGTATATATTGGCTCTTAAGTCCACCACCGAGACTTGAGTTACATTTTTATGAGTTATCATACAGAGTGATTTTGCCCTTTGTACGTATAAGGACTCATAAGTAAGGCTTTGTCTACACCTTTTCAGACTACTACTCTTACTAGTACGAGCCCGCACCAAAATGAATTACTCTTCTCGTCTCTTCATCATACAAGTATATGGAGGCAGATACCTCTCAATGTTTTCTTAAAAAAAAAATATTTCTTTATACCTGTTCATTGTCAAATCTGATACAATTTGTACAAAATTTGCATTTTTAATTGTCATTCTTGTCATATGTTTGTATATATAGGCTATCAAGTCCACCACCAAGACTTAAGTTTTATTTTTATAAGCCATAATATAGAGTAATTTTGTCCTTAGTACGTATAGAGACTTATAAGTAAGGCTCTGTCTATGTCTTTTGTATCAGACAACTACTCTTACTAGTATAAGCCGGCGTCAAAATAAATTGCTGTTTTATACTTGTTATCATACAAAAATATGGAGGCGGATAACTCCCAATGTACTCTCAAGATAAAATATTTTTTTATACTCGTTCATTGTCAATTTTGATACAGTTTGTACAAAATTTTCATTTTGACTTGACATACTAGTCATAGTTTTGTTTCATATGCTCTTAAGTCCACCGCGAAGACTTAGAATATATTTTAATAAGCCATAATGCCGAGCCGTTTTGTCTTTAGTGAATCTCAAGACTTATCAGTAAGGTTTTGTCTACGCCTCTATGTTTCGGACAACTACTCTTACTAGTACGAGCTGGCGTGAAAAAAATTGCTGTTTTCTACTTATTATCTCACAAATATATTGAGGACGATACATCCGGATGTACTCTTAGAAAGAAAATATTTATTTATCCTTGAACATTGTCACATTTAATACAATTTGTACAAAATTTGCATTGTTACTAGACATACTTGTCATATTTATGTATGTATCGGCTCTTAAGTAAATCACCAATACTTGAGTTTTATTTTTATAAGCCATAATACAAAGTCATTTTGTTGTTAGTGAATCTAAAGACTTATAAGTAAGGCTTTGTCTACGCCTTTTGGTTTCGGACTCTTCCTCTTACTAGTACGAGCCGGCGTCAAAATAAATTGCTGTTCTCGACTTTTTATCATTGAAGTATATGAAGGCGGATACCTTTCAATGTACTCTTAAAATGTAATATTTTTTTATACCTGTACATTGTCAATTTTGATACAATTTGTAAAAGATTTGCATTTTCACTCGACATACTTGTCATATTTTTGTATACATTGGCTCCTAAGTCTACCACCAAGACTTAAGTTTTATTCTTATAAGCCATATAACCGAGTAATTTTGTCCTTAGTACGTATAGAGACTTATAAGTACGGCTCTGTCTATGCCTTTTTGCATTACACTACTACTCTTACTAGTAGGAGCCGGCGTCAAAATAAATTGCTGTTTTCTACTTTTTAACATACAAGTATATGGAGGCGGATACCTCCCAATGCACTCTCAAGAAAACATATTTTTTTATGCTCGTACATTGTCAATTTTGATACAATTTGTACAAAATTTTCATTTCGTCTTGACATAGTCTTCATAGTTTTGTTTTATATGCTCTTGAGTCCACAGCAAAGACTTAAAATATATTTTTATAAGTTATAATACCGAGACATTTTGTCTTTAGTGAATCTCAAGACTCATGAGAAAGGGTTGTCTACGCCTTTTTGTTTCGACAACTACTCTTTCTAGTACGAGCCGGCATGAAAATAAATTGCTGTTTTCTACTTATTATCTTACAAGTATATTGAGGACGATACCTCCGAATGTACTAAAAAAAAAAAATATTCATTTATCCCTGAACATTGTCACATTTGATACAATTTGTACAAAATTTGCATTTTTACTATACATACTTGTCATATTTTTGTATGTATCGGCTCTTAAGTAAATCACCGAGCCTTAAGTTTTATTATTATAAGCCATAATATAGAGTTATTCTGTCTTTAGTCAATCTAACGACTTATAAGTCAGGCTTTGTCTACACCTTTTCAGACTACTACTCTTACTAGTACGAGCCGGCGTCAAAATAAATTGTTGTTCTCGAATTTTTATCGTATATGGAGGTGGATAACTTCCAATGGACTTTTAAAATGTAATATCTATTTATACCTGTACTTTGTCAATTTTGATACAATTTGTGCGAGATTTGCATTTTTACTTGTCACACTCGTCATTTTTTTGTATATATAAGCTCTTAAGTCCACCACCAAGACTTGAGATTTATTCTTATAAGCCATAATATAGATTCATTTTGTCTTTAGTGAATCTAATGACTTATAATTAAGGCATTGTCTACGCCTTTCTGATTCAGACTTCTACTCTTACTAGTACGAGCCGGCGTCAAAATAAATTGCTGTTCTCGACTTTTTATCAGAGAAGTATATGGAGGCAGATACCTCCCAATGTACTTTGAGAATGTAATATTTTTTTATACCTGTACATTGTCAATTTTGATACAATGTGTACAAGATTTGCATTTTTACTTGACATACTTGTCATTTTATTGTATATATGAGCTCTTTATTCCACCACCAAGACTTAAGTGTTATTCGTATAAGCCATAATATGAAGTTATTTCGTCTTTAGTGAATTTGAAGACTTATACGCGAGGCTTTGTCTACATCTTTTCAGACTACTACTCTTACTAGTACGAGCCGGCGTCAAAGTAAATTGTTGTTCTCGAATTTTTATCATACAAGTATATGGAGAAGGATACCTTCCAATGTACTCTTAAAATGTTATATTTTTTTATACCTGTACATTGTCAACTTTGATACAATTTGTACAAGATTTGCATTTTTACTTGTCATACTTGTCATATTTTTGTATATATAAGCTCTTAATTCCACCACCAAGACTTAAGTTTTATTCGTATAAGCCATAATATGAAGTTATTTTGTCGTGAGTGAATTTAAAGACTTATAAGCAAGGCTTTGTCTACATCTTTTCAGACTACTACTCTTACTAGTACGAGCAGCGTCAAAATAAATTGTTGTTCTCGAATTTTCATCATACAAGTCTATGGAGGCGGATACCTCCCAATGTCCTCTTGAAAAAAAAATATTTTCTTATGCGTATAGATTTTGAATTTTGATACAATTTGTACAAAATTTGAACTTTCACTCTACATACTCGTCATATTTTTGTATATATAGGCTCTTAAGTCCACGACCAAGACTTAAATTTTATTCTTATAAGCCATAATATAGAGTTATTTTGTCTTTAGTGATCCTGAAGACTTATGAGTGAGGCTTTGTCTACGCCTTTTCAGACTACTACTCTTATTAGGACGAGCCGGCATCAAAATAAATTGTTGTTCCCGAATTTTTATCATACAAGTATATGGAGGCGGATATTTTCCAAGGTACTCTTAAAATGTAATATTTTTTATGCCTGTACATTGTCAATTTTGATGCAATTTTCACAAGATTTGCATTTTTACTTGACATACTTGTCATATTTTTGTATATATCGGCTCCTAAGTAAATTACCAAGACTTAAGTTGTATTTGTATAAGGCATAATACAAAGTCATTTTGTCTTTGGTGAATCCAAAGACTTATAAGTAAGGCTTTGTCTACACCTTTTCAAACTACTACTCTTACTAGGCAGAGCCAGCGTCAAAATAAATTGTTGTTCTCGAATTTTTATCATGAAAGTATATGGAGTCGGATCCTCCCAATGTACTCTTGAAAAAATATTTTTTATACTCGTACATTGTCAATTTTAATACAATTTGTACAAAATTATCATTTTGTCTTGACATACTTGTCATAGTTTTGTTTCATATGCTCTTAAGTCCACCGCCAAGACTTAAAATATATTTTTATAAGCTATAATGCCGAGTCATTTTGTCTTTAGTGAAACTCAAGACTTATAAGTAAGGCTTTGTCGACGACTTTGTGTTTCAGACAACTACTCTTAATAGTTCGAGCCGGCGTCAAAATTAATTGCTGTTCTCGACTCTTTATCAAAGGAGTATATACAGGCGGATACCTTTCCATGAACTCTTAAAATGTAATATTTTTTTATACCTGTACATTGTCAATTTTAATACAATTTGTAGAAGATTTGCATTTTTACTTTACATACTTGTCATTTTTTTTTATATATAAGCTTTTAAGTCCACCACCAAGACTTCATTTCATTTCAAGTTCATTTCAAGTTTCATTTTTATAAGCCATAATACAGAGTAATATTGTCCGTAGTATATATAAACACTTCCAAGTTAGGCTTTCTCTACGCCTTTTTGTTTCAGACTACTACACTTTTTAGTAGGAGCCGGCGTCAGAATAAAATAATGTTTTTGACTTTTTATCATACAATTATACGGAGGCGAATAACTTCCAATGTACTCTTGAAAAGTAATATTTCTTTATACTTGTACGTTGTTAATCTCAATAAAATTAGTACAAAGTTTGCATTTTGACTGGACATACTTGTCATATTCTTGTTTATATTGGCCCTTAAGTCCACCACCAAGACTTAAGTTACATTTTTATGAGCTATCATACAGAGTGATTTTGTCCTCAGTACGTATAAGGACTTATAAGTAAGGTTTTGTCTACGCCTTTCTGATTCAGAATAGTACTCTTACTAGTATGAGCCGTCGTCATAATGAATAAGTGTTCTCGACTTTTTATCATACAAGTATATGGAGGCAGATACCTTACTATGGGTTCTTAAAAAAAAATATTTCGTAATACCTGTTCATTTTCAAATTTGATACAATTTGTACAAAATTTGCATTTTTACTTGTCGTACTTGTCATATTCTTGTATATATAGGCTATCACGTTCACCACCAAGACTCAAGTTTCATTTTTATAAGCCATATAACCAAGTAATTTTGTCCTTAGTACGTATAGAGACTTATAAGTAAGGCTCTGTCTATGTCTTTTTGTATTAGACTACTACTCTTACTAGTACGAGCCGGCGTCAAAATAAATTGCTGTTTTCTACTTTTTATCATACAAGTATATGGAGGTGGACACCTCCTAATGTACTCTCAAGAAAAAATATTTTTTTATACTCGTACATTGTCAATTTTGATACAATCTGTACAAAATTTTCATTTTGTCTTGACATACTTGTCATAGTTTTGTTTCATATGCTCTTAAGTCCACCACTAAGACTCAAAATATATTTTTATAACCCATTGTACAGAGTCATTTTATCTTTAGTGATTCTCAAGACTTATAAGTACGGCTTCGTCTACGCCTTTTTGTTTCAGACAACTACTCTTACTAGTACGAGCCGGCGTGAAAATGAATTGCTGTTTTTTACTTATTATCTTACAACTATATTGAGGACGATGCCTCCGAATGTACTCTTAAAAAAAAAATATTTATTTATCCCTGTACATTGTCAATTTTTATAAAATCAGTGCAAAGCTTGCAATTTGACTTGACATACTTGTCATATTTCTTTATATATTGGCTCCTAAGTCCACCACCAAGACTCAAGTTTTATTTTTATAAGCAATAATTCAGAGTAATATTGTCCGTCGTACATATAAGCACTTCCAAGTAACGCTTTCTCTAGGCCTTTTTGTTTCAGACTACTACGCTTTCTAGTAGGAGCCGGCGTCAAAATAAATTGATGCATTCGACTTTTTATTGTACAAGTATACGGAGGCAGATACCTTCCAATGTACTCTTGGAAAGTAATATTTTTTTATACTTGTACATTGTCAATTTTAATAAAATTAGTGCAAAGTTTGCATTTTGACTTGACATACTTGCCATATTTTTTTATATATAAGCTCTTAAGTCCACCACCAAGACTTAAGTTTCATTCTTATCAGCCATAATATAGAGTCATTTTGTCTTTAGTGAATCTAAAGACTTATAAGTAAGGCTTTGTCTACACCTTTTCAGACTACTACTCTTACTAGGACGAGCCGGCGTCAAAATAGATTGTTGTTCTCGAATTTTTATCATACAAGTATATGGAGGCGGATACTCCCAATGTACTTTAGGAAAAAAATATTATTTTTACCTGTACATTGTCAATTTCAATACAATTCGTACAGAATTCGCATTTTTATTTCACATACTTGTCATATTTTTGTATATATTGGCTCCAAAGTAAACCACCAAGACTTCAGTTTCATTTGTAAGAGCTATCATAAAGAGTAATTTCGTCCTTAGTACGAATAAGGACTTTCAAGTAAGGCTTTGTCTACGCTTTATTGTTTCAGTCTACTACTCTTACTAGTACGAGCCTTCGTCGAAATAATCTGCTGCTGTCGACTTTTCATCATACAAGTATATGGAGGCGAATGACTCCGAATGTGCTCCTAGAAAAAAATATTTTCTCATTCCTATAGATTGTTAATTTTGATATAGTTTGTACAGAATTCGAACTTTTACTATACTTACTTGTCATATTTTTGTATATATAGGCTCTTAAGTCCACGACCAAGACTTAAATTTTATTTTCATAAGCCATAATACAGAGTCATTTTGTCTTTAGTAAATCTAAAGACTTATAAGTATGGCTTTTTCTACGCCTTTGTGTTTCAGACTACTACTCTTACTATTACGAGCCGGCGTCAATATAAGTTGCTGTTCTCGACTTTTTATCATACAAGTATATAAAGGCGGATACCTTCCAATGTACTCTAAAAAAGTAATTTTTTTTCATACTTGTACATTGTCAATTTTAATAAAATTAGTACAAAGTTTGCATTTTGACTTGACATACTTGTCATATTTTTGTATATATTTGCTCCTAAGTCCACCACCAAGACTCAGGTTTTATTTTTATAAGCCATAATACAGAGTGATATTGTCCGTCGTACATATAAACACTTCCAAGTAAGGTTTTCTTTAGGCCTTTTTGTTTCAGACTACTACGCTTTCTAGTAGGAGCCAGCGTCGAAATAAATCGATGTATTCGACTTTTTATCATACAAGTATACGGAGGCGAATACCTTCCAATGTACTCTTGTAAAGTAATATTTTTTTATACTTGTACATTGTCAATTTTAATAAAATTAGTACAAAGTTTGCATTTCGACTTGACATAGTTGTCATATTCTCGTATCTATTGGCTCTTAAGTCCACTACCAAGAATTAAGTTACATTTTTAAGAGCTATCATACAGAGTAATTTTGTCCTTAGTACGTATAAGGACTTATAAGTAAAGTTTTGTCTACGCCTTCCTGATTCAGACTACTACTCTTACTAGGACGAGCCGGCGTCAAAATGAATAAGTGTTCTCGACTTTTTATCATACAAGTATATGGAGGCAGATACCTCCCAATGTTTTCTTAAAAAAAAAAATATTTCTTTATATCTGTTCATTGTCAAATGTGATACAATTTGTACAAAATTTGCATTTTGACTTGTCATACTTGTCATATTTTTGTATATATCGGCTCTGAAGTCCACCACCAAGACTCAAGTTTTAGTTTTATAATCTATATTACCAAGTAATTTTGTTCTTAGTACGTATAGAGACTTATATGTAAGGCTCTGTCTATGTCTTTTTGTATCAGACTACTACTCTTACTAGTACGAGCCGGCGTCAAAATGAATTGCTGTTTTTTACTTATTATCTTACAAGTATATTGAGGACAATACCTCCGAATGTAATCTTAAAAAAGATATTTATTCATCCCTGAACATTGGCACTTTTGATACAATTTGTACAAAATTTGCATTTTTACTTGACATACTTGTCATTTTTTTGTATATATAAGCTCTTAATTCCACCACCAAGACTTAAGTTTTATTTTTATAAGCCATAATACAGGGTAATTTTGTCTTTAGTGAATCTAAAGACTTATAAGTAAGGCTTTGACTACGCCTTTTTGTTACAGACGACTATACCTACTAGTACGAGCCAGCGTCAAAATAAATTGCTGTTCTTGACTTTTTATCATACAAGTACATGGAGGCGGATACCTTCCAATGTACTCTTAAAATGTAATATTTTTTTATACCTGTACATTGTCAATTTTGATACAATTTGTACACAATTTGCATTATAGCTTGACATACTTGTCATATTTTTGTATATATAGGCTCTTAAGTCCAACACCAAGACTTAAGTTTCATTTTTACAAGTCATAGTACAAAGTAATATTGTCCGTAGTACATATAAACACTTCCAAGTAAGGCTTTCTCTACGGCTTTCTGTTTCAGACAACTACACTTTCTAGTAGAAGCCGGCGTCAGAATAAATTGATGTTTTCGACTTTTTATCATACAAGTATACGGAGGCGGATACCTCTCAATGTACTTTAGAAAAAAAAATTTTTTTAAGCCTGTTCATTGTCAATTTTGATAAAAATTTGGACAAAATTTGCATTTTGTTTCGACATACTTGTAATATTTTTGTATATAGAGGCTTTCAAGTCCACCATCAAGACTAGAGTTTTATTTTTATAAGCTATCATACAGAGTCATTTCGTCCTTAGTACGTATAAGGACTTATAAGTAAGGCTTTGTCTACGTCTTCAGTTTGAGACTACTACTCTTACTAGTACGAGCTGGTGTCACCATAAATTGCTGTTTTTGACATCATATCATACAAGTATGTAGAGGCGGATACCTTTCAATGTACTCTTAAAAAGTAATATTTTTTTATACTTGTACATTCAATTGTCAATTTTAATAAAATTAGTACAAAGTTTGCATTTTGACTTGACATACTTGTTACGTCCTGGATGACGAACACACGTTATTCAGTCCTTTAATTTCGAGTCAAAGCACTTAAGCCATTTACTCGGGTAGCGGGGACCTCGCTATTTAGTGTCGAGTATGTCAATATGCGGAAATAGGATGTACGAGGTGAATGGATGTGTCTTATCACTAGATAAATGAACAATTAATTTAACTTACAGTTGGTTTATTCAATACAAAAAGTTGTCAGGATACAAGATTTGGCTGAGCTGGAGACCAGATTGTTGATTGAGATTCGATTCGTATTAAATTGTACTTGGTTGAAGGTCGTTTCGAAATAAATTGTTGTCAGATGACTTGATATTTAATTATGAATCTTGAGCGTTGAGAATTGTTGATGTAAAAATAAACAAGGGGTTTACTTATATTGGGTAGTTGACAATCTGTCTGAATATACACTTTAAGATATAAGATCTGATATAAGATTTAAGATAACGAATTTTATTTGAATTTGAAGAATAATGTTTAAACAATAATAATATTCAACAGAAATAATTTAATTAAATAAATTATTTATAATGTTGAATAAAAGAATTGAAAATCGAAATTATTTTTATTTAGAATAATTTACCTTAATTTATATAAATTCCGAATTTAAATATTAGCGACTCAAATAAGAAATTAAATTTTAATATTTAAATATATGAAGATTATACGTAATCAAGAGCTTGATAATTAATGGGCATTGAGGGTAATTTTTCGGCGGTTTATATAGTCGCATTCATAGGCAAGGGGTAACACGCGTGACCTACTTGTAATTTTATTACCGAAAATCAACGTTATTAAGAAGAATTGTCTATTGGCGGGGTGTGGTGTGAGAAAAGGCGTACGTGATCATCTCGGGTAGAAACTTCTTGAACAATGACAAAGACCCCCAAAAAGAGACGATGGTCGAAACTACGGGTGCGAGAAAGAGATCCGACCCCATGTTATTAGATAGGAATTAATTTAATCTATTAATTACGGGTTATTAATTAGATTTATGGTATTGATGGTTACTGATTATTGATCCTTTTGTCATTATCCTTCGATTGGTTATAGTCATTTCTTCCTAAAATTAATAGGTTAAAGGTTATATTTGAATTTAATTATTATGGGATGGTTATTGAATAATCTGGAAGTTCATTAGAATTAATTAATTAACAAGGATAATAGAATCATGATGGTGTTTTTGATTTTTATTATTTTAATTATTTATCGAGTTATTTAAGGTAGAACATAGATATAGTTATGTATGTGTTAGTAAAAAAGCTACGGAATACGTCACGAGCCGTGAATCTTACAATAAAAGGAGATTTTTAGAGGGTCACACCGATATTTCTATCGTTATGCTAATGTATTAGGGACAAATACAATGACAAGTCACACCGATATTTCTATCGTTATGCTAATGTGTTAGGGACAAATACAGTGACAAGTTACACCGATATTTCTATCGTTATGCTAATGTGTTAGGGACAAATACAGTGACAAGTCACACCAATAATAATTTTAAAAGATGCGTCATGATCAGACGATTGAAAGAATTTACTGATCTAGATCAAGGTCATTGGAAGAGATTTTATTTCAATATAATATAAGTAATTATAAATCATTCATTGTAATTAAAAATTGAATGTTTAACCATTAACATTTCATGCTGTTAAATATTAAGGGCTATAGTTAGTGATTAGGGGTTGTAACCGTTTTTAATATTCACTAATTTGTAATTATTATTAATCTCTCAATAACGGAATACCGACGAATTGTTCTTAAAAAGGATTTATTTAATTGTAATTTGAAGTATTATTTAATTTATTAAAAGTGCAAGTCATTATTGTATTAGGAAAGAATAAGGGGTTACGACTGATAGATTCCTTGATCGATCTCTAATGTTCAGTAGTTGATATAGTAGGTTTTATCTAATCTCTGATTCTATTTGTCCTTACCCACAGGTTGTTATGAGTGTTGTTATACAGGTGGCTGTGAATCGAGTTATTATAGTTAGGCTGTTAGAAATTATTATGATAATTATATTTTCCCATGCGATATGTCATAGTTGTCCGAGAATGCGTAGTTAGTTAATATTATTATTATTTTCCCCTTTTGGTTATTGGGATATTGTGTTTAAGTTATTAATATTTGATTATTAATAAGATTTTCGGCTTATGGTGCAATAGTTACTACTGCGTCTTAAGCATAATTTACGATTGTGTTACTGTCAATGGGGTTGATTATAGAGTTTATTACCTTGTTTTTGTTAATAGTTATCAGTTTGGTTTATACTTTATTTAAAATTTGAATAGAATTCTGTATTTATTTGGATTAGGAGATGTTAGAAAGAATGCAGAGAGTTTGGGTAAATTAAACGTAGTGTCACGACGCATAGATAAAAACGTTATCGGGGTGATAACCCTTGACTCCATAATAAACAAAAAACGGAGAAGCATCGTGTGGCATTATTTGAAAGTCATACTATTTGGGTTGCAAGTATTAGGGTACTTATCATAGCTCAATTGATTGCTCAATTTATTAGTTAGTTCATTATTTCCTCATAAGTTATAAAAAAGGAAATTTATGTATTCTTTGTTTACATCAACAAGTTCTCTATACTCATCTGATCTTTGACATATTAAAATTTTAATTTTTTAGAATTTCGTTTTAATTATTTAATTATACGTTACTTTTGTATTTTCGCATGTTACGCCGTAACAATACTTGTCATATTTTTGTATATATTGGCTCTCAAGTCCACCACCAATACTTAAGTTACATGTTAACGAGCTATCATACAGAGTAATTTTGTCCTTAGTACTTATAAGGATTTATAAGTAAGGCTTTGTCCACGCCTTTTTGTTTCAGACGACTATTCCTACTAGTACATAATTTGAAATATTTACTTCACATACTTGTCATATTTCTGTATATATAGGCTCTTAAAACAACCACCAAGACTTAAATTCTATTTTTATTAGCCATAATACAGAGTCATTTTGTCTTTAGTGAATCTAAAGACTTAAAAGTAAGGCTTTGTCTACGCCTTTGTGTTTCAGACCACTACTCTCACTAGTACGAGCCAGCGTCAAAATAAATTGGTGTTTTCGACTTTTTATCATACAAGTATACGGAGGCGGATACCTCTCAATGTACTCTTAAAAAAAAACATTTTCTTATACCTATCGATTTTCAATTTTGATACTACTTGTACATAATTTGAAATATTTACTTCACATACTTGTCATATTTCTGTATATATAGGCTCTTAAAACAACCACCAAGACTTAAATTCTATTTTTATTAGCCATAATACAGAGTCATTTTGTCTTTAGTGAATCTAAAGACTTAAAAGTAAGGCTTTGTCTACGCCTTTGTGTTTCAGACCACTACTCTCACTAGTACGAGCCAGCGTCAAAATAAATTGGTGTTTTCGACTTTTTATCATACAAGTATACGGAGGCTCTCAATGTACTCTTAAAAAGTAATATTTTTTTACACTTGTACATTTTCAATTTTGATAAAATTAGTACAAAGTTTGCATTTTGACTCGACATACTTGTCATATTTTTGTATATATTGGCTCTCAAGTCCACCACCAAGACTTAAGTTACATGTTTACGAGCTATCATACAGAGTAATTTTGTCCTTAGTACTTATAAGCACTTATAAGTAAGGCTTAGACTACGCTTTATTGTTTCAGTCTACTACTCTTACTAGTACGAGCCGGCGTCTAAATAAATTGCTGTTCTCGACTTTTCATCATACAATCATATGGAGGCGGAACCTCCCAATGGTCTCGTAGAAAAATTATTTTCTTATACTTATAGATTGTCCATTTTGATACAATTAGTACAAGATTTGAACTTTGACTTTACATACTTGTCATATTCCTGTATATATAGGCTCTTAAAACCACTACCAAGACTTAAGTTTTATTCTTACAAGCCATAATATAGAGTAACTTTGTCTTTAGTAAATCTAAAGACTTATAAGCAAAGCTTTGTCGGGGCCTTTTTGTTTTAGCCTACTACTCTTACTAGTACGAGCCAGTGGCAAAATAAATTGTCGTTCTCGACTTTTTATCATACAAGTATATGGAGGCGGATACCTCCCAATGTTTTCTTGAAAAAAAATATTTCTTAATACCTGTACATTGTCTATTTTGATACGATTTGTACAAAATTTGAACTTTCACTTGACATACTTGTCATATTTTTGTATATATAGGCTCTTAAGTTCACCACCAAGACTTAAGTTTTATTTTTATAAGCCATAATACAGGGTAATTTTGTCTTTAGTGAATCCAAGGACTTATAAGTAAGGCTTTGTCCACGCCTTTTTGTTTCAGACGACTATTCCTACCAGTACGAGCCAGCGTCAAAATAAATTGCTCTTCTCGACATTTTATCATACAGGTACATGGAGGTGGAACCTCCTAATGTTCTCTTAAAAAAAAATATTTTCTGATGCCTATCGATTTTCAATTTTGATACTACTTGTACAAAATTTGAAATTTTACTTTACATACTTGTGATATTTTTGTATATATAGGCTTTTAAAACCACCACCAAGACTTGAATTCTATTTTTATCAGCCATAATACAGAGTCATTTTGTCTCTAGTTGAGACAAATCGCTTTTCTCTTTCGCGATTTTCACCAGCAGCCACCAGAATTCGCGGGTTGAACCCTGGCTTAGGCTGGCCTCTAACAAATTTTTATTTACTTGGACAGAGCAATGGGCTAGGGTTCTTGCAAAGCAAGGACCCGCACTTATTCAAACTCGGCAACGTTATGAAAAGATCATCAACCTACCTCACGGCTTATTAATTAACAATAGATTTCTTATAGTAGAATAAACTTATCAGTTCTTAAATAATAATACTATTCTTAATAGACGATTTAATAATTCTCACCAGTAGAATAGAAAAATAAAGAGTGTGAGTGAAAAATAGAATGGAAGAAATTAACTATAAAATGCAAGTTTATTGCCAATTGTAACAATATTCAGTTACTTACAATAAATACTGCGCAATTTACAATGAACGTAGTGTCTTCGTGGTTGCAGAATATACAATGGTTCCTCACGTGAAATAGCGCAGTTTTACACAATATTTAATATTTACTAGATTATAATAATTAATACCGCGAACAATTCGTCGGTAACGCACAATATGCTTTACTTTATTCAAACTTGCTTTAGAGTAATTTTAATAAGTTTATAATATTTTATTAGAATAATATTGCAAGTAAAATTGCCAGAATAATAATTGAACGTACAGCAATATAATTGATAAGAAATGAGAGTCGCTAATTAATACTAGAAAACACGTCTAAACGCTAAGTGATCCAGGATCGAAGTGATTGACCGATAATTGAGGGTTTGGGACTCGCCTCTGAACTATCCCCACTTCACCCTTACGGACATGCGTCGACGTGAAAATCAAGTCATGTGACCATGGCACTATGACGTACTGAATTTAGGCGGCAACGAGACGGAGAAAATTGGGAACCGCAAGGCTGAGGACGACGAAGACAATTCACATTGTCTCAATCCCCCCCACCAAGCCAAGGTTACCCTTTCGAATTTCCGTCTGGGTTGTCCGACTATAATCAAATAAACTTAATAATATTTACGAAAATAATTTCCAGAAAAATTATTTAAAATGTTGCGATCAGATCGCTTAGAGAATTGCAAGTAGAGTGCCAGTAAAATTTTGATTCAAATTTTAGTGATTGCGAGTTACTCGCCAGTGATGCAAGTAGATTGCCAGTAAAATTTTAATGAACTTGCCATATAAATCGATCGCAAGCCGTTAGGGATATGAAAAATATTTTCCAACCCAGCCCCAATCTCAGGTTCACCTCGATCCTGGGACCTCGACCTGGATCAGGAAATCTGTACGACTTACAACAAACAAAATAAAGTATAGAATAAAAATACATTATGATTATTTACAGAGAAAAAAGAAAATAATAAATTTTTTGAATATAACAGCTTCTGTGCTGCAAAAAAAAATAAAAAATAATTTGTACTGTTGTCTGCCAACCGCCTCAGGATTCTGAGCTGTAAATGAAAATTATTACAATTGGCAACAATAATTAAATGAATCAATGAGATGGATATGAGTTAATGTAGGTGTTTATTTTTAGATTTACATCTAAATCGGTAATGTAGTTGATAAATAATTAAATTTTATTCCGGTTTCTTGGTTGATCGCAGGTGATTACGATGGAATCGTTCAATGTCCTCTGGAGTGTATTTTGTTGAGATCCAATCCTTGTACCCCGGGTATCTGCGATTGCAGTTGTTACAGTGCGGATCAAATAATTGAGTTGGGATGCCTCAGCCTTGGCAACGTCCCCGAATATAGTCTTTATAATTTTTATCATGTGGACGGAAGCACGTTGCCGTGGTTACTTGGTCTTGGTAGCATACGTGGCACATGTCACGTCGCCATGGTAGCTGGCATTCGGCAATCTTATGGTCCCGTTGCCGTCAATTTTGGCACGCATTTGAAATGAATAACGACTGAGCTTGGGTCGTTACCGTTTGCGTCCAGGATTCTCTGAGCTCGGTGTGGCATATGCGAGGCTTGACGGTGACACAAATCTTCTCAATGGCTTTACAGAAGGTTGTAAAGTCCATGAAATGAATACCGTTGTGGATAACAACTTGTGGTGTTGAATCAGTTGCAGCTACAGTAGAGCCTGGTGTTGGAGCTGATTGTAAGCCAGACAGAAATTGTTTGTATGCCTCTTTGGGTTGCAATGGCACTTCATATTTTGGAGCTGGAGCTGTCCGAGAATACGGTAACGAGTTGGCAAAAGTTACCATCTAGATCTTGGCTTTAGCATCCTTGGGAATAGCTCCCGAAGCTCGTAATGTCGATATTTCCTTTTCGGTTAACTCCTGACGAGACATTCGCCTAGCAAGCAGTGATGATGGTGGAAATCTGGCGTTTTCCGGCGGTGGACGTTGATAGGCACCCTCACGAATCTTCAGGCCTGGATTCGGACCACAAGCAGAAGCTTGTTGAGCCAGTAATGGTAGCACTGCTTTGTTGTTTGGCGTAGTGCCAATATCGTACTCTACTTTGACTGGAGTAGAGGTAGTAGCTGACGTAGTTGTCGTCTGACAACTAATTTCGGTGACAGTCAGTTTGGATTGTACATTAACTGCCTGAAATTTCTGCACAAATTCCTCTGGGCTTGGCAACTTAATGCCTGCAATCATTTTCTGGCTTTGCTGGACTTGCTCCGATAACTGTTGAAGTTTAGCCGTGAGGTTGGTGATGTCATTGGATTCCGTAGCAGTTGAAGGTACTTTTAAAGACTCCAGCTGTGTCTTAAGTTCAGCAACCTGGTCGGTGTTAGTTTGGATGACAATTTGGAGATCTTCTAATTTCTCGTCGATACGTTCCATCCACTGGATGTCAAATCTTGATACCCCAGATGGTAGTGACGTGACCGCAGGACGATGACTTATCGCACGGTCAATACGGGCATGAAGTTTACTAAATTCATCCTTCATGAATTTAGTTAGAGTCTCAAACATTGCTGATGTTGGTGTTGCAGTTGGACTCGATACGTATAGTGCAGACGATGGGCGACCAAAGTCAAGGCCAGTTGTCGTTTGCCATGGCGGCAACGCAAATCGGGGTCCAGCTGATGTAGCTGACCCAGTAGACCATGTTGGTGATGCTGCGATGGTTGATGACATTACAGGTGCAGCCGGTGACGAAGTTGGTGTCGTTATTTCAGTAGTAGGTGGTAATTCAGGTGCAGATGTTGATGCAGTATTTAATGAAAATGAGAATGAATTGGATGATGGTATGACTGCACGAATTGATGACAGTTCAGTATCAGATACCTCGGCCTCGGACTCATGAGATGAGGCTTCAGTATCCGATCCTGACTTTCCATGGATTTTCACTTTCATGATGAACGATCTGAAATATATTGATACTAATTAGCTACGTCTTCGAGACCGTCTCGGAATTTTTAAATCATTGTAATAATATGTGCCAATGTCGTTACCGAGACTATCTTGTAGTTCAACTACTAGAGGACTTAAAATTTTAGAGACAATCGCGGGGCCCGAATATTTTGGTGCTAATTTAGCACTATAGCCGTCTACTTTTTTGCTTAATTTTTTATTTAAATAATAAACTTGATCACCGATTTTTAAATCTATAGGAATGTCAGAAAATTTTTGTTCATGTTGTTTACGCGTGCGTTCCCGAGCTTTCAACATATTTTGCTCAACAAAATGCCTCAGTTCAACCGCACGGTCCATTCGGGCTTGCCAAATGGTAACGTCAGATACGTCTAGATTTTCAAGAGGATCAGTATCGTTAATCAGTCGTGCGTCACGTCCGTGATTTAGATAAAATGGGGATACACCCAAAGCAGTGTGTACTGAAGTATTGTACGCGAATTTTAAATCATCAAGATGTTCGTCCCAGTCTTTTTGATTTTTACTCGTAAACGCGACAATCATGGGTTTAATTGTACGATTACAACGTTCAACAGGATTTGCACAGGGATGACCGATAGGAGTTGGTGTAAATTTTGTGTTATATTGACTGATTAGATTAATTATGTCTTTGTTTATAAATTCTTTGCCATTATCTGAAATAATTTGACAAGGAGGACCCTAGTGATTAAATACAGTCGTCAGGTGGTGTTTTATGATTTTGCCAGATTGTTGTTTTAAAGGAAAAATTTCAAGGTAACGGGTGTAAAGATCTTCGATGACAAGAGCGTATTGATTTCCCATAGTTGAACGGGTGTACGGGCAAATGGTATCAATTGAGATGATAGACCAAGGCTGAGTTGGTGGTCTCGTTCCGATGTATCCTTGCGGTTTTGTCTGGTCACTTTTGGTCATTATACAAGTCTCACAAGCTGAAACATATGATGAGACATCTTTAAACATTCCTGGCCAGTAAAAATGATCTCGTATCCGTTGATAAGTTTTATCGATCCCAAGATGGCCCGATTGGGCTTTACAGTGAGTTTTCTCGATAGCTGGATGAATTTCTGGCTCAGTTAGGACAATTTTCCAAGGATTTAATTCAACAAGTATTTCCTTGACAGCTAATGGACGATAAAAATATAACTTATCGTTCTCATATTTCCATTCACGATAATTCTCAGGATATTTTTGAACAACTCGGACTTTTTCATTGTACCAAGCAAAATTTTGCGCAATTATACACAGTGATGAAGGGTTTGAATCTGGAATAAGTACATCAGCAGTCTCTGGTTCTTCACATCGACGCGAAAGTGCGTCCGGAGCTTCATTTTGCGTACCTCGATAATGAACAACTTCAATGTCATAGGCAGAAATGTAAATTGCCCATCTGGCCAATCTACCGGCTGGATCTTTTAACGAATGAAGCCATTTCAATGCGGAATGATCAGTATAGACTGTGACTGGTAAACCTTCAATGTAGCCTCGTAATTTCCGTAAGGACCAAACGACAGCGAGGCACTCTTTTTCAGTTGTGGTGTAATTCATTTCCGCTTTATTTAATGGTCGACTTAAGCAGATAATTAAATTTTCCCGATCATGTTCTGGATCATACTGAGTTAAAACTGAACCTAACCCAGTGTTGCTGGCATCGGTATATAAGCGATAGGATAAGTCCGGACGTGGCAGTGACAATGTTGCGGCTTTTAACAGAGCTTCTTTCGTTTCCACGAAAGCTTTTTCTTCAATCTCTGTCCATTCCCATGGAACTCGGGTACTTGTCAGTTTGTTCAAAGGACCTTGAACTTGTGCAACATTTTTAAGATGTTTATGGTACCAATTAACTAACCCATTAAATCTTCGCAGTTCCTTACGGTTGGTAGGTCGTTTGGAATCGGCAATTGGTTCCAATCGAGCTGGATAAGGTTTCAGACCATCTTCATTAATTATAAAGCCCAGAAAATGAACTTCCGAGCAACCAAAATGACTTTTTTCTTCATTCATTTTTATTCCAGCCTTGCGGAATCCTTCGAAAACTGCTTGAAGAAGAATTTTATGCTCTTTCAAGTCATCGCTGATTATTATCCAGTCATCGAGATATGCAAAAATTTTATTCTCGGCTGAAATATGAGAAAATTGTGTTTTTAAAGACTTGATAATTTCTCGACGTACAGTATCGGAAACTTCTTGATAGGTACTGGGTGCGTTTGTCAGACCGAATGGCATCCGAATCCATTCAAATAAACCTCGTCCATCCACACAAAATGCTGTATATTGACGGCTATTTGGCTGGACCAAGACATGATGAAAAGCATCGCTGACATCGAGTACTGAAATTACTTTAGCACCTTGAAGACTCGATAAAATACAGTGCATGATCGGTAACGGATAAGCAGACTTTTTCGTTACTCTGTTTAGTCGTCGATAGTCAATGCACATACGCCAAGTATTATTTTTCTTCGGTACCATTATCGGTGAGCATGCCCAAGCACTATTGGAAGGCTGAATGTAACCCTTCGCAAGCAACTCATCTACTCTGTCGTACATGGCTTTCATTACTGGTGGACTTCTACGGTACGGCTTTGTACGTACTGGAGTATCATCTGTCAATTCGATACGATGTTGAACTACATGTGTTAAACCCAATTGGACTTGTTTATTTTTCTCAAATTCTTTTGCTAGGAATTTTTCAAGATCAGCGCGTTCAGCTGACGACAGTACATTTAGTGATGCTTGGTTAATAAATCCAGATCGAGAGAAAAATGAATGAGTGACATTACTGGTATTTAATTTCCAAGTACTCTCCTTGGAATTTACTTGAATATCTGCTAGTTGCCAGAAATCAAGACCAAGAATTACTGGAGTAGACAAGTCAGATAAAACACTTAACCAAGTGATGATATCGTGACCGTCAAGTTGAATTTCAAATGGGGCTCCACCACGTGTTTGCGTGGACTTGGAGTTGGCCATAGTTACTCCATGAGTACTAGTGGGATCAGGTGTGAGATCTTGCAGTTGATATTCTTTGATTTGTTCATAAGCAATCTCAGAAATATAGCTGCGCTCACTCCCACTGTCTAGAAATGCTTCAAGTTCATATTTACCGATAGAAATATTAGCAATCATCCGGCTTACGGTTGACGGAGCTTTAAGACTGGCTGAAGAAGTCATATTGCTGAATTTATCATCATTACTGAGCATTGGCAGTAATGTACTTTGTTTATTGTCCGAATTTATTTGGATTGTGAATTTTGGAGCATAGGCAATATTTTCACTCGAATCAGACTGATACTCATCAATCTCTGAGTCATATAAAGGACTAGGATCCTCCCTTAGATCACAGAGAGAGGTATCGTGTGTCTCCGAGCCATTTTCAAGCTTTGTCGCAAGCTGCTGTTCTTCAGTGTCATAGTCCAGTAATGAATTTTGAATTAGCAATTTAAATTGGGTTTTATTTGTTTTATTTTTAATTTTACGCGACAGGGTTGTAGAATTTTTAAGTTTTGATTTTAAAATTTTTACCGAATTCTTAGCTTTTGATTTTTTAATGTTTTTAATTTGCTGCGAAGCTTCCGAGCTCGTTTCCCAATTGGTTTCTGCATCTGTCAATTTATCAGTCTTTGATTCCGCTGGTCTAGTCGTAATTTGATCCAGAGGCGACGTAAAATCAATTAAATCAACGTCGAGATTTTCTGAGACGTTACCGATCATATCTGGGATATCGGCAGCGATAGGATAATTTAAAAAGAAATTTCCACGACTGATAACGAATTCCGGAGCGTCAGGATTTAATTTGGACGAATTAGTTTTATCATCGGTATTTACAATGGGCTTATCCGAGTTATTGTTTGATACTGGAGCCCTGGTAACGTGATTGGTGTCTACCAGGGCGCTCACGCGTTTTTTGGAGTAGATGGTCGGGAACGAAGAGGCAACCCTGCCTTGATACGTAACTCATCCGTTACTGGCCCACAGCAGACCTCAGCAGCATGACCAATTTTTCCACAACGACCGCAGACAGGAAGTTTTGTTGTATTATGATTCGATACCGGAGTTGAATTGACTTTTACCGGTGACGTATTTGTACTATTTTGATCTAATTTTTCTAAAATAGTTTTCATTAAAGACTCAAAATTATTTAATATTGCAGAAGACTCCGAATTTGGTTTTAAAGTTTGTGAATTCGGGTTTTGTGAATTTTGAAAATTACCGGAAGTTTTATTGTTATCAAAATTATTGTCTCTATTGAAATTCTTACTTCTATTAGAGTTATTATTTCTATTAAAATTGTTACTTCTATTAAAACTATTGTTTCTATGGAAATTATTGTTACTAGACAAATTATTATTTGATGAATTATTGTTAGATGATGACTGTAAAGCTTCCATACTGTTAAGTGAATTTAGTTCTAAAGCTTTGATTGAATTTAATTGACTGCGAGTCTTAATTCTACTATTGCTGTCTTTATGAATTTTAAAATGAGGATTCAGTGCATCAGCCGTTGGCTGCCAAGCACTGACCTGTGTATATAATTCAGCATACGTCATAATTTTTGTATCCGCGAACTTTTGTAAAAACTAAGAATTTAATCGTGAAATTGTGATTCTAATTTGCTTAGTCTGCGGTAACGGATCTTCTAATTTCGAGAATGCACCTTGCATACGATTAATAATTGCAACTCCTGTCTCGTCGTTGCGTTGTTTGGTCGAGTAGATCTCCTGCAGTACTGATTCATCTGTTTGTTGAACCTGCCAAATTTTAAAATAATCCTTGAAGGTTGTCCAGGTATGAAATAAACCTTCATTTTGATAGTACCATTCGAGTACGTCGCCATTGAGTGTGTTGGTGACGACTGCCTGAAAATTGTCGAGAGAGATCTCATTGCTGATCATTCGCTGTTCAATTATTTTCAAATATTTCTTTGCGTCAATTGGAGACGATCGGTCACGAGACGGAAACGAAATATTCCAAGATTTGACAAGACGAGTGATATCGTACAGTCTCATAGAATTAGACCCATTCATATTTGAGGTTCCCGCTGGAATTGTATAAGTATTATACCAGGCTGACGGCTGTGCATGTGAATATGACTGGGCTTGTGAGTGTGTATTGGTGTATACAGGTACGTTATTACTGCTGAGTGGATGTGTGTACGTGTACGGGAGTGTTGGCTGAACATTCATATGCATTGGTAACGTATGAATTGGTGGTGGGACCACTGGGTGCGCGTACGGTTCACGCGCAGGCAAGCCAGGCATGGCGAACTGCTGTCCGTTCGCTTGCGTTGCCGAAATGGGTGCATGTGGATGTGGGATGACTGGGCGAGTAGAGAGGGGATTTGCTGCTTGTGACGTTACAGTGGCAGCAGGGAATAACTCTCTCGGCATCCACATAATTGATGTGTCGGGTCGAAAAGATGGGGGTGGCAATTGAGCACCTGGGGGTCGCAAGACCGTGCTCGATATACGTAGCAAATGCTGACGTTCTGCCCGCAAAGCTTCAATTTCTGTCTGAAGCCGAGAAACTACATTTTGTAATACGGCAACGGAGGTCGTATTTTGAGAGTCAGAAATTGGCACAACCCCGCTAACGTTATGAGGGTGGATATTCACGTTACTGCCCGAACTCGTAGCACAAACAGTGTTATTATTATTTACAGATTGACTTTGTGTACAAAGGGTACTATTATGTATTTCATCGTTCTGCGTAAGATCAACAAGATCTTCCACCGCGCTCGATGTGGTAGGAAAGTGTATAAGATTGTCAAAATTATTGGCCGAGGTAACTGGGAGAGATGGTTGCGAGATCGGCGTTCTCGGTAGCGTCATTCTGGCGGGAAACGGTCTCAGTAATTTCTTTTTAAAATAATGATTTATTAAATTTTATTATCGATAAATTTTACTTAATCCAAACTGATAATAATCTTGTCGGATTATAAATTAATTTATTTAATCAAGAATTATTATTTTACAAATCTTCTTAAAACTGTAAAGATTATTTATTTATAAATTAATGATTTATTTAAGTTATTAAGATTCTTGATGACTAATAAATTTTGTGTATATTATTTGAATGACTTATTTCGGTTATTGAAATTTTCAATGACTCACAAAATTTTATTTATTACAGTAGAGATTGTATCGATAATTTACTTAAGTGCTTAGTTTATTTAGAGACAATTTTGTCGAGCAAAAGATATTTTTATTTTCAACCGGGAACGAATATAGTAATCTTTTGTATCGTAACGAAAGTAATAAATTTCTTTACTACACTAAAAGAATATTCGACCCAAAATTTTATTTTAATATTTTAAGTATTTATTTTATTATTTACTTCGAGTTGTCTTTGTGCGTAAGCAAAGAATCGTAAACTGTGAAGAAATATATACTAGCGTCTCGGGTTACGACGCGTGTAGCTAGTATACGTTCAAAGTCAAAATATAACGAAATTCTTACAGGAACGATACCGGCACACAATATTACAATGATAAATATTTTAAAATAAATAATTTAAAATAATTAGATTAAATAATTAATCGATAAATGGAATAAATGAAAGAAGCAATTGAATATTTTATAAAATTTTGATACGGATGATAAATAAAGAATGCAATGAAACGATGGATGTAGAGAATTCAAAATTTTATACTGGTAAGAAATTTTTTTGAATTATCACAGAAAAGTTTTATGGAAATTTTTACAATGAAGCCGTGAGAAAAATTGATAAAATTTTCTATTGCCTGTTTGAACTACTGCAAAGTCCCTGGTCGAGCGCCAGTTGAGACAAATCGCTTTTCTCTTTTGCGATTTTCACCAGCAGCCACCAGAATTCGCGGGTTGAACCCTGGCTTAAGCTGGCCTCTAACAAATTTTTATTTACTTGGACAGAGCAATGGGCTAGGGTTCTTGCAAAGCAAGGACCCGCACTTATTCAAACTCGGCAACGTTATGGAAAGATCATCAACCTACCTCACGGCTTATTAATTAACAATAGATTTCTTATAGTAAAATAAACTTATCAGTTTTTAAATAATAATACTATTCTCAATAGACGATTTAATAATTCTTACCAGTAGAATAGGAAAATAAAGAGTGTGAGTGAAAAATAGAATGGAAGAAATTAACTATAAAATGCAAGTTTAGTGCCAATTGTAACAATATTCAGTTACTTACAATAAATACTGCGCAATTTACAATGAACGTAGTGTCTTCGTGGTTGCAGAATATACAATGGTTCCTCACGTGGAATAGCGCAGTGTTACACAATATTTAATATTTACTAGATTATAATAATTAATACCGCGAACAATTCGTCGGTAACGCACAATATGCTTTACTTTATTCAAACTTGCTTTAGAGTAATTTTAATAAGTTTATAATATTTTATTAGAATAATATCAAAATTAATATTGCCAGAATGATAATTGAACGTACAGCAATATAATTAATAAGAAATGAGAGTCGCTAATTAATACTAGAAAACACGTCTAAACGCTAAGTGATCCAGGATCGAAGTGATTGACCGATAATTGAGGGTTTGGGACTCGCCTCTGAACTACCCCCACTTCACCCTTACAGACATGCGTAGACGTGAAAATTAAGTCATGTGACCATGGCACTATGACGTACTGAATTTACGCGGCAACGAGACGGAGAAAATTGGGAACCGCAAGGCTGAGGACGACGAAGACAATTCACATCGTCTCATAGTTAATCTAAAGACTTATAAGTAAGGGTTTGTCTACGCCTTTGTGTTTCAGACCACTACTCTCACTAGTACGAGCCGGCGTCAAAATAAATAGGTGTTTTCGACTTTTTATCATACAAGTACACGGAGGCAGATACCTTTCAATGTACTCTTAAAAAGTAATATTTTTTTACACTTGCACATTTTCAATTTTGATAAAATTAGTACAAAGTTTGCATTTTGACTCAACATACTTGTCATATTTTTGTATATATTGGCTCTTAAGTCCAACACCAAGACTTAAGTTACATTTTTCTGAGCTATCATCCATAGTCATTTTGTCCTTAGTACGTATAAGGACTTATAAGTAAGGCTTTGTCTACGCCATTCTGTTTCAGACTACTACTCTTACTAGTACGAGCCAGCTTCAAAATAAATCGCTGTTTTCAACTTTTTAACATACAAGTATATGAAGGCCGATACCTCCCAATGTACTCTTGAAAAGTAATATTTTTTTATACCTGTACATTGTCAATTTTGATACAATTTGTACACGATTTGCATTATTACTTGACATACTTGTCATATTTTTATATATATAGGCTCTTAAGTCCACCACCAAGACTTAAGTTTCATTTTTATAAACCATAATACAGAGTATTATTGTCCGTCGTACATATAAACACTTCCAAGTAAGGCTTTCTTTAGGCCTTTTTGTTTCAGACTACTACACTTTCTAGTAGGAGCCGGCGTCAAAATAAATTGATGTATTCGACTTTCTATCATACAAGTATACGGAGGCGAACGCCTTCCAATGTACTCTTGTAAAGTGATATTTTTTTATAGTTGTACATTGTCAATTTAAATAAAATTAGTACAAAGTTTGCATTTTGACTTGACATACTTGTCATATTTTAGTATATATTGGCTCTCAAGTCCACCACTAAGACTTAAGTTACACGTTTACGAGCTATCATACAGAGTAATTTTGTCCTTAGTACTTATAAGGACTTATAAGTAAGGCTTCGTCTACGCTTTATTGTTTCAGTCTACTACTCTTACTAGTACGAGCCGGCGTCGAAATAAATTGCTGTTCTCGACTTTTCATCTTACAAGTTGTGACGTTACATTGCCGAGAAGATGGAGTAAGAGGTGAAGGGAGCGTGAGTCTGTGTGTTAGAGAGAGAGATAGTATGTGTGTCGTGTTGAGTGTAGGGGATAGTGTGTAGAGAGTAGGGAGTACGTGTGTGGGGAAGTAAGTGTGTTGAGAGTCTGAGTACGTGTACGGTATGTTATCTGTTTTGGAGTGTCTGTGTGGTTGAGCGTAGATTTAACGGGGGATGTCTAGCTGTGTCGCGGATAGTGGCCAAGATAACGTGCCTTCCGACCAGTGATGACAACTCGGCCCAGGCCTAGCCCTCGGGGTTGACGTGGTGATCGCGGAGGAGCGACTGAGATGTCGCCGCCCCTGCGAGTTGGTACCCGAAGTTAGCTGGGGTACGCTTACGTTTATTGGGGAATGGCAGGCCTCGTTTGCGGTGCTCGAGGAAGCCAAAGATTCGCTAACTTCGGATATCACGGGGAGTGACACCGCGGGAAGACCCGCGAGTCCACGGCTTGTATGTGGTGGGGGAAGAATGGATGGAGAAGCGAGAATGTGAGAGTGGCTGGACGTTGTAGAGTGTGGAAGTGAATGGAGTAGGAGCAGAGAAAAAGACAGTTGAGTACTGACCAGGGTGTTAGCGAGTTGGGTTTTGGAGTCGCTCGAGTGCGAGCAGACCCAGTAGTCGAGTTTAGGATTTTGAAGCGAGTGGTTGTGGGTCGGAGAGCCCCAAAAGGTAGGCCTCGACCACACCCTTGGCTGATGTCGTTTTAGAGCTTGTGGCTCTACGTATTGAGTTTTGGAGTCCTTTTGTCGTGATTTTGTCGTCTTGATTACTGCATTATTTATTTTATTTTATTTAATTATCTAAAAGTGTGTAAGTTTTGTGATTCGTCGTCCACGAGAGGTTCCCGATGTCCAACCCAGGTATTTATTCGTCTGATGGACCGAGAGTACTGGACCGTGGGCCGCTTGGGCCCTTCGCGTCGCTCTTGTGTCATCTTTACGATGTTCTAATTAGTTTTCTTTTCGTTATTTTGTTTAAATTAAATTTTAATTAATCGGCTTCTTTCGAGTAAAAAGAACCGCGACCCTCTCTCCACAACCTAGCATACTGAGCGCACCAGGACATGCCGCTACCATCGGTTAGTTCTCTCATTTCCAAAGGATTTAGATATTAGGTTTTAATTTACGTGTACGTTTAGACCGGTTGCCGATACCGGGGAAATAAAAGTTGGCTGGCGTCCGTCAGGATCTGGAGGAAATGAGGGGATTGATCGGTGGGCGAAGTGTAACGTAGCCCGATTTTGTGTAATTTGAGTTTGAATTATTGAGTAAATTTATGGGGTAAAAGTTATGTGAAATTTTGTTAAGTTCAATCGAGTGCTTAAGTAAATAATACGTTACAAAGTATATGGAGGCGGAACCTCCCAATAGTCTTGTAAAAAAATTATTTTCTTATACTTATAGATTGTCAATTTTGATACAATTAGTACAAAATTTGAACTTTTACATTACATACTTGTCATATTTCTGTATATATAGGCTCTTAAAACCACTACCAAGACTTAAGTTTTATTCTTATAAGCCATAATATAGAGTAATTTTGTCTTTAGTAAATCTGAAGACTTATAAGTAAGGCTTTGTCGGGGCCTTTTTGTTTTAGACTACTACTCTTACTAGTACGACCCAGCGGCAAAATAAATTGGTGTTCTCGACTTTTTATCATACAAGTATATGGAGGCGGATACCTCTCAATGTTCTCTTGAAAAAAAATATTTCCTAATACCTGTACATTGTCTATTTTGATACGATTTGTACAAAATTTGAACTTTCACTTGACATACTTGTCATATTTTTGTATATATAGGCTCTTAAGTTCACCACCAAGACTTAAGTTTTATTTTTATAAGCCATAATACAGGGTAATTTTGTCTTTAGTGAATCTAAAGACTTATAAGTAAGGCTTTGTCTACGCCTTTGTGTTTCAGACCACTACTCTCACTAGTACGAGCCGGCGTCAAAATAAATTTGTGTTTTCGACTTTTTATCATTCAAGTATACGGAGGCAGATACCTTCCAATGTACTCTTAAAAAGTAATATTTTTTTACACTTGTACATTTTCAATTTTGATAAAATTAGTACAAAGTTTGCATTTTGACTCACGTACTTGTCATATTTTTGTATATATTGGCTCTTAAGTCCAACACCAAGACTTAAGTTACATTTTTCTGAGCTATCATACATAGTCATTTTGTCCTTAGTACGTATAAGGGTTTATAAGTAAAGCTTTGTCTACGCCATTCTGTTTCAGACTACTACTTTTACTAGTACGAGCCGGCATCAAAATAAATCGCTGTTTTCGACTTTTTATCATACAAGTATATGGAGGCCGATACCTCCCAATGTACTCTTGAAAAGTAATATTCTTTTATACCTGTACATTGTCAATTTTGATACAATTTGTACACGATTTGCATTATTACTTGACATACTTGTCATATTTTTATATATATAGGCTCTTAAGTCCACCACCAAGACTTAAGTTTTATCTTTATAAGCCATAATACAGGGTAATTTTGTCTTTAGTGAATCTAAAGACTTATAAGTAAGGCTTTGTCTAGGCCTTTTTGTTTCAGACGACTATACCTACTAGTACGAGCCAGCGTCAAAATAAATTGCTGTTCTCGACTTTTTATCATACAAGTACATGGAGGCGGATACCTCCCAATGTTCTCGTAAAAAAAGTTTTTTTTTATACTTGTACATTGTCAATTTTGATACAATTCGTACAAAATTTGCATTATTACTTGACATACTTGTCATATTTTCGTATATATTGGCTTTTAAGTCCACCACCAAGACTTAAGTTACATGTTTATGAGCTTCCATACAGAGTTATTTTGTCCTTAGTACTTATAAGGACTTATAAGTAAGGCTTTGTCTACGCTTTATTGTTTCAGTCTACTACTCTTACTAGTACGAGCCAGCGTTAAAATAAATTGCTGTTCTCGACTTTTTATCATACAAGTACATGGATGCGGATACCTCCCAATGTTCTCGTAAAAAAAGTTTTTTTTTATACTTGTACATTGTCAATTTTGAAAGAATTTGTACAAAATTTGCATTATTACTTGACATACTTGTCATAGTTTTGTTCCATATGCTTTTAAGTTCACCACCAAGAGTTAAAATATATTTTTATAAGCCATAATACAGAGTCATTTTGTCTTGAGTGAATCTAAAGACTTATAAGTAGGGCTTTGTCTACCCCTCTTTGTTTCAGACTACTACTTTTACTAGTACGAGCCGGCGTCAAAATAAATTGCTATTCTCGACTTTTTATCATACAAGCACATGGAGGCGGATACCTTCCAATGTACTCTCAAAAAATATTATTTCTTGATACATTGTCAAATTTAATACAATTTGTACAAAATTTGCATTTTGACTTGACATACTTGTCATAATTTTGTTTGTATAGGCTCTTAAGTCCACCACCAAGACTTCTTTATTCTTATAAGCCATAATACAGAGTAATTTTGTCCTTATAACATTGAGGACTTATAAGTAAGGCTTTGTCGGGGCCTTTTTGTTTTAGCCTACTACTTTTACTAGTACGAGTCGGCGTCGAAATAAATCTCTGTTCTCGACTTTTTATCATACAAGTATATGGAGGCATATGCCTCCCAATGTTCTCTTAAAATAAAATATTTTTTTATACTTGTACATTGTCAATTTTAATACGATTTGTACAAAATTTGCATTTCTACCTGACATACTTGTTATATTTTTGTATATATAGGCTCTTAAGTCTACCACCAAGACTCAAGTTTTATTTTTATGAGCCATAATACAGAGTAGTTTTGTTTTTAGTGAATCTAGAGACTTATAAGTAAGGCTTTGTCTACGCCTTTGTGTTTCAGACGACTACTTTTACAAGTACGAGCCGGCATCAAAATAAATTGGTGTTCTCGACTTTTTATTATACAAGCATATGGAGTTGGATACCTTCCAATGTACTTTAGGGAAAAAATATTTTTTTAAGCCTGTACATTGTCAATTTTGATACAATTTGTCCAAGATTTGCATTTTTACTTGACATACTTGTTATATTTTTGTATATATAGGCTCTTAAGTCCACGACCAAAACTTGATTTTTATTCTTATAAGCCATAATATAGAGTGATTTTGTCTTTAGTAAATCTTAAGACTTATAATTAAGGCTTTGTCCACGCTTTTTTCTTCCAGACAACTACTCTCACTAGTCCGAGCCGGCGTCAAAATTAATAAAAAAATATCTCGATGTTGGTCGCGTGAAATATAATCTTAAAAGATATTAAGACTTTGACACAATTATATGTGGACATTTGTGTCTAAACTTTCTTTCCGGACACCTTTAAATTGGCATGACTTGTTACTCAGGACATCAGTCATCGCTGAGTCACGTTAACGCTGACAGGATCGTCCTCTGCGTTAGAGGCAAATTATTTTCCACTAATCGAACTGTCAGTGGAAAAAAATTATGTCTTGGGTCTCGTAGAGTTGCTGACATTTAATTCGATGCCCAATATAGACATTGGCGCTAATAAATTTTATGTAACTTATTTTCCGGATAAAGAAGAACAAGAAAATACGAATGACTTTGAAGATAACAACGTTGGAAATATTAATAAGCCTGGTGCAAAAAGGAAAAAACGAAATGTGTCTATAGTGACGAGACGTGACGATGTTTCATTGACTCCAGAGATCGATGTGCAACCTACAGACGATATTACGAAGAAAACTTTCTCTAAAAGAATTGTTCCTGTAACAGAAAGAGTAATTAAAATACCAACCGGTAGTTATGAAATTAGAGATATTGAGAAATACATACAAAAGTCATTGCCGAGACTTAGCATCAGTATAAAAGCAAATAATAATGAACTACGAAGTGAAATTAAATGTGACCAGGTTATAAATTTTATACCTAACGATTCTACTGGTTGGCTATTAGGTTTCAAGAATCGTAGGCTTCAACCAAACAATATTCACTCATCGGAATTACCTGTGGCTATACTGAAGCTTAATGCTCTAAGGGTTGAGTGTAATATTACCACAGGTGCTTACATAAATGAACACAAAGTCCACACAATTCATGAGTTTTTTCCAAGCGTACTACCAGGATATAAGATCGTTGAGTTGCCATCACACGTCATTTACCTTCCAATCACCGTAGATGCTATATCTATATCTATAAAATGACAGGTCTTTTTTTTGAACGCGCATCACGTAAAAATTACTGAATATTTTGACATGAAATTCACACCACAAAATTCTGCGTGTTTTGAAGAAGGTTTTAAACTATATATTATTATGATTTTGATGATGAAAACTATATTTTTATAAATTTTCTTTTAATAAATTTTATCGATTATCGATTGTTCTTTTTTTTCAAATAAAACAAAAGAACATAATATACATGAATCTGTCCTTTTTCTGACATGAAATAATTTTATTTGATTTTCTAATTAACCCTTCAGAACATACGCCTCCCGTACCACAGTCATTGCTATCGTGAAGAGAGAAAATCTCACGCCTATTGCGCAAGCGCAAAGAGCGAAATTTAAAAAATATTTAAATAATTTTAGGTTATATATCAAGTAAAATACAACATAAAATATTATTTGTTTGAATACTAAAAATTAAATAATAATTCTTTATAAATTATTTTTTATAAATAATCATTTAGAAATTATTACATTTTTTATTTTGATTAAAATACTGGTATACAGGTACACTTATTGTAAACAACTTTTAGAATACTGTTTATTTGTATATCTATATACATTTAAAATGGCGGCTAGATACCACGGAGACAGCCGAAATAAAACGAAGTAATACGAACAGCAATTTTTTTTGTGCCTGACTTAACTCACGCGATGAGAGGAACTCTCACAGTTAATGAAAAAATAATTTTTTTTCTTTATTTTTCAAGTTTAAAAAATTTTGTTTTTTTAGTATCATTTAGAGCATTAAATTTTAGTAAGCTAAAAAAAATTTCAGGGGGTCATTCCATTTCAATTTAGAAAGAAAAAAAAGTTTTAAAGAAAGTGTGAGAGAATCTCTCTACACGATGGTTCTGAAGGGTTAAAGTAAAAGTCCCTATGTACGCTTAGTATCATTAGTCGCTCACTTTAACTGTTTAATGCGTTTTTTATAATTTTTATAAAAAAAAAAATTTCAACTGGAAAAATTAGTATTGATGAATAATTATATGTGAATTTAGATACGGTAAAATATCATGTATCAAATTATTTTATAATAGATTATAAATTCAAATTAAGTGACTGTTTTCAAAATCACGCTCTGCCGGGCATTTTTCGCTTTAACGTTCATTCGTTAGATTGAATTTAGGTTTCGTCAAATTTTTTAAGAATTGTTAGAACTATATCTTATTATATATATTTTTAAAATTCATGAAATTTAATATTATGGAAAAATAAAGTTTCATAATTTATAAATTATTTTCCAAATCAATAAACTTATCATAGTTTAATCGATATTGACTTTGCGCGAGTATAGAGCCATGTGTTGATCGAGTAATGTACCATTGTACATGACAACTTTAAGTGAGTGACTACGAATACACTCAAGAACCTTGCTTAAAAAATTAATAATAATTAATTATCAACATTATTTTTCAAACTCAAATTTTATTTTGATACTTAAAACTAGAAAAAACTAACAATATGATTTTTCATTTGATTTATCAATTTTTATTGAGTGATTTAATCTCACTCCAATAAATAGTGAACGGATATAGATAAGGCTTTTCCCTTAATATTTTAAAAAGTACTGAAAATACTTATAATAATTATAATGATCATCATCAAATTCAATTTTTGTTTTAAAATACAAAAATTTTATTTTAAAAATCTTATAGTAATTTTAATGTTGAGAAATTTTATTGTTATGCAGATAATAGTTTTGATAAAAATTTTTTATTATATATATATATATATATATATATATATATATATATATATACTAGCTGTGAACGCCCGCTTCGCTGGATTTTTTATTGGTGGTGTTTCTATTTATATGTTAAATTTTTTGCTCTTGAATTTCGAAAATGATTTGATAAGTTCTAAAATATTTAAACGTCGAACATCCCTTCAAATTAATTCCGATAGTTCTAAACTATTTTTCGATCGGGCTATTCCGATTATTTTTGTATAACTTGCGAATTTAAGACATATATTATTTAATTTAATGTATTTGCATTTACATAAATGTAAATACATACCTATATATATATATATATATATATTAGGGTGATTCATTTTAGACCAACATTTTTTTTTTTCAAGTCCCACTCAAAAATCTTGTAGCATATGAAAAATAAAAAATTCTCAGCAAATTTGAGCTCTTAATTTCAATTTGTAGAGGTCTCTCAACGAACTTTTAGTTTTTCCATTTAAATAACATGGGAAAACTTTTTTTTTTCATTTTTTACTTCCGCATCTCATCTAAAAATTTTTTTTTCGAAATATCGTTCTGACATTTTTATAGTAGACTAAATGCTCTACAAAAAAGTTCTTTGAGTCGAGTTTGTAAGTTCAATATCTCCATCATAATTCGCGTTGCAAATTGTGATTTTCGTGGAAATTCGATTTAAATGCACTTAGAAACGAAACTATTGGTGATAGACAAAAACTTCAAATGGCAATTTTGTAGGTCATTCAATACTCTAAAATAATGCAGTAATGAATATCTCTGCACCACCAATAGTTTAGCCTCAAGACGCTCTTAAAGTTCTATTTTTTCGAAAATATACTTTCAATGAATGTCGAAACGAAACCATTGATGATAAACAAAAAATTTACATCACAATTTTATAGATCATTTAATGCTCTGAAATAATGCCCTCGTGGATATCTTTGTACCACCAATAGTTTAACAGCTTAACGCTCTTAGATTTAAATTTGTTCTTAAAAAAAATAGTGTTGCGATCGATTTCAAGAGCTTGATATTAAAATGGAAATAAACAGAAAATTATGCGGAATTAGAAAAAAACTTTCTCTGAGATAATCTATGAGAAATAAAATTGTCTATGAAAAAGATTCTTTGATACTCTGTGATATGTCCGATGGTTTCACTGGAAAAGTAAAAAGATCTTAAAATTTACCATAAATCTAATTTCAATCTCCAATAACTTTTGAAGAGATGGATTTATCAAATAATGAATAGGGACTTCTTTTGAAGAGCGTTCAATTCCCTTCAAAAATGTATCCTGGGCTTATTTGTACAGTACGCCATCATCAAGATATAAAAATCCAAACTTAATATTTTCTTTTTCCCATGTTCTTTAAATGAGAAATAGAAAATAGGGATGAGACAATTGTCGATATTAATATTTAGGGCTCTTATTTTAACAGACATCTTTTTTTACCTTCTTCCAAGTATAGATACTGCTAGACTGTTGAATAAAACAAGTTGTCATAAAAGAACACACCGTAACAAATACATTGAAAGTGAATTTTAAGAACAAATTGAAATCTAAGAGCGTTTAGCTGTTAAACTATTGGTGGTACAAAGATATCCACGAGGGCATAATTTCAGCGCATTAAATGATCTACAAAATTGCGATGTAAATTTTTTGTTTATCATCAATAGTTTCGTTTCGACATTTATTGAAAGTATATTTTCGAAAAAATAGAACTTTAAGAGCGTCTTGAGGCTAAACTATTGGTGGTGCAGAGATAGTCATTAATGCATTATTTAAGAGCATTGAATGACCTACAAAATTGCCATTTGAAGTTTTCGTCTATCACCAATAGTTTCGTTTCTAAGTGCATTTAAATCGAATTTCCACAAAAATCACAATTTGCAACGCGAATTATGATGGAGATATTGAACTTACAAACTCGACTCAAAGAACTTTTTTGTAGAGCATTTAGTCTACTATAAAAATGTCGGAACGATATTTCGAAAAAAAAATTTTTAGGTGAGATGCGGAAGTAAAAAATGAAAAAAAAAAGTTTTCCCATGTTATTTAAATGGAAAAACTAAAAGTTCGTTGAGAGACCTCTACAAATTGAAATTAAGAGCTCAAATTTGCTGAGAATTTTTTATTTTTCATATGCTACAAGATTTTTGAGTGGGACTTGAAAAAAAAAAATGTTGGTCTAAAATGAATCACCCTAATATATATATATATGTATATATATATATGTAGTTTCAACATTTTGGTAACGCATTTTTTTTAATAGCTTAAAATATTTCTGATTGCATGTCCATTGATGGCTTTTCAAGATTTTTGATATAACTTCGTTGTTTTCGGTATACATTAAATCTACGATCGTTTCGACATTTTGGTAACTATATATATACAAATCCACCGAATTATACATTTTGGTAACGAACGGTATTTCACCTTCTTATTTATTTATAAAAGGAGGTTCGGGAGCATTCGAAATTCTTAATGGATTTTAGATTGTTTTGAATCTTCCGTTGAACTTAAAATTAATTATTATTTAGTCATTACAAGGGGTTTAGCAGAAATTATTATAATAAATCACTTTGAATCGTTTTTAATTTTTTAAAGGCCTCAAAATTCTCGTATAATTTAATGGTCTGGAAAAATTTGAAACCATTCAAGATTCCGAATTCCCACTATAAAAATCGATGTAAAAGAAAGCAAAGTTGTTGGTTTTTGTTCGAATTATATTAAGCTATAAAAATATTCGGCTACATTAGACTTTCCATTGATATTTACAAAGTAGTGGTAGATTAACTGAAAAACTAAAAAAATCACTTTTTGAACTGACTTCTAATTGATGGTGAAAATAACACAAAAAAATTTTTTTTCCAAAAAGTGATAAATGGGTCTTGTAGGGAGTTCATTCAAGTTTTTTAAGCCACCCTCCAATTTACTGTGCAATTATTTGTAACTGAAATATCGCTAATTAAATCCAAAAGGATCATTTTTTATTTGATGGATAATATCTCAGCGACAATGTGTCGTACAAGACTCGAAAAACATTCTATTTAAAGCTGAACAAATTTTTCTACACCCCGTGGATTGTTTGAAAGAAAAGAAAAAATGTCAACAATTTTTGTCTTACGGTATTTCTCATGTTTGCAAAATAGCTGTAGCTTTGAAAAATTTTTAATCAAAATGCATGGAAACTAGAAATGTCGAGCTATAAAGAGCTTCTTTCCAAATCTGGATACGATTATTTTTCACGAAGTAAGTAGTTTGCCTTGTAAAAATCACTAAAAATTTTCCAAAATTTTTCTGTTTCTTTTATTTTTTGCATGAGTGTAGATTAATACTAAAATCTTATCAGCTCTAAAACTATAAAAGCCGCGTTGAATGCAACCTCAACATTCAAAACCGCATAATTTGTTTTAAAAAATTTTCATGGATACTGATGTTAAATATGAAATATTAAATAACCCGTGAAAAAATTTTCTGATATGGCCTGATATGGCCTGATTTGGGCAGTTCATATCAGGCCTGATATGGAAATTGGCCATATCAGACAATATATGTACAGATAAGATTTGATATTTTCTGATAGAGACACATCTAACTATATATAGTGAGATTAACATTGTTATCTCGGGAACTAAATTCATAGATAATTTTATAACATTGTGTATATCTTTGTAAAGTTGTATATGCAATAATTGTCATGAAAAAAAAGAAAAAAGAAAAAAAAATCCAATCAGGTCATGGGTTCGAACTCGAGTACTTCTGATTTAAAGTCTGATCTATTAACCACTCTGCCAAATCACAAACTTGAAATGTAAGGTTGATTATATCTATTTGGATAAAAATAAAACTAAGAAAATTAAAGACATCAGATAAATGATTGATTTGGTTACTTGTATTTTATTCAATTGTTATTGTTTATAAAGAAACAGGACCATAAACGGTATACCCACCAGTAACGGGGCAAGAACTACTTCTTTTGGTAAAAGAAAAAAAAAAAAAAGTTAAAGATTTTTAAACTTACATGGAGAAAAATGTTGGCTCAAAACCTACTAATTTTTATTATGCTGTCGACCAAACTTGAAACAGGAAGTGAAGCATGCAAAAAGTTATTATGCTCATACGAAAGATTATTATGCTCGTACGAAAAATTATTATGCTCATACAAAAAATTACTATGCCGCATCATAATTATTAAAATGTATGAAAGTAATTGTAATTACATCTTATCGATAAGTTTCTCGCGCGTAGTAAGTATTGTGATACAGCATAATAATTTTTCGTATGAGCATAATAATTTTTTGGATGTTTCCCTTTCTGTTTAAAAATTGTTCGGCAGCATAATAAAAATTGGTAGGTTTCGAGCCAACATTTTTCTCCGGCTACTTAAACTTCTTTCAATTTAAAATATCAGTTTTTTGTATTTAAATTCATTACAAAAATTTGAAATTCTCTCAGATATTTAAAAATTGATCTCGTGAGCTTATTGGAAAAATTTTTCAACAAAGTTTGTATACTTTATACTATTTATAAATGTGATAAATTAAAATATTTAACCGACTTCATAAGACTTTATAAATCATTATGGAATCGGTTTTTCTGAACAAAGTTACGTTATTTGGTCATTTCTAAATTATTTTACTAAACATATGTGTACAGAAAACTCGATAAAACTAATTTATGTGCCCATATCAGAGCATGTCAAGCCATATCAAACTTGATCAAGATTTTTGCTCACAAGCATATTAAAATATATATACCCTTATCAAGTTATATCAGGTTATATCAGGACGAATGAAAAAAATTATATACAAGCATATCAAGTCAGATCAAGACATATTAAATCTGATATCGACAAATCAAGTTGATATGGACATATCAAGTTGATATGGCTTGATATGGCCAATTTTTATATCAGACTATATCAGAATATATTAATATTTATATATGGGCATATCAGATCATATCAGGTCGGATATGAATATATCAAATTTTTTGATATGGCCATATCAGGCCATATAAGGCTTGATCAGAAAATTTTTTCACGGGAAGTGGCAAGCAAATTAGAAAAATAATTCTTATAAATTTTTCACGAATATTAAAATTATAATTAAAAAAAAATAAAATCATTCAATTGTCGCGAAAACATTGAAATAATTTGAAAATTGATAATTTTTGTAAAATTAAATTTTTTTTTAAAATATTACTACCATATATTTTATTAATTTTATCAATTGTAACAAATATTTATCATTTATTAATTGAATTTATAAAAATAAAATAAATAATTGCGTGAAATAAAATAATTCGCGCGGTTGATATTTTAAATAAGTCGTGACGACGCGTGCAACTTCTCCCCACTATGGAGATGCGCAGACCACGTCGGTACAAATGGCAGCTGTTAGGCTAGAACTGTTATCGTTGATTAAATTAAATAATTTATTTCATTATTAATAATTAACATTATCGTATCAACTTTGTGACCAAACGATTCAGAAAAGATTGAATTATTTTATTCTGTACATGTAATTAACTGCATGAGAAAAATCTGTATCCAGTATTCCGTTAAAGTCTACTGAGGCTTTACTTCCAAAACGTCTTTGTTAATAACAAAAAAATTTGCAACTTTTTTTGCTAGGTTTTCGTACCAGAAGATTCACCAGATTTTTCTCTATTTTATTCAATTTTTGACTTCCCGCTAAGAAAATCGACGATTTTCGAAAATTTCGGGAAGTTTTTGTTTTCACCCCGATTTTAGAAAATCGAGTTTTTATCAGATGTCGACGTTTTGAGGTCCTAGGAAACTATTCTGACTGTTTTCAGAATGATGTCCGTGTGTGTGTGTCCGTGTCCGTGTGTGTGTGTGTGTGTGTGTGTGTGTGTGTATGTATGTATGTATGTGTGTGTGTATGTGTGTGTGTATGTATGTACGTAAACTCTTTGTAACTTTTGAATTAATGAATCGATTTGGATGGTTGAGGTGGCAATCGAAAGAGCTTGTTGGCCATCAGCTTTCCTGAAAATTTCAATTCATTTGATCGAATAGACTCGAAAATATTTGCGAATTACGAAAAAAAAAAAAATTTTTTTTTAGTTTTTTATTCATTTCTTAGAAACGACTTATACGATCGACTTCAAAATCTAATCAGCTCTAGTACTCAATAAAACGCGTCGATTACCACCTTAAACATCAAAATCGGATGATTCGTTCGAGAGTTATCGCGGGAGAAAGAAATGGTAAAAAACAGTTATTTGCAAATATCTTTGAAATAACTTAACCGAACAATTCCACAATCTGATCAGTTTTAGCACTCAATAAAATACGTCAATTGCCGCCTCAACCATCAAAATCGGTTCATTCGTTTGCGAGATATCGTTAGAAAAAGAAATGGTAAAAAACGGTTTTTTCTAAATATTTTTGAAACGACTGACTCGATCGATTTCAAATTCTAATCAGCTCTAGAATCTCATAAAACGCGCCGATTGCCACCTCAAACGTCAAAATCGATTAACTAGTTCGAAAGATATCGGTGTTGAAAAGTTGAAAAAATAACATTTTATGTTATTTTTTCCGGATAAATCATGATATAACCTACTAAAATGTGTCTGAAATCATACCAACTCATCCTGTCTATTGTTTCTTTTGATCATTCAACGTCATCGATCTTGGTTTTTAGTTTAAATCATATTATCAACAATAAAATCGATAAAACGTAGTTTTTAATATTTTTCTCGGATATTTCAGATTTGATTGTTTGTTACATGAGTCAAAACTCATTTAAATCTTGATTTTGATCCCTGGCATTGATTTCTGTCTTGAAATACTTATTTTATTGAATATAATTGGGAACTAAATTTTAAAAACCGCTTCAGCATAACAGGTAACTTGTTAGAGCTTGAGAAGATCGTAAAAAACAATTGCATGTGATAGCATTTTTGAGCTCGAAGAGCTCGAAAATATATCTACGCTAATGTTTTTGAGCTCTTTGAGGTCGAAAACAGCGGGAAGTTTTGAGGCTGGCTCGCAGGGCCAACCGACGCCCCAATTTTATTTTTGTTTTTTTACTACGGCAATTTTTGGCATCAAAGTTTAGTACTAGGGAAAGTAGACTAGTACGTGACAGACATTTGACGAAAAACTCAAGAAAACTTTTGGAAAGTGAACTTTTGCGAAGCAAACTGTGCTCATAGCGTATATTGTAGTCAGAAAACTCAAAACCGGAAATTGAGAAATTTTTGCCGTCAACTTGAAAAGGAATCTGCTCAGCTAACGTGGAATTCAGTGTGCCTGAAATTTTTGGATAGTTTTTGATCGCTAAATGATAGATAGCCACTAGATCTGCAAATTTTCATCAACAGAAAAACTCAACTTTACCGAAACCTGCAAAAATTGAGTCAACTTTTGCAGCAAACTTTTCGCCCATTTGCACAGTATATTACACTCATAGTGTAATTCCATATTTTCAACCTGTCATCAGCACTTTGGTTCGTTCGTTAAGGCATTTAAACTCAAATTTAAAATTGATCAATAGTTTAATTGTATCTGAATGGTACTGCTCACGATACCAAAACGTTGAATCCGACAAAAGAACACCTTTCAGTTACGTTACTAAAATGCTGAATTCAGCTGATTACATTTCGGTAACGTTACCAAATTGTTGAATTCGGTAGATTGTATTTTGGTAACGTTACTGAAATGTTGAAATCGGTAGATTGTATCTTAGTGTAATATTCCAACGAATGCTATAAAACTATTATGTTAACAAATTCAATGATCGACTAGACTTCTGCAGACTTTTCACGGCAAAGAACATTCATTTTACTGACGAGGTTGAAATTGTCGAACTTCAAGCCTGACATCAGCGATTTAATTTTTGTGTACTTAGATTATCATTAAAACTGCGATTTTCGGATTATAATTTTTATTCTGGATATTTTTATCCTTTATTTTAATGAAATGCAATATTAACTAAATTTCTTAAGACTGTTATCAAAAAAAATGTACAATTACATACTCATATGTAACTTGAATGCACATATTATTGTTAGCTCCAAATAAACTTTTTTTTAGTAGATTTTATAAAAATCTAACTGTTGTATTTGTCCTCATGACGCAACTTCTCAAAAATTTTAACATTTTCTATCTATTTGAGTCAAGTAGGTTCCAAAAATACTATTAGTGAAAAAGTTTATATATGTATTTATATATATATATATATATATATATGAGTTGCGGCAGGTTTCAGGACCATATTTTTTTTTGCTAGCAAGCTGTGTGTTATCAGTTTAGCAAATTATGTATACACTTTTTTTTTTTTTAATCACTTATTATTGAAGAAATAATTACTATTTTGTTAAAATGGCAGGTTTAAGGACCTAGCTCAAATGGCAGTTTTCGGGACATTTTGAGGACCCAGGACCTTTCACACTTCATGGCAGATTTCAGGACAATGGCAGTTTTCAGGACATCTGCCTATCTTTTTCTAGTCATGAAATCGATTTTTTCGACTGCTATTATTCCAAATTATTTAAGGCTTAATTATGCCAAACTTGATAAATCATGTGCGTTGTAGAAAATGTAGTGTCGCTTATTTCGTTCTGTCATTATCTTAATTAATTAGAAATTGTTCCCTATTCAACAACTTAATGCTTGAAATTCCGAAACCCGTAAACTTCCTGAAGATAAAAAAAAATTTTTTTATACTTTTTGAAGACCAAATAAAATACTCGATTAACTTCCTTTGGTTTCGGCTTAGAGAATTGAAAAATTTCATAAAATTTCAAAAAAAATTTTCTTTTTCAGTTCAGTATTTTAAATTTTGATTTTTGACAGATTTTCATATTTTATGGACCTTATGTCAATGTAATATGTTAATGTCCTTTAACTTGTAACCTGCACTGATAAAAATCGTGTTTTCTTCCGAAATACGCTGCGTACTTGGCCTATCCGAACTTGAGTCAACTGAATTTCAATTGATTTAAAAACATGGAAATTGAAACAAGTTCATAGGGAGATTTGAATAAAAGACTTTACGGTTTTAGGCTTACTATAAAAATATTTCTGTCAAAAACGATGTATTTGATGAAACCAAATGTGAGATTACAGTAAAAAATAAGAGATGGAGCTGAAGTCGTCTATGTATGTGATAAAAACAACTATGAATTTGAAAAAAATACTGTTTTAAGTTGATGGAAATTATTGATTTCTTTCAATCAATTTTGCAAATGTTGTTGATGAAAAGTTTTATGTAATTATCTTACCTTGCTTTTTATTTTCCTCAATATATTATAGTGGTGAGTCAATCATATGATTTACTCAATAATAATACAAATGACTTTGAAATAATTGGATACTTTCTGGCCACAAGGAACTTGTACCACTGACTTAATTTTATTTCATTTTTAAATGACTACTGATTTACTACCTGCAATGTACTTTTGTTATTGAAGAAGTTAAATATATCATTGATTGTGTGTATCCAGAGTAAATGAATACATACTGAAAAAAAAATTTTACAGGAATTTATTATTTTTAGAATATTCAAGAGCATGAATGGAATACAAAAATCACTTTTTCTTTTATCTAAAACATCCCTCGTGAAAAACGTTTATAAAAAAAATTTATTAAAATATATATTTTTAGTATAAAAAAAATATAGTAAAAATTCATAAAAATTATACAAATATATATAAAATATGTGTAAAAAATACATTTCTAATAGCTAACTTTTGGCCGATTTTCGTAGATATTTTACATGTTTTAAATGTAACTCAAATATATTAAAAAAAGGATGGAAGAAGCAAAACGGGGTACTCAAAGAAATACTAAGTTATTGAGAATTCGAATACTGTGAATTTTTTTTTTCAACGATATCCAAAGTAAATATTAGAAAAAATATTCAGAGGCTATTAAAAAAAAAAAAATTTTCATTTTTGCGGGCAAAATAGGGTACCTTCTAAAAAAGTAAAAAGAATAAAAAATTTCTAGACATTAAATAAATTCGATTACATTAAATTTTTTTGTAAGTAATTTACATAAAGAAACATTACATTTCACATAATTATTAGATGCAAGGGAAAATTAAAAATTATTCAATGGTTTTTATCATAAAACAAAAGTCATTAACATTTTTTAACTGACACTTTCGATTTTCGAAAAAGTTTAACAAAAAAAATTCAAAACAATGGTCAATTACATTAACAAAAGTGAATTTCGAAGGTTTAAAAAAATATAATTTTTGTTTTTTTATGAGATTTTGGGGGTACTCTATTTTGCTTCCTCTTTCTCTGTATCTTAGAATATATGAAACATACATATATGAAAATATGAAGAAAATATATTTCAAATACATAAAAAATATATAATTTTATTATATTTTTCTTCTTATGTTGTTGGTTAAATTAAAAATGTTTTTTTCATATTTTCATAATTATATTTTTTTATATATTTGAAATATATTATTAAGATAACTTTTATATATTTTCAAGCATGTATTTTTTATACGCCTTAAAATTTATTTTAAAAATATTTAAATTACATTTAAAATATATACAAAAATCGGCCAAAAGTTAGCTATTAAAAATTTATTTTTGATACATATTTTATATATTTACGTATTTTTAATATATTTTTTTTATAAATGTTTTTCATAAGGCACCGAAATCGAATAAGCAGCGGTAGAAGTAGTTCAGTGCTCACCACTAGGTCGCACGCAACCTCTTGTGCTGTTCCTGGTTAGATATATATTTCAGAGTTGTTATATTCTATACTTAAAAACAATTCTGGCACGGCTACTCCTCTGTCGTCCGACCTAGTGACAAGTGCCTCTTTCGATGGTAATATAGTATATTCTATATTACATTGTGACAACAATGTCTATTTTTGTTCACTTTGATAATTTTTTTCTATAATCCAGATATATAAAGTACGTTTTAGGTAATAAAAAAAATAATTTTTGTTTTCAATAAATGCTCTTGAATAATCTAAAAATAATAAATTTCGGTAAATTTAAAAAAAAAATTTTTTCAGTATTCATTTACTCTGGATACACTCTGGTTCCATTCTATTCTACAAAGTATTATTTTGATGCAAGATCGACCATTAATGACTCGACAACTTGAATAAATTGAAGTAACGTTATATGAATTTCGTACAATTTACGGTGTTTTAGAAGAAAGATATAAAGCAATCAAGTTGAAAAAAAATTATATTCTTACGACTAAATGTAAGTTTACTCAAATTAAAAAAAAAAGAGATAGAATATCATCATTTTTTACATTAAATTTAAGTATTCTAGAAACAAAAGCAAAAGTAGATGGAATAAAGTCTCTAGTATGTTGATTCAATTACATATATTTTTTAATTGAGTGCGTAAAAGTCGTCGCAAATGCAAATGATATGTTCACAAGTACGCCATGTATTTGAGTAGATAATTCTCTCCAAATACGTGTGGCTTTTCAGCCAAAGTCGTAGCGTGTTTCGCCGTATTTAAAGTCGTGGCGTATTTGGCTTAACTCAAACCAAGTTGACTCAAAGGTTTCTTTTTATCAGTGTGATCGACTAAATGAAATCAGTATATTCCGGTATTCTAAGATGCTTACAAAAATTGAGATTTTTAATAAAATTTAGATAGTTCGACGAATGAAACTCAGCTATTTACAAGGTGTGAAAAATGAATATTCAATACGATATAAGACTTTTCTTTTATTTTTTCTAAAATTTAGAAAATTGATCAATTCACAAAAAAACTGCATCGATGAAAGCACAATTCTTTCGAATCAGTTGGTTAAGTTAAGAGATATTGTTGAAGGAAGACATCTAAATAAATGATTTCTTCCGTATTACTCCAAAATGACTCTATTGATTTATATTAAAATCCAAGGAGTTCTAAACATTGAAATATTGCATTTCGCTCCATAATGCAAACATTATTTTTTGCCGAAAATCCTCGAAGGAGAGGCCTCTCTTTTCTTGTCTTGAAAACATCAAAAGAAATTCTTTCAAGTTCTGAAAAGTGAAATATAATTTTAAATTTCAGAAAGCTCAAAATCTAATTTAGCATAATTTTTTTGAGCTTATAAAGGTCAAAAACATTATTAGCTGTTGATCATGGCATACGGGATCAACTACTTAGCAACGGTTATTTGATGTTTTTGTCGATGAAAGTGATTAATAGTTTTCTATATGGTAAAAGAAGTTAAATTTTTGCTTCTAGCAAAAATAATCATAGACAGTGAGGATTGCATATTTTTTCAGGCTTCTTTAGAAATAATAAACTGAGAGATAGGTTTATTCAGTGTTGATAAAATTTATTTGTATTTAATAAAACGGATATTTGGCTCAACTGCAAATAAAAATTGTATTAAATATCAATGAAACGTTTATTTGAAACCATTTCATTGGTATATTAAAAACAATTCAATACTTATTGATTTTCCATTCACATTTATTTGTATACTAAAAATTATTTCTTTTATAATTTATCAATGGATAAGTTTTTAACCTATGAATTTATTTTATGACATCAAGAAAGTAAATGTGTAAATATAATAACAGGAGCTTTTTCATATTATATTAAAGGATTATTCATCTATCCTATTAATCTTTACGTCATATTGCAAAATTCTGATGATTAGTAATCCTGGTAACCCGTGTTTAAGCAAGATTCTGAAGTAAGTATTTTGAGCAAAACCGCGTATCAAGAAACGTATGTTAAAATTTGTGTGTCTTGCTCATGGTATCGTACGCAAGAATATTAAAGACATTTTGAACATGGTGAAATAAAAAAGTGTCTGACGGATTTCTTGCACCAGTAACTTACGGCAGGTACTTATGCATGGCTTGATCGAGATAAAGCCTTGTTCAAGGATCGAGGTCAATTTTGAGACTTGAGCAGATCTTAAGCAAGCCATGCGCAACTAATGTTGACTATAGTCTTCCTCCGAAATTAAATTATTACCTGGCAAGAATTTCTTGTGCAAGGCTTGCACTAGGCTTGCAATGTAAATCTGATCACAAGTATCTGCAGCAAGGAATATACGTAGAAAAAGACACAAGCACATATCGATCTTGAGAGAAGACTAGCTCAAGAATTGAAAAAGATTGTTGCATGAGAATTTTTGAAATTTTAATAAAGATAAAGGTATTGGATACAATCCAGTCGAAGTTTATAAAATAATAAATAAAATACACATTGCGATATGGGCAAAGCTTTTAATAGCTTATTTACAATCTTTACCAGTTATAACATTTGAACCACTAGCTGTTACATGTATCAATGGTTTCGAACATTTAGGAGGATTAATAAATATTCCATTTTATTGCACAAAACTTTATTTTTGAAAAACGAATAAATTCTTTTCTAGCGAACTATCATCACTTGTTAATTATAAACGAGATGAAACATAAAAATATCCGCGGCTGCAGCCAAACTTTTACAAAATTTAGCGAATGAATATGTAGACTAAGAGGGATTTTATTAAATGTTGATGAAATTTTATCAAATACAAATAAAATTTCATGAAATCTGAATAAAATTTTATTTGTGAGAAACCGTCAGGTAGTTAGAAGAAATTGAATTTATCTGAATTTAATCAAATATGATGTTGTATGAAGCATAATTTACTTATTAATTAAAAATTAGTAGGTACGTCTCCCAGTGTTCAAATATGCGTTTCTACACGTCGGGAATGAGCTTGTCTTTAAGTGTACGAAAAGAGTATCTACTCAGCCGCAGCCCAGACATTTTTTTCTTGACGAGTTTTCTATAAACAATTTTTTTTTTATTCGATAGCGAACAAACTAGAAAAGATATACTTTTCATGCATACAGAAAAAGTAAGTTCTAAAAGTAGTATTTTGCTTTGGGTACTCAGTTCCATAGGAAATCCATCGAAAATCATGGAATATTTTTAAGTAGACTATAAAACACTGTGAAAACTTTTTTATTTCATTTAATTATATGTTTCATCTTCATGTAGGCGATAGAACCGTAGAAAATATAATTTAGTAGGCAACTGAGCAGTAAGCATTTATAATGGGCAAAAAAATAACGTAGGCATTTGATACATTGAGCAAAAACAATGTAAGCAATTAATGCCTTCCCAAATCAAATCAACTACTCTAATACCTCTACTCCGATGGAAAAGTTATTTGAATATTAATTAATAACGTAAAAAAATAATTGAAATAATAAAATACTATTATAATCTAAGTAATAACATAAAAATTAAAAATTAATCATTATCATGAGCGATTAAGGAGGGCGTTTTTGGATTTTCTAACATTTTTTTTGTTTTTCTGATTTTTCTAACTAGCTAAAGCTGTATCATATAAAAATCTACAACCAAAAATTTCATAAAGATTTAGATGCTCTACAAGAAAAGTATCTTGTTATTTTTTGATAAGTTTTCACGTTCCAAAGTTATTCAAGGCCAAAGTTAATTTTACGTAATACACTATAATTTATTTTTTCTGTCTATGATATCCATAATATCATATAATATTAGATCACATAATGTCACAGGACAACCTTTGGATGTCGTCTCATTTCCCACAAATTATTTTTTTAACAGTTTTTAAAATTATGAAACACTCTTTAATTATGTGCATTCAAACGTCAATTCGTTTTAACAAAAGTGTGTTTTGATCGTTTCTAATTGATGAGAAAGATAAAAATAGCCGAGTATTAAACTAAAAAGTATTTACTTCGAATGACCATGGGATAAAAAAATAATAACATCCTCATTCAAGTGAAAATCACGTATTAATTTTAATTGTTTCTTTTTAGCAAGTCTTATGGAAATCCTAGTCAAATATTTTCAAGCCCAAAATAAATAATATTGATTGCTAATTGGCTCTTGGATAGGTAGACAAATTTTTTTGTATTCTGATAATCATAAATAAATATCTAATCAATAGAGAATCTACTATTTTCAATTTTATAATCAATAAAATATAATCAGAACCAGGTTTTTTATCATCAAATTGACGTTTAGATGCAAACAGCTGGAGAGAATTTCGTTATTTTAGAAACTTGGTAAAGAATAACTTGCGGGTAGTAAGATAATTTAAAAAAAGTCTCATAATAGTTTGTTCCGCAGCCAGTAGTTTCAGTAAAAGAAAAGGAGAAAAATATCACAATTTATGTACATTGTTATGAACTTTGATCTTAAGATTACTTTTGAACGAGTAAAATTATCAAGAAATAAGACGAAACCTAATTTGTAGAATGTTTAATTCTCTACAAAATTATGTTTGTACATTTTTTGTATGACACATCATCAGTTAGTTATACGAATCATAATAATCAAGAAAAAATTTTTCGATGTTATTTACATTATATTAATTAATCACTATTGACAATTAGATTTTGCTATCTTGTTACTATCTTGCATAAAATTATAAATGAAGGTATGAAAAATTTTAGATTAGAGGTTATTAAGCGTGGTCATCAAACACTGGCACATTTCAGGACATTTATTGGGTTGATTATTGCGCAGATTAGAAAGCATTGATTATTCATAATCTTCATGTATGGCGATTTTATAGAACTACATAACTCCTTACTTGTTCTTCAGAGAAATCAAAGAGACCAACTGCAACTATTATAACACAATACAAGAATTCAATCATTTATATGATCCCAGTTAAACCTCCAGTTAATTTATCAGTTCTATTAATCAAAATGTTTCAGCAAATGATATTTTCATTTATTAATCACTGTTGAAAACTATTTTTGGTTCAACCAAAATACCTGACGTCTGATAATCAATAGTTCGTTCAAATTTGAAGATTTAAGGTTATATACAGAAGTTCATCGGACATTACCCGGTGGCAGGTTTCAGGACATTTTTTGGCTTGATTATTATAAAGACGATGAAGCATTTGTTGTTTTTAATCTTGGTGCATAGCGTTTTAATTGGACTAGATAATTGATCTCCTGTTCTACAGTACAATTAAAGAGACAATCTCGTAGTATAAGAACACACGCAGCTAAGGAATTTGATCATTTACCTGATTCCAGTTAAGCATACAGTTAAAATGTCAGTTCTTCTAATCAAATTATTGCATCAAATAATTTTCAGCAAATAATATTTTCATTAACTAATCTCTGTTAAATATTATTCTTTTTTTCCCAAAAAAATTTATCGTCGGATTATAAATGTATTCGATCGAATCCCAATATTAGAGGTAATGAACAAAAGTTCATTACCTAGTAGCAGGTTTCAGGACATTTTTCGATTTGATTATTAGAGACACTAATAAACTATTTAACTAAAATCTTGTTCTTTAGAAAAATTTAAGGGACGCGATGTCAGTATAAGAACACAACACAGTTTACGAATTAAATTATTTACATGATTCCAGTAAAGCATCCAGTTAAAATGTCAGTTCTTCTAATCTAATCATTGCAGAAAATAATTTTTAGCAAATAATATTTTTATCAATTGATCTCTGTAAAATATTATTTTCTGCTTTCCTAAAAAATCTAACGTCGGATTATTACTGTATTCGGTCAAATTCCACTATTTGAGGTTATGTACAAAATTTCATTATCTAGTGGCAGGTTTCAGGACATTTTTCAGCTTGACTATTATATAGAATATAAAGTATTGGTTGTTCTTAATCTTGGTGCAAATCGTTTTGATTAAACAAGATAATTAATATCTTGTTCAATAGAAAAAGTAAAGCTACGATCTCGCAGTATTACAGCATATTGAGCTAACGAATTTGTACATTGACATGATTCCAGTAAAGCATCCAGTTAAAATGTCAGTTCTTCTAATCAAATAATGGCATCAAATAATTTTCAGCAAATAATATTTTCATTAATTGATCTTTGTAAAATATCATTTTCTGCTTTCCTAAAAAATCTGACGTCGGATTATCAATATATTCGGTCAAATTTCAATGTTTAAGGTTATATAGAAAAGTTCATTACCCAGTGGAAGGTTTCAGGACATTTTTCGGCTCAACTATTATATAGAATATGAAACATTGGTTGTTCTTAATCCTAGTGCAAAGCGTTTTACTTGAAGTAGATAATTAATATCTTGTTCGATAGAAAAATTGGAGGGACGAAATGCTAGTGTATGAACACAACACAGCTTAGGAATTCGATCATTTACATGATTCTAGTAAAGCATCCAGTTAAGATGTCAGTTTTTCTAATTAAATTATTGCATTAAATAATTTTCAGCGAATGATATTTTCATTAATTTATTTCTATAAAATATTATTTTCTGCTTTCCTAACAAATCTAACTTCGGATTATTAATGTATTTGGTCAAATCCCAATATTTGAGGTTATGTACAACAGTTCATCACCCAGTGGCAGGTTTCAGGACATTTTTCGGCTTGACTATAAGAGACACTACAAAGCATTTATCGTTCTAAATCTTGATGCAGGGTCTTTTGATTAATAATTTTTACTAGAATCTTGTTTTTCAGAAAAATTAAAGGGACGAAATGCCAGTGTAAGAACAGAACATGGTCAGAAATTCAATCATTTACATGATTCCAGTAGAGCATCCAGTTAAAATGTCAGTTCTTCTAATCAAATTATTGCATTAAATAATTTTCAGCGAATAATATTTTCATTAATTGATCTCTATAAAATATTATTTTCTGCTTTCCTGACAAATCTAACGTCGGATTATTAATGTATTTGGTCCAATCCCAATATTTGAGGTTATGTACAAAAGTTCATCACCCAGTGGCAGGTTTCAGGACATTTTTTGGCTTGACTATTGGAGACACTACAAAGCATTTATCGTTCTAAATCTTGATGCAGGGTCTTTTGATTAATAATTTTCACTAAAATCTTATTCCTCAGAAAAATTAAAGGAACGAAATGCCAGTGTAAGAACACAGCACAGCTGTGGAATTCGATCATTTACATGATTCCAGTAAACCATCGAGTTAAAATATCAGTTCTCCTAATAGAATTATTGCATCAAACTATTTTCAGCAAATAACATTTTCGATGATTGATGCCTGTAAACTATCATTTTCTACTTTCCTAAAAAATCTGACGTTGGATTATCAATGTATTCGGTCAAATTCCAATGTTTAAGGTTATGTACGAAAGTTCATTACCCAGTGGCAGGTTTCAGGACATTTTTCGGCTCGACTATTATATAGAATATGAACCATTGGTTGTTCTCAATCCTGGTGCAAAGCGTGTTGATTGAACTAGATAATTAATTTCTTGTTCGATAGAAAAATTAAAGGGACGAAATCCTACTGTAAGAACACAACACAGCTTAGGAATTCGATCATTTACATGATTCCAGTAAAGCATCCAGTGAAGACGTCAGTTCTTCTAATCAAATTATTGCATTAAATAATTTTCAGCGTATAATATTTTTATTAATTGATCTCTATTGAATATCATTTTCTGCTTTCCTAACAAATCCAACGTCGGATTATAATTGTATTTGGTCAAATCCCAATATTTGAGGTTATGTACAAAAGTTCATCACCCAGTGGCAGGTTCCAGGACATTTTTTGGCTTGACTATTAGAGACATTGCAAAGCATTTATCGTTCTGAATCTTGATGCAGCGTATTTTTAATATTCTATTAAACTGAAATCATGTTCTTCGGAAAAATTAAAGGGACGAAATGTCATTGTAAGAACACAACATGATTAGGAATTTAATCATTTACACGATTCCAGTAAAGCATCCGCTTAAAATATCAGTTCCTCTAATCGAATTATTGCATCAAACTATTTTCAGCAAATACTATTTTCGATGATTGATGCCTGTAAACTATCATTTTTTGCTTTCCTAAAAAATCTGACGTCGGATAATCAATGTCTTCGGTCAAATTCCAATGTTTAAGGGTATGTACAAAAGTCCATTACCCAGCGGCAGGTTTCAGGACATTTTTCGGCTTGACTATTAGATAGAATATGAAGCATTGGTTTTTCTTAATCTTTATGCAAAGCGTTTTAATTAAACTAGTTAATTAATATCTTGCTCGATAAAAAAACTGAAGGGACGAAATGCTAGTGTAAGAACACAACACAGCTTTGGAATTCGATCATTTACATGATTCCAGTAGAGCATCCAGTTAAAATGTCGGTTCTTGTAATCAAATTATTGCATTAAATAATTTTCAGCGAATAATATTTCCATTAATTGATCTCTATTGAATATCATTTTCTGCTTTCCTAACAAATCCAACGTCGGATTATTAATGTATTTGGTCAAATTCCAATATTTGAGGTTATGTTCAAAAGTTCATCACCTAGTGGCAGGTTTCAGGACATTTTTCGGCTCGACTATTATATAGAATATGAACCATTGGTTGTTTTCAATCCTGGTGCAAAGCGTGTTGATTGAACTAGATAATTAATTTCTTGTTCGATAGAAGAATTAAAGGGACGAAATCCTACTGTAAGAACACAACACAGCTTAGGAATTCGATCATTTACATGATTCCAGTAAAGCATCCAGTGAAGACGTCAGTTCTTCTAATCAAATTATTGCATTAAATAATTTTCAGCGTATAATATTTTTATTAATTGATCTCTATTGAATATCATTTTCTGCTTTCCTAACAAATCTAACGTCGGATTATAATTGTATTTGGTCAAATCCCAATATTTGAGGTTATGTACAAAAGTTCATCACCCAGTGGCAGGTTCCAGGACATTTTTTGGCTTGACTATTAGAGACATTGCAAAGCATTTATCGTTCTGAATCTTGATGCAGCGTATTTTTAATATTCTATTAAACTGAAATCATGTTCTTCGGAAAAATTAAAGGGACGAAATGTCATTGTAAGAACACAACATGATTAGGAATTCAATCATTTACACGATTCCAGTAAAGCATCCGCTTAAAATATCAGTTCCTCTAATCGAATTATTGCATCAAACTATTTTCAGCAAATACTATATTCGATGATTGATGCCTGTAAACTATCATTTTTTGCTTTCCTAAAAAATCTGACATCGGATAATCAATGTCTTGAGTCGAATTCCAATGTTTAAGATTATAGACGAAAGTTTATTACCCAGCGGCAGGTTTCAGGACATTTTTTGGCTTGACTATTAGAGACACTACAAAGCATTTATCGTTCTAAATCTTGATGCAGGGTCTTTTGATTAATCTTTTTCACTAAAATCTTGTTCTTCAGAAAAATTGAAGGGACGAAATGCCAGTGTAAGAATACAACATGGTCAGGATTTCAATCATTTACATGATTTCAGTAAAGCATCCACTCAAAACATCAGTTCTTCTAATCGAATTATTGCATCAAACTATTTTCAGCAAATAACATTTTCGATGATTGATGCCTGTGAACTATTATTTTCTGCTTTCCTAAAAAATCTGACGTCGGATAATCAATGTCTTCGGTCAAATTCCAATGTTTAAGGGTATGTACAAAAGTCCATTACCCAGCGGCAGGTTTCAGGACATTTTTCGGCTTGACTATTAGATAGAATATGAAGCATTGGTTTTTCTTAATCTTTTTGCAAAGCGTTTTAATTAAACTAGTTAATTAATATCTTGCTCGATAAAAAAACTAAAGGGACGAAATGCTAGTGTAAGAACACAACACAGCTTTGGAATTCGATCATTTACATGATTCCAGTAGAGCATCCAGTTAAAATGTCGGTTCTTGTAATCAAATTATTGCATTAAATAATTTTCAGCGAATAATATTTCCATTAATTGATCTCTATTGAATATCATTTTCCGCTTTCCTAACAAATCCAACGTCGGATTATTAATGTATTTGGTCAAATTCCAATATTTGAGGTTATGTTCAAAAGTTCATCACCTAGTGGCAGGTTTCAGGACATTTTTCGGCTCGACTATTATATAGAATATGAACCATTGGTTGTTTTCAATCCTGGTGCAAAGCGTGTTGATTGAACTAGATAATTAATTTCTTGTTCGATAGAAGAATTAAAGGGACGAAATCCTACTGTAAGAACACAATCAGCTTAGGAATTCGATCATTTACATGATTCCAGTAAAGCATCCAGTGAAGACATCAGTTCTTCTAATCATATTATTGCATTAAATAATTTTCAGCGTATAATATTTTTATTAATTGATCTCTATTGAATATCATTTTCTGCTTTCCTAACAAATCCAACGTCGGATTATTATTGTATTTGGTCAAATCCCAATATTTGAGGTTATGTACAAAAGTTCATCACCTAGTGGCAGGTTTCAGGACATTTTTCGGATTGACTATTAGAGACACTACAAAGCATTTATCGTTCTAAATCTTGATGCAGGGTCTTTTGATTAATAATTTTTACTAAAATCTTGTTCTTCAGAAAAATTAAAAGGACGAAATGCCAGTGTAAGAATACAACATGGTCAGGATTTCAATCATTTACATGATTTCAGTAAAGCATCCACTCAAAACATCAGTTCTTCTAATCGAATTATTGCATCAAACTATTTTCAGCAAATAACATTTTCGATGATTGATGCCTGTGAACTATTATTTCCTGCTTTCCTAAAAAATCTGACGTCGGATAATCAATGTCTTCGGTCAAATTCCAATGTTTAAGGGTATGTACAAAAGTCCATTACCCAGCGGCAGGTTTCAGGACATTTTTCGGCTTGACTATTAGATAGAATATGAAGCATTGGTTTTTCTTAATCTTTTTGCAAAGCGTTTTAATTAAACTAGTTAATTAATATCTTGCTCGATAAAAAAACTAAAGGGACGAAATGCTAGTGTAAGAACACAACACAGCTTTGGAATTCGATCATTTACATGATTCCAGTAGAGCATCCAGTTAAAATGTCGGTTCTTGTAATCAAATTATTGCATTAAATAATTTTCAGCGCATAATATTTCCATTAATTGATCTCTATTGAATATCATTTTCCGCTTTCCTAACAAATCCAACGTCGGATTATTAATGTATTTGGTCAAATTCCAATATTTGAGGTTATGTTCAAAAGTTCATCACCTAGTGGCAGGTTTCAGGACATTTTTCGGCTCGACTATTATATAGAATATGAACCATTGGTTGTTTTCAATCCTGGTGCAAAGCGTGTTGATTGAACTAGATAATTAATTTCTTGTTCGATAGAAGAATTAAAGGGACGAAATCCTACTGTAAGAACACAATCAGCTTAGGAATTCGATCATTTACATGATTCCAGTAAAGCATCCAGTGAAGACATCAGTTCTTCTAATCATATTATTGCATTAAATAATTTTCAGCGTATAATATTTTTATTAATTGATCTCTATTGAATATCATTTTCTGCTTTCCTAACAAATCCAACGTCGGATTATTATTGTATTTGGTCAAATCCCAATATTTGAGGTTATGTACAAAAGTTCATCCACCTAGTGGCAGGTTTCAGGACATTTTTCGGATTGACTATTAGAGACACTACAAAGCATTTATCGTTCTAAATCTTGATGCAGGGTCTTTTGATTAATAATTTTTACTAAAATCTTGTTCTTCAGAAAAATTAAAAGGACGAAATGCCTGTGTAAGAACACAACATGGTCAGGAAATCAATCATTTACACGATTCCAGTAAAGCATCCGCTTAAAATGTCAGTTCTTCTAATCGAATTATTGCATCAAACTATTTTCAGCAAATAAGATTTTCGATGATTCATGCCTGTAAACTATCATTTTTTACTTTCCGAAAAAATCTGACGTCGGATTATTAATGTATTCGGTCAAATCCTAATATTGAGTTTATGTACAAAAGTTCATTACCTAGTGGCAGGTTTCAGGAAATTTTTCGGCTTGACTATTATATAGAATATAAAGCGTTGGTTGTTCTCAATCTTGGTGCAAAGCTTCTTAATTAAACTAGATAATTATTATCTCGTTCGATAGAAAAATTAAAGGTACGATCTCGCAGTATACTAACATATTGCACCTAAGGAATTTATACATTTTTAATTTATACATTCATATGATCCCAGTAAAGGGTCCAGTTAAAATGTCAGTTCTTCTAATCAAATTATTGCATCAAATAATTTTCAGCAAATAATATTTTCATAAATTGATCTCTAAAAAATATTCTTTTCTGCTTTCCAAAAAAATATATTGTCGGATTATCGATGCATTCGGTTAAATCCTAATATCTGACGTTATGTACAAAAGTTCATCACCCAGTGGCAGGTTTCAGGACATTTTTCGGCTTGACTATTAGTTACACTACAAAGCATTTATCGTTCTTGATCTTGATGCTGGGCATTTTTATTAAACTATTTATCTAAAATCTTGTTCTTCAGGAATTTTAAAGGGACAGAATGCTAGTATAAGAACACATCACAGCTTAGGAATGCAACCATTATCATGATTTCAATGAAGCATCCAGTTATGTTGTCAGTTCTTTCAATCAAATTATTGCATCAAATAATTTTCTGCAAATATTATTTTCATTAATCGATCTTTGTAAAATATTATTTTCTGCTTTCCAAAAAAATCTATCATCGGATTATCAATGTATGCGGTTAAATTCTAATATTTGAGGTTATGTACAACAGGTTATTACCCAGTGGCAGGTTTTAGGACATTTTTCGATTTGATTAATAGAGACACTACAAAGCATTTATCTTTCTTGATCTTGATGCAGGGCATTTTTATTAAAGTATTTAACTAAAATCTTTTTCTTCAAAAAAATCAAAGGGACGAATTTCCAGTGTAAGAACACAACACAGCTTAGCAATTCAATTATTTACATGATTCCAGTAACGCTTTCAGTTAAAATATCAGTTCTTCTGATCGAATTATTGCATCAAATAATTTTCAGCAAATAATATTTTCATTAATTGTTCTCATTAATTTTATCCTTATTAATATTCTCATTAAATTTAAAGGGATTAATATCCCTGTAAAATATTATTTTTTGTTGTCCTAAAAAATTTGAAGAATGATTTTTAATGATTCCTCTAAATTTAAAGATTTCAGTTCTTCTACGAAAGTTCATTAATCAGTGGCAGGTTTCAGAACATTTTCCAGCCTCATGGTTTCAAAAGTTAGTCTTAGGTATTAAGAAAATCCTTCTGAAAGAGCAGCTCGAAATTTTAATCCTACTGAGCTCAACGAATATAAATTTTCTCATTTGTATTACATGTAAAAATTTTTTTTTGTTTTTTATATATAAAAGTATTCGAAAAATTATTTTTCGAAAATCAAAGAACATGGTCTTGTAGAAAATGTAATTCTCTACATCAAAACCCCCTACGCGTTTTATTCGTATAACTAACAGAAAAATAGGTATGAAGCTTGAGGCAATAGTGAATTGAAAAACTCAACGTAAAGATCATTTTCGGATTTTATTACGTGTACATGTTTATACGGTGAATGTATATACTATGTATAATCAGTAAGGTGTTTTAAAAAGATTTTTGAGATCTTACTTATTTTTCGTGTAAATTTTGAAAGAAAAATATTTTTTCCTCGAAATAAAATTTTTTTTCTTTCTGTATCTTTAAATTAAAAAGAAGGTTCTGTGTTGAAAGTAAGAAAAATTTTTCTCATGTGTTCAAAAAAAAAGTTTACTTATAACATCAGCTCATATGAAAAAACCAAAATTTCTATCCAAAAACTGTTTAATATAATGAAAACATGAAGTTATACTATTTAATATAGTTTAAAGCTTCATAATTTTTTCCTGTTAGTTTTTCAGACAGAACACTCAGCGCTTTTTTGTAAAGAATTCAATTTTCTACGAGACTATGTAATTCGATTTTTTGAAAAAAAATTATTAATACTTTTATTTTCAAAAAACAAAAAAAAATTTTTTTTACATGCAATTTGAATGACAAAATTAATATTCGTTGAGCTCTTAGTGGAATTGAGATTTTAAGCTGCTTTTTTGAGAGGAGTTTTTTTATACCTAAGACTAACCTTTGAGACCATAAGAAAAAAAATTATTTTTTTGAACCACTATATTATATACACTATTATGAAATTATCATTTTCTCCAGAGTTATCTAAAATCATATAAATTCTTATAAGATTATATACAATTTAGTACCAAAATTTGCAACTCCATATAGCGAGTAATATAATATTCATCCGTACGCAATTAGGTACGTAGGTCGGCGCAGTGGATAGCAGCAAGGACTTTCAATCAAGAGGACTTAAGTTTGAGTCCATCAGCCACCGGGATTTTTTCATCAATAAAAAATATAATTAGTCTGTCAGTAATACCTTTATCTATTAGATCAATATCTAAGATCTAGTTGCATTTTTTTTTCGGCATCGAATATAAAAAAAAAAAAAGTTCTTATAGTAGTTTTATGAAATTTCATCAGGCCATTTTCAGTATAAAATTTCATGAAATCTCATTAGTAAAATTTCATGAAATTTGATAAAATCTCTTCCCGGGAATCGAATAATATTTCTGTTAATTTATGTCAACTGATGGTCAGTTTATTGCCTTTTTACCTTAATTTCACAATTAGTTATCAATATTTCTGATCGCCGATTTTTCGATTATTTTTGAATTACTGATGTCATGAAATTTCGCAATATAAAATTTATTTTGCGCCGATATCTGCCTTTATCCTCCATATTATCAAATATATATGAATCTAAGAATGGGATTTTTGAAAGATAGCTGGGTAGCCGGTGGTTATGCCCAGGTCAGGGTAAATTATTGGGCTGCCGGTGACAGCGCCCAATATTTAGGATGGTTAATTTGGGTTGCTGGTAGTAGCGCTTAAGTAAACAGGAGTATGTGAGTGAAATATTGGGGTGCCAATCAGCACCCCAAAATACAGGGTTAAGTAATTTAGAATTAATTGTGGAGTTTATTTTATGAATGGAGGTAAGAGTTTCGAGCTTTATGAGCTCTTTCGAAAGATTGACTGTATAGTCGTTACAAAAATATAATAAAGCCAACAAAGTTGCCAAAATGTTGACGCTGTTTCTCAGGTTCCCTGTGAGAAAATCGTCGTGGTCCGGGTCTTATGCATCATCATCGATTAAGACCACCCGCGAGCCACGACGACTCTCATATCATAACTGATTTCCGTTATATCGGATAAAATTAATTTATGAAAAAAATTATCAATTTAATTTCATTGATCAATATTACGGAAACGTAACAATTGATTTCAAAAAATATAGCTCTAAAACTTAAAAATCCGCATCAAATGCTGCCCCATTCATCTAAGTCGAGTTATTTATTCAAGAGATATCTTCGACGGAAAATTTCAAAAAAATGTTTTTATCGAACAAAGTCGAAACCATAAAACTGACCAATTTTTATGTTTTATGAGCGTGCAAGCCTAAAAACTGCGTCAAATGCTACATGAAACATGAAAATCGGTTTGTTAATTCAAAAATCGGCGATGGAACATTAAAAAAATACCAATATGTTTTACTATTCCCCGATAACTCATGTTGTAATTTACCTTATGCTTAATAAATCATTTTATCTTTTTGTCTTTATAGTCTATTTTGATTATCAATTATGTCATCGTAATCGGTAGATCATATTATATGATACTCTCAATCGAAAATTTCAAAAACTACAGTTTCTCACATTTTTTTCGAATATTCCATATTTTAATTCTATAATCTGATACAAGACTCTTTAAACTTTTAATTTTTATTACTTCTATTGATTTTTGTCCGAAAACATTATTTTTTTTAAGTGCAATTATGAACAAAACTTTAAGGAATGCTCTTGTACTAAGTATTTCTGATTTCTTAAAATTTCAAAACTTAATATGAAAGATAATTTTCATCAAGCTGGAAGAACTTGAAGCAACCAATGTAATCTAAAATACTTCAAATCTAGAAGACAATTATATACTCCTCTGATTCTTGAAGCCCGAAAAAGAAAGTTTTTTTTTTTTTTTCTTTGACACAATCTGATTTGTTAGTATTAGGACGTGTATTTTTGGATCAACTATGTTTTCAACTTTTCGATAATTTCTATGTTTGTAAGAACATAAAATAAAATGTTCGTTAAAGTATGAGCTCTTAATGTTAATATTAACAGGTAGATCATTGCGATTTTCGTTTTCTCATTCAAATATCACGGGAAACGATATTCTTCAAATTTGGAGTTTCATGTCTCACTAATAGCTTATCGTACAGATAATTCAAAGGTATAACTTTGCAGGAAATTTAACGCTCTACAAATAAGTTATCTTTTTATTTTGTTATAAATCTATCTGCGTCATAATTATTTAAGCTTAAAACCGAATTTATGGGAAATCATATTTTTTTCTCACTATTTCGGTGAAATTGTCAGACTAATCTCTAAATTTCATGAGTACTTTATTTTAGATAATTTTATTTTCTACAAATTACTTTTCACGAATTTTTTGATATTCTTTGCTCTCCAATTATGAGCATTCAGATGTCAACTTTAAAAAAATATTGTCCTGACCATTTTTGATCAGTTTCAATGTTGAAATTCGTAGATTCTTAAAGTACTAATTGATTATTTATGATGACTTTTGCATGGGACAATAATCACAGCTTACTTGCACGTCAAATTGGCAATTGCCATTAATTATTATTGTTCAGAATTATTCGTTAAATAAGTGAAAAATTGTAATCGACAACCCAATCAAATATTTTTGAGCAAAATAATTAGTTATTTAGTGATCTCGACTAGAACGAGTAAGATTATTTTTTCCCTATACATTAGTGATTATGAACAAATAACTATTGGTTGAAAAAATTATTATTTTTTGGCTTTGAATAAGTCATCAAGGATTGAATCACAACCTTTTTTACAAAATCATATTGTATCTCGAGTCACTCATTATATTTTTTATAACTTGTGATCAAAACTCTCATTTCAATGTTTGAGGTCCGTCGTGACAAGATAAAATCAGGTTAATGAATTTGGAAGCTGAGGACGTAAGTTTAAATCACGAAATACAATTGAGATTAATTCTTTTATTTGAAAACAAAAGCTGCAAGTTTTTCTCAGATTAAAAATATAATTTAAAAGTCTGAAATTTGTAATCAACAACTGAAATGCCGATGAGGCTGAAATAAGAATTGTTTTCATCACGCAAAGCTATTGAATTGACGATTCAGGTAGACGTCTCAGGATGTCACGATATGAGCCTACGATCATTGTAATCATTACCTGAGTACATTGTCAAAGTTACTTCAACCTTCGCTTCGTGTAAGTTTAAAATGCTTGTAACAATCTTTTGTAAAAAAGTTCGAAATTTGTAAACTTAAAATCTTTTTTTCAGTATCGGAGGTCAGAGGGCTTGAAAAACACAAATTTTTATTTGTTTTTGTAGTTTCTGAGTTTAAAAAATTGACAAAAATTCATGGAACCTTAGAACTGATCTGATTTTAAAATTCATCAATGGAAAGGTTCTAAAATTATTGAAAAAAATACATTGTTGAAATGATACCAAAGATAACTTGATTAAATCATGTTTTAGCCAATGCATCTTTTCGATTTCAGAATCTGATAGAGTTGGTATTATTTTATCGAGTAGTTATGAAAATATTAAGAACCAATTTCTTTTGCGTGAAATTATCTTTATCCTAACAAGGCAAGACAATCTCGTATTTTGAAAAAAAAAATAAGTATTTCCAAGTGCCCTCGATTACCAAAGTAGTTGTTTTGATACGTTATCCATTTAAAAATCTTGTAGAACGTTAACAACGCAGCATACGAGCTTACACACAAACAAATATACGTGTGCGCACTCACGCACACAGACACACACATTCAAGCTTGTGAACACGGACGTAGAGCCATTATCGTGAAAATATTTTGAATAGCATGCAAGGGCTAAAACAGGTTGAGACCTATTAAATATTCAATAACATAAGATCGGTGTAAAAAGCATAACTTCAGGGTTTTCTAAAACATTTTCGATTTTCTATGCGAGAAATTGAAAAACGAAAAAATGTCCTGAAATATGCCACAAATTTTCTTGTATGTATATCCGATGTATATACAATTATTTGTATGTATATAATGATTTGTCCTGAAACCTGCCAAACGGCAGTTTCTGGGACGTCCTGAAAACTGCCATGAATTAAAAATGTGTTCTGGGACGGTCCTGAAATACCACAAATGTCCTGGAACCTGCCATTAATAACAAAAAATGTCCTGACAAATGCCGCTGTGCATATATATATATATATATATATATATATATATATATATACGATATAACGCGCGGTTCTCCCACGATAGCGTCCACAACTCTGTACCGATCTTAATGAAATTTTTTTTACATATTTCTTAGCTAAAGAGCTCGGTTCAGTTCGAAAATGAGCTCAATCGGCCAAAAAGTTTAAAAGTTATAGTCGTTTAAAGATTTTTTAATTTTTCAAAAAATTCAACTTTTCTTGATTTATCGTTAAATAACTTTTGATCCTAAAGAGATAATCTATTTTTGGTGATTTAATCTTTATGTTCATTCGATTCGCTTTAATTTAGGCTATGTTGCTTACTTTTTAGTAGATTTCATAGAAATCTAACTATTGTATTTGTCCTCATGACGGAATTTTCGAAAAATTTTTGTATATCTCCACTCAGCTCAACGAACTGAGTCAGAAAATACATTTGGTTCAAAAGTTTATATATGTATTTATATATATATATATATATATATATATACGACATAACGCGCCATTCTCCAACGATAGCGTCCACAATTCTACACCGATCTTAATGAAACTTAGTATACTTATTCAATGGACGATTACCTTGGATGAGTTCGAAGATGAGCCCAGTCGACCAATAAGTTTAGAAGTTATAGTTAATTGAAATTTTGTAAAATTTTCAAAAAAAAATTATTTGCCGCTTTTACTAGATGTAACTTTCGAACGGAAAGATATAGCTTATTTTCGTTTCTCTTATCTGAAAGCTCGCTCGGTTGCCTTCGATTTTCACTATGTAGCTCTTCGATTTGACTACTTTTTCGAATAGAAAAATGGTTTTAAAAAGTTTACAAAATATTATGAAAACGAACTTTATGCAATTTGTAACTCTGATTATTACCACAGTTCTAAACCGATCGCTTTGAAACTTGGCATACATATTCTGTGGGTGACTACCTTGATCGAGTTGGAAAATGAGCTCAGTCGGTCGAATGCTTTAAAAGTTATAGCATTCCACAATTTTCAAAATGTCAAAAATTCAGATTTTTACTTATTCTTTCTTCAATATTTTTTGAATGTTATAACTTATCAGCTTCCTATAAATTTTATCTGAAAGCTCTTCAAATAAGCTTCCATTTTCATACCTATATATGTGTCTAGACCATTGAACTTTCTTATCTTATGACTCATTAAATGAAATTTTGCTATTGCATTGGTTCTCCTACTTTTAATAGATTCCATAAAATCCCAACTACTATATTTATCAGTAAATTTATGAAATTGATTGAATTCATATTATTGCTGTGTAAAACTCATAAAATCTAAATATCTCAAATCAAGTGTGTAAATTCAATTTTGTTTTATCGACAGTGCTAATGACTGATTTCAAGTATGACACTTAGATCTATCATAATTGAAATTCCAACTCAGATTATTTTATTTAATTTTTTTTTAATTATTAATCCTATAGTAAAAAACACAGAATACTTATTTGTAGATACATTGATTCTCTTTAACTTCAATTTTTGTTATTCAACTTACCATTCCGATAGTTTTTTTAATTTTCTAATTTCAATTCTTAAATTTTTTGCATTTAATTTTAAATTGTTTGACAATTTCTCTTTGTTTTATAAAGTTCACAATCAGAGAATGTCGAAAAAAAATTTATTTTGTTATTAATGTTTATTTAAGAGGTTGAAATAATCAAATAATGAGAAATCTACTTCCATTTCGGCTGCCGAATGGCCTTTTTTAGGTAGATTTTAAAAAAAATCTAGGTATTGTATTTGTCCTCATGGTTGATTTTTCAAAGAATTTTGTCATAACCTATCATAATTAGTTGAATGGAGTTCGAAAATACCATTCGTTGAAAAATTTATATATGTATGTATATATATATATATATATATATATATATGTAATATAACCATGTTTTGAGGACACGATTGCGGCTACAATTCTTATTAGATCTTGATGAAATTTTCCACACTTATTCTATGGGCGATTATCACGGTTAAGTTCGAAGATGGGCTAAATCGGTCAATGAGTTTAGAAGTTATGGCTGTTTGAAATTTCCATGATTTTTCGAAAAAATTAGTTTTTATCCACTTTCATGTTCATATAATTTTAAAACTAATACTCATAGACAATTTCCGTAAAAAATATCTGAAAGCTTGTTTAGTAAGCTTTAATTTATGATCTTAAACTTTATGTTTTGACCATTTCTTCCAATAATTTGATAGCTTTGAAAATTTTAATGAGATCAAAAAATGATGAAAATATGGTTTTCTTTCCACATAGCTTTTGCATGTCCGATTATAATCCAATTTCGCCAATTGCATTTTATTGAGCACAAAATAACCTGTAAATTTCACTGCTATTTTATATTTTAAAAGTATTTCTTTTATTATTTATGATGTATCAAATGTACCTATAATCCTTATGATTATCACTGGTCTTGTCATTACGATTGTGCCCACAGTTCTTACTGGATCTTAATGAAATTTTTTACACTTATTCTATAGGCGATTGTAACCGTTAAGTTCGAAGATGGTCTAAATCGGTCAAATAGTTTAGAAGTTATGGCTGTTTGAAATTTCCACGATTTTTCGAAAAAATTAATTTTTATCCACTTTCATGTTCATATAATTTTAAAACTAATACTCATAGACAATTTCCGTGAAAAATATCTGAAAGTTTGTTTAGTAAGCTTTAATTTATGACCTTAAACTCTATGTTTTGACCATTTCTTCCAATAATTTGATAGCTTTGAAAATTTTAATGGAATCAAAAAATGTTGAAAATATGGTTTTCATTCCTCATAACTTATGATTGTCCCATTATAATCCAATTTCGCCAATTGCATTTTATTGCTCATAAAATAACCTGTAAATTTCACTGCTATTTTATATTTTAAAAGTAATTCTTTTATTATTTATGATGTATTACATGTACCTCGAATCCCTGTGATTATCACTAGTCTTGTCATTACGATAGCACCCACAGTTCTCATCGGATCTTATGGAAATTTTTTACACTTATTCTATAGGCTATTATCTTGATCAAATTCGAAGATGAGCTCAATCGGTTGATTAGTTTTGAATTAATGGCTGTTGAAATTTTCACGATTTTTCGAAAAAATAAATTTTCATTCACTGTTGAAGTTCATATAATATTAAAACTAAAATCAATAGACAATTTCAGTAAAAAGTATTTTAAAGCTTGTTTAATAAGCTTTAATTTTTGTCGTTAAACTTCATGTGTTGACCATTTTTTCTAATTATTTGAAAGCCTTGAAATTCTAATGGTATCAAAAAATGTTGAAAATACAATTTTGTCAGTTATATTTTATTGTGATCAAAATAACCTGTAACTTTCACAGCTATTTTATGTTGTAAAAGTATTTTTTTGTTATTTATTATGTTTCAATCGTACCTGTACATACTATAATTATAACTGGTCTTACCATCGTAATAGTGATTATCATTATGATCTCATACTAATTAAATTATTGATACTTTGTTTTTATGATAGTTAGTTTGCTACATTACTTATAAAATGTTTTGTCAAATCAACTATCTGAAGTTCTCTATCAAAAGTAGTCGTTGTCTTTTTTTACCCTGACTCTTAGAAAAACGAGTCTAATTTCATATCATGACTATACACTAACATGTATTACAAGATATGTATATATGAAACTTTATATATAGATTAATCGGAAAATCTACCTTCCATTTCGGCTGCCGAATGGGCTTTTTTTTATTCTGATAATTATTTAAAATAATTATCACAGAGCTCTTCTTTTCAAAAGCGCGCGAAAACGCAGCGTCAGCTTTTTCCACCTTTTTATGCGTCAAGAATAGTGGGAGGACAACTGCAATAAGTTTAACGAACAATTAATAAACTGTCGTCACCTTCCACCAATGACAATAATTAAAAATTCCCCATCAATTACCAAATCAAAGTTTATAAAAAGCCTGAGCACCCATAGCTCATGGCCAGTCTGTTCTTAAAACTTACGGTCCGCGAATATTCGAACGTCGAACTTTCGTGCACTCTTATTGCAGGATTCCGCCCTAGGCGTTGAAAGGTCAATAAGAGGATCTTTAATATTTTCCATTTAAACCTTATTGCTGGAATCCGTTTCGGCGTTGAATAAGCAATAAGGCATTCTAAAATTGGCATCTTTTTGGCTAGTCAGTTCTTAAAACTTACGGTCCGCGAAGATTCGAACGTCGTGTTTTCGTGCACTCTTATTGCAGGATTCCGCTTTAGGCGTTGAAAGGTCAATAAGAGGATCTTTAATATTTCCTATTTAAACCTTATTGCAGGTATCCGCTTCGGCGTTGAAATAATCAATAAGGCATTCTATACTTAACATCTTTTCGCAGTCAATTATTGCAGGATTCCGCTTAGGCGTAGAAAAGTAATAATCGACTTATCTATCTATTAAAAATCCTCTGAGATTGATAGAATCATCCGGTCCGATCGAAATAGTGACGCAAATCACGTGAATTTGCGATTCCATCTCGGGTTGAGTAATTTTGCGCACGAAACCACTATCGGGTTTGTAAAAAGGACGCATTTAAATATAAAATAGAATTCTTATACAAATATTCGTTAATAATAAATAATCTAAAAATATCAATTGTTTAAAATTGTGAGAAGATTCAGTGTACAAGTGAATTGTAACTGAATCAGTAAATAAAAGATCAAAAATCACAAGTTCAGCCTTCCGAGTTTCATTCGAGAGTAGCACATAAGTTTACATCCTACTACCCCAGCCGCGCCGATCCAACCAAATCCTACAGGAGGAAGCTGAGTGAGCTGCAACGTTCTGGAGGGATCTAACCTGCCGTGACTAAAAAGAAAGAAACATCGAAAGGTAGGTGAAAGATTTACATTTTATTCTTTCACGAGATATCTGGTTCAACACAAGAGCACCAGTCTCTTCAGAGACGTTTTGGGTTCTTACTTTTCGAAAAGATCCACCATAAATAATAAATTAAAGGAAGATAAATTCTTCCTCGTGTTCTTTAATGTTGTCCGCAACCTCCAAATCGCTCGTCTAAATTTTTCTATCGCTACCAAAGGGAGAAATCCCGGATAATTAATTTAAATTTAAGCGGCGGACATAACATAAAGAACACTGGTGGCAGCGGTGGGATTTACGAAAGTAAAATCCTTCTTGTTGAGCCACAGGTATAATTTTTCTACCATTTTCGAGAAAAGGTAGATTTTTGTAGTTGTTTTTCTCTTCTTGAAATTTTTACATCTTAGAATTTCGAGTTTCGTGGCATTTTCTTGAAAGTGCCACACCCTGCTTTCGTGGACTTGCCACACCTTAACAGGTAGCAATTCCACGTATTGCAAACTCAGCATTTTTCGTCCCTCGAATTCGAATTGCGAAACGCTTGAGTTCACCGTTCGCGACTTCGCGATCAAATCGCAAAGTCAGCAAGAAGTCGGACACCGACTTCACGGTACAGCTTTGAGCTGTTAAAAACAAAAAAATTAACTTTCTCTTCTCTTTCTGACCAAGTCAGCAACTTTGCTCCGAATTGAAAGACATTTGGCATCCTTGTCTTGCGCTTCACCTTAGGGTGTCACTGTGGTCGTCACCATTACTAAAAACAACAAAAACAGGAGGCGAAGGAATTTAACGCCTCCTCCAGCAGGTGGTCTAGGAGTCGAAATGGTCAACGAGGACGAAAGACCCGTTATCCGGCTAAATGCCACTTTACACGATGCAAACACTCCACCTACTCAGTATGACATGGCCAAGGAGCTCTATCGAGAGCTCCCTAAATTTAACGGCGAAGGTCCAAATTGCGAACAAGATTTCAAGGAATTTGACGCAATTGTACGGAGTTGGATGCCTTGCATCATCCCAGAACATCAGGATATGTTCGTTGCAAAAATTGTAAAAAGAATTTCCGGTCGTGCTAGAGATCTAATCGAATACACTCCGATTCACAGTGTCGAAGAACTTCTCGAAGTATTGGGAGAAAGGTATCGAGACGGCGATCCAGCTCTTGTTTGGCATAAACGACTAGCTTCAGCTAGCCCGAGAGAGGGCGAAACTATCGAAGATTTCTTTTTCAGGTTACGCAAAATGATTAGAGGCTTGGAAGCTGCGTTGCCAGAGGAAAACCGAGAAGCCATCATGTCGCAACAAGAGAAGGTTGCATTCGATACGCTTTATTCCGCTTTGCCTGACCTTCCAAAATGTCTCGCTAGTTTAAAAGATCCAAAAACACTCGAGGATCTTTACAAAGCAGTAAAAGAAGAACGATCTCGCGAATGCATACGACCAAGGCGTAAGCGCGACTCTAACGATTATTCGCGTCAGTCTCATAAAGATAGAGGTTACGATCGAGATTACAACAGACGTTACTCAAAAGACGATTATCAGAGACATCGCAGAGATTATGATGATTACGATGACCGTCGAGAAATGAGAGGAAGAACGTTTACTTACTCTAAACGACATTACAGACCGAGTAAATACGCTACGGACAGCGAAGACAGCGTAGACTCCGATTGCAGTTCAGCATCAGCTGACTACCGAACGTACACTTACACCTCTAGTAAAGGAGGACAAGGACGAACCTACGACGACGACTCGACTCCACGAACGTCCAAGAAAAGTTCATCACGGCCACGAACTGAAGAACCTTTTTCAACAAAGAAAAAGGTTGTGACTTTTGACCCTGCAGACATTGACTCAGAAAAACTTGAACATCTAAAGCTAGAGGCTCCCTGTTGTAATTGTCCTTTCTGCCCTCATCGAGAGGCAAATAAATCTCACTCTTCAAAAGACAATGACGAACATTTAAACTCAACGGGCGCTTGACAGACCGAGGCGACTGCGAGTATGCCCCGAGAGTCTCGCCGACCTACGAGTCTTCATCAGAAAACTCAGACGGTGAAGGAATTCAGAATCCTTCAACGACCGAAACCCTCACACTAGTCATCAATAAAGGCCCACGAGTCTGGATAACATCTCCAAACCTCTTCCAGGGCGGATGCGAAGTTTTGTTGGATACAGATTCTGACCTGAATCTCCTTTGCATCGATGCACTGGGGGATGATACTACCTTTTACCCTGAAAATGGCGGTGTGGTAGGCGGCATAGCGACCAGCAGTATGCCAATAATTGGAACTGTAACTCTCAAGATCTTCGATGTAGATGTTTGCTTCCAAGTTGTACCTAGGTCACCAGGTGGTTGCCTGGGCATCCTTGGAAATGAATTTTTCATCAAAGAACGAGCTGGCATTTCCTTTTATTGGAATACGTTGGTCCTCAAAAATCGACCTACTCGTCCTATCCCTTTTTCAATGGATAATGACCTTGATGTGAGATATATCCTGTCCCTAGGGACAGGTCCAAAAATTTTCGACTCATGTAATTCCCTTCATGGAGAATTACAATGCTTTCTTATAGATACAGGAGGGGATGTGTGTTTGATAAATTCTTCCGCCCTTAAACCCGAAATTAGAGTAGATCGTGATGACACGATGCTTCTCCGTGGTTTAAATGGGCAGTCCATGGAAACAATTGGTACCGTGGAATTAAAAGTTTTGGGTTCAAAAATCCGATTCCATGTTTGTGATGGGAATTTACCCTTTCACGGTGTCGGAATTTTGGGCAACAATTTCTTGAAAAATGAACAAGCAGAGATTTCATACCATCATCAATCTCTGAATTTATCATCTCGACCTTCCCGACCCTTATCTTTCAGCCTCGGAATAAAACCATCCCGTTCATACGTAATTCCACCCCGTATGCGTATGTCCGTGTCGGTACCTGTTGTAAATCCTGAGATCAAACAGGGCTACCTCCGTAAGATTCCTCTTAAAGAGGGACTCTTAATGGGCGAAGCCGTTGTCTCAGTCGATGACGATCAAGCGATGTGTATGGTCATCAATACCACATCAGATCCAGCAGAAATCGAAATTGAACCCCAAATACTTGAAGAATTCGAATTTGATCATCTTGATCCATCTGATGAATTTTCCGACATAGCGGAGACTCCATCTAGAACGCACTCGCTTTCTAAGCGAGATCGTTTTCAAGCAATCTTTGACAAAATTCCTACTGACCATCTCAGTCGCACCGAAAAGAGGCAAATCCTCAGACTTATCCAGAAAAATCATGATATATTTCACCTCCCGGGTGATCGTCTGGGACGTTCTAAGAAGTTCACTTGCAAAATCGAAACCACCAGCGATAAACCGGTCCGAATAAAACAATATCGGTTTCCTCAAGAACATCGCGACGAAATTAAGAAACAAGTGGATAATCTACTAAAACAAGGAATTATTCGCAAATCAAAATCTCCGTATAATTCTCCTTTGTGGATTGTCCCTAAGAAATCTGACGCTCAAGGTAACAAAAAGTGGAGAATGGTTATCGATTTTCGAAATTTGAATAAGATAACCATTGGGGATGCTTACCCCCTGCCACTCATAATCGACATTTTAGACCAACTCGGCGGGGCAAAGTACTTCAGTGTATTTGACCTAGCCAGTGGGTTCCACCAAGTACCAATGGATCCCAGAGATGCTGAGAAAACTGCGTTTTCCACCCCTGACGGTCACTGGGAATATTGCTGTATGCCTTTTGGGCTTGAGTGTGCTCCAGCAATTTTTCAACGTATGATGGATTCCACGTTGAGTGGTTTAAAAGGCACAGAATTATTCATTTATCTCGACGACTTCATAAGTTATGCATCTTCGCTTGAAGAGCATGAAGTACGAGTCCAAAGACTTTTCAACCACCTTCGAGAGGCTGGGCTAACTCTTCAGCCCGAGAAATGCAAATTTCTCTGCCCCGAGGTGGAATATTTGGGTCACATTATCACTAAAAACGGTGTGAAACCCGACCCAAAGAAAATATCATCCCTTAAAAACGCTTCGCACCCCCGTAATCACACAGAAGCTCGAAAATTTATGGGATTAGCAAACTACTATAGGCCCTTTATCGAAAACTTCGCCGAAAGAGCAAAGCCGATCACTGACCTTACGAGAAAAACTAAACCGTTTGTTTGGTCAGTTGATTCGCAGAAGGCTTTCGATGATATTAAGAACGCATTATGCGAGAACTCATTCCTCGCATATCCAAATTTCAATCGACCTTTCATACTGGCAACCAGTTCCTCTGATGTCGGTATTTCAGGCATCTTGAGCCAGGAACTGGAGAACGAAAACCGTACGCCTGAAAATCCTGACGAGAATATCGAAAAAATTGTCTCCTGTACTTCTAGAGTCTTGCAAGAGACTGAGACGAGATACACTCACAATGAAAAAGAGTGTTTAGCAGTTTTGTACGCAGTACAACAATTTCGGCCTTACCTTTATGGCAAACCTTTCACCTTGTATACAAGCAGCCCTTGCATATCTTGGTTGAAAGACAGCCAAACTGTCACTGAACGACAGATTAAGTGGAGATCCAAATTAAGCGAATACAAATTTTCGGTTATTGTTCGACATAAGATATCAGAGCAATATGCCGAAGGGTTGTCCTACAACCCTGAGGGCAGATCTCCAGATGAAGCACTTTCAAATCAAAAATCTGTCCAGGAAGCAGTAATGTTACCACTTCGGAAAACTTCTTGTCCCGATGAAGAAGCCATAGCAGCTGTAAAACGAGGAAGAAAACCCGGAAGTAAAAACAAACCTCGGGTCAACAGCGCTCCACAACCTCGTGACACGATTGCATCCCGGTTGCGAATGAGACGGGCTACGGAAATGACACAAAACCAGAAAAAGATAAATTATTGCGAATTAAGTACAACCGAACCTGACGTTTCAGAAAGTATCGAAGACGACGTTTTTGATCAAAATCAACCAGGGCAATCCGCAGCACTTCAAGCTCCAGCCGACCCAGTAGTAGAGATTGGGCCAGAAACCGGACTGGAACCTGAAGAAACAGATGACGAAGAAGAAGAAGCAGTCCGACTTATGAATGAAGAATATATGCTCAACGAATCGGAGAAAAGTTCCAGCGATCTGGGGGATGAAAATTCTCCAGAAGCGATAAATCGTCAACAAATGCGCAAAGATTTGAGAAAATCATTTGAACGTTTCAATAAAGCCCTAGAAAAACGAGCGATTAACGTTTCAGATGAAGAAGCAGATCGTACTGTTCGTCCAGATGATTACTACAATCCACTGCCTGTAGTTAGCCCTCAAGTAGCCAAAGAAGTCAGAAAATATCTTGAACGAGGTTACTTATCAGATGAACACGACGAATCTGAAGACTTGGACGAGTCCGACGAGGAGGAAGAAGAAGAATTCCTTCGTGAAAACCAAGACATAGAAGAAAATGAAGATTCGAGTGAAGCCAGCTGCTCTGAAACGGAATTTCAAGTGGAAATAACTCCTGCAACTCCAAAAACACCTCGAGCTGATGAGATTCGAGAGAAATATCTCACCGCAGGTAGAAGTCCTTCGACTCCTATGTGGAAGAACACGGTGCTGAAAGCTGCGCAAGCAAATTGCAAAGAACTCGGCTATGACGATCATACAAAAAGCTTTTACAGGAAAGACGCAGAAAATTCTGACGACAACACATCTACAGTCATCGCGAGGCCTTCCACTTGTCAAACTCTGAACGTCGAAGATGTACCTGCAGCTTCATCCAGTATGGCACACGTGAAAACGCCCAAACGCAAAGGAACGTCCACCTGTAAAAATTTAGAAAATGAAAAGACCTTGCTGAATGAAAGTCAGCAGTCCAGTTCACCAAGCCGAGACTTTGCAAATGACCGTACAATCATAGCAGAGAGATCTTCTCTATCAGACCAATCAGATGCAAGCCAATCCGATGGAGCCACTGTGATTCAAGTGGAAGTACATCAGGAACAAGATGACGGAAATGCGCAGGTAAACGAATCTGGCACTCTCAACACGACTCAACCGGAAGTTGTTGACGAACAACTGGGGGATGAGCTGGAGATGAATATTGATTTACCTCCTAAAATTCCGAATCAAGCTCCGTGGTACGTATTTGATCCTCCTTCTTCAGACATAGCTGAAGATTTGAGTGATCAACGCTATTCACCACCGGAAGTTTCGTCTTCCTCGAGCTCTGAGTCTGATAGACCTCCGAAACTACCTGAAAATCGAATCAAATTCAAAGACAGTCGAGATGGAATTACCTATGTGAGAGACCACATGGTACTTTTCCTGTCTCTGGATTGTGAAATGATGAAACCAGTCTCACGATTGCTGAGAGATCTCACTTTCATCGATCGGGAAGACCTGAGGGCAGCTAAACCAAAAATGGGTGATGTATTAGTCACAAAATTGGGTCAGTGTTTTATCTTCACGGTCTTTGTTAAGAAAAATCATTTTGAAAAAATCGATTTAAATAATTTGATTGAAGGTTTACGAAATTTAAGAGTGTCCATGTTCAAACATGAAATCTATACATTCCGCATAGCGAAACAGGGGGATGAATTCGATGACTTAAACATTAAGCCTTATCTTGTACAAGAATTAGGCGACTGTCCTATCGAGGTAACACTTTGCGAAGGAAATATAGAAGTTCCTGCCGAGGAGTTACGCGATAAGATCATTGAGGAAAACCACTGTAGTCCTATTGCGGGCCACAAAGGTGTCGTGAAAACTTATTGGCGAATTCGAGAGAGATTCTACTGGCCAGGCATGAAGGAGAGAATCTATAAATTCATCCGGAAATGCGAAATCTGCCAGAAGAATAAACTCACTCGAATTAAAACAAAACAACCAATGATGATAACCGATACTCCCTTCGAACCCTTCGAGAAAATCTCCATTGATACTGTTGGACCACTTCCTATGACTAGGAGTGGAAATGTCCACATCCTGACTATTCAGGATAACTTTTCTAAAGCCGTAACAGCAATCCCGATACCTGATATCCGATCGACAACAGTAGCAGAAGCTCTTGTTGATCGTTATATGTGCTATTACGGATGTCCGAGAGTTATCCTCTCAGATAAAGGTACTTCATTTACCTCTAAAATAATACAACAACTTGCAAAAGCTCTAAAAATCCAAAGATTAACAACTTCGGGTTATTACCCCCAGTCAAATGGTTCTTTGGAAAGGAGCCATCAGCCGTTGATAGACTTCTTAAGAGTATTATCAGATAAGTATCCGAACTGGGATCGATACGTGGGACTTGCGGCGTTGAGTTACAATACCAATGTGCACACTTCCACCAAATTCACTCCATTCGAGTTGATGTTTGGTCGAAGAGCTCGGTACCAACCCAATTCCCTGATTATTCCAGAATCGAGACTTATTCCGACTATCTCGCCGATCTTATAAGTAGATTGTCCGAAGTCAGAGAAATCGCTGCTGATTGTCTCAATAAGGCAAAACAAGATTCCAAAATTCGTTACGATCGGCACATACACGCCAAAGCCTTCAAGGTAGGCGACTTTATTTATGTTTTAAAGGAACCACGGAAGAATAAACTCGATGTTTATTATACCGGGCCTTATGAAATCGTCGAAATTAACGAATTTGGGAGTCTGATTTACCTAAATGACAAAGGGAACCGCAAGTTGGTAAACCCTAACAAAGCTAAACCTGCTTTCGACCATAAGGCTAAACCTTTATAAAGTTCTCTGTTTCAGATCCAAATCTCTTACCATCATGAGACAATTATTGATATTCCTGATCATCATCATCGAAGGAAGTCAATCCAAGGACGACCTGACCATCCAACCATTGTCAGACAACCCGGGTCTACTGTATGACCCATTTAAGAAAATTCACCTTGTAGAAGAAAACTGGTGCATCATCTCTTCCATTAACGTCCGAGGATTAGTTGAAATGTATCCATTCGAGTGGGACCATCTCCATTCGACCATACTAGGTTGCACCAAAATTATCGACGCTGCGACCTGCATGCACTACCTGAAGATGGACATGATAACCGAATTACAAACCTCAATAAACCAAGCTAAAAGCCGTTTGGACCAACTCCTCGAAGAAACGACATTTAAAACTCCGCCGTTTGACCGTAATCAACGAGCTCCATGGTTTGGATTCGTCGGCACAATTGCACGAGAATTGTTTGGAACCATGGACTACGAAGACAAAGAACATATCACCAAAGAGATCAATAAATTATATCAAGACAATGCAGAAATGGTGCACCTAGTACAGAACGCCACTCACCTAGTCAAGAGTGAAATCAACACTATCCTCCAAAGCGAGGCACAAATGCAGTCCAATCTAGACAATCTCGCAGACGCCACTACTAAATTTATGAATTCCACCAAAGATGCCTTGGGAAAACTCGCATATCTGATGAAAGTCATGATGCTGGGGGATGAACGAAGGGAGATTGCCAGTAACCATCTTCGAGTCCTGAAAGAAGCCGAAACAATCATTGAGGAAGCCAAGGCCGGCAGACTCTCTCCACAGGCTATATCATCAAAACAACTTTACCAAGCAACTGTTGACATCATGAGGAAGCATCCAGATCTGAATCCACCACAACCAATTGATCGGATAGATATCTCGACCTTGTCCTCTGTGTCTACAGTAAAGGTAGCTAGGTCGAAAGGTTACCTACTTATCATAGTAACCCTGCCGCTGTTCCATAAAATTCCGTTATTATTGTATGAGATGAGATCATTACCGAAGCCAGAAAATTTGAATGGAAAAATTCAGACACTGACAATACTACCATCGAAAAGGTTCTTGATTACAGACCCAGGCTTGAAAAGATTCTATCTAGCCGATTCTGAATACATCAACAAATGCAAATCTATCGGAGATGATTTGTCTTGTCGTCCCGACATACCATTCCAGTCTACGGAGGCAGAAGAAGAAGTAGACTGCGAAATGAAGCTGCTTTTGAAATCAACTGAAGATATCTCAAGAACATGCAATGTTCGCATCATACCAGAGTGTAAAACCACGTGGATAAAGCTCAATCAACCAAATTCCTGGGCATACTCGACTTGTAAAGAGGAAAAACTAATCTTCAAGTGCTTAAGCCCAGTCGAAAAAGAATACTACATCAACGGAACAGGAATGGTCCATATTCACGGTAGATGCGAAATTAGAGACGGAAAATATATAATAAAAAGCATAGACGAAGAGATCACTCAGCTGAACATCACCTCGCCAAAGTTAAACTTAACCTTGGAAACGTTGTCGACGAATTTAACAGCTAAACCCAAAATAACCGGATTTCTCTTCAAGAAAAATGTCGATCCATTAAAAACAGTAGACAAATTCCAACCCTGGGGAGCAGGATTAGAAGAAACAGAAAATCGAATGTCCGAAATATCGCTGCACCATCAAGAAGACGATATTCATCGAACAATGACGGTGGGAAACATGTCCGCCTTAGTTGTCCTGTGTGTCATCCTCGTCGTTCCAATATTCTTCAAATGCTGCATATGCTCGAGTAAGAAGCGCTGCTTCACCTACAAGAAAAACAAGCAGCCAGGCGAGGTACATCCAAAATTAGTAAAAGAAACAAGACGTACCTCAGACTCTAAACTGAAGTCGGTCCAAATCAAAGACGAACCAGAAGTCATCGAACTCTGAGAAACTCCACCCGCTCTTCCAACTCGTGTCGTCTTCTCTACAAACAAATCACCAACGACAACTCGTACCACTAGAGGCCTTCGCCTCTCAGACTTCAACGCTCCGATTTAATCATCCTAAACAAGATAAGAATAATGTATAATTCAAACCAAAATTTCACGGGAAAATAGAAATCCTCTTTTAATTTACTTTAATCCAGACCCCAAAATAATTTATGGGCCTTTTTATGAAAATTTTACGAAAATTCTTATAAATTTACCGACACTTATTGTCGTTTTGAAAGAGGATTCCTATTTTACCGTCATGACATTTTAAGAAATTATATTATTAATAATCTAATTAGAAAAATTGTTGAAATCTAAATTTACAAGATCAAAATTTTGGAAATTATATAACTAAATTCAAATTCAATTAAATTATAACAAATTTTCAAATCACCTGGACATTTGAGAAAACAGGAAATTCGGAAATCCCTGTTAAAACTAAAGAAATTATTTCAAAATTCTAACTAAGAGATAAAACGCTTACCTCTCACAGCGCATGCGCAACTCTGAACATTAATAACAGCCACTGCCGAATTTTCTTACAGCCGTTGACAGAACTTACCTTTTCCACTAAAATTCTCCTATTAAAAATCAGCTCCAAGGAAACATCCTTGTTACCCCTATTTCACCGCCTAGAATAACAGAAAATGAAAGCAATAAATAGAAAAGAAAATTTCTTTCAAAAACGAACATCAGAATGTTACTCACCTCTTAACAGTCACGTGTTCCTTAATAAATTTTAATTAACTTACCTGGCGTTGCGCCGTAAGAATAATAATAACAATAATAATAATAAATTTAAAAGCAAAGAGGAAAAGGAAATAAAAATCGCTTTTCCCTCCGTTTACACTCGCATTCGAGAGCATATACGGGTGTATAAAAGGATGGGTAGCTTTTCAGGTTTTAAAATAAGGAACTAACGATCTCCAAGCTCATTTTCTCTTTATTGAAAAGAGAAAATTGACAGCTAAAAAGTGACTCGAAAGTGGTAACATATTTTGTTTACCCAGCGAATGCTATTGATGGCCGAACTGCCTCATTTTCGTCCACCTCCTCAACTTCCTCCTCTCCCGGCTCATCCTCCCCATCTTCTCTAAAGAGCCAGGAAATGGATTTCCAATCCTCCATCCAATCTTCCTCGTACTCGTCCTTTTCCCTCCAAAGATGCTTGCTCCAGGCTGAGAAAAGCTCACGCTTTAAACGGTCGGGACAGTACGGCAAGGAACCACAGCTTAAATAATACTGGACAAACGAACAAGATAATAATGACACAAACTTAATTAACCCCGACTTAACACTTAAACACTTACGTGTAACAGATAATTACGTACACCACACGAGTAATAACAATCACAAATGTGAATCTTGGGATCCCAGATAGCAAAGATCCTCCGAATATAAGTAAATTCGGCATAGGTTCTTACAAAATAATAAATGGGATCCCCAAGGTCGTACTTTTGACCAAAAGACATGCACATTGTGTCAGTTTCAAATCAGATGACTGAATGCTCGACTTTACGTATAAACGCCCAGTCAGCAGTAATACGACGCGCTAGCTGTGAGAGTGTTTATTAAATCACATGAAATAAAATTTATGAATAAAATAATGAGAGTAACTCTTAAAAACTATTACAATAAAATTTCTAACATTTTGAAATTCACTATAAAAAAAATTTTGATTCCTTTGAATTATAAAACATTAACGCCTGAAAAAAAAAAAAGAAAAACGCCAGGTGATAGAGAAACCTTTAAACTGAAATGCGTTCTGTGATAAGACGGTAGCCGGATCATATTCGCTCGTGCAGACGCGGCAAAATCTAACTAACAATTAAACATCGCTAGATGTCGGCTAAATGCAAATTTCTACAGCACAAACGAATTATTCTCTCCAGCATATTTCTTTATTGAAACACCTTTTATTTTCTCAAGGTCAAATAAGAAAAACACATACATTTATGTGTACGCATTATATGCATGTAGAGAGATAAATAACGTATAATAATATTGTAATCCTAATATTAAATAATCATACAATGTAATCCTTATATTTAATAATAATTATTATTATTTTGGTAATGGGAAATAATAGATTTTAGGGGAAACTATATAAAAATAATGATATGATAATATATAAAATTATATTATATATATAATTGCAATACATATTTATCTAGGAAAAGAATAGAAAAACAAATATATCTCTTATCTTTACATAATCTCATAGTTGTAAGACACTTTATAAATTGTAAGCGTTATCGCAAGCTTTTGTGAAAGAGGGGACATATGTTTAGGAAAGCAAGAGAGTTGTGCAACCCTCTTACTTTCCGGGGGATTGTTATGTCCAAATAAACTTTTTTTTTTATTCTGATAATTATTTAAAATAATTATCACAGAGCTCTTCTTTTCAAAAGCGCGCGAAAACGCAGCGTCAGCTTTTTCCACCTTTTTATGCGTCAAGAATAGTGGGAGGACAACTGCAATAAGTTTAACGAACAATTAATAAACTGTCGTCACCTTCCACCAATGACAATAATTAAAAATTCCCCATCAATTACCAAATCAAAGTTTATAAAAAGCCTGAGCACCCATAGCTCATGGCCAGTCTGTTCTTAAAACTTACGGTCCGCGAATATTCGAACGTCGAACTTTCGTGCACTCTTATTGCAGGATTCCGCCCTAGGCGTTGAAAGGTCAATAAGAGGATCTTTAATATTTTCCATTTAAACCTTATTGCTGGAATCCGTTTCGGCGGTGAATAAGCAATAAGGCATTCTAAAATTGGCATCTTTTTGGCTAGTCAGTTCTCAAAACTTACGGTCCGCGAAGATTCGAACGTCGTGTTTTCGTGCACTCTTATTGCAGGATTCCGCTTTAGGCGTTGAAAGGTCAATAAGAGGATCTTTAATATTTCCTATTTAAACCTTATTGCAGGTATCCGCTTCGGCGTTGAAATAATCAATAAGGCATTCTAAACTTAACATCTTTTCGCAGTCAATTATTGCAGGATTCCGCTTATGCGTAGAAAAGTAATAATCGACTTATCTATCTATTAAAAATCCTCTGAGATTGATAGAATCATCCGGTCCGATCGAAATAGTGACGCAAATCACGTGAATTTGCGATTCCATCTCGGGTTGAGTAATTTTGCGCACAAAACCACTATCGGGTGTGTAAAAAGGACGCATTTAAATATAAAATAGAATTCTTATACAAATATTCGTTAATAATAAATAATCTAAAAATATCAATTGTTTAAAATTGTGAGAAGATTCAGTGTACAAGTGAATTGTAACTGAATCAGTAAATAAAAGATCAAAAATCACAAGTTCAGCCTTCCGAGTTTCATTCGAGAGTAGCACATAAGTTTACATCCTACTACCCCAGCCGCGCCGATCCAACCAAATCCTACAGGAGGAAGCTGAGTGAGCTGCAACGTTCTGGAGGGATCTAACCTGCCGTGACTAAAAAGAAAGAAACATCGAAAGGTAGGTGAAAGATTTACATTTTATACTTTCACGAGATATCTGGTTCAACACAAGAGCACCAGTCTCTTCAGAGACGTTTTGGGTTCTTACTTTTCGAAAAGATCCACCATAAATAATAAATTAAAGGAAGATAAATTCTTCCTCGTGTTCTTTAATGTTGTCCGCAACCTCCAAATCGCTCGTCTAAATTTTTCTATCGCTACCAAAGGGAGAAATCCCGGATAATTAATTTAAATTTAAGCGGCGGACATAACATTATCAATCTACCATCAGCTCTTTGGTTTGTTTATGAAGGCATTTAAACTCAAATTTAAAATTGATCAATAGTTTAATTGTATCTGAATGGTACTGCTCACGATACCAAAACGTTTAATTTGACAAAAAAAACACCTTATGGTACCGTTACCGAAATGCTGAATTCAGCTGATTACATTTCGGTAACGTTACCGAATTGTTGAATTCGGTAGATTGTATTTTGGTAACGTTACTGAAATGTTGAAATCGGTAGATTGTATCTTAGTATAAAATTCCAACGAATGCTATAAAACTATTATGTTAACAAATTCAATGATCGACTAGACTTCCGCAGACTTTTCACGGCAAAGAACTGTCATTTTACTGACGAGGTTCAAATTTTAGAACTTCTAGCCTGACATCAGCGATTTAATTTTTGGGTGCTCAGATTATCACTTAAACTGCGATTCTGTGGATTATAATTTTTATTCTGAACATTTATTCTTTATTTTAATGAAATGGAATATTAACTAAATTTCTTAAGACTATTATCCAACGAATTGTACAATTACATACTCATTTGTAACTTGAATTTACATATTCGCGATTTATCATCAGCTCTTTAGTTTGTTTGTTAAGGCATCTAAACTCAAATCTAAAATTGATCAATAGCTTAATTTTATCTGAATGGTACTGCTCACGATACCAAAACGTTAAATCTGACAAAAAAACACCTTTCAGTTACGTTACTAAAATGCTGAATTCAGCTGATTACATTTCGGTAACGTTACCAAATTGTTGAATTCGGTAGATTGTATTTTGGTAACGTTACTGAAATGTTGAAATCGGTAGATTGTATCTTAGTGTAATATTTCGAAGAATGCTATTAGACTATTATGTTAACAAATTCAATTATTGAGTAGACTTCTGTAAACTTTTCACGGCAAGGAACAGTCATTTTACTGACGAGGTTCAAATTTTCGAACTTCTGGCCGGACATCAGCTATTTAATTTTTAGGCGCTCAGATTATCATTAAAACTGTGATTTTGTGGATTATTTTTATTCTGGATATTTATCCTTTATTTTAATGAAATGCATTATTAACTAAATTTCTCAAGACTATTATCCAAACAAATGTATAATTACATACTCATTTGTAAATTGAATTTACATATTTTCAATCTATCATCAGCTCTTTGGTGTGTTTGTTAAGGCATCTAAACTCAAATTTAAAATTGATCAATAGTTTAATTTTATCTGAATGGTACTGCTCACGATACCAAAACGTTGAATCTGACAAAAAAACACCTTTTGGTAACGTTACTAAAATGCTGAATTCAGCTGATTACATTTCGGTAACGTTACCGAATCGTTGAATTCGGTAGATTGTATTTTGGTAACGTTACTGAAATGTTGAAATCGGTAGATTGTATCTTAGTATAAAATTCCAACGAATGCTATAAAACTATTGTGTTAACAAATTCAATGATCGACTAGACTTCTGCAGACTTTTCACGGCAAAGAACAGTCATTTTACTGACGAGGTTCAAATTTTCGAACTTCAAGCCTGACATCAGCGATTTAATTTTTGGGTGCTCAGATTATCACTTAAACTGCGATTCTGTGGATTATAATTTTTATCCTGAATATTTATTCTTTATTTTAATGAAATGGAATATTAACTAAATTTCTCAAGACTATTATCCAACAAAATGTACAATTACATACTCATTTGTAACTTGAATTTACATATTCGCGATTTATCATCAGCTCTTTAGTTTGTTTGTTAAGGCATCTAAACTCAAATTTAAAATCGATCAATTGATTAATTTTATCTGAATGGTACTGCTCCCGATACCAAAACGTTGAATCCGACAAAAGAACACCTTTCGGTAACGTTACTAAAATGCTGAATTCAGGTGATTACATTTCGGTAACGTTACCAAATTGTTGAATTCGGTAGATTGTATTTTGGTAACGTTACTGAAATGTTGAAACGGGTAGATTGTATTTTGGTATAATATTTTAAAAAATGCTATGAGACTATTATGTTAACAATGTAAATGATCGACTAGCTTCTTCAAACTTCTTACGGAAAAGAACAGTTATTTTACCAACTAGATTTTAATTTTTTAAATTTTAAGACTGGCATTAACTATTTAATTTCCGTGCGCCCTCGCTACTACTTAAAGTGCGAGTTCGAGCATCATAATTTTAATTCACGATATTTATCTTTTATTTTAATGAAGTAAAATGTTAACTAAATGCCTCCATACTATTATCTAAATAAGTGTCAAATTACATTCTTATTTTTGATTATAATTTTTATATTCATTCTGTTGTCAGCTCTTTGATTCGTTTGTCAAAGAATTGAAACCCGAATTTAACTTTATCTGATTAGTTGATTGTATTGAAAAGATACTTCTAACGATACCAAAATGTTGAATCCGACAAAAAAGACTTTCGGTAACGTTACTAAAATGCTGAATTTAGCTAATTACATTTTGGTAACGTAACTGAAATGCTGAATTCGGTAGATTGTATTTTGGTAACGTTACTGTATTTTGGAACAATTTTTTTAAAACGCTCCTGGACCATTATATCGACACCGTAAATTGTCAACGACATTTTTTCACCCTTTTTCAAAAAAGCACAATTATTTTACTAACTAGATTCAAATTTCCAAAATTTCTAGCTAGGCATCAGCAATTCCATTTTTGTCTGCCTAAGTTGATACTAAAACTGCGATGTTGAGGATCGAAATTGTAATTATCAATATCGATGTACCATTGCGACCTCGTAAAAGATTTACTACATTTTTTTGAACATCCATAAAAGTCTAAAATTATTATAATCATTTGTGACTTTATTATTTGAGGCATTAATGCAAAGTGTTGCAGTTACTACGGATGCGATAACAAATCTTTTGGTAACGTTACTGAATTATTTAATTGTACTGAATAAATTTTGGTAACGTTACCGAAATGTTGAATCCAACATAAAAATACCTTTTGGTAACGTCACTGAAAAAGTGAATCTAGCTAATTGCATTTCGGTAACGTTACTGAAATGTCGAATCCAAAGAAAAATACCTTTCGGTAACGTTACCGAAATGTTGAAATCGGCGGATTGTATTTCGGTAACGTTACCAAAATGTATAAAAGTTACCAAAATGTGGAAACGGTTTGAAAAAATGTTACCAAAAGGCGGACACCACATATATATATATATATATATATATATATATATATATATATATATATATATATATATATATATATATATATTCGAAGTTTCTAGAATGTTATTTCGGAACCTTGCAAAACATTCTAGACCAATTAAAATCATTTTTATGAGATTTGAATCAACTATTTATAATTTGGAGCTTTCCGAATGATTATCCAAATATTCGCAACAATCTAGAACATTCTAGACTATTTAGAATGAATGTTGAGTGATTTAAATCAACTAATTGCGGTTTGGAGCATTCTAGATGTGTCTTAAAATTTTTAGAAAAATCTAGAACATTCTTGATTAACTAGAATTAACCTTAAGTAATTTAAATCAACCAAATTCATTTTAAAGCATTCCACATTAATTAGGATTAATTTTCGAATAATTTGGAAAACTAATTTATATGTTAGAACTAAGATTTCAAGATTATTCCCAAAATGTCTAGATTATTCTTAAAATTTCTAGAACAATCTAGAATATTCACAATCAATCATAGATACATTTTCAAAGTTCATATTATTTTAACTCCCATCTTTCACACCCTCATAGTTATCAACTCACAACCACCCTGCTTAAAAAATCCGATAGATTCTTATCGCTGTATGTATAAGGCCCTATACTTAACTATAGCACTTCTCATAGAACTCATTCATTCTTATAACATCTCTATCGGAATTCATGAGTATCTATTGGATTCTATGAGATTTTTTAAACAGGGCACATCCTTGCACCATGGGAGACATGACTACTACCACATACAAACACTATTCGTTCGCAATGGTTAGATTCTACTTCAAATCGTACTATAGGCACAAACACCTCCTCTTTTATAATATATATAAACATATGATAATTTATATCAGTTATACAATTTTTATTGCCCGCAAAGCGGGCGCTTACAGCTAGTATAATATAAGACTACGTATAGTAAATCAGGATGGAAAATTAGCAAATTTTAGAGGTGTAACTATAACCATAAGAATAGATGTAAAAACGATATAAATGGGTATTGTATATGATACAAAGAGTGGTGCAGGCTATAAAAGGCTATCAACATAGCCAAGCACAATCAGTCGAAGAACACCTCACAAAGCGTTAACACATCAGAACAAGCTGTTCCTAAAAAGTCTCGGAATACGTTTACGTGGAAGATTCACAAAATAAAATTTAATTTCTGCTGCATAATCCAATGTCGAAAGACTTAGGTGATGAGTATAATGTCCAATAACGAAGCTTCAAAGAACTTAAGAAAGTATTTAGAGAGCCAAAAAGATAAATACGGCACAGATTTTGAAAATAGCAAAGATAAATATTCGCCGCCAAGCATAAAAGGTAGTACAGCGTACAGCGGTTACGAGAAAGGCAATGAATGCGGTAGTATGTGACCGAGGATATAAAAAATAATGGCTAACATATTGGATATCCAACGACCAACTATATTTGATGAGTCAACTGCTCACTATGAATTGCATGCTCATCAACCGCATGCATCGTCAACTTTGAACAACAATGATGAAGTTCGTATCACCATCCAAAATAAGAATTTGTGCATACTTCCTAGCAAAAGTGCACTCCATATTCTTGGAAAGTTTACTAAGAATGATAATACCGCTGGCGCCGCCACCACCAACTTGGTTAATATGGGGATTGGTCACATGATTAAAGAATTTCGCTTACTTATGAATGGTGTTGAAGTTGATCGAAGTAGTAACGTTGGTATTACAAGCCTGATGAAAGGTTATGTGTCATTTAGTCCAAATCAGTTGATTGCTTTGGAGAATGCTGGCTGGGTAATGGAAGATGATGTTAAATTAACGAACGCTGCAGGAAACTTCGATTTATTGATTCCACTGAATATTTTAAGTGGTTTTACTGAAGGTTATCAAAAAGTTCTTATGAATGTTCAGCTAGAGATAGTACTTACGATTTCAAACAGTGACATTAATACTTACATACAACAAGAAGCGGGCGCTGAGGATGTAAGGTTAACTTTGCAAAAAATCGAGTGGATAGTGCCATATGTCATCCTATCAGACAAAGAGAAAATTCAAGCATTAAATTATATTACCAGTGATCCAGCTATCTCAATTAGTTTTCGAACCTGGGAATTGTATAAGTATCCGCTGTTACCAGCAACATCAAGGCATATCTGGGCTGTCAAAACATCAACACAACTGGAAAAACCGCGTTGCGTCATCCTCGGATTTCAGACAGCAAGAAAAAAGGATGCAAGGAATAATGCGAGTCGATTTGATCATTGTACGCGTCGTAACGTAAAGTTATTTCTGAACTCGCAAAGTTATCCGTACGGGGATCTGAATTTGAACATAAACGACAATCAGTATGCTTTATTGTATAATATGTACACTGATTTTCAATCTTCATACTACAATAAAGAGGCTGAGCCACTGTTGACAAAGCAGAAATTTTTGCAAGAAGCCCCACTCTGTGTTATAGACTGTTCTAAACAGAACAAGGCTATTAAATCTGGGCCAGTAGACATTCGATTGGAGTTTGAATCCACAAATCAATATCCACAAAACACAACAGCTTATTGTTTAATCATTCACGATTGTATAGTTGAGTATAACCCCATCAGCGGTACTGTACGAAAATTGACTTGAACCATGGTTGTGCAATTCGATCTGACACCAACTATACATTATATGTATACATGGAGGTATGCATACAAAACTGCCAGACGAGGTGAATAGGAGCAAATGGCTCGAGATCGAGAACGATTTAACGATTTGTAGAACAATTTGGAGAACAATTTAACGATTTGTAAAATTAATTGTAAGAGTTGGAAGAGGAGGGATGATTTTATAAATAATTTAGATTTAATTATTACCACAATATTCACTTTATTAATTAATACCTTGTAATTAAAACCTTATAACTTATATCCTTTGACCTTAAACCTTATAGACCTTGTACACTTTGACCATGTAACATTATACCAATTACCTTTGGCGTCTAAAATTCCTTATACTAATTAGCCACTACCTTGGCATCACACACACACGCACTCGATTGAAATAAACTGCTAACTACCTTTGGACTTACAATAATATGTCGATTACCTCCCGATTAATTAATTACAACATTAATTTTAAAATCCTTTATAACACACATACGAGTCTCCTGGACTATTAATTCACACGCACTTTGAATTTAAAACTGGCTTTTCCGGCCACGCACTTTTATTAAATTAATTAATTAAAATTTTAAAGAAAATGATTGTTATTAATTAATTAATCTTAATATAACTTCTTTTCAACAACTAGACATTAATTATCAAAATTAATAGCGAATAAATTTCATGAGATTTCGTAATTCGAGTTTCGCTCCGTAATTTACCCCGTTTGCATTTCTTTACTCGACACTCAATTTTTACTCGAGTTTCGCCATCTTTCTTTTACTCGCGGCCACTCGACTTCTTACTTTAGTTTTACTTTTTACTGAGTTTTTATTTTCGGAAAATTTGTTAAATTAATTTAATTATAATTTATTAATTCTAGTATTTTAAATTAAATCATTTTATTCAATTGATTAATTTACTTATTTTAATTAATATTTAATTTTATTTTATATATAACGCGGACACGAAATTGAGAATTTCTGGCTTGTCTTGGACAATCGGCCTAGAAATTTCTAGGACGCATATAATTCCGGCGATGGCCTGGAGTTATAAAATGACGCCCTGGATCCGGCAATTGGGCCTGGACCCGGTTAGACAACCGTCTGGCTTAATGCTAATTATTTTAATTAATTACGAATTAAATTTTTACGGGCCTAGACGCGGATTACCCCGACAAACGACTGTGTATTTTTAATTTAAATTAATATCCTGGCTTTGGCCTAAGATAATCAACTTAATTAATACCTGAACTTAATTCTGGTGCGGTTTCCTTGTGTTACCACCGTCTCGTCAGGTCCCTGGTTTCTTGTCACGTTCGTCGCGTCCGGTTCCTCCTTGTCTCGTCGTCTTTTCCTTTGGGTATTCTCGTTCTCTCGTCTTTCCGTAAAATTTCCTTTGGCTCCTTCACCTGGTTAATAAAGAACGTCTTGTTGTTTCGGCGTCTGGTCCGGTTGTGTGTCTCGGCCTGGGTTCATCCTGTACTTATAGTTGAACACTTACTCGACCGAATTCGGCTATTTCCGGAAAACTTAGACCCTCCTACTTATCACTAAGTGGGACTGACAGACAAGCCCCTACGATTTCCGCTCGGGACGACAGTCGCACTCTACCCCGGATAACCCTGGGGCAGTAACAGACTATGTCGACCGTGCACATGATAGAAAATCACGGCAACTGAGCGCGGAAAATTCAAAATTACCTGTCACACTGTCTTAGAGGACCTTTTTCCTTATTGTAACGATCCAAGTTTTCAAATGAATAATGTCTTATTAGTTGGATGTTGATCATTTGTGCTGAGTAATCGGTCATGATCGTCAACCATTTTTTTTTTGCTTCCCGTCGACGTAAATATAACTTGATTTGCTCACTAAATCTTTAATGATTTCTTCGAGTTTGTCGTATGGTGTTTCACCTGAGTCCGACTGGATGCCATGGCCGCAGCCGCTTTCATCAAAAGTTTCTTGTATGATTGCTCCATCATACTCCAATGGCGATTGAAAGATGAAAGGTTTACACTTGTTGAATGAGCAATTTTCATATATATCAACTACACATAACTCTTTCACTACTAAGGTGTCATCGGGCATAACAAACCCTGCGAAATCTATGATGAATTCCATTGTCTTTCATTTTTTGTCGATACGTTCTTCTAGTTTTTCCATACTTTCGATCACTTGATGCAGTTTTTTTACAGATTCTTTAAATGCACAGCAGTATGGGCACGTTTTTTTCTCACGTCTAGTTCTAATCAAATTCAAATTAGTTTGTAGAAGATGAATAACACGTATAAACCTTTTAATGTAGTCTTGTATTGGTTCTTCAAAATAACGTGTTAATAATTCTGCTTCAAATCCAGCGTTTGGTGGATGGTTCATCAGATAATCTAATTCTTCTTCACTTAATTGATCCATTTGAGATGTCTACACTTTATTTTGATGCGTTAAGCTTGAACATCAAGTGAGTTACAACGTATTCAATTCTGTGACACGCGTGCTCATAATCTTTACGATCGTTAATGGATAGTAATAAGTTCTTCCAATATAAGATCTGTAAGTCAACTTCTTCTTCTCGAATACTTAACTTATGAGTATAATGGTCTTCTTCTTCTTGTTCGTTCACAACACTCACTTCATCGAACTCAATCTGTGCTGAATGATCACAACGATCAGTGCATACATGAGGCCTGTAAACGATTGTTAGTTACTATGGTTAAAAATAAAAAAGATGCACGCTAGTTTAAACGAAAAGATATGTTCTACACTACCTTAGAATTCGACGGTCCATTTGTTAATCACTTAATAGGGGTTTTTTTATTGAACAACGATAGCTTTTACTTCAAAACACTTTTGCAGACTGATGCATATGGCCACGAGGTTCACCCACTTAAATCTTTATTCCCCCACTTAGTTGCAGAACAAAACAAGTTTGACATTGTCGGATGACGTAAGAAGATGTAATTGGGCAGGTTCATATTCCGCGACTTGGTCTGAAATATGAGCTTAGTAACGACGCAGAAGGTGATGTCATCATCAAAGAATTTGCGCAACCTTATTACCCCCACTCGACCTCATGAAAAAAAAACGAGTTTAGACACGTTGGATGACCTTAACCTCTAAAACAAGGAGTGGGAAATGAACTAAACCGCAAAAAGGCAGGGTCATCAAGGCTTCCCGAAAGTGCTCGTCCTACACCCTGTTTGAATATATAAAACATCCGAATCCTCGTTTCAAAATGAGGGCTTGGGATCACTAACACACAGGTTAGTGACTAAGGACTTTTGATATTTACTACGGCCAAATCCTTATTTTAAATGAGTACTTACGACTACGAAATTACTTGATACCAACCACGGGTATGTCACATTGCCGACAGTCGGTATGGCAGATTGAGACCTAACCCCTCATTTCAAATGAGGACTGGGCTCACAAGTAGCGGTCGGTAAGGTAGATTGATGTTCAAATAAGAACTTGGTCTCGCGAACAACGGTCGGTAAGGTAGATCAATGCCCAAATCCTCATATCAAATGAGGACTTGGGGTCACGAATGTTCGGGTTACCGACTGCAACTGAGGACTTCGAATATTTCCTGCACCTGAATCCTCATTTCAAATGAGGACTTGGGATCACAAATTTACTGCTTACCGACCGTAGATACCGGTGACGGCCGGTAAGGTAGATCCAAATCCTTATTTTTAATGAGGACTTGGCCGGCTCCCACTGTCGGTAAGGTAGATCACTGCCATATCGGGGGAGTGAACCCTTTCTGTTTAACTACTTTCACTAACTTATTGATTAATTTTATTTAATAAAACATTTAAATCTTTAAAAAATTTAATAAAATTATTCATAATTTTATTAAATATTCTAGGCCTGCAAAGTTTTGTTAGCGATAAGATTGAAAATGATGGAAGAAATTCTAAGTTGAGTTGTGATTCCGGTGCCATTACTAATGGTCGCATCCAAGTTCAAGTCAATGTGTTTAATATTTTGCCGAGCGATAAAATATTTGAAGAAGGAACTCATGTAGAAGTCTGTGGACGGCTCACTCGTGATAAAACTTGTAAGTTTTGTATTTTTTATTTTTTATATCTATATATTTGAATTTTTCTTTCATTCAACTTTTTTTTTATCAAAGATCGACTAATTATTATTATTTAAATTAATTTCTTCATGACTAAAAAGATATATGATATGTGAATTTAACACAAACGTTAATATTGTAGTTATTTCGTAATTTTTGAAATTTTGAAATAAGTACACGAAAAGTTATGAGAATAAAATTTTGAGTGTTTGCATTTAAAGTATTTGAATAATTTGCTAAAGAGTTTGACATGCATTTAAAATATTTTTGTTTAATCATCTTTTTTTTTTTTCACTGTAAAATTAAAATTTTTTTAATGTTCACTATTTTCCTGTTTTTACTTTAAACAAATTTTTTTGATATTAGGAAAAAATTTTTGTTATTTGTCGTTTGAAAAGAATAAATGTTGTTCTTTAACAAAATAAATAAATTTACGTGTCTCATAACTTTGGTAAATGATTTTTTTGTTATTTAGATGAATTAACTTATTTCCAATGTAGTAAAATGTCGGATATTACGAAGGTGGATGATGAAAGAATGAGTAATATTGAGCTTAATAAAAATTCCGTCAGTCCCCAATCCAAACGCTTACGTACTGAGACAGACAAGCCGGAAGATAAATCAACTACAATTAAGACCGATGATGCTGAAAACGAAGATCCTAATCATATGGAAAGTTAAAATTTTGAATATTGAGATCTATAACTTATTTGTGAAGGCATCAAAATTGAAAGGATAGAAGAGAAAAAAAAATTTATTTCTAGAATATATTTTTCGTTAAAAGATTAAGCTTTTTTGAATAGCACCCCTTGCTTTCAAAAACATGCAATGATTTTCAATTGTCATGATGGTAGTAAAATTTTATTAATTAATTAAAAATAATTAAAGCATTAATTGAAAACAGAACAACGTGATTTCAATTTCACCGACATATCGAATATTTAAAAAATTACTTACATTCGTTATCAATAAGGAGATAAACAAAATTTGTTGAGTAAATCTTAGCTAACGAAATTTGAAAGTTTGTATTATAAAATAGACATAAAGATCTTACTAAAGTTTATTTAACAATTTTTATTTAATTCTTAATTAATAATATTTGTGAGTAATCATTTTATTAAATGTACATCTTAGTGAAATTGTAACTGTGTAGTTATTTTTTGAATCGATCCTTTAATATTTTTTTAATCAATTAATAAAATTTTCCTACAGTTATGACGATTGAGTCAATGAAAATTTTTGAAAATCGTGGAAACTTTCTGAGAATGGCCCTAAGATCTATTGAGCTCAACATCAAGTGTAAGTTGAGAATTTTTTATTCTCTTTTACACCCTTTTTATTTTGACCATCATATAAAAATTTGAACAGAAAACGTATGTGTGACGCTATGAAATATAGTACAGTATTTTTAATTTTAATGTTAAAGGTGAAAAAAAAAATAATACAATCACCAAATGATCATCATTGGTTTTGCATATGAAGGTATTAAAACTAAAAGGGTAAAAGAGACAAAAAAAATTTATTCCTAACATAATTTTCCTAAAAGGTTAAGATTTATTGAACTCAACACCAGGTTCAAATTAAAAAAATTTTTTTTCTCTCTTATACCCTTTTTACTTCGACTCGTGTTACATTCTGGCTTATTTATTATTCAGACAGAATATTTTTTAATTGACCAGGTTGACGTCATTAGGGTGTCAATAGACCCCAGGTGCGTCAGCTGTTGACCTTCTTCCATTTTATGCGAAAATGTTTTAATGACTTACCATGGTGACGATTATCCCCATTATTCGGCCCAAATAACCCCTTGATGCCTCCTCTGAATGTGAACAGGACGAGCCTTGAAGGCCTGGTTCCTCCGTAAGGGAAAGCGATTCCAATTGGCCGATCAAACAACCAGAGCTCGAAGGCTCAACAACACAAGAGCTCGACGGCTAAACACCACACGAGCTCGACGGCTCAACAACACACGAGCTCGAAAGCTCAACAACACACGATTTTGGTATCTCAATCGAATCGTTGGCAACCACTCGCGGTATTACTAACGTTACCGGCTCGATAAGGACTTCCTCAGATCTTACTCTCGGTCGACCTTGTGTAAGGTCCGCGATAACGACTTGAAGTACGCGACCGAGCTGTACGGCTCGTCCTGATCTCCTGCTTCGTCGGCCTTGAGGCATAAAGGTATTTATGATAGGTAATGAAGGAGCCCGAACTGCTGTTTAGCGCTCTGAGCAAGGAAGGGTGGAACAGCTAGTAAGCGCTCGCCCCTTTAAGGTTCTTAGACAAAAGATTTATGTAAAGGTTTAAATTTAGGTTTTATTCCTTAAAACCGATGGAGACAGGTGAATCAGTCAGTTAATTGTACAGAGTTTCGTGCTCTTTGAGATCTCGCGATCAACTGACTGATCCTGCTGCTCTTCGACTAAATACATTCATCAAAGTGTTAACGTTGCATCTCAGGTTTCCTATGAGAGAATCGTCGTGGCCCGGGTCTCATGCATCGTCATCTGTTTAGACTATCCGCGAGCCACGGCGACTCTCTTATCGCAAGAGATTTCCGTTCCATTTTTGGTGATGAATAAAATAATATCGCCAACAAAGTAACGATTTATTAATTCATTATTTATTTATAATTTTAAGAAGTGTCGAACCGTTTATTCGCCCACCGTGGCGAATAAATAATTCGAGACCTCAAAAAAAAAAAATTTCCAACATTTTTATTTAAATTTAATTAGAGCCAGAACGTAACACTCGATTATTTGTAAATTAAAAACCAAAAAGTATAAAGGACGCTGTGGAATATAGTAGTATTTTTATATTTAATGTTAAAATTGAAAACAAGTCTAATATAATTGTTAAATTAAGATCTTTCGTTTTACACATGAAGACATTAAAATTGAAAGGTTACAAGAGACAAAAAAAAAATTATTTAAATTCATTCTTTGTAAAAGGTTATGATTTTTTGAGTTCAACATTAGCGACATGTTAAAAACTTTTTTTTCTCTTGTATCATTTTTTTTTCATTTCATTATATAAATTGAAAACTAAAAAGTATAAGACGCTGGAAAATATAGTATTTTTATATCAAATGTTTTTCATGTTAAAGGTAAAAAACAATATATCGTAATCAATCTAGACGATTGAATGTTTGTTAACAATAATATTCATTTAAGTGAAAAGGCTGTTTAAAAAAATTTAAAGACTGTAGTGTCTATATCTATATTACTGCTAATTTATTTCATGAATATTACGTTCTTAATTATTTGAAGCATTTATGTGTAAGATTAAATGCAAAAACAAATTAACATAGTAGTTTATAATTATTTGATTGAGTGTAATTGTTCAAAACATGTAGACTAAGCTCTGCAGTGAGAATAATCGATAATCGATTATCTCTCTTAATACCCATTTAAATCATTCAAATATTTTTTTTATTACATATTAAAACTTGATTCTAATAATTTGATAATTCAATTTTTTTGTTTTAAAATTTATAATAATTTTACTGATGATGTGTTGAATTAAAAAATGTGAGCTTCCACATGGTTGTGAAAAATTATTTAAAAATAAAAATTTCATTATGACAGTATAAATTTATTGTGAATTTCCTGAAATTATTTCTTTTATAATTATAATGTTAAAGGTTACAAATTTTTATAATTCTGAATAATGTTTGAATTGTAATTGATATATATATATATATATATATATACAATCAGCGCAGAGTATTCATACCGTACCTGGTTACAAGCGTACTTTTTACTTTTCTACTTTTAGCATTCTACCAACATACATCTCTCTTAAATAGATTTTTATTCGAAAATATCAATATTAAATATATTTATGTTGCAAAATAATTCTATGTTAAATCATCTCTGTGTAAACTTATTCTATTAAATATAAATATATTCTAAAATAATTCATGTCCAAAATATTTCGATACTATATATCTCTATAAAAATTAAGTCTCTACAAAATTTACTATAATATGGTAGAATTAGATGTTAACATATTTATATTATGGCATTTCTCCATAACTATACAACTCTGCTTAATATTTTTCTATTCTGCATATCTCTATGACAAAACAATTCTATGAAAAAATTTTTCTATTTAAAAATTTTTCTATGTTGACTAAATTCAGTTTCAACAGTTCTCTATTAGAAAAAATAAACTAAGTTTTACGAATAATTTTGTATCTTACCACCAGTAATCGCGTGGCGCTACCATTAAATTCCATCAACAATACAATAATAATGATAATAATATTAAAAACAACAATGACTAGAAAATGGCGTCAACGAGTACTACAGTGGTTGTACAGGGCCGGCTGGAGCTGGCAAAATATCAAAGGTTTTCTTTGCATTTATTTAGGTAATTATAATTTTTCCTTTTTAAATATCATTAAATTTGAATCCTAACTTTGTCACTCTTTTATTATAATTGAATATACAAATAAAATATTTATTCTCTGATGTCCTTTACTTTCAGTATCATGTATGAGTAGAGTAATTTGACTGCTTAAGGGCTAGTTTGGGGTGGCACACAGTAAATCACCTGATGCACATTTACATAATTCCAGTACAAATTCAACAATTAATTCAAATCAGTATAAATTATCCAGTATGCTATTTAATCCTAATGCTTTTTTTAAAACTTGTAAGTATTTAATTAAACTTAATTTTAAGTTATTAATTAAATTTTTGGGGATTGATATGATGTAAAAAAAAATTTTTTTTTTTTTAATAGTAAATTAAGAAAGCAAGTAATAGCAATAGAAAAGGTTCCAATATTAACAAAATCTGAAAAATTATAACGCAAACAAAGTCTTGTGTTTACTTATAATTTAAACGGTTCATTGGGATACTCGTTAGCGTCAACGGTATCATCAATTCCAAGTAGTTTATTTTACCCAAATGATACTGTTGAATCAGTAGTAGGTGAGTAATTGTTATATTTATTTATTTATTGATAATATTCGAGATACAAGAATTTGCAATTAACGATTTGTTATTTGTAATTTTGATTTTATGTCACGCATTAGACCAATTGCATTTAGACAACCAATTAAATCTAGTGGAATCAATGCACCGAGACTCCAGCTCTCAAATATGCAATTCAATATCTTCAGGTCTCGTGAGTTCTGGATTACTCGGTAGTTCTGCGCCAGTTAATATTCCCGGTATGGCTGAGCGCTCGGTTTTATATAATTTTTCATCTTCTACGTCCAGTCCACTGCAGAATTTACAATCCGCTGTATTTTTAACTGGATCAAAATTTTTCTATCAAGATCCAATTGAATCTGTAAGTTATATTGTTTTAATTTACTTGATAATTTTTATGAATTTAAAAATAATTTTTCATTATTTTATTACAGCCGATACCATTTTTAAGTCATTCCGTATCAGATCCATTTTTTAATCACATATCTCAATTAAGTAGCTCGACATCAAAAGTCATTGGTTTCAATAATAGTCTATTTAATTTTGCAAATCAATTGTCGCCATCGCGTACACAACCATTAGGAGCATCTCCACTCGATAATGCATTTTCAATAAGCCCTAGCAATTCTGGATCACTGTCAGAGGTAAATCTATACTTATATTGACATTAATATCTGCATACATTCATTTTACACAGAAAAAAGGCTCGTAATGAGCCTCATAAATTTTTTTTTCTATTTTTTTTTTTTATTGTAACAAAAAAAAATTGGATAGCAAATGGGCCCTCTAATTTGAATACAAAATGCGCATTCGCTCAAATAAGATCGCCCATTTAAATAACATGAGAAAAAATTTCTTTTAATTTTTGAATTTTATAATTTATTAACGGTTCGATAAAATAAAATAATTAAGATATATTTGTAGAGAATTGAATGCTTAAATTTGTATTTATGGTAAATTTCTTATTTTTTTAAAGATATCGTTGGATATAAAGAAATTTACCCCCCCCCCCCTCAACGATTTCATTTGGCATAGTCTCATACATATAAAATTAACACAATTATTTCTTAATATGAAACAAATGACTCCTCATTGCCATCATAATACGTTAGTGTTTTTTTTTTTTTTTTAGTTATTGTCTTTAAGCTATAAGCTAAAATATAAGCCATTTTAGTTATTGTCCATAAGCATATTTTTATTAGTCATAAAAGCAAATAAATTTTATTTGTATTTGTATAATTTAAAACTAGTTCATTGTGTGTGTGTATTTTTTTTTTTTTTCATTGTAAAGTTTAATTTTTTTTTCCCAAATTATTAACACAAATTTATTTATTTAAAAAACAAAAAAATGCCTTTGCTCAGGCTGCGTGGACAAAGGCCGGGCCATTATGTGTATCAACATGGTGATTTTTTATATCATAAAGATCCGAATAATTCAAAAAGATTTTTATGCTCTTTGCGGACAGCTTTTTCTCATTGCCCGTGCGTTTTAAAAAAAACTAAGGATGGCATCCAAGTTGATGAAGCCCGTCATAATCATCCGCCACCTCAGACAGTACAAAGACGACAAATTATTAACGATTTAAAAACTGCTGCATCTTCTAGCAATCGTCGAGCAAGTGATATCATTAATGATGTTTATCGGTAAGATCCACTTATTATATTATTAAGGTAGTTCACTCGCCAAATGAAATTAAATCATGACATCAACAAAAATGTCTAATATTTAATGGAAAAAAAAACGCAATTTTTTCACCGATTGTAAGACGAGATATTAACAATCAAAAAGTTCATAATTAACATGCTAGAGATCTATCAAGTATAAAAAAACATGTAGTTTCCTGAATATCTTGGAAACGGTTCTTGCCATTTTTTTAAAAAACTTACCCACTGTTAAATGAAAAAAATTAGAAATTTTTTTTAAAAAACTCTAAATTTCTTGACCGATTTGTTTAAAAAATATTGATTTTTAAAATATAAATCATTTTAAAATACTCAACGTGTGGTGGGGTACAGCAATCACAACTCGGCAACGTTGCGGTCGTCATACTTAACCCGCGGAAATTCAAATGTCAGTTAGGTTCATTTTTGAGCATGAAAGTATTGAAGGTAAAAAAATTTTTGAAAAGTTTTTCGAGATAATTTTTATGGACGTTAAACATTTATTCAATGATTTTAAACAAACAAATAAATTATTTTTTGATATTTACTTATATTAATGATAGCTCGGCTGCCCAATTCCAAAACACAGTAAGTGACAAATTTTTCAAAATCGATTTTTTAGTATTTTTAGTTCCAATAGAGTTTTGTGAACATGCTTCTATACATATTTCAAAAATTTTATTTTTGTCAGTTACTGTGTTTTGAAATTGGTCAGCCGATCGATTGATCAGCTCGAGCTTTTCGAATAGCATTAGAATTTTGAAAAATTATGATGTCGAAAGTAGCACACATCGAATAATTTTTTTTTTAATTGTGATTTTCTTGTAAGTTTAAAAAAAAATTATAAAAATATGCACAAAAATTAATTCTCTCTCAAATTTGTGATTGTCAATAATAACAAACTATCTGTATATTAAACTCACACTATATAAAGATTGCTACCTATACGTTTAATCTAGGTATAGACTATTCAATATAAATGTTTGCAGCGTTGTCACATTTATTATACTCATCAGTGTGATTGTATTAGTGTGTATCTGTATATTTAAAACTAAAATGGATTGGATACAGTCTCTCACAAAAATAAGAAAATTCTCACATTGAGTATCTCTAACTTTTTGTAGTTACGATTACGCTATACTTTTGGCTACGAATGTCGCAAGTGAACTACCTTAAGGTAACAGATCTAGTATCCAATCAAGGAACTAGTACTTGATTACTCTATAAATTTGTATATATATATTTACTGAATCTTCTTTTCTTAGCTGTGTTTAATATTTATTATTAATTATTTTATTTTTTTTTTTTTTAGTCAATCTGATCCATCGGTCAAAGAAATAAATGCTTCTCGCTGTATTCTAAATAATCATAGGCGAGGGGTGGTGCCTAAACCACCTGAATCAATTGACTTATTATCCCTAACTATTGACAACTACAAGTGTCTCGAAGACTGCTACCAAGGGTGTTATGTCACTGATAATGGTTCAGTCGCTTTTTTTTTTTCAAATACATTTTTGTTGAAGAGAATAAGTAGATCATCAGAAATTAATGTGGCTGTTTCATACAAGGTATTTATTATAATCGTAACGACTGATAGTACTCCCAAAACGTCTTTTTGAAGGGTTCTCAAGAAGTCTTATGATAACTTCTTAAAGATGTCATTTTTAAGGACTCTTAATTAAGAATTCTTGAAGACTCCATAAATAAGACGTCAGTTTTTTGATATCTAATTGTATTCTTTTTTAAACTTCTTTATGAAGTCAAAACTAAAAACTTAAAGACGTCATGGTAAATTCATAATGATGTCTTATTTACGAAGCCAGAAAAAAGAACTCTTTTTAAAGACGTCTTATTGAGTTCGCTTGAGAACTTCTTAAAGACTTCTTTAAGATGTTGATGAGACGTCCAAATCATAAATAGGAACTCATTCAGAACTCATTAAGACGTTATTTTGCTATCTGGGCTGGTATTTTAGATTCAAATAATTCATTTTAAATCAATGGAATGATGAATCATCTCTATACCGGGTCAAAATGATTCCTTAATAAATTATCTTTGTATTATTATACAATTTAGTCCATTTTATTGTAATCAAAAAAGTGTAGAGATGATTTAACGTAACTGAATTTGTTGAACAAATAATTTTAATCGTAAGGTACACACAGCGCGCTTGAGGTGTGTAATACATCTATTTAAAAGACATATATATATATATATAATTCAGTCAGGTATAAAAAAAATCCTCTCAAAAGAGAGGCTCGAAATCCCAATTCTAGTAAGAGCTCAACGAACGTTCATTTCGCTATTTAAATTGCATGTAAAAAAAAATTTTTTTGTCTTTTGAAAATAAATATATTCAAAATTTTTTTTTTGAAAATCATAGTGCATAGTCTTGTAGAAAATTGAATTTTTTATAAAAAAAAAGCTCCTGCATGTCCTCTGTAGAGAACTAATAGAAAAAAAGTTACGAAGCTTTAAACTATATTAAATAATATGACTTCATGTTTTTATTATATTAAACAGTTTTTTGACAAAAATTCAGGATTTTTCATTTGAACCAATGCCACCTGTAAATTTTTTTTTTTTTAATACATGCAAAAAATTTGTCTTACTTTCGAAACATAACTTGTGTTTTTAACTTAAAAACACAATAATAAAAAAAATTAAATTCTTACAAAAAAAAAATTTTTCATTCGAAATTTATACGGAAAAGAAGTAAAATCTCAGGAATATTTTTAAAAAACCGGAATGATTATACATTAGGGTGATTATACTTAAGCGATATTTTTTTTTTCTGTCCTACCTGAAAAATTAACAATTTATAGAACAAAAAAAACATTTCCACTTGAAAAAGTATCCTTAGTTAATTAGGCGCTTAGCGCATCTAAAAATTCTATTTCCCATTTAAATAGCATGGAAAAAAAAATTTTTTTTTCTTTGTAATTTGTTACCTCGGCAATGGCTCATTGTACAAATAAGCCTAGTATACATTTTCGTAGGGAATTTAACGTTCTACAAAAAACTCTCTTATGATTTTTTGATAAATCCATCTGTTCAAAAGTTATTAGAGCTCGAAGTCAAGTTAGAGTAAATTTTGAGATCTTTTTACTTTTCCGGCGAAACTATCGGACTTATCAAAAAATGTCATAGAATCTTTTTTGTAGCCAATTCTATTTTCTACAAATTATCATTGATAAATTTTTTTCAAATTCTACATTGTTTTCTAGTTATTTCCATTTTTATGCCAAGTCCCTAAAAAAATTGTGTGCTGATCGATTTTAGGGGCTTGGCATTCGAGCTCCAATAACTTTTGAACAGATGAATTTATCAAAAAATGATAAAAGATTTTTTTTTGTTGAGTGTTAAATTCCCTACAAAAATTTATACTGGGCTTAATCGTACAATGAGCCATTGCCAAGGTAAGAAATTACAAACTAAAAAAAATTTTTTTTCCATGTTATTTAAATGGGAAATCGAAGTTTTAGATACGCTAAGCCCCGAATTTACTATGGTACATTGATATACTTCTATTTTTTTAGTCATTTCCAGAAACTCCATCGATTTCTCAACTTATGTCGTTTCATTTAAAGAAAAACGATAAGGTATAATGTCTATTTCTTATTTATACAGTTATTGTCCTAAAAAAAATTAATTTAAATATTTATCATTAACCAGAGTATTCTAGGATTACTTGTCATTTGTAGCTCGAACTCATATGAGTTATATTCTGGTATCTGGACTTTTATTTGTGGAAAAATTCCGAACATCAAGAACTGTCTTAAAACTATATTTTGTGATTACGATAATGATCTCGTTCGCGCAACCAGAGATATATTTCCTTCTCTGGAAATTAGGGGATCATGGTTTCATTTCATCAGAGTGAGTAAAATATCAGTTATATTTAAAAATTAATTGAAATTTTGTTCAATTTTTATCATAATTGAAGCGTTCGAACGTAAATAATTTTTTTTTTATTTGTACCTAGCTATGGACCAGGAAATGGAAAAGCTTGGATTTGCCATTTGATTCAATCCATCCAATTTTAAAATTGTGTTGGGTTCTCCCTCTACTTCCTGTGGATAAATTCAAAAGTGCGTTTGATATCATGTTGTCATTGGCTGGAACAGACGAAACAAATAGTTTCAATTTAACAATGTTTGTTACTAATTTAAAAGTATGGTGTGAACCTTTAGCACATATGCTGTCATTTACTAATGATGCTGATGAAAATGATATTAATATATCAGAAGATTTTATTAGAAAAATTGAGAATCATCTCGGTTACAAACCCAAATTACATCGTTATTTTGGTAATTATTCATATTTTTAATACATATTGTAACACTCATTGTAATTAAATCCTTATAGATAATATTGCTAAAGTTATTGAAACGTCGACTGAACAATGGAAAATTAAAGATACTAAAAAAATTCCCCGCAAAGCATTCCAAATTCGGATCGATAAGACAATAAGATCGTTTCAAAATCTATTAGTAAAGGATAAAATTACTATCAATGAATTTGTGATTAACATATTTAAAGACAAGGCTTTTGTTAGAGAAATCAAACACCAACTTTCACATGCTCAATGTAAGTGTTTATAATTATATTTGACCTATTTGCGAAGAATTCATGTCAATGAAGATTGTTTTATCATTTTCCCTGATAGCCAAGTTTTTTTAAGGCGTAGAGGGAGCAGTGTCCTCAAGTGATCCCTTTGAAACCATCTCCCATGCTGGAATCACCGTAGTATTACTTCAGCATGGGTCTGTTTGTCTTCTTCTGACTGTCGTTTCTCTGTTGCAAGCCCTACGTCCTCCGTTCTTAATAAGTTAAGGGGTACGGGTTCCTGTCTTACCTAATTGCTATTTTCTTTCTTTTCCTAGCTGCTAACTGCTGCTTTTTCAAGCTTGGATAGATGGAATCTTATCTTACAGAGGATTGATTCGATATAAGCTGCGATAACGGCCCAGTTAGGCTCCGAGACTAACATCAATCTAATCACGTTTCTAATTGTGAGCCTGAAGCCTACTTTCTTACTAGTTTTTTCTATGAGCTGACTCTATTTACTGCAGTCGAAAAACGCTTGCTGCGCACCATCTATTGTTCCTTCACAGTATACGCAGTTTTGAGATCCCCATCTTCGCATCCTATATAAGTACGATAGGAATACTACATGATCTGTAAAAAAAACTGTGTGGGAGAGTAATTTATCTCCCCATGCTTCCTTTTCATCTACGAGGCCAAGTCGGGGATTAGTACCACGGTCCACTGTTCTTTATGGTTGGTCTTCCATCGTTCGTTTCACAATTGTAGGGTTTTCCCTTTTTCAGCAGCTTTTGTTTCACTACTGAGCACGTTTGTTTTGAGGAGTGCAAGCAGTCTATTCCGCTCTTGTGCTAGCTTGTGCGATCTTGAATTTGAGTTTAAAACTATATTAATAAATTAAAATATATTTTTATTAATAAATAATAATTTTTTTTTGTAGATAAATTGGATAATGGTGTGTTAGAGAACATACCCAATTATCGGCTTTTTATGAGCAATCCTAGTTTAAACATTAACGAGGATGAAAATGCATCAAGCATTAGTGAAGAAAGCTCTAATGACAACAGTTCTAATGACAACAGTTCTAATGACAACAGTTCTAACGACGAAAATTCTGATAGCGAAAATTCTGAAGAACAAAATAGTGGATCAAGTAGTGAAGACTAACCAAAAATGCAGCTAAAAATTACTTATTATTAAACAAATAGTTTTAAAAATAATATTATTTAAAAGATATATATTTACAAATCTTCCGTCCAAGCACCAATGAAACTGGATTGTTGCGAAAAAAAGATACCGGGGTAAAAAAGTTTTACTGCCTGGAAAATTTTCTATTATTAATTGAAAACAAAAATTTTCTTGTCAAGAAATTTTTTCTAGTCGTAAGAAAATTTTTGTCTTTAAATTATAACTCAAAATATTTCTTGCATCTTTTCCGTGTGTGTCGTCTCAGGAAGAAATAATTTATATCTGCAGAGACGTAAACTCTGCATTCCGTTCAGACATGTAGTAATAATTTTTTCATTATCTCGATGTATGTAGATCTATTTAAATGAAAGATTGTTGCCAGCAAAAGATAGTATTTATAATTTATAATATTATTAGATAGTATTTACGAAAGATAGTATTTATAATTTTATGTTATACGTTATTAATTTGTAAGGTAAGAGTAGAGGTAATATAAAGATACGAATTGTATTAAATATGATATAAATTTATTTATTTATGCAGCCACATGAACTGGAACCGTTACGTTAGTTTTTTTAGCTTCAAACGATTGGCATTTACCGTGCGTGAAATAACGCAATATTGTTTATATGAGTATGGTACGAATGGCTTAAGGGATTAATTAATTAATTAATTTAAAAATATTATTAATTATTTAAAAGGGTCATTAGATTTTTCGATCAATGTAACCACTCGAATTCAGTGGACTAAAAGTTTTTGTATTCCAATTTAAATAAAAAAAATTCAAAAAGTGTGAAATTCATTTATATTTTAAATTGATTATTATTTGAAGTGTGCAGTTGACATAATAACAAATAAAATGAGTACCCACATCATCGTGGGAACTTCTAGTTGCGGTATCATTAATTCTATTCATTTTTTACGGAATTTTATCGACTTTTCGTATATCGTGAATGAAAAAAAATTTTTTGGAAAATAAAAGTATGGTTATAATTTTTTTTTTTTTGTAATTTTCAAAAAATGAAAGCTTTCATGTTATAACTGAAGTAGTCGCGAGCAAAACGAGTACACACAACAGTAAAAACTTCATGATTAAAATGAAAAGGAAGGAAAATAAATGAAAAGAAATTAATTAAATTGCTCAATTATTAATTTTTATTTATACTTTATTTATCGTTCATACGTTATTTATTCATACATTATTTATCGTACTAGTCATATATATATATATATATATATATATATATATATATATATATATATATATATATATATATATATATATATATATATATATATATATATATATATATATATATATATATATATATATATATATATATATATATATATATATATATATATATATATGGTATTATATATTTTATTAAAATTTTTATTCTATATGTATAGTAGACTGATTAAAAAAAATCAACTAATTTTTTATTTCTTCATTATATCGAAAATATTGTTAGAAATGATAAAAAAAGAATACTATGAAAATTTGAGATCTTAATATTGAAATTTACAACTCCCGCATGACAATTTTCTATTTTCCGTTTAAATACCATGGAAATTTTTTTTTTAAATTTCGCATTCTATCATTCATCAGCTAATCAGTGTATCGGAAAAAGCAATGACTACTTCTGTTAAAAATTAAACGCTCTACAAATAATGTCTCTTATCATTTCAAAGTTATTTAATTTTAAATATTTTTTAAAAAGTTTGGCAACGCAGCAAATTTTACCGCGGTTGCGCATGCGTCGAATGCTCTATTTGTTTGGTGATATGTACGAACAGGTGAATCGCGATTGGACATCACACCGACCAGAATTAATGGCCGGCATTGTATAATCTATACCTATAAATAGTGTTTTACTTTAAAAGTTAAAAATATTAATTATTTGCGTGTTAATACTATTTTTTACTAAAAGGTATGTCTTTATTTATCAATTTTTTGAAATAATTCCTGCAAATTGTTATTGTTATAGGGAGTTACATTTTATTTCAGTCTGTCAGGTAATTAATGGCTTCCGTATTACATTTATTTTTATAGTATCAAACTTTATTTAATTCGATTATTATAAATTGGATTTCGAATGAAACTGGAAATAGCAGTACGATATTTTTTTCAATTTTTACTAACAAGATATGCATATGTATGTAAATTACTCATGACATTATGCATTTAAACCTTTAACTATTCTTATAATGCTATTTTCCATCATTTTTTACATAGACATTTCATTTAATTTTTTTAATGAGATAAGATCTCCCATACCCGCTCACTTTCTATTGGAGTGAGATCAAATCACCCAATATAAAAATCAAATAAAATTTAAAACCATATTTTTTTTTTTTTAGTAATTTTTTGTAGTTTTAAATATTAGAATAAAATTTTAATTTGAAAAATAATGTTTATGATTAATTATTAATTTTATAAATAAGGTCTTTGAATGTATATATACCCATAGTCACTCACTAAAAGTTGTGATGTAGCCTTACTTGATCGACACGTAACCCTATAGTCACTCAAAGACAATATCAATTTAGCTATGGTAAGTTTTTGATTTGGAAAATAATTTATAAAGTCCATTACTTTATTCTATCATAATATGAAATTTTATGAATTTTAAAAACATATTTAATAAGACATAGTTATAACTTCTAAAAAATTTGACGTAACCTAAATTTAATCTAAAGAATGAAAATTGAATTAAAAAATACCCGTCTGAGCGCAAATTTGAAAACAGCCACTTAATTTAAATTTACAATCTATTATAAAATAATTTGATACATTATATTTTAATATATTTAAATTCACAAATAACTATTCACAGATAACTATTTATCAATATAATAATTTTTTTAGTTGAAATTTTTCGATTCATTATACTGAGTGGGTATAGGGGCAGTTCTCAATCATTTGATGTTACCCGTACCATTCATTTCGAATTAGTTCTTTGTTGTTATCTCTGAATTACTACTACAATTTAATGAATTTTAAGTTACAGTTGCAACTTACGTAACTTGTATTATCATATAATAATTAATTGTTATAATAACTGTTATACTACATAAACTAAAAAATTTTACAGATAAGAAATGAAACCAGTGAAAATACCTGGATTATTTCCAAATTCATGGAGATATGTATTTGGTGAGTTTACTTTTCATAAAAAAAAAAAATTGAAGAAACCCACATACACGTGTACCTACAAACGAGGATACGAGAATTGTAATGTAACGATTACTAAAGAAGGTGGAAAATATATTCAAAGACCTCCGAAACACAATCATCCCGCACCACCGAACTCAAAATTAAAACAATCGTTAGAGAAGAAACTGGAAAACCTAGCTACTACATCTCATTTATCATCTAATGAGATTATCAATGTATTATGTGAAAGGTAAATTATTAATTTCATTGCTTGAATCATTCGGTGGGGTTTTGAGAAATCAAGATATTGTATTTTTCCTCATGGTAGATTTTTCAACAAATTATGTTATGATTTTTCATAATTGGTCCAAAAATACAATTGTTTAAAAAATTCATATATGTATGTATGAATACTTGTATGTATATATGTATATTGATAATATAACCAACAATATCATCACGATAGCTTCGATACTACTTATCTGATCTTAATGAATTTTTCTACAATTATTCTATAAGCGATTACATCGCGCCCCTAATGCCAAAAAGGCATACGCTGTATATAGATCTACCATAAAGCCAAAAAGGCATATAAATTTTTTTTTTTTGCTCAATCGCTTAGGAATGATTTAAAATGAATATTTTGATAATAAAAAAAATTAAAACCAAAAAGGCCTATAAATATACATAAGTCTTTTTGCTTTTAGGCACAATGATCATTAATGCTAAAAAGGCATATAAAAAAAAAGTATATTACCATGAAGTTAAACCCGTGAATTCAAATTTAAATATATTAAGGGAAAAAATTAAAGTAAAAAAAAATTTCGAAATTTTTCAGTGAGTTTTGAGTAGCTGTATTTATATGGATAATGGTCGTATTGTGAATTTAAAAAAAAAAAAAAAAACATTTTGAAGCTCGACGATTCTAATTTTCAGATTTTTTGGTGAAAACTTTTTAGGAGCTACTTATCGCTTTAGAATCACGAAATTGATCAAAAAACAATATTTTAAGTATTAATGCCAAAATGGCCTACAACAGCAAGCACATGCCTTTTTGGCATTAATTTTATTTTTCATTTTTTAGTTAATGCTAAAAAGGCGCATAAATAAAAAATCATTAAACTCATTCATTTTTTGTTAATAAATATTTAATTAAACCAATTCATTGATTTTATTGATTTTTTATTTATACGCCTTTTTGGCATTATCTAAAAAATTAAAAATTAAATTAATGCCAAAAAGGCATATGCTTGCTGTTATAAGCCATTTTGGCATTAATATTTAAAATTCTGTTTTTTGATCAATTTCGTCACTCTGAAGCGACAGATGAATTAAAAAAAAAAGGAATGCCTTTTTGGCCTTAGGGACGCGACATATTAAAGTTTTTTAACACGCGTTAAATATGTTGAAAAAGCTTCCATTTAAGCTCTTAACCTCTATGTTTTCACTATTTCTTGTAATAATTTAAAAGTCTTGAAAATTCAGAAAATGATCGCAGAAATGTTTTATATGGCTTAAAGTGTCGATAACGTGCATTACACATTACAATCAAATTTTATTAAATTTATTTTCTAAATAATTGATAATCTTTCAATTTTCTTAGAATTTTATAATTTTTACGTATGTCATTTATTGATTATGACAATTCAAATGCAACTATGAAACTTATTATGAATATAACACCTTTTCATCACAATAGTATCCATCATTCGTATTAAATGTTGATGAAATTTTCTGTACTCTTTCTATGGTGATTATTTCGATTTAACTTAAAAATAAGCTGAGTAGGTCAATTACTTCAAAAGTCCATTTCCAACAAATATTAAAAAATTCCTGAATGTTTTTTAGTTTGTATCTATTATCGACAAGTATATAATTATTTTATTTTAGCAGAATATTAATTTATATAAATATTTTAGTGCTGAACAATCTGAAGTACGACGTGGCGCCATGAAAACTCGCGTGTCTCGTACGAGAAAAAAAGCTTTGCCAAAAGTTCCGGAATACTTTCACGAACTAAAAGATACTATTCGAAAATATTCCAAGACGTCATGTATTTATCGTGGACAAATTGAAGCAGAAGATGGATCATTAGCCATAATGCTTTCTACCAATGAATTAATAACACTGATGGGAGATTGTGATGAAATCCAAATTGATGGAGTATATGAGGTACAATATTTAAATTTAACTACATTTTTTTATTTATTTAATTGATTTTATTTGTATTATTTAATTAATTCAAATAGTTTTTAATTTATTACTAATAACCATTGAAGGATTTATGAAAAACCGAAGAATTTTAAATGAAACAAAGGAATTCCGATTATTTCTTTCAAAATTTTTGAGATTGGTTCAATCTTTACATATGTTTTTTTTTTTTTTTAGAGTGTGGCTTTCTTTAATTTCAATAGTTACTCACTGAGCCTTGAATTTACGCCTACTTTACCTTAGCTTAGCTTTTTTGTTGCATTAGATGACTTTTTACCAATTATTTACATAATTTCGTTTGATAAACGTTTGAAACGTAGTTACATACATAAATGTACTATATTTTTATCGTCTCGAAAAGTTGTCTTAATCGACAAGTCCTACAGACGATTCATTTGGTGATTATGTGTAGTTCAATATTCATTTATTTCCTGTCGTGTGAAGATATTTAATAAGTATTTTTTATTGTCCTTATTCCTTACTAAGCTGTCAACATTCTTGTGTCTTATGGATAGGAAGAAAACGGTTTTTGAAATTGGTATTGAGTACATCTAACGTAAAGTATGAAACTTAGATAATAACTTCCCATTTTCTGGATAGGTGCTTTGTAATTTTGACAAAACAACAGATTTAGTTTTATCCAAGAAATTTGAATTTCTTAATCTGTTGCTTTGTCAAAATTACAATACACCTCGTAAGTTCGAGGTATTTTAAAAATTTTTACGTTATCAATAATTTGTACAATAATTCCATACTGTCCTCATATTACTATGACATAGTAATTTTACTATAAATTTTTTATGTAAAAAATACTGTAAAATTCTTTTTTTGTAGAGCTTCAGTTCCCTACGAAATTATACGTTGAATTTAATTAACTGTTCAATGAGCCATTGCTGAAGTATAAAATTTCAAACTTAAAATTTTTTTCCTACGTTATTTAAATGGGAAATAGAAAATCGTGATGAGACACCTGGGTAACATTAATACTAAGGACTCAAATTTTAATAGGCTTCTTATTTTACCTACCTGCAAGTATAGAAGCTGCTTGTTCGTTGAAAAAAAAAGTTGCCATAAAATGACACACCGTAATATGCACCCACACACACTCGGACATGATTCTAGAAATGATCAGAACAGTTTCTTATGTCCTCAAAATGTCGATATCTGATGAAAACTCGATTTTCGAAATGGAGGTAGAAATAATAACTTCCCGAATTTTTGAGTATTTACAAATTTCTTACCGGGAAGTATAAAACTACACTAGTTTCAACTCTTCTATGTTTTTTAGTAGAATTAATAATTGAGAAAATTTTAAAAAGTTAAGATTAACAATTTTCGAGTTCTTTGAGCTCGAAACGAGCAGTAAGTTTTTAATTTGATCCACCGGGTCAATCGTTTTCAGATTTTCTTTTATTAAATTATAACCATATACTTTACTCAGATGAAGTTAATTAAGTATTATTTAAAAATTTAGGTAATTTTCATAATTTGTTTTGTGAGAAGCGTACAAAAAAAATTATTTTTAGTTTGATTCTGCGGCCTATAATCTAAATTTTCCTATTTTTGAAATACCATTTTTCAAAATATCGCGTCCCTAATACCAAAAAGGCGTATAAATAAAAAATCATTAGAATCAATGAATTGGTTTAATTAAATATTTATTAACAAAAAATGAATGAATTTAATATTTTAATGATTTTTTATTTATGCGCCTTTTTAGCATTAACTAAAAAATGAAAAAAAAAATTAATGCCAAAAAGTCATATACTTGCTGTTATAGGCCATTTTGGCATTAATACTTAAAATTTTGTTTTTTGATCAATTTCGTGATTCTAAAGCGATAAGTAGCTCCTAAAAAGTTTTCACCGAAAAATCTGAAAATTAGAATCGTCAAGTTTCAAAATGTTTTTTTTTTTTTTTTTTTTTAAATTCACGATACAACCATGATCCACATAAATAAAGCTACTCAAAACTCACTGAAAAATTTCGAAATTTTTTTTTACTTTATTTTTTTCCCTTAGTATATTTAAATTTGAATTCACGGGTTTAACTTCATGGTAATATACTTTTTTTGTTTATATGCCTTTTTGGCATTAATGATCATTGTGCCTAAAAGCAAAAAGGCTTATGTATATTTATAGGCCTTTTTGGTTTTAATTTTTTTTATTATCAAAATATTCATTTCAAATCATTTCTAAGCGATTGAGCAAAAAAAAAAAATTTATATGCCTTTTTGGCATTAGGGACGCGATATATTTTTAATATTTATTTCAAAAAATTTTTTTAATTTAGAACAGCATACCACTTATTCCATTTTTTATTTTTAGTCTATCCCTGTTGAACCCTCCATGGCACAATTACTAATATTCTATTTGCGGCGTAATAATATCGTGAGTAAACGACAATGAAATATTCAATAAAAATTATAAATATAAAAAATGATTTTGAAAATCCAAAAATGGAGTAAACGCTGGATCAAAAATTATTATAGATCGAGCAGACACATAACATAATACAGGTTGCATAATACATGCTTGTGTACTATGAATCTCGATCTTCACGGAGTTGATCTGAAATTTTGAAATTGTGCCTTCAATTATATTTAGTTAATAAAAATGATTACTTTATTTATGTTGTAGGGATTACCATGCCTATTTATTCTATGCAATTCTACAACTCAAGCTTTATATTCGGCAATATTGAAAGGTCTCGTAGAGCGCATACCCACCATGAAACAAAATTTAAAATCAATATTTTGTGATTTTGAACCGGCGTTTATCGCAGCTGCGAAAAAATCTTTCGATGATATAAAACTACAAGGGACTTGGTTCAACTATATTAGAGTATGTATATTCAATAACATTTTCAGCGTTAAATGATAATAGAAAAAATTCTAATTTGAACGTCACTGTTTACCCAAACTTAAAGTGAAAGTACCCTGTTTAGAAAATCTCGTACAATTCAATAGATTCTCATGCATTCCTATAGAGATTTAAGAAGAATTTAATAAGAATAAATGAGTTCTATGAGAAATGCTATAGGTAAGTGTAGGGCCTTAAACATACAACTATAAGAATCTATCGGATTTTTTAAGCAGAGTAGTAAGCACGCAGATTGAGTGACCCTGCTTTTTTCTTTTTGAACAAACACTATTTTTTACCAAATTGTTATTTGAAATTGTTTTAAAATGAAACTTTAAATTAAATTTTTCTGTCCCTTATAAAGGTTGCCAGTAGACTATGGAGGACTCTAAACTTGAAAGACAATTTAAAGCATGATATACTTCGATATAGTTGGCTTATACCATTACTTCCACCTAATCGCTATGAAGAAGCTTTTAATGAAATAACTGCTACCATACAAGATACCAATGAAATATATGATGAATCTGAGGAGGATCTTATTTCATTTATACGGTGTCTAAGGGGATTGATTGGGTCAAAACCTGAGCTAACTTCCTATTACAATAATCATGAAAACGCAATAAATGTAGCAGAACATTTTAATAGACATATTGCTAATAACCTTGGAGGTTATAATCCAAATTTATTTACATATCTTGGTAAGCAATAAAAAAAATCTGAAAACCGGATGACCCTGTGTGCCATCTCATAATTTTACCGTTATTTTCAAGCTTAGAGAGCTCAAAAAGGTTATTATAGGCAAGCTTATGAGCTCCTCAAGTTGAAAAACAAAGATAGTTATTATTTTTTAAATATTTCATCGCCAATATCTTTTTAACTGATAGACCGATTTTGACGTTTGAGGTAGCATTTGACACAATTTTTAATCTCTAACACTGAAAAGTCTTTGGAAATAATGAATTGAATGATTTTGATAGGAATTATTAAGTCGTTTTGAATGCCACCTCAACGATCGAAATCAGTTAATCCGTTCAAAAGCTATAGAATATTTACATTCATGCGTATCTTTAACAGATACCTTCACAGAACGGACAGAAACAAGTATCACTACCCGCAGTTAATTATATAACCGATGCTCGTTGCAGCTTTATTACTCTAATTTATTTGTTAGTTCCTTCAGTTAATTCTTTTTATTTTTCAAGTGATATCTTTAATTAATTGAAATTAACAAAAATGAGTAAAATAATAATTCTACAACACAATTTTTTAGAACGAATAAGAAGAAATTGCATTGATAGCCATGAAAAATGGATGAAGCTAGAGAATGGAGAAGAATTAATTCGATTTCAACGCAATCGAAACATTTTCATTAATCGACATATTATTGAACAGCTGACAAGACTCGATAGCGGAGAGCTTTCAATGATTGATTTTTTCAAAAATGCTGCGACAGCTACGATGATTGATGAAATACTCCACCAGCTTCAAATTGTTCAATGTAAAAATTATTACTAAAACTATTATGAAATAATATCGCGTCCCTAATACCAAAAAGGCATTCCTTTTTTTTTTAATTCATCTGTCGCTTCAGAGTGACGAAATTGATCAAAAAACAGAATTTTAAATATTAATGCCAAAATGGCTTATAACAGCAAGCATATGCCTTTTTGGCATTAATTTAATTTTTAATTTTTTAGATAATGCCAAAAAGGCGTATAAATAAAAAATCAATAAAATCAATGAATTGGTTTAATTAAATATTTATTAACAAAAAATGAATGTATTTAATATTTTAATGATTTTTTATTTATGCGCCTTTTTAACATTAACTAAAAAATGAAAAATAAAATTAATGCCAAAAAGGCATGTGCTTGCTGTTATAAGCCATTTTGGCATTAATACTTAAAATTTTGTTTTTTGATCAATTTCGTGATTCTAAAGCGATAAGTGGCTCCTAAAAAGTTTTCACCGAAAAATCTGAAAATTAGAATCGTCGAGCTTCAAAATGTTTTTTTTTTCTTTCAAATTCACGATACGACTATTATCCACATAAATACAGCTACTCAAAATTCATTGAAAAATTTCGAAATTTTTTTTGACTTAAATTTTTTCCCTTAATATATTTAAATTTGAATTCACGGGTTTAATTTCATGGTAATATACTTTTTGTTTATATGCCTTTTTGGCTTTATGGTAGGTCTATATACAGCGTATGCCTTTTTGGCATTAGGGACGCGATATATTATATAGCAAGGAAAGAAAGTTGGACATTAAAACCCGCTTGTGAAACTGTCTCGGTGAACCGAAGTCAAAGATGACAAACACACGCGTTAAGATATCCTACTTTCTGCCGTATATATTGTATTTCTCACCATATCTTCAGAGTAGAAATTTTAACTTCTAATGTCGATACGGTGAAAAATGCTAAAAAATTTTAATTAATGAAATCGACGATTTTAAAAATTGTTTTAGATCGAGGTGATGACAGAAAATCAAAAATTCCCATTGACATTCTTTTGGCATCTGAGAATGGTAATTAATTATCAAGTTTACAACTCTAAATGCCGCCAAAAAACCGAGTTGAAGAGAAGGAAAAAAGGTGCTGAGGTCTTTCTACAACATAGTTATTATTACAAGTTCAATATTTCTCTCGTCTCCGGCGGAAAACGTTAACTTTCGTCCCACTGTGCAAAACGAAGTTGCCGCTTTCCGCCATCGTCGAGGAAAAATAATATATTACATACCTTGGGAAGTAAATAAGAAAGCCTCAGATCATATGTTCGTTGACCTTGGCTTCGGCTCGGCCAACAATTACATGTGATCTGACACATTTCTTACTTTACTGCCTTAGGTGTATAATATACTACATCACCATACCTGTGCCGAAAATTTTCATTCCTGCTCTGTTTAGAAAGAAGCTAGTAGTTCTTTTCTTTTATAAAAAAACAAATGACAAAAATTAGTGAATGCGCTATTCTTCCATTAAACAGGCAAAAAAATTTGACTTAAAGATGCAGATCTGGTGAAAAATCGTATACATACCACGGATGAAAGAAGGAGTAAAATGTTCTACTCTCCTTCCGTGGTGTGTAGTGTATCATTATAATTCAAAAAAATATTTAACATATTTTTCATTTATTTATTTGTTATTATTGTTAAATGATAATGTTTTTTTTTATTTTTATTTAAAGACAAAACATCCGGATTAAAAATAAAATGGTGCGAATCAACCTAAATTCATACATCAAGTAGAAAATCAGATTAAACTTAGAGCTGGATCCTAGAAATAGATCCTAAAATATTTCAGAAAAAGAAGGTTTTTATTATTTATTGGCTATATATATTTTTTTAATAATTGTACTATTTAATTTATAAATTAATTAATTATTAAAGGTACTGATCCGAAGTTTGTTTATGCATTTTTCAAACAAGGCCAATGCTCAGGATACTTTAAAGCCTATCGAAGAATATTAAATTCTGGGCAACAAAAAAAAGCTGCCGGTGATACTGGAACAAGACTGCGTGGAAATAGATGTCGAGATTGGACACAGCGTCGTCGGTTTTGACGTGAGAGATTAAGTATTTTTAGCAATTCCGTCATGGACACCGGACACCATGGCCGATTAACTTGTGTTGACTGAGAGTCAAGTAGCCAAGAAGACTAAACTAATACTTTCGAAACTTGTCAATATTTTGAAATATATTTTAATTAATTTGGATCAAGTATTTTCTGTAAGATTTTGAAAATCAATTAAATATTGCCTGTATATTTTTTCATCTGATCATATTATACGCAATTTAAAATAAATTAAGTACTAAGTAATGTAAAAAAAATAAATTAATTACACTATAATGAATTGTTAAATACCTATTTTTATTATTTTTTCATATATGAAGTACTTTAACATGGAAAATAACATTATTGAGATTTAAATTTAATACTGAAAAAACTTACCTCAGTTATAAGTATAATTATAAATATCTATGTGTATGTATGTATATATATATATATATATATATATATATATATATTGGTATTATTTAAATCGAGTATTTATTCTATTTTCCATATAAACACCTTAAATTTTTAAGTACTTGAAGCAATTTCTTTAATCAAGAATTATAATGAAATAATGAATAAAAAAACTGAAAGTAAATATCTAATTAATTTCAAAAACCTTACAAGTACATTATAAATTGAATCTTTAATGTGAATATAAGTAATTTTATTGAGATTGAGTGTAGAATTAAGTAATATTGATTTTAATCTAAAAAATTTTAATAGGATAAAAATATCATTTGTGATTACTGCTCCACTTTTGGACATTTAGAACTTAAGCGAATCAGATGAAGACAACGAAAGTGAAGATAACGAAAATAGAGATTTATTTTTTTTTAAATAAGACAGGAATTTTGTTTCTTTGAAAAGTAATCAATAAATTTATTATAAAAAATTAAATATTACTGAATTATTTGTTTTAATAATCATTTGTAAAAATTCATTTTTCAAGTTCTCAGTAAACTCTATTGTCACAGTATCAGGTAAGTATCAAATGATGATTTATCAACTACAAGTATTATTTCAAATTTTCCTATACAGACAAAATGATTTATATAAATTTAGTAACGACAAATAATATAATAATAAAAATGATCAATAAATATTATTATTCTAAATAGTAATTTTTTCATTTGTAATTAAAACGTTAATAATTTTCAGTTAAATATTAAAATTTAAAATTTATACAGGAAAAACTAATATTTGAAAAACAAAGTTGTAACATATATTAAAAATTCATGACACGTAATAAGAAATTTATTGTTTAGAATTCCAAAATTTCCTATATTGACATCCAGGTTCCAGTTTATGATTTCAAATACAAATTTTTAAGGTTTCTGTTTTTTTCGATATAAAAAAATGTTAAATTAATAAATAAAAAATAGGGCATGTTCAGAAACACACTATGGAAGAGAAAATATTCAAATCTTTCGTTCAGGAATATCCTCTGGTCGAACCTGAAGTGCGATTTAACATTACAAAGGTACTAATCACACCTGGATAGGTAATTCTTCACTTCCAGAGTATATTTCTGAACACGCCCATAGTTAGCGGACAGTGACAACAATTGAAACAAAAAAGTTAATAAAAAATAAATGCCTGTCTGTTGATTAGTACCGCGAATAATTCATTGACTAACATTCACAGATACAGCTTGCAACTTATTAAAAAAGTTTTTTTTGTGGTTTCTTTCGCTGGGATAATTGTTATTTTAATAGTTTTAATTTAATCTTGTTGTGTAAATTAAATGTGTCCATAGTTTTAATTTTACTCATTATAATCATAAGAAATTAAACATTTTATACATAATTGTATATATTATATCATATACATATTTGTATATATGTTACATTCTGTAAATATTTGTATTAAAAGTAATTGATTAGCATTATAAACAAGCTAGAAAAGATGCCAACCGACAGCGAATTATGTCTGATAAGAAGATCGAAAATAATCACCATGCTGCAGTGTGGTAAAACAAAAAAAGACATAATGGAAGAAGTTGGTTGTACAGTAAAGACAATAGACAAGTGGGCCAAACGGTATGCTGAAAATGGACAAGATGGTTTAACCGATAAACGGAAAACAAATCATGGTCCACGTAAAACATCAGCTGAAGAGGATGAATTATTCCTGGCTACTGCACGGGACAAACCGTTCCAATCAGTGGCTAAGTCACTTGAAGAATCCCAGCTGAATATCTCAGTGAGAACTGGACAGAAAAGGCTTCGAGAAAATGACATCATAAATAAACCAACGGCCAAAAAAAATGATTTAAATGATGAGCATCGTAGGAAGCGGATCCAGCATGCGCGAGACCATCTGAATTGGACCCAAAATCAGTGGGATGCCGTCATTTGGTCCGATGAAAAGGTAATTTCGTAAGATAATATACATGAACCTAAAAATTATGTATAATTTTTAATATTAATATTAATTATATTATATACTTCTAGAGCTTCAAATCATCTATGGACAATCGCAGAACAGTTTGGCGACCTCGAGGCGAACGATTAAACCCCAAATATGTCGTTCCAAATTGGCGATCAAATCGGATTTCTTCGATGTTTTGGGGATGCATGAGTGGAGTAGGGTTGATGGACCTCGTCCAAGTGGGCACTCACTTCAATGCTCAAGACTACATTGAAGTACTTGAGAACGTCATGTTACCAGCAGCTAGGCGAGTTTTCCCCGTGAATCAGTTCCCACAAATTACATTTATGCATGACAACAGCCCAGTACATACTGCTGGAATTGTGAGAGACTGGTTCAATGACCATGACGATATTGTACTCTACTCTCATCCACCAATGTCACCGGATTTGAATCCCATCGAAAATATATGGGGTAAAAAAAAAATTATATAATTTTTAAACATGAAAAAATGAAAATTATAAAAAATCTTTTATTTAGGTTTAATGGACCAAAAATGGAGTCCAGCAAACCGGCCAAAAACAATAATTGAGCTGAATAATTACACTGAACAGCTGTGGAATGAACTGAAGGATCGGCCAGACTTTTGCCGAAATATAGTTAACTCAATGAATAGACGTATGCAAGAAGTTTTAGAAAAAGACGGCTATTGGACTAAATATTAATTATTAATTTTATTATATATATGTGTATATATGTATATATATACATATATATAGATAATACATCATACATTAATAAATCTACAGATACAAAACATTTTTTTTCTTGAATTGTAGTTCGTAAATCATTTATAAATTACAGTAGTACATTTAGATATAGCCAGATATAATAGTAATATAAAATAGATTCTGAAGGAAAAGAGAGCATGAGCAAATATAGATCGTTATCAATCATCGATCGTTAAAAAGCAAAAAAAAAATTTTTTTTTTTCTTGGCAAAATTTATTTTATGACTGCGAAATATTATAACTGCAAGATTCACGAAGAGCTTAAAGGTCGTATCGGTAGATCGGAAATAAATAACGGCAGTGAAGTGTAGCGACATAAATGTTAATAGTTAATAAGAACAGTAATTACTTTTTCAATATCCTTGAACTCTTGACGTACCTGTGACTGAATGGATTTCAATACGCTTATTGACAAATTTCTTAGCTCATTAGTAATACGTTTCATTGAATGAATATGTCAACTGCCACTTGAGGAAGCTGCTTCATTCTCATTTTTTAGTACTTTCACTTGCATCAGTGCCTCATCTCACTCTTGTTCCGCGACTGAGACTTTTCTATTATCCTCTTCACTCTCCAATTGCCAAGCCGAGCAAGTGGCATGTGCTTGATTTATCCTCTTATCCCAAGTAGCCAGTTGTACACGAATAGAAGTCAACTCTTCTCTCAACCTTTGAACCTGCAACTTATTGCTTTGTATTTACCACTGTTCAACTTACTTTTCCCGTCACAAGTAAAAATAAATAGGAGGGAGAGACAAAGTGGATTTTCTATGAAAAAAATTATAATAGTATGAAATTTTTTTTTCTGATCCCCATATAAATATTCGGTGTCAAAATAACGCAACAATAAAAAGATGGAAACTTTTTTTTTAATGTGGGGCAAAATGGGTTTCCCTAAAAAAATGAAAACTTTGAATAACTCGAGATAAGTTTTAATTAATTTATTAAATTAATAATGTTTGAGTAGCCCGTAATGCCCCATCATGTCCATCAGATAATTTTTTATGAAGTTAAAAAAAAATATTAATATTGGAACCTTTTCTATTGCTATTATTTGCTTTCTTAATTTACTATTAAAAAAAAAAAAATTTTTTTTTACATCATATCAATCCCCAAAAATTTAATTAATAACTTAAAATTAAGTTTAATTAAATACTTACAAGTTTTAAAAAAAGCATTAGGATTAAATAGCATACTGGATAATTTATACTGATTTGAATTAATTGTTGAATTTGTACTGGAATTATGTAAATGTGCATCAGGTGATTTACTGTGTGCCACCCCAAACTAGCCCTTAAGCAGTCAAATTACTCTACTCATACATGATACTGAAAGTAAAGGACATCAGAGAATAAATATTTTATTTGTATATTCAATTATAATAAAAGAGTGACAAAGTTAGGATTCAAATTTAATGATATTTAAAAAGGAAAAATTATAATTACATAAATAAATGCAAAGAAAACCTTTGATATTTTGCCGGCTCCAGCCAGCCCTGTACAACCACTGTAGTACTCGTTGACGCCATTTTCTAGTCATTGTTGTTTTTAATATTATTATCATTATTATTGTATTGTTGATGGAATTTAATGGTAGCGCCACGCGATTACTGGTGGTAAGATACAAAATTATTCGTAAAACTTAGTTTATTTTTTCTAATAGAGAACTGTTGAAACTGAATTTAGTCAACATAGAAAAATTTTTAAATAGAAAAATTTTTTCATAGAATTGTTTTGTCATAGAGATATGCAGAATAGAAAAATATTAAGCAGAGTTGTATAGTTATGGAGAAATGCCATAATATAAATATGTTAACATCTAATTCTACCATATTATAGTAAATTTTGTAGAGACTTAATTTTTATAGAGATATATAGTATCGAGATATTTTGGACATGAATTATTTTAGAATATATTTATATTTAATAGAATAAGTTTACACAGAGATAATTTAACATAGAATTATTTTGCAACATAAATATATTTAATATTGATATTTTCGAATAAAAATCTATTTAAGAGAGATGTATGTTGGTAGAATGCTAAAAGTAGAAAAGTAAAAAGTACGCTTGTAACCAGGTACGGTATGAATACTCTGCGCTGATTGTATATATATATATATATATATATATATATATATATATATATATATATATATATATATATATATATATATATATATATATATATATATATATATATATATATAGTATATTTTTATGTATAATGGTTGATAGATAATATCAGATTTTATTTTAAATCACTTGGGATTAAATTAGTATTGGCCATGGTTTATAATATGTACTCTGTCTTAGATATTAATTAACATGTTCGTCAAATATATTATATATATTCGTGAATACGAATTGTCTTTAAAGTTTTATTGAATAGGATATGATATCCAGGAGGAAGAAATATATGGTAATTCACGATTATTTAATTTTTTTACGAAAAATGTTTTTCTTTTATTGTTTTAATGAAATTATTATTCGTTTAAAAATTTCTATCTACGGATGGTGACAATTAAAAATAACAATTTTTTAATCAATATTTACGATTCGTAAATAAATAAAAATATGTAAATATATAGACTTTTTACCAACATTTTCGTGGATACGCTGTTATAAAAAAATATTAAATTTAGAACTTCGACTTGATTTGGTTTCGTTTTTTTTTTTCCGTCCGATTTTAGATCTGCTCGAACTAGAAGCATTTGTTTTAACTTTTTGTTATAGTTATGAAACATATTTTAACCTGATTATAGTAAAAAGTTTAACTAGAGATCAAAATTTGACTGGTCTTTGAATATTCATAATTAAAAGATACAAAGTTTAAAATTGTAATCATTTTAAATATAGGTAAATAATATACATTCATAATTTTTATTCATTAAAAATTATTCAAGATGCAATTGATTACGATACTTATTACCCATAAATTGATCTTATGACTCTTCAAAACATTCAAAATTTTAATCGCTTACTATTGTGAAATTTGAAGAGAACTTGAAGTTTGAAAAATTGCGTTCAATCGCAATTCCTAAGCAGAGATCGCTTAATGATCATTAATGATTAGTATTTTATTGTGCTATTAAGTTGAATTTACGAAATCCTAATGCATATTTTTTGATATTCTTACAAATTTCATTCATCGTTAATATACAATCTAACATTTTTGTCATTTTCTATTAAATTTAAATTAAACGCACATTTTTCACCGTTAAAAGAACGTATTTCCTTTATTCAAATTGTCACAAGTTAATTACTCTAATAGCACACAGTTTGCTTTAGTAAAAGTTTACTTTACAAAAGTTTCCTTGAAATTTTGGTCAAATGTCCGTCAAAGTCAGACTTTTTGATTTTTTATGACAATTTGTATGCAATTTACTATTGAATTCGACGTGAATTTATTCCCGAATTAGAATGCAAACTCACTTCAAAAGTTGACCAGAAAAAAGTTGTCGTCAATTTTCGGGCTAATTATATGTCAATTTATTGTTAATTTGACTTGAAAAATTGTTAAGTATTTTTTCTATCGTCAAATTGAAGACAATTTTATGTATAAATTTGCTTACTTTTCGATTCAGTAAGAATGAACATTACCAACTTTTTTTTTTTTATAAAAATTTACTTCTAAATTGAAGAAAAATTGATTGCAAATTTTTATTTTCAACTTTTGCTGCCAAATTGTCGGCTAAGTCGGGCAGCAAATCGAAAGGCCTACAATTGGTTAGAAAAATCGATAATCGAAATGAAAACATCGATTGTTCGATTATTGATTTCGATTGCGCATCATTAAATCAAGTCAGACAAAAATCTAAACAAAAATTACATTGTAAGATTCTTGACGCGAATTTACGTGATTGTGATAGTTACAGAGAATGAAAGTTATTTATCAAGTAAAATCTTTTATTGAATTAATCAATTAAAATAAGTGATCAACATCTTTTAATAAGATGATATAGTGTACATCTTGATTTATGTGATTATTTTGCTTTATATCTTATGTATCAAGAAATAATACATAACCTTAACATCTGAAACATTTTATAACGAATTAATGTACAGATGATTTCTAATTATCATCAATTAATTAGAGATTGTTAATGTATATACAAATATATGCACATAAAAGAATATTTGTTTATATATTTAAATATTTGTTGTTTGTTCTGTCGATAACGGAAGTCCGATACGAATTGTCATCTTATCAACGCTAAGAATTCAAATATTTAAAAGAGTCACCACCTGGCGAGGTGTTAATTAAATTCATCACCACATCGAGTCGCACCGCAAACGCGCGCGCTCATTATAGCGTCGGTTTCGCTATGGATCATCGTCGCACTTATGCCTTCAGCATCTCTCTGTCACTCGGGTGTCTGATTTTTCCGTTCGGTCGAACCAACGAACCGGTGTCACCGCGTGTTGTAGTTCAGTTGACTACGAGTCTTACTACCGAGTGCACACGCTGTGAATATTCTGCTTTTAATTCTCAAGCTAGCAATTCCATATTCATCGAATAAATTAATTATCTGCTATAATTTAATTGCATCGAAGAGAGATAAGTATTCCTTGATATCGTCCAGGTATTAATTAGACTTATTTCATCGAAATCAACCAATATTTTGTCAATCTTAAATTCGCGCGGGTACTACGTCGTACTAAAAACAAGTCGGAACTTGTTACGCGTGAGTTCTACCCATTCAACCCGGGATTCATTCGTGTGTCATTAATTATTCAATTTAATTGTGTTCGGTATCTAACATTAATATTAATATTAATATAAATATTAATATTAAATAACAACAACACAAATTGACATTGAATAGTTAATAATCATATCATTCAGTCTTACTAAACATTCAGTATATCTTTAATTGAGATTTTCCCGCGTTCATAATTATCATTGTTCATAATTAATTATATCGCAATCAAGTACTTAAATTCAGCATACATTCAAGTAAAGGCCTAGTCGCCAACCAATAATCGGTCAATTGTAATTGATCAGATTCCATTCACTGCAGTAAATACTCGTCTCAGTCACAACCATAATCAAGTAATCTAATTCAATAGATTTTCTAAATATCATTTAATTCAACGACTAGTCGCATTATATTGTACATCAGCAATATAATTGAATTTCAATCTCGATCAAACTAACTTCATTCTATCATCATTCTACGCGATTCAAATCGTAAGACCGATCTGATCCATCGGTAATCTCGCCTCTGCGCATATACATTCGAAAGCTTTCACTCGATCTTATTTAGTACCAAGTACTATCTTATTGTCCCGCAGCGGACAATTGGATCTTCTTGCTTATATACAGACGTGTATATCTCGCACACAATTCTTACAAACTAAGTACGACGATCCAGCATCTCGTAAGATCTAACTGCATACGCTCATACATACGTATCACATACACCCGTACACATACGCACATATATCTGTATCGTTCTTGTGCCAATTGTTCAACGAGTTATCATCATTCTTCTATTATCAATATCCTCATATTCTCATTGTAACATCTTCAAAGGGTTTTATGCCGTAGTGTTTTCCCTAACTTTTTTTGGGTCAGAATATATTCTTCATTTTGATACCCAATCACGACTTTTATTTAATACTACCTACTTCACCCATTCATCCTCCTCATGAATTAAGTTAAGCTCAAATACTAATCTAATTTTATTTTCAGATTATTTAAATATTAATTAATAAATTAAACACAACAAAAAGGGATTTATTTCCCACTAACATTGTTTTTTACTTTTGTAAGTATTGTTCTTAATCATTCGATAACTTTTACTTTTTAATTGCTTGAATTTACGATGTCATACTCTACAAAACTTTAGAATCAAACATTTTTAATACATTCAATTCATTAATGCATTCCATAAACATGGATTAAATTAAAAAATTAAAATATTATTTCTATTATATATATATATATATATATATATATATATATATATATATATATATATATATCTTGGTGATAGTTTATGGTCTTAATTTTTAGAAAAATGTAAAAAGTTAAAACAGATAAGACAAATATAATTATTTTTCACTACGTAGCAAAATCTTTTTTGTGAGTTATGACATTGTACAATTGGGCCGTTAAATATCTCTGGTCGAAAAAGAAAAACTTAAAACAATTTCAAACAATGTAAATCCAAATGTCTTTAAATATCAGCGAATATATTCCTTTCAGCGTTTCAATTTTTACATTGTTAATTGTTTACGTTTTTATTATCAATCAAAAATAGAAATAATAAGTTTTATTATTGTATTATTATAATTTTTTCAATTTGTATTTTTACAGGTGTCATCGAAGAAGTAAAACAGAATCAAAAACAGAACACACAGAACATAAATTCAAGAGACAAACAAAATTTTAAGACTAAGAAAGTATAGAAATCTAAAAATAATTAATAGAAATAAGACTCGAACTAAAATAGTGAAAAATTAAATTAAAACCTAGAAAGAAAACAACAATCGAAGCTAAGACCAACTAAAAATTACATAAAAAAAACAGCTTTTGATCAAAATATAATTGAAAGATAAAAAACAGATCATTTATTTATGGAAATAATAACAATAACCTGCAATTAAGAATCAAACAAAGATTTTAATACATTTTATGTATAAAAAGAATAAGAATACAATAAGTAAACCTATACTAAGTTACAACAAAAGTATTTATAATTAAGACATGATTTATAAAAATTGTTAATTATTGTAGTGTATAGATTACAAGATAAATAATAATAATTTATAAAAAAAAAAATTTATAGCATACAATAATATAAATACTGTAAATATTATCAATCAAGAGACGCGGTCGAGTCTCGCGCCAAGTATGCATCGAACAATGTGAGAGCGCGATAATTTTGACCGTGTATCTATACCCGAACCAACTATCGATTTGTTGACGTATAAATTTAATTATCAAATTAAAAAAAAAAATGTCCAATTTCGATCTAAAATGACCTTCGATACATCATATAAATAAATAATTCGCTTTTGATTGCAACTTGAATCGGATCATTTGGTCCAGTACTTAAGACGTTATACCCCATAGCAACGTCTCATGCGCCAAATGTAAGTATTTTTCATATTTCATAATTTTATTATCGACATTTGTGCTATATATATTGTAGAAAGAGACAGAAATACCCAAACATGTATATTAAAAAGAGAAAGAAAGCGCGGTAAACAAACGAATTTCAAAATTAAAAAGCTTTATGTTTTTCACATAGCTGTCATTAATTATGTAATTGAATCGATTATCAATCATTACATTTAGATTATAATAAATATACATTTATAATCGTAATTTATTGAAAGATATTAGTTTTTATTTAAATAAATACATTAATTATGATTTATACAAATATATATTAAAAACATCGTTAAAAATAAATAGATTAAAAAACGTAAGTAAATGCTGTATATCTCAATAAATATAGTATCAGATGAAAATAAATACTGATTGAGTAACTTTCATAAAACTATAATTACAGCTGACCAATTTAAATTAATTAGGTAAATAATTTTTATTTGTCAGTCAAAGTAAATTTGAAAAAAAAAAAAAAAATATGAAATTGATCGCAAAGTAGAGCTGCGTAATATTATTATCTCGAATCAATGGTTACATGATGATCACATTGATTATATTGCGAATTTATTAAATCAAACTTTTAGTTATGCTTTCCAAGAATCATGGTCACTACAAGTCCCATCAATGATTAAAGCTCTTCCCCCGAACAAGAAACATATTCAAATGATTCATCAATTAGAGTCTGATTATTTTGATAATAATGCTTGGAAAATGGAAGGTGGGCACTGGATATGTAGTTATTATGATGGAGTAGGCATTACTTTATTTGATTCTTCGAGTGGAAAAAAAATAGTTCATAAGAAAGTTTTATCATTTTTAATCATGCTTTTTTCCTTCTATGACTTTAATAAGTATCCTGTTAAATTTGCAAAAGTCTAACAACAACGAAATTCTTAAAATTGTGGTTTATTCGCTATAGCATTTGCGATTTCACTGGCTTTTGGTGAAAACCCAGAAAATACTGAGTACGAAGATACAGTTATGCGTCAACATTTATTATCAATTTTCGATAAAAATACCCTCATTTTATTCCCTAAAAAAACACCCAGTCAGTTATTACCACAAAAAATTAAAAGAATATGTGAAATTGATTATAATAATAAAAATAAAGTATTCAAGTTAGAAGTACAGAAAGATATAAATTATGAACTTTTACATCAACCTCTTCAGGAAATTACCAATACAATAAAAATTAACACCAATAATATAATAAAACTTAAAAGAAATCTAATTTCTTCAATCAATACAAAAGAAGAAATAATTCTCAAAAAAATTCGTAAAGATGTAAATTCTCAGTCAATATTAGATTCAAATAGTTTGAACTTACTTGTACAAGGTAATAGATTAAATGACAAACATATTTATCAATTTGGATTACGTATGGAAAATTTCTCTGATAACATTCATCGTGATACATTATATTTGAATCAACCAAATAAAATCGTACCAGTACCACAATGGAAAAATCATATTCAAATATTATTTAGTTCAGATCAACACTGGATCACTAGTTTTTGGAACACTAAAACGCTCTGTATATATGATTCACTTAATCAATTTAAATTAAACAATGATCATACGACGTTTTTAAAACATTTATACCCGTTTCATAATTTATGCTATAATTCAATTCAATTTATGAAAGTTCAGGCTCAACAGAATGAAAACGACTGTGGGATTTTTGCGATTGCATTTGCTGTTTCACTTTTGTACAATCTTGAGCCAGAGAATATTATTTATGATAGTTCTTTGATGAGAAATCATCTATACAATATATATCAAACAAATACAATTGATCATTTTCCTACGATCGGTAATATGAATGTAAAATTAAATTCATCGACGTTAGTAAATATAAGAAAACGACAATATAAATCTACTTATAAGCGAATGACACGATTTAATAAAAATAAAGAAAAAACCATCATGAAAGAAGAAGAAATACTTTACGTGATGGTGAAAAAGTCGATATTTCTAATAAAAAAGTTAATTTTTCTTTAAAGAACATTACTCCACAAGAAAATGAAAATAATAATCTCATAAACGATAAAATAAATCAAAATAATAATAATAATAATAATAATATCGGTAAAAATACTAACGAGGAAATCACCAGTCGTGAAATAGATTCACTTAATCATGTTAAAAATAGTAAAGAAAATAAATTAGAATGTACTGAAAATTATAGTGATAATAGTCATGGAAACGACAATGAAAGTTTAGAATCTCATGGGGATAATAATAATTGTCAACAAGTCAAAAAAATAAACGATAGAAAACCAATAAAAAGTACTGAAATCTACATCCAAAATTTACATCAAAAAATAAAATTAATGGCCAAATCTAAAAAAGAAAAGGATTGTCGACTTGAAGCAGAAAAAATAATCAAGTACTGTTTGTGTCGAGGAGGAAGTTATGTTAAACAATTCAATATTAAAATTTTATTAGTCAAAAAAAAAGTGGACAATTTTCTTTCTTTGAATGACTCAAAAAAAAAACGATCTGTATATTTTTTGTGGCTCATTTAAACATACGCCTTCAACAGTAGCATACTTTGCTGAAACTATGTATTCATTTAATTTACGTCATGTCGTTATAGCGATGAATTTAAAGGGACAGTCAGTTAATGTATTACCAGTTATAAAGAATAAAAAAAAAAAAATTGAATGGAAGTGCAATGAAAATTGTATTACCACAACTGGAGAAATTCATCAGATTATCAAAGAATTTCGAAGTTTTCTTGGAAATATAAAAAACATGAATTTAAAAAATCTTTCATCAATTACGGCCAAATTTTTTAATGCCCACGATGATAAAAAGTTGCTAGGTCATCCTGTTAGCTGTTATAAGTCAAACGATTCATGTGAATCCAAATTTTTAATCCTCCAAGTATTATCACCACATTTTCCAGCTGTAAGGAGCTTAAAAAATGATATTTATAAGTTAATTAGATTTCATAAAGAAATAAATGCATTAGATCAAGCATTAGAGACTACTAATTTAGATAAATTAATAAAAATAGCTCAAATTCAAATCGAAAATGGCTGCAGATATAATAATAACAACAGTAATAGTAATGATAGAAATGAAGAACAAATCAAAAAGGATTATAATATTGCATTTTCCATCTTTACGAAACGGTTATTAGACGTTCCACGTTACATTTGTATCTCATGTAACAAATTGTGTTATAAAAAAAATGTTACTTCGATAGGCAAGTTTCGAAAAGAAATTGTAAATCCTTTGTGGAAAGATTTACTGAAATTTATTGACCAAAATAAGCAATATAAATCAGAATTCGTATGCAGTTATTGTTTACAAAAATTTCTTAATGATTGCTGCCCACCAACTTGTATTTTAAACCAATTAGATACTGGTATTATTCCAGAAGAGATAAAAACATTAAATGACTACGAAAAAATTTTTATTCAACGAACAAAGGTGTTCCAAGTAATCCAGCGAATGAAAACTGTATCTAAAACCAAAAATATCCCTCATTACAAAAAAATCGAAAAATTGAAAGGTCGCACGTTTCACTTACCTTTGTCAATTGAAGAAACGGTAAAAAAAATTTGTTTTACTACCGATGCAATCAATCCAAATCTTGAATTTTATATCTTAGTGAATAGTATTCCTACTAAAGCAAAAATCTTCTGGCAAAACCTTGTAGATGTTAAAAAAATATTTAATGCGTTGAGATGGTTAAAAAAAAATAATCCGTTGTACTATAAAATACAGTTGCCAGCAGTACCTGATAATTTAATTACTAATTCAAAAATTGACGATGTTGAGCATCAAATTGACGAAGAAGTCAATCCTGACGTAGACGATCCTGACGTTGACAATCCTGACATAGACAATCCTAATGTAGACAATAAGCTAGATAATCCAAGTGAAGATGAGTTCACTAATAATGATATTGGTGGTAGAAAATCTCCGATTCTGACTCAAGTTAAAGATTCAGACAATTATTACGAACAATATACTATATATCCTATGTATGAGAAAAGGGTTAATGATACTTCTATTAATTTATATAAGATGAAAAAAGTTCAAGGAGTTTCAATGGACAACCGAGTAAAAAGTTTAGACTTACAATGTTTCCCTAACATATACCCGTATGGCAGTAATGGCCAGTGTGAAGAGCAAGGCCAACATTTAACTCATTTTGAATAAATAAAATTACGACTTCTATCAGCTGATTCACGATTCCGCTTGAATCAGCAGTACCTTTTTTATTTATTAAATAATGCGCATATTCGACAGCTAAATAGCGGTATGTTTCATTTATTCAATGTTACCAACCCAGCAGAAAAATACACTGTGAAGAGTTACTGAGACAATTAAAATAATGAAAACTTAGAAGGAAATATGATTACAATGTTTGAACGCATAAGGAATTCTGCCCAATATTGCAATCGAATAAAAAATAATTTATCATCAGGGCCAGGGACTTCGTGTGGAAGGGGAAATACTAATACATATAAAAAAAAAAAAAAAAATACGTGTGATCGGCAGTATTCGTTAATCAGTAATGTTCAGGTTTAATAACGACGATGGTCAAATGATTGAAAACTGTCAAAATCACATGTGAAAAGATCTAACCCTGCTACTCAATGCATATAGGTGACGTTAGTACGCAAATTATATGAAAATACATGCCGGTTGCGTGTGTGTGTGTGTGTACGTGTGCGTGAGATTGGTATGTGCCAGTGTGAGAGAGAATACAATTTTGGCAAACAAACTAAAAATAAGATAAAAATCAAGACATAAAATAATACAAAATTAAAGAATAAAAATCAAATAAAAATTAAGACAAAATTTGAGACTAAAATTAAGACAAAAATTAAGACACGAAGTAAGACAAAATTCAAGACTAAAAATAAGACTTAATTTTTGTCTTATTTTTTATCTTAATTTTAGTCTTGAATTTTGTCTTAATTTTTATTTGATTTTTAGTCTTGAATTTTGTATTATTTTATGTCTTTTTTATTATCTCATTTTTAGTCTTGAATTTTGTTTTAATTTTTATCTTATTTTATGTCTTATCTGTAGTCATGAATTTTGTCTTACTTTGTGTCTTTATTTTTGTCTTGTTGCAGGGTTAGATCTTTTTACATGTGATTTTGACAGTTTTCTATCATTTGAACATCGTCGTTATTAAACCTGAACATTACCGATTAACGAATACTGCCGATCACACGTATTTTTTTTTTTTTTTTTTCATATGTACTAGTATTTCCCCTTCCACACGAAGTTCCTGGCCCTGTTTATCATGTATGATACACAATTACGGTCCTGCAACCTGGTTCCTTACATTAAGTCCAGCTGATTATAATTGGCAAGATATGATTCAATACATCCGTGAAATCAATGCTCCAAATTTCGATAAACTTTCAGATAGTCAAGTCATTGCTGCAGATCCAGTATCTGTATCTAGATATATAGATGATAAATTCCGTGCGATGCTTGATTTTCTTTTATCATCAGATAATCCAATCGGCAAAATAACTCATTATTTTTATAGAGTCGAGTACCAAGGTAGGGGTACTCAACATTATCATTTGCTTCTTTGGATCGAGAACGCACCAATTTTAGGATTCAATTCAAATGAAGAAGTTATCAAATTTATATTGAAACACATAACGTGTAAAATCCCTAATAAAAAATTATCTCCTGAGCTCTTTAGACGTGTTACTTCATATCAAAAACACCACCATAACAGTAATTGTATGAGGACGAAGAAAGAAAAATTCAAAGTTGTACAAAGATGCAGATTTGGATTTCCAAGGCCAATTACAGAGGACTTCGTCTTACGGGATCCTGCTATTCCAATAGTGGGACGTAGACTTTTAAAAACAAAGAGTCGTTTGTATGACCTTCCTAGAACACAAGAAGAAGTGGATATAAATGCTTATAATCCAATTATTGCTTGTGCTTGGGAAGGTAATACCGATATTCAGTTTGTAGGCGAAAAATTTACTCTCTTGAATCAGTATGTTTCGAAATACGTTGGAAAACCGGAGGTCGCCTAAAGCACTGAGATGTTTGATAATATTAACTCTACTAAAACACTACGTCAACGACTATGGAATGTAGCTCTAAGAAGTTTAAGTCATAGAGAGGTCGGTGCTTTAGAAGCAGCAGACACACTATTAGGCATTCCTCTATACGGTACTGATTCAAGTACTACTATTCGATGGTTAGATGTGAAAATTATCAGAAACAGGAAGTTAAAAAGTTTTAATGATATCAAAAAATTAAATCCAGATTCGACTGATATTTTTTCGCCATCAATAATCGATAATCATTATCCCAATCGTCCAGAAGCTTTGAGTTCTTTGTCATTGTATTATTTTGCTAAATGGTATGACATTGTACGTATCTAACCTAAGGATAACACCATCGAAATTCATAAGATTAGTGATACACTTTTTCTAAAAAAACGCAAAAATCCATTTTTAATCAATCACTATAGATTTAATCCAACGACTCAGCCTGAAAATTATTTTTATTCATTATTATTATGACATCAACCGTGGAGAGATACTGATGAGTTGAAAAATGGTTTTAAAACATATACTAAGTCATTCTCATCTAAAGTAGATGATCTCAAAGAAGCGGTTAATTATCATCAAGAGTTAAAAGATCTGTACGTGAATATGGAAAATATGCAGCAAAAAATCAGGGATATTACCTCTGAGAAAGAAAATGAAAATTGTGATAAAAGTTCTCATTCATCATCGACAGATTGTGTAGGGGATAAAATATTAATTGACATGAAAGAACTTAAAGATATTAACTTGATAAAACATGAAACAAAGAACTTTCAAACCACTTACGAAATGAATTCAGATCAAAAAAGAATATTTGATAAAATAACAACAGTTTTGAAATCAAAAGATGAAATTTTGAGACTTTTTGTGAGTGGAGAAGGAGGCACCGAAAAAAGTATTGTAATTGAACTTATCAAGGAATATGTGACAAATCACTTGAATAAGGAGGCTTTGGTAACTGCCCTTACTGGCCTAGCTGCTTTTCATATTAATGGGCTGACTATCCACAAGGTATTTCAATTACCTATTGAACATGGTTCTAGTCCTCCATATAAACCATTGTCAGATATCATGTTGAAGGTTTTACGTGATGCGTTGAAAGATGTTTTGATATTTATTATTGATGAAGTGTCTATGATATCCAACTTAACTTTAATATACATCCACTTGAGACTGACTGAAATTTTTGATACTGGTGATCAAGAAAATGGTTGGTTTGGTAAGAAACATTTGCTTCTCTTCGGAGATTTACTTCAGCTACCTCCAGTTCGGAAAGCTCCAGCTTTTATCGACTTATCATCAAAAAATGAAAAATGTTTGAACTCACTCGGGTGTATCAATCTTTGGACTAATTTATTTAGTTACGATGAGTTAAACATCAATATGAGACAAAAGCAAGATCGAGAATACGGGGATTTACTTTCTCGACTAAGAATTGGTGCATCTACTGGTGATGATATAAAATTACTGGAGAAGAGAAAAATAAAAATGAGTTCATCTTTAACATATGATCAGCGATTATCAGTGATATGTGATAATATAAATAAATTACCTCTTGAAATAGTATGTTTATTACCAACATGTAAGCAATGTCATATACTTAACAGCAGAATGTTAAATTAACTTTCATCGGATGAGGTAGTAATTGAAGCACGTGATTCACTGGATTGTCCGAAATCATTTAAAAGAAAAGCAATGTTAGTTTTAAATAAACTTGATGATGATGACACTCGAACTGCAGGTTCAATAAAAATGATAATTTAAAAGAAGGGGCTAAAATAATGATAAGACGAAACATTGATGTAACGTTAGGGCTGGTAAATGGTGCAATTGGAACAGTAAAATCTATAGTTATGGCTGAAGATGGTAGAACTGTTGATTATATAATAGTGATTCTAAGTTCAGGTAAGGAATGTAAAATTGAACGAATGGGTGTAAAATTCCAAGTGATGAACAATGCGTTCGTTATTCGTGAACAATTTCCGATATGTCTTAGTTATGGTATAACTATACACAAAAGTCAAGGTTTAAGTCTCCAAAATGCAGTTATTGATGTCGGTAATTCAATTTTTTCAAGTGGTCAAATTTATGTGGCATTATCTAGACTATCAACGTTAAACGGTCTTCATCTAATCAATTTTGATCCTCATAACATTAGCGCCAGTAAGTTTGCCATAGAAGAATATAACCGCCTTAGGAAAATATATCGTCCCGATTTATCAGAAGTCAAAATTTCTCAGCGTAGTTGGGCTAAAAATTTTGATGTTCGATGGGCAGTAGAAGAATATGATTTCAATCTTCTAGAGGAAAAACAAATAAACCCGAAAATTAAACCAAGGATGATTAAAGGCCTAGAAAATTATAACGGAACTTTTAGTTTCATAAATACGATTCTACAGTCAGTATTTCATTGTTCGTCAATCAGAGCATCCATAAGTAATACAAATGGCAAACAAACATTATTACAAACATTACTAGATGCTTATCTAAAAACTCTTGATATGATACCGGCTATTATCAAGTCAAATTTTGAAAAATATTTCGATTGTAATTCCGAACACGATCCAATAATATTTCTCCAAACGCTTTGTAATCATGATGAAAGTTTAAGCCAGTTACTTAAGAATCGCATTAGTGTCAAAGAGCACTGTGAAAACTGTAATTATGTCAATCACCACGAAGCTATAGAGAATTGTTTAACTTTAATATTGAATTCTTTTCAACAAGTATGTACTCTACAACAATTAGTAGATCATACATATACACATTGGTTTCATTCAAATGGATCTCGTAAAAATTGCCGCCAAGACAAGAAAATTCTTAGGAAGATGGAAATTACAGTAGTCAGTGACATAGTAGTACTGTATTTACACTTACCACCTGATTCTAATAATAGTAAGATGATAATTAAAAATGTTTTCATAAAGGGTATTCCATCATCTATAATAAGATTAAATAATCAAGTTTATTCCGTTAATAGTGCCATATTTCAGAGCAATCAATCAATGAATAATAGTTATTTTTCTATGTTGAAAGAAAATTCATCAACGTGGATTCAAGTTGACAACTTGGATATAAAAAAAAAAACGATGGCCTACGAATGGCAAAGGAGTTTACGTATTATTTTTAGTTAATAAAACCAAAAAATATTCAAAATTAATTATTTCCAATCTATTTTTCATTAAACTATTTGAAAAAACAAAAAAAAAAATTTCGTCATGATTTTAAAAGTCGAGTTAAAAAGTAGAAGTTAAATATAATTTAAAAAAAAAAAAAGATCTTTCTAGTGTAAGCTACTGTTAAATAAACGAAATGTTAGTGGAAGAAACTTATTTTATTTAAGTGTTTAAATATATTTATTCAAATCTAATTTGAAATAAATTTAATTAATGTAGAAAATTATTTTACTCATAAACAGTTGTACTTATTGTTTTTTTTTCTTGAGTATTTATTATTAGATAATTTCTTCAATATTTTTTTTTGTTGTCACTGAATTTTTCTTAATTTATTGTTAATTTTAATCATTGCATTACGAAGTATTTGAATTTGAACGAAATCAGTATTATTATCAGATTGCACCCCAACACTTTCGAATATTACAAAATTTTTTTTCAATTATTTGAGCTGCTTTAATAAATTTTTCTTCATTGGCACTATCTACAATAAAAAATAAGCTCTTATAAATAAATTCTGCAAGACATTTAAATAATGATTTTGTATAATAATCCTTAACAAATAAATAAATGATCTTGTAGTTAGCAGCCAATTAAAAATTTTCAAATTTTTTTTTTAACTCAATTAAAAAAAATTAAAATAAATAAAAAATGCACATGTAGAAAATTCAAAAAACTGTAGGTGCAATTTTTAAAAATATTTTTCTGTTTCAATTTTTCGTTTTGAAACAAATCCAAAAATTATTAAACGTCCGCTAACTTTAAAATCATGTAAATAAATATATATATTTTTAGAATTCACTTACCCTCTTCCATTATTATTTATTTGTTATTTATTGTTTATTTGTTTTACATTATTTATTTAGTATTTATTATTGATTTATTCTATATTTTCTCTGTACAGGTTAGTATACAAATAATCTGTCATAAACATAAATAATTGTTATTCCTTGTCATGGAAACAACCTCCAAGATTTTAGCGCCCTGTAGTTTTTTTTTGTCGATTAGTGAGATCGCGATCAATTTAAATATCCAGAGAGCGCTGTAAGACAATTACTTATTTGAAATTAAATTTACATAAACTAATAAATTGTATCTATGTTATTAATAATTTTTTTTGCCTTTTATTTCGATTTAAATTTAGATTTAAATACAAAATAATTTACATATTTTGTAATGATAGTTCATATTTACGGAACATAAAATAATATGTCCAATGATTAGACATGCTCCGTCTTTCTTCTTTATTGATGGTTCGTAATCTCTAAAGAAATGATTGTAATTTTTTTAAATGAGCATGAAATTATTTCAATTATACTAAAGTAAATATATGTTTAAAATTAAAATCATACTAACGTTATATTTTTGAACAAGTCGACACCAGCGAAGCCTACATTCCACCGCGGTGTATCGTCCCTCCAACCAACTGTCTTTTGCGATTTCTCTGAAATAAAAAGATTTACATTAGCATTAATTTAAATCAATAAATAAAATTAAATAGTTATTGTAAAATACAAAAATCACTTACTTCCATATTGATTTAATTCCGATGTTAGCATCGGACCATTTTGAAATTTTAAATTCATCGGCGTAATCTTGAATCCGGATCCAAATCAATAAATTTTCGAGTCTTCGACTCCCTGAAAAAAAAAAAAAAAAAAAAAAAAAAACATTGATTACTACGATTACTTGAATGAGATCAAAATTTATCAAGTTAATATGAAAAAAAAATTTACTTACAAGGCGGTTCGACGTAGTTGCGAAAGTCATCTATTTCATAGTCCTCCATTTCTTCTGTACATTTAATGATACGATTAAGGAACTTACCAATAAATAAATGACAAATCATATCATAAATAACTATATAATGTTTCTATAGATACGATACATTTTTGTTTCGAAACAATTGTTTTTTTTTTTTTTTTTTTATATAAAATAGTTAAGGGAAATATAATAAAATAAATGCATGAACAAATGAGTAATTAAAATTCTATTTGTTAGCTCCTAAAAAAAATGGTTACGATCTAAGTAGATCATTGTAGATTTACGTACGTCAAAAAATTTCATTTACTATCAGATCGATAGAGATCTATTACGATCTAATCACCCTATAATTACGAAAAAATAAATCTTTGCTAATACTTACTTTCTTTTTTTAAAGTACTATAAAATCATTTTAAATTTAACCTTCACTTGAAAATTTGCTCTACAATGTTCTATTTACTCTCTACGTGGAGTAAATTAATTCCTGACAAGTTTACCAATAATTTTTTACAGTATCCGATCATGAAACATTATATGATTACGGCATAAACCATTATATAAGTTCCTATATTTTATAAATTTGAATATTTATTTTAAACAATTTCTTTCATACAAAAAGAAGTGAAATCAGCCAAAAAACAGATTTCATCTGTAAAAAAGTGCGCCAAGTATGCATCTATCGTAACAAAAAATTTTTAAATCAAAATAATTACCAAGTAGCTAAACAGCACAAGGAAAAAGTTAACTTTTTGTGCAATTTAAAACATCAATTAATACGCTCGGATATAATTTTTCTATAATATAAAAAATAAACTAAAATCTAAATATAACCCAGATGAACTTGGCTAGTCAATATCGACTTAAATAAGTCATAAATGAATATCTCACTGACTTGTCAAGTTCATCTGGATTATATTTAGATTTTAGTTTATTTTTTATATTATAGAAAAATTATATCCGAGCGTATTAATTGATGTTTTAAATTGCACAAAAGGTTAACGTTTTCCTTGTGCTGCTTAGCTACTTGGTAATTATTTTGATTTAAAAATGTTTTGTTACGATAGATGCATACTTGGCGCACTTTTTTACAGATGAAATCCGTTTTTTGGCTGATAAAATATACGAATCAATATAGAAGTTATTTATTTTTTTTCTTTAATTATAGTTCATTGTCATTTTTATTAATTTTTATTTGATTTTTGTATGTTAATCTATTTTACATCGTAATATTTGAGTAATAAAATCTGTAATTTTATTAATCCTTCAGAAATAAATTTTAATTCTATCATCATAATACCTTTTGAATATTTTCATATATCTTCGTTTATATGATTTGATCATTGGATCATATTTTCACGATATAAATATAATATAAATTCATAATTCTATTTATTTCTACTACTATAAGTATAATTTAAATAAAATGCCGCGAAGAAAAATTCAACGTTCTCTAGAAGAAGAAATTCATAAGAGAGCAAAATTAGACAAAAAGAATGGAACAAGAAGAGTAAACAGACTTAGGAAAAAAAACGAAAAGGTAAAAAAGAATCAACAACAATCAACCGGTTTCAAACGTACCATAGAATTCAATTCTTATCAAAAAATTACGCGTAATGCTTTTACTTTTCAAGACGAACCGTCAACATCTACACAAATCCATCAATCAAATATCAATATTAATGCTGATAGTCACGTTTCAGTTGATGAACATTATCTAGAAACAATACAAGATGAATCTTTAACATCTGTAGAAATAAATCAATCTAATATTATCAATATCAATGATGATAATGATGTTACGGTTCAAGAACAATATTTAGAATCGATTCAAGATGAATGTTCAACATCTGCTGAAAAACAATCAAATCAATCGCATATTATTAATATTAACGATGAAGTTACTATCCATGAACATTATCTAGGACCAATTAATGTCATTTTTCTTAATTGTAAAGCTCGTCATTTTACAGATGAACAGGTGGCTAATAAAAAATATTCTTTTAATGATTATTGTAGTCATGGTGAAGTGCAGCTTGATAAGTTACCGGAAATCCCCCCATTCTTAAAAAGTCTTTTTGATGGTTCTCACAACAAATCGAATCACTTTTTTGAGCGAATACGTTATTATAACAGCTCATTTTCGTTTGCTTCTTTTAATGCGAATTTAATTGATTTCAATAATAGACGTCCAGGTCCTTATTGTTTCAAAATTCAAGGACAGATCTATTATCAAATTAATGAGTCATTATATCCTGAAATTAATGAATCCCCATCCAATGGTAAATTATTTATAATAGATGCAAATGAGTCTTCAAATTTTCGTTGTTAACGTAGTTCACAATTAGACATTAACATTGTTAAACGTATAGAAACAATGATGAGAACACACAACATTTTCGTGAAATCTTTTCAGATGATGAAAGACGAACTGATTGCAGAAACAATTAAAAATAACAATTCAGAACCTGAATTACAGTTATTATTTCCACTGAAACCAGGCATGGATGAACGGCGTTTTAACTTTCAAAGGGTTAATGAAGTTGCAGCTGTATTTTTAACTAGAGCAGATGGAGACATTCCTGAATCCTTCGTTACTATAAGGAATAAACATGATAAACAGTTAAAAACAGTTAGTACAATGGATCCTAACGTAGAACCGTGGATTTATCCATTATTTTATCCATACACTGAGAAAAAAAAATACTTTTATTAAGAACATTTACTTGATACAAGAACATATATTCTTGATAATTTTCAAGAATATATAATTTTGTCTCAAGAATTCGTAGAGTTAAAGGAAATAATTTTTATTTAATTCAAGTGAAGCTATTCTTTTGTTTACTTATAATATAATATCAAATTCATATAATAACAAAAATAAATTTGATGCTCTTTTCTCAAGAAATCGATAATTAATAATAATAAAATAAATATTTTGAACGGATTTCTTGAGCCAAAAAATTCTTGTTTCGAAAGTAGTACTTTTTTTTCTCAGTGTATAGTACACAAGGTTGGCATATCAATATAAAGTGTAAAAATAAAAATAAAACTGTTTCGCGAAATGCTTTCACTAAATATCGAATGGCGATTCGTGATGATTTTAATACATTTATAATGGGACGTAGATTATTTCAACAGTGGGTAGTTGATAGCTATGTTAAAATTGAAAAAGACAGGCTAAATTATTGTCGGAATCATCAAAAAAAATTGCGGGCGGAATCATATCAAGGGTTGATAGATTATTTACAAAAACGTAATGTTAATAGTACACAACAAAATGGAAATGATAACAATGGACGGCTTGGTAAAGTTTATATATTACCATTAACATTCGTTAATTCACCGAGAAATATGGTTCAACATTACCAAGATGCCATGTGTATAGTTCGTAAATATGGAACACCTGATTTATTCATTACTATGACATGTAACCCAAGATGGCGTGAAATTGAAGAAAATTTATTGCCTGGACAGACAGCATCTGAAAGACCAGATTTAGTCGCAAGGGTCTTTTATTTAAAAGTAAAAAAATATATTCGCGTCGTAGTAAAAGAAAACCATTTTGGAAAAGTAATTGCATACGTTTATGTTATAGAATACCAAAAACGTGGTCTACCTCATGTTCATTTATTAATTACTTTGGCTTATGATAGTAAAATAATTACACTTACTAACGTTGATAATTAGATATCAGCTGAAATTCCGAATCCGAAGACCGATCCTATATTACATGAAATAGTTATGAAGAATATGATACATGGTCCGTGTGGTGATTAGTGTTTAGAAGATGGTAAATGTTCCAAAAAATTTCCTAAAACTTTTGTAGAAGAAACAACTATGGATGAAAATGGTTACCCCCATGATCAACGTAGAAATACTGGAGAAGAATAAATTAAATCAAATAATTATAAAGTAAACAATAGATATGTTGTACCTTATAATAAAAAATTGTTATTATTATTTAATTGTCACGTAAACACAGAAATCGTATCGAGTATTAAAGCTGTGAAATATTTATATAAATATATTTATAAAGGCCATGATGTTGCAGCTGTAAGTATTTTAAACCTTGAAAATGACCGCATTATTGATCATGACGAAATTCAAGACTTTATTGAAGGTCGTTATGTCGGGCCAGTCGAAGCATGTTGGCGGATTTTAAACGAAGATTTGCAGCAAAAAAGCCACGCGTTCATAAGATTACCAGTACATTTACAAAATCAACATACAATCACTGTTGACCCATCTGAAAGTGAGGAAAGTATTAATAAAGCTTTAGAAAAACAAACTATGCTCATTGATTATTTCAATTCAAATAATAGAGATTTAGAGGCACGAATATTTTCATACGCCGAAATTCCATGTCATTATTTTTTTAGAAAAACTTCAAACGATTCAAATGCTTATTCTTGGGAGAAACGTAAAAAGCACATGAATGTCATCGGAAGAATGTATTCAATTTCTCCCAATCAAAGAGAATTATTTCTCCTACGATTGTTACTGATTTATAGGAAAGGTGCAACAAGTTTTGATGATTTAAAAACGGTTAATGGTACAAAATGCAATACATTTCTAAAAACCTGTTTAGCGTTAGGTCTTATTGAGAATGATGATGAATGGGAAAGAGCAATGAATGAAGCCGAATCTTGGATGATGCCTCAACAACTCCGGAGATTATTCGTCAGAATATTAATTTATTGTCAACCTATCCACCCAGAATTATTATGGGATAAATTCAGAAACTCAATGTCACAAGATTATCAAAGAAATTTTGAACTAAACCTAGCTTATACGAAGGCATATGGTCAAATCTATAGAATGTTGATTGTCGAAGGATCTCATCTTAATTAATTTCCGAATATGCAACAAATCATTGAAAGCAATAAAAATGATATTAATGATCATTTATACGAAGAGCAAGAAACACTTGGTAAACAACAATATGATAAACTTAATGAAAGACAAAAAGAAATTGTTGATCTTATTCATGATGCTGTTTTTAACAATACACTTAATGAAATCCCGTTATGTTTCTTCATTGACGGACCGGGAGGTTCAGGGAAAACTTTTATTTATACTACTTTGTATCATATATTAAAAGAAGAAAAAAAAAAAAGTTTGCACAATGGCATTGACTGGAATCGCAGAAACTTTGCTCCCTGAAGGCAAGACAGTACATAAAGCCTTTGGTATGACTGTTCCTTTATATTATGATTCATCAACTAACATTAAAAAAAAATTCTAAAGACTATAAATATTTAAAGGACGTTGATTTACTTATCTGGGATGAAGCACCGATGGCTCCTAGACATGCATTAGAATTAGTTGATCGTACATTAAGAGATATACTCGATAACGATAAGCCTTTTGGAGGAAAAACAATTGTGCTTGGAGGAGATTTTAGACAATTACTCCCAATTAAACTACATGCGACGCGAAGCAGAATGGTAAATTTATCCATTAAATTTAGCTCTTTATGGAAGTACTTGACGAAATTTACATTGACACAGAATATGCGCACATTGCCGGAAGAAGCTGAATTCGCCCAATTCTTATTATCAATTGGAAATGGAACCTTGAATGATAATGACAGCTATGTGACTATTCCCCACAATTTAATTTCACCTGCTGATTGTAATATTGTTGATGATATTTATAGTGATATAATGAAAAGTAAAAATTATGACATGCTGACCAAAGTAGCCATTTTATCACTTAGAAATTTAGATGTAGATGATTTAAATGATAAAGTGATTAATCTTTTAGATGATGTAACAGAAAGAATTTATAAAAGCATAGATAGTACAGAACATTGTAATAATAGTGAATTAAATGCTTCTATTTTGACAGAATACTTGCACACTATAAATCCACCAAACTTTCCTCCCCATAATTTACAATTGAGATTGTAAAGTGTTATAATGCTTGTCCATGATCTAAGTATTACTGAAGGACTATGTAATGGCACTCGATTATTGGTTGTAGAACTTGGAGTAAATTCATTAAAATGTAAAATTTTAACGGAGGATAAAGCTCGAGATATTGTTTTTGTGAATCGTATAACTCTTTACTATGACCTCGCTAATGCGTTTACTTTTAAGCGTAGACAATTTCCAGAACGATTAACATTTGCTATGACAATAAACAAATCTCAAGGACAAACATTCGAGAAACTTGGTATAGATCTTTATAAAGATGTATTTAACCATGGGCAATTGTACTTAGTAATGTCACGAGTAAAATCGTAGAGTTCACTAAAAGTTTATTTAGAAAACGAAAGAAACGATAATCGTGTGAAAAATCATGTCTATCAAAAAATTGATGAAACAACTTAGAGTACGTTAATATTCGATTTCATTAACATAGTGCAATAAAAAATTGCATGAAATAGTAAATTACAGTTAATACGAATTAATTAAATTATTATTTATAAAATATAATTATTGGTAAGAAAAAAATGTACATATGTCAGTTGCTACAATATAATGCTCTTGCTATTGATAGAGTTATTGAATCGTAAAATTTATAATCAATTTTTTGTTATGATATAAATTATTTAAGGATGTTTATGAAAAATGCAATACATATTACAATTAGATCATGTAAACGTTTGTTAACATGTTCGTATAAAATTCGATGTATTTTAAGGCACGCGTGCAACGCACGCTTGTAAACTTCTAGTAAAAATAAAACTTAAGTGTTAGTAGTGGACTTGAGAGCTTACATATACAAAAATATGACAAGTATTTCAAGTCAAAATGCAAATTTTGTACTAATTTTATCAAAATTGACAATGTTCAAGTATAAAAAAAATATTACTTTTTTAAAGTACATTAAAAGGTATCCGCCTCCATATACTTGTATAATATAAAGTCGAAAACAGCAATTTATTTTGACGCCGGCTCGTACTAGTGAGAGTAGTAGACTGAAACTAAAAGGCGTAGACAAAGCCTTACTGATAAGTCCTTATACGTACTGAGGACGGAATTACTCTGTATGATAGCTCATAAAAATGAAACTCTAGTCTTGATAGTAGACATAAGAGCCTATATCTACGAAAATATGACAAGTATGTCAAATCGAAATGCAAATTTTGTACAAATCGTATCAAAATTGACAATGTACAAGTAGAAAATAATATTTTTATTAAGAGTACATTGGGAGCCATTTGCCTCCACATGCTTGTATGATAAAAAGTCGAAAACAGCATATTATATTGACACTGGCTCGTACTAGTAAGAGTAGTAGTATGAAGGAAAAGGCGTAGACAAAGCCTTACTTATAAGTCCTTATACTTACTAAGGACAAAATTACTCTGTATGATAGCTCATAAAAATGAAACTCTAGTCTTGATGGTGAACTTAAGAGCCTATATATACAAATTATTACAAATATGTCAAATTGAAATGCAGATTTCGTACAAATTTAATCAAAATTGACAATGTACAAGCATAGAAAAATATTTTTTTCCAAAGAACATTGGGAGGTATCCGCCCCCATACACGTGTATGATTAAAAGTTGAAAATAGCAATTCATTTTGACGCCGGCCCGTACTAGTAAGAGTAGTAGTCTGAAGCAAAAAGGCGTAAGATAAAGGCAAAAAGATAAAGATGGGAAGTTGGTAAAATATTTTATGGATTTCGTGGATTCAAAGCCATTACTAGTCAATAAACCACAATGTTTGGAAAAGAATATAATTTTGTCCGTGTTACAAGAGATGAAATTTAATAAAAAGATTATAAATAAATTTAGGCAAAGGATGAGAGTCCTGGGGACTTATCTTAAGAATTCGGGTCATGTTTTACATATTAAAATTTTGATAATGATGGGATTCGTGTTGGGAGTCAGTTGGGACTTACACGAGAATTTCAAGTTTAAAAGTAAGGATCTCTCCAAAAGGGCAAGTTATAAATTATATAAATTAAAAAATCGTCATGTCAATAAAATTATTAATGAAGAAAATTGGTATGAAAGCCTTGGTGATACTAAAGGGGGAAAGGATTCGGAAGTACAACAAATTTTAATTTGGTAAGGGGACCTGTATATGCGGATTTAAAAGATATTTAGTTGAATCGTGATTTCATTTATAAAGATAATTTCAATTATGAAAATTTTAAAGATTTTAATAAGAATATAACAGACGCAGTACACTCGTTGGGAGCTGTAGATTCAGGAACAGAGTCTGCAAGTGACCAAGTAAATCCAGAAGCTTTCAAGCTCACTAGCTATAGCAATAATAATTTTCTAGGCACAGATATAAATAAATTAATTCTAATAATAAATTTAATTATAGAGAATAGTGAGGTAATTTAAAATAGTCACACACGTTTTGCTCTAACACATCTTATTTCTATTTTAGAAAATACTCCACACATGAATGATCAGCTTTTACTGACCGAAATCGGACTAGAAAATAATCTAGAACCCTCGCAGATAAATATAGAGGGTACGCCATATCTATGCGGACTTAAATCCTTAGATATGGAAGACGTTGAGTACGAGAGTGAGGGAGACGAGTGGGAGGAAGAGCGTGACTCGGACGTTGAAGGTGGGTGTGATCACGTTGAGTCTGGCGACCACGGTTTATCTGGTGTCACGCTTAAATAACCGCAGACAAGATAACCGTGACAAAATAACCGACGACAAAATTACCGAATGACAAAATAACCGACGAAAAAATAATCAAATGATAAAATAACTGTTTAATGGAATATTTGCAAAAAATTCAAATGTTCAGAATGAAATTTTCGTACTTTATTAGCACATACGATAACAAGCTTATGTGTTGGTCTAATCTCGAATAAACACACACAAAAACCATGATATAAAGGCACAACACGGTAATAAGCTTATATGCTGGCGTATATTTCGGTAAACACATACAAAATAACTGCGGATTTTTTATAAACTTTGATGTCTTGGATAAATTCTAGATGAATTTGGATGAATTTATGTGTCACTTTCACAATCACATGAAAATTGGTATGAAAATTTTGAATATAGTTTTCTATCTAACGTTGTTATGTTATTATATCATTATTTTTGAATGATAATTAATTCAATAAAATTGCGATATGTAACAATATTTTTTTTTTTATGTTAAATTTAAAAATAAAATATTTTAAATATTAGACGAAATGTTGAAGAATTTATTTAAATGTAATAAATATGTTGGTTATGAAAATAATTAATATGTGGTGTTATCGTGTTGAATGATTATTTCGTCATTCGGTTATTTTGTCGCCGGTTATTTTGTCGTGGTTATTTTGTTCCGGTTATTTTGTCTTTGGTTGAACTGTTACGCAACCGTTCATCCAGCGCTGGACAAGAGCTGAGTTCTGAGTCCCCTCTCGCCTCTTTCTTGTCGCGAGCTTTATTTTTGCCAAATATTTTGCGCAATATGACTTAGCCTTCACGTATCGCACATCGTCTAGCTTCACGTAAGATATTTATACCTGGAACCAGACCTAAACCTCCAGAAATCACGGCGCGTATTCCAATATTAGTTTGGATATTCGGCATAAAGTTGAACGGGATCTTAGATACCGGGAGCGAGGGTTCGTATATTAATAAAATTTGCGATTATAAGTCTGGTGAAGTTCAATTAGACGACACCCGACTGCGAGGTGTTCTTTTAGCAAATCACACGCTATGTAAAACAGAGGGTGGAGCGCCGTTTATTATACAAGTCGGTGATGTGGCTAGTGAACAATATTTGAGTATATTAGAAGGTCTAAGTCATTCAGTCGTGCTTGGCATGGACTTCACTCTTCAGTTTGGTGTCCAAATTGATTGCAAATCACGTACTTGGCGATTTGGAGCAAGTACTGGACATCATCCTTTCGAAATAATATCTTGTCGTGAATCTAAGAATCGATGTTTGGGATTGTCGTCTACTCAACGTAAGGATTTTGATAAATTTATTGAAGGTGAGCTCGAGAAATTTAAGTTGTTACTAAATCATTGGCTGATTGATCTAGTTAATCATGAGATAGTACTACAACCTGAGGCGAAACCTGTACGGATTCGTCCGAATAGGCGGAGTCCGGTTGTAGCTGCAGACCTCAATAAACAGATTGACGAGTTGTTGGAAAAGGGTTACATTCGGTATAGTAATAGTTGTTGGTCTTGTTTTCCGATCATGGTGCCCAAACCTAATAATCAGTGGCGGTTGTACATTGATTATCGTTCGGTGAATAAAATTACAATTCCACCTGCGCATCCGCTTCCGAACATGCTCAAGATTCTAAGTGCGCTCCATAAGGCAGTGCACATCAGCACCATGGACCTTCGGAAAGCATTTAGCCAGATCTTGATGGCTGAGAACTCGATTCCACTTACAGTTTTTTCAGTCGAGGGTCGTGGCCAGTTCGAATGGATTCGTCTACCGTACGGGCTAGCAGGTGCTCCCAGTACGTTCCAGAAGGCGATGAACATCCTAAGACAGAGATTTATCAAGCTTTTGGAAACTCGACAACTTCCACATGAGTGGGCAGAAAAAGTTTTTGCATATCTCGATGACTGGGTCATCATCAGTGAATCGTCCGAGGCACATAAACAAATCTTATCGCTTGTATTTGAAATTTTTAGGGAAGCTGGTTTACTTATCAATTCAGATAAATGTAAATTTGCAAGGTCGGAAGTAAACTTCCTTGGGTTTACTGTTGATCAAGATGGTCTCAGACCAGATCCCGAAAAGATTGCTCCGATTATTGAGTTTCCTTGTGCGATAAATCGTAAACAAGTTCGAAGTTTTTGCGGTCTGGTGAACTGGTATCACCGTCATCTCCAGAATATTGCTAAGGTTCAAGGCCCACTTTATAAATTATGTAGTGCTATAGCTGAATGGAAATGGGCCGCAGCAGAAGAAGAAGCATTTGTCAAGTTAAAACAGGCATTAGTGTATGCCAAGCCTTTGTCGATTCCTAAAGTTGGGTTGCCTTGTTATCTTTACATTGATGCGTGCGATACCGGACTTGGCGCTTTCCTTCTACAACGAGATCTCGAAAATGGTAAAGAATATTAGATTATTTGTCGTAGCAGACCACTCAGAGGTGCTGAGACGAGGTACACTACTACCGAGAAGGAGTGCTTGGTGGTTTTGTGGTCGGTGCGGAAACTCCGTTGTTACTTGGAGGGTGCTCCGCTTACAGTTGTTACAGATCATTCTCCGTTACGGTGGTTACATTCTTTCAAAGTTCCTAATGGTCGAATGGCGAGGTGGGCGATGGAGTTGTTATCACATCAAATACTAATTGAACATAGGAAGGGTTCCGAGAATTAAGGTCCGGATGCCTTGTCTCGTCTGTCTGAAGATCACGATCCTGTCGATTGGTTGGAAGTTAAACGTTGTTTGATAAATCCGGAAAATGATTGTTTTCATATTCAGGTACGTAGTTTGTACGATGTCAAGAAGAATAATGTCCTCAGACATCCTGAAAATATTGTGAGTGGCATGTGTTAGATGATCGGTTGGAGTATTTTAGACCAGATCCTCTCAAAGAAATTGTGGGGGATGAGAAAGCTTGGAAGGTCGTCGTTCGTGAGTCCAAGATTCCTGAACTTTTGAAGCAGAACCATGAAAATCCAGATGCGGCTCATATGGGTCATGAAAAAATGTATGAAAGATTAAGGATTAAATATTATTGGCCGGGTATGTATAGAGATGTATGTGAGTATGTGAATGACTGTGATATCTGTAAGACAATAAAGTACAAACAAACTTCTTCTCATGCTCCTATGCATACTCGCCAACCAATCGCTCCGTGAGCAGTGGTAGCAGCCGACGTTACTGGTCCGTTTCCTCGGTCTAAGAATGGTCATAAGTATGTTTTAATCGTCCAAGATTTGTACTCGAGGTTCATAGAGATTAGGGTGGTCCTTAGCAGATATGTTTTCGAATTTCTTTGCTCCCAGGGGCTCGAATGCTTACAAATGGATAAAAAAAAATTCCCTCAAAATTTGAGCTCTTAATATTAACTCGAAGATAGTCCGCAATCCAATCAAAGTTTCTTATGGAAATAACATAGGAAATATTTCTCTCGTTCTTCAAAATCTTATAACTTGGGGACAGCTAATTCTAAAATAATAAAACATACATATTTTTACAGAGAATTTACCGCTCTACAAAAAAGATATCTAATGATTTCTCACTAAGTTTATTGGTTCAAAAGTTATTCGAGCTCAAAGTTTGATTTTTATGTAATTGTCAATATTATTGAGTATTTTTATGAGATAGGGGAGAGGTGCTGCAGTTGTAACAAAAAATTTTATTTTTTCGATTCCATTTGTTTTTTTTAAGATATTAAACTTAAAAACTGTTAGAAAGTTAGCTGATAGTATCTTGTATGTGACCGACTTGGTTAATTAGTAAAAAGTAAATGTTAACTTATTAAAAAATCAATTTATTTAACTAAAGTCAGGGGCCAAGATGGCAGCGTGCGTGGGCTGCAGTTGTAACACAGTGCAGGGGCAGTTGTAACACGGAACGAAACAGATATTTTTCACCAAATTGCTTTTATTATTCAGTCTTAATACATACGATTATACTTAATTAACTCTTAGAGTCAAGTATTTAAACTTAAAGTAGCACAGATATTTGTATCTTTAATATAAATTAATAAACATTCATAAATATTAAAACTACACTATTCCAGAGTAGATTTGTGGCGCATCCAGTTTGCGCAGATTCCATACACGACTTTGAGTGTTACAATCGCTACTCATTCAAGTGTTACAACTGACCCTCACGCAGAATTGTTAGTAAAAACCTAATTACAATAACAAAAATCAGTAAATTGATATAAAATTCGATGATACAATACTCTTGATATGTCCCTTGAAGTATGAATGCAAGTCTCACATCATAACATTAGAAAACAAATTTGTTATTAAAAAAATTGTAAAGCGTAAAAAAAAAAGTTTTCACGCGTATTTTCAAACATTCTCAATATTTTAATACCGGAACAAGATTAATAACTGAAACTTTGATCTAATCAATAATTTACTATTTTGAACAAGTTAAAAAAAAAATAATAATAATTTTTAGTTTTTTTAATAGTTTTTCACTGAGTGTTACAACTGCCCCTTGTTACAACTGCAGCACCTCTCCCCTATCTACTTGTGCTATAAAATTTATGGCATTTTTAACTTCACGCTTAGAAAATCGATGATTTTCAAAAATTTTGAAAGTTATTGATTTCACCCAGATTTTCGAAAATCGAGTTGTCATCAGATGTCGACGTTTTGAGGTCCTAAAAAGCTATTCTGACTCTTTTCAGAATGATGTCCATGTGTGTGTATGTGTGTGTGTTTGTGTTTGTGTGTGTAAAATCTTAGTAACTTTTTAACTAATGAATCGATGTGGATAGTTATGGCGGCAATCGACACATGTTATCAAATTCTAGAGCTGAGGAACTAAAAAAAAAATCGTGTGGTGTCGTGGCACACCAGATAGGAACGAAGTTCCTTATTATAAAAATATTAATTTCAAGTTCTATTCGAGGTGTAAAGAAAATAATTATTCGGGTATACAGTATTTATTATGATTTTTTTATCGATAAAAATTAAAAAAAAAAAAAATATTTTACAAAATTATCTTAACACCTTTATTTTGTTTACAATGGTTTATAAAAAGTACATAAAAATAATATAGAATGAAACAGTTATTTACATGAATAAAAATAATTAAGACTAATCATGTTCTATCATAGAAACTATAGCTTCATGGTAACTAAAATAAGATATATCTATTTGTGATTCGATTTCTGCCAAATATCTCGAGAAAACAGCATCGATAGTAGTATTGCCTCTCGTAGTGGATTCATCAGCATTATTGTTCATATATAAATCAAATTTATTCTTTAGGAAAGTTTTAAATGACTCTGATTGCTTATCTTTGAAGTTAATATTGAAGTCACCTGCCAAAATTAGTGGAAGCTGGTGATAATTGGTACCGTACTCTTCAGTAATGCTGCAGTTTCTGCAGAATACTCCAACAGCGATCGATGTATGAATCCTTGTATGTCCATAAACTTCTGTTTCTGGGCAATGTAAACGACTACCATTACGATTTCAACGCCGTTTTCCATCTTGCATATAGCAGAACAAATATCTCCAACAGGTGAATGTCTAAAACCATAGTCATTAACATTTCTCATTATTATGTCCATATTCGGTGAAATGATATTAATAGTATCTTCATTCGATTGGTAAATCGCAACGCCACCTGATCGAACATTAGCTCTTTTATAATGGACGATACAATTGAAATTCGGTATTTTATATAGCTGATCATTGCCCATATTTGTCTCAGAAAGTAATAAAATGTTTGTTTTTTGAGTAACTGAATCAGTTAAATCCAAGCGATGACTCTTTAAACTTTGAACGTTAAATGTTTACGTTTAAACACCTTTTTTATTACTAATGAAATCTATGATACTTTTTGCTCTTGTATGTAAAGAATTTAAAGATAACCTTTTGAATTCTGTAAGTAATCTTTCCATCGATCTAGCTTGCACTCGATTATGATAAATTTTAAACTTAGTTTCATCGTCATCGGGTGTTACTATGTACAATCCTTCGATGCTTGATACTTGGGAAAGTGCTACATAGACAAGTTCTTATAAATGACTTTTACTATACTCGTAAACGATTTCATCGTAAGTTCCACCCTGAGACTTATGAATTGTCATAGCACAAGCGGCCATTAAAGGAAAGTGCTTCCGTTTGGCGACAACTTTTTTATCAGACGTCAATGAAATACTTGATGTTCGTAAATCAATGGGTACAGCAAGTTTACCGACTCCGTTTTGTACTCTTAAATTACCAGCTTTTGTTCTTCTTTTTCTTCCAATTTTATCTGAACCGCTGAATTCCAGCCATGCTCGACAAACGTTCAAATTATAATATCTTGAAAATATAAATAGACAATTATAATCTGCGAATACTATAACACTGCTAAGTATTGACCTTGCGGTAGTTGGCTCAGGGCAAGTGTGCAGGTGTGCTGAATTTAAAAGCTGTTTTCGGATGTCTTTCGGTGAAATTTTCAGCTGCATTATTTTAATTACAGAGTGAAAAAAACAGTTTCCATCTCCCAAAATGTCCATGTTCTGGCGTAACAAAACATGCGGCATTGCACATTCGGAATGTTGTTCGTATGGTGCAACAAATGAAGGAATTGGAGTATTACCTTGAAATCTAGAAAAAAAATGAATAAACTCAATGACTATAAATGTAGTTGATGTATTGTATAAAAATTAAATTTTCAATTTTTGAAAAACATACTGCATTACTGATTGCTGGGAATTGTCCACTGACATAACATCATTCGTCGCGGTTATTTCTTCTCGTTCTTCATTTTGTACATCGTCGGAATTATATATTTCTAAACTACAAAGAAAACAGTAAAATATACTATGTAACTTAGATATTGTTTATTAAGAACCAATTATAAAAAAAAAAAAATAAAAGTATTTATTCATGAATACTTTATTAATTAATAATAAAAATGAATAAAATTAGTTTTCATTCACTTGAATTCTATAATTAATAATAGTGATAATTAAATTGATGTCAGAGAAATTAAATATTGTTGTTTTCAACAAAATTTAATTATGTTCAATAATCTCATAAATTGAACAAAAAATTTAAATAATAAAAAAAATATCTATTTCTAAATTTTCTATTATAATAATCAAAAATAACCTACGTTTGTGAAACGTTCCCTTCCTTCTGTATCAAAATAGCATTAAGCCGAGAACATTTTAATTTATGACGGTATTCTTTTTTACGTAAAGATTCTTTGATTTTAAATATTTTATCAATATTTTCATCATCTTTTCGACGCTTTCGATGAGATTGTTGACGCTGTGCAAGATTTACTCTCCATATATTTTCAGCACTAAAATTAATTAGAGTTATTAATGTTAATAATTAATTCATTAAAAACGAATATAATTTTTATACCATACTTTGCAATTTTTGTATTTTTCTCGCCTCCGGGCGGAAAGCGTCAACTTTCGTCCCGCTGTGCAAAACGAAGATGCCGCTTTCCGCCTCCGTCGACGTGAAAAATAGTATACACTCCTCGGGAAGTAAATAAGAAAGCCTCAGATCACATGTTTGTTGACCTCGGCTTCGCCTCGGCCAACAATTACATGCGATCTGAGACATTTCTTACTTTCCTTCCCTAGGTGTGTAATATACTATTTTTCTACTATTCTTTGTCGATACTCTTGATGACATTGCCTACTTGCTTTTTTTGATTTTTTTCCGATACTAAAACTGATTATAAAATGATTAATTTCTCGTCTGATGTCTACTAACTTTACAATCGTATATAAAATTAAACTGCAAAATATATATAAATTTTATATCGTACCTTGTTTCAGTTTTTTTTTTGCAGCTCCCGATACTTTTTTTGGTACTCCACTTTTTTTTTTCTGTTTTTCTTTCCAACTAACGGATAAAATAATAAATTTTATATAAAAAAAAAAAATCGTAAATGAATTATACACAAACAACGACAAAACTAAAACACCTGGAAACCATACACATAACTAAACAAAAACACGTGTTGCTTATATGTCGAATGTTTTAAATAAATTTTTATTTTTACTTACATAGTATTGGGTGACTTGTTACGTCCTGGATGACGAACACAAGTTATTCAGTCCCTTAATTTTGAGTCAAAGCACTTAAGCCATTTACTCGGGTAGCGAGGACAGCGCTATTTAGTGTCGAGTATGTCAATATACGAAAATAGGATGCATGAGGCGAATGGATGTGTCTTATCACTAGATAAATGAACAATTAATTTAACTTACAGTTGGTTTATTTAATATAATAAATTGTCAGGATACAAGATTTGGCTGAGCTGGAGACCAGATTGTAAATTGAGATTCGATTCTTATTGAATTGTTGTTTGAAATTCGCTTCGAAATGAGTTGTTGTCAGGTGGCTTGATAATTGGTTATGGTTCTTGAATTTTGAGAATTGTTGATGTAAAACTGAGCAAAGGAGTTTACTTATACTGGGTAATTGACAATCTGTCTGAATATGCACTTTTAAACTGATGAAGTTTATTTAAATATAAAAAAATAATAATTAAAACCGTAAGAATATTCAACAGAAATAATTTAATTAGTTAAATTATTTATAATGTTGAATAAAAAAATAAAAAATCGAAATTATTTTATTTAGAATAATTCACTTTAAATTGTTTAAATTCTAATTTTAAATATTATCGACTCGAACAAAGAATTTTAATTTTAATATTTTAGAATAATAAGATTATACGTAATCAAAAGCTTGATAAATAATGGGCATTGAGGTCCGATTCACGGTGGTTTATATAGGCGCCAATCATAGGCGAGAGGTTGCACGCGCGACCTAAATTTCATTTTGTTACCGAAAACTAATATTATTGAGAAGAGTCGAATACTTGCGGGGTGGGATGTAAGAAAAGGCGTACGTGACGATCTCGGATTGAAACTTCTAGAACAATGACAAAGACTCAAAAAAAGACGATGGTAAGACCTACGGGTGGAAGAAAGATATCCGACCCCATGCTATTGGATAGGAGTTATTTTAGTCTGTTAATTACGGGTTATTAATTAGAATCATCGTATAGGTAGTTATTGATTATTGATCCTTTTGTCATTACCTTTCAATTGGTTATATTCATTTCCTCCTATCGTCAGTGGTTTAAAAGTTACACCGACTTTCAATTACAATATTCAACAAATGGAAATTATTATTAGGTTCATAGATAGATCTGTGTTAGAAGATTATGGTGATAATTTCAGTTTTTCATTATTTTAATTATTTGTCGAGTTATTTAAAGTTGAATTTAGCGATATAGTCATATGCGTTAGAGAAAGAAGTGATCGTATGAGTCATGCGCCACGCCTTAGAACGAAGCTTCTAGATCTAGCTCAATGTTATTAGGTGAGCCTTATGTGAAATGGTTAATTACCGAATATTAATTAGGATTAAAGTATAAATGATTATTGATTATTAATTCTTTCGTGATTAGCTTTCAATCGATCGTAGTCATTCCCGTCTACTGTTGTTGGCTGCAATGTTATACTTATTTGTAATTATTGCGGGGTAATTATTAAATAATCTGGAATTATTATTGATTCAGATAAATAAAGTATGTGACCGGATTATAATGATATTTTTAGTTTCTTATTATTTTGATTATTTATTGAGTTATTGGAAGTAGAAATTAGCGATATATTCGTATGAGTTAGAGAGAGAAATGACGAGATACGTCACACGGTACGTCACAATAAGAACCTTGGGAGCGCGAGGAGGCAGGCCGTATTAATTCTGCTAACGGAAGAAAGAGAGGCAATCCCATGCTTTTAGGTGGGCTTATTTCAAATGGCTAATTATGAATTATCCGTTAAGATTAAGATTTGAGAGGTTAATAATCAATAATCTATTTTTCCTTATCCATCGATGGGTTATGATTATTTGTCCCTATCGTTAGTGGTTTCGAAGTTATGCCTGTTTTTGGCTTGAAATAAATAATAATTTGCAATTATTATTAATCTCGTCGGTAAAGGGACACTAGTGGATTGTCGTGAGAACCTTGGTTAATTATATTTTAAATTATTAGCTGAGTTATTAAAGGTGGAAGTTACGCGCTTACGTATGTGTCAGGGGGACAAGGGTAAAGCGAAAGAGTTAGGTTCCTTGTTCGGCCTCTGATGGTTAGTTAGTTAGTATATAGGTTTTTATGTAAACGTGAATTTTATTTTCCCTTATTTACCGATCGATTATAATTTACTCCTGTTGTTATAGCTAGGTGGTTATGAATTTGATTATTCTTTGTTAGAGGTTAGGAATTATTATTATTATGGTTACTTATTCTATCATGGTATGTTATGGTTGTCCGATGCTGCGTAGTTAGTTGGTGAGTTGTTATCTTGTTTTCGTGTTGATACGTTGAGATATTGCGTTTTAGTTTGTTAATATTTATTTAAAATTTAAATAAAATTCAATATTTATTTGGATTAGTAGATACTAGAAAGAATGTTGAGGGTCTAGGTGAATTAAATGTAAAGTCAACGACGCATAGACATAAAGGTTATCAGGGTGGTGACACTTGGCCTTCTAAGAAAAAACGGAAGAGCTTCGCGTGGCGTCATTGAAATATGGTACTGTTTAGGTTGCAAGCATTAGGGAGCTTATCACGGTTTAGTTGATTGCTCAATTCGTTAGTTAGTTTATTATTTCTTTATAAGTAACAAAAAGGGAAAATTAGAGTATTCTTTGTTTACATCAACAAGTTCTGACTACTCATCTGACCCTTGATATGTTTAGCTTTTAGTTTTTTAAGAATTTCATTTTTATATATTTTTTTTCATTTGTACATCATTTTCGTATTTTCGCATGTTACGCCGTAACAGACTTAATACAATTATCAATCACCATTTCGGTCGATTCACTATCTGTCACTGTCTTCAATCCACTTTTCATTATTTATAATGTTTTCTATTAAATTAATTCACAAAATAACTTAACACAAACACAAGCCACGCTTTGATCGTGAAACGTTAGTGTGTGTGCGTGTGTGTGTGTATGTACGCTGTAAAGAGTAAGCAAACACACTTATACAATGCCCAACATTAATTCATCCCGTCTAATGTTGCTTTTGTTTCAATAGATTTTTGTATTTTTGGCCATTTGAATTAATATTTTTGGGAATTAATGAAAATGGTTATTTAAAATTTAGGGAAAAATAATAAAAGAATTTAAGTATAAATGGACACTAATACAAATGGAAATATGTGAAATTAGTAAATGATTAACTTATTCAACTGTACATGTGGCCAACTGAAAAAAAGAAAAGCTTTATTTTTGAACATACCTCCGGAAGGAAATATGTTAAGTTGGTACAATGATAAAAAGTTTAAATAAATTAATAAACTTTTTTATTACTGGAAATTTGTAATTTAGGAAATTGATTTAATAGGTACTTCATAAAAATGGTTCATAAAAAAATTGTATAATTAAAAACAAGAAAAATTTGCTTCATGAACAAATGTAATCTAAGAAATAAATATAAATGTAAAAAAGTATCGATGATTAATTGAACAAAAGTCTTTATGAATAAATGAACATATGAGTTTATGTAAAAATAAATTTATGGACAGTCGAAAAAATGGAAATTTGAATTTTAGGAAAAGTACGAAAATGACCATTCGTATAAATACCCATCTATAAAAATGAAATCTGTATTAATGGACATTTGAATAAATGGAAAACAATGCAATTAAAAATAGTTTATTAAATATCAGGCAGAGAGGTGTCAGAGCAACTGGAAACCCAACTACCAAGACATCTTCTCCGAAGGTTCTTAAGGAAAACGATAAAATTTAAAATAGTTTATTAAATATCAGGCAGAGAGGTGTCAGGGGAACTGGAAACCCAACTACCAAGACATCTTCTCCGAAGGTTCTTGAGAAAAACGATAAAATTTAAAATAGTTTATTAGATATCAGGCAGAGAGGTGTCAGGAGAACTGGAAACCGAACTACCAAGACATCTTCTCCGAAGGTTCTTGAGGAAAACGATAAAATTTGAAATAGTTTATTAAATATCAGGCAGAGAGGTGTCAGAGCAACTGGAAATTCAAGTACCGTCATTTTCTCCGGAGGTTTTGGAAAAAAGTGTTCAGATGTAAAGTAATCGATGAAATATTACACGGAGAGGGTTTTAAATCTTTTTAAATCCCTTTTCTCATTCACGGCAGCATTCGGATGGCTTACAAGGCTACATGAAGTTGACAATGATATGCTAGTTCCTACTACAGCTAATCATGGTCCTGTAAGCTAATTATTGGCGAAACGCTGAAACTAATAATAAAAAATAATAATAATAAACTAAAATTTTTACATGATATTTTATGAATATAAAGTTTCAAAAAGTACAAAACAAAAAAATTAAACCTGTACTATGAGCACCAATAGATTTGAAGCTTTATAAGATAAATCAATAATCTCTAATGGTTTTTAATAAAAATAAGTTTTATTATTAATTAAATTTTTTTATTTACTTATCTAATTTAGTAAATAACAAGAACATTTTATAACATAAGTACTATAAATACTATTAAAGAATGATCAATTATGAATTTTTAGTGAGAAACGTAGTATAGAATTATTTAAAAAAACATTTTTAAAAATTTGAAAAATCAAAAAAACAAGTATTAAATACATATAGTGTTGAAAAGAATTACATAAATATTTTCAATCTATTTAATAGTGAAATAGATATATTTTTTTTTTTTTAATTAATTTCACAACTTCCTCATATTGTAAAGAAAAAATAGTTCCATAGCTTATTAAAGACATCAATTCTAATTTTTCTTATGTAGTTCTATCATGCAAATACAAATAGATATTGTGATCGGGGAAACAATTAGCGATGAACCACAACTTTCTATTTTCAATGTTAAAGATTCGTTCAGCGAGTAAACAAAGTAGAAACGAAAATTCAATTAACTAATATTTACATCGGTATCCTCTATTATCAATGACTTGCAATAGTCTGTTTCTCATAGATTTGACAATATTTAGGCAGTAGTCCGGTCTTGTATTCAACTCGTCCCATATAACCGTTACATAATCTCTTACATCATCAGCCGTTCTTAGAAGTTGTGGGGGTCTCCAAAATTTTGAAGTTAAGGCTGAAATACGATATGTTAATATGAGAATAAAAATTTGAGATAACTGGTAATATGGATAGTTGTTTATAAAATTTATTTTACCCCAAATATTCTCCATCGGATTCAAATCTGGTGAATATGGTGGATGTGAAAAAACTGTTATATCCGGATGATTATTGAACCAATCAGTGACAATTCCAGCAGTGTAGACTGGACTATTGTCTTGCATGAATGTTATTACTGGATATTGATCAATGGGAAAAACCGCTCTCGCTGCAGGGTACATTGTGTTTTCCAAGACATCAATATATTTTTCAGCATTAAAGGGTAACTCTACTTCTCTTAATGACATCAACCCCAAGGATGTCATACATCCCCAGTACATCGCAGAAACCCGATTAGAACGTACAATTGGAACAACATTCTCAGGGTTGTCTCGGGTTTTTTTCTTTCTCCAAACCCTCTTACGGTTGTCTGTTGTACTTTTAAAACTCTGTAATAAGTAATAAATTATTATTAATAAAAAATAGAAACAATAATAATTGACTGAATAAAAAGTAAAATAATGATGTTATTGACCATGTCATGTGATCTGTCACGCGAATTTGAGACGATAATCGTCATTTTTTAGTTACAAGTCTTGACTTAAATCAATCTACTACCTATATATTATAATAAAAGTTAGATTACGTAGTGTTTGAAAATTGTTCTGCTTATCAAGGTAAATAAATCAATTAAAAAGTAAGATAAAGGAATATATTTATTTCTAAATATATTATAACTTTAAGAAACATTCCCAAAAAATTACTTACTTTTTTATCTGACCAAATAACTCAGTTCCAATCCTCTTCTGTCCAATCAATTTAATTGATGCAGTGATCAATTCTTCTTATTCGGTTAGCTTCAGTGAGAAAAACCCTCCTACACACTTTTCCATTTTCTAAATTATGTTCTTTTAATCTTCGACTCACGGTTATATCCGAAACATCAATGTTAGCTTCATCAGCAAACGATTTACACGAATCAAATTTTCTGTCCAAAGCAATGTCAAATAATCGATTATTTTCATCTTGAGTAGTTTTTCTCGGTCTTTTATGATTTTTTCTGCGGTCTACTAACCCATTTTTTCCAAATTCTCTAAATCTTCTGATCCACTTTTTAATAGTTTTTGAGTCACAGCCTGTTTCTTCATTAATTTCACTAATTTTTTGACCACTTTGCCACAGTGTCACAATTTTAGTTCTCACAGCAATCAAATTACTTTTGGAGTCTAACTCTTCCATTGTTTTGTTAATTAGTATAAATTAATCTATATTACAGTTATTATATTTGTAATTTTTTTATTAAAAGCGGCACAAAAAATAACAAATTTTTTAATTGTGAGGCAGTAAACAAAAATAAATGATAATTTTAATAAGTGAATATTGATATAAACAAATGAAAATTAGTAAACAATCTAATCTTTTATGTAAAATTTCTCTTTAACATTTATCGTTATAATTTATTATAATTCATTTCTGAAATAATAAAAAAAAATTGTTTCATAATTGAAGTTTGATTTTTGAAATTGATGGCCAAGAAACTCTTTCGATTGCCGCAATAAATTAAATCGCCGAATGAAATCGGTTAATTAGTTCAAAAGTTATGAGGTTCACATACACACACACAGAATAGCTTCCAAGGACCCCAAAACCTAGACATCTGATGAAAACTCTACTTTTGAAAATCAGAGTGAAAACAATAACTTCTCGAATTTTTCGAAGATCTTCGATTTTCTTATCGGGAAGTTAAGAAATTATGCTTACAAATTTAAACTTACAAGTAGAATGACTTTGATAAGTGTATACATCATATTTCATAACAATTTTTTTATCGATTATATATTTTTTTTATACTTAGAGCATTAACTTTTGTCAACAAAAATTTATTTTTTTTAAAAGATTAATTTTTTTTTTGTAATGTAGACACAGAAAAAAATAGATAGTACTGGTTACTCTTCTGCACAGTAATCGATGAAAAATACATTTTAATATGACTAATTCATATTAGGACAGGAGTAAGTTATTGCTCAACACGTACTATTACTTTTGAAAGAGTAACCACTGCTGTGCTACACAGTACATGAAACATATGACTACTTACGGTTAAAATAGTCGCTGTTTATAGTTAAAGAGTATATAAACCTCTCAGCACGTCTCTTGTTGCTGTACATAATGCGAAAAGTCACTATTTAGGTACAGGAATGGTTACTTAGATCTCGTAGTTATCATTAACCTTCAGAACAGTACTCAGTCCTGTTTTGACATTAACTATTACTAAATTCATACGTCTTTACTATTCGTGACACTTCAGGCATATATGAAGTTAGTAACCGTTCCATATCAGAACAGAACTGAGTACACTCGTTGTCATTAATGCCTGGTCCCCCAAACTATAGAATCTTAACCAGGCAGGGAGCCAGGCATTAAGGACAACGAGTGTACTGTTCTAGAGGTTAATAAGAACTATGAGATCTAAGTACCCATTCTTGTCACTTAATAATAAGTGTTTACATTCTATACAGCATCAAGAGCTATGCTGAAAGGTTTGTATACTTTTCAACTATGAACGACGACTTTTTTAACAGTAACCAGTTACTGTTTAAAAAATAAAAGTACGTCTTAAATAATGACTTACTCCTGTTCTAATATGAATCAGTCATATTAAAATGTATTTTTCCTTATATTTTCCTTCGATTACTGCGCAGAACAGTAACCAGTAGTATTTATTTCTTCCATGTAGCTTTTTCACGTAATATTTAAAAGAAAAAAATCTAGTAGTTTAAGACAAAAAAAACAAAAAAAAAAAAAAAAAAACAACTAGTACACATTCACTTCATTATATTTTGCTCTACACATTGGACAGGTTCTCTTGTTTCGAACATGGTAATCATTGATCCAACACAAATAACATCCTGTATAATGTGAACAAACTTTAATTTGTATTGATGCTTCTGCTTCAAAACAGTAAACACGAGGATGTTCAAAGTTTTCTGTAACCAATTAATTATCACAGTATTAAATAATTGATGTTAAACTCTCAATTGCACAGCTCACAATGCAAAGCATTAGAGAGTGCTTTCAGACTTATCACAAAATGCCATGAGATCTTTTTTGTAGATAATCTGATTCCCTAGAAATTATTTTCAATAAACTTTTTTAAAATTCCGCATAACTTTCTAGCTATTTCCATTTCAATATTAAGCTCTTAAAAAAAATTGTGTTCTGATTGATTTTAAGAGCTTAACATTAAAATGTAAATAACTAGGAAGCTACGCAAAATTTGAGAAAACTTTATTCAAGATAATTTTTCGGGAATAAAATTTTCTACAAAAAAGATCTTAAGAATGAGATTAGTATCAAGTCGTGCACTTTTGAACTTCAAAAAATATTTTAATTGATATTTATATATTTACCTTCATCAGGCCGCTGAGAAAGCGCTAACAAATAATTTTTTAGATTGGGAACTCCAATTAATTTTCCATTGTCTCCAGAATCTTAGAAAAAATTAAATTATTCTTGATAAATCATTATTATATTTATATAAAAAAAAGTCATTTTTATATTACTAATAATAATTAACGTACAGTGTGGCTATGATAATTGTAATTTTATTTCTTCAGATAAACTTGTTTTTAAAAATTCATCTATAAACTGATTCAGAGTAATTATATTTTTTTGAAGTCTCACTTGCTGTAGTGATAACTCATATGAAATTTTGACACACCCTTTTTTTGATTTTAAAAATTTTTCATTATTCCAATCATTTTCTGATTGAACGATATTTTGTTTAAGTAGTTCTAAAATAAAAGTTAAATTAAATAATCACAATACAGCATTTCTCTGCCAATTTGATACTTACTGAAAAATTCATGAATCGGTTTATGGTACCCTAATTTTGCCGTCAGCTGTACATTCAAAAGTTCAGCAGGGTTAGATGCATCATCAACATTGTCATTAACAAATAATTTTGTTATTAAAAAAGGCTTGCAATTTTGGACAAATCGCGAATATAATAATAAATTTTCATTTACATCAGCTTCATCATTACTTTTTTTTTTATGATATCTAATGCTTCCTCAATTTTTGATTCAGGAATGATTTTTAATAACCAGCTAAGCAAACAGATTTCGTGGTCATAATCTTTTGAAAGTTCTAAGGTCATCTATTTTCTACTCAATAACTGATAATAATATTTTTTTTTAAATTAATACCGGATTTAATTTTGACAAATTTAAACCAATTTTAAACTTTTTTTTTTTTTTACCTTTATGAAATGAATCCAAGAACCATTTATTAGTATGTTTGGGAAATTTTCACGAATGGCCAGAATAATTTCTTGGTCATAATCACAAATAATAATTTTTAAATTAGTTTTTAATTCGGTACATTTCGTTAAAAGAAATTTGAAAATTTTATTATTTAAATTTTGCCTTCGTGTAGAACAAATGATATGAATCGCTGGAACACCCTATGCAGAAATATTTTTTATTATGACATTGAAATTGAAAGATATATAACAATTTTCTACATTTTTATATAAATTAAAGTATTATAAACAATTAACATGTAAAAATTAAAAAAAATTACTAAAAGGAATTTTTTCCAATTAATTTTTTTATCGTAATTTACTTGTTAAATAAATTAAAACAATTATAAAATGTCTGCTTATTTAAGTTTCATGTGTTATTAATCAAATTTAAGTATAAACCAAATTAAATAAAAAAAGAAAAATTATGTTTTCATACTTTTTTAAATTTTTTTATATGAATCGTCAACAAATGGGAGGCTCTTGGAACTGCTGGTAAACACTGAAAAAAGAAAACAACAAACAAGTCTAATCTCATGCCGTTGCTATAGACATAGGGCGTGTTTGGAAAAACTATCCCTGATAGCAACACTCTAAATATAATTGCTTAGCAAGTTCTGCAGTGAAACACGTACATCTAACCTAATGACAAATTTCTGGCAAGCTTTGGCTGGATAATACTTGCGTGCAAGTTGATGCAAATCAACTGCTGTCATCTGAATGTAATTTAACAGCAAAGCTTACCGTCAGTTTCAAGTGAAACTTTCATTCTATTTAACGTCATTGTCTGACAGCAACTTGTAGTGAAATTAAATTCAAAATTACGGACAATAATTTTAACATCATATTACCGGCAATTTCTACGCAAAGTGGCTATTAGGGAATGACGTTAAGTTGATTGAAAGTTTCACTTCAAATTGACGGTAAGTTTTTCTGTCAAATTACATTCAGATGACAGCAGTTGATTTGCATCAACTTGCACGCAAATATTATCCAGCCAAGGCTTGCCAGAAATTTGTCATTAGGTTAGCTGTAAATGTTTTACTGCAGAACTTGCTAAGCAATTATATTTAGAGTGTGGCTATCAGAGTAAAGTGGCTATTAAGGGAGCTCATTTTACTTAGGGTCAGTGCTGCCAGAACGTGCGATATTTTTATACTCTCCTGCCATTACACTCAATGCTATTTCACCTCAGAAAGGGGTAAAAATATCGCCCGTTCTGTCAGCACTGCTTAGGGTGCATTCGCGTTGGGCGCTTACTCGCTGTCAGCATATATGTATAGATTATACATTAGCATCTAAAGTACAACAGGATATGGTATTTACAAGGCTCTGAGCGCTTAACGCGAATGCACCCATAGTTACAAGTACTTTGGTTATTATTATATTTGTATTTAAATTTATCGAAAGCTATACCCTTGATGTAGTCTCAACAATGATATCACTTGCATCGTTAAGTCTACTTAGCATTTTTTGGGATCCCAAAAAAATGGCAATGTCATTGCCATCTTCCGTTTTCTGACTTCCTATGAAAACATTTTTATATAATAGATTTTTGTTGAGCATCTCAGAAAGCTCTAACAATGTCGATGACGTTTCAGATTGTAGACTTTTTACTGTTTTGTCAACAATTTTTCTCGCGGCAGAAACACTCATCTTTGGATTTTTATATCTATAATAAGATAAACAGAAAGGTGTTACGTACCCAGTGAGTAAAATATATCAAATTTTTAAAATTTTCTATTTTCAATTAAGGTAAAAGCCCCTATACCCGCTCAGTATTTCTATAAAAGAAAATTATAACTAAAAATATTATTGATAAATAATTATTTGTAAATCTGAATATTTTAAAATATCATGTATCAAATTATTCTATAATAGATTATAAATTTAAATTAAATGACTGTTTTCAAAATCGCGCTCAGCCGGACATTTTTTACTTTAACGTTCATTCGTTAGATTAAATTTAGGTTACGTCAAATTTGTTAAAAATTGTTATAACTACATCTTATTAAATACATTTCTAAAATTCATGAAATTTCATATTACGGAGGAATGAAGTCATAGAATTTCAAAATTATTTTCAAAATTAATAAACTGATCATAGTTTAATTGATATTGTCTTTGAGCGACTATAGGGCCATGTGTTGATCGAGTAATGGTACATGACAACTTTTAGCGAGCGACTATGGGTACACTCTAAGGGCTGGCAATAGCCTATCGAACAAGATACTTGCTTACCACAGCGTTGGACCAGGTTCGATTCCGGCATGCACCAATGAATTTTATTTTCACAATACTATTTATGTGCATTACATTGGTAGTCCCCTGGTGGTGGAATACCGAAGATTTTTCGAGCGAGTGGAAGTGGTGCCGACTTCATTACAAAATGATGGCGGAGCACAAAAACTCGATCGAATCTGCAGGACTCTACTGCCTCTATGACTAGGCTAGCGGGTGGGGCTTCTTATCAAAGAAGAACACCTGTATCGGCCGAGCATTGATGGCGGTGGAGGCCCATACACATTTGCAGAACCTTTAGCTTTGATGTAAGCCAACGTGTCGAAGCAATAATAGAGGGAGTCCTCCACCACCAACGTTGCCCTTAGATAACAGGCATCCTCCTCTGCGCCATCTACAACCACTGGCTCCGCTAGTTACGTCGCGTTCACTCCCAAAGAGAAAACTAGTGAACCGGGCTTGTGCCCTATCTGCAAGCAAAAACACTTTGTGTTATTTTGCCCCAGCTACCAGAAGGCGTCGCCACAGAACTGGAGAACCATCGTACATCACTACCGGCTCTGCTTTAACTGCCTGGGACGCCACCGCTTTGCTGACTGCAGAACTAAGCAGAAGTGCCGCCATTGTGACCAGCCACATCACACCTCAACACACATTGACGATGGTGCTGCCGCTAAATCAGTACAGGACGCTCCTGTTACTGAACAAGGTAACAAATAGTTCCAGTTTTGGTAACTTTTGTTGTTGAATTCGCTAACTTAGTCTGCTTTCAGCTCATTCGCTCAATGTATTACTCGCTACCGCTATTGTTAAGTTGCATTCGCTAACAGGAAGTACATGTACTGCCCGTGTACTTATTGATCAAGGATCGGAGTTATCCTTTGTGACGCATTCGCTAATTAAGAAGCTGGATATACCGCTAAATAAGGCTGCTGTACCATTACGTGGGATTGGTAATGTGTCAGCTGGGCATTCGCTTGGTTCATGCAAGATGACGCTGCATTCGCTACATAGTTCCGCTTGTATTACCATCTAAGCCCATGTGCTTGCACTATTGACGGTAAACTTGCCGTCATTTACGCTAACTGAGAGAAAATGGCCGCATATAACTGGGCTACAACTCGTTGATCCAGACTTCTTAACATCACGACCTATTGACATCATTCTGGGTGCAGCACCAGTTGCACATATAATCAACGCTAAAATACGGAAAGGAAGTGACAATGACCCAATCGCTCAGTCAACATCACTTGGTTGGATCATCTATGGATCTGTGGACATCGCTACATCAAAATTGACAGCCTATGGTCATCATGTCACGGTTGATGATCAACTACAAGACTTGTTAAGCAAGTTTTGGTATCAAAAAGAGCCACAGACAGAATTCACTACACGCTATACTGAAGAAGAAAAAGAGTGTGAACAACACTTTGTCAATACACACTACAGACAGTCTGATGGTCGATATGTCGTTCGCTTGCCGCTCAAATCTTCTCCAAGTCAACTGGGTGATTCGCTTCGAGCTGCACAATACGCTTTATTACGTCTTCGAAAACGATTGGAGGCTGATCCAGTCTACAAGAAGTTGTACTTCGACTTCTTGAAGGAGTATGAAGACTTGGGACACATGAGGCGCATTAAATTAAAGGATTTACCACCAAATAGCTACCTGTTGCCCCATCATGGGGTTTTGAAAGAGCAGAGCACTACCACCAAGCTCAGGGTGGTTTTCAATGGGTCCTGGAAGACAACATCAGGTGTATCAATCAACGAGATACTTCATGTGGGTCCCAAGATTCAAGTTGACATCAGTGACGTACTTTTTCGCATCCGCTGTCATCGCTATCTATTCGCTACTGACGTAACTAAAATGTTTCGTCAGATCGCAGTTGACAAGGAAGATCATCATCTACAGTGCATACTCTGGTTTGACGAAGATGACATCCCAACAGTATTGGCACTCGCTACAGTTACGTATGGAACAACTTCAGCTCCATATCTCGCTGGGAGAGCACTTTTACAACTTGCTGAAGATGAAGGAAATAAATTTCCAAAAGCTGTCGAACCGCTGACAAATACACGCTGCGTTGATGACATCTATGGAGGTGCAGATGAACTCGCTGAGGCAATCCAAGTTGCTTTCGACACAAAAAATATGTGTGCCACTGGATGTTTTCCGCTTGCCAAGTGGGCTAGTAATTCAACTGAATTACTATCGCAAGTCGCTCCAAGTGAAACCCAAGTAGATACACCAAGAGAGCGTGGGGATACTACCGTAAAAGTGCTCGGATTAACCTGGAATTCTACACAGGATAAATTCCAGTTCGGCTACTCGCTTCCAGAAGTATCACCAACTACTAAACGCACAATTTTATCTGAAATTGCTCGCTTGTTTGACCCTCTGGGGTTTTTGGCTCCGATCATCGTAAGAGCCAAGATGTTTATGCAGAAGCTCTGGCTGCAGAACTTCGACTGGGATGCTACGCTATCTCCGTTGCTTCTTCAAGAATGGAATTTGTTTCGAGATGAACTACATCAGATCTCGAAGATTCAGATACCTCACTGGAATCATGTAAAAAAAGGTGTATCAATTGAATTACATGGATTCTCTGACGCTTCACAACTCGCTATGGCTGCTGTTGTCTATCTGAAAGTTACTGACGCTACTGGTAGCTCCAATATTTCGCTAGTGTGTGCTAAAACACAATTCGCACCACTGAAACCAATTTCTATACCAAGGATAGAGCTCAATGCCGCTGTTTTACTCGCTCAACTGTTACTCTACGTAAAGAAAGTCTTGAAACTTGAAAACGTTCCAGTTTTCATGTGGACGGATTCCGCTGTATCCTTAACGTGGATACAAAACAACCCAGCAAGATGGAAAGTCTATATTCGCAACAGAGTGACCAAGATTCAAGAATCGCTACCAAGTGTCAACTGAGATTTCGTTCCTGGGAAACTTAACCCAGCTGACTGCGCTTCAAGAGGTTTATCAGTAGCCAAACTAGAACAACATTCGCTTTGGTGGACGGGACCAAAGTGGCTCAGTCAATCAAAAGACAACTGGCCATCTTTTGACATCCCTACGCAGACGGTATCACATCTTGAAGAACGTCCAGGTCTGGTTTTTACCATCTTCAAGGCAGATTCACATCCGCTATACACGATACTAGAAAAATTCTCTAAGTTGTCACCGTTACTTCGCACTCTTGGAATCTGTCTTCGTGCCATCGCTACATTTAAAAAAGTGCCACAGTCCACACTGGCCACACCGCTTGCTACAGTTGACCTGGAACTCGCTAAGACTTTGCTGATCAAGTATACTCGAAGTCAGTACTATTCGCAAGAGTTGAAGCTACTGAGAGATGGTGATTCTCTACATCGAAATCATCATCTCGCTAAATTGATTCCCTACGTCGACTACAACGGAGTACTCAGAGTCGGCGGTCGCTTGAAGAATTCTCTGCTGGACGATGAACAGAAAAATCCAGCTATTTTACCGAGGTCATCACGCTTAAGTACGCTACTAATAGATCATTTTCATCAGAGAACATTACACGGGGGAACTCAATTGACACTCGCTGATCTACGGAGATCTGTCGGGATAGAAGGTGGTCGAGTTCCAGTCAGATCACACATTTTTCGCTGCGTCGTGTGCACGAGACATAGAGGGGTTCGTGCACAACAATTAATGGGACGATTGCCATCCACTCGTGTAAGACCATCTAAAGCATTCTTACACACGGGAATAGACTACGCTGGGCCAGTAACACTGAAGACGTTCCAAGGTCGAGGTGCGAAAACTTATAAAGGTTGGATCGCTGTCTTCGTATGTCTCGCTACATCCGCTATACACATTGAAATTGTCACCGATTACTCTACTGAAGCTTTCGTCGCAGCATTTAGAAGATTCACTAGTCGAAGAGGCGCCTGCAGTACCCTATATTCGGACTGTGGTACAAATTTTGTAGGAGCAGACGCCACGCTAAAGAAAGAATTCGCAGCAGGATCGAGACAACTAAAAGAACTTCAGTATTTACTCGCTACAGATGGCACAGACTGGAAGTTCAATCCGCCAAGCGCTCCTCACTTTGGTGGCAAGTGGGAAGCAGCCGTAAAGTCAATCAAGTTCCATCTCATACGAACTATTGGTGAATCGCTATTGACTTACGACCAACTCGCTACAGTTTTAACACAGATTGAGGCTGTGTTAAATTCAAGACCGATCGCTCCGCTAACTGAAGATCCTGCAGACCTAACCGCTTTGACTCCAGGACATTTTCTCATCGGTGAACCGCTAATCGCTGTACCTGGACCTTCGCTACTGGAAAACAATACTGCTACGTTGTCACGCTGGCAACAACTACAACAAATGTTCCAGACGTTTTGGACTAGATGGTCGTCTGAGTACTTACAACGACATCAATCTATTTCTAAGTGGCATAATCCACAAAACAACATCAAGGTGGGTTCATTAGTCTTGCTGACTGATGAGAGGTTCCCACCATCAAAATGGCCGCTTGCTCGAGTACTCGCATTACATCCAGGCAGCGATGGCCTGACTCGAGAAGTTACGTTGAAGACCGCTACCACGGAGCTTGTTCGACCAATCGCTAAACTATGTGTGCTGCCAGTTCACTCGCCAAATGACAATCCTGTCGACACCGTCGTCAGTGCTGGGGAGAATGTTCAATCAAGACCCAATTCACTTCCAGCTGCGAACGCCGAGCCTCACCAATAGGTCGGCAGCACTATCGCCATTTGGACTTACGCGCGAGATCTTGGCCAATGAGAAAATTCCATCATTTGAATATTAGTTCCAACTTCGAATAAAAGAGTTGCGACGTGAAACACTCTCATTGGTTCAAGATCTCAACAAGCTACGTGGAATTTCGCTATTGGCCGAAAGTTCATTAGCGTCTGTAATTAATTTTCTTATTGGTCTATCGCTCTGACGTCACAAGGAAACCGTTGAGGACTGCGTTTTCCGCCATTAATTATTCATTCTACAACGTGCCTTTACTTCTGTAACCGAGTGCTTGAAGCCGCTTTTACTTAATTATCTTTTGGTAATTAAAACTAAACCGCTACGCTAAATTATACTCAATATTTAGTCAGTATATCAAGGCTGCTATTTATTGAGCATAAATAAATTGTGCAACCGCTAATAATTAATATTAAATTAATTATTGTAATTTCAACCGCTATTGACCACGTGTCATTTTGTACGTGATATTTTACTGTGAGTCGCATTCGCTATCGCGTATTAGTTTGAGTTGAATTCGCTATTTATAATTATTTCTCATAATTAAGTGTACAAAGTGTAAATAAAACTATAACTTTATTTATTGATAAATTTGGTGTAATTTTTAATTGTTTAATAACCTCGCCTAAACCAGATCCACTATTGTATATTCGCACATTTTTCACTAATCATACAATAGATAATTGATAAAAACTATTTATGTATCCATATATTTAATAGTCATATATTGATAATATTTATTGTTATTAATTTAACAGAATGGAATTAAAAAAAATTCAAGGGAAATCGCCAGAGTCTTCCGTATATTGGGATGGACCGTGGCAATATTCAGAGATTCAAGGATCAAATGAGACCAGATTTCGTTATAAATCAATGAGGTCGATGAGTAAGATCACGTCAAGTGGACCCCCCATTTTCCACTTGATCGGGAAAATTAAGTTTATGTATTTTTTTCTTATGTAGTCACTATGAAAAATTAAACCCTCAAACGATTTTTCAAAATTTTCATTTTAACAACAATTTTTTTTACAATGAAAATTTTAAGTACTTTTAATTAAAAAATAGATTCCAAAACAACCGTTAAAGATAAATTAATGAAATTTTCAGGATTTATTGTCTAATATCTATATTTTATAAAAATATTGATAGCTTGAAATAATTTATTTATTATCCTATTGTTAATTAACTTTTAAGTAAACAAATGAAAATTTCATTGACTTCTCAGTCAACAAATGAAGTTTTTTTTCATGGGTTACATGCATTATTTATTAAAGTTTAAGATCCCGAAAGAAAATTTCACTGCCCGCGATTAGTTTAAACAATATGAATTTATTCATCACCGCGCGCCAGTCGCTGAACGCTCTCAATACAGTGCGTGGCCGAGCTTCTCAGGCTCTATTGCAGCTTTGGTCCGTCATAATTCAAAGTAATATTTAAAAATATTATAACTGAACAAATTTTTTTTTTTTTTTTAACAATATCATGAATAATACAACAAAATAATTTTTTATTGTTAAACTGAAACAGGGAAAACTAACTAATAATTAAACTTAATTATTAATTAATAATAATTTTTTTTTTTTTAATAATTTATAAATTATTATTAATAAGTTATAGATACATTAATTATTCATTAAACAATAATCAGGGAAAACTAACTAATAATTGAACAATTAAACTTAATTATTAGTTAGTTTTCCCTGATTATTGTTTAATGAATAATTAATGTATCTATAACTTATTAATAATAATTTATAAATTATTAAAAAAAAAAAAAATTATTATTAATTAATAATTAAGTTTAATTATTAGTTAGTTTTCCCTGTTTCAGTTTAATAATAAAAAATTATTTTGTTGTATTATTCATGATATTGTTAAAAAAAAAAAAAAAAATTTGTTCAGTTATAATATTTTTAAATACTATCTTGAATTATGACGGACCAAAGCTGCAATAGAGCCTGAGAAGCTCGGCCGCGCACTGTATTGAGAGCGTTCAGCGACCGGCGCGCGGTGATGAATAAATTCATATTGTTTAAACTAATCGCGGGCAGTGAAATTTTCTTTCGGGATCTTAAACTTTAATAAATAACTCATGTAATCAATGAAAAAAACTTCATTTGTTGACTGAGAAGTCAATGAAATTTTCATTTGTTTACTTAAACGTTAATTAACAATAGGATAATAAATAAATTATTTCAAGCTATCATTATTTTTATAAGATATAGATATTAGACAATAAATCCTGAAAATTTCATTAATTTATCTTTAACGGTTGTTTTGTAATCTATTTTTTAATTAAAAGTACTTAAAATTTTCATTGTAAAAAAAATTGTTGTTAAAATGAAAATTTTGAAAAATCGTTTAAGGGTTTGATTTTTCATAGTGGCTACATAAGAAAAAAATACATAAACTTAATTTTCATGATCAAGTGGAAAATGGGGGGTCCACTTGACGTGATCTTACTTCGATGTATGAATGTCCTGCGACATTGGAAAAAATTAACGGTGGTTATCAAGCTAATCTGAATGATCATAATCATCCAGAACCACCAAATTTTGAAGTTAGAAGAGCTCTATCAAATATCGTTAACGATTCTTGTCTGGACGGAAAGCTAAGTTCAGCCGGAATCGTGAATTTACTTACATCAAGGTAATTTTTTTTATTAGTATCCCAAATTAAAAACTCCGATTGAAACTGCTGAGTTCCGGGTGAATCCGATTGCATCCGATTGAATACAATTTGTTCCGATTGATAGTATCGAATTTCAATAAGAGTTTATTGACTTCAATCGGAGTTTTTAATTAGGGGTTTTCATTATTTAAAAAGATAAATGTGAATGTAGCAGGCATTAGACCAATTTAAAATTTTTAATAAACTGCGTAAATAATTAATAAAATATAATTTTAAAAAATGCGCATTTGAAACATTTTGAGATTAGTAAGTGCATTTTTTAGAAATATTATTTTTTTTTCAATTATTTACTCTATTTATTTATAATTTTAAATTTGTCCGATGTCTGCTATATTCACACTCATTTGAAAAGATATTATAAATTATAATAAAAAAAAATTCGTTCTACTTTTTATATTTTCCATGTGTTATAATTTTAACTTACATATATTCTATTAAATTTTTGATTTATTTTAATAAAAAATTAGTGTGAGAATAATATTTTCATTATCATATTTCATGTACCTGAAGATCAAAACGTTTTTTGCACAACGAAAATGAGAAAAATTTATGAAATTTGACTTTAAAAGTAATTTAAAAAGTAGTTGGAGGTGGCCTGAAATTTTCGGTTGACTTACAAAAATTTTTAGAAGTCGAGATCCAGTAGATTTTTTACTTTTCATTTCGTTTTTTAATTTCCATTCTGGAAAAAACGTTCCGATCTTCAGGTGCATCATATTTCGTGTTATTTTTCATTCTTACTAATAGTTTAATTGAAATGGCTTTTAGAGTTGAAGGTGTCCGAGTTAAAAATAGCTCGTTAAGAGCTGCAATTTGCAAAAAAAAAAAATCTGGGCATCGGTTGACCCTGCGGGCCAGCCCCAAAACTTCCCGCTGTTTTTGAGCTCAAGGAGCTCAAAAACATCGTTGTAAATACATTTTCAAGCTCTTCGAGCTCGAAAATACTTTTGCATGCCATTATTTTCGAAAAAAACAGTTTTTTGGCAATTCTTTTTCCCGCGATAACTCTCGATCAAATCATCCGATTTTGATGTTTAAGGTGGCAATCGACGCAATTTAATAAATTCTAAAGCTGATTAGATTTTTGGATTGTTTGGTTGAGTTGTTTCAAAGATATTCGCAAAAAACTGTTTTTTACCATTTCTTTCTCCAACGATAACTCTCGAACGAATTATTCGATTTAGATGTTTGAGGTGGCAATCGACGCGTTTTATTGAGTTCTAGAGCTGATTAGATTTTGAAGTCAATCGTATGAGTCATTTTCGAAAAATCAATAAAAAACTAAAAAAAAAAAAATTTTTTTTTTCGTAATTGGCCAATATCTTCGAGCCTGCTTGGTCAAATGATCTGAAATTTTCAGAAAAGTTGATGGCCAAAAAACTCTTTCGATTGCCGCCTTAACGATCCGAATCGGTTTATTAGTTAAAAAGTTATAAAGAGTTTACATACATACATACATACACACTCACACACACACATACATACAGACACTCGGACATCATTCTCAAAATAGCCAGAATAGCTTTCTAGGACCTCAAAACGTCGACATCTGATGAAAACTCGATTTTTGAAAATCGGGGTGAAAACAATAACTTTCCGAAATTTTTGAAAATCATCGATTTTCCAAGCGGGAAGTTAAAAAAAAAATGAAACCAGCGATTCCACATGCACTTGAAGAGTTACCTGAAGCTGTGAATAATTATCCACCTATCGAACAGATGATTCGACGAAAAGTTGTTGCAGGTGATGGTTCTGTTGCTATAATTTTCTCTTCAAAAAGTATGTTTAATAATGTTGGTGATGTTGATGAAATTAATGTACTTGCAACATATAAGGTACTATAAAATTATATACATATATATATAACTAAAAGATCTGATTATTTAAAAAGTAATAATTTATTTATTTTCATTATAGTGCGTACCTAAAGATGAAAATATATCTCAGCTCCTAATTTTTAACTTAAAAAAAAATAATATTGTAAGTTTTTTATTTATTTATCAACTTAATTTGTCCTAGGCCGGTATTCATAGTCAGGATTTTCAGCTTAAGATCACCTTACTCATGTTTTTTAGCATGGGGAAGGAGATCATAAGCTGTAAGTCCTGACTATGAATACCGATCATATTGTTTTTTTTTTATATTAATTTATAGGGTATTCCAAGCATATTCATGGTATGTGAATCCGTCACTGAAGCTTTGTACACTGAAATATTTGATGAAATAGTATTGAGAGTACCATCCATTAAAAAAAATTTAAAAAGAATTGTTGTCGATTATAATTCAGCGCTCATATCTGCCATAAAAAAAGCATTACCATTAATACAAGTTAGGGGATGTTGGTTCTACTATATAAGAGTATGTACATAATTAAATAATATGAAATGTATATTTCACTATAATTTATAAATTTCTTATTTTAACAGATGACAGCAAGAGTATGAAAAAGTTGTAATCTTAAGGATGATTTTTTACACGACATCATGCAGTGCTCTTTTCTTCTTCCTACGCTGCCTGCTGATCAGTTCAAAAACTTCATTGACGAAATCGTCGCTTTAATAAATGATGGTCAAATTAATGGAAAAGAAGATGTTAACAATCTTAAAAAGTTTTCTAAATTTTTAGAAGATTGGTGGTTGCCCCAAGCTAATGTGATTTCATTTCATGAAAAAGAGGAAAATTCGATCAACATCTCGGAATATTTTCATCGACACCTGGGAAGCCAATTCGGATCAACGACGCCTGATATATTTCAATTCACGGGTATTTATAATAATCATAATAATAATATCAATAATGACTATATTTCTAAAAAATAAGCTTTATTAGATAATAATCATGAAGGGCATTTTCAGATAGTACTCCTCACTGTTCAAAAATATGCAATGACTTTCAACTGTCATAACCGTATTAAAATTTAAATAAAAATTGAAACTTTAATTGAAAAAGGACAATGTAGAAATAATTTCACCGAGATAGAGAATTAAAAGAGAATTATGACTGCTGATATCAATTGGGAATTAAACAAAATTTGATGTATATATCTCAGTCAAATCTTTATGTCAATTTTTTAATCCAAATTTTGAAATTTTGTAGGCTAAAATTAATTTAACAGATTTCGTTTAACTTCTAATTGATAACAACTGAAAACAATCTTTTTTCAATTCTATAATATTTCGGCAAAATTAATTCTACGTTGTCCTTTTTTTCTATTAACGTTTAGATTTTTTAAACTAATTAATTAAATTTTGATACGCTTATGACAATTGAGTCATTGAAAATTTTCCGAAAGTAGAAGGCACTGTCAGAGAATGGCTTTTATCACTCATGAGGTTTGACCTTTTTTATTCCCTTATGCAGTTTGTTCAACTTTTTGCTGATGAAACTACAGTTTTAATTTGCTACTGTTATTCCTTCTTCTTTTTCATCATCTGAATCTCTAGCCATTAACCAGAATTGATAGAGATGTTTTAATCTTTCGCCCAGTCTTTTCTTTATGTCTTCCACTTCTTCTTTCATAAGAGTTCTTCTCCACTTTAGGAGTTTCCTATTTAATATGTCCCTGCATTAATCATGCAAGGATATTGTTGTCCACGTGTTATCTTTCACTCTCAACACACCCGTTAAGTTTTCGTCAGCTGACCTTCTGATCATGACCTTGATGCTTTAAATTCCACTTTTCTTTCCCATATGTATTCTGCCGTGTTGGTTGTGACCTCCAAAGCTATCTACTATACAATGACTCCATTTATTTACTGCTTTCTCAATTCCAAATCTCCACCCTTCACAGCACCGCCGATCTCACCAAAAATGTACTAGCATAACTTATTCGTGAACGTATCCCATCTTGTCCTTTCAATTAGCCCATACGTTGCATTGAAAACTTTTCTGACTAACCTATCTCTTTATTTCCTCTAACTGTTGGTGTCAGTAATACAGCATACGATATTTTAATTCTCTGACTGAAATCTTTTTTCTATTGTACCCCATGTATTTCAGTGGCTGCTCGACTTTAAATTTACTACACTTTTTTGTCGTGCATTTCTCCAAGATATTCAGCATTCACGTCAGACTCTATTTATCTGAAGCCAGCAAGGTGATATCATCTGTGTATACTTTCCTAGATTTTGCTTGTATCTTTATGTATGATGTAGTTATCAGCCAAAAAAAGATAACACACTATTAAAAATTTATCTTCTCATAATTATAGATTTTTCAATTTTTATATAATTATTCATATATTTAAATAACAAAATTAATTAATCGTTTTATAACATATTCTTATATCTGTTTTTCTTCATTAGAAAGAGTGAGACGGTTAAACGATAAATACGAAAAGATATGGAATAAAATGGATAAAAATGCCTCATTTCAAAAATTCGAAAATCAATGTTTCATAAAAATAAACAAACACATTACTGAGCAATTAAATAGCCTCAGTAATGGCGAAATCTCATTATTAGAATATTTACAAACTGCAATTGAACCGTCATTGCAACTTGAAATTATAACTCAGTTGAAAGTACCTCAATGTAAGTATAACTTGAATAATATTATCAAAAGATTGATTGTAATGGATTGATTTCTTTATGTCTTAGTTTTATTAGATGATAATAACGTCAGAGCTATGCCTGATCTCCGGTTTCTCGTGGATTAGTTACTAAAAATATTCTGTTAACAGTGAGGCAAATCCCAGTAACTTCGTATTTGTATTTTTAAAAAGAAGAAAAAGAGCATGATAATATCTGAAACAGTTTAATTGCTGAATAATAATCATCAAATTATCATTCATTTATCATGTGCTAAAATTTTGTTGGAGCCGTGAAAAAAAAAAAAAAAAATATATATTCTAATAAAATATAGTTAATATCTATTTGTATTTGTATGATAAAATGATAATAGTTGAATTATTTTTTTTAATAATAATCTGAAAACAATGATTCACAGATAATTTTTAAATTATTGTTTTAGAACGAATTACTAAGGTTAATGACGAATATGACAAGATATGGAATCTAATGGATAGAGGTGCTAATTGTAAATCTTATGAGAATAAGACTCATATAAAAATAAATCAACATATTATAAATAAATTGAATGAGTTAAATGGTGGTAAAATCAGAATGATTGAATATTAGCAAACCGCAATTACACCTAGCTTACACAATATAATTCTAGAAACATTAAATAATCCTCAATGTAAGTATTAATATTCTTTACATACAATAAGAATGTGACGATTGAATTGTTTTGTTAAAATATATAATATATTTTTGGTTCTGATGAATCTGTTTGTCTTATGTTATGTAGATCTTGGTGACAATTTAAAAGACATCATCATGCCAGATGAAAATCTATTAAAAAATTAGTTTAGATCATGTATAATTATTTAATTATATAGAATGATAATTTTACTTGAAAAATTACGTTTTAGTTAATTAATAAATAACAAATATAATATATATCTATAAAAAATACTGAGGATTTTACTTGAGCTGGTGCATAGAATAATGTGATATCTATTAATGAACATGACAAGCGAATTTTCTGAAAATATTTTACTCTAAGAAGATAAAAAAATGGTAATGTTAATTCATTGGATATAGTAAGCATTTTTAATGAAGACCATCAAAAAATTATTGGAGCTATAAAAACTCTTTAACGTATGTTTATTTATTATTCTTCATATTTACATATTCAAATTATTGAAAATAATAATGAAAGTTTATATATTTTGTTTCCAAGTTAAGATTCTTGAGATTTAAATAATATTTAACTACTATGTGTACATTAAAAAATTAATAATCATAGTTATTATAATTAATATGTGAGTTTTTTTAATTTATATCGTACAAAATAAATTCCTTTATTATTTTTAAATTATTGAAGCTGAGCAGATAAATCATAAAAAAATGAGAAACCGTGAAAAAATTTTCTGATATGGCCTGATATGGCTTGATTTCGGCGGTTCATATCAGGCCTGATATGGAAATTGGCCATATCAGAAAATATATGTACAGATAAGATTTGATATGTTCTGATATGGACATATCAGACTATATCTAGTGAGATTAACATTGTTATCTCGAGAACTAAATTTATAGATAATTTTATAAAATTGTGTATAACTTTGTAAAGTTGTATGTGCAATAATTGTCATGAAAAAAAAAAAAAAAAAAAGAAAAAAAAATCCATCCAGGTCATGGGTTCGAACCCGAGAACTTTTGATTCTAAGTCTGATCTATTAACCACTCTGCCAAATCATGAACTTGAAATGTAAGGTTGATTATATCTATTTGGATAAAATTGAAACTAAGAAAATTAAAGACATCAGATAAATGATTGATTTGGTTACTTGTATTATATTCAATTGTTATTGTTTATAGAGTAACGAGACCATTAACGGTATACCCATCAGTAACGGGGCAAGGACTACTTCTTTTGGTAAAAGAAAAAAAAAAAAAAGTTCAAGATTTTTTAACTTATAAGTTTTGAAAAAGTATACATAAAAATTCAATAATAATTAAACTTTTTTCAATTTAAAATCTCAATTTTTTATATTTAAATTCATTACGAAAATTTGAAATTCTCTCAGAGATTTAAAAATTGATTTCGTTAGCTTATTGGAAAAATTTTTCAACAAAGTTTGTGCACTTTATACAATTTATAAATGCAGTAAATTGAAATATTTAACAGACTTCATAAGATTTTATGAACCATTATAAAATCGGTTGCTCCGAACAATGTTACGTTATTTGGTCATTTCTAAATTATTTTACCAAACGTATGTATACGGAAAACTCAAAAAAACTAGTATACGTGCCCATATCAGGGCATATCAAGCCATATCAAACCTGATCAAGATTTTTTTGACAAGCATATTAAAATTTATATACCCTTATCAAGTTATATCAGGTCATATCAAGACATATAAAAAAAATTATATACAAGCATATCAAGTCAGATCAAGACATATCAAATCTGATATCGACATATCAAGTTGATATAGCTTGATATGGCCAATTTTTATATCAGACTATATCAGAATACATTAAAAATTATATATGGGCATATCAGATCATATCAGGTCAGATATGAATATATCAAATTTTTTGATATGGCCATATCAGGTCATATAAGGCTTGATCAGAAAATTTTTTCACGGGAACAATCCGCAGAAAGTGAAAATGTAATTCAGAATGGATGGTAGTCATCATTCAGTACCGGAAAATATAATATTACAAATGCTAATTATGAATCCTGTACCATATCACGTGCCAAATGCCAAAAGGGCGTATAAAAGTTATACGCCCTATCGGCACTGAAAAGTCGAAAGGGCGTATAATTTTTTTTTTTGTGCCAATCGTTTTGTGAACATGTTTTAAGCGTAAAAATAAAAAAAAAATTTCCAAAGCCGAAAGGGCGAATATCTTAAGATACGCCCCTTTGGCGTTAGTACGTAAAAAATTTTTTTTCTACAGATCTTTATGTTCTGAGCGATTCTAAAAAGAATGGCACCAAAAAAATTTTTATTCGCCCTTTTGGCATGGAACCCTATCTAACTGATGTAATACGCCCTTTTGGCATTTGGCACGCGATATGCCAAAGTTGTATTTACAAAAGATATTGTGGTTAGTTCGATATAGCTCGATCAAAGCAGTGGAAAACAAATAATTACCAGAAATATATGTATTATTAAAGATACAACACATAATAATCTTAAAAATTAAAATCTCACTGTTAATATCATTAGCTAATGATTATAATGAGAGCGTTAAAAAAATTAGTACTTTGATAATATGTCCTGTTGAAAATTCCGATTGAATCTGATTGGAAAATTGTGGTTGGATTTTATCTGAAATTTTCTATTGACTTCCAATCAGATTTCATCGGATTTTTTAATAAGAAAATAAAGTAAAACACTTGCAATAATATATAAATTTACTAAATAAAAAATCTTGTAATCTAAAAAAATAAACTTGTAAAATGTATAACGTAAACCGTTTTTCTTTTCGCGACGGAGACGCGAATGAAAATCCGGAGTCGTATGAGGTCACCCAAGTATATTAAAAATTAAAAATAAAAATTATAAATATAACTCAAAATAATAAATAATTATAAACAAAATAAAATTGTGCCTGGACCAGCTCCTCAGGCTGGGTTAGCGCACGAGGGCGCCATTCCGTTTTTACAAAACGGACAAAAATAATAACAATTCAGGGGAGAGATCACGGGACAGTATCTTGAGCGAGACTGTATGCAACAAGCGAAATGACAACCAAATAAATATATAATGAACAAAAATAATAATAAGAAATAATTACTATTAAATATATCCAGGAAATAAACAAACAAATATTGGCTATCACTGGGTTCCTTTTTTTAAAGTATTTAATTCAAAATATATTTGAATAAACTCAACACTTTATAATAAATTTTTATCGAATTAAAATATACTCATTACAATCAAATAATAATAATTCATTTCAAATTATCCACTGGGGAATTCAAATACAAGTTACAATTATTCAAACTCACATAAGTTGTAAACTAATAAAATAATAATAATCTTTTTCCTTTATTTTAAATTATTTACTCTGGGGAGAGAAAGACGCGGGTACTCAATACATTTGGCAACACTGGGTTGCATACCATCAAATTATGAAATAAATTTTACCCAGAGAAATAATATTCAATACTCAAATATACTTTTAAAATAATATGTAAAATACTAGTGTAAGACAAGGAGCCACTCTTGCTATCCTTGTCTAATCCTCTAAGGAATTTGCTCGACGCGTCTACGTACTTGAAACGCACGCCGGACAAATTCAACTTATTATGATAATATAACTCAGGTTCAATTATTTATCGAACAAATATCGCGATCAACTCTACTAAAGGACCAGCGATAGCCGATGCAACAAATGATAACACAATTGACTTACCGGCGTTGACAATAATTTACTTCTGGAGTTTTTCAATTACCAATATGACATAAAATGTATTTTTACTTTATTTAACAAAATACTAATTATTCAAATTAAATAAACTTTATGCAATTATTCTACTACGGCAACTGGGCCGGAACAATTTACTCAAAAATAATAATTACGGACAACAACCCGTCTTATCGTTACAAGATCCCGGTCCTCTCTGACTATATTTTCGTTGATTTTTCCGAGGGAGGGGTATCACTCACGTGTTATCCCCTCTAATGACTTCAGACCCGAAATTATCAATTATAACAAAATATTTAAAGCCATTAAACAACCTGAGCTATATCATAATAATAGGTTAAATAATATTTTCTATTTATAAACATAATCATAATGATTTTTGACCGTTTAAACAATAAAATAATAATTATTTCAGTGCACCACGTGACTGGAGAAAAATATCGATGTTTATCCCCACTATATCGACTTACTCTCCCTTTCGGTCGATATTTTCATGTATGCTCTACAACACGTGTGCTACTGACTGAAATGAAAATATTGATTAGGTACATAAAGTTCAAAATAATTATCAAAACATAAATATAAACATAATAAACAATAATATCAATAATTCCATAATTAAATCATAATAAAATAATCCAATAAAATAATATAAATATTTTAATAATAACAAATCATAATAAATAAATGCGCTTAATTTGAGCTAGAAGGTGTTGTTAAATTCACGGCGAGATAGGAAAGCGCGCGCAGCGATTCACGTTTGAATCGCTACGTGACAAATGTAAAGATTTCTTTTAATAAAAAAAGGACTTGTTACAATAACAATACTTGAAACCATCAGTTACATTTATCGTTTAAAATAAAATTAATATTATTATTATTCGTTTTTTTAAGATAAGTATAATGTATAGAATAACCGTTTGCATCAAATTTTATAAAGTTGCACCTTTTTTTTTCTTCACCGTCCACCTTACAGTATTTAATTAATAAATTATTATTATTATTATTTTAATAATTATATATCATTATTCAATGTCTATTTTAATATGGAATTAAGTTAAGCTTATTACATTGTTAATTGGAAACAAAAATTTGAGACTAGAAAAAATTCCTTGGCGCAAGAAATGATTTTTTCCCTAAAAAAATCATTTCTCGCCCCAAGAAAATTATTGTATACAATTCATAATGTTTAAAATTTCTCGGTGCAAGTAAAAATTTATTGCGGCAAGAAATCTTTTTTTTATGTGTATTTCATAAATTTAGTGGTGATATTTTGGCAGTCACGTAGTGACTGTAGGTTGTTCATTTTTTATTCAAATTAAATTTGAATATTCATTTGTTGAAAAAAAATCTGGGCGTCGGTTGGCCCGGCGGGCCAGCCCCAAAACTTCCCGCTGTTTTCGACCTCAAAGACCTCGAAAACATTGGTGTAGATATATTTTCGAGCTCTTCGAGCTCGAAAATGCTTTCATATGCGGTAGTTTTTTTACGATCTTCTCAAGCTCTAACACGTTGCCTGTTATGCTGAAGTTTGAAAATTTAAGAATCAAGAATGGTTAATGAAGCGGTTTTTAAAATTTAATCCCTGATTATGTTCAATAAAAAAAGTGTATTCAGGCAGAAATTGATGCCAGGGATTGAAATGAAGACTTAAATGAGTGTTGACTCATGTGAGATACAATCAAATATGAAATATCCGGGAAAAATATTGAAAACTACGTTTTATCGATTTTATCGTTTATATTATGATTTAAACTAAAAACCAAGTTCGATGACATTATGTATCGAAACTAACCATATAAAGGATGAGTTAGTATGACTTCAGACACATTTTAGTAGGTTATATTATGATTTATCCAGGAAAAATAACATAAAATGTTATTTTTTTAAGTTTTCAATTCCGATATCTTTCGAACTAATCGATCGATTTTGACGTTTGAGGTGGCAATCGGCGCGTTCTATTGAATTCTAGAGCTGATAAAAATTTGAAATCGATCGCGTCTGTCGTTTCAAAAATATTTAGAAAAAACCGTTTTTCACCATTTCTTTCTCCCGCGATAACTCTCGAACGAATTATCCGATTTTGATGTTTGAGGTGGCAATCGACGCGTTTTTTTGAGTACTAGAGCTGATTAGATTTTGAAGTCGATCGTATGAGTCGTTTCTGAGAAATCAATAAAAAACTAAAAAAAAAAAACTTTTTTTTTTTCGTAATTCGCAGATATTTTCGAATCTATTCGATCAAATGATCTGAAATTTTCAGAAAAGTTAATGGTCAACAAGCTCTTTCAATCGCCGCCTTAAACATCCGAATCGGTTCATTGGTTCAAAAGTTACAAAGAGTTTACATACATACACACACACACACACACACACACACACACACACACACACACACACACACACACACACACACACACAGATACAGACACTCGGACATCACTCCAAAAATAGTCAGAATAGCTTCCTAGGACCTCAAAACGTTGACATCTGATGAAAACTCGATTTTCGAAAATCGGGGTGAAAACAGTAACTTCCCGAAATTTTCGAAAATCGTCGATTTTCTTAGCGGGAAGTTAAAAATTGAATTTCACCAGCGTCTTATATTAATAATAAAAAGAAGCATTGAAAAAGTTTAAAAAATTGAATATCACCAACGTCATTCATTCATTTATATTTATAAATTTGAGTGAGTTTAAAATAAAAAAACATGTATCCTGAAGAATACATTTGGAAGAACTGTCACGATCGGAGAGAGTGAAGGCGACGGGCGAAGGGTTTTTATTGATTAATTATTTAGTACAAAATTACCTAAAAATAATTATTCTATAACTCAACCAAGGAGCCTATTAGGACCGTCACGTGGCTAGTGTGAGAATGTTAATTACTCGGTAATATCGTTAAATACTAAATAAGTCTATTTCGTACCGAGCGGAAGTACGATATACTATCCCGATCGTTGACCTGCGTGGCTTTAGGATAGGTCCGGGATATTCAAGCGAAAGGAAAATGGGTAGGTGAATCTGGGCCCTCGAGAAGTCCCCGTTCTTAACGTCTGTCTCTTTCTGTACCCGTTAACTTATGAATGTTGGAGTAAGAGGTATAAAATAAGAGAAAGATGTTTCTTAAAAAAACGAAGAATTTTATATTCTTGTAATATTGTTTTACAAAGGTGTGTTATAGTTTTACAATATGTATATAGACTTACCACTCAGCTTGAGGTGGTTTACAATTTTCGCTGATCACACTCTCTCACAGTTCACCAATTTGAATTTATGATCACGAATTGTTCAATTACAGTCCTTATTTTTAATTACACTGGGACACGGCACTGTGGCTTCGTGATTTTATTCAGCGGAATCAAATATCTTGTTCAGACTCGGAGCTACTGGGGTGCCAAGCGGATGCACTCCCCTATCTATCGAGTATGAATGCGAGTATTTTTTTTTTTGTTAGGATGTCGGTCTAGGAGTCCGGATTCCTAGGCTATGGACCGTCACGAAACCGATGATCCTGGTTTGGGGGTGAGTCGAATCAACCGAGATTTTAACGAATTTAAAATTTAATTATTTGACCAAGGAGCCCGATTGCCTAGGCGGTGGACCGTCACGTGGACAATGATGAAAATTTCAGATTCTGATTCGCGGTACTAATCGGCTTAGCCGTTTAGAACTAATCTTATTTAGAACTAATAGAGATTTAGACCGAAACCGGCAATTGACCCGAGATCCGACAGAGATTAGTTCTGATTAGCGATTGACTGACTTCATTAGATTTTCGGCGGTTTATATACCCTAGATCTGGCTGGGGGAATTGTATGGTTCCTATTGATTTCCTGGTTTGGATCATCGATGTGATGATCTAACAGGGCGTCAAAAACAAATGAGTAATCCATGGTGTAGCAATAGTTTCCGGGTTTAGGGAATCAAAATACATCTCAAAATGGTCAAAAACAACATGATGCGTAAGTGTTCCGGGTTCGGGAGTCATCTTGCGTGAAAAACAAATGAGTAATCTATGCTATAGGTCTATTATTGGTGAAAGGAGTCGTGATTTGTCCCGTGAGAAAAATATAATGCGCATATATTCCGAATTTGGAGGTCATTCTATGTAACAAACAAGTAAATAAACATATTACGCAATCCGTGTTACTAGTAAATATTTCAGAGATTTCGAAATAAAAAAAAAAAAAATATAACTCGAAATATTGAATTTGGATTATAAGTAAGGTAAATCATTTAGCTCGTAAAATTTGTTTACCGCTGAATCGCTAGAGGCTCACTGCTCACGTGCACGGTGATTTCATCATTCATCTATTGGGTATTATGCTCACACACACACACACTCTCTTGTACGTATATTGTCAAAAAGTACACAGGTAGGTGTGGATGTAAGATGAGTATACTCTTAGGTATCATAGTTGGTTTGAACAAGGATGGCAGAGAGGGAGAGAGAGAGAGATATATACAATATTGTCCCATCTGTCGATCTCTGCCTGTTCATGGTCATCGTGCATGCACTCACATAGATACCTGAGAAAGGTAAATTTATCACCGCGGGGTGGGACGTAGTCGAGTATTTCTTATTTACAAAAGAAAAATAAGAGTTTAATATAGAATGTTAACGTGATTGATTAAATCGCAATTGATATATATCGATTGTTACAGAACGATTTAAAAAGATGTAAGTAATTTTATTTTAATTTATTTTAATAAATTATAAAATAAAAAAAATTAATTTTAATTATTGAATTGTTGCAGAGACTTATGCTGAGGATTATTTAATTATCTAACGGAAGGTTAATGCAATACGACACCGAATTCAATTATGATACTCTAAGAGGTGAAGATGAAAATCTATGGACGTAAGTAAACTGTTAACTGTATATCTATATATTAGTCGATTAAAATTATTTTAAATAATTGAAAATAATTTTTCTTAATCAGGGAAGTGCAACGATATCCCTGATTTAGAAAAATGATTTTCTCCATGTTAAGTGTATATATATATTGAGACAAATCGCTTTTTCTCTTTGCAATTTTTACCAGCAGCCATCAGAATTCGCGGGTTGAACCCTGACTTGGGCTGGCCTCTAACAAATTTTATTTCACCTGGACAGAGCAGTGGGCTGGAGTTCTTGCAAAGCAAAGACCCGCACTTATCCAAACGGCAACGTGTAGAAAATTCACCAACTTACCTCACGGCTTATTAATTATCAATAGCTTTCTTATTGTTAATTGATTTATCAATTCTTACTTAAATAATAATATTTTTAATAGACGATTCAATATTTCTTACTAGTAATATGGGGATAATAAATAAGGTGACCACATAGTAGATAAAATGAATGAATAACAATATGTGTAAGTTTATTGCCAATTATAATAATAAAAATTACTTACAAGAAAATGCAAGCGCTGGATGTAATATAGTAAGATGTGTAGCACAATATGATTTATATAATAATTAATAACTAAACAATAAAATATAATTGCAAGATAATTGCCAACAATGTACAGAATATCGCAAGTGAATTGCCCGAATTTCAATGAGTTTATTGCAAGTAAATTGCCAGAATTAATACTGAATAATTAATATAAGAACGTCTGTACGTTAATTGATCCAGGATCGGAGTGATTGACCGATAAATTTTGGGTGTAGGACTAGCCTCGGGACTCTGTCCCCACTTCACCCTTACGGTCATGCGTCAACGTGAAAATTAGTCATGTGACCCCGGCACTATGACTTGTGTAGTTTCAGACGGCAACAAGACGGGGGAAAATGGGAACCGCAAGGCTGAGGACGACGAAGACAATTCACATTGTCTCAATATATATATAAATATATATATATATATATATATATATATATATATATATATATATTAGTCGATTCAAATTGTTTTGAATTATTTTAAATCAGGGATAATCAAGAAAAATTATTCTTAAATAATAATTATTAACAATTGGTTTATTTTCCAGATTAATTGCATCAGAGCGATTACTGATTGAAAGAGAGAAATTCAGTCGCGCATGTTTTCAGCGATTTCTCAAATTGTTCGATGATTTTGAGGTAAAAAAAAAAAAATTCTTAGATTCTAAAGTTCAAAAATCAACAGGAAAATTAATGGCTTCTTTTATTTATTTCAGAGAACTAAATACTTAACAATAAAAGAAAGGCTGGCTGAGGATTGGCCATTCTGGTATATGTTTATTTTCTATGAGGAGCAGTACATTCAAAAATTAAGAGACATTGGAGATGCTGTCGATTATGATTAATAACCATGAAAATTAAATAATATTTCTTCTTGGTAGAGTAAGAATATTGTAAACTTGGAATATTAAAAATGATAATTAATCATATAATTAATAATGATCATGATACTAATGTATTACTTCTAGTAAATAAGAACATAGATTGGTAGTAATTTGAATACAAAAAAACAAAAATCAATTTAAAATAATATAAATTATTAAAATATCTGTTAATAAAATCAATTATTTCTATTTATAGTAATCATGATTTCAGTTTCGGCAATTCATCTTTTTTTACCTGCAAAAAAAAATTAAATAAATAAAATATAATTATGCAATAAAAAATTCATTAAAAAAAAAAATATATATTTATTTTCAGCTATTCATTATTTTATTTATGAACTTAAGTGTAGATTCTTACATAAGTATAGTAGACTACTATTTATTTTTGTTATTTTGTTAATAACAAATGATATAATTTTTTGATTTATTTAAAAAATTGAAAATAAAAACGACTACGTTTTTATTTTCAATTTTTAATAAAACTTTGCGGCAAGAAATATTTTTTTCTGCGTATTTTATAAATTTACTAGTGATATTTAAACAGTCACGTAATGACTACAGGTTGCTCGTACTGATAAATTTACAAAATCGATTTATATATTTATTTATTTTTAGACAAGAATGACTCTGGGAAATTAAATGGGTTTCCGAAAGAAAAATCTTTTTTCCCAATACCTGTTAACGAGGGTAAAAAAAATGATAATAACATAAAATTCGAATTTAATTACAGATTTAATGCTTATATTTTATTGAAAATAACTTTTTTGTCTTTCTTAATTTATGAATAGTTGAATGGAATAATGTGTGCTAATTTTGCTACAGTGAAGAAGCATCAGTTCAGTTAGTTGGGTGTAATCATTTTGTTGGGTGCTATGGATGCTGGCTAAGAGCCCATTATGATTGGAACAAACGTACTTGCCCAGCTTGTCGAGCACCTTACAATAAATTTAATATTTATTAATAAAAAAATAAATAAATTAATAATAACAATTTTTTAAAAATATTTTTTTTCTATTCATTAATACTGAAAATGTTATTATAATGAATTCATAATTATGGTAATACTCTATTTACACAACTACTTATTGTTTAATTTTTAATTGTTAAATTCAATATAATTACATTTCTTCATTAACACTTGTAATATTTGTGCTGTTATTGCTTGTATTTTTTGGGATTGTTGTTGTATTAGCTGTAGTAGGAACTCGTATATCATTGTCAACTTCATGTAGCCTTGTAAGCCATTCGAATGCTGCCGTGAATGAGAAAAGGGATTTGAAAAGATTTAAAACCCTCTCCGTGTAACACTTCATCAATTACTTTACATCTTAACACTTTTTTCCAAAACCTTCGGAGAAAATGACGGTACTTGAATTTCCAGTTGCTCTGACACCTCTTTGCCTGATATTTAATAAACTATTTTAAATTTTATCGTTTTCCCCAAGAACCTTCGGAGAAGATGTCTTGGTAGTTGGGTTTCCAGTTGCTCTGACACCTCTCTGCCTGATATTTAATAAACTATTTTTAATTTCATCGTTTTCCTCAAGAACTTTCGGAGAAGATGTCTTGATAGTAGGGTTTCCAGTTCCCCTGACACCTCTCTGCCCGATATTTAAGAAACTATTTTAAATTTCATCATTTTCCTCAAGAACCTTCGGAGAAAATGTCTTGGTAGTCGAGCTCCCAGTTCCTCCGACATACTTTCTGTTTAATACACACTCAATAATTCCTAACCACGATGGAAATTTGATTATCGTTTTTAACATAGTAAATATTAAAAACTTATTTGTCCATTTTTATAAATGTCCATTCAGTTAATTCCACTAATACATAAGTCCATTTATTCAAATGTCCATTAATATAGATTTTATTTTTATAGATGGGTATTTATACGAATGGTCATTTTCGTACTTTTCCTACAATTCAAATTTCCATTTTTTCGATTGTCCATAAATTTATTTTTACATAAACTCATATGTTCATTTATTCATAAAGACTTTTGTTCAATTAATCATCGATACTTTTTTACGTTTATATTTATTTCTTAGATTACATTTGTTCATGAAGCAAATTTTTCTTGTTTTTAATTATACAATTTTTTTATGAACCATTTTTATGAATTACCTATTGAATCAATTTCCTAAATTACATATTTCCAGCAATAAAAAAGTTCATTAATTTATTTAAACTTTTTATCATTGTACCAACTTAACATATTTCCTTCCGGAGGTATGTTCAAAAATAAAGCTTTTCGTTTTTCAGTTGGCCACATGTACAGTTGTATAATTTAATCATTTACTAATTTCACATATTTCCATTTGTATTAGTGTACATTTATACCTAAATTCTTTTATTATTTTTCCCTAAATTTTAAATAGCCATTTTCATTAATTCCCAAAAATATTAATTCAAATGGCCAAAAATACAAAAATACATTGAAATAAAAGCAACATTAGACGGGATGAATTAATGTTGGGCATTGTACATAGTGTATAGCCTCCATGCGTTCAACGTAGTAGTAATGATCAGATGGTTTCACTTTTGACCACCAGATCGTGTAATTATCGAATGATATAATAATAATAGCAAACGGCAATAATAATAACAGTCATCCCATAGACTATACATAAGACAGTGTATAGCTACCGTACATAGACTATACATAAAAAGGTTACGATTTTTCATCGCGTTACGGACGTTTCTTGCCAGCTAGGGTACCCCTCCGCAACGCGCCATAAGGAACTTCGTTCCAAAAGTTCGTTTTTTTCGTAATTCACCAATATTTTTGAGTCTACATGATCAAATGATCTGAAATTTTCAGGAAAATTGATCATTAACAAGTTCTTTCGATTCCGCCTTAACAATCCACATCGATTCATTAGTTAAAAAGTGACTAAGAGTTTACACACACAAACACACAACTACACGCACACATACACACTCGGACATCATTCTGAAAAAAGTCAGAATAGCTTTCTAGGACCTCAAAACGTCGACATCTGATGACAATTCGATTTTCGAAAATCTGGGTGAAATCAATAACTTCCCAAAATTTTTGAAAATCATCGATTTTCTAAGCGTGAAGTTAAAAATGCCATAAATTTTATAGCACAAGTAGATATCTTATAAAAATACTCAATAATATTGACAATTACATAAAAATCAAACTTTGAGCTCGAATAACTTTTGAACCAATAAACTTAGCGAGAAACCATTAGATATCTTTTTTGTAGAGCGATAAATTCTCTGTAAAAATATGTATGTTTCATTATTTTAGAATTAGCTGTCCCCAAGTTATAAAATTTTGAAGAACGAAAGAAATATTTCCTATGTTATTTCCATAAGAAACTTTGGTTGGAATGCGGACTATCTTCGACTTAATATTAAGAGCTCAAATTTTGAGGAAATTTTTTTTTATCCATTTGGAAGCATTCGAGCCCCTGGGAGCAAAAAAATTCGAAAACATCCCTGCTAAGGACCACCCTGATAGAGATATATCCGTTGCGCAAACAAGGTGGTAAAAGTGTTTTGGAGTCTTTAAAAAATGCGTTTTCTCTCATTAAAGTTATCCGCTTTTCATGATTACTGAAACCGGGCGGAAATTTGTTAATCACAAAGTTCGGGATAATTCAAAGTCCGTAAGGGTTAAACTATCAACGTTGGCAATAGCTCATCCGCAAGGGAACCCGGTTGAGCGTATCAATCGTACGTTAAAACCAATGATACGTGCATATATAGAGAAAGATCAGTCTGAATAGGACCAACATCTTGGGGAGTTCCAGTTGGCGTATAATAGCGCGTATCATTCTTCGTTGAAGTTGTCTTCATACTATATCGTGTACGGTCATGAGCCTAGGCTCTCTGGTAAGCAAACTGAATTTAAAATAGATGATATGGATCATGACAGTCAATGCTCGAAGCATCGGCTAGGAAAACTAAACCAGTTAAGGCACAAGGTAGAAGATATTATGCGAAATGAATGCGAGCGCCAAGCTCATTATTATAATAAGACTGCTCGTAACGTCCCTGTGATTAAATTAGGAGATAAAATATTTTATCCTAATCGTAAATTAAATAAGAAATTGGACAAATATAGTAAGACATTAGATTATAAATATTTAGGGCCCGCGATAGTGAGTAAGGTAGTTAGTCCGATAATTGTCGAGTTAATAGATGTGTCGGGTAAAAGTTTTGGTAAACATTATGTGCCTGATTTCAAGACTCGTACGAGTCCACGTAATAAAATCAATGCGGTCTAATTTATAGGAGACGTCCGAAGGAGAGCAAGCGGCGAATTTAAAGGTGCTGGGGGTGGTAGGACCAAACCACGTGCGTAATCAAAAGAGAAAATTGAGAAAATGGTTATTGGAAACCGCGATCGAACTTGGCAAGCGATCAGCGTCTCCAGTTAGAAGGAGAAAAATGCGTTCGGCGGTAGTTGTTCCCACAAATTCTACCTTGATATCATCAACCGTGTCTGCCCTCGAACCAAACCTCCTAATCCAATCGAACCCTCCCTCGGACCGTAAGGAGCAGGATGATCCTGGAGAAAAGTTTATCGAGCTAGAACCATCAACCTCTGATACCGATATTGGTCTTTGGCAAACGATGTGGCAGCCGTCAGTATTTGGGAGAGTAAAGCGAAACCCTATTCTTCTGACGATCCTTACGAGTTTTATGATCCAACCAAGGATAAAGTTAGTAAGAAGAAACGTCGTAAGGACCGTAAGAGGACCGATCCTATCTGGGAGTTGATGGAGGAGTTTCATCCGAATGATGAGGAGCCTTTTTGTCTTTCATACGTGGCCCGATCACCGGGGTTGCCACATGACCTAGTTCCGCCAGAACAACCTGACCTCTTTAACGCCAAACCTCCATCTACCTCATTATACAATTATAAGATCCCCAAGATCGATAGCTTTCGGTTACCGTCCTCGGTAATATCTCAGACTAACTCGCAAAACGGAGAACGACGTGATGAAAAACATTAAGATGTATCGAGTTCAGGCTGATGAGCTGAGCTTAACATCCGCCAGCAGTCTGGCTCGATAATCCCGAGTTAATTTAAAATCCGTTGCGATGCTGGTCGTCATTAGATGCGCCTAGTCAGGGAAAATATATTCTAGTGTTCAAATCGCGTACAACTGTATGTCGTGACTAAGTTATAGTAATGTAATTTGACAACTTTTGTAAGCCTAACGTTGATTGAAATTTAACCATGTCATTAAATTTTTTTTCGAATAAATTTAATCGTTACCTCACTCACTCATTCTGTCAGCTATAGAAATTGGAGTAGTTCGAGTTGCTGGTCACCGTTGCAGATATTTTAACTTAGTTATAATTAATTTCAATTGAGTTAATTTTTTTTATTTAGAGTGAGGTGTGGACAACAGATATGCTTGTGGTACGAGCGCGAGTCTGGCGGGGGGAAGTATAACAGGGATTTATTTGAATAAAATTATTTTATTGTAAATTTAATTTTGAAATTTGAATTTTGCGTTCGACTGCGCTCTCGGCCCACGCATCATCGTTGTCCCCACGCTGCTGAAAATCGATACTGGGACTCCACTAATTGGCTGACACGTTTGGCCAAACTCATCCTTGAAGCTTCTCAAGTCTCTTCGTTGTCGCTGCCTTGCATACGATTTCTGAGGGATCATGCAACCCTTCACCCTCAGTGGCGCCCTTAAAATTAAGGTGCCTCGTGACCTCGTAAGCCTCGTCTTCGAGATCACAGAAGCCGAGGTGTACCCGGTTATAAGGGTGACCTCCTTAGCAGTTAAAATGATAAGAACAATTAGTAGAAGCCGTTAATTCTTAGCCAGAGAGTCGTAGGTCTCAAAAATGGGCCAAAACTAGTGAATATCAAGATTTCAAGCAGATATTCTCAGAAAAAAATATGAAAATATAAGAATATAGGCTAACAAACTGCTCAGGTGCGTCGAGGACGACTGTGTCGATCGTAAACATGATAAGAACAATTAATGAAAGCCACAAAGTCGTAGCTGGAGGGCTATGAACCTCCGAAATAAGCCAAAACCCGGCGAAATCCATATTTCAACCTCATTGTCTTAGAAAAATATTAAAAATTATAAAGTTATAGGGCTACAAGTGTTTAGGCACGTCAAGTACGACTTCCTCCGCGAATAAAATAATGAGAAAAATTAATAGAAGACGTAAACTCTTAGACAGAGTATGGGTCAACAATGGGCCAAAACTGGCCTAAATCCGGGTTTTAAGCTATTTTCAGAAAAAAATATGGAAATATAATATTATAGGCTAGCAAACTAATCAGGCGCGTCGATTGTGACCCCCTTCACCCTAAAGATGATGGAAGCAATTAATGAAAGACAAAACGTCTTAGCCACAGAGCTGTAGGCCTCAAGAAAAGACCAACACTGGCCATAATCTAGATTTCGGTCTTATTATCTCTGAAAAATAATCTAAAATTTACCACTTATAAGGCCACAACTGCTTAGGTCCCGGACGTGTAACCTCCTTTGCGCTCGTTATGTTAAAAACAATTGATAGAAGCCGTAAATTCGCAGCCAGCGAGCGAAAGGATTCAAAAATGGGTCAAAAATTGCCAAAATCAAGATTTCAAGTTGATATTCTCAGAAAAAAAAATGAAAATATAAGAATATAGGCTAACTGCTCAGATGCGTCGAGGACAACCGTGTCTATTGTAAACATGATTAGAACAATCAATTAAAGCCACAAAGTCTTAGCTGGAGAGCTATGAGCCTCAGAAATGGGAACAAACCCAGCGAAAATCAGACCTCATTATCTTAGGAAAATATTTACAAATATGAAGTTATAGGGCCACAAGTGCTTAGGCACGTCAAGGACGACTCCCTTGCAGTTAAAATGATGAGAACAATGAATAGTAGTCGCAGATTCTTAGACAGAGTATCATAGGGGTCCAAAATGGGCCAAAACCGGACTAAATCCTGATTTCAAGCTGATATTTTCAGAAAAAAATATGAAAATATAAAATTATGGGCTAACGAACTGCTCAGGCGAGTCATAGGTGACCCCCTCCACTCTAAAGATGATGGAAACAATCAATAGAAGCCAAAACGTCTTAGCCACGGAGCTGTAGGCCTCAAAGAGAGGCCAAAACTGGCCAAAATATAGATATCGACCTCATTATCTCATAATAAAATCTAAAAATTAGCATTTATGAGGCAAAAGATGCTTAGGCCCGTCACGTGTGACGTACTTCACGGTTATAATATTAAGAACAATTAATAGAAGCCGTAAATTCTTATCCAGAGAGCCATGGGCCTTAAAACTGGACCAAATCCGGCCATAATTCAGATTTCAAGCTGATATTCTTAGAAAAAAATATGAAAATATAAAACTATGGGCAAGAAAACTGCTCGAGTAAGTCGAAGCTAAACCCTTTCACTCTCACGTTGCTAAAAGCAATCAATAGAAGCCAAAACGTCTTAGCCACAGAGCAGTAGGCCTTGAAAAAAGGCCAAAAATTGCAAAAATCTAGATTTTGACCTCATTATCTCTGAAAAAAATCTAAAAATTAGCATTAATGAGGCCGCAACTGCGTAAGCCCGTCAGGTGTGACCTTTTTAACGGTAATAATGATAAGAACAATTAATAGAAGCCGTAAATTCTTAATCAGCTTGCCATAAGAGTCAAAAATGGGCCAAAACTGGCCAAAATCAAGATCTCAAGCTAATATTCTTAGGAAAAATTATGAAAATATAAGAATATAGGCTAACAAACTGCTCAGGTTCGTCGAGGTTGACCGTGTCCATTGTAAACACAATAAGAACAATTGATGGAAGCCACAAAGTCTTAGCTAGAGGGCTATAAGCCTCAGAAATGGGCCAAAACCCGGTGAAATCTGGATTTCAACCTCATGATCTTAAAAAAATATTTAGAAATAGAAAGTTATAAGGCCACAAGTGCTCAAGCACATCCAGGATTACTCCTTCCGCGGTTAAAATGATGAGGACAATTAATGGAAGTCGTAAATTCTTAGACAGAGTGCTATAAGGGTAAAAAATGGGCCAAAAACAGCCTAAATTCTGATTTCAAGTTGATATTTTTAGAAAAAAATATAAAAATATAAAATTATGGGCTAACAAACTGCTCAGGTGAGTCGAGAGTGACCCTCTACACTATAAAGATGATGAAAGCAATTAATGGAAGCCAAAACGTCTTAGCCACAGAGCTGTAGGCCTTAAAAAAAGGCCAAAACTGGCCAAAATCTAGATTCCGACCTCATTATCTCTGAAAAAAATCTAAAAATTACCATATATAAGGCTACAACTGCGTATGCCCGTTACGTGTGACCTCCTTTGCGGTTATAATGTTATAAACAATTAATAGAAGCCGTAAATTCTTAGCCAGAAAGTCGTAGGTCTCAAAAATGGGCAAAAACTGGTCTAAATTCTGATTTTAAGCTAATATTTTTATAAAAAAATATGAAAATATTAAATTATGGGCTAACAAACTGCTCAGGCGAGTCAAGGGTGACCTCCTCCACTCTAGAGATGATAAAAGCAATCAATGGAAGCCATAACGTCTTAGCCCCAGAGCTGTAGTTGTTACGTCAAAATAACACATATTAATAGTAGCGCTCCTGTTTAGCTTTCGCCTAGCGAAATAACTGGGACGGAGCTATAAGGATGACTGTTTATTTAAAATTAAAAGAAAATAAAAATAAAAATGTTTCGTTGTCTAAGAGGTAAATTAAAATAATAAAAATTATGTAAAATAAAATTTAATCAATTAAGTAAAATAATAAAAGCAAAATTAATACAATTGCCAAATTCATTTAAATCAAAACAATTATTTAAAAATTATTACAAAACAAAATTAAGTTTGCATTAGACAATTAAATGCAGTTTACAATTTTACACTTTTATAAAATGGTTTAACTCTTCATTTCACTTGTCATTCAATTTATTTAAAATCAATTAATCAATTATTATTTAAATTTGATAATTAATTGTTTATTTAAGCAAATTGATAACTTGATTTATTTGATTTCTTATTTAGTATTCTTCCTTCTTAACCCTCGATAATTAATGGAATTTTATCAATATTGAATTTTATTTATTGAATGAATCATATTTAAATAATTCAACTTGAACCTGATAATTGATGGAATATTTATCAAAATTATTTTTTTATTAAAATGAATTATTTCTATTAATAATTCAAAAATTATTTAGAAACATTCTGAATTATATTTTTATAATTCAGTTTATAAATATTTAAATCACATTACAATGATTTAATAAAATTAAGGACCTTGCCTTTAAATAATTAAAATTTCGTCAATGACGAATTAGCTCACTTAGGAAACTGAAATCTTTTTCGATTTCCAGATGAGCTGTTACCAGGTAGTAACATCCCTTCCAATAATTATTTAATTATACCAATTATTTTATTGGCTATAATTAAATCAATATTTTTTTTATAATGATTATTTATACATATATATTTTTCATGACTTCCGATGCAGTTAGCGACATACGCATAAAGCATTGGAGTCGAAGTCGGGAATCAATATTTGGGTCATTCTCAGTTAAAACGTAAATTCGACGTCCACGGTGAAAAATCATCTTTTTTTAAAAAATTTACTAAAAAAAAATGTGATTATCCTTAAAGCTCGTGCTCATGTAAGTGGTCACTCAAATTCATTTCTCAATTTTATTTAATATAGTCACAATTTCATCTCAAAGTCAGAAAACATCTCTCCCCTGGCTTGTCCCCGGGCTGATTCTATTTATGTATTAGTAATTTAAAGTGCTTAGAAATCAAATACATTATTTAAATTATATATTTTAACAAAATAAATTAAATAAATTCTCGTAATCAAGCGAGTAAAATTGCATAATATTTATTTTTTATTACAAAAAATTATGTTTAAGTTTGTCTCCCACATTTTGCGTCTCGTCCCCTGGCATGATTATTTTCCTGTGAAATCGGCATTTGTTTAACGACTCGCGGGAATTGAAGACCTTGAATGAACGTCATTGAGTTTATACTTTGTAGTCAGCACCACTGGAACTAGGTGCGCAGTCATTTTGTTATTTATTTCATTACTGACACTCTGTGGATACAGTCGAGATTGAGTGAATGGAGTCTCTCCCCTGGTATGTTTTATTTCAAGAATTTTTATCTAAAAATTTTAATTCATTTGTATATTTACTTTTTGTTGTGTATAGATTCTAAGTTTTCTTGGTTGTTTGCGTACAATAAATACATTTGTCACTACTTCTGTTTTTATTACTAAATAGTATCTCCTCTGTGTGTATCTCCCCTGTCTTGTACATGCCAGGGGAAAGACACGATATCCAAGAGAGATATGAAAACTTCAAACTAGAATTTTTTTTACTGTTTTTTTATTGTTTAAAGGTTGCATATTGTTATTTAATTTAATGTATAAATATATTCACAATGGATTTCAGTGAAAAAACTCGATTGTTATGTTTTTTTTTTTACAGAACATAGCACTCTGTTTATCAAGTCTCGCCCTTCGATTGAGTATCTCCCCTTGTTTCTTATGAAACAAGATAAAATTAATAAATTGACTGACCGCCTTGCAGAAACGTTTAGAATGATTGTTTTGATTGGAACATTATAAAATTTAATTAAATTTTCAAATTTTTTATCGTGCCGCGTTTTATCAATAAGCGATTTACGTCTTAACTGAGAATGACTCATGTATTGATTCTTATTATTTTTCTTTCATTGCAATCAATTTATTTCATTATTTAAACATTTTATAATTTATTTCATTTCAATTCTTAATAACGTGTTTGATAATAATTATTATTTTTTATTAATATTTCATAACTTCATTTGATATTTCATAATTTCATTTCTTTTTGATTATTAATTATCATTATTTATTCATTCATGTTATTTCATCAATTCATTTCATTATTTTATTTGTCATTTATTTTATTTTTCATATTTATTTATTTTTAAATCTTAGTGTTCATTTTACTCAACATTGATTTAATTATTAATATATTTTATTATTTATTAATAATTAACAAATATATTAATTTGCATTTATATTCAAATTTCATAATCATTTATTTTTTAATATTAAATAATTATATTTTTATATTTATTTACAATAATATTTCATAGTAAAAATAATTTGAATTCAAATTCAAATTTAAAAATCATCAGCCATAATAATGGCTGGAAGTCATTTGCTAATTAATTCATTCATGCATAGCCAGGTGGCATAACATGTATGATTTTTTAATAAGTTGATTGACAGTAAGAAAACGACGTCATAACGTCACACCCTCACTGTTAGTCATTTGTCATATATTTCAATATATGACAAATATTTATATTTTTTTTCTTTCTTTTGGCAATGTTTTATTTATTTATTTTATTTCTTTATGTATTATTGTTATGTTTATTATTGTTAATATTATTATTTTTTAGTATTATTAAATTTTTTTATATATATATATATATATATATATCTATATATATATATATATATATATATATATATATATATATATATATATATATATATATATATATATATATATATATATATATATATATATATATATATATATATATGTATATATATATATATATTAGGGTGGCCCAAAAAAACGGACTATTTTTTTTTTTTCGATCTCGTATAAAAATTTGTTGGTTTACGATGTTTTAAGAAGCCTCTCCAAAAATCAGCTCAATAAAAAATTTTTAAGAGGTCGCTCACGAATTTTGAAAATTTCAAAAATGATTGAAATTCGGATTTTTTTTTCAAAATTTTTTTTTTCTCGTGGCAGGATTAGTTTATATTCGTAAAATCATGACTACGCTGAAAATTTTACCCAAAAATTTGAATATTTAAACCTCGCCCAAGAATTTTGAATGTTTCCGAGTGCTGTCGTTTGAACGTTTTCGAGCGACGCTTGAATATTGATAATAAAGCTTCTCGATTTTTTCACCATTAATTTGCATCACAATGAATGAAAATATAACCCGAGAAATGAAAATAATAAGTTATTTATACACTTTTTTATTTTTTAATACAATTTTCAGGTTTTTTCGCTTATTTAAAACTTACCAAATTTTATTGTTTAAGACTGTCCTGTATATTTTTGGTTATGCAAAAGTTATATTTTAGTGGAATGACGATAATTGAGTAATAAAAAAATACAAAAACTAATTAAAAGTATTAATCACATATTATCAGTTAATATTCAAAATTCTTGAGCACCGTTTAAATATTTAAATTTTGGGCTGAAATTTTCAGGATTGTCATAATTTTACAAATGTAAACTTATGCTGCCACGAGAAAGAAAAAATTTAGAAGTAAAAAATCCGAATTTTAATCATTTTTGATATTTTCAAAATTCGTGAGCGACCTTTTAAAAATTTTTTATCGAGCTGGTTTTTGGAGAGGCTTCTTCAAACATCTTAAACCAACAAATTTTCATGCGAGATCGAAAAAAAAAAAATAGTCGGTTTTTTTGGGCCACCCTAATATATATATATATATATTAGGGTGATTCGTTTTGGACGAACATTTTTTTTCGCTCCCACAGCAAAATATCATTGTACACATACAAAAAAAAATTCCCTGAAAGTTTCAGCCCTTAATCTTACGTCTGAGTAATTTTATTTTGATTTTGAAGTTTTCCCACTTAACGAAAAAAAAGTAAACGAAAATTTTGTCGGAAATTGAATTCTCTACAAAAAAGGCCCCATGCATAAAATCTATAAAATCCATAGGTTAGAAGATATAAAACATTTGAAAATTTTTTTTATTTGTTATGTCCGCCGCTTTGATTTAAATTAATTATCCGGGATTTCTCCCTTTGGTAGCGATAGAAAAATTTAACGAGCGAATTGGAGGTTGCGGACAACAATAAAGGATACGAGGAAGATTTTAACTTCCTATATTTATTATTTAATGTGGGTTTTTCGAAGAGTGTGAACCCAAACGCCTTCGAGCTTGGTCAACGTTGCATTTATAAATCGATCGACAGAGAGAAAAGATATTAGAATTGTCTCTCACTTACCTTTAGATGATTCTTTCTTCTAACACGGCAGGCGTTTATCCCTCCAGAACTTTGCAGCTCACTCGGCCTCCTCCTGATGGATTTGGTTGAATGGACGCGGCTGGGGTTGTAGGATAAAGTCTTATGTGCTACTTTCGAATGAAACACTCAAAGTTGAAGTTGTGATCTCTAGTCTTTTTATTAAACGTTCAATTACAATATCCTTATAGTTGAACTTCACTTACACACTATAACTCTTTACAATTTTTAAGTATAAAATTTTATTGTATTATGCGTCTTTGTTGGGCCCAAAGGCTATTATGCGCAGAACTAAGTCAACTCGAGATTGGATTACAAATTATATTTATTTTTGTATCACTATTCAATCGAACCGAATTTTTAATAGTTGTTTGAGAATTTTTAATAGATAATTTGGATTCAGTTATTGACTTTTCAACGCAAACGCGGATTCCTGCAATAACTGATTTTAATAGAATTTTTATTTAAAGATCTTACTGACTTTTCAACGCAAACGCGGATTCCTGCAGTAAGATTAAATGATTTTTATGTATATTTTTAATTTAAATATTCCCTATTGCCTTTTCAACGCAAACGCGGATTCCTGCAATAGGGTTCTTATTCAAAAGGTAAAATTTCTCTTATTGACTTTTCAACGCAAACGCGGATTCCTGCAATAAGATTCACGAAATTTTCGCGGTTTCGTTATTCGCGGTCCGTAGGTCTCAAGATCACGAGATCTGATAGTCAACTAAGGCCCTGAGCCATGGTGCTCAGGCTATTTAAAAACTTTTGATTGATGTTTGATGGGAGTAATTAAATTATCGTCATTGGTGGAAAATGACGACAAGTTTTTATTTATTCGTCAATCGTTATTGCAAGAATCGTCGCTCTACTTTTATACGCATAAATGGTGGTAAAACTGACGCTGCGTTTTCGCGTGCTTTTGTAAAGAGGAGTTTTATAAATTTATTTATGAAATAAAATAAATTAGTAAAAAAAAATTTATTGGACATAAGATATCCCCCGGAAAGTAAGAGGGTTGCTAAACTCTCTTGCTTTCCTAAACAAAATGTTCCCTCTTTTTCAAAAGGTCGCGATAACGCTGACAATTATTTTTAGAATCTAAAAATATGTTTGCATTTAACAATTCCAAAATTTAATTTGAATTTAATTTTTTTTTTCTTTGTGGAGCTAATTATTCTCGATTATTTAATTCAATAGATAGTCGGAATAAATGCTAGTGTTTCAGAAATTGACAAATTTGTGATCAAATTTTATTTAATTGAGGTTATTTTCTTTAAAATAAAAAGAAAAGATCCATATTTCTCGATATGAATTCATATAAAATACAATTGAAATTTTTTCTTTTCCTTTTCTACTGAGTTGTTATACTGTGTATTGAAATGAGTTCTTTAATAATTGATGTTATAATTAGTAATACAAATACCTTTCGCAGAGATCTTATTAAAAGGCAATTTTTTTCTATGGTTAATTCAGATAACTATAATTCTGTTCAATGGATATTTTGGTATAATTTACTCGCGAAATAAATTTTCTAATTCTATATAATTAACAAAAATCACGACTCGTTAGGATTAACTCGGTTTAATATAAATATTCTCTTTTCGAAGATATGTTTGAAATTTTTATATTTTATTGAAATTTACTGACTAAGGAACTTGATGTTGTCTCTGATTTCACCAGACTACTGCATTTATCACATTCAATTTTTAAACTAGATAGATAGCATTTATAAAAATATAACGTTTAAAATTAATCAGAAAGAAATAGTATAAATTGTAGGAGAAGGAAATCCTAAGATAAACAAGAGCAAAATAGAGTTAAAACAGAAAAAAAAACAAAATGATTCATTTTCGATTATAGGAAAGTAAAAAAAAAAAAGGAAAATAATGGCTGATATCGATTTTAAATCCCTTGATAGTGAGATCTTCTAAATAATACTAAAGTTCTTATTAAAAAAAAAAAATTCTCGATTTTACTTTAACATCTCTTATTGAGATGCAAAACACAATGTGTTCTGGTCTATAGCAGACCTTAATTATCAATGGCAACTTAGAAACGCTGATTTGCAATGTTTATTTCCTTTTTATATGAGCTCTGCAGAATTACATGTGAGCTATGTGTGTCGATGGCTCGACACACAGTGGCAGAATAATATTGTCAGCGTTTCTTACTTAACACCTGAGTGTCAATAGGTTACTGGTCGACTGTTGTGTATGTCTTTTGGACTATTTATGTTTTTCATTGGTTCAAGAAATTTTTTTTTCTTTTGCGTTTTATGTTTGTATATGAAAAAAAAACAAAATATTTCGACTATCAGACCGTAAGAGTGAATTAGGATTTTCAGGAGAGTACATTTTCTTGGATTTGGGGAGATTCATGAATCAAATTTGTTATCAAAAAAATTTATGAATATTATTTCTATCTACCTTTTTTTTTCAAACGAAAATGAATTTAATTTATAATTAAATTGCTGTGTCTAAGTAAGACTTCCTTCGCTTACGGTAATTTGATTCGAGTTTAAAAAGTATGTGTTTGCAAATAATAGTCAATCTTACATGTTAAAATTTAGATTATCGTATCATTTGAAAAAAAAAAAAATTTTTATATATATGAAAGAAATGTTTTCTCATTGCATTATAGATATAATAAGGTCTATAGGTTAGATGGAATTTTTCTAAAATTTTCATAAAATTTGAAGTATATAGTATTAATCTAATATTTAACTTATTCTAACTTACAAAAGTTATTCTCTTGCCGCGTACAATTTATTTTCGAGATGATTCTGCAACAGTTGATTCTTCTGATGTTCTCTTATTGATGGAATCTTTTAATAAAATGGCACATGTTGAGTTGATTCGTTAGGCATCTGTTTATCTGCCTAAGATGATTCTTGAGTGAGGCCTTGAAGATATATTTTTCTTCTTGTCGTGAAATTATGGTGTCCTTATAGGATCCCTCCTTTTGATTGGTTGATTAGTTTGTAAAATATTTTGCTTCTGCACTCAGTTGTTGATGGTGTAAAGTTCAAAAGCCCCAAAATATGAACATACATCTAGTAATATTTTTCCTGGATTCTAAAACCAAATCTAAAAGCGAATTACTGAAGGGTTAGTGGTTAGTAGATAAAAAGAATACCGGTCAAGAGTTTTCAAGGTTTTAATTAATATCTTAGGATTAGTAAAATTTTAAGGCCTCATTTATCATAAGCATCTTCAAATTGATAAAAATTTGTTTAGCAGTAAAATTTTTGTTTTGACAATTTTGAACAGAAATGAAAAGAAAGTTTTGAAAGTAAAGATTTCTATCGGAGTAATTTTTAATTGCGACGATAAATCAGGAGCTTTACGAAAAACAAGGTGAATTTTAAGATTCAGAGTTTCTTCAAGCAAATAATCGAACCACGGCAAAAGAATAATTTTAAATTTCCTTTTTGCAATTTTCTCGTCCCTAAATGGTGTATAGAATTTCGACACTGAAAATTTTGGACTTACAACCCAACCATAACTAAGAGATTTACTAGAGCCAACAGATCTTTTAATAAATTTGAAGTTTAAAAATAACGATCGCACAATCCTTGAATTTTTTTCTGCAATTTTATTTAAAAATTTAAATCGCCACCTTAAAAATTTTAAGATTGATTTCTCATCGTCCCCCTCTCTCCTGAAAGAGATAGAAGGAGAAATCAAATCAAGATTATTACAATCAATTCCATCAATTTTACAAGAGAAATTTGAAATAGATTTCAAATACTTGTAAATCTTATCTGGTATTGAATCTGAATTTTCTTCGTAAATTTCTTTCCATAAAACTTTCAGAAGGATTGGGGAGGCTCTCACATTTTTGTTTAATAATTTTGACGAATTTTGAAAATAAATTTTAGAATAATTTTGGGTTACGAATTTACCTGGACTACCTGAAAATAAATTTACAAGTTTTAAAATGAACAACAAATGAGATTTCTTAGTTATAAAATTTTCCCTCTGTCCTAGAACTAGCAAGATTTTAGACAACGAAAATTTTGAAATACTTTGTTTATCTCTTACGAAAAATGCTACTGGGTCTTGTGGTCTTGAAGATATTTTAAAGTTGGGAGGCCGTAATCGCAATGCGTAGATTTTATCGTCCCCCCCTCTCCTGAACAATGAAGGCTGAGAAATAGAGAGCTGAGTACAAGATTCAAAAACACTCAATTCGTAAGGATGATCTCGAACTACTGTGAAAAATTTTGCATCATTGAAAGGCATTAAATAAAATTTATTATTATAGAATTCCTTCCACTTGACTTTAAGAAGTGTTGAGAAATAAATTTTGTCGCTTATAAAAATTTGTTCTGGATTATTTAATTGTTTCAAAATTTCGAAAGGTTTTTTATGTCTTGGAATTGCTTCGGAGTCTGCATTAATTTTATCGTCCCCCTTTTGACACATCCCTAAATTAATAATATCTGAATCCCTTGTATCGAAAAGAAATTTAACTTTTGGTTGCCTTACTTCAAAAATTTTAAATTTAGAATCTGTTAATGTTGTACAATTTTGACTAATAGGCAATTTTTTTAGAGAAATGTTTTTAGTATCTGAAAGGATTAACGATTTTTCCAAAATTTGAACACTTTCAGACCTTTCTTCAACTAATGTATAATTTGGCTGGAGAACAGTAATATCCGGATTGGTCAAGTTAGAAAGAGATTCCTCGAAGAAAGTTGCTTCTGGAATAATTTGAACGGATGTTTGAGAAATCTTCAAAGTCACATAAGGCATTTTTCGTTTCCTTCGTTTAGGATTTATAATTTTTGCAAACTTTCTTATACATTCGGGATTATATGATTTAGAAGGAGTACCTTCCAGCGATTCCCAAACTACAGTAGGTTGTAAAACTTCGACTTTCCTTAAACACCGAGATTGTAGAAAATAGTAGGTATCAACACTAGTAGTATCAACTATAGGATTCTGTTTTTGAATGGAACTAGTAGAGACTTGATAATCGTTAAGATATCGTCCCCCACTTTTCTCATAGCAACGATAATCAGAGGATTCACGGCTTGGAGAATAAGGAAGTTCATAAAATAATGCTTTTTGCTCAACTGCGAGGTAAAGTTCTTCCAGTGTTTGAGGAGCCTTTCTAGCCGCAATACGCTTCATATGATTAGGAAAATTATCATAGAATTTGTGGAAGGCAATACGATCTGCTTTTTCGGATACATACTCGACCTCACTCTTAGGGGTAAAGGACAGCCAAACCCGGATCATCTCGCGCAACTTGTAATAAAATACTGCTATATTATCTTCGTCCTCTATGTAAGCGTTTTCTAGTTGCGTTTGCCACGTATTTGGATTATAAAGTGCGTCTCTCATGGCATAGAGAATGTCATAGACGCATCGGATAGAATTATACCTGAAAATGTTACGAATATGGCCCGCCATTTTTTGAAAAATTCTAACCATGAAAATGTTGTGGTGATTAGGATGGATATACGGCATCCATTTTCGAACTACGTCTTCGAGCTTCACAAGAGCTCGTTTGAAATCTGAAAGTCTACTATCAAGTTCCGGTAGTTCGGATAAAAACTTTAAATATAATTTATTTTGCGATGACTCGATGTTATCCATATGATATCGGGCATTTGGCAAAACTATAGGTTTATTATTGTCCATTTCTTTTAAGGAAAACCCTTAAAGATGGGAATGAAATTTTGAGAAGTATAAACAATTTAATGAAAGATGAGGCTATATAACAATATAGCCTTATATTAAATTCGAACAGTCACCTGGTTGTCTGACTGATGTAACCTGAGGTACATAGTCAGCAATTTTATAAATGACTAAGAATGTCATTGACTGGACAGGTCACTACTGAAGAAAAACAAAAAAAAACAATAACTTTATTGAGATCAATAAAGTGTGACACATATTTAACTCAGCAACGAAAAGAAATAAATAATTAGCGCAAAAAAAAAAATTTTATTTTAAGGTGTCGAAATGATACCAACACGGTAGCACAAAGTAGGTTACCGACTCAGCAAGAATTTTTGAATTTCGCAGCAAGTAGGGTGTGGTTCGGTTATATACCGACCCAAATAATTTAGATGTTGAAATATTTAATTTTCAAAAAGAAGAAAAATGAAATTTTAATACAATAGTAATAAAATAGGTATATAAGAAAAACTTCTTTCTAAAAAACCCCGTCTTGGGGAAAGAAAACGTGAACAAATGATTTTTAAGATAAATGCAATTTCTCAAAGAGAAGGATTAACACCAGTCTCTTCGGAGGCGTGGGTTCGAATCCCACCGCTGCCACCAGTTTTCTTTATGTTATGTCCGCCGCTTTAATTTAAATTAATTATCCGGGATTTCTCCCTTTGGTAGCGATAGAAAAATTTAACGAGCGAATTGGAGGTTGCGGACAACAATAAAGAATACGAGGAAGATTTTAACTTCCTATATTTATTATTTAATGTGGGTTTTTCGAAGAGTGTGAACCCAAACGCCTTCGAGCTTGGTCAACGTTGCATTTATAAATCGATCGACAGAGAGAAAAGATATTAGAATTGTCTCTCACTTACCTTCGGATGATTCTTTCTTCTAACACGGCAGGCGTTTATCCCTCCAGAACTTTGCAGCTCACTCGGCCTCCTCCTGATGGATTTGGTTGAATGGACGCGGCTGGGGTTGTAGGATAAAGTCTTATGTGCTACTTTCGAATGAAACACTCAAAGTTGAAGTTGTGATCTCTAGTCTTTTTACTAAACGTTCAATTACAATATCCTTATAGTTGAACTTCACTTACACACTATAACTCTTTACAATTTTTAAGTATAAAATTTTATTGTATTATGCGTCTTTGTTGGGCCCAAAGGCTATTATGCGCAGAACTAAGTCAACTCGAGATTGGATTACAAATTATATTTATTTTTGTATCACTATTCAATCGAACCGAATTTTTAATAGTTGTTTGAGAATTTTTAATAGATAATTTGGATTCAGTTATTGACTTTTCAACGCAAACGCGGATTCCTGCAATAACTGATTTTAATAGAATTTTTATTTAAAGATCTTACTGACTTTTCAACGCAAACGCGGATTCCTGCAGTAAGATTAAATGATTTTTATGTATATTTTTAATTTAAATATTCCCTATTGCCTTTTCAACGCAAACGCGGATTCCTGCAATAGGGTTCTTATTCAAAAGGTAAAATTTCTCTTATTGACTTTTCAACGCAAACGCGGATTCCTGCAATAAGATTCACGAAATTTTCGCGGTTTCGTTATTCGCGGTCCGTAGGTCTCAAGATCACGAGATCTGATAGTCAACTAAGGCCCTGAGCCATGGTGCTCAGGCTATTTAAAAACTTTTGATTGATGTTTGATGGGAGTAATTAAATTATCGTCATTGGTGGAAAATGACGACAAGTTTTTATTTATTCGTCAATCGTTATTGCAAGAATCGTCGCTCTACTTTTATACGCATAAATGGTGGTAAAACTGACGCTGCGTTTTCGCGTGCTTTTGTAAAGAGGAGTTTTATAAATTTATTTATGAAATAAAATAAATTAGTAAAAAAAAATTTATTGGACATAACATATTAAATGTTGAGAGAATAATAAATATTACGTAGTTTAAACTAAAAAATTATACATTTTTTTTATTATTTTCTCATCTGTTTACCGTATATTTCTGACTGTAGAATAAAATATGCTTATACAATAATTAGTTAAGAGCTCTGTGACATATCATTTTCTTTTTTACATGATGGATATTTATTGCGGTGGTCTTTGACTACTTGTAAAATTAGTTGCCTTTGTTCTTCGTCTTGTGTGAAACATTAATTGTATTCTTTAATCAATGCCACCCCTCGTTCCGCTGTATCATTTATAACTTTTATTCGCTTAAATGTTTCTAGGCATTTTTTATAATCGTCATTAGATTCCCATAAGTCAGGATCGCTTTCAAGAAAACCAGTGGACAACTCCAACTGTTTAAAAATGAAAAGAGATTTCTCACTAACAAAATCACTTATCTCTTTCGTAGCCAATGAATCAAATTTATTTTCGTTTAGAATAAGACGTTTTTCCTTAATAGCATGTGGTTCTTTATTTTTAATCGAATTGACCAATTTTACTTTTTGTTCATGTGATACGGCTTGATCAAACAGTCCTAAACAAGCAAGTCGTTCAGGTACCAAAGATGACGGGATAATTTTGCTAGGGCAGCTTCAGCAATTTTCAAATACGGGTTCTTGTAAATCAATAAATTCCGAAATAATTTCAAATCACCATTTGAAGCTTTTGTCGCATCCATAGCAGTTAACCAGCTTTCAAGGTAAAATAAAACCAAAAAAACACATATTTCTCGGAGAGCGTCAACATCTGATTTTTTTATTGAAGATTGTTTTCTAAACAAATAAATTTTCAAACAATACAATGCTTTGGATAACCACCTCGTGTGGTGCATTGCGCCAGGAGCTCTAAATTTTACGCCATTTTTGGAAACGCCTCCCAAAAAAATATAAATAAGCATCAAAAACTCACGAAAATCATCTCTTGGTAAATGATCCTAATGAAAAAAATTGTAAATAATATGAAATACCAATAGATATTAATTCTTTTATAGTATTTTTCATTTGATTACCATAAACTGATGAAATTAATTATTAATAACTGTAAACTGACTATTATTAAAATATTTAAGATGGTGACCGGCCACAATATCCGAGACAAGAAAATACTAGATAATAAAATCTTAGCACATTCATCCGTACAAAAATGTCCTAAATAGAAAACCCTGATCAACCAGAATAAATTCTGAAAATATCTATATTTGTTTCAGATTTTTTCGTTCGGGATATTTTTGTCCTGGATTGTTATGTTGAGGATAATAATCATAGGACATGATGATCGGAAATCATTTAAAATAAATCAAATAATTTTTATTTAAACTAGTATTCTGTATGTTGCATTATCTAACTAATATTTTAATTTTTATAACTAATACCTTTAGTTGAGTTTCTATAAAACGAAGTTTATCTTCTTTTGTTTCACTAAGAATGTCTTTTATTGCTAAGTCATCAATTCCAATATCATATTGAGATGGATCAATATTTTCCCAAAAATCTTGGAATCTCTTAAAAATAAGCACATTTGGGCCTGTTGTAATTGGCCAAGCAACTTCGACTACATTGCGTAAAATTATTTCAAAAATGTGGTGACGACATGCGATACACAATAAATCTCTTTGTAGGTTTGTAAATCTCTTTGACGACAAGACACTTAGCGATATTATGATCATTTTTTAATGCCTCCACAATATCTATTCTGAATTTATTACGAGCATTAAAAATGGTTAAATAGCTTAGATTAAAATCATCGATTTCTAATCCAAGACTGCTGAGTACCGAAGCGATTATGTACATTGCTTGTTTATTGCTGGTTTGTGTACGATCTAATGTGGAAACAAGGTCCAGTGTCATGATGTTTATTTTTTTAGTCTTAGCTGAAGGACTCTTGTCCTCATAATCAGAATGAGCATGCTTAAAATCACTACATTTTGACGATTGACTACTGGCAATATCTGATATCGAAGTCTGTGATAATTTTTGACTCAACTCTATGAATGAATCTTTGGCTAACTTATTTTCAATTGGTGCAGATTCATAACTCCTATTGTTTTCGCGACATTCTGTTAGATGTTTACGTAAATGATCTGGCAAAATTTCAGTTTCATTGCGTTTAGTAATATCGAATAATTGATCCACTTTTTCATTAAAACTTTTGATTGTTTTTTTGTTGAGTGGCGATTTTTTTTTTTTTTTTTTTGTTGCGATTAACTTTTAATTCTTTCTATAAGTTATAAAATTTTTCAAATTTTGTTATGTGATGTTGTATACGACCGATCGGACTACAAAATTTGTTCCATATACGATGCACATCATTAATTACTTCAGTTGAGCTTTGTCGAATTGTAAAATTCAAATAACGATGCTTGTACATAAAAACATTTATAATATCACGATAAGTCGGTAATTCATTTTCATTTAGTTTAGTCGACTCGAATCCAATTAAATAATTGTATACTTTATTAATACTAATCTTTTCCGTCATAATTTAAGTATTTTTTAACTGTATGAATGAATTATTTTAATATATTACGTAAACAAACAATGTTGTTGATTTTTTAATTATTTATCAAGAGAAAATATTTATCTGCGCGCACAGCAATTAACAACAAAAAGTAACCTTAAAAACTGAATAATACAATTGAAGATATAGTCAATATAGTAAGGACCTTCAAAAAAAAAATTTACTTTATTGAAAGCTCAAGTGCATAGCGATTAATCAAAAGCACCTCTATTGTGAATAATTATGAAAAAGTTCAAGGTCAAATAGCGGTGCGCTTACAGTGCCTCTATTCTGCAAGATTACGATTTAGAATTTCATATCTTCTTAGGCGAAGAAGAAGTTGACTTGCCAATCTCTGCACAAGCTATTATATAGTACAGATTTTTCATTGCCAAAAATAAAGGAGAAAAGCGCACAACAAAACAATCACGCAAATTATTATCTTGCTGTGTATCAACATGAGAAAAAAATAAAAAATGCATAATTTTTTAGTTTGAACCACATACAATTTATTATTCTCTCAACATTTAATAAAAAAAAATTTCAAATGTTTTATATCTTCTAACCTATGGATTTTATAGATTTTATGCATGGGGCCTTTTTTGTAGAGAATTTAATTTCCTACAAAATTTTCGTTCACTTTTTTTTCGTTACTCTAACCGTTTAGCCTGTAAGTGCAAAAAATATCGTATTTTTTTAAAAATATGACTTATATCTCGCATAAAAACTGAAATATACGAGTTATAATAAAATTATCGTGAGCACAATTAAAGTCCAGCAAATTATCTACAAATTACCCCTATATGGGCATTATCATACCGTGAAATGCCGCCAAGTTATAGGGAATTAAAAAAAAAAACCTAATATTCCTATGTATTTTAAGTGGGAAAACTTTAAAATCAAAATAAAATTACTTAGACGTTAGATTAAGGGCTGAAACTTTCAGAGATTTTTTTTTGTATGTGTACAATGATATTTTGCTGTGGGAGCGAAAAAAAAAAAAAATGTTCGTTCAAAACGAATCACCCTAATATATATATATATATATCCACAATTCTACACCGATCTTAATGAAACTTAGTACATTTATTCTATGGACGATTCCCTTGGATGAGTTCGAAGATCAGCCAAATCGGCCAATGAGTTTAGTAGATATGGTTAATTGAAATTTTGTAAAATTATCAAAAAAAAAAAAATTGTTTACCGATTCAATCGGATGTAACTTTCAAACGAAAAGAAATAGCTTATTTTTGTTAGTTTTAACTGAAAGCTCGCTTGATAGCCTTCAATTTTCACTATGCACCTCATCGATTTGACCACTTTTTCTGATAGAAAAATGGTTTTAGAAATTTACAAAATATTATAACAAATAATTTTATGAAGGTTGCCACTTTGATTAATACCACGGTCTTAAACCAATCGCTTTAAAAATTGGTATACGTATTCTGTAAGTGATTACCTTGATCGAGTAGAAAAATGAGCTCAATCGGTCGATTAGTTTACAAGTTATAGCATCTCAAAATTTTCAGAAATCCAAAAATTCATATTTTTACTTATTCTTTCTTCAATATTTTATAAATGTTATAACTTATCGACTTTGTATAAAATTCATCTAATAGCTCTTCAAAAGAGCTTTAATTTCCATTCCTATATTTGTGTCTAGACCAATAAAATTTCTTATCTTATCACTCATCAAATGAAATTTTGCTATTGCATTGGTTCTTCTACTTTCAATAGATTCCTCAGAATCCTAACTATTGTATTTATTATTAAATTTATGAAACTGATTGAATTTAAATTACTGCTGTGTAACACTCATAAGTCTAAATATTTTGAATCAAGTGTGTAATTTCAATTTTGTTTAATTGACAGTTTTTATGATTGATTTTAAGTATGACCTTTAGATCTATTATAATTAAAATTTTAACTCAAATTATTTTATTCAATTTCGTATTAACTATTAATTCTATAGTAAAAAAAAAACAGAATACTTTTTCGTAGATAAATTAATCCTCTCTGATTTTTATTTTCGTTATTTAACTTACCATTCCGATGATTTTTTTTAATTTTATAATTTCGATTCTTAAATTCTTTGCATTAAACTTTAAATTTTGTGCCAATTTTTTTTGGCTCTATAACCTTGAAAATTTCTAAGGGTATCAAAAAAAAAATTTATTTTGTTATTAATGTTTATTTGAAAGGTTGAAATAATTAAATAATGAGAAATCTACTCCCATTTCAGCTGCCGAATGGCCTTTCTTATTATGAAGGGGTTCGTCCGTGTCGCGCTTGTGCAGTTGTTGTCCTATATCTTTATGATTTTATATTTCGTTCTATAGATATGAGGTTAAAATCCGGATTTACGCCAGTTATGGCCGATTTTTGATGCATATGGCTCTCTGGTGATGAATTCATGGCTTTCATTAATTGCGCTCATCATTTTCATTGTGAAGTGTGTAACGGAGTAGAATTTTTGTAAATTATTTTGAATTTGAAATCGACTTGCGCCAAAATCTGAAGCGACCTCTTTCTGCGACAACGGCCCATAAAGTAACCTTCTACTTATCGCTGAGGTCACTGCTGTCGGGTTTCAACCAGTTGATGTTTTTTAGACGTTGGCCAGCCTGCGGGTGAGAGGTATAAGGCTTCGAGATTGCAAGCAATCGGCCTCTTGGTGACTGGCACGCATCAGCGGCGGACGTTCTCCTGAACAGCTACTACACCTACAACTACATGTTACTTACTATTACAACATCGAGTACATTGATATACGCCATTTTGTAGCCAAGAGCTTATAAGCCCTTGTGTTGAGGAATCTTATTTTAGACAGTTTATATTAAATAATTATTCGGAATATTGGAGGATTGTTGCGGAGTTGGATTTGGAGATTCGGATTTGTTAGAAGACAATTGGAGGATTGGAGGATCTGGAGGTCATTGGACTGGAGAGGATTGTCGAAACGGAGGAGGTTGAAGCGCGGAATAGTTGGAGGTGATAAAGTTTGAAGTGAGTGGAGTTGTTTTGTCGCTTAAAATCAATTGTAAAATATTAATTGTAAATAGTCGTCAATTAGAATTTGTAGAATAATTAACTCAGTAGAGTTAATATAAATAATTAAATCAGTAGAGTCAATAATTGAAATTTTCAGTCGAGTCGTTGTTGAATATCACCAAGTCGAGTCACATTGCATCAGCAATCTTCATACATTGTTCAGTCTCATTTTATTTATTTGTAAGTCAACTTCGTCTGAATAAATGTCATAGTTTCATATTTTAATTTAACGTATTGACTTAATAAATTTTCCTAACATTTTCCCTATAAATCTAAGTAGATAATAAATTCTCGTCTCTAAAATTTATACTGCGTGGCCCAGTACGGGGAAACCCCTATCCTGAGGCTTACTAGTCGAGCAAAGGTTGTAAAACTGCTTAAGTTTCACATATGTCTGTACCCTTGTTTAATTAAGGCCACAACTTGATTAATTGAGCAAGTGGACCCATTAAATTAGCGCCCAACGTAAATTCCCGATAAAAAACGTTTGGATCCAAACAGATATGTCTGGATCTCGTTATATCTGTTTATATCCAAATACATCCAAATATTTGATCTTGCTAGATATAAGCATATATAATTATATCTGCACGGATCTAATCATATATTAGCAGATATAGAGATGTACTAGGATTGATATCCAAGTAGATATACGTATATCCATTCATATATAAGTATATTTGCTGAGATCCACCTTTATATAAGCAGATATAAAAATTGATAGCCATGCAGATATGCTTATATCAAAGCATATACAAGTATATATAGTTTATAACGTAAACCGTTTTTCTTTTCGCGACGGAGACGCGAATAAAAATCCGGAGTCGTATGTGGTCACCCAAGTGTATTAACAATTAAAAATAAAAATAATAAATATAACTCAAAACAATAAATAATTATAAATAAAGTAAAGTTGTGCCTGGACCAGCTCCTCAGGCTGGGTTAGTGCACGAGGGCGCCATTCCGTTTTTACAAAAAAACGGACAAAAATAATAATTCAGGGGAGAGATCACGGGACAAAATCTTGAGCGAGAATGCATGCACCAAGCGAAATGACAACCAAATAAATATATAATGAATAACAATAATAATAAGAAATAATTACTATTAAATATATCCAGGAAATAAACAAACAAATATTGGCTATCACTGGATTCCTTTTTCTAAATTATTTAATTCAAAATATATTTAAATAAACTTTTAAATTATTACAATACCCAAATATTGTTTAATATAATTAACTCTCTATAATAAATTTTTATCAAATTAAAATATACTCATTACAATCAAATGATAATAATAATAATTCATTTAAATTATCCACTGGGGAATTCAAATACAAACTTACAAATAATATAACATATAAATTGTAAACTAATAAAATAATAATAATCTTTTTCCTTTATTTTAAATTATTTACTCTGGGGAGAGAAAGACGCGGGTACTCAATACATTTGGCAACACTGGGTTGCATACCATCAAATTATAAAATAAATTTTACCCAGAGAAATAATATTCAATACTCAAATATACTTTTAAAATAATATGTAAAATACTAGTGTAAGACAAGGAGCCACTCTTGCTATCCTTGTCTAATCCTCTAAGGAATTTGCTCGACGCGTCTACGTACTTGAAACGCACGCCGGACAAATTCAACTTATTATGACAATATAACTCAGGTTCAATTATTTATCAATTAAATACCGCGATCAACTCTACTGAAGGACCAGCGATAGCCGATGCAACAAATGAAAATACCAATTGACTTACCGGCGTTGATAACAATTTACTTCTTGAGTTTATTAATAATAAATATCACAATCCAAATTAAATACTTTAATTATGCAATTATTTTATTGCGGCACCTGGGCCAGAACAATTTACTCAAAAATAATCACGGACAACAACACGTCCTATCTTTACAAAAACCCGGTCCTCTCTGACTATATTTTCGTTGATTTTTCCGAGGGAGGGGTATCACTCACGTGTTATCCCCTCTAACTACCTCGGACCCGAAATTATCAATTAAAATAAACATTTAAATTCATTAAACGACCTGAGTTATACCATAATAATAAATTAAATAATATTTTCTATATATAAACATAAACATAATGATTATTAATCCTTTCAACAATAAAACAATAATTATTTCAGTGCACCACGTGACTGGAGAAAAATATCGATTTTTATCCCCACTTTATCGACTTACTCTCCCTTCGGTCGATATTTTTATGTGCGCTCTATAACACGTGTGCTACTGACTGAAATGAAAATATTGATTAAGTACATCAAAATCCAAATAATTATCAAAATATAAATATAAACATAATAAACAATAATATCAATAAATTCATAATTAAATCATAATAAAATAATCCAATAAAATACTATAAATATTTAAATAATAACAAATTATAATAAATAAATGCGCTTAATTTGAGCTAGGAGGTGTTGTTAAATTCACGGCGAGATGGGAAAGCGCGCGCAGCGATTCACGTTTGAATCGCTACGTGACAAGCTATATCTGCTCAGATCCAACTATATATAAGCAGATATAAAAATTTATATCCAAGCAGATATACTTATATCCAAGCATATATAAGTACATAGAGTTATATCTGCTCAGATCCAACTGTATGTATGAGGGTATATAGATGCAAAAATAATTCATATCCAAGCAGATATACGTATATCCAAGAATTTATGACTATATCCAAAAATGTGTGTCTATATCTAGTCATATTTGGTCAGATTCAATAATATTTAAATTCAGGTAAGGCTTCTGAGTCGTCGAACTGTCGGGGTTTTACTGCGAATAAGACATTAAATATAGAGTTTTTTTGTCTAATTATACACGAATATCTGAGTTATATACGAAAATTAAAAAATTTTTTTTTCTTACTAATTTTGATGTATACGTTATTTAAATCATATACATGATATTGTCATGAATAAATAAAATAAATCAGTTTGATCAGTGTTTCTGAAGTATTCATCTATTTCTTTTGACTTAAATATCAATTGACTTTTGATATATGTTATACATAGGTTCATCAAAAGCATTAAGAGGTAATAGCAATAAGATCCATGATGTGAGTAGATATTGTTTTTAGAATGGTCAAAAGTATAATATATTTATACATGCATCCATTAGAATGTAATGAAACTTCTTTAGATATATGTGCTTAAATCTATGTAGGTTTATTTAAAGATCGACATTTACGCAGATCTGCTTGGATACACTTATATACTCGTGTATATAGTGAAATCTGTTTGGATCTCTTTCGATATTTTAAGATCTGTTTGGATCTCGTTTGATATCTTAAGATCTGTTTGGATATACTTAGATATAGTGAGATCTCTTTGGATATTGTCAGATCTGTTTGGATCCGCTTGGATCGCGCCAAAATTTAGATCCAAGCATATCTGACTGTTTGGATCCAATCATATATGCTTGGATCTGAACATTTTTTATCGGGTTTTAAAACCAAAATTTTGGGAGAAAGATTTTATTCGACTTGAAACTGATGGAAAGTAATTTTTTCAAATATATAAAATTGTTGAGTTTTTTTTTGGAAAGTAGCGTCGGTTTGTGGGCAAGTAATAGTACGCACTGGCGTAAAACAGCATCGCTGTCGTCAACTCAACGCACACCAGTAGATGGCGGCGGATACTTTCTACATGCACTATTGATGAAATAACAAAGCTATGTCGATTTTTTCATCACTCAAGAGTTACAATTGCATTATAGCTCTCATATTTACTTTAAATCTCCACCGTCCATCTAACGGTATTAAATAAATTCAATTATTTTTATTATTTAAAATGAAATTATTGAGGAAAAAATTTTTCTATAAATTTGCCATTATCATCAATATGCACTAACTGCATGTAAAGTTAGCCAGTATCAGGTGTTACAATGAAATTATGATTTTTGGAAATCCTTATAAACCAATACAATAAGTATAATATATGATAGTATACATATTTAGCATATATATATATGATATATATTTTGAGGACTGTCCCCAAACTCACAGAATGTCCTCGAGGAATACGAACGCTCGAAATCACCTCGAAAAGTGTCCCCGAAGTATAAGCTGGACATATATATATATATATATATATATATATATATATATATATATATATATATATATATATATATATATATATATATACAGTGGAAACTCTATATAATGAAACTCTATTTAACGAAAAACTCGATATACCGTAGGAAATACCAAAGTTTGTTTGGTTTGCATTATTGTTCCTATACTTATACACTCTATGTAGCGTCATAGACACTCTTCTTAACGAAATAATCCACTTAACTTCAAATGCAGTAATCAACTCAAAACCATAAATATTTCTAGGAAATATTATATACTGAGTATTGTTATTACCAAAGTAAATGCATATTACTATACACAGATAATGTCGTTTGATTTCTATGCTTCTCGTTGACATTCTTACAGCCGTAGTTGCTTTTAGACCTTCAAGCTTTCATCATGGCTACTAAAAGAAAGGCTTTATGTGTAGATTTAAAAGTTTCTGTCATTCGAGCCATCGAAAATGGTGAAAAAAAAGTGAATTTAGTTTTAGTGCATCTACTGTTTCCATTATTTGGAACAATCGGGAAAAAATTCTTTAGGCAAAAATTGACGGGAAGTTTGGTAAAAAGTTGGAGAGGCCAAAATTTGGAGATTTAGGTCAAGTAATTCTGTCTTGGCTTTATTCACAGTGCCAAAATAATGTACTCATTTCACGACCAATTCTTAAAGCGAAAGAAGAAAAATTCGCAGAACAATTGAATATAAGTGACTTTAAAGCTTCTGAAGGTTGGCTCGGAAAATTTAAGCAACACCATCACATCAACTACGGTGAAATGAACGGAGAAGCCAGAGACGTAGATAAGACTGTTACTGATGATTGGCTCAATAACAAATGGCCAGAATTAAGAAAAAAATGTGGTCCAAACGATATTTATAATGCGGACGAAGCTAGGATTTTTTATAAGTTGACTCCTGACAAAACATTGAAATTCAAAGGTGAGAAATGCGTGGGAGGCAAACTTTCAAAAGAGCGAATTACTGTTCTAGTTGCTGCTAACATGAGTGGTAGAAATAAAAGGAAGCCGATGGTGATAGGAAAGTCAAGGAATTCTAGGTGCTTTAAAAATATTGAGCGTTTACCAGTTACCTATAAAGCAAATAAGTCTGCATGGATGACAAGTCAAATTTTCGAGGAAGAATTGCGAAAATGGGATGCAGAGTTAAAAGGACGAAAAATTTTGCTGCTTGTTGATAACTGTCCGGCTCATTCCTGTATATTTGATCTTCGTAATATTAAGTTAGTATTTTTTCCGGCTGATACAACTCGTGTCCTACAGCTAATGAACCAAAGTGTAATCAAAAGTCTCAAAGGTCATTAGAGAAAAAGGTGATTGATGGAGCTTATAGAATCGGACGGAAAAACTTCGATCAACATGTTGCATGCCGTTAATTTTTTATCCAAGGCCTGGGAAGAGGTAACATTAACCACTGTACATCACTCTTTTCGTCATGCAGGGCTTTGTGCTAGTCTTTCGGAATGTCAGCCCACGATTGAATGTGAAAATGAGCATTTCCTAAGCGAATGAAGTCGACAATTCGACTTAGGCAGTTACATCGATTTGGGCAGTTACATCAAGGCTGATGAATATCTTGCCGTTACAGCTGCTCTTACTGATAGAGAGATTCTCGATTCAGTGAGAGCAAAAGAAGAGGAACAAGGTGATGAAGGCGAAATAGCAGAACAAGATGACGGTGAGCCGAGTATTGACGAAGCATTGAAAGTAGAGAGGCAGGGGGGATTCGGTCCCAATTAGCATCAAAATTGGTAGATCTGTTGTATCGACTGAGAGTAAGTTAACGATTGATGATGGCATGGCGGCTGTTGGTGTGCTTATCTGGGGCCTTTTCGACATCATTTCGATGCTAATTGATGTTATTTGGCAGTTTTTTACCGTCTCAGCTCATTGTGAGCTTATCTAGGACCCTTTTGAGCTCGTGTTCGCCATTTTCAACTCGTATTAGCCATTTTGAGCTCGTCTTATAATAGATGGCGCCTTGTGTATATGTTGAGCAGGAAATTTTGAAAAAAATATATACAATTTTTAATAATGTACAATTTATGTAAAATTATGTACAATTTCATTAATGACTAGAATGACTTCTCGGAATGCCAATCAGGTTACAGGTTCTGGCATCATGTTTGTGCTTAACCCCAGAGCTGACACTAGCGTTGCCTACTATGATTAATGCAATCTGTACACGTAAATCTATGATTTGAAGTTTTATATACTGAAACTGGGGTATGTAAGGGTACATGCGAGAAGCATACAAGAGCATGCCATCTAGTGGTATAGTTTCTCTCCCCTCTTTTTTCCTTTGTTCTATTTCTAACTGCGTAGTAGATGACGTCATCAGGCGAGTCTGAACTGGTTTTTTCTAACTGCGTAGTAAAATTTTTTAACTGCGCAATAGAATGTTCAAGATGATGACGTCATCTGACAAGTCTGAACTGGTTTTTCCTTTGTTCTATTTCTAACTGCGTAGTAACATTTTTCAACTGCGCAATAGAATGTTCTAGATGATGACGTCATCAAACAAGTCTGGACTGGTTTTCAGCCTAGAGTGGGGATACTGAGCTGAGCGTTGAGCTCGCGAGCTCACAGCAGTCAGTCTTTATCGAGAATCGTTCTAGTTAACAGTTTGTAAAAAAAAAAAAAAAGCTTGTGATTTATTACTGAATTATTTTATTACAGAGATCATTCGATTTATTACCTAATTATTGCTTATCGTGTGTTTCAATACCAAGTGAATATTAAATTTTCATATCGTTTAAATTATGTGTTATTGACTGAAAAATTAATTAATTCAATTACTAGTTTTCAAGATGGATCCTACGAAAATTAATGAGATCAACACCTTGGCCTACATCTTGCCTGTTAAAAAACTTCAGGAACTGGAAGCTGACAAGCCATATAAAATAACTGAAATTAAAAAAATTTCAACGCAATATGGACCTACAGTAATTGCCAACTTGGATGATGAATTCACAATTTACTTTCCTGCAAGAACAAACAACGAATTGATAGCTCATGAAGATAAATTAAAAACTCTTATCGATATGGTGCCCCAACAAAATCTTTATCTTTTATTTCATGGATCCAAATACAATAAATTTGGATTTGCTACTCGATCTTAAAAGAAATTATTATGCAAAAAACTTATTATAGTTAAAAAATATTTTTTATCATGGTTCTAAATTTATGTATATTTTCTTTTGATTTAATAATAAAATTAAAACTTCTAATATAAAAAATATGTTTTTAATTGTTATGTATCCTCTATGTATACATTATAGATTTAAATCATATATCTTAAACAACAAATTCGTTTTTTATAATATATAGAATGTAATTAAAAAAAAAAAAAAAATAGAAAAAATAAAATAATAGAAGTGCTCAGGAAGTTTGAATGTTTGTTTACGCATGCGCGTTCGATGCTTCAAGCTACGTGTGTGTGTGTGTGTGTGTGTGTGTGTGTGTGTGTGTGTGTGTGTGTGTGTGTGTGTGTTTCCAATGAAAGTAATATAGGCGGGAATTTCAAACGTCTTTTTGCGGAAGTGTAGCTATGCGAGCGACATCACACTGACGTTTGGAGAATTATGTTTGAAATTCCCGCCGTGAGCAGCAGTGATGCTTGGAGGGGGGTGCAGAGCAAGTTTAGTAGAATAGGTTACTAGAAATACTACTCTAGTTACCTTGGTGCAGAGGAACCACCGCGAGCAACAGGGACGCATGGAGGGAGGGGAGTGGAGCCGCCGCGAGCAGCAAAGATGCTTGGAGAGAGGTGCAGAGCAAGGTTACCAGAATAGGTTACTAGAAATACTACTCTAGTAACTTTGGTGCAGAGGAGCCGCCGCGAGCAGCAACAACGGTCAAAGACGTTTAAAATATACGTGGGGAAATTTAAATGGAATTTTTTTTTTTTTCGCGTTAACTCAGTAGAGTGCGCGGTGCTTTTAAATGGTTGAAAGTTATGATCAAGTAGGAGGGAATTTTAAATGAAAATAATCTTTTTTATTAGAGAGTAATTTAGATTTTTTAAATATATATTTAAATAAAATTATCAAAAATTTATTTTTTTTCATTTGAAACATTTGAATAATTACTTAAAGCTAATATAAATAAATAATGATAGAATATTTATGCAGTGTGTGTGTGTGTGTGTGTATGTGTGTGTGTGTGTGTTTGTGTGTGTGTGCGTGTGCGTTTAACAATCAATAAGTATAAAATATATCTTATAACATAATATAAAAATAAAAATTATAGAGTTCACGCATTATTGTTCACCTAATTGTGAATCCTCGCCTTCTAAAGATTCAGAAATTGGTATCGTTGATGGCAAGGACACTGCACCCTCATCATCATCATCGGATATAGTTATAATCAAAGTCGAATCAAGAGATGACGTTGACTGATGCCGTTGAATTGACTGTTGTTGTTGTTGCTGTTGTTGTTGACGTTGATTCATTTGAATAGCTCGCATGTTATTTTCAAATATTTCATGAGCTGCATTTAAAATCAAATTTAGTGGAGTAATAAATCTTCCAATGACCATATAATTCTGTTGGTTAATTTGGTCTAGATTATGTGGGTCTCTCTCAAAGGACCATGCCAATAGCTCATCATTGATTAATAATATAGTTTCATCGCCATTGATATTAACACTACATCCTTGTATATGACCCCCTCCAGCAATGATTTGTTGCAATTGTTCCCGGATAATTGATACAATCCGTTCCACCGAATACCATTGACACCATTTTCTTGGCCACATCACATTATATCTCAGATTTAGGTTTAAATGATACAAAATGTCTGCAAAAATAATATAGTAAAAGAATTAACACTAATAATAATAAACAATAAAATTATATATAGGAAATTAACTATACCAAGTATATCATTTTTTTCAATTAATGTTCCTATGTCATCATCACAGTCACCAGTAAAAAAATTATTTGTAAAAATATATTTTTCCCGTGTAGGTACTAAGTCTCTCGGAATTTTAAACCACCATTCTAAATGGTTGTGTCGCATTGTTAGAATCGTACCTATTCCATTGATAATAAAAACCGCACCATCAAAATATTCGCCACCCAAAATCAAATTTCTTGATTGATTTACCAAATCATGCATATGGTTATTATTCTGCAATAATCCCCATTGGATAGAAAAAATCAAATTATAACTAATTCCGTTACTTATCTAAAAAGAAAAAATATATCAGATAAATAATAGAACAAATCAAATATATATATGCTAAAAATTATAACAGCAGAAAAATATATCCACAAATTTATATTTTTTTCAATTAGTTTTGTATTTCACAGTTAAAGAAAATGAAGATGTCATTTAAATATCGTTTTATAAAAACAAAAATTTTTTTCAATTGACTACCACTTCATTTTAATTCATCACCACTTTATTTTATAAAAAATATATTCTAAAAAAATTTTTTTTTAATTTTCTAAATAATAATGATAAATAAAGTAATTAATTATGATTAAAAAGATACTTACAATAGTAAAAATATTTTTACAGTAATAATATGTACGCTTGATACCTATGATCACAATAAATTACGACGTCACAAACAAAAAACTTAAGTTCGTTTGTCCAAACTTCTTAAAAAGTATACCACCCCATATGATACCTATGTGTGTGAGAGAGAAGAATTTAAATAACCAATGGAATTCTGACGTCAGAGGTGTTGATTGTGGTCAGTTAGGTTACCACGTGCTTAAACATGCCGCTATATTTACATTTTATAAGAAATATAATTAAATAATCATCGATGTTCATTAAATAAAAAAAGTGATCACGAGCATATTTAATTCTCAAATTGATCAGTTCTGACAATGATCATCATTTTAATCAATATAAAATTGCTAAATAAAATTAATGCGCGGGAAAAAAATTCAAAACCAAGTAAACTGGTTAAAAAAAAAAATTTTTTTTTTGATAATGTTTTATCACAAATATTTTTGATTATATAATTTTATTAGACAATATTATTTTTAATTCTAGAATTGTAAATTAAAAAATTATTAATATTTCGAAAAATGAATATAATAAAAATGAATTGTAATTTACGCGCGGGAAAGGGAAATATCTACCGAGGCGACCTCTACTGAGATAGACTAATATCACACATCAATACTAGTGATCGATAATGGCGGTCAAATTTTTAAATTTGAATAAATTAAACTTATAAAAGAAAAAATTTTTAATTTAATAATTATACATACCTGACAAATATTCGTTTCATCAAATCAATTAAGCAGTTTGTTTCAAACTTTGAATATATTGAAAATCAATCAACATATTTAGACAATATTAATAAATAATTATACTCTTGGTGGTAAAATTTTGAAATTTGAATAAAGTAAACTTATCATAATAAAAATTTAATAATTATACATACCTGACAAATATTTTTTATTCAAGTCAATTAAACAATTTGTTTGAAAAAAACTTAAAAATGTATTAAAAATTAAGCATCATATTTTAAAAATATTATTACTCTTGGCGGTAGAAATTTGAAATTATAAAATTATACATACTTGTCAAATATTTTTTTTTTATCTCAAACGTAAAAATATATTAAAAATCAAACTAATTATTTTTTATTTATCACATATTTCTATAAATTATAATCAACTTAATCTATTAATTTTATTAAAGGTTAAAAATAAAAAATTCAAGTACTATTAAATCAAATTATAGTTTTTATTAAGTGTTTATAAACCAATTTTTTAACATTTTTACATTTTCACGTGCACATAAATAATGATTTTTATCATTTAATTGGCAATGATATTTACAAAAATCATTGTTGAATAATTTTAAATTTTTTAGTGCAGGACATTTGAAGTCATCTAAATCAATTACAATTTTCTCGTGTTCAATTAAATCTTTTATCCATAACTTTTTTTCATAACCCTTCACAAAAATATATTTATAATAACGTGTTACATAATTAATTACTTCATTTAGATTATAATATGATGTATTTCCAGCATTCCAGTTAATTCCATGATAATGTGTTACCCAAGTATTTAGACGTTGATATTGATGTGATAATGATTTCCAGTAATAAGGTGGCTTGAATAATGTACATGATAACTCTTCAACATCATCAATTACATGTTGAATTGTAATCGTGGCAAGTTCTTTCACGATAAACTGATTATCGAGACCTCTGAATCCCTGTACATCCAGTATCATTTCCATTTTTATAGCTTGTATCTCAGCAACAGTCAACAATGAACTGAAGTATTAAAAAATTCAGCTCAACTATTTTTTTATTATCTCCCCACTACTCTATTTTGCTAATTAATTTGATTGGCTTAAAAATTCCTTCGTTCTATTTTAACTGCGCAGTAAATGTTTATTTCTAACTGCGTAGTTGAATTTTCTAGAATATTTATTTTAGATGATGACATCATCTAACAGGTCTGAACTTGTTCTTTCCTTTGTTCGTTTTTAACTGCGTAGTAGAATGTTTATTTTTAGATGATGACTCGTCTAGTTAAATTTTTAACTGCGTAATAGATGACGTCAAACTTTCCTTCGCGCCATCTAGATCTTAGGTTATGTTGATGCAATCTAGGAAAATTTGTTCTTTTCTAGGGAATTATTATCATTTTCTAGGGGGGTTTTTCAAGTTTCTGGTGATTTTTTTTTATAAGGTTAGTACTTTGGAGAACTAGAAACTTTCTACTGCGCAATTGATGCCTATGAAAAGACGCGCGTAAAAGCGTACTTCATTAAAAAGAAGTACGAGTTCAATCAATGAAGTACGAATCTCTGCTTAAAATATCTCCAACGATTTGAAGTTTTTTTGTGTGTGCGTTTTAAAATTTTTTTTCCGAAAAACTTTTTTATAACAAAAAAATTTTTATTAAACAGTTTTTTAAGTGACTATTTGAACAATATATAAATAATCGTAGTGATTAATTTTTAAATGAACAATCGTAGTGATTTTAAAAAAATTTTTTTCACTAAACTAATTAATTTATATAAAAACTACTTAATAAATAATACTAGTGATAAACTTTTAAAAAACAATTTTTAATTACTATTTGAACAATATATAAATAATTTTAGTGATTAATTCTTAAATGAACAATCGTAGTGATTTTTTAAAAATTTATTTTTTACTTAACTAATTAATTTATATAAAAACTACTTAACAAATAATACTAGTGATAAACTTTTAGAACACAATCTTTAAGTGGTTATTTGAACAGTATATAAATAATTTAAGTGTTTTAGTGATAAATTTTCAAATGAACAATCTTAGTGATTTTTTAAAAATTTATATTTTACTAAACTAATTAATTTATATAAAAACTACTTATTAAACAATACTGGTGATGGACTTTTGATAAACAATTTCAATTGTAAATATAAATAGTGACTTTAGTGATGAACTTTTAAAAAATAATTTTAAGTGAACTTTTCAAAAATGGCACAAAACGATTTTATTGCGGCGCTTCAGCGTCCAGCAGATTCAATTATTGAATCATTTAATGATTTACATAATCAGCCATTAGCTGAAGAACATTGTCAAAAGTGTTATCAAGTGTGCACTGATACAATTGATTACTTCAATGAGATCTTGCTAGATCCACAAATAAATGTTCAAGTCAGAAGAAGTTTACGTGCAAATATTGTACTTTTATACTGGTATGCTGATCAATTTGCACAATTGAGTGAAGAAGTAACTGGTGGTGACTCGCGTGCAAACCGACGTCTTATCAAGTGGCAAGATCTTGAAAACGCATTTTCTAATAACATTAGATCAGGATGTGTGATAAATCAAGCTCATACTGATCTTCGTGTTTTTCTTGATGATGCTCAAAATCTTATAACTGGAAAAGTTGAGAATATGCTCAGAAATGTTGTTTGACTTAAAGTAAATATTGAATTGATTTGCAAATTTCGAAGTGTAAAAACTGAAAATGCGATTGAAAAAACAAAGTCATTCAACACAAAGAGTCGAGACATTTTACCCGCAACATCTCTTGCTACTTGGTATCAGGATCATGTCAACGATAAATTATTGAAGAAAGTCGAGGAATTCAATCAAAAAGACTCTGGGTGGAGTTTAACTGAAATCCACAGTTTGATAATTACAATGTCGAGATATGCACCTCTTCAAGCTGGAGATTCAACGTTTGTGAAACTACCCAAAGACATTCAAGCAAAAAAAGCAGTTTTAAACATTGAAAATTTTGATGAACACTGTTTTCTATGGAGCGTTGTAGCAGCATTACATCCTGCTGCTGAAGGACATCCTGAGAGAAAAATAGCATATCCTCACTTCAGCTCTATATTAAAATATGAAGGTATAAAATTTCCAATCACTTTAAATGATATCCCTAAATTTGAAAATTTAAATAATTCATCAATAAATGTCTACGGTATCGAGTCAGAATTTTGCAATAAAAAATCTGATGAAAGTACAATAATTCCTTTACATCTAAGTAAACTCATAAAGTCTGATAAAAAAGTTATTCATCTCTTAATGGTACAGCAGAATATTAAATTAAATAAATCAGATTTTGATATTAAAAATTTTCAACCTAAATTTCACTTTGCTTTGATCAAAGACTTTTCACGACTAGTTGGATCTCAAATTACAATGTCAAAATGCAAATTATTTTTTTGCGATCGATGTTTGAATCATTTTAAATATGATTATTCATATGAAAATCACAAACTTAATTGTTTTAAGATGAATAAAGTTCATATGACATTTCCAAAGGAAAAAGATCAAATTTAAAAATTGAAAAACTACCGATACAAAGACACTGTACCTTTTGTTGTGTATGCGGACTTGGAATGTACACTAGAAAAGACTCAAGAAGATGATGAAGCTGAGAAGCATGTTCCACACAGTGTAACATTCTATCAACACTGCAGTTATGATAATAAATCATCTAAATTTGAATTAAATCGTTCAAAATTTTGTATCGATTGGTTTATTTTAAAGTTGGAAAAATTAGCTATCGAGTTTGAAGGATATTTAACAAAATTTATCCGGCTATGATTCTCATTTTTTAATTAAAAGTCTAGTTACATTAATTAAAGGTGATGTAACTTTACTACCAATAAATAAAGAAAAATATATATCTTTCACAAAATCAATAGAAAATACTTCGGTGTCATTACGCTTCATAGACGCATTCAGATTTATGGCATCAAGCCTTGAAAAATTAGCTTCATATCTTGGTGAAGATGAAAAGCTTATAACGAAACTTCATTATCCTGATCCAGATAAATTAAAATTAGTCACGCGCAAAGGTATATTTCCATATGAATATATTTCAAGCATTGATAAACTTAATGACAAACAATTGCCTGATCAAGTATCATTCTTCTCCAAGCTAACAAATGAAAGTGTCTCTGATGAGGATTATTTTTTTTTCAGCTAGTCTGGAATAAATTTAACATCAAAACACTGGGAGAGTACTCAGATTTATATCTTAAAACTGATGTACATCTTCTAGCAGATGTGTTTGAAAATTTTAGACGTAGCTGCTTCAAAACTTATAATCTAGATACATTACACTACTATACTGCTCCCGGTCTGTCTAATGATGCAATGTTAAAATACACTGGTGTGGAACTTCAACTTCTTACTGATCCTGAAATGGTACTTTTTATTAAAAAAGGAATCAGAGGTGGGATATCTCAGTGTACAAACCGATATGCTGCTGCTAATAATCGGTACATGGGTGAAGACTTTGATCCAAGCAAAGCTGAATCCTATTTAATGTACTATGACGTAAATAACTTGTATGGTGCAGCTATGAGCATGCCACTGCCGAAGGGTTCATTTGAGTGGGTAGAAAATGTTGATGATGATGTAAATAAATTTTTAAATGATAATGATAGTGTAGGATATATATTAGAAGTAGACTTAGAGTATCCTGAGGAGTTACATGAACTCCATAAAGATTTACCGCTGTGCCCAGAACACTTTGTACCACCTGGATCTAAGCACTCGAAATTATCAACTACTCTGTATGATAAAAATAATTATATAATCCATTACAATAATTTAAAACCATGTCTAGAGTTAGGATTGAAGTTAAAAAAAATACACAGAGTATTACAGTTTAAACAATCGCCTTGGCTCAAAAGTTATATTGATAAAAACACTGACTGTAGAAAATTAGCAAAAAATGAGTTTGAAAAAAATTTTTACAAACTGATGAATAACGCTGTATTTGGTAAGACTATGGAAAATGTAAGAAAGCACAAAGATGTACAACTAAAAACTGAATGGGATGGTAGATATGGAGTCAAAGAATTGATATGCAAGCCAAATTTCCATAGTCTTACCATGTTTGATAAAGATATGGTAATTATTGAGATGAACAAAGTAAAAGTCTGTTTCAATAAACCGATCTACGTAGGCTTTTGTATTTTAGATTTATCTAAAACATTTATTTACGATTTTCATTATAATTATGTGTTACGTCAAAATAACACATATCAAAAATTGTCGACATACGACCGCGAATTGAACGCCATCTCCGAGGCTGTTAAATACTTTCGGCATATATTCGAAGGCCGGCATGTCACGATCTACACCGGTCACAAGCCGCTTCAGCATGCTTATAAACAGCGCACCGAAAGAGCATCGCCTTGGCAATTTCGTTGACTCGATTTCATCGGTCAATTCACGACTGATATTCAACATGTGTCGGGTAACGACAATATCGTCGCTGACACATTGTCACGTGTCGAAGAAGTATCTACTGCTATCACGTCGCAAGAACTTGCCGACGCTCAACAAACCGACGATGAGCTTCAGCAGTTATTACGTCAAACAACTACTTTGAATTTAAAAACGATTCAACTTGATAATGGACCTGCACTGTATTGTGACACTGCGTCAGGTACGGTGCGTCCATACGTTCCAGGACCGCTGAGGAGAAAAGTGTTCGACTCGCTACACACGCTCGCTCACCCCGGAATTAAAGGATCGCTTAGAATCGTCTCCAAACGATATGTCTGGCCGTCGATAAATAAAGATTGCCGTGAATGGGCGAAATCTTGCATCGATTGCCAGAAGAATAAAATCCAGAGACACGTGTGATCGCCGATCGCCAGTTATCAACCTCCAACTGAGCGATTCGAGCACATACACATCGACTTGGTGTCTCTAAAATCGTCAAGAGGCTTTAATCAATGCCTAACGATCATCGACCGATTCACGAGGTTTCCTGAGGCTATCCCGTTATCCAATGGAACTGCAGAGACAGTAGCAACTGCACTATCGCTGCACTGGATTTCTCGCCACGGAGTACCGAAACGTATAACTTCGGATCAAGGTCCGCAATTCGAATCGTCGTTATTCCAATCGCTGCTAAAAATGTATGGAATAAAATACCAACATACTACGCCGTATCATCCGCAAGCCAATGGTCTTGTCGAACGTCTACATCGTCAGCTAAAGGCAGAACTTTTGTGTCACCGAGAGTCATGGTATGACGCATTGCCAGCCGTTTTGCTCGGCTTACGCGCTGCTTAGAAGGACGACATCCAGACGACCCCGGCTGAATTAGTGTACGGTGAGCCAATTTGTTTGCCTGGTGAGTTACTTACTCCCAGTAATAAAACCACGCCTCATAGCATTGTAAATTCATTAAAACGTCATTTCAATTCATTGGCACCGGCCGAAATGTCACGTCACGACAAGCATTCTGTTTTCTGTTTCAGGAACCTTAGTACTTGCAGTCATGTACTGGTACGGAATGACCAGGTAGGACCATCTTTTACAGCGCCATACGAAGGTCCATATCGTGTAATAACCCGACACGACAAATATTTCATCGTCGATCTTCGAGGACGACGAATCGCCATTTCTGTGGACAGATTAAAGCCAGTCTACGAGGCAAATTCAGTCGGCACAGCGACGCTGACAACAACTTCCCCGACGAATAACACAGCAACCGAGGCCCAAAAACGCCGAGTCCGGTTTAATATTTCAAACTTTACACGATTTAAAATTTTTTTTTTTCATTAAAGTTTTTTTTTTTTTTAAGTAACAATTCATCACTGCATTATACTCATTAATTTTCTTATTTATTTATTCATATCATTTGTAAATATTCGATTACTTTAATTATCGTGTATTAAATTTAAAACAAAAGAAAAAAAAACAAAAAAAAAAAAGGGAGTTCTGTAGCGTTGCTACAATAATTACGATCGATCACTTTCGGCAATCTACGCCGAAGATCGATTTTTCCATATTCCGTCTCTACCTCATTCGTAGAGACACTCATCAATTACAAGATACACCGCTGAGCTGTGAACACGCGTTCAAGCATTTTCATATTCTGTATACTTTACTTTCTTTTACTGTGTTAATTACGTTGGTTAAATAAAACATTTATTTAACATTATTAGTTAGTTTAAACAATTTATTTATTATATTCAAATTTTACCCTTAACCACTAAATATATATATATATATATATATATATATATATATATATATATGTATATATATATATATATATATATATATATATATATATATATATATTGTGACGTTATTTTTCGTATGGGGGTCAAATCAAAGTGAACGTCAAAAACACTAACTGATTTTATTGTAGTTACGAGCATGGTCACTCAAGACTTAGATTTTAGCGCACAGGTATTCACGATTTTGATACAGATTTTTGATTAAGTTATAGTTTAAGAATTAAATATGGAGTAACGTTTGGCTACAGTTATGGGTTTTTGATAAGAAAATTAAGAATTAGAATCACAAATATGGAAATTTAATATAGAATATTGTTTGAGATTGACGTTTGAGATAATGATAAAGTTTGAATTTTGGCTTACAGTTTTGGAATTTTAAGTATGTGGAGAAGTCAGTGTTACCGTGGAGCGGGACTTAAATTACTCACCCAGTATCATCTGATGATAAAACCTAGTTCTATCCCTATGAGACTTCTTGGTAGATTGCAGAGGTCTAGCTGAAATGCTAGCGCTCCGGTATATAAGGAATCTGATGGATGCAGATTGCGATTAGTTTGGAGTTTTGGTTTGGCAGGCCTCAACCGTTATTTTGTGACCGTTGCTGTTTTGGAAGCCGTTTGGTTATTTTTAATTTTTTTAGTCTGACAGGCCTCAGAGAACAATCTACGACCACTTGTACCGCTGAGGAAGTCATAGGTCACTTAGTGTTTAAGTTTAGCGATCCCAGCTGAAGTCTGTTCCAGAAGAGCAACTACCAAGGATATCCATGCTCAGAATCAGGCTTAGTGAGTACGTTTGCTGAGGTATAAGCCTCTAGTTACCGGTATTGTAGAGTTGAGTTTGATTTATGGATTCAGAATATAGAGGTCAGCTATTGATAATGATAAGATCAAGTTTTGGATTTTGGGGATTTTGAATTAGGAAGTCGAAGAGAGACCTTTGAAGAAACCAGCTTTTCCTTTGAAGAGTACGGACGTGAGCATTCGGCTATGGTCGCTCGAAGCGAGCAGACGTGTCCATAAATAGCGCTAGAGTTCATGGCATTTTGGAAAGCTACAGATACAGATAATTGTTACAGAAGTATTATTCAAAACAGTGTAAGACGTTACTCGATATTTTACTGATCAGTAATCAGGTATGAAATAATTCTTATAACTATTAATATTCTATCGAGTTTGAGTCAGAGTCTTGAGATATCATACTACTGTTTTAATTAAAGAGAGGATTTAAGATCTGAGAGAATTATGAGAAAATTGTTACAGTTTAAAGTCATGTTCACGTTTTATTGTTAATATTATTTCATAAAATAATTATAAGAAATATGTTTGGTTATTGAACGAGTTTTCGTCTAATTAAAGTCAATGGGAGGCCCATGGACGTTAGTTTTACTAGTTTTGTTAAAGAAAAAAATCTAGAATATTGATTTTATAATTTATTGTTTTAGTTTACCGAATATAATTAGATTTTTGTTTAGCTCTAGTGATCAAGTAATTTATTTCCGATGTATTGTTACGCAACATTGAGATGTCAATTTATTTTCTGCTAAGATTTATTTCAGTAATATCAGATTCAGTATTTTGTTATAAAGTCAAATTATTTGTACAATTCTACAGCACTTTGTTATTGTTAAATAGAGATTTTGAGATTATTCGTTGCTTAATAAAAATTGCAAATTCGCTCGTAATCTACATGAATTTGTAATGATGTAACCCGGACCATCCCCTCTCCCCATAAACCTACACACTGACCGACACCATGGCATCCCGTAACTCTGTTTTTAGTTTTCCAGTCTCCGTTTTTGTTTTTGCTTATAAGTTCTGAGTATTTTAGTTTCAGTTTTAGTTTGCGTAGTTTTGGTGATAATTCCACAGATCAGAAATTATCCAGTTTTATTTATGCGTGGTTTTGAGATAGTTCCACAGATCAAAAAGGTATCTAATTTTCATGATTTACTGGTTTGGTGGTTCCAGTGATGAAAATTACCTTGCGCCCTATTCGTATTGAGACTGGAGGCTAAAGATAGAGAACGAAGTTGTAACGAAAAAATTTAGCGTATTAACGCATGCATAGATTTTGTGATGTAATATATATATTAGGGTGAGACAAAAAAACCAACCTATAGAATTTGTGTCTTGAAAAGGACCTAAATACCGAGAAAAAAATTCTCCCATCGGGCTAAATTTTTAGCTCAATTTTAAAAAGTGTCGGCAGCCCTTTGAAATTTCCCGTTTAAATAACATGCAAAAAAATGTTTTTTTATTAAAACTGTCATAACTCTTGAACCATGTGAGATAAAAAGTTGACTTTGAAATATTCTTGTAGAGCATTAAATTTCCTAAAAAATAGTCATAGGAGTCGAATTTGAAAACTTGATATTTCGTATACTAACAGGCCATCAAAGTCTAAAGTAAACAGAACCATACAAATTTAAGGCTTTATTATTAAACATATCCATACTACGAGAAAATTTTTGAACTAAAATTTAAGGAAATAATCAATAAATTTGTCTACATGTAGTGTAATTAAATCACCAGCAATATCCGAATTGTAACAATTAATATTTTCTTATCGATTAAAATAAAAAAATATATAGGCCAAAAACAATAATACAATGGGAATTTAAAAGTTGAATCTTTATTTGTATTATGAGCCTAGTATGTAAATTGATGTTTTTAATTGTTTCATGAAATTTTAGTCCAAGAATTTTCTTGCAGTATTGATATTTTTAATGCACTGTAAAAAATCACCGAGGTAAGTTCAAGCCGTGTAGGTGTTAAAATCGGCGTTGTTAAATTTCAACACCGAAAGCGGTGTGAAAATAACGTCGCAGCTGGTGTAAATATTCTTAACCGGTGTTAAAATATTTTACTTCTCGAATTTTTTTTTACTTACTCGATCACTACAATAAATCAGTGTTTTTATAAATCAATTAAATTATTGGTGATTTGAATCGTGGAAGTAGAATTGTGTAATTTTTAAATGAATTACGTATAACATAAATAAATACATCATAACGCTGAAATTTCCTCCTGATAATATTCAGTGAATTTTGTTACTTTTTTATGTTTAATAAAATTTTTTTTCTAATTTCTATACGTGAACATTTTACGAATAATATCATATATAATTGGTATTTAGCAATAATATAATAATATATATTACTGTATCTAATAGTTCAATCAATTCAATACTTGGGTTTTTATTTTAAACTTGTTAATAAATGATATTTTTAATTAATTTTTATAAAGAACTGACGTTTTATGTGGTTTATAAGCTTTTTAAAGTTAATAATACTTCAAGTGGGCACAGTTTACCCCGCTTTTACACCGGTATTGCTTTGCTTTTACACCGGTATCACTCCGCTTTTAAACTACTTTAACACCAATATTTTAACACCGCTCTTTTTACAGTGTAATAAAGCCTCAAATTTGCATGATTTTGTTTACCTTAGACTTTGATGGCCTGTTAGTATACGAAATATCAAGTTATCAAATTCGACTCCCAGCACTTTTTTTTAGGAAATTTAATGCCCTACAAGAATATTTCAAAGTCAACTTTTTATCTCACATGGTTCAAGAGTTATGACATTTTTAATAAAAAAAACATTTTTTTTTCATGTTATTTAAATGGGGAATTTCAAAGGCTACCGACACCTTTTAAAATTGAGCTAAAAATTTAGCCTAATGGGAGAATTTTTTTCTCGGTATATAGGTCCTTTTTAAGACACAAATTCAATAGGTTGGTTTTTTTGGCTCACCCTAATACATATATATATATATATATATATATATATATATATATATATATTAGGGTGTGTCAAAAATAAATGATTTTATTTTTTTTCAGGTCTCACAGTCTCAAAAGTTTCTTTAGGACCTAAAAAAAATTCTCCTAAAAAATCAGTTCGATATCTCGAAAATTGAGCTGGCGGTTTACAAATTCATTTTCCCATTTAAAATACATGTAAAAAATTTTTTTTAGTTTTTCAAGGAAAAATCAAAGAAAAAAATTTTTTTTCCAATTTTGAATTTCATACCCTTATAGGAAATTGAATTCCCTACAAAAATGTCCGAAATAGTCATGCTCGTAACTACAATATGAAAAAAGTTACAAGCCCCCAAAGTTCGAAAAAAAATAATTTTTTTTTTATGTATAATTATTGTTTTTACTTTTTTGTTATTAATTGGTGGTATTTTTTTCTTCTGATTTTAAATTGCAATCTTCTATATAATATCTATTTTTATGCAAGAAACGTTTATTTATTTATTTATTTATAATAAATATAATTTATAATTTATAAAATAAATTATTGCTATACGGAAAATTTTTTTTTCTTTAACTTTAAGAGCATGATAAAATAATAATATATTGCATTAAAATATATATTATATAGACGTTTGCAATTTAAAATCAGAAGAAAAAAATATCACCAATTAATAACAAAAAAGTAAAAACAATAATTATACATAAAAAAAAATTATTTTTTTTCGAACTTTAGGGGCTTGTAACTTTTTTCATATTGTAGTTACGAGCATGACTATTTCGGACATTTTTGTAGGGAATTTAATTTCCTATAAGGGTATGAAATTCAAAATTGGAAAAAAAATTTTTTTCTTTGAATTTTCCTTGAAAAACTAAAAAAAAAATTTTTTACATGTATTTTAAATGGGAAAATGAATTTGTAAACCGCCAGCTCAATTTTCGAGATATCGAACTGATTTTTTAGGAGGATTTTTTTTAGGTCTCAAAGAAACTTTTGAGACTATGAGACCTAGAAAAAAATAAAATCATTTTTTTTTGACACACCCTAATATATATATATATATATTTTACCTTTCAAATATTTCAAATGATATTAAACAAATATTGAGCACGAGAGACTTTTTTATAATACACGATTGTTTTTTTTGAAATTGAGTTCTTAAAGTCACTCTAAAGACAATATACAAATTAACCAAACGCTCACAAACAAACTTTCAAACGGATGTTAAAAGGACAATTCATAAAAAATCCACAAACATTAAAACACGTGATTTTCTCAAGAATACACTTTTTTAATTTATAACCAACACAAATATAAAATCAACTCAACCATTAAATAGAGAGAGCAAGAGAGTTATGATGACCCATTATTGCTTTCTCATTCTTTATCAGGGCCTATTATTTTAGGGACATGCGCGATCTTTAGCTGAAACTACTATACGACTAAGCGAGAACGCAAGTTTTGTCTCTTTCTAATTGGAGACAAGCGGCATGCGCGTAGCTGTGACATCATAAGTGTAGCTGACGTATATTTGTGGCATTGTCTATCTGCACTGGCGTAGGATTTAAAGTAATATTTATACCTTTCGAATTTTACACCTGGCCAATTGTTGCGGGTAAAATTTTTTTTTAAATGGTATAAATTCGGAAATTTAATAAAGAATTCAATTTTAGTGAAAAAAAAAAACATTTATTTACTTTTAATCGCTTGAATAATTATTTCAAAATTTTAAATTGTTATATCTTTTGTTTAAAAAAAAACAAAAATCTGTCTCCCTGAAACTAAAGTTCAGATTTTTTTAAATCGAATGAAAAAAAAAAAATTTTAATTTATTTATTATTCTACTATCTACGAATTTTTTAAAATTTACGTTTATTCCTTAAACTAAAAACCTCCCTAAGTCCGTTAACTCTAAAGGGAGAAAAAAATGTTTAGAGATCATTTTTCTCTGAAATATCAAGTTCTACAATTTTTAATTTGAACTATTTTTTCTAACTTTTACCGTTTGCGAATTATTGCAAAAAACACTTCTTTTGATTTTTTTTCAACCCTTCCCGGGGGTTGGGGATACTTTTTAATTTTTGTTTAATTACCAATCAAATATAGTGAAAACCTAAAACATGCAAACCTTCTCAATACGACAATTTATAGACAAATTGAGAAAAATATAGAAAGCCCGAACTGGGAATCGAACCCAGACCATGTCGGTATCGCGCCGAGTGCTCTACCAGTTGAGCTATCCGGCACTATACTATATTCTGTTCAATTTGATCTATAGCCTATTGAGCCACACACCGTCCATCGTACGGTATTACACCAATTAAATATAGTGAAAACCTAAAACATGCAAACCTTCTCAATAAGACAATTTATAGATAAATTGAGAAAAATATAGATAGCCCGAACTTTTACACTTTGTTTTTGTATCGTTAAATCTAACTTATATCGAAAATGCGAACTTAATGTCCAAAATTTGGACTTCAGAACTTTTTAGACTGGACTATTAGCCGATTATTATGATATGCTTAGTTTGTCATTGTTTAATTATTCACCGAGTTTTCCCAAGTAGAATTTAGTGATATATTCGTATGTATTAGAGAGAGAAATACGTCACGAAATACGTCACGCGGTACGTCACAAGAAAAAATGCGGCAAGACAGGGAATAGTAAATTCCATCAGCGGAAAAAAGAGATGCAGTCTCATGCTATTAGATGGGCTTATTTTGAATGGTTAATGACCGATTGTCCGTTGAGATTAAAGTTTGCGCATTGAATAATTAATAATCTATGTTTCCTTATCTATCGATGGTTTATGGTTGTTTATCCCTATCGTTAGTGGTTTAGAAGTTATGCCTGTTTTTGATTTTAAATATTTGATAATTTGCAATTATTATTAATACCATCGGCAAAGGGACAACAGTGAATTATTGTATTAATATTAATTAATCATGATTTTATTTATTTTTTGAGTTATCGGGGGTAGAAATTGTGTACTTACGTAGGTTTTAGGGAGAGGCAATGGGGAAGTGAGATAGTCAGATTCCTAGCTTGACTCCTAATGATTAATTAGTTAATATGTGAGTTTTTATCTTATCTCGAATCCTATTTTTCTTTATCTACACTAATCAATTATAATTTACTCTCGTTGTTATAGATAGGTGGCTATGAACGTAATTATTCTCTGTAGGATGTTAAGAAATTATTATTATGGTTATCTGTTCCGTCATGGTATGTTATGGTTGTCCAATGTTATAAAGTTAGTTAATTGTTATCTTATATATCTTTTTATTGATACGTTGGGATATTGCTACTCAAGTTGTTAATATTTATTTTACTAATAAGCTTATTGGGTTATTTTTGCAATAGTTACTGTTGCGTATGATCGTTATTTATGATTTTTTTTACTGTCAACTATGTCAATCATAAATTCAATTACCTTGTTTTTGTTAATAATTATCAGTTTGTTTTATAGTTTATTTAGAATTTAAAATGAATTTCGATGTTATTTGGGCTAGTTGATACTAGAAAGTAATGTAAAAGGACCAAGCGATTTTATAATTTAATATAAAGTCAACGATGCATTGATGTAAAGGTTATCGGGGTGGTGACACTTAACTTCATAAAGAAAAACGGAAGAGCATCACGCGGCATTATTTGAAAGTGATACTATTTTGGTTGCAAACATTAAGGAAATTATCATAGTTTAATGAATTGCTCTATTTATTAGTTAGTTTATTATTTCTTCATAAGTAATAAAAAAGAAAATTTATGATATTCTTTGCTTACATCGACAAGTTTGGACCTTTAATATGTTTAGTTTTCAGTTTTTAAGAGTTGCTTTTTTATTTATTTAATTATACGTCCTTCTCGTATTTTCACATGTTACGTCGTACCAATATCTGTTACAATATGTATTAAGCATTCTCATGTAGTTACTCACTAATGACTTACGACATCCAAAACTTATAAGTTGAATTTTTCCTATGATGATCAAATAGGAAATAGAAGACGTCATTGAGGAAACTCTAAATATTAATATTACGAGCTTTTATTCAAATAAATGTTTTATTCGAGTCTATTACAACTACTAACTAAGCATTCAAAATGAAACAGTCAATTCTTCTTTGATCAACCTAATATATGCATTAATAAACAAACACCAAATCATTATTTTTTAATAAACAAACAGATATATCTTGAATAAATTAATTTGAAACTAAAAGAGAAACTCAAATATTCTCTGTAATAAATGAGTGAATGATTCACAATCTGCTCATTCTCTTCCTTAATTCGTTACTCGTAATTAACTTCAATGTCAAAATAATTTTCTATGAAAATCAGAAGTATATACCCGAAAAAAAATACTTAGAATCCATATGTTCTATAGTTTAATGTATTTTTCTGCATTAATATAATGTATTAACATATTAATTTTACATTTTTTGCTTTTATATGATTATTTATGTTGTATTATAATGATTCATCTCAACAAGATAAGAGGCTCAGTAAATTAAACTAATTAATATGATAGAAAAGCACAAAATTACGGCTAGAAAAACTTTAACTGTGCTTTCGTCTCAGTCTTGCAAGATTGCTCTAATATTCATGTTCACTAAGTATTCAACAAACGATAATATAACGCTACATTGTAGTTCTTGTTATTTTTATTAATTTGAAGTATTAACTGTTATTAATTTATGTTGTTACAAGAAATATGTAAGTATTGCAACAATGATAATATTATAGTCGTATTTGCTTTGTTCATTTGATATTTTGTTTACATTTCGCCAAATATACCCGCAAAAGTTTTTCGAAGATTTTTCATCGTATCTTCAGAGTCTTCACCAAGTGTGGCTTGTGACTGACTTCCTTGACGATGAAACGAAATTCTTGATGGTGGTAATGGTGGTGGTTCATCGGAACGGCGGCCTATAGATGGCACATTAGACGCTGTGCTTGACTGGGATACTGTTAAAATTATAAGATTATTAAAATAATTATATTGATGATATTTAATCATTTAAATTACATTCAGACATTATCATTTAAAGTATCAATAATGTTTCCAAAGATTTGCATATCCTTTGTTTTTAGGATTTCCAAAATAGAGCTTGAAAATTAAGAATCTTTTGTTAACTTATTTAATTTGATTTATCGTGATTCAATCGGTTATAACACGAGAGTTAGAAATGAAAGTACTAGCATATGGAAAAGTAATAGTAATCGTCTTGGAATGTGAATTGATTTTTCGGGGAAATTTAACTTCTATCCAAATCATTCTTTTTTAAACAACCGTATAACAAACTCTTAGATGAGAGTAAGTATTAAGAACAATATTCATGGGAGTCCATCGTGAACTTTGCCCAACTTGAACAATATAACTCTAAATAAAAATCATCGCTCATAAGTATAACCATCTATAGACGCTCCATTCATTGCCACAGATAAAAATTGGACAGATCGGACCATCCGTGACGACCAGGGGTGCTGATTGAATCACGGCCGTGATTCAATCAAGTGAAATTCATGAACAAAATACATTTAGTTCAATGACCAAAACTTAGATAGTTGAAGAAAACCTTTTGTAAAGACCGATCGTATTACGATACGATGAGTGTTCGGCTTAGGATATGATCTTTTCGTTCGAATCTTAAAAAAATTCATTCTGTTGTTTTATGTCAGTTAATAAAAACCTTCGTTTTCAATCGGGTTAACGGAAAGACGTGAGTCTAAGGGTGTGAATTTTATCTCCACCATATTATGACTTGATCTGAACGAAATACTTATGTTGGGAATAATTCAAAACAACCTTTGAATTAAACATCTGTGCAAAACCTCGTGTGTATAACGTTTAGTTCACAGCTTTAGTGTTCCGCTAGATGATGCTGATAATAATATTGACATGAATTGTATTATTCTAAAGATGACCATTCAATAAACTATACTTATGAATATTATTGAGTAAGGGGTATTGGTAGGATACACTTAAGATGAGAGGGGGGGGAGGGAGTAAATTAAGCTATTTGCAAAGTTAAAAAAACAAATTAGTTCAAACTGCCTGTGAGAAAATTATCATATAAAATTTTAGTTAACTCTTATTTTACCTCAGCACAAGTAGCTGAGTATAATTTTGGAAAATGTATTACAAATTTTTGAATAGGGTTAAATAATATATTGAACTAAGAATATTTGTATATATAACTATTAGGGTGATTTAAAAATAAAAAAAAATTATTTTTTCTGTTATGAAATCAAAAATTTTTTAATAATCTTATCTCAAAATGTATTAAGTACTTTTTTGTAGGTAATTTCAGTCGTTAAAAATTATTACCATCAAATTTTTTCGAAATACCTTAATGTTTTATAGTTATTTTCACTTCAATGTCAAGCTATTAAAATCAATCAGGAAACTACTTTTTTTAATGTTATGTCCAATAATTATTTTTTTCTTATCAATTTATTTTATTTCATAAATAAATTCACAAAACTCCTCTTCACAAAAGCACGCGAAAACGCAGCGTCAGTTTTACCTCCATTTATGCGTATAAAAGTAGCTCGACGATTTTTGCAATAATGACTGACGAATAAATAAAAACTTGTCGTCGTTTTCCACCGATGATAACATTTTGATTACTTTCATTAAGCATCAATCAAAAGTTTTGGAATAGCCTGAGCATCATGACTCAGGGCCTTAGTTGTTGATCAAATTTTCATATCTCGAGTCCTACGGTCCGCGTAAAACGGTGTCGTGGTTATTGATTAGATCTTTAAATTTCGAGTCCTACGGTCTGCGTAAACGGGATCCCGGAAAAACTAGACCTAGAAAAATTAGACCCGGAAAAGATAGACCGCAAAAATAGACTAGGAAAAAATAGATTCGGAAAAAATAGACCCGGAATAAATAGACTCCGAGAAAATGAATCAGCAAAAATAGACCAAAAAAGACGGATGCAAACATCTTATGTTTTTCATTAGGCAACTAATTGTATTCTATTTCGTATAAGGCTTTGCCCGTGGACCCTACCGGGACTTTGCCCTAGGATCCCTTAAAGACGTCCTTTTTTCACGAAAGAAATTAACAAGTGAATTGATGGCTACTTAACATTTGACCTGAAGACAAATTATCCGCGACAAAACACCCGCAAACCAAATTACGCGCAAGCCGAAATATCTATAATTAATATACTATCGGATAACACGCTAACAACAATTATTGTTATTAAATCCAAATTTTGTGTGGGTAATTAAAAAAATGTACCCACACATAAAAAAGTGTGAATAATAGCGTATAACCGGTGTACCTGGTTTGGCTAGCTCTTGTCCAGGCCACGGTTACTTATAATTAACTTAATTAATTTAATCTGATGAGCTGAGGGTTTCGCCTGGTTCCCTGAAATTTGCGCTTATCAATTATTAATGGAAAAGGAATGTCTGGTGGTTTATTCAGTAAAAGATTTGGTTTTGTATTATCAAAGAGAATATATTATATTTATTTAACCAAATACCCATTTACAATATGAAAATTTCCCCACTAGAATTTATAAGGATAAAATTTGGTATATAAGTTCTAATATTTTAATTTACGCGGTAGGAGACCAAGTATAAATTTAATTTGGGGAAGACGGAATCCCACTTACGCTGTACCTTACTGCATGATCCATTCTTGTAGTTGTAGATGACCCTCAATAAGCGTAGGCAGTAAACGTGGCAGCAACGGTGTAGGCCCAAATCTTCAGTGATAGGAAATCGCAGGAAATGAACAGCAATGGTGTGGTAACACTCACGAATTTTATCGGCACAATTTCAATTTAACTTTAACTTTACTTAATGACCGCGTGTATAAATTTGACTCAAAATGTGGTCAATTAAAACGTTATTCAATTAAATAATTTATAAAACAATTTCTGCGGCTATTAATAACGGACAAACAAATTCAAAAATATAAGATAAATTAAATAAAATGATCAGTGGACTAAATGACTAGATGTGACTAGACTTATCGTTAGGCCAGCTCAAGTAAAATAATATGAGCTCTGGTTGTAGGGTAGGAACCTCGCTAGGCGTCATCAGTCCACTACTTTACTGGTCCACTCTGGGTGGTAGCCAGGGCCTAAGAGACTAAGAGACTGTTTGCTAGCCCTTTTAATGGAAAAGTCCGAAGGTGGGAAACTACCTCACTATTGTCTCAGTAGAATCCGAACCAGGGGGCCCTCTGACATGGCCCCGAGTGACTGATGAGTGTTAATTAACGCAAAATTATTCAACTAGATGGCCGTAGGTCAACTAGACTTTGGCGCTCGATTTTCAAGTCGAACGCACTGTTACAAGCGCCCTTTTTTCATGAATTTTGTGTTTGTGCAATTAAGATAATATACCCACACATGAAAAAATGTCAAAAGTGGCACTAGCGGGTGTTTTGTCGCGAGTGATTTGTCTTCGGATCAAGGATCGTGTCACCGAGTTCCGAATTGATAGATATTGAGAGGCATGATACCATTAAATTGTAGGGCCGAGTATGAAGTTCCTCATGAAATCGGTAATCAGCTGATAAGTTGATTTGCCGGGTCTATTTTTCCAGTCTACTATTTCCGTGTCTATTTTTTCCAAGTCTATTTTTTCCGGTCTATTTTTTCCGAGGCTATTTTTTCCGGGGCTATATTTTCCGATTACCGCATGAACGGCGTTAATAGCTCGTAATCTTGTTGCAAAAATCTGTCCTAGATGAGGCAATAAGTAACCGTCCTTAATAAAAGGTACTTGGCCGATATTCTCTTATCGTGTAGTGGTATTATTTTATTAACAGCAGTTTATCTTATATTTAGATTCAGCTAAATGGTAAATTGATAGAGGTACTTGGCCGATATTTTTATAAAATGCAGCGTTATTATTTTGTTATTCACAATTATTATGAAAATCATTTCGGCTCGATCGACTAGTGACACAAAAATGAAGTGTAATTATAGTCCGATCTCGGGTCGAGATAATCTGCGCATACAAAGCCATACGGCTACATGAGGACGCATTTAAAAGTCATTATTGTAACAATTATAGTGTATAAGTGCTGTATTCGAAAAGTTGAATAAAAAGACAAAAGATCATAATCTTAACTCAGTGAGTTCATTCGAAAAAAGTATATAAGACTTTATCCTACTACAATAGCCGTGCCTATCCAACCGAATCCATCAGGAAGTGGCCAGGTAAGCCGCAAATATCTAGAGGGATACTGCCTGCCTTGCCAGAAGAACATACTCATCTCAAGGTAAGTGAAAGACATTTTTTATATCTTTTCTCTCTGTTAATCGATTAATAAATGCAGCGTAACCAAGCTCGAAGGCGTTTGGGTTCACTTTCTTCGAAAAATTTACATTAAATAATAAATATAGGGAGTGAAAACCGTCCTCGTATTCTTTACTGTTGTCAGCAACCTCCATATCACTCATCAAAATTTTCTATCGCTGCCAAAGGGAGAAATCCCGAATAAATAATTTAAATTACAGCGGCGGACATAACAAGCGCTTAACATTGGGTAATTGTCCATACTCGGGGTTTCACACATTTTTCATAGTTCCAAGTGCTTGCACATCAAATATCTATGATGAAATTTTTTCCACGTGTTTAACTACACAACGGATTAAATTTTCTGTGTGAGTTTTTGTCTCTAACACTTGATATCTATCTGAACCTTGCAATTGAAGTGCAAAATTGATAAAAATAACATAAAATCATGCAAATTTTCAAAAATGAATTTTTCTAATATAACGTAAACCGTTTTAATACTCGCGACGGAGACGCGAATACATCCGGTAAACCGTATGCGGTCACCCACGTGTAATAATAAATGTAAATGATAATAAGTATGACTCAAAATGGATAAAGTTTAAACATTCATAAATAATGTTTGATTATAAATAAATAAATTAATAATGTGCCTGGACCAGCTCCACAAGCTGGGTAGTGCACGAGGGCGCCAGACCGTTTGTGTTAAACGGACAAAACAGTTGTTCAGGCAGAAAATTTACGAAGAAAGAATCGAGCAAGTAGTTTGCAACGAGGCGGATAACAATCGAATGAAATTATAGAAAAAAATTAAATAACCAGCAGATAATTATAGAAAAGTAATAGATAAGAATAAAAAAAAAAAAGTGTGTGTATCAGCTCCGACGCACGATTGGAGTTTACTCCCATAGATCGACTGTCTAAATAGGCTTAAAAAAGGTTTACTAATCTAAGAAAAAGATTAATACTACACTAACGCAAAAAATTAAAGGAGCAGAAAAATTTTATAAATTTTTTAGTAGTTATTAGATGGCTGTAACTTTGTGAAAAATAATCGTATCAAGATTTTGAAAAAAAAATTTTATGGCTTAGAATCTCTAGTTTCGGTGCATTTTTATTCAAATTTTTTGAAAAGTCTGGAATTACGCTAACATGAGAAATACCGCGGGACAAAAAATTTCTAAATTTTTTCTTTTTTCCAAAGAGCCTACGGACCGTGGAAAAATTTTGTCAAGTAAACCAATGCATAGGTCATTTAGCAAATTTATTCAGATCAATTTTTTTTTTTTTAACTTCGTAGGACAATTTGTCGCAGAGATATCAGCTTTCAAACAAAAAATGATCCTTTTGGCTTTGATCATCGATATTTCAGGTACCAATGATTGCACAGTAAATTTGAGGCCGGCGTTAAAAACGTGAATAAATTCTCGACAAGAACCGTTCATCATTTTTTGGAAAAAACAATTTTTAAAATTTTTAACATCCTTTAGAAGTAAGTACAAAAAAATGACTTTTTTTTTGGTTTTTTAGTAAATCAACCGCTACACTGTAAATATCGATGAAAAGACTAATGTTGCCAGAGACTTTTATAGCTTAATGTATCCCTAATAACCCCTTAAATTTTCAAATATATATCGAACCCTTTTTTGGAAATAATCGATCAACATGAATATAAATGAAAAAATAATTTTTTTTTACTTTTCTTTCATTTTTGCATTAGTAACTCAGTGAATGTAAGGGGAAGAGAAAAAAAACGAAAAATTTTCAAAAAAGTCATAAAAAAAAAAATTTTCGACCTCACGAAACAAGGTTCAATTTTTTTGATTTTTGAAAATTTTTCGTTTTTTTTTTCTTTTCCTCTCACATTCACTGAGTTACTAATGCAAAAATGAAAGAAAATTAAGAAAAAATTATTTTTTTTCATTTTGATTATGATTACACAATTGAAGGAACAAAACTCGTTACTTTAGTTGTTTAGCAAAACTTTGAACGATCGCCCCCAAAAAACGGCTCCATAGATCAATTTAAAAATTTTAAGGGTTATTCGGGGTACATTAAGCTAAAAAAGTCCCTGGCAACAATATTTTTTTTTATCAATATTTGCGGAGTAGCGGTTGATTTCCTAAAAAACCAAAAAAAGTCATTTTTTTGTACTTACTTCTAAAAGATGTTAAAAATAAATTCTTATTTTAGCGTAATAACCAGACTTTTTATAAAATTTTGATGAAAATGCATCGAAACTAGAGATTTCGAGCTATAAATTTTTTTTTTAAATCTCGATACGATTATTTTTCACAAAGTTACAGCCTTCCAAAAATTACTACAAATTTTATAAATTTTACTGTTCCTTCAATTTTTTGCGTTAGTGTACTGTTACGTTTTGGGAAATTTCCAATATTAATTTAATTTATTTGAAAATTATTTTTTAGTGTTTATAAACAATGGTCACTGATCCTGGTCACAGCACCACTGTTACGTTTTGGGAATTACCTCAAATTAATTAAAAATAAAAAATAATTTTTAATTATTGAATTTAATCCAGGTTTGGCCTCGTTAGAGTGTCTATAGACCCCTGGTGGACCGTGGTCGTCGATTATTTGATTAATTATTAATTTCTATTATTTTTCGTGATTTTAAAATATGTTCGCGCCGGTTCCAACTCCATATAATTATTATATTTATAGTGGCACGTGAATGGATACAAAATCGGTAGGAAATTTGAAGAAAACCCGAACTGCTGTTGAGCGCTCAGGGTTATAGGATAGGGTGGAACAGCTGATAAGCGCTCGCCCCTGGGAAGTAGTAGGGCTATGGATCGGTCATAGTGTAGGTGAAAATATTGGGGTGCCAATTGGCACCCCACAATAAGGTTAAATTAATTTAGAAATAATTATGGAGTTTATTAACTCTATAGAGAACAGAGGTTCGAGCTCCATGAGCTCTCTCGAAGGACTGACTATGAAGTCGTTGTAAAAATATAATAAAGCCAACAGAGGTGACCAAGTGTTGACGCTGCATTTCATGTTCTCTGTGAGAGAATCGTCGTGGTCCGGGTCTCATGCGTCGTCATCTGTTTTGGCTACCCGCGAGCCACGGCGACTCTCTTATCATAACCGATTTCCGTTACATTGTATAAAATTACTTTATTGAAAATAATTAATTAAATTGAATCAATAAAATATTACGGGAACGTAACAGTACTATATATATATTTATCATTTGCAGACGCCGTAGAGTATATTCATTATATATTTATAGATATATATAAATATATATATGTATATATATATACATATATATATATATATATATATATATATATATATATATATATACATATATATATATATATATATATATATATATATATATATATATATATATATATATATATATATATTTTGTAACATGATGAAAAATTCGACATCGACTCGTGGTTTGAATTTATTTAAAATCATCAATAGTTACCGGATGAGCTAATTCTAGTGATATCTAGAATCGAAAATTTCGACTTCGACCGAGCAATAGACCGACCGCATGGATTTTACGGGAGATCCGGGATAGACTTCGTACTGAGCGGCCGCGTTTTTGAATTTGAACAATTCAACTCGACCAACCAAACAATTTCGATTCCGATTTTTGAACAATTCAATATGCGCTGTCAAAACCGATTCGAAGTGAACAACGACTAATTATCGCGTGAACAATAATTCGATTATTTTCTGTGAACAAGCCGAAGCATCGGCAAACTGAACAAGTGTACTAGTGCAACTGATTTAGTGTATCGCACAAGTGAAACGATTGGGTAAATCATCACTAAGTTAATAATTAATTACGTGTACTAATTATATTATAGTGCAATTTGAACGCGTTACCTAAATATAAAATATTATATTATATTTTATTTCATTTTAATCGAGTGTTTCTGAGAATTGCGGATTATCTCTTTCTCATTCGTTGCGGCAACCGAGTCTTGCCCTGTGAAATACTCTGACGTCATCGGTCGAGTATTTCGTTAAGAACTACGTCGTGTGTGTGTGTTTGTGAATTCAAATAAGTATATTTCTATCTCGACAACTGACTGTTTGTTTTATTTATTTTTAGCAACGAACTGACTATTCCGATCAACTACGTTTTTTGTCTTGTGTTTATATCGAGTCAAGCCGATACCGGCATTTATTATTTTTCTGTAACAGATTCTTTTTTTTGTGAAACCGATCAATTATTTTGTTATTTAGTATACGACTAATTTGTTTAATTCGGATCAATTATTTTATCGTAATCTAAGTGCCTGACCTTTTCCCCGATCCGCCACCCTGAGTCGACGTTTGATAATCGTTTATTTGGTGATTCCAAAATCACCTGGCGCCCAACATTTCAATTTTGAACAAGGTTGTCAAAAATCATAAGTATACTCGGACTTCACTCCGGTAGATCCCCGGTGGTAAAAAACCCGTTATAATATATATATATATATATATATATATATACATTAGGGTGGCAATTTTTTTTCGACTTTTTTTCTATTTTGAAGCTCACACGAAAAAATGTTAGTTTGAAATATTTGAAGACTCCTGTTAAAGTTTCAACTCGATAAAACGTTTTTTAGAGGTTGCTCAAGAATTTTTTAGATTTCTAAAATCATCGGAATTCAATTTTTTTTTTTTTTTAATCTTTACTTTCTCACTAGCTCAAACATTTTTACGTAGGTCGTAGAGAACCATACTGAAATTTGAAGTCAAAATATTAATATTTACAGGTCGCTCAATATTTTTGAAAATATATTTATCGAATTTTTGTATTGTTTTGAGCGACCTTTAAATATTAATATTAAGACTTGATCTCGTTAACACATTTATTTGATAGTATAATGAAGAATTCTTGTCATTGAGCATTATTGAAATCAAAAAATATAATGGAAAGAATGATTATTCTTAATGAGACATAGTGGCCATAAATTTATCATAATTAAAGTTCCTGACTTTTCAAATATGCTTGGAATTTTCAGACATATCCAAGTCTCCTAGTATTGTGGTGAACATAATTAGAATATTTTCATACTTATTCCGTTTTCATACAATGATCACAAAAATTGAGGGATATAAAAAAAATTCGAAATTTTTAAGTGATTTTTAACATGCTGTAACTCGGTAAAAAGTGGTCGTAGAAAAAAAAAAGAAAAATTAAAGCCTCAAGTTTCTTGTTTTTAGATCTGGACTTCAATTTATTTTATCATGTACGGTTCCGGAGTAATCTTAAGACAACCGACGCGAAAAAAAAATTTCCAAATTTTTGCTCGTCTTCAAAAAAGTCTATGGGCTTCAATACATTTTTTTAAATAATATGACCTTATGACTTTTCTAGGAAATTTCATGCCCTTTAATTTGCCGCCTTCTAAAAGTTTCTACGATGATTTGGCGCCGAGTTATCATTGATCAAAGCAATAAAGTCCTTTTTTGCTTTGACAATTAATAACTCGGGAGATATTGGTCGTACAGAGAATGAAAGTAAAATTTCGAAAACTAAAAAACATTCTCTATAAGATATAATTAGTAATTTTTCATGAAAAAAATTTTTTGAAGCGATAATGTTGATTAAAAAAACAGGTCGAAATTCGCAAATTTAAGGATATTCAGAAAGCTTGGTATACCTTTGGATATAACGGATGAACAAAGGATTCCGTCGGTTTTTTTCCAATCTCAAATTGTCCTGAAAAAACAATGAAAATTGCAAAGCGCTGCAAGTTTTCATTCTTAGTGCTTCAAAGCTTTAAATTTATTGATTTTGCCAACAATCGCATAATGAGCGATTCTTTAGTTTATTATAATTTATTCATTAATAAAAAGTTCTTTGAACGACATGCTTCATTTTTTTTAGCAAAAACAATATCTTCAAATTGATTTTGATGTCAAGAAAATCAAATGTGAAGATAATAAGGAAGGAAATATCGAACATAAAAAATTCGAAAAAAATTAATTTTCTTGGAAAAAAAATTTTTTCTGAATTTTCTCTAATAAATAATGTTTTTGAAAATTGAAGTCCAGATCTAAAAATAAGAAACTTGAGGCTTTAATTTGCCTTTTTTATTTTTATTCTACGACCACTTTTTACCGATTTACAGCATGTTAAAAATCACTTAAAAATTTCGAATTTTTTTTATATCCCTCAATTTTTGTGATCATTGTATGAAAACGGAATAAGTATGAAAATATTCTAATTATGTTCACCACAATACTAGGAGACTTGGATATGTCTGAAAATTACAAGCATATTTGAAAAGTCAGGAACTTTAATTATGATAAATTTATGGCCACTATGTCTCATTAAGAATAATCATTCTTTCCATTACATTTTTTGATTTCAATAATGCTCAATGACAAAAATTCTTCATTATACTATCAAATAAATGTTGTAACGAGATCAAGTCTTAATATTAATATTTAAAGGTCGCACAAAACAATACAAAAATTCAATAAATATATTTTCAAAAATATTGAGCGACCTGTAAATATTAATATTTTGACTTCAAATTTTAGTATGGTTCTCTACGACCTACGTAAAAATGTTTGAGCTAGTGAGAAAGTAAATATTAAAAAAAAAAAAAATTGAATTCCGATGATTTTAGAAATCTAAAAAATTCTTGAGCAACCTCCAAAAAACTTTTTATCGAGTTGAAACTTTAACAGGAGTCTTCAAATACTTCAAACTAACATTTTTTCGTGTGAGCTTCGAAATAAAAAAAAAGTCGAAAAAAAATTGCCACCCTATTATACATACATACATACATATGGGTCATTCCATGTCAAATCAACCAATAGTTGGAATCGACCCCTTTCGATTTGGACGAATTTTGGTCAAAAGTTTCCTATTACCATATAACGTAATTCTGCCAAAGGAATTAAATTTGAAAATCTTTCTTCAAAAGTTATTCAAAATTGAAAATTTCGCGATTTTCCCAGTTTTTCAACTTTATTCTTTCTATATCGCGAAAACTATGATAGTTACAATAACGATCCAAATCTTTTTTTGAAAGGGATACTTAAGGCTATGAAAAAAAAATATTTAAAAAAAAAAATTTTGAAAAATGACAAATTTGTCAAATTTTGAATTCTTGAAATTCTTCAAAAATGACGATCGACATTAAATTTTTGGCTCAATTTTTTTTGTATAACACCTTGTATTTATTTGAAAAGATTCTGAAATTTTCAGAACTGTGTTTTTTGTTTTTGCAAAAATATAAATTTTTGAATTTAAAAAAAAAAAATTTTTTTTTTTCTTGATTTGCTTGCTAAGTAAAGTTAAGCAATCACGTAATCGAGTAAATTTCAGCAGTAAAAATTTCACTTACTGTCATAATAATGTGAAAAAGACCATCATTGACAGTTATATCCTTATTTATTGGATATCGATCTACTGTATTTTTTGATTATCAAAAAATATGAATTTTTGAACTTTATAAATAACTTTTTTTTTTTTTTTTTTTTTAGTTAACTCAAGTTCAGAAATCAATCAATTTTGAGAATTTCCGCAGTAAGAATTTCGCTTATTGACATAATTATGTGGAAAAAGACCATTCCTGACGGATATATTCTAATTTATTTGATATCTATCAAATATACTTATTATATTCCATATAATAATGTGAAAGAAGACCGTTAGTGACAGTTATATTCTTATTTCTTGATATCTATTAAATAAATAAGAATATAACAGTCAATGATGGCTTTTTTCACATTATTATGACAGTAAGTGAAATTTTTACTGCTGAAATTTACTCGATTACGTGATTGCTTAACTTTACTTAGCAAGCAAATCAAGAAAAAAAAAAATTTTTTTTTTTTTTAAATTCAAAAATTTATATTTTTGCAAAAACAAAAAACACAGTTCTGAAAATTTCAGAATCTTTTCAAATAAATACAAGGTGTTATACAAAAAAAATTGAGCCAAAAATTTAATGTCGATCGTCATTTTTGAAGAATTTCAAGAATTCAAAATTTGACAAATTTGTCATTTTTCAAAATATTTTTTTGGAATATTTTTTTTTCGTAGCCTTAAGTATCCCTTCCAAGAAATGCTTTGGATCTTTATTGTAACTATCATAGTTTTCGAGATATAGAAAGAATAAAGTTGAAATGCTAGGAAAATCGCGAAATTTTGAATTTTGAATAACTTTTGAAGAAAAATTTTCAAATTTTTTTCCTTTGGCAGAATTACGTTATATGGTAATAGAAACTTTTGACCAAAATTCGTCCAAATCAAAAGGGGTCGATTCCAACTATTGGTCGATTTGACATGGCATGACCCATATGTAAATTTTTGAGCGGATGGTATTTTTGGACTATACGAAGTAAAAAAAAGATATATAGTGGCAAAATTTTTTGATAATTCGATCATGAGACCCTCTGCAATAGACCGATTTCTCAAGAAATCTATCTAAAAAAACTAATAAATGATGCCATGGATACTAGTTGCTTACAAATAATTTTCTGGAACATACATGGTTACACTCCCCATAAGATATAAAATTTATCAGGAAATAAGGATATGATATGTCTATCAGAAACTTGGCTATTCAAAGGGCCGCCTAAAATTCAACCAATATGTTCATTGTACTACAGTAATGCTGGGAAAAAGGAGTCTGCTGGAAGACCAAGCGGGGGATTGGCTGTGATAGCAAAATGCAATTTCGAATGCATCAACAACTCACCGTCTTGGATCTTTACTAAAACTAAACTCTCAACTCAGACCATAGTAGTTGGTTATATTTATTTAAAGCTCACCAGCTATACGGAATCATTTTTCAAGAATCTACAAGATGTTATAGACAAAATTTTACAAGATGAAAGTATAAATGTATTTATTATTGGAGGTGACTCTAACGCCTGGGTTGGAGCTGAGGATAATCTACCAATGGAACCATTCTCTGGCGCTGTTTGTATGTCCAATATTATGCTGTCAGATAATAGAACAAATGCTAGAGGTAGAAGACTCATAGTTTTCATGAACCAGAATGGATTCGCGCTAATTAATGGAAGAACACCGGGTGATAGACCTGCCAAGCCAACTTTCTGTTGCGGGATCGGTTCGAGCTTTATTGACTTGGTGTGGATTAAAGCTGATCATCTTTATGCAGTGAAAGACTTTGAAGTAATCAAAGAAGTAACTGACTCCGATCACTTTTCTGTTAAATTATCTTTATCTAGATATGATCACGAGGAAATGGAACGACTCGAAGAAAAAGGAGACATGAGTAATAAAAAGAAGTGGAATTTTAATGATAGTAATAAAGTAGAAAAATTTGTAAGCAATCTGAGTATTTCAGATGATAACAACATACTAATAAATATACCAAATGTAAAAGAAATGTATAATAATCTAATTTTTGTGATATTTGAGGGGGCGGTATCTAGTGGCATCGTTGTGAACAAGAACTCAAGCAGAAAAAATGAAAATGCACCTTGCTTTGACCTACAGTGCGTTAATTAAAAAAAAACTCTGTGCAATTTGTTAAAAAAATGCTTTAATTCATGCTTTAAAGAAGAAGACGGAACTAATTATATTATTCATAAAAAACGATTTAAAAAACTTGTGAAAGATAAGAAAGCTGAGTATAGAATAGAGATAGAAAGGGCGTTCAACAACGTAAAAGATTCAAAAAAATTTTGGGCTGCTCTAAAGAAGTTCAGACCATGTAACAGCTCAGTAACCCCACCACCTATAAGAATGTGGAATGAATACTACAGACACATCTACATCGCAAAACCTCCATCTGACTTGATAACAAGTATACTCGGCGATGAAAGTCTGGATGGCGAATTTACACTGCCTGAATCAGAAGAAACCCTGAATAATCTAAGAGTAGGTAAAGCAACCGGTCTAGATCAAATACCAAACGAAGTCTATAAGTTATCACCAGAAAATTGGAAAGTACACTTAGTTGGCCTTTTTAACTTTATCATGGAAGAAGAAACATGCCCAAAGAATTGGTCTAATATAGTTCTAACAATGATTTATAAAAAAGGGGACCCTGGAGTCCCTGAGAATTATAGAGGAATCGCGCTTGTTGATCATCTTACAAAGATTTTCTCCTTCATTTTAAAAGCACGCCTAGAAAAATTTTAAATTGGCAAAAATATTCTCCCAGAGTCACAATTTGGCTTTAGGCAAGGTAGAAGTTGTACTGACACAATTTTCACATTAATTGCCACAATTCAACTTCAACTTAGGCACGAGGGTAGAGGAATTTATGCGATCTTTGTGGACTTCAAGCGTGCGTTTAACATGGTTCCACACCAGCGGCTTTGGAATAAATTGGCAAACCTAGGCATTAGTAACAAATTCATTCAGGTCCTTAAGTATCATTATGATCATGCCAATGTCAGAGTTAGAATAGGATATAATTACTCGGACAGTTTCAAAGTGACTGAAGGAGTGCTTCCAGGAGAAGCATCGAGTGCTCTACTATTTATTCTTTATATAAGCGACTTTGAATAATTTTTCAGGTGCAAAGGTGCTGAAGGGCTGAACATCGATGGTATTAATGAATTACTAATTGTGCTTTACGCTGACGACACAGTCATCCTTGTCAAATCACACATTGACCTAAAAAAGAAACTTGATGTCCTTGCTAAATACTGTAATGCCGAAGGACTAAAGGTTAGCAAAGAAAAAAAGATGTGTGGCACTCGGGGACTGCCGCGGTAAAGCAATTGCATAGCATTTTTTATCAACTTATGCAATTATAAAAAGGCCATTCGGCAGCCGAAATGGAAGTAGATTTTTCATTATTTATTTAATTATTTGAATCTGTAAGATAGACGGTGGCGTTTAAAGGTTCATCTAAAGCTTATAAGATCAATTATATTTATGCTTGTCGATTTTTAAAAAAAAAATACTTTGTGCATACTTTAATGTTGAGATATTAATAGTGTTACACGGCAGTAATATGAATTGGAACAGTTACATGAATTTATTAAAAAGTGTAAGAACGAATGCAGCAGCTAAATTTCAATAGATAAATAGGTAATTTTCGTTGAATATTAAAAAATAGCATTGAAATATAAAGCTCATTAGATAAGCTACATAGAAATATTAACAAAATTCGACTATTATGAATTACTTGAAAATTATTGAATGAGAAAGTAAAAAAACATGTTTTTTTATATTTTTCTGAAAATTTTGAAATTCATCAAAGTACTAGAAAAAATTATCAAAGAGTAGGCAACATAGCTTATATTGAAGCAAATCGAATGAACATAAAGATTCAATCACCAAAAATAGATTACCTCTTTAGGATCAAAAGTTATATAACGATAAATCCAGAAAAGTTGAATTTTTTGAAAAATTAAAAAATCCTTAAACAGCTATAACTTTTAAACTTTTGGGCCGATTGAGCTCATCTTCGAACTGAACCGAGCTCTTTAGCTAAAGTAGATAAGAAGGAATGGTTCCCCTTCTACAACAGGGATCTGCAATACCATCGTGAATAAGTGCGGGCTCGGGAAAATCTTCCATACTGACAGTCGGGATAGGGGGCGCTAGTAGCGCTTTCTGTTGATCTTCTATACCGACAGTTGAGATAGGGGGCGCTAGTAGTGCTTTCTGTTGATCTTCTATACCGGTATACGAGAGAGGGCGCTAGCAGCATTTTTTACTCTGTTTGGTGGGGAGTGGGCCTGGGGGGTCGTGGGGTTGGGACGGGGATATGAGATTGATACTGTAGGTTTGAGGCCTGGACTATGGGGTGGGGGTATGAGATTGATACTGTGGATATGGAGGGCACTGCTTGGGTGTGTAGAGATATTAAGTGGGGAAATGGTATGGTTCATGAATAAGGATGTAGAGGGCGTTAGAGTGGGGGTATTTTTCAAAATTTAGGTGGGAAAAATGACGTATGCTATTGTCATATTGTTTAAATGTTTTCAAGATTAATTTTTAAGATATGTGGAAGGATGGGAGGGGGGGGGGGTTTATAACAAATGACGTGTTTTCTACTTATTAACCTATCTTTTACCTTATCTTTAGAAACTTTCACTTTTTTGTTTATAACAAATGAATCATTTGTTTTCTGAAAATTTACACTTTTATCTATTTTTCCCCCATTTTTCGCCAAAATCATAGTAGGGATTCGTATTATAAAACCTCTATTCATCCAACAAGTGTGTACAGTATACGTTTTGTGTGTTCATAAAGCTAGAGGTTAAATGTGTTTAACTGAGTCGTTTTCTATCTGTGCTTATGGCTAAGTTTAGTGATCTGATTTTTGAGTTGTTTGTTCAACATCCATACATTTTGGATTGGATTCGAGCTCAAACTACATGCCCAGATGCAATTCATAAAATTGATCGTTTAAAATAATTAGTAAATCTGATAAGAAAATTGAAGAAGTTGCAATATCATATGGTCAATAAATAAATAAACAATGGAGCTGATAATCGATTTTGTTGGGTTTGAAATGCCGAATGGTGCATTTGTTGTAAAGGAGATGTGTATTATTAATATAAATATTACCAAATATACCAATGGATTGTATCATAGTCAGCATTGGCTATTTCAACCACCCCTGGAATATATAAATGCTACGGTTATTCGTGAAAGTGAAGACGAAAACCGCGATCGACATGGAATCATGTGGGATACAGGCGATACACCATATGAGTCATTTAATCTAATAATGACCGAATTAATAAAAAAAGTGCGCTACTTTTCTGTGCAAGGAGCACAAGTGAGGGAGAGACTTGAAAGGATAATCGATTTGGCTGTTCCAATCATTGATCTATAGTTGATGCGACATTTTTCATTCGATTGCTTAGAAGAACTCAACAAACCACGATGTTCGCATCGTATCAAACACACAAAGAGAGGTCATTTCGCATGTGCATTTGGTACGACACAACAACTCAAGCACTGGTTTTTTAAGTATTGGGGTGTTGGGAAATCCTACAAAAGTCTGTTCAACTATTTTACCAACTAAATGATTTGAGGAAAATGGATGTCACCGACATAGCATGTCTTGATGATTTGTTCATTTTACGTTTTGCAATATCACAAATTAAATTTGTATGGGATACACTTCCAGGACATTTAAAATATAATGAAAAATTAATGGACTATTCATTTTGCATCAAACGTAACCCACTATCAGCTTCGAGCCATGATATTCCAGAAATATGGCTTTATCCATTAAAAAAATAATGTACTACATGCAACAACATGAAAGATAATTATTGAAAATAAATTAACATTTAAACTGTACATGTATGTAGATTTTGAAACTACTTATACTAATTAAAAATAATGTAGATTAATAAGGTATGATATAAATAAAAACACAATAATTATAATGAAAGTTAGTTTTATTTTTAATTTTCCTCCTCCTCCTTCTCCTCAATACAATATATGTTTTAAGTTAATTTTCTTACAGTACTACTTAATGGATAATACTCAATTATTCGATCATGTAAAATAAGACAATATGCAGATGTTCGATCCGGAAACTGTTCATCAGATTCAAACTCAAGACGAATATCAACTGGTCCAGATTTAATAGATTCATTTTGTTTCGAACAGTCAATAATATAGAGTGGCGCTTCTTGTAAATATTCAGTTTTTGTCAATAATGGTTTCGATTCTTTATTATAGTATGACGTTTGAAAATTAGTATACATATCATATATTAAAGCATGCTGATTACGACTTATGTTTAGATTTAGATTTCCATATGGATAACTTTGAGAATTGAGAAATAGCTTTACATCTCTGATATTGCAATGATCAAATTGACTGGCGTTTTTCGTTACAACATTTTTTCGAGCAGTTTGAAATCCTAGGATCACATATCGTGGCTTTTCCAATTGTGTCGAAGTCTTGATTGGCCAAACATGTTTCGTTGTTCGAGGAAGTAGTGGGTATTCATTAGACTGTTTCAAATTAGGGGACTATTTTTTTTTTTTTGATGAACATTAAAAAATCGAAAGGGTATCTTAAAATATGGTGACAGTTAAAATTTGAGCTCTTAATATTGATATTTAGAGGTGGCTATTTGTAATTTTCGATTTTTCATTTAGAAACACGGTAAAAAATACATAACTTCCGAAAAAATCAAGATACAAAAAATCTCTTCTCAACTATTTTGTAGCAAATTTACTGATCTACAAAAAAGGTCTTTTATGATTTTTGCATAACTTCAACCATTCACAAGATATCCGACGTCAAAGTTTAATAAAATTCAAAGAACTTGTTTTTGCTCGTTTTGAATTTTATACCATGTCAACCAATGAGAATTCAGAAATTTTCGATATAGTTTTTTTATAGGAAATTGAATGCTCTACAAAAAAAGTCTCTTATTATTTTTTGATAAATCCATCTGTTTGAAAGTTATTAGAGCTCGAAGTAAAGTTGGAGATCTTTTTACTTTTCCGGTGAAACTATCGGACTAATCATAAAATGTCATAGGATCTTTTTTGTGGGCAATTTTATTTCTCACAAATTACCTCTGATAAATTTTTTTTAAATTCTGCATTCTCTTCTAGTTATTTCTATTTTAATGCCAAGATCCTAAAAAAAGTGTTCTGATCGATTTTAAGAGATCGACATTAAAATGGAAATAACTAGAATACAATGCAGAATTTAGAAAAAATTTATCAGAGATAATTTTTAGGAAATAAAATTGTCTACAAAAAAGATTTAATGACATTTTATGATTTGTCCGATAGTTTCACCGAAAAAGTAAAAAGATCTCGAAATTTACTATAACTTGGCTTCAAGCTCTAATAACTTTTGAACAGATGGATTGATCAAAAAACGATAAGAGACTTTTTTTGTAGAGCGTTCAATTTCCTACAAAAAATTGCATTGAAAATTTCTGAATTCTTATTGGTTGGCATGGTGTAAAATTCGGAACGAGTAAAAACAAGTTCTTTGAATTTTATCAAACTTTGACGTCGTATATCTTGTGAATGGTTGAATTCATGAAAAAATCATAGAAGACCTTTTTTGTAGATCAGTAAATTTCCTACAAAATAGTTGAGAAGAGATTTTTTGTATCTTGATTTTTTCGGAAGTTATGTATTTTTTACCATGTTTCTAAATGAAAAATCGAAAATTACAAATAGCCACCTCTAAATATCAATATTAAGAGCTCAAATTTTAACTGTCACCATATTTTAAGATACCCTTTCGATTTTTCAATGTTCATAAAAAAAAAAAAAATAGTCCCCTAATTTGAAACAGTCTAGTATTCATACAATAGCCATGTGCGAAAGCTTATCGATATAGCTGGATCATTAGCAATAAAGTTAAGTGCTTGAATTTTTTGCTTGTCCGACATTGTGACGTAGGGGACATTCCATTCTACCTTATTAAGAAGAACTTTCACTATTTCAGCGTTTTCACCAGCGGCAGCAGGTGTATGTATATATGTATTAACATCCGAATTTGATCTTATAAGAATCAATTCATGTTTAGCATTCAAGATAATACGATTATAATCTTCAGCAAATCCAAGTATGTAACTTAGTGGTATAGAAATGTTGAAATATCCATTGTCATTAGTCAATTTACTGTCATTTTTGATCAACCATCCAGCATTCTCCATTAAATTGGGTTGTCCAGGACTTAAAGATATATAATTTTTCATGAGACTTGTAAGACCCACATTTTTACATCTATCAATTTCAACAGCATTTAATTCATAGCGTATTTCTTCAAACATATGACAAATAGCCATATTGACTAAGTTCATAGTTGCAGCTGCGCCGGTACCATCTTCTTTTACAAATCTTTCACAAATATGCAGAGAACTTTAGCTTGGTAGGATGCATAAGTCTTGATGTTGAATACTGATTCTAATTTCATCACTATTGTTAAATGTTGATGATGCATAAGGTTGATGTGAATAAACCTCGTAGTGAGAAATTGATTCATCAAAGATGATTGGTTTCTGAATGTCTAACATTTCCGCCATGGTAATATAATGCAGCACAAATCAACTTTTCTTATTTTTCCGATCTTCCACGTAATTTTAATCCTAGACTTTTGAGGAATTCTACGTTCTGAGGTGTTAGCACTCCGACAGGAGCACGATGACTGATGGGCTTCAGACATGATGATCCACTTTTATAGCTGCTATCAATCTTTTTATCAAATACAATCCCCATTATTTCACTGATTTTATATGCAATCTTATTGTAATCGTTTCACCACGAAAATTCACCAAATTTCCATCTTGATCAACAATTCGCAGCTGAAGATTGTGTATTGACTGTACTCCGACTGGTAAGTAAATGATGTGGGATGGTACTTCAATGATCTTATATCCAGGTGCAACACTTGGAAAAAACTCATGAACTGTGTAAACTTTATGGTTATTCATATATGCACCATTAGTAATATTGCACTCAACTCGCAGCGGATTGATTTTAAGAATCTTTATTGGTAAATCAGATTTGTGTATAAGGTTTGGTGCAAGTTGACGATTCCCAAATCCCAATAATGATGCGATTGAATCTTTCGGTTCAAAATTTACAATGCGATTACATTTAATTTCACTATGTAATTCATTGTTATTTGCTTTGATACTCAATTTTACATCCTCAGGTAATTCCTTTATTAAATACTTTTCAATGTCACGTAGTTCATAACTTCCGGTTGGTATTGTTATAATTTTATCTACTGCCTTTCTATTTACGCTAGATAAATAAAACTTATTACAACCTTTATCAATATTACGTATAGAATTGAATGTTAATAATTCCACAAGTCCCAATACATAAATTTTTTCTGGTGATAATTCAATTGGTGGAAAATATTGAGCTTCCAATGTGGAAGTAGCTCCAGATAGTGTCAGCGTCAACGAATCAGCCATGACTGACACATATCAACCAAACCACACCATTTATAGTTCATTATTAAGGAATTTTAAACACAAATGTCCACATATAACAGTATCATAATCTTGATACTTCTGATGATTATATTTAACGCTACCAACATCGAGATATTTCATGAGATCATTTTGTGGTTGGAGGTTACCAAAGCTGTCAAAATAGATAACGTCATCACCATTCTTCCTGTATGCAACCCAATGAGTTCCACGTCCATTTTTATCATCGAGATTTATGATTGCTGACTCTTTTTTCCACGGGCCAGACTTCGGTAAATTATTTCTCATGAAAACACCTCGGAAATATGGAATTTTTAAATCTTTTGCATACTTAATTAAATCGAAATTGGTGAGAGCTCGATGAGGTAGCGTTACATGTTTTTTGCTGGAGGGCCCAAGAATAATCCCATTCCAGTCTCGTACGGTGACAAGTATAACCTTTTACCCAAAGCTATAGCTTCCATCATTGAATTATGCAGTTAAGCCTCCTCCACGTTTAGCAGCCTTAGCAGCAACTACAGCTTTAGCTAAACCAGCAGCGCCCCCAGCTAATGCGCCAGTAGCGCTTAAGCCAGCAAGAATCGGTAGCAAAAATGGTAAAAATCCACCCACTTTTAGTGGCGGTATTGGTAATACACGAGATGATCGAATATTTTTTTTCCCACCAACCATTTTTACAGCTTCACGAGCATCCTGTAATGCAGACTTATATGGTGAAATGAGTACGCCTTCATTCATAGTTTTTTTAGCTGATCTTATAATTTGCCTGATGGGAACAAGTTTTTGTGTTTTCTTTACTGTCTTCTTTTTCTTTTTACTATTTATTTTAGACTTCTCCCTCTTCAATTTCAACTTCTTTTTAACCGCATCCATCTGTTTCATACCCATACCTAAACTTCTCTTCACTCTCATAGTTTTATTAACTCCCCAAGCCACAGCTTTTTCACCAAGGCTGGCATCTTTTGCATGAAGACGTTGTAAAGCTTTCTCAGCAAAATTTTTATCAGCCGCATGACGTGCCGCCATATTGTCAGGATTTTTAGAATAAGCAATGTCATGCGTTTTACATGCTCGGTCTAGAGGATTTATATCCGGATTACCTCGAGCTAATCTTTTTGTTAATTTTGTACCAGGTCCACAGTACTGATATCCCGGTACATGTAATTCTATTGGTAGTTTATTTATAACACTGTTGACAAAACCTTTGCCACGCTTAGTTGCGACTTTACTAATACGTCTGCTCTTAGCCATTGTAGATCTATGACTAATCTCAATCGTATGAATACTCAATAGTTATAAGCATATTGTTGAGTTCGAATTTAGTCATCAGCGGATTAACATAGTAATTAGTGTTCTTAAAAATAATTCAAAATGAAGTTTGAGAAACAGACAGCTAAATTACCTGTGATCAATTTTGATCACATAATTCAAGGTGATGAAAAAAAAAATCCAAAAACGTCATGAATACTGTTCGAGCAGTCCTTTGTGGACCATCAAATTGTGGGAAAACAAATGCGCTTCTTGCATTGATTACTCATCCTAATGGCTTGAGATTTGAGAACATTTATGTATACTCTAAATCACTGAATCAGCCTAAATATAAATTCTTAGAGTCAGCACTACAGCCTATAGAAGGAGTCGGATACTTCCCATTTAATGATCATGAGTCAGTTGTTAATCCAGATGATGCACAAACGAATTCTCTCATGATATTACATGACGTCGCTTGTGAGAAGCAAGATCATGTCAGAGCATATTCTTGTATGGGGCGACACAAGAATGTTGATAGCTTTTATCTCTGTCAAACCTATACACGTATACCAAAACACCTGATACGTGACAATGCCCATTTTCTTGTACTTTTCCGTCAAGATGAAATGAATTTAAAGTACATATATGATGATCATGTGAATACAGATATGTCGTACAGTGAATTCAAAGAATTATGTTCAGCGTGCTGGAATGATAAGAAAAGTGATAATAAACACGAATTTGTTGTTATTGACAAGGATAATGAATTGAATAATGGACGTTATAGAAAAGGTTTTGATTGTTTTATAAGTATAAATTAATCATCTCTATATAAATTGACACAGTCTTAAAGGACATTCAAGTGTGCAAACATGGCGTGTAAAAATATTTCTCAACAGAAAGATATGCTGCTTCAAATAACTAAAATTAGTGATGCGATAAGACAGAAGCATAAAATATTAAAAGTTGATAAAGACACTTCTGAGCAAACTGCAAATGAAATGTTTAAACCTATTGTGACACCGTAGAAAACATTAGTCGAGAATTCTAAAGCTTTAAAACATGAAATTAAAAAAAAAGAAGAATCGGTGCAAAATTTTTCTCTGAAGAAACGTAAACATAGTGACTATCAAACTATTTATGATAATAGTGACGCACATCACGGACAGAATACTTATGATGATTTCAATGTAAACAGTACGAGTAGCAGCAACTTCGATGAAACCATTTTATCTCATCCTCCAACCTCTACAAGCACACCACTGAAATATCATAACTCTATATCTAAATATATTGATATGTTGAATAAGAAAAATCCTAAAGGCTTGGATACAAGATTTGGTATTCGTAAAAAAAATAATCAATTATTCTTTGGTAATTCACCTGTTCAATTTAGAGATAATATAATATCAGTGAATAATCAAAATCATGTTTTATCTCCGGGTGTAAAATATTAACTTAAACCTAATTACATTAAATATTTATTTTTGCTGGATCGGGATGGTGGAAGAAATAATGAATCACTTGTTTGGTGTATTGTCCATATTTAATAAAAATATATCACAGATAATATTGTCGAGTACATAATTGAGCACGAGATTATTTAACAGAGCACTTGATATGTATAAGTTATTACAATACATCTTGTATAAGAATCGAGCATGAGTTTATGTTATAGAGCACAAGTTTATGAACAAGATTTCATTTTAGTGTTATAAAATTACACGGCACCTTACACGTGAATTTGATAGATATATGAGCGCAGAGATATCAAAAGAACCATACGTAACAATTAATACTTCAAGTATGACAATTGATTTATAATGTAAAATTCATAATGTAATTTATCATGAATATTTTATGTATTTTTGAACCGAGTAATTAAATAGAGACGAGTCGAGTGTCGAGTCGTGTCGTTAACTGAACTATTTGCAGCCACAAATAAAATTTGATATTTATTTTAGAGATTAACTGCATAGCTGGATGGATTGAATGGTGACATCAATCACACCAGCTAGCATCGAGTACCAGTAAAATATTTCAGTGATGAGTAATAAGTAAATGATAATTAAATGTGCGTGATTTGAATAATAATTATTTGTGACTGCAAGTCATGTGATATCGAGTATGTATGGATATATAGATATAGCCAGCAGGTTAGCTTAGCACGTGGTCAACCCAAAAAATGATCACAGAGTTTTTATAATGAAATAAATAAACTGACAAATATGAATGACAAAAAATACCTGATAGTTCAGCGAGTATAATTAACGATGGTCTCAATTATGACGTCAAGTAATTAACGAGATGTAGCTTGATTGTTAATGATAGCGTTGTAATTAACTTACACGTGGTATTCTATAACATGAGTTGTAGAAAAGTGGCAGTTGCCGCGTAGCTGGCGATCGAGTTGAAATTCCGAGTAGCAGAGGGCGCGTCAATAGCAGCACCTCTGATAGAGTAGAGCGTAGAGTTATCAACTGTTCTGGCGCGAACATTTGATAATTACGCAACACCGGGGTTTATAAAATTGTTATTTAAAAGTGATCCAAATGAAAATTCAATTACTACAAGTGATTTAGATGTGTACCATAAACTCATTGTTTCAACAAATACTCACAGGAAAAATTATGAATCTGAAAGAAGTCTTTATGTTGAGAGGACTGCTAAATATACTAAATGTATTGCTGACTTTGTTCAATCACCACTAAAAACAGGTATAGGGCTACCTGACTTTATGACCGTTTCAAAGAAACGAAAATATGTGCATTATGTTTATTGGGATGATCCTAATGAGCTCATAGATCGCTTTCGTCTGTTAATGGCATCTCAAGCAGCTGGCAACCCGAGTCATTCTAATGAAATAATTTCAATCATTGAAGAGCTACGTGAAGCTAAAATTATTTATTAAGAGATACATTAACAATAATTCATCATTTATAAAATAACATTCGAGAAGAGAGGATCATCAAAATGGGTATCGATATATTTGGACGTGTATCTTCCCAATCGAATCAGACACAATTCAAAGGCTGTAGCAGTAGTGTTGGACTACCTGGAAAAGGTTTCAAGTTGACAGATGATGGACAGTTTGATTTAGACGGAAAAAGGTTATGTAATGTTGCCGAACCTAAGAATGAAACTGATGCAGTCACATATAATACTATGAAAATTGCAATCAAACAAGAATAAGACAATGTAAAAGCAATAAGTGACTACAATAAATATCGTATAACTGATCTTTAAATAGTTAAGCTAGAAAATAAAATGACGAGTAAAGATCCAGACCTCATTACCGAATTGACAGTCAAAGTGAGTGCATTAGAAGAGAGTCTTAGTGAACTAACTCTCTATAGCCAAACGCTATCAAATCGTGTAACAACGCTTGTGAGATATGTAGCACGTGATGGTCAAATATAAGCTGATATTGAGCGTAGAGTATCTAAACTTGAAAAAAATGAAAAATAAAAAGAAAGTAATAGCCCAAGAGCTCCACAAACAAGCTCGAAAAAATTATCCTCGTCGGCATGTTGACATTCGCGGACTTGATGAGACTTGGCAAGCTGACTTGGTTGAGATGATACCATACTCTACGGCTAATAGTGGATATAAATATCTACTTACAATTATAGATATTTTTTCAAAGTATGCTTGGGCAGTTCCAATCAAAAGTAAAAGTGGCAATGACGTCAGAAACGCTATGAAGTCTGTGTTCCAGCAAAGGCGGAAACCTAAAAATCTTCATGTTGATCAAGGCAAAGAATTTTATAATAAAGAGTTCAAAGATCTCATGAAACATTATGGGATTCATATGTACTCAACGTTTAGTAATTTGAAGGCCTCCATATGGAAACGTTTCAATCGAACACTCAAAAATAAAATGTAGCGCGAGTTTACAGCAAGTGGAAATTACAAATGGATCGATATACTTGAAGACTTAATCGATAATTATAATCACACAAAACATCGAACGATCAAAATGAAACCTGCCAATGTAACTGTTGGTAATGAAAAACACATACTTCAGACAATTTACAAACCTCTTCAAAGTGAACAGGCTCGAAAACAAAATAAATTCAAAGTTGGAGATAAAATACGAATAAGCAAGTATAAACATGTTTTTGAAAAGGGCTACACTAGGGCGGGTCAAAAAAATCGAATAATTTATTTTTGACTTTATACTCTGAAAAATAGGTTCGTAGACACCTAAAAAGAATTCTCTTCAAGTATGAGCTCTTAATTATAACGGGAAGGTCCTCCGCTTTGCGGGTTTCTACTTTTTTCGAATAATCAGATAAAAAAATTTATATCTCGCTTCCAACTGCTTGGAAAAATATTCCGTGACATAGACTTTGTAAGAAATTGAATGCTCTACATAAAAGGTCTCTTATGATTTTTTCGAAAACCCAACCAATTAAAAGCTATTCATAGTTGAAGTTTGGCTATTTTAAGGAAAATATTCGTTTATATTATGAATTTTATAAGTTGATGGAAAAAAATTATTTCGAATTGCGGGACTCATAGTTTTGTAGGAAATTTACTGCTCTACAAAAATGGTCGCTTATGATTTTTCGATTAAGTGAAGCTGTTACGAGATATCCAACGTCAAACATTAACGAATATCAATATTTCCAGTTTTTGATCAATAATTCGATAAATTTAATTTTAAATTATTAGTTCCAGGGAAATTTACATAAATTTGAGTTTCGATGTGTTATGTCCGCCGCTTAAATTTAAATTAATTATCCGGGATTTCTCCCTTTGGTAGCGATAGAAAAATTTAGACGAGCGATTTGGAGGTTGCGGACAACATTAAAGAATACGAGGAAGAATTTATCTTCCTTTAATTTATTATTTATGGTGGATCTTTTCGAAAAGTATGAACCCAAAACGTCTCTGAAGAGACTGGTGCTCTTGTGTTGAACCAGATATCTCGTGAAAGAATAAAATGTAAATCTTTCACCTACCTTTCGATGTTTCTTTCTTTTTAGTCACGGCAGGTTAGATCCCTCCAGAACGTTGCAGCTCACTCAGCTTCCTCCTGTAGGATTTGGTTGGATGGGCGCGGCTGGGGTAGTAGGATGTAAACTTATGTGCTACTCTCGAATGAAACTCGGAAGGCTGAACTTGTGATTTTTGATCTTTTATTTACTGTGTAACGGGGTGGAATGCTTTGACATTCCGTTTAAATGTAATTTCGACTCGCGCCAAAAGATCCGGCCTCCTTCGTCAACAACTGCCACTACGGAAGGCAGTATAGCCACTTATGCGCCTGGGTCGCTGTGGTCGAGTTCCTCGACGTTTGGTTTTAGGGGTTGGCCAGCCTGAGTCGAGAGGGGTACGAGGCCCAGAGACGACGAGTGGTCGTTCTCTTGGCTCGCAGCAACCGCCGTGGACGGACGTGCCTACTACTACTACCACTACCATCCTGGTTGTCTACTAACACACGTGCTGATAGTCGTATTTAAATTGGGCCAAGAGCATATAAGCCCACTTCCGGTGGAAGCTTATTCTTTCTTATTTAAGTTTATTTAAATAATATTTATAATTACTGTGGATTGGACCTGGTTTATTTGGAAAGGATTGGAATGGATTGGTGGATTGGAAGGAACTGGTTGGAAGTCTCTGGTCATGGATGTAAAGGTTCGGTGGAAGGAAGGACTGGTTTGGATTGGAGTTGTTGGAGTAAGTGAGTCGATTATGTTATTGTCGGGTTAACTAATTGTATGTGAAATAATATTTTATGGATTGAAGAGTCGTTATAATTAATTAATTAAGTCAGTCGAGTCATTCAGTTTAGTAAAGTCAGTCGAGTCAATTTCATCAGTCATTCTGGTTATTGTTCATCTTTTCATTCATTAATTGTAAAGCGACTTCGTTAAATAAATGCCATAGTTCTTTTTATAGTTCAATTAAATACATTAGTTCATAAATTTAATAACAACCTTCCTGATAAGTTTAGTATAAGATCTCTCTCTAATTTTATTACTGCGTGGTCCAGTACGGGGTTATCCTCGTCCTGAGATTTCACTGAGCATAGCTGGACAGGTACGTAGAACACCTTTAAGTTTTACACATGGATGGGCCCTTGTTTTATTGAGACCACATTTAGTTGATAAAATAAGTGGACCCGTTACAACTGATTTAGTTACAATTCACTTGTACACTGAATCTTCTCACAATTTTAAACAATTGATATTTTTAGATTATTTATTATTAACAATTATTTGTATAAGAATTTCATTTTATATTTAAATGCGTCCTTTTTACACACCCGATAGTGGTTTTATGCGCAAAATTACTCAACCCGAGATGGAATCGCAAATTCACGTGATTTGCGTCACTATTTCGATCGGACCGGATGATTCTATCAATCTCAGAGGATTTTTAATAGATAGATAAGTCGATTATTACTTTTCTACGCCTAAGCGGAATCCTGCAATAATTGACTGCGAAAAGATGTCAAGTTTAGAATGCCTTATTGATTATTTCAACGCCGAAGCGGATACCTGCAATAAGGTTTAAATAGGAAATATTAAAGATCCTCTTATTGACCTTTCAACGCCTAGGGCGGAATCCTGCAATAAGAGTGCACGAAAATACGACGTTCGAATAATCGCGGACCGTAAGTTAGAAGAACCGACTGGCCAAAAAGATGCCAATTTTAGAATGCCTTATTGCTTATTCAACGCCGAAACGGATTCCAGCAATAAGGTTCAAATGGAAAATATTAAAGATCCTCTTATTGACTTTTCAACGCCTAGGGCGGAATCCTGCAATAAGAGTGCACGAAAGTTCGACGTTCGAATAATCGCGGACCGTAAGTTTTAAGAACAGACTGGCCATGAGCTATGGGTGCTCAGGCTTTTTATAAACTTTGATTTGGTAATTGATGGGGAATTTTTAATTATTGTCATTGGTGGAAGGTGACGACAGTTTATTAATTGTTCGTTAAACTTATTGCAGTTGTCCTCCCACTATTCTTGACGCATAAAAAGGTGGAAAAAGCTGACGCTGCGTTTTCGCGCGCTTTTGAAAAGAAGAGCTCTGTGATAATTATTTTAAATAATTATCAGAATAAAAAAAAAAGTTCATTTGGACATAACAATCCCCCGGAAAGTAAGAGGGTTGCACAACTCTCTTGCTTTCCTAAACATATGTCCCCTCTTTCACAAAAGCTTGCGATAACGCTTACAATTTATAAAGTGTCTTACAACTATGAGATTATGTAAAGATAAGAGATATATTTGTTTTTCTATTCTTTTCCTAGATAAATATGTATTGCAATTATATATATAATATAATTTTATATATTATCATATCATTATTTTTATATAGTTTCCCCTAAAATCTATTATTTCCCATTACCAAAATAATAATAATTATTATTAAATATAAGGATTACATAGTATGATTATTTAATATTAGGATTACAATATTATTATACGTTATTTATCTCTCTACATGCATATAATGCGTACACATAAATGTATGTGTTTTTCTTATTTGACCTTGAGAAAATAAAAGGTGTTTCAATAAAGAAATATGCTGGAGAGAATAATTCGTTTGTGCTGTAGAAATTTGCATTTAGCCGACATCTAGCGATGTTTAATTGTTAGTTAGATTTTGCCGCGTCTGCACGAGCGAATATGATCCGGCTACCGTCTTATCACAGAACGCATTTCAGTTTAAAGGTTTCTCTATCACCTGGCGTTTTTCTTTTTTTTTTTTCAGGCGTTAATGTTTTATAATTCAAAGGAATCAAAATTTTTTTTATAGTGAATTTCAAAATGTTAGAAATTTTATTGTCATAGTTTTTAAGAGTTACTCTCATTATTTTATTCGTAAATTTTATTTCATGTGATTTAATAAACACTCTCACAGCTAGCGCGTCGTATTACTGCTGACTGGGCGTTTATACGTAAAGTCGAGCATTCAGTCATCTGATTTGAAACTGACACAATGTGCATGTCTTTTGGTCAAAAGTACGACCTTGGGGATCCCATTTATTATTTTGTAAGAAGCTATGCCGAATTTACTTATATTCGGAGGATCTTTGCTATCTGGGATCCCAAGATTCACATTTGTGATTGTTATTGCTCGTGTGGTGTGCGTAATAATCTGTTACACGTAAGTGTTTAAGTGTTAAGTCGGGGTTAATTAAGTTTGTGTCATTATTATCTTGTTCGTTTGTCCAGTATTATTTAAGCTGTGGTTCCTTGCCGTACTGTCCCGACCGTTTAAAGCGTGAGCTTTTCTCAGCCTGGAGTAAACATCTTTGGAGGGAAAAGGATGAAGATGAGGAAGATTGGATGGAGGATTGGAAATCTATTTCCTGGCTTTTTAGAGAAGATGGGGAGGATGAGCCGGAAGAGGAAGAAATTGAAGAGGTGGACGAAAATGAGGCAATTCGGCCATCAATAGCATTCGCTGGGTAACCAAAATATGTTACCACTTTCGAGTCACTTATTAGCTGTCAATTTTCTCTTTTCAATAAAGAGAAAATGAGCTTGGAGATCGTTTGTTCCCTATTTTTAAAACCTGAAAAGCTATCCTTCCTTCTACATACCCGTATACAATCTCGAATGTTACTATGCGAGTGTAAACGGAGAAAAAAAAAAAAAAAAAAAAAAAAAGCGATTTTTATTTCCTTTTTCTCTTTGCATTGTTATGATTATTCTTACGGCGCAACGCCAGGTAAGTTAATTAAAATTTATTAAGGAACACGTGACTGTTATGAGGTGAGTAACATACTGATGTTTGTTTTTGAAAGACATTTTCTTTTCTATTTATTGCTTCCATTTTCTGTTATTCTAGGCGGTGAAATAGGAGTAACAAGGATGTTTCCTTGGAGCTGATTTTTAAAAGGAGAATTCTAGTGGGGAGAAGAAAGATGTTCTGTCAAGAGTTCTGTCAACGGCTGTAAGAAAATTCGGCAGTGGCTGTTATTAATGTTCAGAGTTGCGCATGCGCTGTGAGAGGTAAACGTTTTATCTCTTAGTTAGAATTTGAAATAATTACTTTAGTTTTAACAGGGCTTTCCGAATTTCCTGTTTTCTCAAATGTCCAGGTGACTTGAAAATTTGTTATGATTTAATTGAATTTTGAATTTAGTTATATAATTTCCCAAAACTTGATCTTGTAAATTTAGATTTAAAAATTTTTCTAATCAGATTATTAATAATATAATTTTCTTAAAATGTCATGCCGGTAAAATAGGAATCCTCTTTCAAAACGACAATAAGTGTCGGTAAATTTATAAGAATTTTCGTAAAATTTTCATAAAAAGGCCCATAAATTATTTTGGGTCTGGACTAAAGTAAATTAAAAGAGGATTTCTATTTTTCCGTGAAATTTTGGTTTGAATTATACATTATTCTTATCTTGTTTAGGATGATTAAATCGGAGCGTTGAAGTCTGAGAGGCGAAGGCCTCTAGTGGTACGAGTTGTCGTTGGTGATTTGTTTGTAGAGAAGACGACACGAGTTGGAAGAGCTGGTGGAGTTTCTCGGAGTTCGATGACTTCTGGGTCGTCTTTGATTTGGACAGACTTCGGTTTGGAGTCTGAGGTACGTCTTGTTTCTTTTACTGATTTTGGATGTACCTCGCCTGGCTGCTTGTTTTTCTTGTAGGTGAAGCAGCGCTTCTTACTCGAGAATATGCAGCATTTGAAGAATATTGGAACGACGAGGATGACACACAGGACGACTAAGGCGGACATGTTTCCCACCGTCATCGTTCGATGAATATCGTCTTCTTGATGGTGCAGCGATATTTCGGACATTCGATTTTCTGTTTCTTCCAATCCTGCTCCCCAGGGTTGGAATTTGTCTACTGTTTTTAATGGATCGACGTTTTTCTTGAAGAGAAATCCGGATATTTTGGGTTCAGCTGTTAAATTCGTCGATAACGTTTCCAAGGTTAAGTTTAACTTTGGCAAGGTGATGTTCAGCTGAGTGATCTCTTCGTCTATGCTTATTATTATATATTTTCCGTCTCTAATTTCGCATCTACCGTGAATATGGACCATTCCTGTTCCGTGTATGTAGTATTCTTTTTCGACTGGGCTTAAGCACTTGAAGATTAGTTTTTCCTCTTTACAAGTCGAATATGCCCAGGAATTTGGTTGATTGAGCTTTATCCACGTGGTTTTACAATCTGGTATGATGCGAACGTTGCAGGTTCTTGAGATATCTTCAGTTGACTTCAAAAGCAGCTTCATTTCGCAGTCTACTTCTTCTTGGGCCTCCGTGGACTGGAATGGTATGTCGGGACGACAAGACAAATCATCTCCGATAGATTTGCATTTGTTGATGTATTCAGAATCGGCTAGATAGAATCTTCTCAAGCCTGGGTCTGTAATCAGGAACCTTTTCGATGGTAGTATTGTCAGTGTCTGAATTTTTCCATTCAAATTTTCTGGCTTCGGTAATGATCTCATCTCATACGATAATAACGGAATTTTATGGAACAGCGGCAGGGTTACTATGATAAGTAGGTAACCTTTCGACCTAGCTACCTTTACTGTAGACACAGAGGACAAGGTCGAGATATCTATCCGATCAATTGATTGTGGTGGATTCAAATCTGGATGCTTCCTCATGATGTCAACAGTTGCTTGGTAAAGTTGTTTTGGTGATATAGCTTCTGGAGAGAGTCTGCCGGCCTTGGCTTCCTCAATGATTGTTTCGGCTTCTTTCAGGACTCGAAGATGGTTACTGGCGATCTCCCTTCGTTCATCCCCCAGCATCATGACTTTCATCAGATATGCGAGTTTTCCCAAGGCATCTTTGGTGGAATTCATAAATTTAGTAGTGGCGTCTGCGAGATTGTCTAGATTGGACTGCATTTGCGCCTCGCTTTGGAGGATAGTGTTGATTTCACTCTTGACTAGGTGAGTGGCGTTCTGTACTAGGTGCACCATTTCTGCATTGTCTTGATATAATTTATTGATCTCTTTGGTGATATGTTCTTTGTCTTCGTAGTCCATGGTTCCAAACAATTCTCGTGCAATTGTGCCGACGAATCCAAACTATGGACCTCGTTGATTACGGTCAAACGGCGGAGTTTTAAATGTCGTTTCTTCGAGGAGTTGGTCCAAACGGCTTTTAGCTTGGTTTATTGAGGTTTGTAATTCGGTTATCATGTCCATCTTCAGGTAGTGCATGCAGGTCGCAGCGTCGATAATTTTGGTGCAACCTAGTATGGTCGAATGGAGATGGTCCCACTCGAATGGATACATTTCAACTAATCCTCGGACGTTAATGGAAGAGATGATGCACCAGTTTTCTTCTACAAGGTGAATTTTCTTAAATGGGTCATACAGTAGACCCGGGTTGTCTGACAATGGTTGGATGGTCAGGTCGTCCTTGGATTGACTTCCTTCGATGATGATGATCAGGAATATCAATAATTGTCTCATGATGGTAAGAGATTTGGATCTGAAACAGAGAACTTTATAAAGGTTTAGCCTTATGGTCGAAAGCAGGTTTAGCTTTGTTAGGGTTTACCAACTTGCGGTTCCCTTTGTCATTTAGGTAAATCAGACTCCCAAATTCGTTAATTTCGACGATTTCATAAGGCCCGGTATAATAAACATCGAGTTTATTCTTCCGTGGTTCCTTTAAAACATAAATAAAGTCGCCTACCTTGAAGGCTTTGGCGTGTATGTGCCGATCGTAACAGATTTTGGAATCTTGTTTTGCCTTATTGAGACAATCAGCAGCGATTTCTCTGATTTCGGACAATCTACTTATAAGATCGGCATGATAGTCGGAATAAGTCTCGATTCTGGAATAATCAGGGATTGGGTTGGTAACCGAGCTCTTCGACCAAACATCAACTCGAATGGAGTGAATTTGGTGGAAGTGTGCACATTGGTATTGTAACTCAACGCCGCAAGTCCCACGTATCGATCCCAGTTCGGATACTTATCTGATAATACTCTTAAGAAGTCTATCAACGGCTGATGGCTCCTTTCCAAAGAACCATTTGACTGGGGGTAATAACCCGAAGTCGTTAATCTTTGGATTTTTAGAGCTTTTGCAAGTTGTTGTATTATTTTAGAGGTAAATGAAGTACCTTTATCTGAGAGGATAACTCTCGGACATCCGTAATAGCACATATAACGATCAACAAGAGCTTCTGCTACTGTTGTCGATCGGATATCAGGTATCGGGATTGCTGTTACGGCTTTAGAAAAGTTATCCTGAATAGTCAGGATGTGGACATTTCCACTCCTAGTCATAGGAAGTGGTCCAACAGTATCAATGGAGATTTTCTCGAAGGGTTCGAAGGGAGTATCGGTTATCATCATTGGTTGTTTTGTTTTAATTCGAGTGAGTTTATTCTTCTGGCAGATTTCGCATTTCCGGATGAATTTATAGATTCTCTCCTTCATGCCTGGCCAGTAGAATCTCTCTCGATAAAGTGTTACCTCGATAGGACAGTCGCCTAATTCTTGTACAAGATAAGGCTTAATGTTTAAGTCATCGAATTCATCCCCCTGTTTCGCTATGCGGAATGTATAGATTTCATGTTTGAACATGGACACTCTTAAATTTCTCAAACCTTCAATTAAATTATTTAAATCGATTTTTTCGAAATGATTTTTCTTAACAAAGACCGTAAAGATAAAGCACTGACCCAATTTTGTGACTAATACATCACCCATTTTTGGTTTAGCTGCCTTCAGGTCTTCCCGATCGATGAAAGTGAGATCTCTCAACAATCGTGAGACTGGTTTCATCATTTCACAATCCAGAGACAGGAAATGTACCATGTGGTCTCTCACATAGGTAATTCCATCTCGACTGTCTTTGAATTTGATTCGATTTTCAGGTAGTTTCGGAGGCCTATCAGACTCGGAGCTCGAGGAAGACGAAACTTCCGGTGGTGAATAGCGTTGATCACTCAAATCTTCAGCTATGTCTGAAGAAGGAGGGTCAAATACGTACCACGGAGCTTGATTCGGAATTTTAGGAGGTAAATCAATATTCATCTCCAGCTCATCCCCCAGTTGATCGTCAACAACTTCCGGTTGAGTCGTGTTGGGAGTGCCAGATTCGTTTACCTGCGCATTTCCGTCATCTTGTTCCTGATGTACTTCCACTTGAATCACAGTGGCTCCATCGGATTGGCTTGCATCTGATTGGTCTGATTGAGAAGATCTCTCTGCTATGATTGTACGGTCATTTGCAGAGTCTCGAGTTGGTGAACTGGACTGCTGACTTTCATTCAGCAAGGTTTTTTCGTTTTCTAAATTTTCTCTGGTGGATGTTCCTACGCGTTTGGGCGTTTCCACGTGTGCCATACTGGATGAAGCTGCAGGTACATCTTCGACGTTCAGAGTTTGACAAGTGGAAGGCCTCGCGATGACTGTAGATGTGTTGTCATCAGAATTTTCTGCGTCTTTCCAGTGAAAGCTTTTTGTATGATCGTCATAGTCGAGTTCTTTGCAATTTGCTTGCGCAGCTTTCAGCACCGTGATCTTCCACATAGGAGTCGAAGGACTTCTACCTGCGGTGAGATATTTCTTTCGAATCTCATCAGCTCGAGGTGTCTTTGGAGTTGCAGGAGTTATTTCCACTTGAAATTCCGGTTCGGAGCAGCTGGCTTCACTCGAATCTTCATTTTCTTCTATGTCTTAATTTTCACGAAGGAATTCTTCTTCTTCTTCTTCGTCGGACTCGTCCAAGTCTTCAGATTCGTCGTGTTCATCTGATAAGTAACCTCGTTCAAGATATTTTCTGACTTCTTTGGCTACTTGAGGGCTGACTACAGGCAGTGGGTTGTAATAATCCTCTGGACGAACAGTACGATCTGCTTCTTCATCTGAAACGTTAATCGCTCGTTTTTCTAGGGCTTTATTGAAACGTTCAAATGATTTTCTCAAATCTTCGCGCATTTGTTGACGATTTATCGCTTCTGGAGAATTTTCATCCCCCAGATCGCTGGAACTTTTCTTCGATTCGTTGAGCATATATTCTTCATTCATAAGTCGGACTGCTTCTTCTTCTTCGTCATCTGTTTCTTCAGGTTCCAGTCCGGTTTCTGGCCCAATCTCTACTACTGGGTCGGTTGGAGCTTGAAGTGCTGCGGATTGCCCTGGTTGATTTTGATCAAAAACGTCGTCTTCGATACTTTCTGAAACGTCAGGTTCGGTTGTACTTAATTCGCAATAATTTATCTTTTTCTGGTTTTGTGTCATTTCCGTAGCCCGTCTCATTCGCAACCGGGATGCAATCGTGTCACGAGGTTGTGGAGCGCTGTTGACCCGAGGTTTGTTTTTACTTCCGGGTTTTCTTCCTCGTTTTACAGCTGCTATGGCTTCTTCATCGGGACAAGAAGTTTTCCGAAGTGGTAACATTACTGCTTCCTGGACAGATTTTTGATTTGAAAGTGCTTCATCTGGAGATCTGCCCTCAGGGTTGTAGGACAACCCTTCGGCATATTGCTCTGATATCTTATGTCGAACAATAACCGAAAATTTGTATTCGCTTAATTTGGATCTCCACTTAATCTGTCGTTCAGTGACAGTTTGGCTGTCTTTCAACCAAGATATGCAAGGGCTGCTTGTATACGAGGTGAAAGGTTTACCATAAAGGTAAGGCCGAAATTGTTGTACTGCGTACAAAACTGCTAAACACTCTTTTTCATTGTGAGTGTATCTCGTCTCAGTCTCTTGCAAGACTCTAGAAGTACAGGAGACAATTTTTTCGATATTCTCGTCAGGATTTTCAGGCGTACGGTTTTCGTTCTCCAGTTCCTGGCTCAAGATGCCTGAAATACCGACATCAGAGGAACTGGTTGCCAGTATGAAAGGTCGATTGAAATTTGGATATGCGAGGAATGAGTTCTCGTATAATGCGTTCTTAATATCATCGAAAGCCTTCTGCGAATCAACTGACCAAACAAACGGTTTAGTTTTTCTGCTAAGGTCAGTGATCGGCTTTGCTCTTTCGGCGAAGTTTTCGATAAAGCGCCTATAGTAGTTTGCTAATCCCATAAATTTTCGAGCTTCTGTGTGATTACGGGGGTGCGAAGCGTTTTTGAGGGATGATATTTTCTTTGGGTCGGGTTTCACACCGTTTTTAGTGATAATGTGACCCAAATATTCCACCTCGGGGCAGAGAAATTTGCATTTCTCAGGCTGAAGAGTTAGCCCAGCCTCTCGAAGGCGGTTGAAAAGTCTTTGGACTCGTACTTCATGCTCTTCAAGCGAAGATGCATAACTTACGATGTCGTCGAGATAAATGAATAATTCTGTGCCTTTTAAACCACTCAACGTGGAATCCATCATACGTTGAAAAATTGCTGGAGCACACTCAAGCCCAAAAGGCATACAGCAATATTCCCAGTGACCGTCAGGGGTGGAAAACGCAGTTTTCTCAGCATCTCTGGGATCCATTGGTACTTGGTGGAACCCACTGGCTAGGTCAAATACACTGAAGTACTTTGCTCCGCCGAGTTGGTCTAAAATGTCGATTATGAGTGGCAGGGGGTAAGCATCCCCAATGGTTATCTTATTCAAATTTCGAAAATCGATAACCATTCTCCACTTTTTGTTACCTTGAGCGTCAGATTTTTTAGGGACAATCCACAAAGGAGAATTATACGGAGATTTTGATTTGCGAATAATTCCTTGTTTTAGTAGATTATCCACTTGTTTCTTAATTTCGTCGCGATGTTCTTGAGGAAACCGATATTGTTTTATTCGGACCGGTTTATCGCTGGTGGTTTCGATTTTGCAAGTGAACTTCTTAGAACGTCCCAGACGATCACCCGGGAGGTGAAAGATATCATGATTTTTCTGGATAAGTCTGAGGATTTGCCTCTTTTCGGTGCGACTGAGATGGTCAGTAGGGATTTTGTCAAAGATTGCTTGAAAACGATCTCGCTTAGAAAGCGAGTGCGTTCTAGATGGAGTCTCCGCTATGTCGGAAAATTCGTCCGATGGATCAAGATGATCAAATTCGAATTCCTCAAGCATTTGAGGTTCAATTTCGATTTCTGCTGGATCTGATGTGGTATTGATGACCATACACATCGCTTGATCGTCATCGACTGAGACAACGGCTTCGCCCATTAAGAGTCCCTCTTTCAGAGGAATCTTACGGAGGTAGCCCTGTTTGATCTCAGGATTTACAACAGGTACCGACACGGACATTCGCATACGGGGTGGAATTTCGTATGAACGGGATGGTTTTATTCCGAGGCTGAAAGATAAGGGTCGGGAAGGTCGAGATGATAAATTCAAAGATTGATGATGGTATGAAATCTCTGCTTGTTCATTTTTCAAGAAATTGTTGCCCAAAATTCCGACACCGTGAAAGGGTAAATTCCCATCACAAACATGGAATCGGATTTTTGAACCCAAAACTTTTAATTCCACGGTACCAATTGTTTCCATGGACTGCCCATTTAAACCACGGAGAAGCATCGTGTCATCACGATCTACTCTAATTTCGGGTTTAAGGGCGGAAGAATTTATCAAACACACATCCCCTCCTGTATCTATAAGAAAGCATTGTAATTCTCCATGAAGGGAATTACATGAGTCGAAAATTTTTGGACCTGTCCCTAGGGACAGGATATATCTCACATCAAGGTCATTATCCATTGAAAAAGGGATAGGACGAGTAGGTCGATTTTTGAGGACCAACGTATTCCAATAAAAGGAAATGCCAGCTCGTTCTTTAATGAAAAATTCATTTCCAAGGATGCCCAGGTAACCACCTGGTGACCTAGGTACAACTTGGAAGCAAACATCTACATCGAAGATCTTGAGCGTTACAGTTCCAATTATTGGCATACTGCTGGTCGCTATGCCGCCTACCACACCGCCATTTTCAGGGTAAAAGGTAGTATCATCCCCCAGTGCATCGATGCAAAGGAGATTCAGGTCAGAACCTGTATCCAACAAAACTTCGCATCCGCCCTGGAAGAGGTCTGGAGATGTTATCCCGACTCGTGGGCCTTTACCGATGACTAGTGTGAGGGTTTCGGTCGTTGAAGGATTCTGAATTCCTTCACCGTCTGAGTTTTCTGATGAAGACTCGTAGGTCGGCGAGACTCTCGGGGCATACTCGCAGTCGCCTCGGTCTGTCGAGCGCCCGTTGAGTTTAAATGTTCATCATTGTCTTTTGAAGAGTGAGATTTATTTGCCTCTCGATGAGGGCAGAAAGGACAATTACAACAGGGAGCCTCTAGCTTTAGATGTTCAAGTTTTTCTGAGTCAATGTCTGCAGGGTCAAAAGTCACAACCTTTTTCTTTGTTGAAAAAGGTTCTTCAGTTCGTGGCCGTGATGAACTTTTCTTGGACGTTCGTGGAGTCGAGTCGTCGTCGTAGGTTCGTCCTTGTCCTCCTTTACTAGAGGTGTAAGTGTACGTTCGGTAGTCAGCTGATACTGAACTGCAATCGGAGTCTACGCTGTCTTCGCTGTCCGTAGCGTATTTACCCGGTCTGTAATGTCGTTTAGAGTAAGTAAACGTTCTTCCTCTCGTTTCTCGACGGTCATCGTAATCATCATAATCTCTGCGATGTCTCTGATAATCGTCTTTTGAGTAACGTCTATTGTAATCTCGATCGTAACCTCTATCTTAATGAGACTGACGCGAATAATCGTTAGAGTCGCGCTTACGCCTTGGTCGTATGCATTCGCGAGATCGTTCTTCTTTTACTGCTTTGTAAAGATCCTCGAGTGTTTTTGGATCTTTTAAACTAGCGAGACATTTTGGAAGGTCAGGCAAAGCGGAATAAAGCGTATCGAATGCAACCTTCTCTTGTTGCGACATGATGGCTTCTCGGTTTTCCTCTGGCAACGCAGCTTCCGAGCCTCTAATCATTTTGCGTAACCTGAAAAAGAAATCTTCGATAGTTTCGCCCTCTCTCGGGCTAGCTGAAGCTAGTCGTTTATGCCAAACGAGAGCTGGATCGCCGTCTCGATACCTTTCTCCCAATACTTCGAGAAGTTCTTCGACACTGTGAATCGGAGTGTATTCGATTAGATCTCTAGCACGACCAGAAATTCTTTTTACAATTTTTGCAACGAACATATCCTGATGTTCTGGGATGATGCAAGGCATCGAACTCCGTACAATTGCGTCAAATTCCTTGAAATCTTGTTCGCAATTTGGACCTTCGCCGTTAAATTTAGGGAGCTCTCGATAGAGCTCCTTGGCCATGTCATACTGAGTAGGTGGAGTGTTTTTATCGTGTAAAGTGGCATTTAGCCGGATAACGGGTCTTTCGTCCTCGTTGACCATTTCGACTCCTAGACCACCTGCTGGAGGAGGCGTTAAATTCCTTCGCCTCCTGTTTTTGTTGATTTTAGTAATGGTGACGACCACAGTGACACCCTAAGGTGAAGCGCAAGACAAGGATGCCAAATGTCTTTCAATTCGGAGCAAAGTTGCTGACTTGGTCAGAAAGAGAAGAGAATGTTAATTTTTTTGTTTTTAACAGCTCAAAGCTGTACCGTGAAGTCGATGTCCGACTTCTTGCTGACTTTGCGATTTGATCGCGAAGTCGCGAACGGTGAACTCAAGCGTTTCGCAATTCGAATTCGAGGGACGAAAAATGCTGAGTTTGCAATACGTGGAATTGCTACCTGTTAAGGTGTGGCAAGTCCACGAAAGCAGGGTGTGGCACTTCCAAGAAAATGCCACGAAACTCGAAATTCTAAGATGTAAAAATTTCGAGAAGAGAAAAACAACCACAAAAATCTACCTTTTCTCAAAAATGGCAGAAAAATTATACCTGTGGCTCAACAAGAAGGATTTTACTTTCGTAAATCCCACCGCTGCCACCAGTGTTCTTTATGTTATGTCCGCCGCTTAAATTTAAATTAATTATCCGGGATTTCTCCCTTTGGTAGCGATAGAAAAATTTAGACGAGCGATTTGGAGGTTGTGGACAACATTAAAGAATACGAGGACGAATTTATCTTCCTTTAATTTATTATTTATGGTGGATCTTTCCGAAAAGTAAGAACCCAAAACGTCTCTGAAGAGACTGGTGCTCTTGTGTTGAACCAGATATCTCGTGAAAGAATAAAATGTAAATCTTTCACCTACCTTTCGATGTTTCTTTCTTTTTAGTCACGGCAGGTTAGATCCCTCCAGAACGTTGCAGCTCACTCAGCTTCCTCCTGTAGGATTTGGTTGGATGGGCGTGGCTGGGGTAGTAGGATGTAAACTTATGTGCTACTCTCGAATGAAACTCGGAAGGCTGAACTTGTGATTTTTGATCTTTTATTTACTGATTTAGTTACAATTCACTTGTACACTGAATCTTCTCACAATTTTAAACAATTGATATTTTTAGATTATTTATTATTAACGAATATTTGTATAAGAATTTTATTTTATATTTAAATGCGTCCTTTTTACACACCCGATAGTGGTTTTATGCGCAAAATTACTCAACCCGAGATGGAATCGCAAATTCACGTGATTTGCGTCACTATTTCGATCGGACCGGATGATTCTATCAATCTCAGAGGATTTTTAATAGATAGATAAGTCGATTATTACTTTTCTACGCCTAAGCGGAATCCTGCAATAATTGACTGCGAAAAGATGTTAAGTTTAGAATGCCTTATTGATTATTTCAACGCCGAAGCGGATACCTGCAATAAGGTTTAAATAGGAAATATTAAAGATCCTCTTATTGACCTTTCAACGCCTAGGGCGGAATCCTGCAATAAGAGTGCACGAAAATACGACGTTCGAATAATCGCGGACCGTAAGTTAGAAGAACCGACTGGCCAAAAAGATGCCAATTTTAGAATGCCTTATTGCTTATTCAACGCCGAAACGGATTCCAGCAATAAGGTTCAAATGGAAAATATTAAAGATCCTCTTATTGACTTTTCAACGCCTAGGGCGGAATCCTGCAATAAGAGTGCACGAAAGTTCGACGTTCGAATAATCGCGGACCGTAAGTTTTAAGAACAGACTGGCCATGAGCTATGGGTGCTCAGGCTTTTTATAAACTTTGATTTGGTAATTGATGGGGAATTTTTAATTATTGTCATTGGTGGAAGGTGACGACAGTTTATTAATTGTTCGTTAAACTTATTGCAGTTGTCCTCCCACTATTCTTGACGCATAAAAAGGTGGAAAAAGCTGACGCTGCGTTTTCGCGCGCTTTTGAAAAGAAGAGCTCTGTGATAATTATTTTAAATATTTATCAGAATAAAAAAAAAAGTTTATTTGGACATAACAATGGATAGAGAAATGTTATGAACAATTATTTTGATATTGTTTTCAGTCTTGAGCTTGTTTGATTGCATTAAAACAAGAAATTAGAGCATTTTTTTCGACATCTAGCCAATGATTACGATAAAAAACGAAGAACAATTCCAGAACTTATTGCAAGTTGTCAAAGAACATCAAAAAACATATCTAAATTGTAATAAAGGACATTATTTATAGTAATAGCGTACTGTTATGTTAAAAATATTGACAATTATATTGCAATTGATAATTCAATAAAAAAATTTATGTATAAAAAAGTTAAATACTGGTTTTTTTTCACTCGATTTAATACTTTTCATATTAAATTTGACAAAGAAATGTGTCATTCACTTTAAATTAAACTAATCATTGGCTATATGTCGAAAAAAATGCTCTAATTTTTTGTTTTAATGCAATCAAACAAGCTCAAGACTGAAAACAATATCAAAAAAATTGTTTATAACATTTCTTTATCCATCGAACCTCAAGTTTATGTAAATTTTCCTGAAACTAATAAGTTAAATTTAAATTTATCGAATTATTGATCAAAAACTGGAAATATTGATATTCGTTAATGTTTGACGTTGGATATCTCGTAACAGCTTCACTTAATCGAAAAATCATAAGAAACCATTTTTGTAGAGCAGTAAATTTCCTACAAAACCATGAGTTCCGCGATTCGAAATAATTTTTTTTCATCAACTTATAAAATTCATAATAAAAACGAATATTTTCCTTAAAATAGCCAAACTTCAACTATGAATATCTTTTAATTGGTTGGGTTCTTGAAAAAATCATAAGAGACCTTTTTCGTAGAGCATTCAATTTCTTACAAAGTCTATGTCACGGAATATTTTTCCAAGCAGTCGGAAGCGAGATATAAATTTTTTTATCTGATTATTCGAAAAAAATAGAAACCCGCAAAGCGGAGGACCTTCCCGTTATAATTAAGAGCTCATACTTGGAGAGAATTTTTTTTAGGTGTCTACGAACCTATTTTTCAGAGTATAAAGTCAAAAATAAATTATTCGATTTTTTTGACCCACCCTAGGCTACACACCAAACTGGACGACTGAAATTTTTACAATTAAAACAATACAAAAAACGAATCCAGCAACTTACAAGCTGATTGATTATCAGGATCAACCGATAGAAGGAGGATTTTATGCAGAAGAACTCAGTAAAGTCAAGTATTCAGATGTATATCTAATTGAGAAAATAATAAAAAAACGTGGAAATAAAATGTATGTTAAATGGTTAGGATTTGATAATTCACATAATAGCTGGACTAATAAGTCCGATTTATAAAATTATCATGGATTTGTTATAGAATTAATAAATAAATCAAAATAATAATAAACAATTTTGACTATTTATTAACCATATTTATTTATTCAAATTTATTTTTACAACACTTAGAATTAATTACATTTATCTATATTATTATCTAGTTTTTATCTTTTTATTTGATACTTTATAACCCCAAGGTAAAGTATCAGTTGAGGTGTCACTTAATTTCCTTTTATTATCACACCAACTTAATGCTAATTTACTTTGCTTAATTGTTTTCACTTCATGATGACTACTTCTTATCAAATATCGATATTTAGTTATATTTACATGATCCACCAGACAAGCCTTAAAATCATCAAACGTGATCTTTCGCAAAGTGGACCCTTTGACTCCCTTAGCTCTCTTTTTAGCCATTTAATTCTGATAGTTTTTAAATGCATAAAGTTTTGCTCGTAACCCAACGAAATCGGTTATAATTTGACCATTACTCTCATCTTTCATAAGTCCAAGCACTTTAATGCTACTCCCTATAAATTATTTACATCATAATACATGAGATAAGATTCATCTTTGCTTTGATCAAAACCTTCACGCATAAATCGATTATTAGCTTTTGCATATCGATTAGTACATTGAGAAACACCACCTCTTATGCCTTTTTCAAAAAATAATATCATCTCGGGATCATCTAATAAATCTAATTTTACATCTGTGAGCTTAAGCATAGCATCAAAAGCAAGTCCCGGTGCAGTGTAATAATGCAATGAATCTAATTCATATGTTTTGTAACAACTGCTACGGAAATTCTCAAATATATCAGCCCGTAATAATACGTCAGTTTTTAAATATAAATCTGAATATTCATCAAGGGTATTTTTATTAAATTTATTCCAAACCTTTTTGGCGTGATTGTAATCTTCATCTGAAATATCACAATCATTAAGTTTGGAATAAAATAATTTTTTTTCAGGTAATTGAGTATCGTCAAGCTTATCAATTGAATCAATGTATTCATAGGGAAATACACCTTTACGTATAGCTAATTGAAATTGCTGTGAGTCAGAGTACTATTTTTTTATAATTTTCTTATCACCATCGTCAAGATATGAAGCTAATTTTTCAATACTTGATGCCATAAAACTGAAAGAGTCTATAAATCTCAACTTTACGAATGTATTTTTTATTGACTTGGTGAATGCAATATATTTCTCTTTATTAATTGGTAAAATATTGAGTTGACCATCGAAAACTGTAGATAATGATCCAATAATGAAATGTGAATCATAACCAGATAGATTATGAAAAACAACAGGAATAGTATGACTCCGTTTATAATTTAAATTACATGCATTATGTGCAGGACCTCGATACTTTCCCGTAAAATGACAATGATCACGGCATCGCATTTCGCTGGCTGATTTGAATAATTTTCCGCAGATGTGACAAATTTTTGGATTATTATGATAATATTGTTCATCTGCAGTGAGTGGTAACATTTTGACATTATTTTTTAAATAAGTGTTAACTTTTCTACCTAGAATTTCTAATTTTCTTAAAAACCATGTAATACAATCAGGTGAACGATTGATTTCAAACTTCGATAACGAATTGTCATAACTACAATGCAGGTAATAAGCTACACTGTGAGGGGCATGCTTTTGCATATCATCAGTCTCAATCTCAAGCGTACATTCCAGGTCAGCATATACTACAAAGGGTACAGGACCCTCATGCTTTAAATTTTTAAAACTTAACACTTTATCCTCATCTTTTTCTGGTAATCTCATTCTTACTTTATTGTATTTCAAACAATCTGGCTTGTGTTTCTCAAGTGAATGTTCAAATCTAAAATGATTTGAACATCGATCGCAAAACCATAATCTTGATTGAGGCTTTGAAATTTGACATTTGACTAGTCTAGAGAGATTTTTAATCAAAGCAAAATGATGTATAGGTTGATTACTATCAGGATTTTCATCATCATTAATAAGTGAATAGTTTCTTTATCAGAATTATTTAAACTTAAATATAATGGAACTATAATAGTATCTAAATGATCTTCATTATTTTAACAGTTTCCGATTCTATACCGTAAACGTTGATTTTTATATTATTAAGTTTTTCAAATTTAGGGATATCTTTGAGAGATATTGGAAATCTGATACCTTGATGGTTAAAAACTGCATCCACATGTTGATATGATGACACTACTTCAGGGTGGTTATTTTTTGCTGGAAACAATGCAGCTTTGATGCACCAAAGAAAACAGTAGACATCATTATTCTTGATGTTTAGAACAGCCTTTTAAAGTTTGATATCTTGAGGTAGATTTACGTATGTTGAAAAACCAACTTGCAGTGGAGCGTATCGTGATATACCTACAATTAAGTTTATAATTTCACTCCACTCTGAATCTTTCTGATTGAATTCTTCAACTTTTTTTCAATAGCGGCTCATATACACTATCATTGAACCAATCAGTAAGTGAAGTAGATATGTAAATTTCATCGCTTCTAGTTTTGAAGAATTTATTGTCATTTATAGTAACGTCACTTTTAACATTTTCGAAACCACGTAGAAGAGTGACGCTTACTTTTAGGTTTCCCTCATGTTCTCTAATATTATTAATTTTTTCAATTATCAAAACTTTTGCATCATTTAAAAATGCTCTTAAGTCAATGTGCCCTCGGTTCACTACACAACCGGTCTTAATTCTATTTTGGAAAGCATTATCCAAGTCCCGCCATTGAACAAAATTATTGGTATTGAGAGCACCACCAGTCACTGGTTTAGATAATTGTAAAAATTTATCACTATACCAACACAGAAGTGAGATGTTAGTTTGTAAATTTTTTTTTTCATGAACACTGCTTTTACGTTCTAATAATAATTTATTGAACTGTTCACAAGTATCATTACAAATTCTTATCCACGTGACACATTTCTCTTCACTCACAGCATCAAGCTGAGATAATAGTTCATAAGCTTAAGCTACTGTTTCAAGAACATTATTATATTCAGCGATAGACATTATGATTTTCTGTTTCAGCTACAGTATTAACAATAATATAATAATTGGAGTTTTTCACAATTAAAACGTGTTTAACTTAAAAAATCAACTGATGATTCTTACTGAAAACTCTTTCTTATATAGACAATGATAAAACCTCTGACCAATGGGCAATCTTGAAGTTATCATTATTTATATCAATTCTAAGAAAAACAATTTCTCTTTCAAATGTTTAACAAAATGACTCAATCTTAAAAATTTTAATGGATAAATTTTAAGATAAGGGTACTTTAAAGGTTGCATTTTATTTTCTTCATCAATGATATTTTGAGTTGTATATTTATCATTATTATTTTTTATTACATGATTCATCACAAAAAAATTTTCTAATTGAATATTTAGATGTACATACATGTGTAGCAATAAATCACTTCAACATAATTACTCAAAATTATGAAAATAATTATTTTAACGATTTCTTAAATGTTATTTAATAAAAAATATTTTTTATTTATTGCCTCTAATGCACTATCATAATTATGTAAAATTATAAAAAAGTAATTATTTTTAATAATTTTAAATGTTGTTTGATAAAAGTATTTTTTTATTGCCTCTTAACTGATTCAAAGAGATTAAAATCGTCTGATGCATTATCATAATTATGTTAGTTTATATTTTCTCTATAGTGTTGTGATAAGAATCTTGGTGAAAAAATATTTTCCAACATGGCATTAAATGGAAACGTTTGCTGCGTAATGTACACTAATAAGTACAGATAATAAATTATTCAAATATAATTTAAACCTCTAATGAGTTATTTGTATTGGAAACGAAAGTGAGAAATTTTATGGCCTCTATACAAATAAGACCCTTATCTTACATAAACTCAAATGTATAATGACAATTTATTTTTTAGTTAAAACTAAATAATCCACTTAAAATGCTACTCTATTTTATGATAGAACTAAAAACTTACAACTGATTGTGTTGATAACAATGTTAAAAAAAAAAAAAAAAAAAAACGAATTATCTTCTATGCAAAGAACCATTAGATATTATATTCAACATATGATTCAATTAAATCATAAATGAATGTTGTATATGAGAAAAAAACATTTAAATTAGATTGAAACCAATGAAATTTACAAATTCCTCATGTATTAAAACTTAGTATGTAAATAATCAGTTTTCAGATCTTTTGATATAGTATATTTAGAAGCTTAATAGTTTGTATTTCTTTATATAGAAAAGCTTTAATTATCATTTTATTATAATTTAAATAAAAATCATCAAGACACATGCATATAATTCATTTAAGAATGTTTTCATAAGACAAATTTTATAGAAACATTATTTGGGGTGGAGTTCAAAATTTATTTTAATGGTAGTGGAAATAGTGATAAGGTTTTCGTCAACTTTTTACCAAAACATCACAGCTATTGGTCATTACAGAATAATTATGGGTTGTCTTTTCAATAGTTAAGTAGGAGTTTCTAGTATGTAAGTAGCAGCATATTATAATATATTATAATATATGATAACTTTATTTCAAACTCCAAAGTGTAGTCTGAATAAGTAAAACTTTAAATTTTACGTTTTTCTAATTTTTATCCGTGAATTTATCAAGTGTAGTGTGCCTGTGTGTGGTTAAGCATTACTTTGAATTTGACATTTTTTCTATTTTTTTTATTTTTATTTTATTTTCTTTCAAGTCACTTAAAGTGTAAATAAAGTGAAGTAAAGCTGAATTGATATTTTTTTTAATTTTTCTTCTTCTTCGTAAAATTTATCAAGAAAAAATGTTAGTAATTAAATATATATATATATATATATATTATCATGATTTTCATTTCTATTGGTTTATTTATAAAAAAAAAGTGTGTGTGTCAGCTCCGACGCACGATTGGAGTTTACTCCCTTAGATCAACTGTCTAAATAGGCACAAAAAAGGTTTACTTAACTAAGAAAAATATTAATACTACACTAACGCAAAAAATTAAAGGAACAGAAAAATTTTATAAATTTTTTAGTAGTTATTGGAAGGCTGTAACTTTGTGAAAAATAATCGTATCGAGATTTGAAAAAAAAAAATTTATAGCTTAAAATCTCTCTTTCTGGTGCATTTTTATCCAAATTTTCTAAAAAGTCTGGTTATTACGCTAACATGAGAAATACCGCGGGACAAAAAATTTTTAAAGTTTTTCTTTTTTCCAAAGAGCCTACGGACCGTGGAAAAATTTTGTCAAGTAAACCAATGCATAGGTCATTTAGCAAATTTATTCAGATCAATTTGGTTTTTTTTAACTTCGTAGGACAATTTGTTGCAGGGATATCAGCCATCAAACAAAAAATGATCCTTTTGGCTTTGATCACCGATATTTCAGGTACCAATAATTGCACAGTAAATTTGAGGCCGGCGTTGAAAACGTAAATAAATTCCCTACTAGAACCGTTCATCGTTTTTTGGAAAAAACAATTTTTTTAATTTTTAACATCCTTTAGAAGTAAGTATCAAAAAATGACTTTTTTTTTGGTTTTTTAGTAAATCAACCGCTACACTGTAAATATCGATAAAAAGACTCATGTTGCCAGAGACTTTTATAGCTTAATGTATCCCTAATAACCCCTTGAATTTTCAAATTTATCTATCGAACCCTTTTTCGGAAATGATCGATCAAAGTTTTGCTAAACAATTAAAAGAACAAGTTTTGTTCCTTCAATTGTGTAATCATAATCGAAATGACAAAATAATTTTTTTTTACTTTCTTTTTATTTTCGCATTAGTAACTCAGTGAATGTAAAGGGAAGAGAAAAAAAAACGAAAAATTTTCAAAAAATTCAAAAAAAAAAAATTTTCGACCTCACGGAACAAGGTTCAATTTTTTTGATTTTTGAAAATTTTTCGTTTTTTTTTCTTTTCCCCTCACATTCACTGAGTTACTAATGCAAAAATGAAAGAAAATTAAGAAAAAATTATTTTTTTTCATTTTGATTATGATTACACAATTGAAGGAACAAAACTCGTTCCTTTAGTTGTTTAGCAAAACTTTGAACGATCGCCCCCAAAAAACGGCTCCATAGATCAATGTAAAAATTCAAAACAAAAATTCAAAGACCATTGGCTTGCGGATGATACGGCGTAGTATGTTGGTATTTTATTCCATACATTTTTAACAGCGATTGGAATAACGACGATTCGAATTGCGGACCTTGATCCGATGTTATACGTTTCGGTACTCCGTGACGAGAAATCCAGTGCAGCGATAGTGCATGCGCTACTGTCTCTGCGGTTCCATTGGCTAACGGGACAGCCTCTGGAAATCTCGTGAATCGGTCGATGATCGTTAGGCATCGATTGAAGCCTCTTGACGATTTTAGAGACACCGAGTCGATGTGTATGTGCTCGAATCGCTCAGTTGGAGGTTGAAAACTGGCGATCGGCGATGACACGCGTCTCTGAATTTTGTTTTTCTGACAGTCGATGCAAGATTTCGCCCATTCACGGCAATCCTTATTTATCGACGGCCAGACGTATCGTTTGGAGACGATTTTTAGCGATCCTTTGATTCCAGGGTGAGCGAGCGTGTGTAGCGAGTCGAACACTTTTCTTCTCAGCGGTCCTGGAACGTATGGACGCACTGTACCTGACGCAGTGTCACAATAGAGTGCAGGTCCATTATCAAGTTGAATCGTTTTTAAATTCAAAGCAGTTTTTTGACGTAACAACTGCTGAAGCTCATCGTCGGTTTGTTGAGCGTCGGCAAGTTCTTGCGACGTGATAGCAGTAGATACTGCTTCGACACGTAACAATGTGTCAGCGTCAATATTGTCGTTACCCGACACATGTCGGATATCGGTGGTAAATTGACCGATGAAATCGAGTCGACGAAATTGCCAAGGCGATGCTCTTTCGGTGCGCTGTTTGTAAGCGTGCTGAAGCGGCTTGTGATCAGTGTAGATCGTAACGTGCCGGCCTTCGAATATGTACCGAAAGTGTTTAACAGCCTCGTAGATAGCGTTCAATTCGCGGTCGTACGTCGACAATTTTTGGATCGACGGGGGCACTTTTCGGCTGAAAAATGCCAGTGGTTGCCAGTTGTTATCCACTTTCTGTTGTAAAACGGCTCCAATACCGATTTCGGATGCGTCGGTGGATATTGCCCAGTCAGCATCGATTTTAGGGTGTACCAAGAGAGTAGCATCCGCGAGAGCGCGTTTAGCTGACTTAAAAGACTCTTCAAGTTCGGTTGTCCAGTTGGGGGATGAGAGCCTTTGACTTTAGGTCCTTCTAAGACTTTGTTGAGCGGTGCTAGAATTTCTGCAGCGTTCTTAATGAACTTTCTGTAGAAATTCACTGTGCCGAGGAATCGACGAAGAGATTTTACGGTTGTAGGGGGCTCGAAATTGACAATAGCCTCGACCTTTTCCGGTAACGGCTTAATTCCATCTTTGGTGATGACATGGCCGAGAAATTTCACTTTCGGTAGACCAAACTGGCATTTTGGTACGTTGATTACCAATCCGTATTCACGGAGACGCTCGAATAAAGTTTTCAGGTGCTCCATGTGTTGCTTCTCGTCGGTAGATGCGATTAAAATATCGTCAACATATGAAAAGACGAATTCGAGGTCACGAGTGACCTCGTCAATAAATCGTTGAAACGTTTGAGCGGCGTTTTTAAGCCCAAACGTCATGAATCGGAACTCGAACAGTCCGAACGGTGTAATTATCGCCGTTTTCGGCACATCTTCCGGTGAAACGGGTATTTGCAAAAATGCTTTCGCAAAATCGACGACTGAAAATATATTTTTACCGTGTAAAAATGCTGCAAAGTCGTCAGGATAACGCAGCGAGTATTTATCGATCAAGGTGCGCTCGTTGAGTGGTCGGTAATCACCGCACGGCCTCCATTCTCCGGACTTCTTCTGTGCCAAATGAAGCGGTGAAGCCCAGGCGCTGTTGGAAGGTCTGCAAATACCATCTTCGATCATTTTGCGGAATTCTGCTTGTGCAATTTTAAGCTTGTCTGAAGCCAGGCGTCTTGCTTTGCACGAAACTGGCGGTCCAGGTGACGTTCGAATATGATTCACCGTCGAATGTTTTTTTGTTTGACGCTGCGTAGCGTCAGGTCGTGTAATATCGGCAAATTCTCTCAATAATTCCATGTACGCAGAATTAACTTCCACTGCTTTAATGTTTGTTTCTGCCGATGTTGTGTGAGAATTTCCGGGTGTCAATAAACCGGTGATGCCATCACGAAGGCATTTTCGTTTTAGGTCGACTAATAAGTCATAATGACTTAAGAAGTCTGCACCTATAATCGGTTTAGTGACGTCAGCAATGATAAAATTCCATGAGAAATCACGGCGAAGTCCAAGGTTCAATGTAAGCGATTTCAAACCATAGGTTTAAATAATCGAGCCGTTTGCGGCATACAGTTGGTAACCTATGGGTCTACTGCTTGATTTCAGCCAGCCACGTGGAAAGACGGACAAATCGAAGCCGGAATCGACAAGATATTCCGTTCCTGTAGTTCGGTCTCGGATAAACAGGCGGCGAGAAATCGATTGAGAATGATTAGCCGCCTCTACTGATTCTCGTTTGCGTTTCCCTGCCATTTGCAGCCGGGAGCGCACGATCGGGCATTTTTACCATGCTTAAAATGATACCAGCAATAGTCGAATTTTTTCACTTTCCGAGGATGATGGTGTGCTCTGGATCGTGTGTTCGGAATTTTCTCCTGAGCTAGCATTTCGCTGACCGCGGCAGTCAATAGTGCAAGTTGTTTACGCAAAGCAGCGATTTCCTCTGCGGCGGATGCGTACATTTTGAAATATAAAATATAAAAATAATATTCCAAATAATAATGATATCACCAGCACTTAAAATTATTTTATTTTCTTATCACTCTCAGTTTCCGAGACTGACATCACCCGTCAACAATGTCTTTAATTCGGTACTGTGCTACCGAAAGATTATTGATGACGCACGGCTCAGAAATGTGCAGCCGGTTTATCGTCTTAATCCTCTCTGGTATTTCCGATGACGGAAGAAAAATTATACGCGACAATGCACGAAAATTAATTACAATTTTTTATTACAGCTCGCAAAAACTTTTACCGCTATTCGATTTGCACTAAAGGTCCCTCGAATCAACACTGATGCGGCATAACGTCCATAAGATGCCCAGCAATGCACCAGCGGTGATAAAAGAATAAAAACCGCACAATGATGAAAAAAAAATCACTGCACTAATTAATTCAAAAATAAATTCACACAAAAATAACTGTGAATAAAAATCGCGGTGTCGGGTTAATCGGCAACGCGACAAAATATTCGCGGCAAAACGACACGAGAACTCGCGAGATTTTATACACTGTGTAATACACGTGTTTGACGCTTCCCTTAAAAAGAGATCACGTCGGGGTCACCAATTTAGTGGTTGAGGGTAAAATTTCACTATATTAAAATAAATTATTTAAACCAACTAATAATGTTAAATAAATGTTTTATTTAACCAACGTAATTAACACAGTAAAAGAAAGTAAAGTATACAAAATATGAAAATGCTTGAACGCGTGTTCGCAGCTCAGCGGTGTATCTCGTAATTAACTAGTGTCTCTACGAATGAGGTAGAGACGGAATATGAAAAAATCGATCTTCGGCGTAGAGTGCCGAAAGTGATCGATCGTAATTATTCTAGCAACGCTACATATATATATATATAGGTGAATATGTATATATAGGTACGAATATATTGTATACACACAATCCATTCGTACGCTGCCCCGTAGGATACCCTATGCACTCAAAAGTGAAAGTTGTGCACCTAAAACGTAACGAGGTCATTCGTTGAGTAGATTTTACACCTCATATTTTTTCCATACCGGGGGCCTTCTATGAAAATCGATTCTTAAGGAGTAAACTTCAAAAAATTTTTGTAGAATATAAAATGGGTAACATAATCAACAAATGTTATGTGCCTGATGTGTGGATAAACAGCCACTCACACTTTCTCATTTATGAGGAAATAGATCGTGAGGTTGAGATGTGTACATCCACTGAATATGCGTTCATGAAATGTGAGGGTTTCATGGATCACATTTTCACGATTGATGGTGAAAATCCTGCGCAGCTGACCTGGGTTAATAATCATTGGTGGTTTCGATTATCGAGTGGATCTCATGACCCAACTGATGAACCTTCACTTAACGAGTATACGCTTGTTGATGAGTGCGCAATCGAGTTTTAGTGGAATCAGGTGATGCTGCTACCACCAACAGTTGGACTACCTCCATCATCAATAACAGGTAGATTAATGGAATCAGCTGGATGCTTCGACATAGATGAATCATCGATGGATAGTATCATCACCAAAGTGATGAATGAAGCAACTTATCAGCCTGATATTAATGCGCTGCTAGACTTCCCTGAGGATGACAATATTTCAGTACAGCACCAGGGGCCAGCTCCATTAGTATATGGGGGTAAGCCAGGTTGGTTTGTCCATCAACCACCACTGGAATCATCAGAAGTCTCCTCAGACTCAACTTATGATGGTAGTATTATTATTATTATTATTATTATTATTATTATTATTATTATTATTATTATTATTATTATTATGATTATTATTATTATTATTATTATTATTATTATTATTATTATTATTATTGTTATTATTATTATTATTATGATTATGATTATTATTATGATTATTATTATTATTATTATTATTATTATTATTATGATTATGATTATTATTATGATTATTATTATTATTATTATTATTATTATTATTATGATTATTATTATTATTATTATTATGATTATTATTATTATTATTATTATTATTATTATTATTATTATTATTATTATTATTATTATTATTATTATTATTATTATGATTATTTCTTTTTTTAGTTAAATGCTCAGGGGGTTATCCCCGGTAGTCCAACTCTACCGAGGGCCTCACCTGAGCGCAAAATCGTTACTGCTGCGATGCTTCATCAACAAGATGATCAGCATGCGCAGCAAGCCAAGTTTCGTTGCCTTAGGAGACAGAGGGATCCGAGTATCACAGCCTTTTGCATCCGCGATGCCAAAAACTCAACTTGCGATAAACAAGTTGGGATTTTAGCCAATGCAGACACAAAAGACTGTTTCATCCCTCCTAGGACGCCAACAATAAGTACGACAAGCTTGACACGGTAGCCTGGGTAAAGTTTGCCAATTTCAAACAGGAGATCCTGATATATTTCGTGTTTGTGCTCCCCTTTTACCGTGATGTTATACTCAGCCGGAGCTGAGAACTCAATAACATAAATGTTACGAGCGGTTTTATCGAAGAGCACAATATCAGGTTTATTATGATCGATTTTCCGCGTTGTTGCGAATGGCACGTTCCAATAAATACGGCAACGGTCATTCTCAACAACTTGCGGAATATCTCCTGGCAGGTAAGGCAGCACTGGTGTTTTATCGATACCGTGCGTGTGTCGAGGATGGTAATAAAGTACTCGCAGAGCAGCATTGTGACGCCGTACGTATGCATTTCTTGCCAGCACAGGACATGCAAACAAAAGATGCATAAGCGTCTCAGGATGTTGCTTACACACCCTACACAATGTGTCGGGTAGCTGCATCTGGAGTACTTTAGCACGGTATTCGAGAGTGTTAATAACACCATCTTGGCAGGCAAAAATGTATCCTTCGGTCTCGGACATCAGGCCAGCTGACTTCAGGAAGGAAAACGTCAGCTGTGTGGACAAGCCATGATCAAGCAAGTGTTTAAAGAACACGCTGTGCATCGACTTGTCCATATGTGTGCTGAGCAGTTTTTGTTGCTCAGCGTTCCTGACGACCGTCTTAAATTCCTCCTTAGGGAGTCCAATAAGCGGGTTTACTCTTCCGAGACCGAGGGATTTTGCCGCGTAAATTGCTGCCTTATCTAAAAACGCTCCCTTACGCCTATTCTCATGACTATGAACAATTTGCATAAGGAAGTCGTCTTCATCTGCTGTGAAATTGACAACCTCGCATGTTATACCCAAAACCAAACGATCATGTAGACACTCCAAGCTCTGTAGACCTCTCCCTCCGATGTGCCGGGAAAGGTATAATCTGGTGATTGAGGATCTAGGGTGCATGCTCCGATGCATGTTCATGACTTTGCGTGTCTTGATATCGAGATCTCTGAGCTCTTTTCGGGCCCATTTGAGAACACCGAAAGAGTACAGGAGTACCGGGACAGCAAGCATGTTTGTTGCAGATACTTTGTTTTTCCCGGAAAGTTCCGATGACCAGATTTTCCGGAGTCTCCGCACATACTCGCTGCAGAGAGTCGTTTTGATTTTCGAGACGTCCTGCATAGGACTCCCGTCAATCCCTAGATATTTGTACGACTCTCCGGCGTCAAGATGGTCTATGACGCTCCCATCTACTAACTCGATATCTTCACGCACATCGGAACACTTACCCTTCACCAGATTAACGACCGCGCACTTGTCCAACCCGAAAGCCATGCCGACATCCCGTGTATACTCTCCTACGATATTCAAGGATGTCTGAAGGTGTTCCTCATCAGGAGCATACACCTTCAGATCATCCATGTAGAGTAAGTGGGTGATCGAGTATTTTCGATCATTTGGTGGACCCACTGAGTATCCACGGGTGCGGCGTAGCGCAACAGATATTGGCAGCAGTGAGATGCAAAACAGCAGAGGGCTCAGAGAATCTCCCTGAAAGACTCCTCGTTTGTACTGTACAACTTCGGTTACACGTTTGTCGTTACCACATGAAATGTGGAACCGTGTTCGCCAAAGCTGCATCGTACGCTGAATGCATCCCACTGTATCGCGATTGACCCCAAGGCATTTGAGCAAAAAGAGAATAAGCTCATGAGATGTTGAGTCGAATGCCTTGCGGTAGTCAATCCAGGCCATTGACAGGTTGCGCTGATAGTAGATCGCGTCTTGAATGACGCATCGATCCACTAACAGATTCTCTTTGCAACCTGACAGGCCCCTTTTACTGCCACGTTGTTCGTATATCTGCTGCCATACAGGGTCTATCTCCTGAAGAATGCGATTATTCAAGATTTTGGTGAAAATCTTATAAACCGCATTCAAACAGGTGATAGGCCTGTAATTTTTCGGGTAAGACAAGTCTCCTTTCTTCGGGATGAGCACGGTTCGCCCTTCTACAAGCCAGCATGGAATTGGTTCATTACCTCTGATGAACGCTTTGAAGATCCGGGCCAGATGACTATGGGTAGAAGTTAGTTTCTTCCACCAAAACAAGTTAATGCCATCTGGACCCGGAGCAGCCCAGTTCTTACCATTATTCAGAGCTGAACGAACTTCTTCCACGCTGACTTCAGGGCTCTCTTCATCAGCATTGCCGTTGCGATGTTGTCGACAAAATGCCTCGAAGTCGTTGAGAGCTGGAGTGTCGCGATTCACGTTCGGTTGATCACCGTACAACTCGGACCAGAAAGCTTCTACTCGCTCGATGGATGGGGGATCACCAGAAACAGAGGTCTTAGGTGTCAGAAAGCGTGAAAGACTTAACCGAAACAAAGAGTTATCGGTAAGCCGCTTCAGCTTTTTCTCTAGTGACTTTTTAGCAGTCACTAGAGCCCGCAACCTGTTAAGGGAACCTTCTTTGATGTTAAGAAGCTTCGCCTTATTCAGTGTGTGATGCTGATATCGTAATTGAGCCGCAATACGGCGGACTTTTAGTGTAAATGCTTTACGAGCATTTACAAAGTCAATCACACACTGAATGCGGGAGACATGTTTCCGGAGATCATCAATCTTCAGTGATAGCTGTCCAATGCGCCCTCTCATCTTAGCCTCAGGAGAAGAAACATTTCTCCTCGCTGGAGGTAAGAGTGAGGAAGCAGCACCATAGACAGCTTGATTGATGATGAGCAAAGTAGAGTCTTCCCGAATCCGAGCAGACAGTTCGTGGTTTTCCGTGTCAAGTAGATGTTTTGGGTAGTGTGTCTTTCTAGAGACACACACTTGCCGTGTGTCAAATTCATTGTTGGTGTCTTCGGAAGAACGGCGTCTCTCCTGATGTAGCTGTGCTGGAAATGACAGACGGTGAGATACCCGTCTGTTTGTCAACAGTGATCTTCGTGTACGCCGGAGATGAGAGGCATAATCACGGAGATGTTGTTGTGAGAATTGGCTATGGTTAGGGTGCATATCGCACCAAAGTGCATGCATCCTAGCCATGTAGCCTCTCCGCTCCGGTTCACTGTTATTATAGCACATCAGGAGATCGGCTCGTAATTCCTCCGTCCACCTAAATGCAGTCCGTTGGTCGCCAAGGTCGTCATCGTTCGGAATCTCGGTGCTCCGCCCAGCTAGTGGGTTGCCCTCATCCGAGAAGGGTAGGTTGTGGGGAGCACTTCTGGGTTCAGAATCGTCTTGAACTCAGGTACACTTTACATTAGGGAGTTAACCTAATTCAAAGGTTGTTGTGCGATTGGTAGGTCAGCAGATCGTAGGCTGACCTACATAGCCCACGATGCGCCACAGGGTAAACAGTGATTATTATTATTATTATTATTATTATTATTATTATTATTATTATTATTATTATTATTATTATTATTATTATTATTATTATTATTATTATTATTATTATTATTATTATTATTATTATTATTATTATTATTATTATTATTATTATTATTATTATTATTATTATTATTATTATTATTATTATTATTATTATTATTATTATTATTATTATTATTATTATTATTATTATTATTATTATTATTATTATTATTATTATTATTATTATTATTATTATTATTATTATTATTATTATTATTATTATTATTATTATTATTATTATTATTATTATTATTATTATTATTATTATTATTATTATTATTATTATTATTATTATTATTATTATTATTATTATTATTATTATTATTATTATTATTATTATTATTATTATTATTATTATTATTATTATTATTATTATTATTATTATTATTATTATTATTATTATTATTATTATTATTATTATTATTATTATTATTATTATTATTATTATTATTATTATTATTATTATTATTATTATTATTATTATTATTATTATTATTATTATTATTATTATTATTATTATTATTATTATTATTATTATTATTATTATTATTATTATTATTATTATTATTATTATTATTATTATTATTATTATTATTATTATTATTATTATTATTATTATTATTATTATTATTATTATTATTATTATTATTATTATTATTATTATTATTATTATTATTATTATTATTATTATTATTATTATTATTATTATTATTATTATTATTATTATTATTATTATTATTATTATTATTATTATTATTATTATTATTATTATTATTATTATTTATTAAAAACAATAAGCTACAATTTGATAGATATTTTAACAAATTTAAAAGACTAATTTACTGTCTTAAACGTAAAGTCTTAAATTTAGAAATTAAAGAATGTTATGATAAAATTAACAATATACGTAAACAGATAGATAATGTTGATCGTCTGTTGTACAGACAATTAAATCACAGGTTAACTTACAATAGTATAATAACTAGGATTAAAATTATTAACGATAAAAAGACAATAGCTAATAACAGAAATATTAATAACAAAATTTCAATTCTATTAAATTCATGTAATAACAGTAATAATAATATTAACAACATTAACGTAACGACTAGTACTAACAACAACGTTCAAGACAATAATCAACAAAACATTCTAAAAAATAATTGGCTGATCAATAAATCTAGCAAAATCATTCCAGATAACATTAAATCGACATTACAGTTAGGCCAAAAACATTGCATTCCATATACAAATAAAACCTTCCCGACATTTGATTTCATTGCAGATTTCGAAAAAAACATATACTTAATAGATGAAGATAAAAGAGAAAGAGAAAGAAATAAATTCATACAGACACTAACTAGCACTAAAAACAATCTTAATAATAACACTAATAACAGTAATGCCGAGGTAATGTTACTAAAAAACTATCTAACAAATAATCCAGATATTATGGTAACCAGAGCAGATAAAGGAAATATTACAGTCATATTAGACAAAGTAGAATACAATAACAAAGTAACTGAATTATTAGAAGATAAAACATTTTATGAAAAAGTTAGAACTATAGATTACAACAGATCATTACAGACTAAAAATAATGAATTAGTAAATAAATGGCTAAGATTAGGACATATTGACAAAGACACTAAAGACTACCTAGTTACACACAATAGCACACTTCCTAGAGCATATGCTCTACCAAAAATCCACAAACCAAACATGCCTTTTCGTATTATTATATCATCAATAAATTCTCCGACATATTATCTTAACAAGTGGTATACAAACATTCTCAAACACACTAGAAAAAAACAACCATCCGATGTAAAAAATAGCTTCGAATTCAAAAAAGAAATAGATAAAATAGACAATATTCCAGATGACTACATCCTAGTATCACTAGATGTAGTTTCATTATTTACAAATCTTCCATTAAAGTTAGTTAAAGCCATTTTAAGAAAAAACTGGGACAACATTTCTAAGCACACTAAATTACCGAAAACACATTTTTTTAACGGGTTGGATTTATGTTTGGATAACACTTACTTCACTTTTCAAAATACAATTTATAAACAAAAATTCGGTTCGCCAATGGGTGCTCCGATTTCACCAATATTAGCTGATTACATAATGGACCATTTAGTAGAAGACAGATTAAACCAGATTACATTCGATATTCCCTTTTTTAAAAGATATGTGGATGACATTTGCACTTGCATTCCAAAAAACAAAGTCGATAATTTCCTCACAACCTTCAATAGTTATAAAGAAAAATCACTACAGTTTACAATAGAAATAGAAAACAATAATGAAATTAGCTTTTTAGATATGAAATTAATTAGATCTGGTAATAAAATAATAACAGATTGGTATAGAAAACCGACTTGGTCGGGACGATATATTAATTTTAATTCAAATCATCCACTATCACAAAAAATTGGAATCATCTATCATTTGGTTGATAAAATCTTCTACTTAAGTGACAAACAGTTTAACAATAAAAATTTAGAATTCATAAAAACAGTATTAATAAATAATGATTATCCGGCAGAATTTATTTCGAAAAATATTGACAAGAGATGGAAACATTTAACAAAAAAATTAAATAACAAACATACACAAAAAATAAATAAAAATTTAGATTATACAAAAACAATTAGTTTTAATTACAATTTATCAACAAATAGACTAATAAAACAAACATTCGGTAAATATAATATTCCGGTCGCATTCAGAAATAAAAACAATTTATCAAAATACTATTATGATGGTAAAGATAAAATTGATAGAGATTTAAAATCAGGACTTATATATAAAATAGACTGTTTGGGTTGCAATTCTTGTTATATTGGACAGACAAGCAGGTGGATAAAAAGTAGAGTATTAGAACATAAAGCCGACATAAAAAAATCAAGCCATTTACATACACAATTAACTATTCACAGATTAGATTATGATCACAATTTTGATTTTGACAATTATAAAATTCTTAGCATTGAAAATAATTATAGTAAAAGAAAAGTATTAGAAAGTATATATCTTGAAAAACATAAGAATACCATAGTAAACAAAAGAAAAGACACAGAACATCTAAACTGCAATTATTCATCACTAATAAACAACTCACATAGATAACTTACTTACAACACTAAACATTACCATAGAAATAGACATCTCATAACAATAGATAAAATAACAAACGATGTTACCGACAACAGATTAAGTTAATGGTGGGGACATGAAATGACAATTAGCGTCAGAGTGATGGCACATTATCGGATGCTCAGTTGAACGTATATCCATTCAGATATGCGTGCAATCATTTGCGTTGGTACTGTGTTTGAGTTCACGTTGTTGTCACGACAGTCCACATTATTTATTTAATTTTTTGGCAACTACTTTAAAATTAATTAAAATAATTATTGTCATACTAAAAATGAATAAAACAACTTGTCGTTTTATTAAAATACCGATAAAGATAGTAAATATTAAAAGACAGCAATAATTATACAACTAAAAATACAACCTACAAATTTAACACGTGCTACATTAACTTTATATACAGACTTAAAAATTTGACTTTCACACTATTTGTAAGTAAACTAATCTTATTTACAATTGTTAATCATTATATCATAAATGTTATTTAATTTAAAATCGATTTTAAGTATCATATTGACATTGTTAAAAATTAGTATTTATAAAACTTTATATAATTATTTATTATTTAGAAAATATGGGTCTGAAGATGTTAACAAAGTTTAACGAAACGTTACCTAACAATTAAATAAAGAAAGTCAATTAACAAGATCAGGAAAGCCGTAATCCCTTCATTTCAATAATTATTATTATTATTATTATTATTATTATTATTATTATTATTATTATTATTATTATTATTATTATTATTATTATTATTATTATTATTATTATTATTATTATTATTATTATTATTATTATTATTATTATTATTATTATTATTATTATTATTATTATTATTATTATTATTATTATTATTATTATTATTATTATTATTATTATTATTATTATTATTATTATTATTATTATTATTATTATTATTATTATTATTATTATTATTATTATTATTATTATTATTATTATTATTATTATTATTATTATTATTATTATTATTATTATTATTATTATTATTATTATTATTATTATTATTATTATTATTATTATTATTATTATTATTATTATTATTATTATTATTATTATTATTATTATTATTATTATTATTATTATTATTATTATTATTATTATTATTATTATTATTATTATTATTATTATTATTATTATTATTATTATTATTATTATTATTATTATTATTATTATTATTATTATTATTATTATTATTATTATTATTATTATTATTATTATTATTATTATTATTATTATTATTATTATTATTATTATTATTATTATTATTATTATTATTATTATTATTATTATTATTATTATTATTATTATTATTATTATTATTATTATTATTATTATTATTATTATTATTATTATTATTATTATTATTATTATTATTATTATTATTATTATTATTATTATTATTATTATTATTATTATTATTATTATTATTATTATTATTATTATTATTATTATTATTATTATTATTATTATTATTATTATTATTATTATTATTATTATTATTATTATTATTATTATTATTATTATTATTATTATTATTATTATTATTATTATTATTATTATTATTATTATTATTATTATTATTATTATTATTATTATTATTATTATTATTATTATTATTATTATTATTATTATTATTATTATTATTATTATTATTATTTTCATTATTATTATTATTATTATTATTATTATCATTATTATTATTATTATTATTATTATTATTATTATTATTATTATTATTATCATCAGTTCTGTTCTTTCACAAAAAATTCAAATTTATTATATTTCCCACCAAGATATCGAATAAATAAGTTTTGTTCTTCAACAATTTCATTCAAAGATGGTAAAAGTGTTGAATCCTCTCGACTGGCTGTAGTAGCACGTTTTGGCAGATAAACAGAAAACTAATTGTCTAGCGATGCTACAATGCTGTCACCAAGTTTGTGTTAATTAATTTCAATTTAGTGACCTGGTATTCACCATTGACATTTAATTCACCCATTTGCTTTTTAGGTAGGATGGCTTTCAAGGTTGTGGTTCCATTCATTTTTGTGAAATGCATTTTGCCGACTGTTGAAATTTAAAACATTTTCAATGATATCATAATTCAAATTAACAAAATTAATAGATAATACCTACAAATTAAATTTTTTTTCCAAACTGCTTTGAACAACACATAAGCACTTCAACACACAAGGTTTATAATAACTTTTTTTCATGTCTAACTTCACACTAATACTTTGGAGAACACTGGAGAGCTGATGGAGAACTGTAATGATTCAGAGTGAAAAACACTCTTTATAATACGAATTCCCACTACGATTTTGGTGAAAAATGAGGGAAAAATCGATATAAGTGTAAATTTTCAGAAAACAAATGATTCATTTGTTATAAACAAAAAAGTAAAAGTTTCTAATGATAAGATAAGGTTAAACAAAGGTTAATAAGTAAAAATTACGTCATTTGTTATAAAAAAATAACCCCCTATCCTTCCACATATCTTAAAAATTAATCTTGAAAACATTTAAACAATATGATAATAGCATACGTCATTTTTCCCACCTAAATTATGAAAAATTCCCCCCACTCCAACGCCCTCTACATCCTTATTCATGAGCCATATCAACCCCCCACTCAATATCCCTACACACCCAAGCAGTGCCCTCCATATCCACAATATCAATCCCATACTCCCGACCCCATAGTCCAGGCCTCAAAACCTACAATATCAATCTCATATCCCCTTCCCAATCCCACGTCCCCCTCCCTCAGGCCCACTCCCCACCAAATCGACTAAAAAATGCTACTAGTGACCTCTCTCGGATACCGGTTTAGAAGATCAACAGAAAGCGCTAATAGCGCCCCCTAGCTCAACTGTCGGTATAGAAGATCAACAGAAAGCGATTCTAGCGCCCCCTATCTTGACTGTCGGTATGGAGGATTCCCCCAGCCCCCACTTATTCACGATGGTATTGCAGATCTCTGTTCTGAGAGGGGAACCATCCCTTTTTATCTACTAGCTAAGGAATATGCAAAGAAAATTTCATTTAGATCGGTGCAGAATTGTGGACGCGATCGTGGGAGAACCGCGCGTTATATCGTATACATATATATACATATAAATACATATATAAACTTTTTCACCGATAGTATTTTTGGAACTCACTTGACTCAAATAGATAGAAAATGTTAAAATTTTTGTGAAGTTGCGTCATGAGGACAAATATAACAGTTAGATTTTTATAAAATCTACTAATTATTTATTTATTTTTTATTTACGCAGTATTTTTTTTTCTTTCATATTAATACAAGTTACACTTTTTGAGCGTGGTGACCGATAAAAAAACAAATTTTTTTCTTTTATTGAATAAATAAGAAGTTAATACCGTTTAAAATATTTTAATGACCTTCCAATACATGTAGGTTATTCAGGAATTTTTATCATTGAAACTATAGGTTTATGGTAACTGAAATAAGAAACATAAGTTTTTGACTTGATATCCTCTAAATATCTGGAACATACCGCGTCAATGGTGGTCCCATATTTTTTTGTGGATTCTTGTGGATCACTATTCATTTTCAAATCCAATTTTTCCAAAAGAAATGTTGTCGACCGCTTTAATTTTTTATCAGGGAAGTTGATCCATCGATATTTTAACTATCGATGTTTTTTTTCTCAAGTATCGATATTTTCTATCGATATTTTTTGGACAAGATATATCGCTACTCGATAATAAGAAACTAAAACTATCGATGTTACGATATCGATGTTCTTTTCAATATCGACCATCTCTAAAGTGTGGCGTTATAAAAATATAATAGATACCTATACAGCTATATCGCGTGCCAAACGTATAAGAGTGCCTTGTTACAGGTTAGCTAAAAGGGCGCATAAAATAATTTTTTTTTGCCATTAGCTTTGAAATTTTTCGAAACGCCAAGATCTGCAAAAAAAAAAAATTTTAACATCTTTGAGCTAAAAGGGCGTACCTCAAGACATACGCCCTTTTAGCTTTCGAAAAGTAGCGCCTAAAGCTGAAAGGGCGCATAAAAAAAATTCACGTTTTAATACAAAATACTGACAAATAGTTCCACAAGACAAGTTAGATGAAAAAACAGTCTCTTGCACTTTTTTTTTCAAAATTTCTTAAAAATAAAATTATTAAAAAAAAAAAAAAAAAAAAAGTATCAAATTTTTTATTAAATAAAAAATTTTCATAACGATTATAAAAAATAAAAATATACTGACTTTTTCTTCAATTAGTATTTTGGATTATGGATCCGTCATAAATCAGAATAATATGAAAAAAAAAAAAAAAAAAAAAAAAAAATCCAAGGTACTTAATAATAAAGAAATTATTATTTTTCTACACAGAAAAAATGAATTTCTTGGCACAAGAAGTATTTTTTATTATGAATTAAAGAAAAAAATTTTCTTGGCTCAAGAAATCCTTTTTTTCTGTGTAGACATATTTTCAACTTTAATATTGAAAGAAAGTATTAGTTAGAACATATCTTTATGACTGCAGCATTTTTTTTTTTTATTTTGAGTCTTCGGTCAAGCTTTTTAATGAATTTTTCAGAAAAAAAATTTATACGCCCTTTTAGCTTTTGGTCACAAAATTTGCAAATTCCTAAAGCTAAAAAGGCGCATAATTAAAGACGTACGCCTTTTTATCCTTGGGAAAATAATGTTGAATTTTCAAGCGTAGAAATTGCTTACTAATCAATTGGCGATAAAAAATAAATTTATGCGCCCTTTTACCTTTTGGCATGCAATATACTTTCTCCCAAGCAGCTGCTTACGTATTCGTCTGATTTCGGAGCAGCTCGTCTCGATTCGTACGAGCTTCGTACAGTCGTACCATATACATACACATTAAGCGAACGCTCGGCCGAGCTACATGATAGGCGATGTCGGGGGCGTTAGGGTTTATTTTTGTTACGGAATTTCTCGATTCGGTTGCCGCGCTCAAAGCCCGCGATATAAGCTATGCAATAGCTTAAAAACGAAAATAATGACTTTCAAAAATGCTGGTAAAACGAAAAAATGAGTGAGATTTATACCACGTATGAAGATACCAACCTAGAAGTGGTTAACACCTACAACTACCTTGGTATTCGGCTATCATCAACAACATTAGGTAGTTTAGTGTCTGTGTCGGCCCGGTCGAAAGCAAGTGTCGCATCAGCGGCTGGATTGGGAATTTTATTTAGATCTCAATGCTAAAACTGGGAGGCTTACATGAGCCTGTATTACAACATGGTCACCTCGATAATACTATATGCTTTCCCAGCTTGGGGTTTAAAGTATTGTGATGAACTAGAAAAAATCGAGGTCGAATTTTTTAAGAAAGCACTACATCTTTTAAGAAGCACACCAGGCTGGGTAATCCGTCTCGAGCTAAATATTCCGCCTTATAAATATCAAGCACTGAAAAATGTATGGTCCTGGTTTTTTAACATTCTGAAGGCTGAGGAAAATTACTTGCCACAAATCTGCGTAAAACGTTTGCTCCGTCTTGCTCAAAATGGATTAGGTTCCTGTAAAAATAATTGGGTATTACAATTTGATATATTCCTGAAATCCACAGGACATGATTTTTTACTTAACAACCTTGATGTGAATGTATGGAAAAGTTATGAATCAATCTTCTTTAAAAAGTAAAAAGACCATCTGAGTCTGTGTGATTACAACAGTTATTTATAAGATCTCTAACTACAGCCAAGTCCGAGTCAGTAGACCGGTAAAGACCGAAAGACCAACTTACTTTTGTATAAGATCGATGATACTAATCAGAACTATAGTACAAATCGGATTAGGAGGAAAACATGCCTCTTGCTTCTCTCTAAATAAATCCAATTACAAGGTGTATCCAATGAAGGAATGTCAATGCTGTAGTTTCTTCAAGGAAAACTATCAAACGTATATTGTTGGAATGACCAGCCTACAAATCACTCAGATATCGTCATAGTTCACAGAACTACTAAAGGATGACAACCTACAGTTTGATGATAACTATATTTTTGTGTTATTTAATAATTTGCCAGGTGTAAAGCTATATTTAGATATCTGAATAATCGTTTTTTAACAAGAATTTTTTGTTTGAAGAATAATTTTTAATTTCTGATACTTTAAACCTGATCTCTCAATGTAATTTAATCTCATTTTTATTTATTTATATATTTTGTACAATGCTCCTCATTGTAATAAGACTTTGTTTCTTGATAAACAGAAATAAAAAAAAAAAAAAAATATCTTTATTTAATTAAAATTCATTATGTTCATTTAATTTTTAAAATAAAATATATTTAAATATTTCGTATCTTTATTTAATGAAAAATAGGAGGGTCGCCACCAGCGCTTGATTCTAACGTAACGTGCATTTTAAGCTTCTTATTCTTTTATCAATATTAAGTTTTAGAATTAAGTGTTATAATTTAAATTATTGTTTTGTGCATATTGAAAAACCTCAGTGTTGTGAAGTGCCTTAAAATAATAGTAGCCCTTATATTCAGTTTAGTTTTTTTATACGGAATTATTTTCTATGCTGAGTTTTATCTAGCAGGTTAGTTTTGCCTAGCTCTCTGTCTTGGCTTATTGCCCTGCAATTCTCTCTCTTCGATGACACCCAGTGGCATCTTTGGAGTCTTGACGGATTCAACTACTTACGCAAGGGATAACTCGGTCTGTCACGAAGAAAGCTCCTCTGAGTCGGCATTGTCACCTGTTATCACTAAAACCAGCAACAGAGGCAGGCATTCCAACTTACAAAGGCTATTGTCTAACAAATCTGACTCTGGTTCATCTATATTAAACTTTTTGGAAACAAAAAGGAAGAGGGATCCTGAAGAGCTAAACAAGAATACTGGAAGTCCGGCAACTAAAAAAAATAATCATTTATTTGTTACCACTGCTCTCTCTGGAACTGACAATTTTTGCGACGCTGACATAGGAAAAATTTTGCAGGAACTCACGGAAATGAGGCAGGACCAGGCCCGAAAACATGCGGAACTTATGACGAAAATGGAAGAGAACTTCAAAACAAATTCGACAGCTTTTGAAGAGTTCGAGAAGAAGTTTGAAGTCCTAAGTAAAGAACTAAAGGACACGCAAATTGGCTTTGGTAATCATATTTCTGTGCTAGAGCAGAACACTGTTAAAGTCTACGATATTGAGGATATCAAAAGGTCAATTGCTTCTAGTATTGCAGTTGACTCTCTTCAGGCAAACCAGCTGAAACTCCTCTCTAACTGACTTGAATCGCTTGAAAGAGAGAACAAAAAAACGAAGATTACAATCACTGGACTTTCTTTCAAGTCTAACAATCACTACGAAGAGACCAAGCAATTCCTAAAAGAAAAATTTGGAGTTACGAGTTCCAATTATAACGTAAACTGTTTTTATTTTCACGACGGAGATGCTAATAAAATCCGGAGTCGTATGTGGTCGCCTACGAGTAATAAAAATTATAACCAAAAATAATAAATATAACTGAAAATAATAAATAATTATAAACAAAATATTGGTGTGCCTGGACCAGCTCCTCAGGCTGGGTTAGTGCACGAGGGCGCCAGCTGGTTTTTACAAAACGGACAAAAACAATAACAAATCAGGAGGGAGATCACGGGACAAAATCTTGAGCGAGAACGTATGCACCAAATGGGATGACAACCAAATAAATATATAATGAACAATAATAATAATAAGGAATAATTACAACTGATTATATCCAGGAAACAAATAAATGATTATTGGCTATCACTGGATTCATTTTTCTACATTATTTAATTAGAATATATTTATAATCGTAATAAATGATTACAATACCAAATATCAATTTACTATTATTAATTGTGATAAATTTTTATTAAATTGAAATATGCTCATAGAAGCCAAATAATAATAATAATCAAATCAATTTAAAAAATATTATTAAATTATCCACTAGGGAAATCAAATTACAAATTACAAATTTTTACTCAATATAATTAATATAGATTGTAAACAAATAAACTAATACTAATATTTTTCTTTATTTTATATTATTTACTCTGGGGAGAAAAAGACGCGGGTACTCAATACATATTTGGCAACACTGGGTTGCATACCATTAAATTACAAAATAAATTTTACCCAGAGAAATAATATTTTAAATACTGTTGTAAGACAAGGAGCTACATACGCTCTCCTTGTCTAATCTCCTAAGGAATTATCTCGACGCGTCTCAGTACATATGCACCCAACGCTGTGACGTACACCGAATATATTCAACTTATTACAAAAAAATAACTCCGGTTCAATTATTTATCAAACAGATACCGCGATCGACTCTACTGAAGGACCAGCAATAGCCATGACAGACAATGATGACACAATTGACTGACCGGTGTTGACAACAATTTACTTCTGAAGTCGTTCAATAATAAATATCACATAAACTGTGTTTTTACTTTATATAACAAAATACTAATTATTCAAATTGAAAAAACTTTAACGATTTCAATTATATTAGTAAGGCACCTGGGCCAGAACAATTTACTCAAAAATAATCACGGACAACAACACGTCATATCTTTACAAAAACCCGGTCCTCTCTGATTATATTTTTCGTTGATTTTTCCGAGGGAGGGTAATCACTCACGTGCTATCCCCTCTCATGACCTCGGACCCGAAATTATTAATTAAAATAAAATATATAAATCCATTAAACGACCTGAGTTATGTCATCCTAATAAATTAAATGATATTCTCCATTTATGAACATAATCATAATAATTTTTAACCCTTTAAACAATAAAATAATAATTATTTCGGTGTATTACGTGGTAGGAGAAAAATATTGAATTTTATCCCCACTATATCGACTTACTCTCCCTTCGGTCGATATTTATATGGATGCTCTACACACACGTGTGCTACTGACTGAAATGAAAATATCGATTAAGTACATAGTATTCAGAATAATTATCAAAACATGTATATAAACATAATAAACATAATATCTATAAATTCATAATTGAATAATTCATAAAAATAGTATAAATATTTGAATAATAATAAATTATTACAAATAAATGCGCTTCATATCAGCTAGGAGGTGTTGTTAAATTCACGGAGAGATGGAAACGCGCGTGCAGTGATTCACGCTTGAATCGCTACGTGACGCAATGTTTCCATTGAAGAGTACAACAAATGAGTCATCGTCGATCTATTCAACCCTTCTCTGAAAGCGGATATTCTAAAAATGAAAAAAGCCAAGTTAATTGGTAAAAATATCTTTGTTGACTCGGATCACACTCCTAAAGAACGAACTATAGATTGGAATAATACACAATTTATTAAAAATAACTCCCCGCAGAGCAGTAAGATCACCAGAAATGGAAATAGAGTTGTAATTGATAACCTAGAATACACATGGAGTGATAAGGAAAGCTCATTGGTATTATAGCACTGAGGAGTTCCCTCTGGTCGTCATAACATTAATCAAGACAAGATAACTCAATAGCTAGAACCTCACCCTGCAAAAACAATAGATATCACTTTCTGGAACTTGCACGGCCTAGCAAATCTCAAAGGATGCTCGATGATCAATTCTTACGATATATTTGCTACCTGCGAAACTTGGTGCACCTGTCCTCCAACTACGCCTCCTACCTCGCTATCAATCTATAATACTTTCTGGGTTAATGCTCTCAGGGAATATGCTATAGGTCACGTCAGCGGTGGTTTACTTACAGCGATTAGCAAAGAATACGCCTCAACAGTACTGGATATTTTTCCCTGGTGGATTTTGAACAAAGTATCCTTTGGATCGACGATTTTAATTATTGGGTCAGTTTACTTCCGCAAATGCTTAAGCATAAATTATCTCCTGGATTTATTGCAGGACACAATTGATAAGATTAAAGTTGCTCATATTTATGATACCTTCATACTTGGAGGCGATACAAATGCAAGAGTTGGTTCACTAAACCCTTGGCCGGAAGAAGTTTTCATGGGCTCCGCTCTCCACGACTCAATGACAAGCAGCGATGAATCCATCTGTGATAGGGACCGTCGACTCATGGATTTTATGCTGGAAAATGATTTTGTGCTACTAAATGGCAGGACACCTAATGACGCACCGGCGCAACCTACTTTTGATAGTGCTGGGACCTCCATCATCGACAGTATGGATCGATTTGAATGCATTACACCGTGTAGTAGACCTAGAGGTCGTTTCAGAATTATCCTTATCAGATCATAGGCCTGTAAACTTGAAAATTGTAGTGGAGGTTGAAAATATTGAAACATGCACTAGCGGGAAGCCACTTACACCCTCACCTAGGATTAAGTGGTCTGACAATGCAAAGGATGAATTTAGGTACTACCTGGGCAATTGTTGAAATCCAAAAAATTTGAAGTTTCGGAAGACGTGTTACAAGGGGAGGCATTGAGCCCGGATCTATTCCTGCTATATCTATATGACATAGAATTATTTTTCAGGGAGAAAGGCCTTAGAGGTCTCGACATCAATGGTGTTAGTGATCTCTTAATGCTACTCCTTGCCGCCGACATGGTTATTTTATCCGCTTCTCTAGTCGAGTTAAAAGGTAAGCTCAAAGTTCTTAAAGAATACTGTGACCTAAATGGTCTCACTGTCAACAGTGCGAAGACGGATATAGTTACCTTTAGAGCCGGCGGTAGGCACAAGGAACACCCTAAGCATTTCAGAAGATACAAAGGTAGTAGCATCAACATAGTAAAAACTTAGTCCTATTTGGGCGTGAAGATCTCCTCCTCCACTATGGGGCTCACAGCGCTACAGTCAGCTGCCAATAAAGCCAAGTGTGCAATTGGAACTACCGTAGCCCTTCTGGCAAGGGCCAAATGTGACTCCTTGAAAGTCTGCACAAAACTATTCGACTCTTTGGTTACCTCAGTATTCTTATATGCGTTCCCAGCCTGGGGACTTTGGTACCAAAATTCGCTGAAGACAGTCCAGACCCAATTCTACAAGCGAATCTACAATCTTCCACGCAATACTCCAGATTGTGTTCTCCGCTTGCAATTCGGGCTCACGCCCGTGGCATAGAAAGCTATGCACTTACTGTGGAACTAGACACTAAAAACACTCAAAAGCGAAGAGTCCTCGTTAAGTAAAATTTGTCTTATACGTCTCTTCCAACTCGCAAAGTCGTCACCTCTTACACAGACATTTAACTGGGCGTCTCAACTCAGAGAATTTTTAGCTAAATGTGACTGTGTGGAGCTAATGGATTCTTTGGATCCCTCCCTGTAGAAAGCGAAAACTAACAACATTTTCACCAAGTATCGGAATATGCTTTTAAACAGGGATCTGGATTCAGTGAGACTCTCCAAATCATTAGAATTCAGCATCCAGAGGCCTCTGCAACTCACTCCAGCCAAGTACGTGCTGGTTAGAACCTCCCTGAAAATCAAACGCATTTTTGCTCCTCCGGCTTGGTAATAAGTTTTACTGTCACCTATTAATCAATAGTCAGATTATACGCTTTACACCCAATACTAGCTGTCAACTCTGCAACCTGCATAATCTGGACAACATCGAGCATTTTTTATTAAGGTGCCCGCTGTTACCCACTCTACGCAACCACTATCTTGGAAGCTTACTAGACCAAGATGTGTCGCTGGCAACACTACTAAACACGACCGACACCAAGGTGATACTAGCTTTTGAGAATTTTGCTGAGAAAAGTGCGCTACTAAGAGCCTGGGCCTTAAATCTGAATTTTGTTGTTAATCTTTATTGTTCCTGCAAAGTACCACGTTCTGGTTATCATTTTTAAAACTCTGTTTTTGTACTGATTTAATTTATCAAAGAACTAGTCACAATATTCAATATTCATGTTTTAATTATTCCATTCTATTGTTAAATTGTAATTATTTTATTCATACTGGGTTCATATGTTTTAAATTATATTTTATTTTGTAAAAGAATAAATGATGTATGTGATTATTTAATCCCCTTGCTAGAAATGTTATGTAACTATTTAAAGCAATAAATAATAATAATAATAATAATAATAATAATAATAATAATAATAATAATAATAATAATAATAATAATAATAATAATAATAATAATAATAATAATAATAATAATAATAATAATAATAATAATAATAATAATAATAATAATAATAATAATAATAATAATAATAATAATAATAATAATAATAATAATAATAATAATAATAATAATAATAATAATAATAATAATAATAATAATAATAATAATAATAATAATAATAATAATAATAATAATAATAATAATAATAATAATAATAATAATAATAATAATAATAATAATAATAATAATAATAATAATAATAATAATAATAATAATAATAATAATAATAATAATAATAATAATAATAATAATAATAATAATAATAATAATAATAATAATAATAATAATAATAATAATAATAATAATAATAATAATAATAATAATAATAATAATAATAATAATAATAATAATAATAATAATAATAATAATAATAATAATAATAATAATAATAATAATAATAATAATAATAATAATAATAATAATAATAATAATAATAATAATAATAATAATAATAATAATAATAATAATAATAATAATAATAATAATAATAATAATAATAATAATAATAATAATAATAATAATAATAATAATAATAATAATAATAATAATAATAATAATAATAATAATAATAATAATAATAATAATAATAATAATAATAATAATAATAATAATAATAATAATAATAATAATAATAATAATAATAATAATAATAATAATAATAATAATAATAATAATAATAATAATAATAATAATAATAATAATAATAATAATAATAATAATAATAATAATAATAATAATAATAATAATAATAATAATAATAATAATAATAATAATAATAATAATAATAATAATAATAATAATAATAATAATAATAATAATAATAATAATAATAATAATAATAATAATAATAATAATAATAATAATAATAATAATAATAATAATAATAATAATAATAATAATAATAATAATAATAATAATAATAATAATAATAATAATAATAATAATAATAATAATAATAATAATAATAATAATAATAATAATAATAATAATAATAATAATAATAATAATAATAATAATAATAATAATAATAATAATAATAATAATAATAATAATAATAATAATAATAATAATAATAATAATAATAATAATAATAATAATAATAATAATAATAATAATAATAATAATAATAATAATAATAATAATAATAATAATAATAATAATAATAATAATAATAATAATAATAATAATAATAATAATAATAATAATAATAATAATAATAATAATAATAATAATAATAATAATAATAATAATAATAATAATAATAATAATAATAATAATAATAATAATAATAATAACAATAATAATAATAATAATAATAATAATAATAATAATAATAATAATAATAATAATAATAATAATAATAATAATAATAATAATAATAATAATAATAATAATAATGGCTTTCGGGTTGGACAAGTGCGCGGTCGTTAATCTGGTGAAGGGTAAGTGTTCCGATGTGCGTGAAGATATCGAGTTAGTAGATGGGAGCGTCATTGACCATCTTGACGCCGGAGAGTCGTACAAATATCTAGGGATTGACGGGAGTCCTATGCAGGACATCTCGAAAATCAAAACGACTCTCTGCAGCGAGTATGTGCGGAGACTCCGGAAAATCTGGTCATCAGAACTTTCCGGGAAAAACAAAGTCTCTGCAACAAACATGCTTGCTGTCCCAGTACTCCTGTACTCTTTCGGTGTTCTTAAATGGGCCCAAAAAGAGCTCAGAGATCTCGATATCAAGACACGCAAAGTCATGAACATGCATCAGAGCATGCACCCTAAATCCTCAATCACCAGATTACACCTTTCCCGGCACATCGGAGGGAGAGGTCTACAGAGCTTGGAGTGTCTACATGATCGTTTGGTTTTGGGTATAACATACGAGGTTGTCAATTTTACAGCAGATGAAGACGACTTTCTTATGCAAATCGTTCATAGTCATGAGAATAGGCGTAAGGGAGCGTTTTTATATAAGGCAGCAATTTACGCGGCAAAATCCCTCGGTCTTGGAAGAGTAAACCCGCTTATTGGACTCCCTGAGGAGGACTTTAAGACGGTCGTCAGGAACGCTGAGCAACAAAAACAGCTCAGCACACATATGGACAAGTCTATGCACAGCTTGTTCTTTAAACACGTGCGTGATCATGGCTTGTCCACACAGCTGACGTTTTCCTTCCTCAAGTCAGCTGGCCTGATGTCCGAGACCGAAGGATACATCTTTGCCTGCCAAGATGGTGTTATTAACACTCTCGAATACCGTGCTAAAGTACTCCAGATGCAGCTACCCGACACATTGTGTAGGGTGTGTAAGCAACATCCTGAGATGCTTATGCATCTTTTGTCAGCATGTCCTGTGCTGGCAAGAAATGCATACGTCCAGCGTCACAATGCTGCTCTGCGAGTACTTTATTACCATCTTCGACACACGCACGGTATCGATAAAACACCAGTGCTGCCTTACCTGCCAGGAAATATTCCGCAAGTTGTTGAGAATGACCGTTGCCGTATTTATTAAAACGTGCCATTCGCTACAACGCGGAAAATCGATCATAATAAACCTGATATTGTGCTCTTCGATAAAACCGATCGTAACATTTATGTTATTGAGTTCTCAGCTCCGGCTGAGTATAACATCACGGTAAAAGAGGAACACAAACACGAGATATATCAGGGTCTCCTGTTTGAAATTGGCAAACTTTACCCAGGCTACCGGGTCAAGCTTGTCGTACTCATTGTTGGCGTCCTAGGAGGGATGAAACAGTCTTTTGTGTCTGCATTGGCTAAAATCCCAACTTGTTTATCGCAAGTTGAGTTTTTGGCATCGCGGATGCAAAAGGCTGTAATACTCGGATCCCTCCGTCTCCTAAGGCAACGAAACTTGGCCTGCTGCGCATGCTGATCATCTTGTTGATGAAGCATCGCAGCAGTAACGATTTAGCGCTCAGGTGAGGCCCTCGGTAGAGTCGGACTACCGGGGATAACCCCCTGAGCATTTAACTAAAAAAAAATAATAATAATAATAATAATAATAATAATAATAATAATAATAATAATAATAATAATAATAATAATAATAATAATAATAATAATAATAAATGCCCACGGTGCATGTTGTGCGGCCAGCAGGGATTTTGTTTACCCTGTGGCGCATCGTGGGCTATGTAGGTCAGCCTACGATCTGCTGACCTACCAATCGCACAACAACCTTTGCATTAGGTTAACTCCCTAATGTAAAGTATACCTGAGTTCAAGACGATTCTGAACCCAGAAGTGCTCCCCACAACCTGCCCTTCTCGGATGAGGGCAACCCACTAGCTGGGCGGAGCACCGAGATTCCGAACGATGACGACCTTGGCGACCAACGGACTGCATTTAGGTGGATGGAGGAATTACGAGCCGATCTCCTGATGTGCTATAATAACAGTGAACCGGAGCGGAGAGGCTATATGGCTAGGATGCATGCACTTTGGTGCGATATGCACCCTAACCATAGCCAATTCTCACAACAACATCTCCGTGATTATGCCTCTCATCTCCGGCGTACACGAAGATCACTGTTGACAAACAGACGGGTATCTCACCGTCTGTCATTTCCAGCGCAGCTACATCAGGAGAGACGCCGTTCTTCCGAAGACACCAACAATGAATTTGACACACGGCAAGTATGTGTCTCTAGAAAGACACACTACCCAAAACATCTACTTGACACGGAAAACCACGAACTGTCTGCTCGGATTCGGGAAGACTCTACTTTGCTCATCATCAATCAAGCTGTCTATGATGCTGCTTCCTCACTCTTACCTCCAGCGAGGAGAAATGTTTCTTCTCCTGAGTCTAAGATGAGAGGGCGCATTGGACAGCTATCACTGAAGATTGATGATCTCTGGAAACATGTCTCCCGCATTCAGTGTGTGATTGACTTTGTAAATGCTCGTAAAGCATTTACACTAAAAGTCCGCCGTATTGCGGCTCAAATACGATATCAGCATCACACACTGAATAAGGCGAAGCTTCTTAACATCAAAGAAGGTTCCCTTAACAGGTTGCGGGCTCTAGTGACTGCTAAAAAGTCTCTAGAGAAAAAGCTGAAGCGGCTTACCGATAACTCTTTGTTTCGGTTAAGTCCTTCACGCTTTCTGACACCTAAGACCTCTGTTTCTGGTGATCCCCCATCCACCGAGCGAGTAGAGGCTTTCTGGTCCGAGTTGTACGGTGATCAACCGAACGTGAATCGCGACACTCCAGCTCTCAACGACTTCGAGGCATTTTGTCGACAACATCGCAACGGCAATGCTGATGAAGAGAGCCCTGAAGTCAGCGTGGAAGAAGTTCGTTCAGCTCTGAATAATGGTAAGAACTGGGCTGCTCTGGGTCCAGATGGCATAAACTTGTTTTGGTGGAAGAAACTAACTTCTACCCATAGTCATCTGGCCCCGATCTTCACAGCGTTCATCAGAGGTAATGAACCAATTCCATGCTGGCTTGTAGAAGGGCGAACCGTGCTCATCCCGAAGAAAGGAGACTTGTCTTACCCGAAAAATTACAGGCCTATCACCTGCTTGAATGCGGTTTATAAGATTTTCACCAAAATCTTGAATAATCGCATTCTTCAGGAGATAGACCCTGTATGGCAGCAGATATACAAACAACGTGGCAGTAAAAGGGGCCTGTCAGGTTGCAAAGAGAATCTGTTAGTGGATCGATGCGTCATTCAAGACGCGATCTACTATCAGCGCAACCTGTCAATGGCCTGGATTGACTACCGCAAGGCATTCGACTCAACATCTCATGAGCTTATTCTCTTTTTGCTCAAATGCCTTGGGGTCAATCGCGATACAGTGGGATGCATTCAGCGTACGATGCAGCTTTGGCGAACACGGTTCCACATTTCATGTGGTAACGACAAACGTGTAACCGAAGTTGTACAGTACAAACGAGGAGTCTTTCAGGGAGATTCTCTGAGCCCTCTGCTGTTTTGCATCTCACTGCTGCCAATATCTGTTGCGCTACGCCGCACCCGTGGATACTCAGTGGGTCCACCAAATGATCGAAAATACTCGATCACCCACTTACTCTACATGGATGATCTGAAGGTGTATGCTCCTGATGAGGAACACCTTCAGACATCCTTGAATATCGTAGGAGAGTATACACGGGATGTCGGCATGGCTTTCGGGTTGGACAAGTGCGCGGTCGTTAATCTGGTGAAGGGTAAGTGTTCCGATGTGCGTGAAGATATCGAGTTAGTAGATGGGAGCGTCATAGGCCATCTTGACGCCGGAGAGTCGTACAAATATCTAGGGATTGACGGGAGTCCTATGCAGGACGTCTCGAAAATCAAAACGACTCTCTGCAGCGAGTATGTGCGGAGACTCCGGAAAATCTGGTCATCAGAACTTTCCGGGAAAAACAAAGTCTCTGCAACGAACATGCTTGCTGTCCCGGTACTCCTGTACTCTTTCGGTGTTCTCAAATGGGCCCGAAAAGAGCTCAGAGATCTCGATACCAAGACACGCAAAGTCATGAACATGCATCGGAGCATGCACCCTAAATCCTCAATCACCAGATTATACCTTTCCCGGCACATCGGAGGGAGAGGTCTACAGAGCTTGGAGTGTCTACATGATCGTTTGGTTTTGGGTATAACATACGAGGTTGTCAATTTCACAGCAGATGAAGACGACTTCCTTATGCAAATTGTTCATAGTCATGAGAATAGGCGTAAGGTAGCGTTTTTATATAAGGCAGCAATTTACGCGGCAAAATCCCTCGGTCTCGGAAGAGTAAACCCGCTTATTGGACTCCCTAAGGAGGAATTTAAGACGGTCGTCAGGAACGCTGAGCAACAAAAACTGCTCAGCACACATATGGACAAGTCGATGCACAGCGTGTTCTTTAAGCACGTGCGTGATCATGGCTTGTCCACACAGCTGACGTTTTCCTTCCTTAAGTCAGCTGGCCTGATGTCCGAGACCGAAGGATACATTTTTGCCTGCCAAGATGGTGTTATTAACACTCTCGAATACCGTGCTAAAGTACTCCAGATGCAGCTACCCGACACATTGTGTAGGGTGTGTAAGCAACATCCTGAGACGCTTATGCATCTTTTGTCAGCATGTCCTGTGCTGGCAAGAAATGCATACGTCCAGCGTCACAATGCTGCTCTGCGAGTACTTTATTACCATCTTCGACACACGCACGGTATCGATAAAACACCAGTGCTGCCTTACCTGCCAGGAGATATTCCGCAAGTTGTTGAGAATGAGCGTTGCCGTATTTATTGGAACGTGCCATTCGCAACAACGCGGAAAATCGATCATAATAAACCTGATATTGTGCTCTTCGATAAAATCGCTCGTAACATTTATGTTATTGAGTTCTCAGCTCCGGCTGAGTATAACATCACGGTAAAAGAGGAGCACAAACACGAGATATATCAGGATCTCCTGTTTGAAATTGGCAAACTTTACCCAGGCTACCGTGTCAAGCTTGTCGTACTCATTGTTGGCGTCCTAGGAGGGATGAAACAGTCTTTTGTGTCTGCATTGGCTAAAATCCCAACTTGTTTATCGCAAGTTGAGTTTTTAGCATCGCGGATGCAAAAGGCTGTGATACTCGGATCCCTCCGTCTCCTAAGGCAACGAAACTTGGCCTGCTGCGCATGCTGATCATCTTGTTGATGAAGCATCGCAGCAGTAACGATTTGGCGCTCAGGTGAGGCCCTCGGTAGAGTCGGACTACCGGGGATAACCCCCTGAGCATGTAACTAAAGAAAAATAATAATAATAATATTAATAATAATAATGATGTTACGTCCAGCTTAGACGCTGAACTTTTTATATTAAATTTTTTTTATTAAAATTACGTGGCGACCAAATTTTACTTTTTCTTTAATAACTCTAGAGCGATAAGACATTTTTGTTGTAAAAATGTTTTAAGATTAGTGAACTTGTTTGCTCTGACGCACATTGAAATGCTAGAGCAAACAAGTAAATGCATTTTTAATGACCCCTCGGGTCACAATAGAAAAAAAACCTAAAGGCCAGCTGCCAATAATTATTTAGAAAACAACTAGGAATTATCTACAGAAACATACGTAAACTATTTAGAAAAAAAAAGTAAATTTTAGAAGGAATTTTAACAGTGACTCATTTTTTTAATAAGTAAAATAAACGAAGTACATAATCTTGTAAGCCCTACATTTGTAAGTGTACTTTTATAGATAATTTTTCGATGTCCACGTAAACGTAAAACAGATAAATGATTTTCATGACACGTTGTCCAGAATATTCAAATGAATCATAGTAAATGAAATAAATTTTAAAACAAATAAAACTTTTAACAGGAATATTTGCATAAATAGATTGCTGCATAACTACACTTAAAAGAAATTCAAATAAATAAAAATTATAGGAATCAATATAAAAGTTTATATAAATAATTATATAAATTAATAAAATCTAAAGAAACAAAAATTATGAGAATAAATATAAAATTTTATGTGAACAAGCAAATCAATTAATTCAAAGAAGTAAAACTATGAGGATAAATACAAAATTTTATATGAATAAATAAATCGATTAATAGAATTTACGTAAGAAAAGATTGATGCAAATAAATATAGAATTTTATAAATAAAGCGGTATATCTATAAAATTCAAATAAATAAATTTTATATAAATAAATAAATGTAAAGGAAATTTATAAAATAAAATATAAATTTCTATTATATTAAATAAATTAAAATACTAGTATACATAGAATATTGTTCATGTGGGTGTATATGTGTATGCACACGCATATAGAACCGCATCGGGGTGTGCCCTTTACCACTTCCCTAGCGGAAAATCCTAGGGAACGGGAAAGGACCCAAGGAACTGTGTTCCGATTGGACACAGTTTTCCCCCAAACAATACACTAATTAGGACCTGACGAAAATTATAAAAAGTGTTGTCACACATCAATCACTCTCTTTTTCGCTCAGTTAATTGTAATTGCTCAATTGTTCAGTGTCTTAAGTTCTCAGTCCTCGATCAGTAGGAATGAGGAAATTCAAATACAAGTATTCTTACACTTACACTAGTTCCGTACTAGTTTTTATTTGCAAGTGTTCTCACACTTGATTTTTTATTTAATGATAAAAGTGTCCTCACACTTTATTCTATTATTTATATAGTTAGTGTTTAATAGTAACGAAACAAATTGTAACCGCGAATAATATAGTAAACTCAGTGTAAACCAGACGTGTACTCCAGCATCCAAAACTTCAGGTACTGTAAACATTAAGTCAAAATATCCAAACATTTTCAACATACGGAAATATTTAAAAGAATGTATTGTATTCAAAGTTCTATAGTTCTATCTAGTATTCAAAACGAATTTTATCACAACCATTTTATTGTAAATTAGAGTCGGCTGACTAGCCACCTAATGTTTTAAATATTAAATTCATTGTATTCACATCATCAAAATTGTAAATTGTATAAAATATAGTAGTTTAATTCATATATTCAACATCTTCATTTCAAACAAACCTTCCAGATAATAACTCAGTGTGATCCCGGTCTATTGGTCGAAAGACTAGGGCCGAAAATAAAAATAATAATAATTTGTCCAAATATCACAGTACAAGCTACTTTTTGGACATAACAATAATAATAATAATAATAATAATAATAATAATAATAATAATAATAATAATAATAATAATAATAATAATAATAATAATAATAATAATATTCAATGAAAAATAATTTTCTAAATATTTTCATTGAATTTTAAAAGATTGAAATATATTTAAATAATATATTTCATGTAACTGAAGTTTCAAATGTTTATTGAAAGAAGATAGGTTTTGGAGATATTACTATTTTAAAACTCAGATTTTTGTAAAATACGAATTAAAACTACAGTAATTGATTTATTAGACCTATCGAAGGCATCGACCCCACTCCAATTTTTCGGAACCATCTCCACGGCCAAGTTGTAGATATTTTTGAATGTGCCGGTAGAAAGACCCCTCCAAAACGGTTTGGTAGGTATACCAGGCAAGTTTTATGAACTCGTGAAAATTATAAACCCCACGCCCATTTGTTGGAACCATCTCCACGGTCAAGTTGTAGATATTTTTGAATGTGCCGGTAGAAAGACCCCTCCAAAACGGTTTGGTGGATATACCAGGCAAGTCTTATGAACTCGTGAAAAATATAGACCCCACTTCCATTTATCGGAACCATCTCCACGGCCAAATTGTAGATATTTTTGAATGTGCCGGTAGAAAGACCCCTCCAAAACAGTTTGGTGGGTATACCAGGCAAGTCTTATAAACTCGTGAAAAATATAGACCCCACTTCCATTTGTCGGAACCATCTCCACGGCCAAGTTGTAGAAATTTTTGAATGTGCCGGTAGGAAGACCCCTCCAGAGAGGTGTGGTGGGTATACCAGGCAAGTCTTACGTACTACTAAAAAAATATACACCCCACTCTCATTTGTGTCCATCCGCTCTTATACACAAACTGAAGAGTAATGTGATTATTACTGTGATGCATAGGCACATTTACTTGATATTATCTTCCGTGTAGTCCAGTCAACATGTGCCGTTTTGGTCAAAGTTTTTTCTTCGCCTCGGAAAATTATGATCGAGGTGACATTCGATTCAACATCGCATCTAGAAACTTTTTGAAAAATTTGAAGTGGCGCCTGCAAAAATTGCAAAAGTTATAAACAATTTAGTAAAAAAAAAAAGGGGGTTTTGTTTTTTGTGAATATCTCAAAAAGTATTTAAAATTTTTGAAATTTGAAAAAAGATTCAAATTGATAATAATTGATTGTAATTTTCACTTTGTTATTAACAATTTACTTAAGTGAAAAATTATCAAGCTCGATTAAACATTGGAAAAAATATTTTTTTTATAATATTGCTATTGGTCTGTTTCCTTATGATCATATGCTACTTAAAAATGTTTTTTAATAATTTTTATCTCATATTGTTTAAAAAATTGTTATAAACAAATGCGTTGTTTACAAGATAATCAAAAAATTTTTTTTCGAAACATATTCTTTGATGAAAATTATGATTTTTAGAAAAAAAAATCGTTTCTGAAAAAAATTTTTTTATTGTTTAAAAACGCATTTGTTAATTAACTATTTTCTTTTACCGCTTGTGATGAAAATTAAGGAACCATTTTTTTTTAAATCATAATTCATCTTGTTCTTCGATATCTGAAAAAAATTTTTATTTTTATTCAAATTTTAATTGTTTATACAGTAAACAATTTGTTATAAACAATTGAATTTTTTTATATTTTTTTTTTATTCTAAAAAATACAACAAAAATAGCCCAGTATCAGTTTTTGGAAAAAAAATAATTTTTCGATTTTTTATTTGATTTTAAGTTATCTCATATATTCAAACTTACCTTTCGCGCCTGCTTTTCTTTATTTATTAGTAATATAACTTATAAACTATTGCAGATACAACAAATTCATCAAAATCTTTATTCTTCTAATTTAGCTACTCAACAAATTTATGATTAAACTAAAGCTCTAACTTAATTACTTATATAATTTTTTTTCAATTATTTATAAAAACAAAAGAAAACAAAAAATTTTTTTGTTTTTAAAATCGAAATATCTCATCAACTATAATAGATACAACAAAAGTTACTCATATCTTTTTCATTCTGTATTAGTTAATGAACAAACAAAGCTACTAGCCGTGGCTGTAATCTTAAAATTTATAAAGCAATTCGCAGCTATTAATAAGTATGTATTGGTTAAAATTTTTTTTTATTCTGACACATTTATTCATAATTTCTAAGATAATACAGTTACAGCCCCGGCTAGTAGCTTTGTTGGTTGTATTTTTGTTGTATTTTTTAGAATAAAAAAAAAATATAAAAAAAAGTTCAATTGTTTATAACAAATTGTTTATTGTATAAACAATTAAAATTTGAATAAAAATAAAAATTTTTCTTCAGATATCGAAGAACAAGATGAATAATGATTTTAAAAAAAAATGGTTCCTTAATTTTCATAACAAGTGGTAAAAAAAAATAGTTAATTAACAAATGCGTTTTTAAGCAATAACAAAATTTTTTTCAGAAACGATTTTTTTTTAAAAATCATAATTTTCATCAAAGAATATGTTTCGAAAAAAAATTTTTTGATTATCTTATAAACAACGCATTTGTTTATAACAATTTTTTAAACAATATGAGATAAAAATTATTAACAAACATTTTTAAGTAGCATACGATCATAAGGAAACAGACTAATAGCAATATTATAAAAAAAATATTTTTTCCAATGTTTACTCGAGCTTGATAATTTTTCACTTAAGTAAATTGTTAATAACAAAGTGAAAATTAACAATTTTTTAATTTTTCCAACGGGAATCTGTTCTATAGTCTTTGTAAAATAGCTCCATAAGAGGAAAAAAATTCCAGAATTATAGTTTAACAATTATCGCACTTTCAATGTTTAAGTTCGTGCGACGAAAAATTGTTAATTAACTAATGGATAACTAATTGAAAAACCGCGATAAAAATTTTTGATCGCCGGATTTTTGTTCATTGATCTATCCTGTAGGCGCCTGAATTTTTTCATTTCTTAATTTTAATATTTAATAAGTTTAAATAATATTTTTTTAATAAACGTCCGAAATGGGCGGAGCTTACGCAACCGTGAGTTCCCGGTTTCGGCCGTATTTTCAACCCCCTAAAAAAATTATAAATATTGGTCCTGGAGTTTAGGGAGGTGGGACTTTTTTTTAGGAAATTTCTTCCTTTTTTTGAATCTTTTTTCAAATTTCAAAAATTTTAAATACTTTTTGTGATATTTACAAAAAACAAAACCCCCTTTTTTTTTTTTACTAAATTGTTTATAACTTTTGCAATTTTTGCAAGCGCCACTTCCAATTTTTCAAAAAGTTTCTAGATGCGATGTCGAATCGAATGACACCTCGATCATAATTTTCCGAGGCGAAGAGAAAACTTTGACCAAAAAGGCACATGTTGACTAGACTAGTGCAACATAAATAAATGTACAACCACCATACCAATGGCAGACATGATGCATATTGCAAAAAACCTATCATAATATAACGGACCAACGTGAACTTCCATAATTATACCTGGGAAAAACAGTAAAAATGCAGACAAATATGCCAAAAAAAAGCACCGCAGATCGGAGCACATTTAACGTACATAAACTTTACAGAGTTACTCTCTCCGGTAAAAAAATTACTCAAGAAATACGAGATATTTTCTCATGATATGTTGTAGACTGTTTCAGTTAGATATTCATATATTTATATCTGAAAATATTTACAGGTTAGCTATAGAAATAGTGGCGACAAAGACAAGTAACATCAGTAGCTTAAAAAGGTAGGAGAGAATTGCGTGATTTGATTATTAAGTAGACCCCATATGGCCTTTGTTCGAATATATCGGATGCTATTTACGAGTAGGCTGTAAAAAGAGAAACTATAAATGGGAGTTGTGTCGATCAGTTCTATGAGTAGGATAAATCTGCTTGGTGTATTTATTCAATTAATTGATCAGCAACGTCTGACAAAAAAATCTAATAACATCTTCAACTTGTCCGTTGGGATGGTTCCGACCAATGGAAGTGGGGTTCATAATTTCTACAGGCACATAAGACTTGCCTAATATACCCATCACACCATTTTCTTCGGGTCTTCCTACCGGCACATTCAAAAATATCTACAACTTGGCCGTGGAAATGGTTCCGACAAATGGGAGTGGGGTGTATATTTTTTACAAGCACGTAAGACTTGCCTGGTATACCCACCGAACCGTTTTGGAGGGGTCTTCCTACCGGCACATTCAAAAATATCTACAATTTGGCTGTAGAGATGGTTCCGACAAATGGGAGTGGGGTCGATGCCTTCGATGGGTCTAATAGATCAATTACTGTAGTTTTAATTTATATTTCACTAAAATCTGAGTTTTAAAATAGTAATATCTTCAAAATCTATCTTCGTTCAATGAACGTTCAAAACTTCAGTTACATTATACATTTATCCAAAAAATTAAAGGAACAAGAAAATTTTATAAAATTTTTACCGATTATTGGAAGTCTGTATTTTCGTGAAAAATGATCGTATCAAAAAAATAAAAAAAAAAACAAATTAAATCTTAAAATCTCTAGTTTAAAGATCTCCCAGCAAAATAATTTTTTGAGCCACGGTTTTTGACGAATCATAAGAAATAGGTCGAGAAAAAATTTTTCTAAATTTTTAGTTTTGTTTTTTAGGTCTACAGGGTCGGGAAAATTGGTGCCGAAAACACCCATTCATAGCTCGTTTAGGAAATTTATTTAGCTACAATTTGCTTATTTTGTTTCTCTGTACGACAATTTGCTGCTGAGATATCAGCCTTCAAATGAAAAAGGATCTTTTTCTCTTCGATTATCGATATCTCAACAATTAATGGTCGCACAGTAATTTAAAGGGCAGTTTGAGGAACTGGAATAAATACCCTACAAGCTCTGTTTTCGATTGTTTTGAAAAAAAAATTTTTTTCATCCTTAATATCAATTTGAAAAACCCAAAAAAATGGTCGTTTTCTGGTTTTTTAGCCAACTCATTGCTACTTTGTAAATATTGTCACGTAGCGATTCAAACGTGAATCGCTGCGCGTGCTTTTCCATCTCGCCGTGAGTTTCACAACACCTCCTAGCTCAAATTGAGCGCATTTATTACTATAATTTATTATAATTTAAACATTTATATTATTTTATTGGATTATTTTATTATGATTTAATTATTTATTTATTGATACTATTGTTTACTGTATTTATATTTATGTTTTAATAATCATTCTGAATACTATGTACTTAATCGATATTTTCATTTCAGTCAGTAGCACACGTGCGTGTAGAGCATACATATAAATATCGACCGAAGGGAGAGTAAGTCGATATAGTGGGGATAAAATTCAATATTTTTCTCCTACCACGTAATGCACCGAAAAAATTATCATTTATTGTTTAAAGGGTTAAAAATTATTATGATTATGTTCATAAATGGAGAATGTCATTTAATTTATTAGGATGACATAACTCAGGTCGTTTAATGGATTTATATATTTTATTTTAATTAATAATTTCGGGTCCGAGGTCATGAGAGGGGATAACACGTGAGTGATTACCCTCCCTCGGAAAAATCAACGAAAAATATAGTCAGAGAGGACCGGGTTTTTGTAAAGATGGGACGTGTTGTTGTCCGTGATTATTTTTGGGTAAATTGTTCTGGCCCAGGTGCCTTACTAAAATAATTGAAATGGTTAAAGTTTTTTCAATTTGAATAATTAGTATTTTGTTAAATAAAGTAAAAAGACAGTTTACGTGATATTTATTATTGAAAAACTCAAGAAGTAAATTATTATCTACGCCGGTAAGTCAATTGGTATTTTCATTTGTTGCATCGGCTATCGCTGGTCCTTCAGTAGAGTTGATCGCGGTATTCAATTGATAAATAATTGAACCGGAGTTATATTGTCATAATAAGTTGAATTTGTTCGGCGTACGTTTCATGTACGTATAGACGCGTCGAGCGAATTCCTTAGAGGATTAGACAAGGATAGCAAGTGTGGTTCCTTGTCTTACTCTAGTATTTTATATATTATTTTAAAAGTATATTTGAGTATTAAATATTATTTCTCTGGGTAAAATTTATTTTACAATTTGATGGTATGCAACCCAGTGTTGCCAAATATATATTAAGTACCCGCGTCTTTCTCTCCCCAGAGTAAATAATTTAAAATAAAGAAAAAGGATTATTATTATTTTATTCGTTTACAATTTATATGTTATATTGAGTTTGAATATTTGTAACTTGTATCTAAATTCCCCAGTGGATGATTTAATATTATAATTTAATAGTATAATTTTATCATTATTATTTGGCTAGATTGCGCCTATTATTATTTGATAAAAATTTATTATAAGTATTTAGGTATTGTAATAATCTGTTGAGTTTATTCAAATATATTTTGGATTAAATAATTTCGTAAAAGGAACCCATCGATAGCCAATATTTATTTATTTGTTTCCTGGATATATTTAATAGTAATTATTTCTTATTATTATTTTTGTTTATTATATATTTATTTGGTTGTCATTCCGCTTGGTGCATACATTCTCGCTCAAGATTTTGTCCCGTGATATCTCCCCTGAATATTTATTATTTTTGTCCGTTTTGTAAAAACGGAATGGCGCCCTCGTGCACTAACCCAGCCTGAGGAGCTGGTCCAGGCACAATTTTACTTTTTATAATTATTTATTATTTTAAGTTATATTTATTATTTCTATTCGTAATTTTTAATACACTTGGGTGACCACATACGACTCCGGATTTTATTCACGTCCCCGTCGCGAAAAGAAAAACGGTTTACGTTGTAATATCGATAAAAAAAATAATGTTGCCCGGTGATTTTACAGCTTAATGTACCCCCAAGAACCCTGGAAATTTTCAGATTAATCCATTGAACCGTTTGTCTGGACCGATTGCTCAAAGTTTTATAGAACAGTTAAAGGAATAAGTTTGGTTCCTTAATTTGTGTAATCATTACCAAAATGAACAAATTAATTTTTTCGGATTTTCTTCTATTTTTACGTTAGTTATTCAGTAAATGTCAGGTAAGGAGAAAAAAAAAATTTTTTCCGAAAAAACGGAGAAAAAACAAGAATTTTTTTTTTTTTTCTTCGTTTTTTCGGGAAAAATGTTTTTTTCTCCTTACCTGACATTTACTGAATAACTAACGTAAAAATGGAAGAAAATCCGAAAAAATTAATTTGTTCATTTTGGTAATGATTACACAAATTAAGGAACCAAACTTATTCCTTTAACTGTTCTATAAAACTTTGAGCAATCGGTCCAGACAAACGGTTCAATGGATTAAGGAGCTCGAAAATATTAGTGTGGATATATTTTCGAGTCTTTCGAGCTTGAAAATGCTATTACATGTGATTGTGTATCTATGATCTTTTCAAGTTCTAACAAGTTACGTTTTGTGCTGAAGTTTAAAAGTTTATTAATCGAAAATCGTTAATGTACAAGCGGTCTTACAGTTAAATTCCCGATTATGTTCAATAAAATAAGTGTATTGAGGCAACATTCAACATCAGGAATCAAAATCGAAATTTTTATAAGTTTTGATTTATGTCAGAGCAATAATATAGAACTATCCGAAAAAAATATTAAGAACTGCGTTTTTTCAATTTTTTTGTTAATATGATCTAAACTAAAAAACAAGTTAGATGACATTATATGATGATCGGAAGAAACCATGAAAAGGAAGAGTTGATTTGATTTCAGACACGTTTTAATACATTATATTATGAGTTATCCGGAAAAAATAACATAAAATTTTATTTTTGTAAGTTTTCAACGCCGATATCTTTTGAACTAATTAACCGATTTTGACGTTTGAAGTAGCGATCGAATTTTGCATCTTTCCGAGTGCTGTCTTTTGGACTGTTATCGATTCCTGCAATAAGATTCACTATATTTTCGCTGGTTCGTTATTCACGGTCCATAGGACTCAAGATCACGAGATCTGATATTCGACTAAGGCCCTGAGCCATGGTGCTCAGGCTATTCGAAAACGTTTGATTGATGTTCGATGAGAGTGATTAAATGGTTGTCATGGGTGGAAAATGACGACAAGTTTTTATTTATTCGTCAATCGTATAACGTAAACCGTTTTTATTTTCACGACGGAGACGTAAAACAAACCCGGAATCCTATGTGGTCACCCAAGTGTATTAAAAATTGTAAATAAAAATAATAAATATAACTAAAAATAATAAATAATTATAAGCAAAATGCTAGTGTGCCTGAACCAGCTCCTCAGGCTAGGTTAGTGCACGAGGGCACCATTCCGTTTTCACAAAACGGACAAAAATAATAAATATTCAGGGGAGAGATCACGAGACAAAATTTTGAGCGAGAATGTATGCACCAAGCGAAATGACAACCGAATGAATATATAATGAATAAAAATAATAATACGGATTAATTACTACTAAATATATCCAGGAAACAAATAAGTAAATATTGGCTATCACTGGGTTCCTTTTACCAAATTATTTAATCTAAAATATATTTAAATAAGATCAACAAATGATTACAATACCCAAATATTGTTCAATATAATTAATTCTTTATAATTAATTTTTACTAAATAATAATATGCTCAATCTAGCCAAATAATAATGATAAAATTATACTATTAAATTATCCACTGGGGAATTTAAATATAAGTTACAAATAATCAAACTCAATATAACATATAAATTTTAAACGAATAAAATAATAATAATCTTTTTCTTTATTTTAAATTATTTACTCTAGGGAGAGAAAGACGCGGGTATTCCATATATGTGGCAACACTGGGTTGCATACCATTAAATTAGAAAATAAATTTTACCCTGAGAAATAATAATATTAAATACTCAACTATACTTTTAAAATAATATATAAAATACTAGTGTAAGACAAGGAGCCACACTTGCTATCCTTGTCTAATCCTCTAAGGAATTCGGTAGACGCGTCTATACGTACGTGAAACGTACGCCGAACAAATTCAACTTATTATAGAAATATAACTCAGGTTCAATTATTTATCAACCAAATACCGCGATCAACTCTACTAAAGGACAAGCGATAGCCGATGCAACAAATGAATATACAACTGACTTACCGGCGTTGATAACAATTTACTTCTAGAGCTTTTAGATAATAAATATCACATGAACTATATTTTTACTTCATATAACAGAATATTAACTATCCCAAATTAAATAAACTTTAACTATGTAATTATTTTAGGAAGGCACCTGGGCAAGAACAATTTACTCAAAAATAATCACGGACAACAACACGTCCTATCTTTTCAAAATCCCGGTCCTCTCTGACTATATTTCCGCGTCGATTTTCCGAGGGATGGGTACACTCACGTATTATCCCCTCTAATGACCTCGGACCCGAAATTATCAATCAAAATAAAATATTTAAATTCATTAAATGACCTGAGTTATGTTATGATAATAAATTAAATAATATTTTCTATTTATAAACATAAACATAATAATTTTTAACCCTTTAAACAATAATATGATAATTATTTCAGTGCACCACGTGGCTGGAGAAAAATATTGATTTTTATCCCCACTATATCGACTTACTCGCCCTTCGGTCGATAGTTTCATCTATAATATACGCGCACCTGTGCTACTAGCTGAAATGAAAATGTCGATTAAGTACATAAATTCAAAATAATTATTAAAACATAAATATAAATATAATAAACAATAATATCAATAAATAAATAATTTAATCATAATAGAATAATCCATCAAAATAATATAATTGTTTAAATAATAATAAATTATCATAAATAAATGCGCTTAATTCGAGCTAGGAGGTGTTGTTAAATTCACGGCGAGATGAGAAAGCGCGCGCAGCGATTCACGTTTGAATCGCTACGTGACAATCGTTATTGCAAAAATTGTCGCGCTACTTTTATACGCATAAATGGTGGTAAAACCTACGCTGCGTTTTCGCGCGCTTTTGTAAAGAGAAGTTTCGTAAACTTATTTATAAAATAAAATAAATTTATATCATAAAAAGGCTATTCAGCAGCCGAAATGGTAGGTAGATTTTCCAATTCATCTATATAAAAAGTATCATACATACATATCTTGTGATACATGTTAGTTTATAGTCATGATATGAAATTAGGCTCATTTTCTAAGAGTGAGAGTAAAAAGAGACAACGACTATTTTCGATAGAGAACTTCAGATAGTTGATTCGACAAAATATTATATAGGTCATGTACCAACCTAACCTTTACGTAAAAAAAGTATAAAAAATTTAGTTAGCATGAAATTATAATTGTAATCGCTATTACGATGGCAAGACCAGTTAGTGATAGGATGTATAGATAAGATTGAAATGTCATAAATCATAAAAGAAATACTTTTCAACTATAAAATAGCTGAGAGATTTACAGGTTATTTTGCTCACAAGAAGATACATCTGACGAAACTGGATTTTAATAGGAAATGCCTAAGTTATGTGTATTGAACATCATATTTTCAACATATTTTGATTCCGTTAGGATTTTCAAGGCTATCACAGTATCGGAAGAAATAGTCATAATATAAAGTTTAAGGTCAAAAGTTGAAGCTTACTAAACAAGCTCTAAGATAGTTTTTACTGAAATTGTCTATCAGGTCAAGTTTTAATGATATATGAACATCAACAGTGAATAAAAACTGATTTTTTTTTTAAATCATGAAAGTTTCAAACAGTCATTACTTCAAAACAAATCGATCGATTTAGCTCATCTTCGAATTAGATCAAGGTATCCACATATAGAATAAGCATAGAAAATTTCATTTAGATCCGATAAGAATTGTGGGTGTTATCGTAATGACAAGACCAGTGATAATCATAGGGCGTACAGGTACATTTGATACATCATAAATAATAAAAGAAATACTTTTAAAGTATAAAATAGCTGTGAAATGTTCAGGTTATTTTGTTCACAATATAACGCAACTGACAAAATTAAATTTTAATGGGAAATAAATATGTTACGAGGAATGAAAACCATATTTTCAACATTTTTTGATTCCATTAAAATTTTCAAGGCTATTAAATTATAAGAAGAAATGGTCAAAACATAAATGTTAAGGTCATAAATTAAAGCTTACTAATCCTGCTTTCAGATACTTTTTACTGGCATTTTCTATGAGTATTAGTTTTAAAATTATATGAACTTGAAAGTGGATAAAAACGGATTTTTTCGAAAAATCGTGGAAATTGAAAACACCCATAACTTCTAAACTAATTGACCGATTTAGTCCATCTTCGAAATTAACCGTTATAATTACCCGTAGAATAAGTGTAAAAAAAGAACTGAATTAATTTTTTCGTAATCCTAACGGATAAAAATTTATTGAGCTTTAAATGTTCGCAATAATAGACAATTTAATCAGATTTGAAGAACATTAAATTCATCATCCATCCGCAAGTACTAGCTTGCTCTTCATTGAAATTTCGAGATAATAATTAAATTAAATTTTAAAAAATCAATATTATGTACTTTCCGTCGGTAATATCATTTGCTATACCTTATCTCGCCATCTAGTAGTAACTTTCTGCATAACATGAAAACAATATTATTGATAATAACTTTTGTAATCATAACACTGACAAAATGTCAAGCAGATCTGGACATCAATATGTGTATGCAGTAGGTTTTCAAAGCAGTGCATTGAATAAACGAAAATTTCCATCTCAGTGACAAGTATTATGCTTTTTTTATATAATTTGAACTTTCTCAAACAACCTGCTCGTGGAAGCGCGAGAAATGTAGTGGATGAGGTTAATGACATTTGGAGTCTTACTGGTATATCAGTAATCAAACCATATAACACAATTTCAAAAATTGTCAGACTCCATAAGGAGTGGATTTTATTAAAAAAAAATAAGTCTCATAATACTCAAACCCAAAAGTCAAAAGGAATAAATTATCGATTTAGCACTCCAAAAGTCTTTTAACCAGCTCACAGAAACACAAAAGCAAGTTTTATTACATAAACGTAGCGTACACCGATCAAGTCCTGTTATCGCTGAATTAAATTCACAAACAGATAGTGATGAAGGTATCTGACTTAATATGAATGCTTAAGATACTGAATTAATTGATTTGAATTTTTATTTCGACTAATTTTTGCAATATTTTTTAGAGTTAACTCGAAGTTTCTCTGGCCTATCTACGTCAACTGACAGTAAATACTTTCCAAGTTCTGGCGAAATTAAATGTGAAATTTCAAATTTTGAGGATGAGTTACCGACTCGTCTTAGATCGAAAAAAAAAAAAAGTGTAATAGATCAGAAACTAGTTGTGACCCTAGATCGCACACAAGCGATCAAATGGCTGCGCACCTACTGAATTCCGTTTATGAGAGCTTCAACGTGAATGTGGATAAGATAAATACTAGCAGAAGTTCTATACGACAACATCGCATATATCAACAGCAATCAACTGCTGAAAATTTTAAAAAAGAAATTATCTTATTAGAATGTTTAGTATTGCATTGGGATGGAAAACTTTTTGATGACTCAGAAAGTGTTAAAAAAGTTGAGAGGTTGCCGGTAATAGTAACAAGACAAGATTTTGAACATATTTTGGGCGTTCCAAAACTAGTTACTGGAGATAGTAAAAATCAAACTAATGCCATAATTATATTATTCGATAAATGGAATATTAAAGACAAAATTAGGGCTTCAAGTTTCGATACTGCTGCTGTTAATACGGGTCAGAAAAAGTATTTACTTGGAATAATTTATTTATGTGCTAATTTAAATTAATTTTTGTAGGCTTGAATAATGGAACATGCACACAGCTTGAACGTGATTTAAACAGAAATCTTCTTCATTTGGGTTGTCGACATCATATATATGAGTTAGAGCTTACAAGTGTCGCAGAAACTTGTTGGCCGGTCACAAGTGGTCCTAATGTTGCAATATTCAATGGCTTCAAGAATAATTGGGAAAATATAAACGAAGAAACATTTGAGACTGGAATAGAAGATTCTGAAGTTGATACAAAAACCAGATACATAAGACACGAAATTCTACAATTTATTTCAAGTAAAGTCAACGTAATATTCTGATTTTGTCAGTAATTATAAATTTTCCTTTTATATTAAATTTTTTATTATTTTAACTGCTACAGGAATATCAGCCGCGAGCTGACTACAAAGAACTGTTGGACTTGACTTAGATTTTTTTAGGAGGAACTCCATCTCATGGTTTTGCATTCAAATCACCTGAAGCGATGCACCATGTAAGATGGTTATCGAAAGCTATTTATTGTCTGAAATTGTTCATGTTTAAGAAACAATTTAAAATAAATGCCTGAGAAATAGCTCAGCTGCGTGACATATGTCTATTCATCGTAACAATTTATGTAAACGCGTGGTGTCAATGCCCTAATGCCATTAAAGCTCCTAATCAGGACTTTCAGTTTTTAAAAGACATCATCGAGTACAAGGACATAAACAAAAAATTTTGAGTGCAGCTGTGGATATCTTTCTAAGACACGGGTAGTATTTGTCAGAATCGCTTGCGACACTATCGTTTTTTGATAACTTAATACCTCGAGAGATTAAATTGAAAATGATTTACTCATTGAAACATAAAGAAAGTGTTCCAGATGCTAAACGAATCAGAGTACAAATAACTGAAAATATTTATGCCCTAGATATGAGTGGATTTATTACCAAGAAATCAACAGTTTTATTTGAATCCTTTAATTTGACGTGCGATTTCTTTGAAATGGATCCTATGTTATGGGATACAAATAAAAACTATATTTATTGTTTGAAATTTTTCAAAGAACTTAAGGTAGTCAACGATGTGGCAGAGCGCGCGGTTGCTTCAACTGAAAAATACAATGATTTTGGGACAAAAGATGAAGAACAGAAACAATATCTGTTACAAATAGTTACGGATCATAGGAAAAAATATCCGAATTGTAATAAGAAAAATAATACATAATTATTTAAATAATTATTGAATATTTTAACTATTATAAACAGCTAAGGTATATATATGGGTCATTCCATCAAATAAAGTTAATTTTACGGGGCGACCCTCGCAGATTTGGTTCAAACTTTGTGGAATTGTTCTGTGTATTAAAAAAAATATTCTCTGAAAATTTGAGCCTTCAATGTGTAGCTGTTTCGAAGTTATGATTTTTTGAATTTTAAGAAAAATTTTTTTATAACTTTTCCATTAATTTTTTTGGAGAAAAAAACTTTTTTAAAAAAATGAGCACATAACAGTTATTTGTAGGAAAAATTCTCAGCTTTCCAATAAAAATAACCGTTTTTTATTTTAAGTTACAAAGACCTTTTAAAATTCGATTAAAGAAGAAAAAACGATTTTTATGACTGTGCGGTGCTTGATACATCTATTTTGATATTTTTTTCTGAAAGCTGAGACTTTTTCCCACAAATTATGTAATTTTCACGATGCGCATATTTTTTGTTTGAAGAAAATTAAATAATATATAAACTCTCTATGGTTAAAAAACTTTAATTCTTAACTTTTTTGAGGATGTTGATACATTTTTAACAGAAATATATCCTAGACTATCAACGATAGGTGAAGAAGGGTGCACTGCTTGTATTTCTTTCACCGTACTCGGCTTCAAGTATCGTACGTCGTAAACATTTATTTTCTATAAAAAGTCCTCATTCTCTGATTAAAAGAAACGATTCAAAACGATTTGTAATGTTGAATTCCTATAAAAAGGGTGATTCCAAAGTATTTAAAATATTCAAAAGCATTAAAAAGTATTCAAAATCTTTTTCCCAATCGTTTTAAATTGTTTCTTTTAAGAAGGGTCCGTTATAAAAGTGAAATCAACACCGGTATAATTTTGAATAGCCCGGATGTATACATCTTGCGGTGTGAGGATATGTTTTCTGGTATGTATCGGCAGTAGAGCTCTGACAACAAAAATTATAAAACTATTTTTCATGGTACCAGCATGGAAGCTTCAAATCTAGGAATTAGTGATTTGAACTATGGTTTTTGTGTTTTGTTTAATAGTAATTTTAGACTACTAATGTTATCTGCATTAATAACAGTTCTGACTTTGTAATCAAATTTGACAAAAATTTGTGTAAATAACAAATAAATCGTTTATTTGAGAGACCGCATAAGTCAAACATAGTGAATTTTGCAGGAGATGCAAAAAACATTTTTCTGAGATACGTTAGCATAAAAATCATAAACCAATAATGAACAATAGTAATGTTAGCACCCCTAAAAAAGATTCGATGATTCAAAATTTTATTGTTAATTACTACGATTAATAATAATGATTTAAAGTTGATTGACTTATTGGGTTTCTCAACAAAACGGAAAAAATCTTTCATTTTTCAATTTTTCTCCGTCAATTATTTATTATATTTATAAAATGAAGTATAAAATGTGTATCGGAACTATATTATACGTAAATTATAATAATAATCATTTATTTTTTTAGTCGCCAATTTCAATTCAAAATCATCTTTTGTACTTAAAAAATATTTTTCTGTCAAAAAACAAAAAGAAAATAATTTCTGTAAATCTATAATTGCATGTTTATTTGAGAAACCTCATTAGTCATTGACTTATTGGGTTTCTCAACTAAACGAGATATTCATTACCCGCCTGGTTGAACTTTAAACGCCTGTTTGATGCATATTTTGATTGATTTCGATGGAGGGATATCCAAAGAACACAAAAATGCAAAAAACTCGATTTCGTAAAAATGATGACTTATGGGGTTTCTCAAATCAACGATTCAAATAGTATCAATGGTTACTGTTTAATTATAAATTGCAAGAAGCTATGCGTACACTCATGTTGATCACACCATTGGTCTTAAATTAACTTGATTCTAACTGGCTGCTGACACTGAAACTAATTTTTAATGCTGGATCCTGTTAATGAAAACTTGAATAAATTCCTTGCAAGATCCATTATCGATTAAAAACAAAAAAAAATTTTTTTCATCTTAATATCAATTTGAAAAACTTACAAAAAATGATCATTTTCTGGTTTTTTAGTCAACTCATCGTTACTTTGCAAATATTGATGGAAAGGTTGATGTTGCCAGGTTATTTTACAGCTAAATGCACCCCTAAAAACCCTGGAAAATTTCAGAATGATCCATTGAACCGTTTGTCCGGGCCGATTGCTCAAAGTTTTACAAAAAAATTTAAGGCACAAGTTTTGTTCTCTGATTGGGTAATCAATCCCAATATGAAAAAATTAATTTTTTTCGGATTTTTTTCCATTTTTGCATTAGTTATTCATTAAATGTGAGGTAGAGAGAAAAAAAAAATTTTCCGAAAAACGAAAGAAAAAAAAAACCCCTCCTCAGTAACCGCTACCGTAAAAATCGGTAGCGGTGACCGATTTTTTTTTGGTAGCTGTTACCGATTGTTTTGGTATTAGTATCGATTTTTTCAGTATCAGTGTGTGTGCGTCCGTGTGTGTGCACGTACGTGCGCTTGTGCGTCCGAGTGTGTGCGAATTCGTGTGTGTGTTTGAATGTGTGCGTCCGAGTGTGTGCGAATGTGTGTGTGCATCCGAAAGTGTGGAATGTGTGTGTGCGTCCGATAAAAGTGTGCGACGATAAAAATATGAAAAAATAATTTTTTTGTAATTTTTAGCTGGTCCATTTTGCCCCAGGTGTCATACGTAGGGTCAAAAATGCACATATATATCAGATTTATAGTTATTAAATGTAAAAAAAAGTTTTTCTGAAAATGTTCAGAAGAACCGAAATAATCGGTTGTAGCTACCGATTATTTCGGTAGCGGTTACTGATTTTTTTTTCCGTGTTGGTCATGATATAAATCATTTATTTTTGATCCAAAACTGATAAAAAAATAAGAAAGTTTATTCTAATGCCGTTTAACCCTGCCTAAGTAATGATACATTCTCATTTTAACACAATGAGAAAAATTTTATTACTTGCTTAAAAATAAGTATACAGCAAGGACTGATACATAATTTTGTAGGAAATTTCTCGCTCTTCAAAGAAAGTGTCGTATGTTTTTTTCGTGAGTCCAACTGTTTAAGAGACATTGAAGGTCAAAGTTTGATTTGTTTAAAAACATTTGCGTTTTTGTTTGAAATTTTATAACTCTTTAACACCTAGACGTTAAATTAAGCGCTATAAACTTCCTTGAAGTAATTTTGTTGCTCTTCAAAAAAGGTTTCCAACACATTTTTCATAAATCCAACCACTTAAGTGAAATCGAAGCTCAAAATTGATAGATTCAAAAAATAGTCTTTTACGATTAAAATTCTATAACTCTTCAACAAACGGAAATTAACAGAGGCATTTAACGATTATTTGTTGAAAATTGAGCGATCTGCAAAAAAGGTCTCTAATTTTTATGATAAACTCAACCGTATAAGAGATATTTAAGCTCGAAATAAAATTAATTTTTTATATCATCAGAGCAAAATTTTGAGTTGCCTTGTGAAACTTTTCTGTCATCTTCAAGCTTAAATATCTCTTAAACGGTTGAGTTAAACAGAAAAATCAAAGAGACCTTTTCTGTAGAGCAGTAAATTTCCGACGAAACTGTGTTGAAAGCCTAAGTAAATATCTTTTTGTTGAAGAGTTATAGAATTCCAATCGAAAAACATTATTTTTTAATATCTATTAATTTTGAGCTTCGATATCACTTAAATGATCGGATTAACAAAAAAATTGTAAGAAACCTTTTTTGTAGAGCGATAACTTTCCTACAAGAAAATTTATAAAACTCAATTTTATGTCTGGGTGTTGCCGATTTTTTTAAACAAATCAAACTTTGACCTTCAATATCTCTTAAACAGTTAGATTCACAAAAAAAACATAAGAAACCTTTTTTATAGAGCGGGAGATTTTCTACAAAAATATGTATTAGTCATTGCTGTGCACTCATTTTTAAGCAAGTAATAAAATTTTTCTCATTGTACTATAATGAGAATGTATCATTACTTAGGCAGGGTTAAACGGCATTAGAATAAACATTTTTATTTTTTTTATCATTTTCGGATCACAAATAAATGATTTATAGCTTGGCCAAGTAAGAAAATCTAATTTGGTAAATAACGGACACCTTAATACATACATATATAAATTATTCAACGAATGGTATTTTCGAACTCTACTCAACTAATTATGATAGGTTATGACGAAATTTCTCGAAAAATTGACCATGAGGACGAATACAAAACCTAGATTTTTAAAAAAATCTACCTAAAACTAATCGCACATAACAGAACGTCTTCGAGTGACCCTTGAATATTGATAATAAAGCTTCTCGATTTTTTCACCATCAATTTGCATCACAATGAATAGAAATATAACCCGAGAAATAAAAATAATAAGTTATTTACATACTTTTTTATTTTAATTTTTAGGTTGGTTAGCTTATTCAAAACTTACCAAATCTTTTTATTTAAGACTGTCTTGTCTATTTTTGGTTATGCAAAAGTTATATTTTACTGAACGGGAAATAATTGAGTTATAAAAGAATACACAAACTAATTTCAACTTTTAGTTAAATATTATCAGTTAATATTCAAAATTCTTGAGCGCTGTTTAAATATTTAATTTTCGGGCTGAAATTTCCAGCATAGACATGATTTTACAACTATGAACTATTGCTGTCACGAGAAGAAAAAATTTAAAAGTAAAAAAACCGAATATCAATCTTTTTTGATATTTTCAAAATTCGTGAGCGACCTCTTAAAAATTTTTTATCGAGCTGATTTTTGGAGAGGCCTTTTAAAACATCGTAAGCCAACAAATTTTCATAATAGACTCGGAAAGAAAAATAGTCGGCTTTTTCAGCCACCCTAATATATATACATGTATACATTTATATAGGGGCGTTCCATGCCAAATCGGACACCAATCACCTTTTGCACCTCGGTTTTTTTTGAAACGTTCTTATCTTTTAGTATAGGTTGAAAGAGGCCTCGATAATTTTTTTCAAAGTTTTTCCTCGAAACGTTTTTGAAATATCGAATTTTGGAAATTTTAGCGATTTTTTTCCAAACGCCTTTAAGTTCGCGAAAAGTGGCTTAAATAAAATTTTTAGAGAAACGAAAAATTCTTTTGAACCACGCTTTTATTGAAATTTCAACTTTTAATTATAAATTGTCAATTTACAAAAAACACGTACTGATCGAGTTTCCTCATAATTTGTCACAGCAAACTGTCACCTATTCTATAACTTTTCCAGTTATGCTCATAATGGGACAACGGTGGGATCTATTTTTTTTTTTTTTTGATTTTTTAAAGTTCATACTCTACTTTCTTTTAAAGAAAAATGTCTAAAAAAAATATCATGCTCTGGATTTACTATTCATATTTATCTGACACACAATTATTATAAAAATTTTCAAATTTTATTTCCACAGAAAAATTAATATTAATTAATTAAATTTGTAAATCGGCAATTTATACTTAAAAGTTTAAATTTCAATAGAACTGTAGTTCAAAAAATTTTTTCGATATCCTTTACCGAAACGATTTCTAAAAACACTATTTTATGTTTTCTTGGAAATTTTATTTTATCCATTTTTCTCGAAAACGGTTGGATGCAAAAATTTGAAAAGAATCATCGAGACTTCTTTCAACCTATACTGGAAGATAAAAAAGTATTAAAAAAATCCGAGGTGCAAAAGCTAATCGGTGTCCGATCTGGCGTGGAACGCCCCATATACATATCACATAATGTGACTTATTTAATTTTAATGTAATTAAACTTTCATTTTGTCAACTATCAATTAAAATAAAATCCTCATTACTCAAGGAAAAGTTCAAAGGTTTAGCCATTAATTCAAAGATATCAATCATTAAAAATGAATTATTATAATTAATTTTAAATTTCATGTTGATTAAACAATCAATCGTTTGTCCACGAATTATTCATATCTACGAGTGGCCAATAGACGAGCGGAGCAGACTACAATCCATTAGTAACAAAAATTGAGCAGCATCGAAATGGAACATTAATTGGATCAGTGACCCATCCAAAAAGAAAGAAATTATTTTAAAAATTTTTATAAAACTCGACACAATTTTATAAACCTTTACACTGAAAATGGCCTGGTAAAATTTTATAAAATTCTACGAATTTTTATAAAACATTATAAAAACATTCAGTCCTGGGCTGCCAAACTTACTTATAACTTATTACAGAGTAATCATATATGGTCATATATTATCCGTACTTCTCGAAATTATAAAGTACTATGCTTCCAGTTCTCTACCATCAGATATGATACATGCACATTTAAAATGTTTTCGGTCACTACCCAGTAAACAAATTTACGTAAATGTAACGTCAGAGTGACGTTACGCTATGTCATGATTTACGTAAGATATGTCATGAATGAGTCAGGTGTGACTCATTATTTCCCACTTTTTTACGTAAGATTATGACGTAAAACTAGTGACGTATACATGACGTAAATGTGATATCTGTGTGACATTCCATGACATCAGTATGACATATGGGTGATGTCAAAATCATCAATCCGAAAAAAATATTTTTGAAAAAAAAAAAAAAAGAAAAAATTAAAATACCGAATTTTCGATTTGATTATTACCGCGCAAACGCATTATGAATTCAGAAACGAGATTTGATAGCAGTAAATTATGAAAAAATCCTGGGCGTCTGCTGGGTTCGAACACGGCTCCTTTTGGCTGGCAGCCCTGAATGTCGCCCACTGTTCACATCACGAGAGTTCGTCTTGTGCTTAATTGATGTATTGAGAGTGAAATGCCGGTAAAGGCAGAGTTCATAAGTTTTCGCGATGGATTTTTGCAAAATTTAAAAAACTCCATGAACATAAATGATAATTATGAAAAATTATATAAAATTTAATTAAGTTTCTTCAAATTTTTTAATTTTCTGTTGTGATGTGAAATTTAAAAAATCTTATATAAAATTTTGCGAAACATTAAATAATTCCACAAAATTGTATGAAATTTAATCGATTGAAAAATTGCAGTTCTAAACTTTACAATCTTAATATCAAAAGAGTTTAAACTGTCGTTACATTTTCTTTGTCATCCTCAATAGTATTTTCGGTATGTTATTTGAAAAAATAAAGTTAATTTTTTTATGCTCGAGCTTGCTTTAATCGAAAACGTCTGAAATATATTATCGAGTTTATCGATTACTTTGGCCCCGAGAATATTCGACATTTAGTTGTTAATTTTACACATGTACACATTTTTGAAAATTCATTCTATGATTGTTTTATTTTAATAAATAGATGATAAAAACACTATGACTCAGAAATTACATCAGCATTGCGTAAAATACTGACTCGTCACTGATGTAAAGATATGATTTAAAAGTGACATCCATATTACGTAAAACCGTGACTTTGCTACTGCCATAAATGTATGATTTTTAAATTACGTCATTATGATATACAATAATGACTTTATTACTACGTAACAATGTGATGTAGATTTTATGTCAAGCGTACGTAACACATGAGTCATAACTGTGACCTCATACAAGAGTCATGCTTACATCAATATGATGTCAAGTTTTTACATCATTTTAAAGTCATGTAGAACGTCAGATTGACATCAAATTTACATAAGATGCCGTGACATTTCTATGATCTACGTATGACGTCAAAATAAGGTCATGTGTTCACTGGGTCTGTTAAAGCTTACGTTTACCTTGGGAATCGCTTCTCTGTAGAAGATGATTATCTGATGTATTGATATCATTTGCCACTGGTATGTTTGCAGGAATCGTGCCCATGGAACCTACACTGCTCGTACTAGTTATGGAGCTCATCGAACCATGTAAGCCTAAGATCGGTGCTAGACCAGGCGGTGGTCCACGATCTTCGATTGGACTAACTGCTTGACTTGCTCCAGACATTGAACCTCTCGATGAAGTTTTTGTCAAAACACTATGAGGCTTGCAACATACCTAAATTTAAAAAAACGAATAAATATCTGCTCATTATTCTATAATTTGAAGAAAGCTTAAATATCAGAAATATTTTTCGAACGTATCGACTAAAAATTAAAAAAAATCAAACTTTGTGATAGTGATAAGTTTCAAATTAAATTAATCCTTTGTGTTTACTTGCATTTTCAGCGGAGCCGATTGATAAATAAATAATTAGAAATAGTGAACTAGAAGTCTGTGCCAGGTGCTCAAACCATCATATTGGTACTGTTGTTGCCAGGGAGCAGCTTAATTATTGTTAACCACATTATTGTAACTTATCCAAAAAATTAAAGGAACAAGAAAATTTTTAAAATTTTTAGTGATTTTTGGAAGTCTGTATTTTCGTGAAAAATGATCGTATCGAAAAAATAAAGAAAGCAAATTGAAGCTTGAAATTTCTAGTTTAAAGATCTTTCAGCCAAATAATTTTCTGAGCCACAGTTTTTGCGGAATCATAAGAAATATGCCGAGACAAAATTTTTCTAAATTTTCCAGTTTTGTTTTTTCGGTCTACGGGGCTGGGAAAATTTTTTTTTAAAAAAACCAATTTATAGCTCGTTTAGAAAATTCATTCAGCTACAATTTGCTTTTTTTTGTTTCTCTGTACGACAATATGCTGCTGAGATATCAGCCTTCAAATGAAAAAGAGTCCTTTCGTCTTTGATTATCGATATCTTAGCAACTAATGGTCGCACAGTAATTTAAAGGGCAGTTTAAGAAACTTGAATAAATGCCCTACAAGCTCTATTTTCGATTTTTTTGAAAAAAAATTTGTTTTATCCTTAATATCAATTTGAAAAACCCACAAAAAATGGCCATTTTCTGGTTTTTTAGTCAACTCATCGCTACTTCGTAAATATCGATAAAAAAAATAATGTTGCCAGGTGATTTTACAGCTTAATGTACCCCCAAAAACCCTGGAAATTTTCAGACTGATCCATCGAACCGTTTGTCCGGACCGTTTGCTCAAAGTTTTATAAAACAATTAAAGGAACAAGATTTGTTTTTTAATTTGTGTTATCATTACCAAAATGAAAAAATTAATTTTTTTCGGATTTTCTTTCATTTTCACGTGAGTTATTCGGTAAATGTAAGGTAAAGAGAAAAAAAAATTTTTTTTTCAAAAAACGAGATAAAACAAGAATCTTTTTAACATTTTTTTTTTTACATTTTATTCAAGTTTTTTTTTTTTTTTCGTTTTTTGAAAAAAAATTTTTTTTTTCTCTTCACCTTACATTTACCGAATAACTAACGTGAAAATGGAAGAAAATCCGAAAAAAATCAATTTTTTCATTTTGGTAATGATTACACAAATTAAGGAACAAATCTTGTTCCTTTAATTGTTTTATAAAACTTTGAGCAATCGGTCCGGACAAACGGTTCGATGGATCAATCTGAAAATTTCCAGGGTTTTTGGGGGTCCATTAAGCTGTAAAATCACCTGGCAACATTATTTTTTTTATCGATATTTACAAAGTAGCGATGAGTTGACTAAAAAACCAGAAAATGGCCATTTTTTGTGGGTTTTTCAAATTGATATTAAGGATAAAAAAAATTTTTTTTTCAAAAAAATCGAAAATAGAGCTTGTAGGGCATTTATTCAAGTTTCTTAAACTGCCCCTTAAATTACTGTGCGACCATTAGTTGCTAAGATATCGATAATCAGAGACAAAAGGACCCTTTTTCATTTGAAGGCTGATATCTCAGCAGCATATTGTCGTACAGAAAAACAAAAAAAAGCAAATTGTAGCTGAATAAATTTCCTAAACGAGCTAGAAATTGGTTTTTTTAAAAAAAAATTTTCCCAGCCCCGTAGACCGAAAAAACAAAACTGGAAAATTTAGAAAAATTTTGTCTCGGCATATTTCTTATGATTCCGCAAAAACTGTGGCTCAGAAAATTATTTGGCTGAAAGATCTTTAAACTAGAAATTTCAAGCTTCAATTTGCTTTCTTTATTTTTTCGATACGATCATTTTTCACGAAAATACAGACTTCCAAAAATCACTAAAAATTTTAAAAATTTTCTTGTTCCTTTAATTTTTTGGATAAGTGTATATTATTGTAAGTAGTCTAAGATTATTATACTCTGCAATAAAGTGTTAATTTATCTATTTTATGTCTGGCATGTAGTTCATGTATATCTGTTCGGGTAAAATTTTGTAATTGATTTTAAACTACATTCCCGAGGAGCCAGAAATTTCGAACTTAAAACATTGCTCAGAATTAGATGACAATGTAAGAAAATAGAAGGAAAAAAAAAAAAAACAAAAAAAGGAATAAAAACCAAATTCGTATTCGATTGTTTGGCCGTTCGGTACAAATTTTTATAGTTAATTTAAAACTAACTTCTGGATGAGTTATATCCTTGAATATAGCTCACATCTAGATGGCAGATAAACGAACACAGTGTTATGAAGATGTAATGAAGGAGATGGAACGAATGTGACGACTAGGACCCACAGCACCATGATTAAAGTCATATATTTAGTAACGGGATAAAATTTAAATCATTTAATTTAAATTTATCTAGAATTCTCCGCGGTTGGTTAGTTATCCTGAGCTGACAAAACACGAGTGATCTAGTTTATCGACTGCGAGTGCACAAATTTAAGGGGCTCGTCCTCCAGACCCAATTAGAAATTGAATAGGAGTGGTTAATTTTCCGATGATTGCCGATGGGGCTCGACTTTAGATTTGATACCCGAGTGACAAAGATAAAGTGATACACAGTTGGACAGATCAGCATGTTGCCCAGATGGGTGACCACACGTGAGAGCTACAAGTAATTGTACAAGCTTGGAAGGGGTTATGTGTGAAACCTTCCAGAGGCTATATTTTTCTATTTACATCCTGTTTACTACAAAAATCCCGAGAACTCCCGCAATATATATGTCATTCTCAGCTGCCCAAAAGAAATAAAACCCTTCTGTGTTATTTTTCCACTTTGTCTTTAACCCGTTCTCTGTTTCATACATGAGGCATCTTCGGCCCCACTTTTCGTTTAAACCTTTCATATATAAACCCAGGAAAAATTATCGAAGTCAGTCATAACTGCTGCAACTAAAACCCTTGTCGGATCTATCCGCGAGTAAAATTCCAAAGTTCGTTCTCGTGATGCTCCACAGCTTAGGCAACCGGGGGTCCTAGATCAATAATCGGAATTCAATTTTTAAATTAAACATCAAAAGTCATTACTTCTGCTACCAAAACCCTTGTCGAATCTATTTAACCCGCGAGTAAGGCTCACTGAATTGATTCCAACATTTGATCTCGTGACGCTTCACGCCTAGGCATCCAGAGGTCCTAGACCAGTAATCGAGATTCGATTCTTTTAATTTTTATTTCGCGACTTGAAATTTTATTTTTAAAATCTTTCCTCGTGAGGTCCTACGCCTAGGCATCTGGACCTCTAGGTTGGATACTTAGAGTAAAATCATTTGTTCTCAATAAAATTAACTAAACTCTTTCACGTGACATCCACAGCCTAGACATATATGACCATATATGCCCATGCATGGCCATGTATGTAAATTGGCCAGGTATGACCAAACATAGCTTGATACGGCCATATATGACTTGATATGACTATGTATAGAAATTTTAACTGAATTGAAAAAAAAATTAAAAATTTTTTTTTTTATTTCAATTACTTTGGCGACGCAGAGATTGTCAGATATGCGAATAATTAAATTTCTAATCGAATTGGAAATTTTTACTTCAGAGAAAAAACGCTAGACTTACTAATGACCACGACCGCTTCAGTAGGATTCGAACCTGGGACCTTCCGTACGAGAGAGCATCGCTTTCATGACTAGGCTATGCAACCGACAACTACTACAAAGTTTAGCTGTGCTATAAGTATAATATTAAATTCTGAGTCCATCATAATAATACTGGATAAATTGGAAGGAAAGATGGACAGATTGTGATGTAAAACTTGTTTATTTCATTCGCCAACATTTCGTCAACTTTGTTGACTTCTTCAGTTATTAAATTTACAAACATAAAACATATCGATATAAAGACAGATATGCAACGATGAATTAAAATATTAAAAAATAATAAACTGTTTACCAAAATAGAGGTTTTACATAATAGTCAATGTCAAAAGTATTAAAATGAAAACTCACGTGGTACATAACTGCTTGTAACTGCTCCACATAACCATAGTAATGACCATAAGAATTTTATTATATTAACTATTAATAATCAATTGTTAAGTTAATCATTAATTTATAGAATCTTTCTCTATCAATCTATTCTCTACGTGTTAAACTCTTATATGAAAATTTACGTATAACCTAAATGGTATTTATTCAAAGTTGTAATTAATTAAGTTTACTATCTGTTATAATTAGTATATGGTAAAGTAGAATGCTAACTATTTTAATCATTAAATGGTAAAGTAGAATGCAGCTACTGTATCTATTGTAATTTAATTAATGTTACATTTATAATTATCCAATAACAAATTGTATGTAGTATTCAGTTTTTGGGTGTCTGTTCTGAAATTAACCGTATTATTTAAAGAGATATAAATTATTTCGCTGATCATTCTCGTCAAATAAGTCGGCTTATAATCCAGAATCTTTACCTCGTCAAAGCTGAAGACATGTTCCATATCGAAGTGGTGCCTCGCTAATGCCGTCTTCTTCGGTTTTAAAAAATTTACTACTTTACAATCTGCAATATGATGTGCGACTCGTTTACTTAGATATTGTAAAGTCTGTCTAACGTAGGAAGACCTACAGGAACATGGTATCTTATAAACTACATAAGATCTTTTTTTGTTGTCAGTTTTGTCTTTTAATCTTGTGTATATACTACCAACTGTCTTAAGATTATAAAATGCCAATTTAACGTTAGTTTCTTTGAGGCAACGATCAATTATGTGAGATATCTCCGGTATATATGGAAACTTGAAAAATTTCCTGGCAATACCCCTACGATCTTCCGTGTTATCTGCCGAAGCTTGAGCCCCATTGGCATTTTTATTATTTTTTTCCTTAAATTGTCTAAAGGTTATGTTTAAAAATGTGTCAGAATAATTATTGTTTTTTAAAACGGTTATGACTTTCTCAAGGTTTGTCTCGTGGAAACTTTTGTCACTTAGGTTAAGCGAGCGATGCATCAGTCCATATATCATACCTAATTTATGTATTAATGGATGATTGGATCTAAAATTTAACACCCTTCCAACGCTTGTGCGAAATAATTTATATCTCTTTAAATTATACGGTTAATTCCAGAACAGACACCCAAAAATTGAATACTACATACTATTCGTTATTGGATAATTATAAATGTAACATTAATTAAATTACAATGGATACAGTAGCTGTATTCTACTTTACCATTTAATAATTAAAATAGTTAGCATTATACTTTACCATATAATAATTATAACAGTTAGTAAACTTGAACAGTTACAGCTCTGGATAAATACAATTTAGGTTATACGTAAATTTTCATATAAGAGTTTAACACGTAGACAAAGATTCTATAAATTAATGATTAACTTAACAATTGATTATTAATAGTTAATATAATAAAATTCTTATGGTCATTACTATGGTTATGTGAAGCAGTTACAAGCAATTATGCCACGTGGATTTTCATTTTAATACTTTAGACATTGACTAATATGTAAAACCTCTATTTTGGTGAGCAGTTTATTATTTTTTAGTATTTCAATTCATCGTTGCATATCTGTCTTTATATCGATATGTTTTATGTTTGTAAATTCAATAACTGAAAAAGTCAACAAAGTTGACGAAATGTTGGCGAATGAAATAAAAAAAGTTTTACATCAAAATCTGTCCATCTTTCCTTTAAATTTATCCAGTATAAATATAATCACTTTTAAAAATGCAAAATATAATCATCAATATGCTGTTAGTGATATCAAAAAAATTTAATATTTTTTTTACACTACAACATCCTGTTTATAAGTAAATGAAATAGTCAGTTCCAATTTTTTATATAAAAAAGCTGTATACCTACGTATGCCCATATATGCCCATGTATGAACTATATACAGCCATGCATGGTCATATATGTTTTATTTTCACAGGTAAATATATGGTTGAGATTGTTATCAATATAGCTTAACGGAATTCCATTTTAAGAAATGTATATCATACACGGAAAAAAAAATATAGTAATGGCAACTCTCTGGGAGCGCTGAGTTCTTTCTGTCAAAGAAAAATTTCAGACAGTAGTGTATGCTATCGAGACTGTATGCACTACAGTGCAAAAAAGGACACTACAATCATGTGTGGTCATACATGCCCATACGTGAAATATGGACGGCCATAGACGGCCATATATACTAGGGTGCTTTTTTTTTTGCGAATATTTTTTTTTTTTCGATCCCATCCCGAAATTTTGTTGGAAATACCTCCAAAAAAATTCCCTGAGAGTTTGAGCCCTTAATATTAATATTAAGTACTCGACCACAGCGTGTAAAGATTTCCCATTTAAAATACATGTAAACTTGGGTTTTTATCTTTTAAACTTCTATAACTCCGCGGCATTTTATGATATCATCTCGCCCAAAGTCGGGATTTTCTCAGAATTGAATGTTCTACAAAAGTGCCCACGGTCGCGAAGTTGTAACTCATATAGGTGGGGTAGTACGGACTGCTAAACTGAATTTTTCCATAGGATTCTTGTTTTATCTCCACAACAAGACCTACAGAAAAAATGTAAACGACAATTTCACAGGAAATTTAATTTCCTACAAAAATGGTCCTTAGAACTGAATTACTCAGATTGATATTTTCTGAGATATTTGTCAAATGACAAATCAATATTTTCTAAGATTTAATCCGACATTTTATGGGAATTCAATGCTACGTAAACTTCAATAATTAATATCTCAGAAAATATCAATCTGAGTGATTCAATGCTAAAGACCATTTTTGTAGGAAATTAAATTTCCTGTTAAATTGTCGTTTACATTTTTTCAGTAGGTCTTGTTGTTTATGAGATAATGGGAGAAAAACCAAGAATTCTATGAAAAAATTCGGATTAGCGGTCTGTACTACCCCACCCATATGAGTTACAACTTCGCGACCATGGGCACTTTAGTAGAACATTGAATTCAGAGAAAATTCCGACTTTGGGCGAGATGATATCATAAAATGCCGCGGAGTTATACAAGTTAAAAAAATAAAAACCCAAGTTTACGTGTATTTCAAATGGAAAATCTTCACACGCTATGGTCGAGTACTTAATATTAATATTAAGGGCTCAAACTCTCAGGAAATTTTGTTGGAGGTATTTTCAACAAAATTTCGGGATGGCAGCGAAAAAAAAAAAAGTCGCAAAAAAAAGCACACTAATATATACACACTAGTCCCAAAAATTAAGGGATAGAAAAAAAATTCGAAGTTTTTGGGTAATTTTCAACATGCTGAAAACTCGGTGAAAAATAATCGTAGAGTGAAAATGAAAAATGCAAATAGTAGCCTCAAGTTTCTATTATTCAGATCTGGACCTCGAATTCTTTTATCACGCAAGGTTCCGTAGTAATATTAAGAAAACTGACGAAAAAAAAATTTTCAAAATTTTTGCTCGTCTTTCAAGAAGTCTATAAGCTTCAAAAAAAATTTTTGGATAATCTGACTTCATGCCTCTTTTAGGAAATTCTACGCCCTTTGATTTACCGACATCAAAAAGTCTCTACGACAAGTCTAAAATAAAAAAACAAAGTATTAAATTGATTGAACTATTAGATAGAGTAATATATATTATTATATTATTGTTAAATACCAATTATAGATGATATTATTCGTAAAATGTTCACATATAGAAATTAGAATAAAAATTTTATTAAACATAAAAAAGTAACAAAATTTAATAAATATTATCAGGAGGGAATTTCAGCGTTGTGATGAATTTATTTATGTTATACGTAATTCATTTAAAAATTACACAATTTTACTTCCACGATTCGAATCACCAATAATTTAATTAATTTATAGAAACACTGATTTATTGTAGTGATCGAGTAAATAAAAAAAAATTCGATAAGTAAAATATTTTAACACTGGTTAAGAATATTTACACCAGCTGCGACGTTATTTTCACACCACTTTCGGTGTTGAAATTTAACAACGCCGATTTTAACACCTACACGGCTTGAACTTACCTCGGTGATTTTTCACAGTGCATTAAAAATATCAATACTGCGAGAAAATTCTTGGACTAAAATTTGATGAAGCAATTAAAAACAGCAATTTACATACTAGGCTCATAATACAAAGAAAGATTCAACTTTTAAATTCCCATTGTATTATTGTTTTTGGCCTATATATTTTTTTATTTTAATCGATAAGAAAATATTATTTGTTACAATGTGGATATTGCTGGTGATTTAATTACACTACATGTAGAAAAATTTATTGATTATTTCCTTAAATTTTAGTTCAAGAATTTTCTCGTAGTATGGATATGTTTAATAATAAAGCCTTAAATTTGTATGGTTCTGTTTACTTTAGACTTTGATGGCCGGTTAGTATACGAAATATCAAGTTTTGAAATTCGACTCCTAGGACTATTTTTTAGGAAATTTAATGCCCTACAAGAATATTTCAGAGTCAAATTTTTATCTCACATGGTTCAAGAGTTATGACATTTTTAATAAAAAAACATTTTTTTGCATGTTATTTAAATGGGGAATTTCAAAGGGCTACCGACACCTTTTAAAATTGAGCTAAAAATTTAGCCCAACGGGAGAATTTTTTTCTCGGTATTTAGGACCTTTTCAAGACACAAATTCGATAGGTTGGTTTTTTTGGCTTACGCTAACGTACATACATACATACATACATACACTCAGACATCTTGAATTTAGTCAAGATAGCTTCCTAGAACCTCAAAACGTCAAGATCTCTTAGAAATTGAATTTTTGAAAATCGGACTGAAACCAATAACTTCCCTAATTTTTGAAAATTAGCAATTTTCTTAGCGGGAAGTTCAAAAAAATTTTGAAAATCTTTTTAAATCATCAATCTTTTTGATCAAGGAAATCAAGATTATTGGTGAAAAAAACATTTTGAAATTGAAAGAATGAACAAAAGAAAGAAAAATCGCAGCACTTTGAAATTATTAGGGTTTTTTCAAGACACTTCGAGGTTAAAAAAAAAACGACGATATCTTTAGTTCATCCGTTATATCCAAAGTTATAGCAAGATTTCCAAATATCCTTAATTATTTTTACCTGTTTTTTAATGACTTTATTGCATCAAAAAAAATTTTCCCATCAAAAGCCACTAATTTTGTCTTATAGAGAATGTTTTCCAGTTTTCAAAACCCTACTTTCATTCACTGTACGACTAATACGTTCAGAGTTATTGATTATCAAAGCCAAAATAGACTTTTTTGCTTTGATCAATGATAACTCGGCACCAAATTGTCGTAGAGACTTTTTGATGTCGGTAAATCAAAGGGCGTAGAATTTCCTAAAAGAGGTATGAGGTCAGATTATCCAAAAAAATTTTTTTGAAGCTCATAGACTTCTTTAAAGACGAGCAAAAATTTTGAAAATTTTTTTTTCGTCAGTTTTCTTAATATTACTACGGAACCTTGCGTGATAAAAGAATTCGAGGTCCAGATCTGAATAATAGAAACTTGAGGCTACAATTTGCATTTTTCATTTTTACTCTACGATTATCTTTCACCGAGTTTTCAGCATGTTGAAAATTACCCAAAAACTTCGAATTTTTTTTCTATCCCTCAATTTTTGGGACTAGTAAATTTAATTAATCACGGACATACACGGTAGTACAAAACCATGTATGGCCATGTATGGCCTCATACGATTGATACATGGTCGTACATGACTGTATTAAAAGGTTGGTATGTACATGTATGGCCATATATGCTTCACATATGAACTATATGAGGCCATACATGGCCATATATGTTTAATTAATCACGGACATACATGGTCATATATAGTCATACATGACAATGTATGACCATATATGGACCGCATAGGCCATACATGATCATACATGTTTAATTACTTCCCTTAGTCTGAAGTTGACGGATATTTCACGAAAAATTCAAAGACACTTTTGCAACTAAACTTTTACTAAAGCAAACTGTGCTATTAGGAAGTTTGCTCGGCAATTCTGACAATATGGTAAGTTTACTAGGAACTCAGTTTGATCTACAGTAAGAAAATAAAATATTTTTATATTTTTGATGTTGTTAGCCACCCGCAAGTGGCATTATCCACTACAAAGTAGTAATTTTAAATTATTCTTATTTACCCGCTCAACTGAACTTTAAATTTAATTCTACTATATAAAAAAAAAATTAATTAATTAATAAACACAAAAACATTGAAGTATTCGAAAGTGCGTATAAATAGTTCATACGAGACTAAAATATAATAAAATAATTTATAACAAAGGATAATAATATATTATTTGGAATCACCATCCAAACGTAAAATAAAAGATGCAAGAAACATTTTTGACGTTGATAGAAAAAGTCCGGAAAAAAGCTCCAAGTAGCGAAAGTTGCTAACATATTGATTAAAAGTTGATGTCAAGGAATCGGGATCTTTATTTTAAATAGTAATTTTATTTTTTATAAAAAAGTATAAATTCAAACGTGGCTGATAACTTCATCATAATCAAATTCATTATAAGTAAATTGTTATTTTATGTTTAACAATCATATAAAAAAATGTGTATTTAATCTGTTTATTAAATCTTGTACACTGAAAAAAAGAAATATTTGTCCTAAATAAATCAATTTAGTTGTGGCTTTTTTAAAAATATTTCTTAATGACAAATAAATATATTTGGTACAACAAAATGAGACAGTTGATTCAAATAATTTTATGATTTGACGGAATCATATCATTTATTTGTGGTAAGTAATTAATATATTTGCATTAAAGATATTAAATTTATTACAGATAACCTAAAATTTGGCGAAACTATACATATATTTGAAGCCCTTATTTATTTGGAGCAATTGGATCATTTTTTTACAACAAATAAATCACTTATTTCACGCAATTTAACCATTCAAATATATTATATCTTTCTCCCAATTAAATATTTATTTGGCCATATCCAAATATGCGATATCTTTGGCTCAAATAAATCTTAGTTGGCTCAAATAAATCTTTTTCTTCAGTGTAGAATTCGATAAATTCCCATCAACATTTTACAAAGAATAGGGTAAACCGTCCAGTGAATGACCGATTTGTTGCCGGAACTGATAATTTAGCTTATTGTCATTATAATTAACTTCAAAACTCAACTTGTTCGTTTTAATTTTATTCAGAAATTATTGTTATTTCGATTTTTATAATAATATTGTCTACTTTATCCTCGTATATTTTACAAATTTAATGAAATGAGTGTGATAATGCAAGACCTAGTGAATGACCGTACTTATCCATCGAATGACCGGGCTCAATCCAGTGAATGACCGATGTGTAAATTTATAAATTATAGCTTTAAAATTATTTGTTATAAGGATTTGTTTTAAATAAAAGAAAAACTAATGATTGTTTATAAAACAATAAAATTTTATATTTTTGTTTGTACATTAAAAATATATCAAGCACATTCAACCTATTTACTTTAAATTAAAGTATCCATAAACTTAACATAAAATTAACATTCATAAAGTTAACATATATATCAATAATTTTTGACTTTATCACATTTAATCTGTTATCACATATTATGCAAGTGGTTAAACGACATTAGTCTTTAATTATAATAAAAATACAATGTTTAACCTAAATCAGCGTCAAAATTTTTGTGAAGATTTTGAGCTTAGGGTGATGCAATAGATTACTTTTCAAAGCTCTTTTCTTCTTTTTGTTCTTTTCTTCGACATCTTTTATTGGTATGAAGACTAGCATCGTAATTTTTCAAATCTAAAGTTTGAGCAGTTTTTTGTAATAAAATTTTCATTTTTTCTTCTCGTTCTTTTCTTATGCTTTCTAGTTTTGCTTTTTCTTGTAATCTCAATTGTTTTTTAGCTTCTTTATTCTTTTTCTTTATTTCTATTTCTTCTTGTTTTATTTGTTTTGCCATTTGCCTCTTAACTTTATTGAATTCTCTTATACGTTTTTGGCTAATTTCTTTTTCTTTACGCTCTTCTTCTTGCTTTTTCCATTCTTCCGAGGTTATTGCGAATACTGTAGGTTTTACATTTCTTCTCTTTCTCTTGGAATCACTTATTTGTGGATAATGTAGCTGTTCTTTCCATACATCATCAATTTTAATATCATTAATATTGTTTGTTATGTTGATACTTGGTTCTGTTACTTCTGAAGAAACATTTAATGATGTATCTGGTAAAGAATTAATTTTTGAAAAAGAGTTTTCAGTATTTGCTACGTTTAAAAGTTGACTGTCGTTTAAAGTGTCATCAGATATTTCAGTTGTAGTTACAGGTAGGATAGTATTAGCTACTAGTTGATTCAATTCATCGTCATAAATATTTAGGACAACTGCATTACTTTCAAGATCTAAAGGTGAATATTGTGAACTAGCTCCCTCGATCACTAATCCCTGAATCTGTTCATGTGAATTTTCAGATTGAAGACTGCTTTCAATATTGACGTTGAGAACAAAATTTTCATTATCCGAATGTAGATCTTTCGGGCAAGCAAAATCATCTTCTGGGTAAGACAATTGAAGCTGTGGCTGAGTTTCATGACAGCTTTCTATCACTTTATTCTGTGAACTATCTTTAAATTTTTTCCATATATTATATAAAATAAGTTCATTCGCTGGTAATCTATTTTTTACGTAAGCTAATTCAAACTGGCTTAAAATTTCTCCAGGGATATTTAATTCAACATTTCTCAAAACATTTTGGTGAACACTAACTTCATCAGTTACGACTTCATTATCTAGCAATTCTTGTTGTTGGACTAAATGTTCAGTTATCATTTTATGTCTATTTGACATACATTTTGTGTAGTTTACCTTGTCTGGGTTAAATGGGTATAAACCACAGCATTCAAACGATTTTTTTATTATTGCTGGATCAGAAGCTTCCGTAAAAGCTTCGTTGAACAGAGGAGCAAAATTTGACTTAGTTATTGCTACTATTGAAATTTGAGATTGTTCACCTACTTTTCTTTGCCAGCATCTTTTCAGTGGTCTAAAGATACCAACATCACAGGGTTGTAATATATGCGTAGCATTGGAATAAAGACAATATAATATAATATCATGACTCTTACAATAATCATGAACCTCTAAACTGATGTGAGACGAATAGCCATCAAGTAACAACAGTACTGGAAACTTAACACCATCTTCAATGAGTTGCTTGTGAAAACCATTTTTTATGTACGTGTTAAACTTCTCTGTCATCATCCAGCCATTGGGACTGTGGCCAATCACATAACCATTTGGTACAGATGCTGCTACATGTTTTGGAGGAAATCTTTTGTATGGAAATACAATCATGGGCCGAATTACTCTTCCATCAGCTTGATAACTACACAGAACGGTGATATTTTCTTTTTCTTGGCCAGGTGAAATCACATAGTTGTTTTTTTCTGCTGTTTCTCCTAATAACTTTCCTGTTTTAGGACAAAGTTGTACTGATGTTTCATCCATGTTTGTAATCCGAGATGGATCTTCACGGATATCAGAAGCTCCGATGGCTATTAAATGGTTTTTTAAACCTGTAAAGCAACCACGGATATTTTCTTCAGTAACAGTTGCTCTACTCTTCGAAAGAACTTCACTGTTTTTTACAGATATCTCCAGATGTCTCCGAAGAAATAATTGGAGCCATTTTTCACCAGGCATATTATTTTTAAAAAGATTAGGCCGAGGAGCTTTGTCTAAAACACTTTTTATTGCCTTTTTTACTACTTTATGATGCATAGGAAAGCCTATACGAGCTTTGTTGATGATCCAGGTTTTTATTCTTTCCTCTTCAGGTGCAGTTAAAACTGTCGGTGGTCCCATTCTCCCTAACGTTGGCTCAGCAGCATCTCCTAATTTTTTAATCAAAGTTCCTTTAGGGATTTGATATAAAATTGAAGCTTTATTTGCACTCAACTCTTTACTCCTAACTTTGGCAATAGCTTCTTTCAATGCAACAATAGTATATGTAAATCTGGTGTATTTTCTTTTAGAATTGTTCACAGAGTTACGTTTTTTGACTTTATTTTTTCTTAAGTCAGTTTTATTGGCAATTTTTTTATTTTTTGTAGCAGAAAGTTTAAACTTTGCCATTTTTCTAACCTCAACACTTGAGACAAAACAGTAAAATAAACGTACGGTCACTCACTGGTAGTAGCAAATATCTAACTTACCAATAAATGACTAGTCAGTCATTTACTAGTAAAGCACACTTATCAAATAAGCCAGTGAATGACCGACATCAAATTAATAAAAATAAATTATTACGTCAAATTATACCCATCAAAAGTAAATTTTAATATTAGTTTATTTATATAAATATCTATGAATTTTGTATTTTGAATGAATGGTAATTATTTATAATTAAAATATACAGTTTTCTAAACAGCCGTTTTTACACACTTTTGTCTAAATTTCATGGCTTTTTGAAAATTCTCTAATTCTTGATATAATTTTAATGAATTTCGACAATACAGTTTTATTTTTTTTTATTTCATAGCAAATGAATATTAAAAAATATATGTAAGATTACAATTAGGATTGAGCATTAACTGTCGACTAAATTTTTGGATTGTTATAATCATTATTCTTAACACCGGTCATTCATTGGTGGGTGGTCACGGACTGGACGGTACCCTAAATGAATACTTTAAGAAGTGCTATAGTTAAATATAGGGAGTCATACATTCAGCTATAAGAATCTCTATCAGATTTTTTTAGTAGGGTATTTAATGTGAGAGAAAAACTGCATAACGATGCTCTAATTTTTGCAGTAAAAAATAACTGTTAATAATTTGCAAAAAATTAATAAAAATATTGATTAAAATCAGTTTTTTATCTAATTTGTCCTAAAAATATCCTATAACTTCTCACTACAAAAAAAAATAATTACAATAATATTTTTTTAAAAGTTAATTCCAATTTATGCGGTCAATTATAATGTACTCTTATTGGCTAATGAAGATTAAACTTTGAGCCAATAGAATTATTTTAAACTTAAAAATGATTGAACAACAAAATATTTTGCTATTTTTGATCATAAATGAAGCGACTCAGACAAAAATTTTCTGGCAACTCTGAATTCAATTTTTCCGCAATCTGCGGTCGATATAGGACGACAAAATAAAAAAAAGCTCGCATTTCTTAGTGGCTGAGATTATTTCATGTAAATATTTCGTAAAATTAAAAAATTTATAATTATTGTATCAAAGGTTTCTATTCAGAAATATAGAAAACAATAAAACTCTCAGACAATATATGTAGTTGCTTTGCTATACAAAAAAAAGAGAAATCCCACCAAAAACAGATCCTCTGTAAAAAATCGCGCCAAGTACACGTACAACACTTTTTATGAATAGAAAAAATTTACATTACGAAAGGCTATAAAATCTTGAAAACACAAAGTAACTGATAGCGTCGAAAATTATAAGAAAAATCTTAATCAAAATATATAAAAAAAAAAAAAAAATCAGGTGCGTGTACTTATGTACGTGCGTGAGAAGTTATTCTTCTTTGGCATCATTAAAAAATGGTTTTAAATTGCATGCAAATAATAATTAATTACAATAAAATAATAAAAGGACTGAAAAAGGATAGTCAACACAGTCAATAAAGTTCAGTTTAAATTTGAAAAATTAATTAAATAAATATTTATTTTTTTACATTAAGTATACCATAAATTCTCTCATCATATGAATGTTATTTTAAATTATGTCCAATGCCTAAGAATCTCCCGAATGACTGAATCAGAACTTCAGTTATCAGTGGCTTATGATAACTAAAATATGATACGAAAAGTTTTGTATTAACAGCGTTGAGATATCATTTTCAAATACAGCATCTATGGTAGTGCCATGTCGTGTTGTCGAAATCAGAGGATTATTATTCATGGCTAGATTCAAGTCATTTTAGAGGAAATCAATAAGTGGACGAGCATCTTCACGGGAAAAATTGACGTTGAAGTCGCTACTTAAAATTACCGGTTACGTGTCTTCTCCTCTACCAAGAAATCCTCCTCCAGCTGTTGTATATGGCCATAATATTCTTTTCAGAAAATGAATAATGTCGTCCATTTTTTGATTTGGAGTAATGTAAATTACCATCAAAACAATTTTGTTGCCATCTTCCATTTTGCATTCAGCTGCACAAAATTCACCAACTGATGTCACTGTTGAACTTGCCAATTCTGCCTGTCTTACAGTCATATCAATGTTTAGATTAATGATATTGGTAGTGTCGTGCATATTCTGATAAATGGCAACTTCTTCAGCTCGAACGTTTGATTGCTTATATAGTATTATGCAATTGAAATTTGGTATACTAATCAACTCTTCATTGGCTAACCAGGTTTCATTCAAAAGTAAAACCTTTGATTCTTGCATAATTGGATCAATGAGATCAATGGAGTGAGCACGGAGACTTTGACAGTTAATAGTATATATTGTCAACCCTCTCCTTTGATTAATAAAATCTAATAGATCATTGGTTATAGTTTGTAAGCGATGAAGTGGGAGCCTACGGAATTCTTCTTGAAGAATATTTATAGCTGTGGATGCTCTTTGGCCATGATAGAAAGTTTCATCATTGTCTTTGGTTGTAATGTACAAACCTTGAAGACTAGTGACTCGCGTCAATGCAACATACACTAATAACAGTTGATGTTTTTTATCATATTCATAAACAATTTCAGGGTATGTACTTCCCTGAGATTTATGAATCGTAGTTGCGCAAGCACAAACTAAAGGTAGATGCGATCGTTTAACATTTATCGTTTTGTTGTTATTAAGTGGAATAGTTGCAGATCTTCTTCCTATCGGTACAGCAGTTGTTGTTGTAATAATAATTAATTAAATAAATGCCAGGACTGGTTGGTGGTGGGGATGTTGATAAAATACGCATATTAAAATATATAACAATATTTTTATTTGTCACAGCACATAATATTACTGGGATACAAAATTAAATCGTTGATTCAATTTATTAATACTGTTAAATTGTCTGAGCTCATGAATACGTAATTAAATGAATGCAAATTATAAATTTGATCTCGACTAAATAATTGAAATAATTAATTTGAATGTAATTAAATACTGAGTAGATCGCAAAAATGTCATGAGAATAAGTAGCATAAATTCAGAGGTTACCGAGCGAAGCTTTAATTATTGAACACTTGAATGACTATTTGTTTAATAGCACAACGCAAAAATAGTTAAGTTTATGTAGCTTTTATTATTTATGATCACTTAATTTAATTGAGTTTAATGAGTTTATAATAAATTACAGTGTATTGAATTTATTTTCTGAACACGTAGTAGCATGATTACAGAGGCTACCGAGCGAGAATGTACTTTTATATTATTAAAAATATTGAGCATGTTGATAATTAATTAATAATAAATTGAGTCTTTTATGTTTATAAACACTTAATATAATTATTTATGAAATAAATAAGCACCTGTAATGTTTTCCGTCAGAATAACCTCTTGAAAAACGTGGTCGTTGATCGCTTGAATTCTTGAGTTTTTTATTAATTTATTTATGAGCTCTGGTGCCCACAATTACAAAAATAATTATTATTTTGTAGAGCTTATTAATCACTTAATTGATTTTAATTAATAGTTTTAATTAATTACTCGACATGAGTGCAAAATGATACGATTAAATTGTAACACGTGTTATCTGTAGAATGTACGTATGCGAAAGATAATGGCGGCCGTCTTCTCGACACGAGGCAGGAAAAATTAAATGCCCATGCGCCGAGCTACGCATGATCAAGTTCAAATTTATGGACAAGGCCCCAGTAGGTGCTGCCTCTCTTTGTCGGAAGTGAAACTATATTTAAATTTAAATATAGTTTCGATTACGCAACATTCTGCCCGCCATCAGCAACAGAGTTGATGATTGATGAGTTCTTGAGTACGTGATCTTTCGTTGAGCATGCCAATGAACCAGATGAGTTAGTTGTCGTCATCTTCTTGAGGTTTTGGTTCAACTGGTAGGAGTGCGAGCTTCGTAATTGGACGAGTGAGTGTAGAGTTCACTGTTTCGAGTGTAGCAACCCTGGTCAATCCATCTTTGCCAGGGTGGAGTGCGATGATACGAGCGAGAGGCCACCTGGTTGGTGGAAACCATTCGTCGGTGATTAATACAAGTGACCCAACTTGAATTTGAGGAGTTGGACGTTGCCACTTGGTGATTGCCAGCTGTCTTTGCAGATAGCTTGTTGACCAATGATTCCAGAACTGTTGAACACGTTGTTGTAGAAATTGCCATCTAGACAACTGAGAACTATTTATACTAATGAGTAAAGGTTCAGGAATCATGTGGAGTGCTCGTCCAATTAGAAAATGACCAGGAGTGAGTGCGTCAATGTCATCTGGATCATTTGTGATAGGCGCCAATGGTCTTGAGTTCAAGATAGCTTCAATTTGCGTAAGAAGAGTCGTAAATTCTTCAAACGTGAATGAAGATTCTCCCAGTGTGCGAGTAAGATAATGTTTGAGTGATTTGACGGCAGCTTCCCACTTTCCATCCATGTGTAGAGCTGCTGGTGGATTGAAGTGCCAAGTAATAGTGTTCACAGTGATGTGATCCAGTATTTCTCTTAATTCTTGAGTTCCTTGAGTAAACAGACGGTTGAGATCATTTTCAGCGCCTTTGAACGTCGTTCCGCAATCGCTGTAGAGTGCTGTGCAGATGCCTCGCCGGCTGATAAATCTGCGGAGTGCTGCTATGAACCCACTAGAGCTGTAGTCGCTGACTACCTCTAGATGTACTGCTGATGTAGAGAGACAGACAAAAACACAAATCCAGCTTTTGTATGTTTTTGCACCTTTGCGTCTCCAATTTTTGAGTATTATTGGACCAGCATAGTCAACTCCAGTATGTGTAAATGCAGATGATGGAGCGACTCTTGAAACTGGTAGCTGACCCATGAGTTTTTGAGCTCTATCAGCACGATATCGTGCACATTTTATACACTTGAAGATAACTGAGCGTACTGGTTGTCTACCACCAATGATCCAGTACTTTTGTCTGATGAATGCAAGAGTAAGTTGAGTACCACCATGCATGGTATGCTGATGAGCATCAGAGATTATGAGCGTAGTGAGTGCCGCATTCCGTGGTAGAATAGCAGGATGCTAACTTTGGTCTTGATTTGGAGCATTCTCCAATCGTCTACCTACTCGAATGATGCCGTCGGTGTCAATGAATGCAACCAATCGAGCAAATGGATGACCATTAGGCCATGGTGCGTGTTTGGAGTACATGTTGATTTCAGTTGAGAAATGAATGCGTTGAGTTTCTTTGATACAGAAGTTTAGTGCGGAAATTACTTCGTCAGAAGTAATTGGAGTCTTGAGTGATGAGTTCGGTGATTTCTTTATCATGTCACGAAGTCTCAAGCAGATTGCAGTAGCTCGCAACATGCGGAGTAGCGGTATTGGTCGTTCCATAATAAGCCACCTTGATTTCAGTGATGAATTCGATGAGAATAAGGCCAATCCAGGCCGTTCTTCTGCTCGAGCTCCTGTATCATCGATTGATAGACATTTAGGCCAGGACGATGAACTCTTGAGCAACAATGGTGGGCCAGTCCACCACAGTTGATGATCACGGAGTTGAGTAAGCGTCAACCCTCGTGTTGCGCAGTCTGCTGGGTTTTGTGTGCCCGGAATAAAATTCCAGTGGCCATCTGGAAGTAGATCTTGAATCTGACACACCCTATCCCGAACAAACTCCTTCCAGCGAGACGGGTGAGATTTGATCCACGTGAGTGTGATTGTTGAGTCCGTCCATAAGTATTTTGGCAATTGAGTGAGGTTTAGATGTGTTCTGGCAATGTTTTATGAATTTAGCCAACATGAGAGCTGCAGTGAGTTCTAACCTTGCTATCGTTAATTGCTTTAACGGAGCTACCTTGGTTTTCGAGCAGAGCAGCGTAACTCTGACTCCATGAGTAGGTGTGTGGACTTTGATGAACACGGCAGCTGCCATTGCCAATTGCGAGGCATCCGAGAATCCATGAATCTCGGTGGTTGAGCACGTGGATGAGTGGATCCATCTTAGAATCTTGATTTCAGATATTTGTTTGAGTTTATTCTTGAAGTTTCTCCATTTATGCCGATGATTGGCTGCCAATGGAGTGTCCCAGCTGAGCTTTGCGAGCCAAAGCTCCTGCATGAATACCTTGGCTCGAATGATGTGGTGCTAGAAATCCAAGGGGATCAAAGATTTGAGCTATCTTTGATAAGATGATCCTTTTCGTGAATTTTTGAGTAGAGCATAGTGGTGAGTGTGTGAAATAAAACTGGTCTGAGTGTGAGGACCAGTACATGCCAGTACATGCCCAAAATCTTGGTGCTCGAGTCTGGATCCTCGAATTTGTGATTCTTGATCGCTTCCACATGATTGAGTTGTCTTAATTCTAGATGATTGCTTGCCCATTTAGCAAGAGGGAACCCGCCCGCCTTGCAGAGTGCTTCAAGTTGGTCAGCAACTTGTTGTAATGAGTTCAAGTCATCAGCTCCACCAAAGATATCATCAACATATCTTCCATGGATGAGTGGAATGATCGCTAGAGGAAATTGATGTCCTTCGTCTCCAACCAGTTGAAGTAGAGCACGAACAGCCAAATATGGATCTGGTCTAGTCCCGTAGGTGACCGTGGTAAGTTTGTCTGGAGTAATTTGGCCTTGTTCGTTGAACCAGAGTATTTGTTGAAGATGTTGATCACGTTCGTCACCCAAAATCTGTCTAAACATCTTCGTCATATCTGTTATGAAGATGAGCTTATGAGTGCGAACTCCTATGAGTACGTCGAAGATGTCTAGTTGAAGCTTTGGACCGGTGTGAAGCACATCGTTGAGTGAAAGACCTGAGCTGGTGGTTTTGGAATTATTGAAGACTACTCGCAGCTTAGTTGTAATGCTGCTCTCCCGTAGTACTTCATGATGAGGAAGTTAGTAGGCTGGTTCACCTGATGTTGATTGAGTTGATTCCACCATGTGGTTGAGTTCTGTATATTCCCTCATTAAATCAAGATAGAGTGCTTTCAAACGATCGTCATGGTCTAGACGACGTTTGAGATGAATAAGGCAGCGGTATGCTGTTGAGTACGAATTTCCCAGTTGTTGAGGTGACGATTTTAGTGGCAGCCGGACTATGTACCGTCCTGATCCGTCTCGTCGATGAGTTTGTCTAAAATGCGCTTTACACGCCTCTTCATCTGGGTTGAGTTCCTTGATTTTGCTGACTGGAATTTCTTCTTGAGTCCAGAAACGTGATAGCAGCTCTTGAAGTTGGTGAGTAGACTGCCCGACAGCAGCATGATAAGTAATAGATGGTCGATGAGTGTGTTGAGTGACTGGGCCGAGCAATATCCACCCGAAGATGGTATCTTGAGCGATTGGCAGGCCTTCAGACCTTTTGATGAGTGCGTCTTTTATGATAAGACCATAGTGATTGGCACCAATGATAATATCAATTGGTCCTGGTCTCATAAATGCTGGATCTGCCAATTGTAGTTGTTTATATTGGTCCCAGTTGAGCTGATTGAGTGCAACAGATGGTAATTGAGTAGTAAGACCACCTAATATATGAGCACTGACGATGACTGAGTCGTTTGAATGCCTAGATGAAAGCTTGGGTGTGACTTGACCTTTCGTTCTACCAGCATTGGCTACACCAATACCAATGATCTGTATAGACGAATGAGTGCGTTTAAGTTTAAGTGAATTCACCAGGGAATCTGAAACAAACGATAATTCAGAACCTGGGTCCAGCAAAAGACGTACTGGATGAGTACTTAACTTGGTAATCAAGTCCACTAGACAAGTTGCAAGTAAGATTGCTGGGCGATGAGTGCAAATAGGATGAGTGCCAGACGTGTTGAGTGCAATTGAGTTCAGTTGAGCGTCGCTCGAGTCGTCATGTGGAAGCAGACGATTTTATTGAGTGCGTTTCTCGGTTAAGGTAGATGTTTCTTGAGTGATTTTGAGTCCCGGGTGTATCATGGTGTGGTGTTTCCGCTGACACACCTTGCATAAAAATGGTGAAATGCAAGCATCAGGCATGTGATGCCCTAAACAATTTTCACAGAGCCACTTCTCAACAACGACGAGTGCGATGAGCATTGGTGAGTCCCAAGAGTTTTGTGCACCGCACAATGAAGTGATCTCCCTTACACAAATCACAAGGATATTGTGCAGGAGGGAATACCTTCTTGGGAGGTTTAGCGAGTGCAGCAGATGATTGCTTGGCTGGAGGTTGAGTGCCAGATGAGTATGAGTCCGAAACAGCAGCAGCAGAGTACGACGCTGGTTTCCCAGATAAGCGTGTTGGCTTTGACGATGATGCCTGTTTCACTCGTTCTTGAGCACGAGCACGACTGATCAAGGAGTCGTTGAGTGTTGATAGTGCTGGGTATTCAGTGGAAGCACCCATTTTGTTCTCCCAGAGCTCCCTGTTATGTGAATCCAGCTTGGATATGATCAATTGCGTAAGCAATGGATTCATATCTGAGTACAATTTCACCCCGAGTGACTTGAGTGCGTTAACTGCCTCTGAAACGGTGTTCAGCAGGTAATTGAGCTGCTCATATGAGCGTGATGTGAGTGCATGCATGTTCAGGAGCTTGTCAAGTTGAGCACCGATGAGTAGACGAGGATTGTTGTATCTCTCCTTGAGCTGGTTCCAGGCAGGTACAAACTGGTCTTCGCACATTCGTACACTGGCAAGGCTGAGTGCGGCTTGTCCTTGAAGACAACTCTTCAGATACTGAAGACGCTGGACTGGAGCGAGTTCCTCAGCATCAATCACCATCGAGGTGAATGAGTCCCTGAATTCAGGCCAGTTCTCGTAACGCCCATCGAACTTGGGAATTGCGAGTGCTGGCAGATAGGTTAAAGCCCTAGTTGAGTGCACTACAGCTGGAGCAGCAGCTGGAGCTGGAATTGAATTGATGAGTGCGATGAGTTTGCCTTTTGCGGCAAGATACGACCGATACACCAAATCATATACGCTGCCCTTGATATATGAGCTCTCCAAAAACTCCTTGGTGCAGTTGTCGGATAGTGAGTCATGGGTGAGGTTGAACTGGTGCCATTCACCCTCGAGTAGTTCAAGCCTTGACTTGAGTTGAGCTAGGCCGTCAGCGACGGTGAGTGTAGCAGCCAGAGCTTCCCAGTCTGAGAAGGCTCTGAGCCGTGAGTACTGGCTGATCACTTTCATTTCGAGTGCAGGAGAAATCGTCGATTTCTTTAGAGTGCGTTTGGTTTTGAGTTTAGGAAGATCCGGGTTACCATCATTCCCTGTGTCAGGGACACTGGATTCACTGAGTGCATGTTTGTCGTCGACAATGATCTCAGGAAAGAAGGGTTGATTCTGAGTGGTGCCGTCTGGACCGGTTGAGTGCTGAGTTTCCTTTGGAGGATCCGCCTTTAGTGGATCCGCCTTCTTCTCCTCTTTATCCACCATATTGAGCTCCGTGACCTGTAATGTTCATATAAATGCAGCTGCCCACTGATGTTGCTTCCGAAACAATCAACCAACCGTCCGGCTCGAAGGACCATAAAATGTTGTAATAATAATTAATTAAATAAATGCCAGGACTGGTTGGTGGTGGGAATGTTGGAAAAATATGCATAGTAAATTATATAACAATATTTTTATTTGTCCCAGCACATAATATCACTGGGATACAAAATTAAATCATTGATTCAATTTATTAATACTGTTAAATTGTCTGAGCTCATGAATACGTAATTAAATGAATGCAAATTATAAATTTGATCTCGAGTAAATAATTGAAATAATTAATTTGAATGTAATTGAATACTGAGTAGATCGCAAAAATGTCAAGAGAGTAAGTAGCATGAATTCAGAGGTTACCGAGCGAAGCTTTAATTATTGAACACTTGAATGACTATTTGTTTAATAGCACAACGCAAAAATAGTTGAGTTCATGTAGTTTTAATTATTTATGATCACTTAATTTAATTGAGTTTAATGGGTTTATAATAAATTACAGTGTATTGAATTTATTTTCTGAACACGTGGTAGCATGATTACAGAGGCTACCGAGCGAGAATGTACTTTTATATTATTAAAAATATTGAGCATGTTGATAATTAATTAATAATAAATTGAGTCTTTTATGTTTATAAACACTTGGTATAATTATTTATGAAATAAATAAGCACCTGTAATGTTTTCCGTCAGAATAACCTCTTGAAGAACGTGGTCGTTGATCGCTTGAATTCTTGAGTTTTTTATTAATTTATTTATGAGCTCTGGTGCTCACAATTACAAAAATAATTATTATTTAGTAGAGCTTATTAATCACTTAATTGATTTTAATTAATTACTCGACATGAATGCAAAGTGATACGATTAAATTGTAACACGTGTTATCTGTAGAATGTACGTATGCGAAAGATAATGGCAGCCGTCTTCTCGACACGAGGCAGGAAAAATTAAATGCCCATGCGCCGAGCTACGCATGATCAAGTTCAAATTTATGGACGAGGCCCCAGTAGGTGCTGCCTCTCTTTGTCGGAAGTGAAACTATATTTAAATTTAAATATAGTTTCGATTACGCAACAAGTTGTACTAATTTGATGAGAAGCTACATGTCCAACGACTTTTTTCTTTATCTTTTGACCAATTTTTGGTGAGCCTGGGAAATCAAGCCATACAACATTCACATTATATAATAATAAATTAGATAATTTAATTTAAATTTATTAATTTTAAAAATATTCATCATTTTTTCAATGTAATTTTTGCTTATTATTTTAGTCAAACAATTTTTATTAACTTTGTGTATTTATTATAGGAATGTTTATAATTTTTAAAATCAAATATTTAATAATTCATAATAAATTAAAAAAATAGAAAATTGATAATTTAACCATATATATATAATTATTAAAAATTAAACTTAGAGAATAATAAATATGTATGACATAATTTGTACTATATTTTCTAAGATTTCTAATTTTAGGGGCAGAGGCCCGATCGGTTCTCGAGTGGCTCGGGCGATCACCCAAGCTAAGCAGCATCAAGCATGGTCGCTACTTGGATGAGTGACCGCTTAGCCAAGCGTTGGGCTCGATCGGAGGTCTCTAGCCGTTAGGCGCGGGATGAGGAGCTAGTGATCGGTAAAATGGAAATTTTATCGATCACTAAAACGTCACCCAAACCGAACTGTACTGGCAATGGTTTTCTCTGTGGTTTCCCTTGCCCCTATACTCCCACAGCCAATGGGGGGAGGTAGGGTATCACCGTAATGGTACAGTGCAGTATAAGCACAAGTCGGGCCACAGCCGCATGAAGGAGAAGGGAATAAGAAAAGGTGATACATTTACGATTAAAGGCAAAGATGTGTAAAAGGCATAAAGATGCTATACACCGCAACCGTAATAAAAAAAAAAAAAAAAGATTTCTAATTTTAAATATTTATTATTTTTTCAATTTAATATTTACTTATTTTTTTTATCAAAAAATTTTCATTACTTTTGATCGTTTATTTTTATAACTATTTATTATTTATTCAATTTAATACTTCATAATAAATATTTTAATTTGATGTTCGATTTTAATTTTGATCGCTGTGACGTTCCCGTCTGATTCCATAAGTTATAATCAATTCATTTATTTCAATAAAGTTTTGCACATTATTTGAATCAGCGTTCACTTCGCTCACAGTGGGTATCGGATATCTCCCCAGATAAGAGATTGTGCGAACGCCATCGTGGCTTGCGACGAGACATAACATCCGTCAAGGTGTGGGTCCCGAGCCACGACGTCGTTCACACGATGGACTCGAGATGCAGTGTCAGCAATTTTGTCAATTATATGAGCTGGTGCATAATGTAGAAGAGTTAGTCTTTAGACGAACTATCCAGAGCACAGACCTATTCTACTTTCAATGTATACCATTACGAACCATAACACTTGAGTTTTACTCTTTCCTTAAAAAGACCCAGAGCGCGAGAAAGCTGCTACGGTCGCCTCCTTCCTAATTCCAAACCGAGATCGCGAGGAAGCTGCTACGGTTCTCCCTATCATCCTAAGCCGAGAGCGCGAGAAAACTGCTACGGCCTTGACTCAAGGAATTTCCCGAATGCGCTCTCCGCTGCTTCGGGCCTTTCCACGCCTATTCCATGAGGAAGAGGCGCGGTCGTAAAGCAGGTCGCCGTCTGCAGTTTTGGCGGTTGCAGGGTCAGCTTAACCCAGTGCCGGGAACTCCGCCCCATGTCGGTTGTATATCCGACGGTCCGAGAGTCGCGTCCAAGGAAGTGTTGCTCGATACGCGTTTAATACTAGTAGTTCCGCGTGGTATCGATCATATCAACGAACCGGCCGACCAGATACCCGAGGCAGAGAGTATTCTCACTTCCGGAAGTCCTGAAGAGGGCTCCCCGGGTTTCTCAGCAGAACCACCAGCGGATCGTCCACTAGCCTATTGGACTGAAATCACTGACGGCTGGGGTTTAGCCGAGATCAGCCTTCCAGCGATAAATCGACCCCCAGGAGGAACCATTCCATTCCGTGACTCTAGGTACGGGTATTACACGGAGGAGCATTTCCAGAGGACGGGAAGTGACGACTATCCGCCACTGGAAGCGAAGCGGCTAGAAAGAAGGGGAATAGTTTAGGGTGACCTATGGGGCCCCTAATGGTATGTGCTTAAAGAGAGTTAGATCCTATATCAAAAAGAATAAAAAAAAAAAATTAAAAACAATTGAACGAGCTTAACAGTCGGCGCAGCAGGGATCGATTGACACCCTAACGTCGCCAGCCTGGTAGATTTTATTAATTAATCCCGATAAAAAAATCTGGGATGTTACTATCACAAATTTTTTGTTGAATGTTTTATTTAATTTATTTCTTAATTTTGTAAATATTAAATAACCAATAAAAATATTTAACAATAATAATTTAATAATATTTAGTATTAATTATATTAACCCGGGTAAAAAGAATTGTATATAATTATGTATAATTATATATGAAAAATGGCCCTATATAATTATATATAGCTATATACAACTATATATAAATATATATAATTATGTAGAACTATATATAATTGAATTTCTATGCAATTTGTTAAATAAATTGTGAATTTTTGTATAGTTGAGGCTCTATACTTTTTACTTAAATATTTTTTTTTTTTCAAATTCCAAGTTTAATTTCTAAAAAAAATTATTTATGGAAACATTGATAATAAATATTTTTGTCATAACGTAATATAGTATGTACTATATTACTTAAAAAAATTGGTCTGTCGGTTGACCCTGCGGGCCAGCCCCAAGACTTCCCGCTGTTTTCGAGCTCAAAGAAATCGAAAATATTAATGTGACTATATTTTCAAGCTCTTCGAGCTCAAAAATCTAATTGCATGCGATTGTTTTTTTATGAGTTTTTCAAACTCTAACAAGCTATGCTTTATGCTAAAGTTCAAAAGTTTAAGAATCGAAAATCATTAATGAGCAAGCGGTTTTTAAATTTTAATTCCCGATTATGTTAAATAAAATGAATATGTTGATGCAGAAATCAATGTCAGTGATCAAAATCAAGATTTGAATGAGTTTTGGCTTAGGTCAGAGCAATAATATATAAAATATCCGAGAAATTCATTAAAAACTGTGTTTTTTCAATTTTTTCGTTGATAATATGGTTTAAACTAAAGAACAAGTTTGACGGCATTATACGATGATCAAAAGAGACCATAAAGAGAAAAAGTTTGTAAGATTTTAGACACATTTTAGTACAGTACATTTTAATTTTTCTGGAAAAAATAACATACAATGTTATTTTTTTTAACTTTTCAACACTGATATCTTTTGAACTAATTAACCAATTTTGACGTTTGAGGTGTCAATAGGCGCGTTTTATTGAATTCTAGAGCTGATTAAAATTTGAAAGTGATCGATTCAGCCGTCTTGAAGATATTTGAAAAAAACCGTTTTTTACCATTTCTTTCTCCAACGATATCTCCCGAACAAATTAACCGATTGAGATGTTTAAGGCGGCATTCGACGCGTTTTATTGAGTTCTAGAGCGGATTAGATTTTAAAGTCGATCGTTCAATTCGTTTCTGAGAAATCAATAAAAAACTAAAAAAAAAAATTTTTTTTTTTTCGTAATTCGCCAATATTTTCGAGTCTACTTGATCAAACGATCTGAAATTTTCAGGAAAGTTGACGGCCAACAAGCTCCTTCAATCGCCGCCTTAAACAGCCAAATCGATTCATTAGGTAAAAAGTTATAGACCATTCACACACATACATACACACACACACACACACACACACACACACATACATACATACAGACACTCGGACATCATTCTGAAAATAGTCAGAATAGTTCCCTAGGACCTCAAAACGTCGACATTTGATGGAAACTCGATTTTCGAAAATCGGGGTGAAAACAATAACTTCCCGAAATTTTTGAAAATCATCGATTTTCTAAGCGGGAAGTTAAAAAAGGTACTTTTCACTTTGCCAAAAAACGGAGGAGTACCCGGGACAGAATAGTCGCAAGTTTGGAATCTAACAGTTCTGAAATAAATTTCTTACTGGAGACACACTACAAGTGGTGGGAGCGATCTCGTGGCGAGCACCAAACTTCTTCCGCTGCTGCTTATAGCACCGGTGACTTTCCTCCCTTACATACATAAATATTGGGGTGCTCCAAAAAAAACAAATACTTTTTTTTTAAACTCTTATAGGCCCAAAAGTTACTTGATATTATAAAGAAAACCTTCACCCAATTTTAGCCAGATATCTTTAGACTTGAACTATCACAAATACGGGGCCCGTTTTCCATTTAAAAAACACACGAAAATTTTTTATTTTAGTTTTTCGTTATTAAGACTATGAAAAATTTTTTTTTCAAATTCCGCCTGGTATAATTTCGTAGGAAATAAAATTCTCTACAAAAAGTGCTGGTGCAATATGTTCGTCAAACAAACTGGGAAAAAGTTACGGGGCGTCAAACATCGACAAAAATTTAGTTTCCTCAGTGTTGAATTATTTTCTGTTATTTTTCATTTTTCTTCTATCGGAAAATTTTTTTTTCAAAAAATGACAAGCTCGGTCTTGTAGGGAATTTAATGTCTTACAAAAAGTATTCGAGAACATATATATGTTGAACGAATGCGAAAAAAGTTAAAGGATTTTAAATATCAACGAAAAATCAAGTTCACTTTTCGTTGACATCTAAGTTCAGAAAATTAATATTTTTAAAAATTGATTTTTCGTTGACATTTAAATCTCTGTAACTTTTTTTTCATTTATTCTACGTATGTATTATATCGAATACTTTTCCTACAAAATGATACCAAGTTGAATTTAAAAAAAAATTTTTTTCACAGTCATAATAACGAAAAATTAAAATGAAAAATGTTCGCGTGTATTTTAAATAAGAGAGGGGACCCCATTTGTGATAGCTCAATTTTAAAGATATCTGGCTGAAATTTAGTGAGAATTGTTTTAGTAATATAAAGTAACTTTTAAGCTCATAAGAGGTTAAAAAAAACAAAACAAATTTTTTTTCTGTTGTGGTATCTGAAAATTGACAGTATAAATAAAAATAAAAATTTTCGTACCAATCCGGGCTCTGAATAATGATATTAAGGTTTGCCTCAATCCATTTTTCTATTTTCCGTTTAAATAACACGGGAAAAAATTTTTATTTTTTTAAATTTTCTAGCTCACGAACCAATCAACGGATTTTTATGCACGATAAATGTTTTCGTATGACATTGAATGCTTCACAAAAAAAGTCTCATATCATTTTTTGATAAATCCCACTGTTCCAAAGTTATTTAAGCATCAATTCAAATTTATAGTAAATTTTGAGATTCTTTTATTTTTCCGGTGAAAGTATCAGTCTTATCAAAAAATGTCATAGGAACTTTTTTGTAGATAATTTTATTCCTTACAAATTGTTGCATATAAAGTTTTTCGAAATTCCGCATTGTTCAAAAGTTATTTGCATTTCCATGTCAAGCTCTTAAGAAAATATATTTCTGATTTATTTTAAGAGCTTGACATTGAAATGAAAATGACTTGTAAACAATGCGGAATTTAAAAAAACCTAGTTCGTCATAATTTGTAAGGAATAAAATTACCTACAAAACAGTTCCTACGATATTTTATTGATAAGACTGATATATTTGCCGGAAAAGTAAAAAAATCTCAAAATTTACTATAAATTTGACTTGAAGCTTAAATAACTTTTAAACAGTGGGATTTATCAAAAAATGATAACGACTTTTTTTGTAGAGCGTTTAATTTCCTACAAAAATATTTATTGTTCATAAAAATCCGTTGATCGGTTTGTGAGCTAGAAAATTCAAAAGAAATATATTTTTTTTTCCCGTGTTATTTAAACGGAAGATAGAAAAATGGATTGAGGCAAACCTTAATATCATTATTAAGAGCTCTGATTGGTACTAAAATTTTTATTTTTATTTATACTTTCAATTTTTGGATACCACAAAAAAAAAAGTTTGTTTTTTTTTTTTTTTTTTGAAGCACCCATATTTACATATATATCTTCATTCCTGATTTATTTTTCTCTCTTTTCTATTTTTATATAGAATTACATATGATTCATATAGAATTATATAATTCTGTATAGAATCATATATAACACTGAGAAAAAATCAAAGATGATAATATATAATTATATATAATCATCTGTAATTTTTCTCAGCGTTATATATAATTGTATATAATCTTGTAAAATTATATATAGTTGAATATAATCATATATAATTATATATAATCAGCCGTGATTTTTCTCAACGTTATATATAATTATATATAATTCTGTATAATTATATATAATGCTGTATAATTATAGAGGTTCTATTTCTGTTCTCTTGGTAGCTTTTTTTTCCAGACCTCATGAGTGGTTTAGTGGGCAACTTCTCCCGTGAGAATTTTGTGTCTCGCTGTGCGCGCGCATCGTAGAATTTAACTCTCATCATTTTTTCATAACGCGCCTAAAGTAGTATAACTTCAAAAAAAAGAATCCAAATGTACTTGGTGTGCGTTTAAACAATAAATTTTCTTGTTATCGTTATTTGTCTACAGTGTACTAAAATTCAGAATGGATCATAGGAATTGACTGTAAAATCAAGCATGTAGTTAAAATTAACATACGCGCCGAAAAACATTAAAATGTGGTGAGCAAGCTATAGAAATTGAACACGCCGTTAAACGTGTATAAAATGACTACAAAAAAACTATATTTTGCGTATGACAAGCATGGGATATACTCCACGAGTATTAAAATAATACACTTACTCATAGAGTGAATTACTTCACTCAATCAAATCGTGACGCACACCAAGTACATTCGGAGTTTTTTAGTAGATTTCATAGAAATCTCACTATTGTATTTGTCCTCATGATGGAATTTTTGAAAAATTTTGCTATTTCTGAACTCAGCTCGACGAGCTGAGTCCGAAAATACATTAGGTTCAAAAGTTTATATATGTATTTATATATATATATATATATATATATATATATATACGATATAACGCGCCGTTCTCCAACGATAGCGTCCACAATTCTACACCGATCTTAATGAAACTTAGTATACTTATTCTATGGACGATTACCTTGGATAAGTTCGAAGATGGGCCAATTCGGCCAATAAGTTTAGAAGTTATAGTTAATTGAAATTTTGTAAAATTTTCAAAAAAAAATTTATTTGCCGCTTTAACTAGATGTAACTTTCAAACGGAAAGAGATAGCTCATTTTCGTTTGTCTTATGTGAAAGCTCGCTCGATTGCCTTCAATTTGCACTATGTAGCTTTTCGATTTGATTACTTTTTCGAATAGAAAAATGGTTTTAAAAATTTACAAAATATTATAAAAACTAATTTTATGCAAGTTGTGACTCTGATTATTATCACAGTTCTACACCGATCGCTTCGAAACTTGGCATACATAATCTGTGGGTGACTACTTTGATCAAGGTGGAAAATGAGCTCAATCGGTCGAATACTTTAAAAGTTATAGCATTTCAAAATTTTTAAAATATCAAAAATTCAGATTTTTACTTATTCTTTCTTCAATATTTTTTTAATGTTATAACTTATCGACTTCCCATAAATTTTATCTAAAAGCTCTTCAAATAAGCTTTCATTTCCATGCCTATATATGTGTCTAGAACAATGAAATTTCGCATCTTACTACTCATTTAATGAAATTTTTAGTAGATTTCATAGAAATCTAACTATTGTATTTGTCCTCATGATGGAATTTTTGAAAAATTTTGCTATTTCTGAACTCAGCTCGACGAGCTGAGTCCGAAAATACATTAGGTTCAAAAGTTTATATATGTATTTATATATATATATATATATATATATATATATATATATATATACGATATAACGCGCCGTTCTCCAACGATAGCGTCCACAATTCTACACCGATCTTAATGAAACTTAGTATACTTATTCTATGGACGATTACCTTGGATAAGTTCGAAGATGGGCCAATTCGGCCAATAAGTTTAGAAGTTATAGTTAATTGAAATTTTGTAAAATTTTCAAAAAAAATTTATTTGCCGCTTTAACTAGATGTAACTTTCAAACGGAAAGAGATAGCTCATTTTCGTTTGTCTTATGTGAAAGCTCGCTCGATTGCCTTCAATTTGCACTATGTAGCTTTTCGATTTGATTACTTTTTCGAATAGAAAAATGGTTTTAAAAATTTAGAAAATATTATAAAAACTAATTTTATGCAAGTTGTGACTCTGATTATTATCACAGTTCTACACCGATCGCTTCGAAACTTGGCATACATAATCTGTGGGTGACTACTTTGATCAAGGTGGAAAATGAGCTCAATCGGTCGAATACTTTAAAAGTTATAGCATTTCAAAATTTTTAAAATATCAAAAATTCAGATTTTTACTTATTCTTTCTTCAATATTTTTTTAATGTTATAACTTATCGACTTCCCATAAATTTTATCTAAAAGCTCTTCAAATAAGCTTTCATTTCCATGCCTATATATGTGTCTAGAACAATGAAATTTCGCATCTTACTACTCATTTAATGAAATTTTTTAGTAGATTTCATAGAAATCTAACTATTGTATTTGTCCTCATGATGGAATTTTTGAAAAATTTTGCTATTTCTGAACTCAGCTCGTCGAGCTGAGTCCGAAAATACATTAGGTTCAAAAGTTTATATATGTATTTATATATATATATATATATATATATATATATATACGATATAACGCGCCGTTCTCCAACGATAGCGTCCACAATTCTACACCGATCTTAATGAAACTTAGTATACTTATTCTATGGACGATTACCTTGGATAAGTTCGAAGATGGGCCAATTCGGCCAATAAGTTTAGAAGTTATAGTTAATTGAAATTTTGTAAAATTTTCAAAAAAAAATTTATTTGCCGCTTTAACTAGATGTAACTTTCAAACGGAAAGAGATAGCTCATTTTCGTTTGTCTTATGTGAAAGCTCGCTCGATTGCCTTCAATTTGCACTATGTAGCTTTTCGATTTGATTACTTTTTCGAATAGAAAAATGGTTTTAAAAATTTACAAAATATTATAAAAACTAATTTTATGCAAGTTGTGACTCTGATTATTATCACAGTTCTACACCGATCGCTTCGAAACTTGGCATACATAATCTGTGGGTGACTACTTTGATCAAGGTGGAAAATGAGCTCAATCGGTCGAATACTTTAAAAGTTATAGCATTTCAAAATTTTTAAAATATCAAAAATTCAGATTTTTACTTATTCTTTCTTCAATATTTTTTTAATGTTATAACTTATCGACTTCCCATAAATTTTATCTAAAAGCTCTTCAAATAAGCTTTCATTTCCATGCCTATATATGTGTCTAGAACAATGAAATTTCGCATCTTACTACTCATTTAATGAAATTTTTAGTAGATTTCATAGAAATCTAACTATTGTATTTGTCCTCATGATGGAATTTTTGAAAAATTTTGCTATTTCTGAACTCAGCTCGACGAGCTGAGTCCGAAAATACATTAGGTTCAAAAGTTTATATATGTATTTATATATATATATATATATATATATATATATACGATATAACGCGCCGTTCTCCAACGATAGCGTCCACAATTCTACACCGATCTTAATGAAACTTAGTATACTTATTCTATGGACGATTACCTTGGATAAGTTCGAAGATGGGCCAATTCGGCCAATAAGTTTAGAAGTTATAGTTAATTGAAATTTTGTAAAATTTTCAAAAAAAAATTTATTTGCCGCTTTAACTAGATGTAACTTTCAAACGGAAAGAGATAGCTCATTTTCGTTTGTCTTATGTGAAAGCTCGCTCGATTGCCTTCAATTTGCACTATGTAGCTTTTCGATTTGATTACTTTTTCGAATAGAAAAATGGTTTTAAAAATTTACAAAATATTATAAAAACTAATTTTATGCAAGTTGTGACTCTGATTATTATCACAGTTCTACACCGATCGCTTCGAAACTTGGCATACATAATCTGTGGGTGACTACTTTGATCAAGGTGGAAAATGAGCTCAATCGGTCGAATACTTTAAAAGTTATAGCATTTCAAAATTTTTAAAATATCAAAAATTCAGATTTTTACTTATTCTTTCTTCAATATTTTTTTAATGTTATAACTTATCGACTTCCCATAAATTTTATCTAAAAGCTCTTCAAATAAGCTTTCATTTCCATGCCTATATATGTGTCTAGAACAATGAAATTTCGCATCTTACTACTCATTTAATGAAATTTTTTAGTAGATTTCATAGAAATCTAACTATTGTATTTGTCCTCATGATGGAATTTTTGAAAAATTTTGCTATTTCTGAACTCAGCTCGTCGAGCTGAGTCCGAAAATACATTAGGTTCAAAAGTTTATATATGTATTTATATATATATATATATATATATATATATATATATATACGATATAACGCGCCGTTCTCCAACGATAGCGTCCACAATTCTACACCGATCTTAATGAAACTTAGTATACTTATTCTATGGACGATTACCTTGGATAAGTTCGAAGATGGGCCAATTCGGCCAATAAGTTTAGAAGTTATAGTTAATTGAAATTTTGTAAAATTTTCAAAAAAAATTTATTTGCCGCTTTAACTAGATGTAACTTTCAAACGGAAAGAGATAGCTCATTTTCGTTTGTCTTATGTGAAAGCTCGCTCGATTGCCTTCAATTTGCACTATGTAGCTTTTCGATTTGATTACTTTTTCGAATAGAAAAATGGTTTTAAAAATTTACAAAATATTATAAAAACTAATTTTATGCAAGTTGTGACTCTGATTATTATCACAGTTCTACACCGATCGCTTCGAAACTTGGCATACATAATCTGTGGGTGACTACTTTGATCAAGGTGGAAAATGAGCTCAATCGGTCGAATACTTTAAAAGTTATAGCATTTCAAAATTTTTAAAATATCAAAAATTCAGATTTTTACTTATTCTTTCTTCAATATTTTTTGAATGTTATAACTTATCGACTTCCCATAAATTTTATCTAAAAGCTCTTCAAATAAGCTTTCATTTCCATGCCTATATATGTGTCTAGAACAATGAAATTTCGCATCTTACTACTCATTTAATGAAATTTTTAGTAGATTTCATAGAAATCTAACTATTGTATTTGTCCTCATGATGGAATTTTTGAAAAATTTTGCTATTTCTGAACTCAGCTCGACGAGCTGAGTCCGAAAATACATTAGGTTCAAAAGTTTATATATGTATTTATATATATATATATATATATATATATATATATATATATATATATATATATATATACGATATAACGCGCCGTTCTCCAACGATAGCGTCCACAATTCTACACCGATCTTAATGAAACTTAGTATACTTATTCTATGGACGATTACCTTGGATAAGTTCGAAGATGGGCCAATTCGGCCAATAAGTTTAGAAGTTATAGTTAATTGAAATTTTGTAAAATTTTCAAAAAAAAATTTATTTGCCGCTTTAACTAGATGTAACTTTCAAACGGAAAGAGATAGCTCATTTTCGTTTGTCTTATGTGAAAGCTCGCTCGATTGCCTTCAATTTGCACTATGTAGCTTTTCGATTTGATTACTTTTTCGAATAGAAAAATGGTTTTAAAAATTTACAAAATATTATAAAAACTAATTTTATGCAAGTTGTGACTCTGATTATTATCACAGTTCTACACCGATCGCTTCGAAACTTGGCATACATAATCTGTGGGTGACTACTTTGATCAAGGTGGAAAATGAGCTCAATCGGTCGAATACTTTAAAAGTTATAGCATTTCAAAATTTTTAAAATATCAAAAATTCAGATTTTTACTTATTCTTTCTTCAATATTTTTTTAATGTTATAACTTATCGACTTCCCATAAATTTTATCTAAAAGCTCTTCAAATAAGCTTTCATTTCCATGCCTATATATGTGTCTAGAACAATGAAATTTCGCATCTTACTACTCATTTAATGAAATTTTTAGTAGATTTCATAGAAATCTAACTATTGTATTTGTCCTCATGATGGAATTTTTGAAAAATTTTGCTATTTCTGAACTCAGCTCGACGAGCTGAGTCCGAAAATACATTAGGTTCAAAAGTTTATATATGTATTTATATATATATATATATATATATATATATATATATATATACGATATAACGCGCCGTTCTCCAACGATAGCGTCCACAATTCTACACCGATCTTAATGAAACTTAGTATACTTATTCTATGGACGATTACCTTGGATAAGTTCGAAGATGGGCCAATTCGGCCAATAAGTTTAGAAGTTATAGTTAATTGAAATTTTGTAAAATTTTCAAAAAAAAATTTATTTGCCGCTTTAACTAGATGTAACTTTCAAACGGAAAGAGATAGCTCATTTTCGTTTGTCTTATGTGAAAGCTCGCTCGATTGCCTTCAATTTGCACTATGTAGCTTTTCGATTTGATTACTTTTTCGAATAGAAAAATGGTTTTAAAAATTTACAAAATATTATAAAAACTAATTTTATGCAAGTTGTGACTCTGATTATTATCACAGTTCTACACCGATCGCTTCGAAACTTGGCATACATAATCTGTGGGTGACTACTTTGATCAAGGTGGAAAATGAGCTCAATCGGTCGAATACTTTAAAAGTTATAGCATTTCAAAATTTTTAAAATATCAAAAATTCAGATTTTTACTTATTCTTTCTTCAATATTTTTTTAATGTTATAACTTATCGACTTCCCATAAATTTTATCTAAAAGCTCTTCAAATAAGCTTTCATTTCCATGCCTATATATGTGTCTAGAACAATGAAATTTCGCATCTTACTACTCATTTAATGAAATTTTTTAGTAGATTTCATAGAAATCTAACTATTGTATTTGTCCTCATGATGGAATTTTTGAAAAATTTTGCTATTTCTGAACTCAGCTCGTCGAGCTGAGTCCGAAAATACATTAGGTTCAAAAGTTTATATATGTATTTATATATATATATATATATATATATATATATATATATACGATATAACGCGCCGTTCTCCAACGATAGCGTCCACAATTCTACACCGATCTTAATGAAACTTAGTATACTTATTCTATGGACGATTACCTTGGATAAGTTCGAAGATGGGCCAATTCGGCCAATAAGTTTAGAAGTTATAGTTAATTGAAATTTTGTAAAATTTTCAAAAAAAAATTTATTTGCCGCTTTAACTAGATGTAACTTTCAAACGGAAAGAGATAGCTCATTTTCGTTTGTCTTATGTGAAAGCTCGCTCGATTGCCTTCAATTTGCACTATGTAGCTTTTCGATTTGATTACTTTTTCGAATAGAAAAATGGTTTTAAAAATTTACAAAATATTATAAAAACTAATTTTATGCAAGTTGTGACTCTGATTATTATCACAGTTCTACACCGATCGCTTCAAAACTTGGCATACATAATCTGTGGGTGACTACTTTGATCAAGGTGGAAAATGAGCTCAATCGGTCGAATACTTTAAAAGTTATAGCATTTCAAAATTTTTAAAATATCAAAAATTCAGATTTTTACTTATTCTTTCTTCAATATTTTTTTAATGTTATAACTTATCGACTTCCCATAAATTTTATCTAAAAGCTCTTCAAATAAGCTTTCATTTCCATGCCTATATATGTGTCTAGAACAATGAAATTTCGCATCTTACTACTCATTTAATGAAATTTTTAGTAGATTTCATAGAAATCTAACTATTGTATTTGTCCTCATGATGGAATTTTTGAAAAATTTTGCTATTTCTGAACTCAGCTCGACGAGCTGAGTCCGAAAATACATTAGGTTCAAAAGTTTATATATGTATTTATATATATATATATATATATATATATATATATATATATATATACGATATAACGCGCCGTTCTCCAACGATAGCGTCCACAATTCTACACCGATCTTAATGAAACTTAGTATACTTATTCTATGGACGATTACCTTGGATAAGTTCGAAGATGGGCCAATTCGGCCAATAAGTTTAGAAGTTATAGTTAATTGAAATTTTGTAAAATTTTCAAAAAAAAATTTATTTGCCGCTTTAACTAGATGTAACTTTCAAACGGAAAGAGATAGCTCATTTTCGTTTGTCTTATGTGAAAGCTCGCTCGATTGCCTTCAATTTGCACTATGTAGCTTTTCGATTTGATTACTTTTTCGAATAGAAAAATGGTTTTAAAAATTTACAAAATATTATAAAAACTAATTTTATGCAAGTTGTGACTCTGATTATTATCACAGTTCTACACCGATCGCTTCGAAACTTGGCATACATAATCTGTGGGTGACTACTTTGATCAAGGTGGAAAATGAGCTCAATCGGTCGAATACTTTAAAAGTTATAGCATTTCAAAATTTTTAAAATATCAAAAATTCAGATTTTTACTTATTCTTTCTTCAATATTTTTTTAATGTTATAACTTATCGACTTCCCATAAATTTTATCTAAAAGCTCTTCAAATAAGCTTTCATTTCCATGCCTATATATGTGTCTAGAACAATGAAATTTCGCATCTTACTACTCATTTAATGAAATTTTTTAGTAGATTTCATAGAAATCTAACTATTGTATTTGTCCTCATGATGGAATTTTTGAAAAATTTTGCTATTTCTGAACTCAGCTCGTCGAGCTGAGTCCGAAAATACATTAGGTTCAAAAGTTTATATATGTATTTATATATATATATATATATATATATATATATATATACGATATAACGCGCCGTTCTCCAACGATAGCGTCCACAATTCTACACCGATCTTAATGAAACTTAGTATACTTATTCTATGGACGATTACCTTGGATAAGTTCGAAGATGGGCCAATTCGGCCAATAAGTTTAGAAGTTATAGTTAATTGAAATTTTGTAAAATTTTCAAAAAAATTTATTTGCCGCTTTAACTAGATGTAACTTTCAAACGGAAAGAGATAGCTCATTTTCGTTTGTCTTATGTGAAAGCTCGCTCGATTGCCTTCAATTTGCACTATGTAGCTTTTCGATTTGATTACTTTTTCGAATAGAAAAATGGTTTTAAAAATTTACAAAATATTATAAAAACTAATTTTATGCAAGTTGTGACTCTGATTATTATCACAGTTCTACACCGATCGCTTCGAAACTTGGCATACATAATCTGTGGGTGACTACTTTGATCAAGGTGGAAAATGAGCTCAATCGGTCGAATACTTTAAAAGTTATAGCATTTCAAAATTTTTAAAATATCAAAAATTCAGATTTTTACTTATTCTTTCTTCAATATTTTTTTAATGTTATAACTTATCGACTTCCCATAAATTTTATCTAAAAGCTCTTCAAATAAGCTTTCATTTCCATGCCTATATATGTGTCTAGAACAATGAAATTTCGCATCTTACTACTCATTTAATGAAATTTTTAGTAGATTTCATAGAAATCTAACTATTGTATTTGTCCTCATGATGGAATTTTTGAAAAATTTTGCTATTTCTGAACTCAGCTCGTCGAGCTGAGTCCGAAAATACATTAGGTTCAAAAGTTTATATATGTATTTATATATATATATATATATATATATATATATATATATATATATATATATACGATATAACGCGCCGTTCTCCAACGATAGCGTCCACAATTCTACACCGATCTTAATGAAACTTAGTATACTTATTCTATGGACGATTACCTTGGATAAGTTCGAAGATGGGCCAATTCGGCCAATAAGTTTAGAAGTTATAGTTAATTGAAATTTTGTAAAATTTTCAAAAAAATTTATTTGCCGCTTTAACTAGATGTAACTTTCAAACGGAAAGAGATAGCTCATTTTCGTTTGTCTTATGTGAAAGCTCGCTCGATTGCCTTCAATTTGCACTATGTAGCTTTTCGATTTGATTACTTTTTCGAATAGAAAAATGGTTTTAAAAATTTACAAAATATTATAAAAACTAATTTTATGCAAGTTGTGACTCTGATTATTATCACAGTTCTACACCGATCGCTTCGAAACTTGGCATACATAATCTGTGGGTGACTACTTTGATCAAGGTGGAAAATGAGCTCAATCGGTCGAATACTTTAAAAGTTATAGCATTTCAAAATTTTTAAAATATCAAAAATTCAGATTTTTACTTATTCTTTCTTCAATATTTTTTTAATGTTATAACTTATCGACTTCCCATAAATTTTATCTAAAAGCTCTTCAAATAAGCTTTCATTTCCATGCCTATATATGTGTCTAGAACAATGAAATTTCGCATCTTACTACTCATTTAATGAAATTTTTAGTAGATTTCATAGAAATCTAACTATTGTATTTGTCCTCATGATGGAATTTTTGAAAAATTTTGCTATTTCTGAACTCAGCTCGACGAGCTGAGTCCGAAAATACATTAGGTTCAAAAGTTTATATATGTATTTATATATATATATATATATATATATATATATATACGATATAACGCGCCGTTCTCCAACGATAGCGTCCACAATTCTACACCGATCTTAATGAAACTTAGTATACTTATTCTATGGACGATTACCTTGGATAAGTTCGAAGATGGGCCAATTCGGCCAATAAGTTTAGAAGTTATAGTTAATTGAAATTTTGTAAAATTTTCAAAAAAAAATTTATTTGCCGCTTTAACTAGATGTAACTTTCAAACGGAAAGAGATAGCTCATTTTCGTTTGTCTTATGTGAAAGCTCGCTCGATTGCCTTCAATTTGCACTATGTAGCTTTTCGATTTGATTACTTTTTCGAATAGAAAAATGGTTTTAAAAATTTACAAAATATTATAAAAACTAATTTTATGCAAGTTGTGACTCTGATTATTATCACAGTTCTACACCGATCGCTTCGAAACTTGGCATACATAATCTGTGGGTGACTACTTTGATCAAGGTGGAAAATGAGCTCAATCGGTCGAATACTTTAAAAGTTATAGCATTTCAAAATTTTTAAAATATCAAAAATTCAGATTTTTACTTATTCTTTCTTCAATATTTTTTTAATGTTATAACTTATCGACTTCCCATAAATTTTATCTAAAAGCTCTTCAAATAAGCTTTCATTTCCATGCCTATATATGTGTCTAGAACAATGAAATTTCGCATCTTACTACTCATTTAATGAAATTTTGCTGTTGCATTGGTCCTCCTACTTTTAATAGATTCCATAGAATCCTAACTACTGTATTTATCAGTAAATTTATGAAATTGATTGAATTCATATTATTGCAGTGTAAAACTCATAATATCTAAATATCTCATTTTAAGTGTGCAAATTCAATTTTTTTTTATTGACAGTGTTTACAACTGATTTCAAGTATGACACTTAGACCTATCATAATTGAAATTTCAAGTCAAATCATATTATTTAATTTTGAATTAAGCATTAATCCTATAGTAAAAATCACAGAATACTTATTCGTAGATAAATAGATTCTCTTTAATTTCAATTTTTTTTATTCCGATAATGTACTCAATTTTCTAATTTTAATTCTTAAATTTTTTGCTTTCAATTTTAAACTGTTTGACAATTTTTTTTTAATTTATAACCTTAAGAATCTAAGAATGTCGAAAAAAAAATTTATTTTGTTATTAACGTTCATTTGAGAGGTTGAAATAATCAAATGAGAAATCTACTTCCATTTCGGCTGCCGAATGGCCTTTTTTTTTTATTATGAACTTTGATTGAGATTTTTCTGATGATTTTCAACGCTACCAGTTACTTGGTGATTTCAAGATTTTATAGCTTTTTGTAATGTAAATTTTTTCTATTCATAAGAAGTGTTAAACGTGTAATTGGCGCGATTTTTTACAAAATATCTGTATTTGGTGGAATTCCACTTTTAATAAGGGTTCAAAATCACGTGATTGACTCATGTGGTTATGGTGATAATGCCATTGTTTATATCTTTGAATATTTTTGATGGGTGATTATTAAATTGTGTTTAAGTGCTAATTAATAAACTTCTATTTTTAATTTATTTTGAAATTACTATTAATATAAACATTCCTTTTTTGGTGCTAAATTTAGATTTATAAATTTATTACCCATCGTTAAATAATTCCTTGGGAATTTTACACTTAAATATTTTAGTAGTATACATAAATGTTTAATTTTATCCTTAAGGATTTTTGTTTTCTAACACGTTTTTGAATCGTACTACGATATTTTTAGCAGATTTTTAAGGAAGTAAAACCTTTCACAAGCCTTAAGTTTATTTTGTACGTTCACTTTTTTTTACCTATTTGTTTGTAAGTGACAACTTATTTTGTCCTAAGCCTCTCGCAGACTCTTTTTTTTATAGATATTATTTTAGTTATTTAAAAATATTGTACTCGCATTTTCAAGTTCACCGTCTTAAGTTTATTGCTTTATTGCTTTCCAAAAACCTACTATACTTGGTGACCCTCGAGCCAGACTCCGTTCCCTAATTTCCCATGTCTATTGACGTCATTCCCTTTCCCTTACGGCCTCCTTACGCTACACCCACGCTCATGCCCGTTTTCCGTAATGCCCCTTATCCCTTCTCTTCCTTCCGTATTACCAATCACTTCTGAAGTTTTTCGTTACTACCGCTAAAATGTACACCCTTTTTTCCCACTCTTTGCTCTTATGAAATTTGTACCTGGATTTTTAAGTTAGTGATTTTAAACCAGATATACATTGATTTCCGTACGAAACAGCTCGGTCTCCATGCATTAAATAAAATTCAACTCGAGTTTTACTGCAAAACTTTTTACTTTTTGTTTCATTATATTATCGCAATTTTTGACGATATTCTCACGGCCAAACAGTCGTGCGACAAAATATTGGTCCTTCGAGCCGAATTTTATTAAAAAAATTAATAATTTCTTTTTATTATTATTCGAAAATTATTTAAATTTCTTTTTTTACAAGTTTGACTCTCATTGCATAGTGTTTTCAAGTTATTATCAAGTTCGTGAATGTACGACAGCCGCAAGTACGCGCATTTATTTATACGCAGTCATTCTGAACGAGTAATATATTCAATTAAACTCGCGAGTGTGTGTATAGTTTCTATCCTCTTTTTAAAGTTAATCAAGTACGATCTTTATCGATTAGCATCCAGTTCCGGACATACGACGACGGTTTTTCACTTAACTACAATTCAACTTATTGCCTGCAGTCAGTGACGACGAGTCAACTTCAATTGCGGTCTGATAGCAGCAGTATACCATCAACTACATTGATTCTTCTTAACAGACAAGTAAGTCAGTTGGAACCACCAAAATTATCCTTTCTATTATATATCATTTGCAATTGTTATATTGCTTCTATTTCCTGTCGCATTTTCTCTTGTTGATTGTTTCCGAAATTTCGGCACATTAATTACCGAGTTATTTCTACAAAATGTCTGAAGATCAAATAAGAGTTTTTACGAATAAACGCGCGGGTGCTAAAAGATCTTTAACCTCTTATTCAAATTTTCTCAAATCATTTAACCCCGCGGCTGATTTTCCTACTCTGGAAAAAAGATACAATGAGGTGGAGGCAAATAGAGAAACATTCGAAGTCACTCAAACGGATCTAGAGAAGCTTCTTGACGAGAGTGATGAGCTCGATAAATACCGGGCTGAATTTGAAGAATTATATTTCGAGACATATTCGATTGCTACAAATCTTTTATCTAGCCGAGTTCGTGTACCTAACCCTTCATCAAACTCCAAGTTGTCCGAAACACCGGGAGCCAATAATCGTGAGTACTCTTCTACTTCTGATGCAAATAGTGTGATAATAGAAAACCAGACAATCGAGCAACTTAATGCCGCAGCACTATCTAATACTGAGCCAACGCCTCCGCAACCTATTTCGGATCCACCTCCTCAGCCTATTGCGCAGCCTTCGTACACCCAGCAAGGTGGCACTCAGCAGTCAAATGCATCCTTAATGAGTCCCCAACAATTAAATCCTCTTCAGACAGCGTTTCAGCGATCGTATTCTCTACCATCGAGTTTTCCGCATCAGAATATGACGCATATGGCAGTGTCTCCGCAATTCAACTCAAGTCACCCAAGCATTGGGTTACCTAAATTCGACAGGTCAGTCGACACCTAGCTAGATTCCCGTAATCTATTTACATCGTTAGTCCACCATGACCCAAGCATACCACCCGTCCGCAAATTATTCTATTTAAAAGATTGCCTGTACGGCGATGCCGCGCGCGTCGTAGCCTCGATAGACTTATCTGATTCAAATTATCAAATAGCGTGGAATTTAGTTAAAGAGCGATACGACGATCGAAAATTTATTCGCAACAGCTACGTGAACATGTTGCTAGACTTACCTAGCATATTCAAAAAATTTTCGGCGCAAGACTTTGTGGATTGCGTCCAAAAGGATATTCGCGTCCTTCAGTCATTGGGAAAACCAGTCGATTCCTCGAACTCCATCCTAATCGTAACACTCCGCAGAAAGTTCAGCGGCAATCTTCGAGAAAGGTGGGAAGAGGTGACACGCTTAAATATCCGTGGACAAAATATCCGCGACAAAATATCCGCAAAAAAATATCCGCAGACAAAATAACCACACGACAAAATAACCACATGATAAAATATCCGCGGACGAAAAATCTGTAGACAAAATATCCCCAAAAAAATTCAATGATAATGAGACTTATCATTATAATCATATGTAATTTTGCATTAAGTATTTGGTGAATTAAATGAGCAATGTTTCAAAAAATATCATTTTAATAACTTTCTTTTACTGTTATACACATACAAAAAATTCGTGAAAAAAGGGTGCTATCGTTCACATCATTTTACGAGTGGGTATATTTTTGTAATTGCACACACACAAAATTCGTGAAAAAAGAGCGCTATAATTCACACCTTTTAATGTATGTATCAATCATATGTATTTTCGCATAAAAGTATTTGATGAATTAAAGATAAATGTTAATAAAATATCATTTTAATAACTGTTATCTACTGTTATTTTCACTATGGAAATTTCGATCTGATAAATTCATATCTTTGATATGTTCATTTTTAGGATATTCTGTCTGTAGATATTATTTCCGCGAATATTTTGTCGTGTGATTATTTTGTCTGCGGATATTTTGTCGCGGATATTATGTCGCGGATATTTTGTCCGTGGATATGTTGTTACGCAACCGTGGGAAGATTATAGCAACGACATTTCTAACCCAACTCTTCAACAAATGCTTGCCTTCCTCAACCGAGGGGCTCATTTGAAAAAAAAAAAAACCAGAAATCAGACTTTATCTTCTAAGTCTTTTGGCGCTCAGGAAAGACCCAAATATCCTAACCAGCAAGGTAACTCGCGTCCTCAAAAGGCGTTCATGGCAACAACCTCGCAAAACCGGTGTTTTTTCTGCGAGCGTGATTATTATACTAGCAATTGCTCGAAATTCCTCGCTTTAACGCCATATCAGTGATACAAAGCTACCAGGAAGGGCAGTTGGTGCAACAACTGCCTTCGTAAAGGTCATCGCACTTTTCAGTGCTCCTTTAGAAATTGCCACAATTCCCAACAAAAGCATGAAACCCTTTTGCATTTTAATAAGCAAAATAACATAGGGTCAAAAGCATCAGAGGTTTCGGCGTCGTCTTCCCTGGTGTCATCTACGGTAGCTTTACATGCTCGCTTATCTTCTGAAGCTGTACTAGCCACAGATCTTGTAGACGTAGTGAATAGTCATGGAAAAATCAAAACTTGCAGAGTCTTTCTTGACGCAGGCTCTCAAACTCATTTTATCACCGAGAGCACTGCAAAATTATTGAACTTAGAGCGCAAACCAGTAAACATGGCAGTCTCTGGTCTTGATAGTACATCGACCGTCATTAAGCATGCTACTACAGCCACTATTAAATCTCGTCACAATAAATTTCAGAAGACAGTCTAATTTCTAGTTGTACCCCAAATCAGTACATCTATTCCTTCTATTGCCATCAATCATTCGTCGCTTGAGCTTCCAAAAAATATTCACTCACCCGATCCGGAGTTCTATGAACATTCTGCAATCGATGCAATATGTTTTCGTTATTATTAATAATAAAAGTTGTGTTAATTTTACAAATTCTCCGAGTGAATTATCCAGTTTCCAATTGGATTATTTGATTAGCTGCGAGAATCATCCAAGAGTAAGTCCTTTGTAATTCCTTTGTTGCATCTTCATGTGATAACCCCCGGTAGTTGTTGTGTTTTCTTAATGTAAATAACTTACAAGAAATTTTAATGAAATCAAACTTATTCAATATTCAGAATTTTTTTTTTTTTTTACATTTTTCAGTGGGTACCCTACATATTGCCCGCAAATATGAAATTTTTTTTTTATGGCCATTGAAAATTTTGTCTATTTAATTTGAATTTCTGACAACTTTTATAATAATTTGTTATAAACTTTATGAAATTGTGTGAAATTTTATTAAATCTTGCAAAATGCTACCCCATGCTAGATGCAATAGTGACATCAAATTCTCTAAAGTTTTATGAAATGTTATAAAATTTTATACAATTATATAAAATATTATCTGATTATTACTCCCCTTTTGAGACCTTACTTCATAAAATTGTATATAATATTATGAAATCGTATAAAACTTTATAGAATTTTATAAAATTTCATCTAAATATTACTTCCCTTGTAAGGAATTACTTTATAAAATTGTATAAAATTGAAAAAAAATGTATAAAATTTTATATAATTTTATGAAATCGTATAAAACTTTATAAAACTTCGGACAATTTCATCGAATTTCATTTCATTATTACTTCCTGCACTAAGATCTTACTTTATAAATTTGTATGAGATTATGTAAAACTTCATATAATTTTGTGAAATTGTATAAAAGTTTATAAAATTTTATAAAATTTTATACGATTATATAAAATTTTATCTAATTATTACTTCCATTTTACGATCATACTAGAGTTTTATCTAGTAAGATAATTTTATTCAATTATACTAGTAAATAATTTTATACAATTTTTTGTATAAAATTTGATAAAATTATATAAAATTCTATAAAATTTCGCTATACAGTCTTATCAAATTGTATATAATTTTACAAAATTGTGTAAAACTTTATAAAATTTTATAAAATTACATTTATTTATTACGTTCTTGACTCAGATCTGACTTTATAAAATTTTATAAGATTTCATAAAATTGTATGAATTTTTATAAAATTTTGCTCTGAAATTTTATAAAATCTTACAAAATTTTATAAAGTTGTATAAAATTTTCTATTATTTTATGAAAACATTTTTTCCCCGGAATAATAACGATCTAAATAATTATTGGTAATTTCTTGCTTTGGTTTTTTTTTTGTATGGGAACTTGAGGATATAGATATATATTTATATAAATATATTTGTATGTTGGAAGAAGAGCAGGTAGTTGGGCAGTACTCTTAGTCCTTTCATTATTATTACTATTATCGGTACTAATTTCTATTTGATTATAAAAATATCAGGTAAAAATCAAGGTAGCTATCGTGACACAGAATTACTTTAAAGATGATTGTTAATAAATAATTAAAGTATTGCAATATATTGTATACTAAGACGAATATTACAGTGTCAAATATTCACGAGATACTAAATATTGTAATAACTACACTTAAAACTATGCGGGCTACGATACGTATGTAGTATATCAGATTTTACTGATTTAAATATGATTACCTTCTTGCCCCGTGGCAGAAGATAGATGCTCTTCGGACGTTTGTCATGCCGCGGGTTGATTATATCTTGCGGGGAGGAAAGGTCGATAAGTCTCCTTTGATTATGGCTGATAAAGTGCTGAGAAGGTTAGTGAAGGGCTGGATGCATCTTCCACAGAGAGCAAGAGCCGAAGTGGTGTACTTGCAACCTTGGAAGGGTGGAGGTGGTATCCTTCCGCTTGCGGATTTAGCGGACATTTCTGTCATCGCTCAGGCTTTTAGGATGTTATCCTGTAAAGACCTCAAAGTGGCGGAAATCGCGAAGTCCTCACTTGAGCAAGCGGTCCAGCGACGAACCGTTCACCGACCTTCGATGCAAGAAATTGCACAGTATCTTTCGGGTTCACTGGAAGGACCGTTTGCGCGGAACCAAGGTGACCCAAGTCTATGGTCAAGGGTGCGGATCGCTACAAGGCGTCAATCTATTTGGTTTGGCCTGTCGTGGGAATGGTGTGCTGCTAATGAAGAGCTCGCATTAAAATGCAAGGACGTTGAGGGGCGTTATGCTTTGATTGGTCCCGGCTCACGTTCTCAAGTTATTTGGCGGCTAAGAAAGGCTGCCCAACAATATTATTTCGAAACCCTTACAGCGAAGAAGGACCAGGGTAAGGTTTGGCAGGTCACGGCCCGCAATCGTGAGAGCAATCTCTGTGTGCGGGATGGTCAATATATCCGATTCGCGGAGTGGCGCTTCATCCATCGTGCGCGCCTAGACGTCTTGCCTCTTAACGGGGCAATTCGTTGGGGGCAGCGAGATAAACGCTGCAGAGTGTGCGGGTATAGCCTGAAATCCCTTCCTCATGTCATGAATCACTGTATGACACATTCAGCGGCATACCAATTAAGGCATAACTCTATCCTAAACAGGATATCACATGCCTCGAGGGCGGTGGGAGAGATGCGTGTCAATAAGCGCATTCAGGGAGTTGATGGGGATCTGGCACGTCTCAGACCTGACATTGTTGTTAGGAATGAACGGGCCAAGTCGGTGCTCATTGTCGATGCCACTGTGGCTTTCGAGAATCAGTGCGTTGCTTTTGACAATGCGCGTCAATCCAAGATTGATGCGTATCACGAGCTCGCGACTGCATTGAAGGCGCAGGGATATCAGGTGCGTACTGACGCGATCGTTGTCGGCTCCCTAGGTGGATGGGACCCTAACAATGAGTCGGTTCTGAGGGCGCTTAGTATCTCACCATACTATGCTCGTCTGATGAGACTTCTTATTGTGTCGGAGACCATTCGCTGGGCGCGAGATATATATGTGGAGCATGTGTCTGGTCAAAGACAGAATGCTGGTACCGTTGCGCCAAATGAGGATGCTTCGTGCGTCCGCCCTGACACGGACCTGACCTTTGGACCACTGTCGTCTTTCTTAGTGCCTCCACTACTGCGATCGCCGCCACCGTAAATAAACTCATTACACTCGTGTGCTAGCTACAGCTCTTGACGTTTGCCGTCATTGTCGACATTGCTACGCGCTATGCATTAATTGTACATATATATATATACATGCATATACACATTATAAAATTGTATTTATTTATTTATTCATTATTGTGTATGTATTCAAATGAAAATTGACAAATTATGATATTATTTCTATGACTAAACTCGCCTCTTACACCAGATGCAATGCTGGACCATTGTCATGCGGGGTAAGGGGTGATGTAAATATTATACTCTTGACTGTACCATATGTATACATTTGCTTTGATACCATGTGATTGAGTCACTGCGGGTATGAAATTAATTATTGACATTGAGATAACTATTGACTGCTTAAGCTAATTTATATATATTTTTGTGATGATTCCCGCCACACTGATATTTACTATGTATTGTTTTTTTTAAGTATTTTTTATGTGATAATTTTTTAAATATATGAACTATAAGAAAAAATACTTGCTGTATTACCCGGTGGGGACTTGTCCTCACCGGGCAGTTTAATTGAAAAATAAAGTATTTCAGAATTTACTGATTTAAATAGAACTTGATCTTTTAGTTGACATAATACGCACGACAGTAAAATAAGACTTGAGAACGAATACACGGTCAGCAGGATACAAGGTGTTCTCGACTCAAGCTCAAACAGAAGTGTCTCTCTAATTGCACTCTGAACTCTTACTCTCCAAAAACTACTGTCTTTACCTGCAAGACCCAAAACAAACTCCCTTATTCTATATTGCACTATTTTACTATTCTCTGACCGTGTCTACGTTCGGTGAGCAGATGCCACTGAGTAAGATCACGTCAAGTGGACCCCCCATTTTCCACTTGATCATGAAAATTAAGTCTATGTATTTTTTTCTTATGTAGTCACTATGAAAAATTAAACCCTCAAACGATTTTTCAAAATTTTCATTTTAACAACAATTTTTTTTACAATGAAGATTTTGAGTACTTTTAATTAAAAAATAGATTCCAAAACAACCGTCAAAGATAACTTAATGAAATTTTCTGGATTTATTGTCAAATATCTATATTTCATAAAAATATTAATAGCTTAAAATTCTTTGTTTATTATTCTATTGTTAATTAACTTTTAAGTAAACAAATGAAAATTTTATTGACTTCTCGGTAAAAAAATAAAGTTTTTTTTCATTGATTACATGAGTTATTTATTAAAGTTTGAGATCCCAAAAGAATATTTCACTGCTCGTGATTAGTTTAAACAACATAAAATTATTTATCACCGCACGTCGATCGCTGAACGCTTCCAATACGGTGCGCGGCCAAGCGTCTCAGGCTCTTTTGCAGCTTTGGTCAGTCACAATTCAAAGTAACATTTAAAAATATTATTTCTAAACAAATTTTATATTTTTTAAACAATATCATGAATAATACAATAGAATAATTTTTTATTATTAAACTGAAACAGGAAAAACTAACTAATAATTAAACTTAAGTTTAATTATTAGTTAGTTTTCCCTGATTATTGTTTAATAAATAATTAATTTATTAGTAATTAATAATTATTTATAAATTGTAATTAATTAATTATTGATACATTAGTTATTTACTAAACAATAATCAGAGAAAACTGTCTAATAACTAAACTTAATTATTAATTAATAATAACTAATGAATTATTATTAACTAATTAATATTAAATTAATTATTTATTAAACATTGCTCTACCAGTTGAGCTATCCGGCACTATACTAAACTCATATTTATTCACCTTTCAAACCTTCTTTGGACTTCCACAAATAATTCAAGACCAAAATTAGCCAAATCGGTTCAGCCGTTCTCGAGTTTTAGCGAGACTAACGAACAGCAATTGACTTTTATATATATAGATAGAAAATTTTATGGGTTTTTCACCACTGGGGATCTACCGGAGTAAAATCCGAGTATACTTACGATTTTTGCAACCTTGTTCAAAATTAAAAGTTGGGCGCCTGGTGATTCAATAATCACCAAATAAACAATTATCAAAAATACATCGGCTCAGGGTGTCAGATCGGAAAAAGGTCAGGCACTTAAGATTACGATAAAATAATTGATCAGAATTAACACAAAAATATATTCGTACATTAAACAGAAAATAAATTGTTCGGTCTCATTACTAATTATCGGTTACAAAACAAAATAATAATTGCCGTTGTCAGCTTGACTCGATATAAACAAAAAACAAATTGCTCGTAGAAATCGTACTTGATCATAACACACAGTCAGTACGTTACTCAAAAAAACATAATAGTCGTTGACGAAAAGAAAAAAAAAGTTATTTTATTGTACGGAGACACACATACAGCGTAAGGATTAACGAAATACTTGACTAGTGACGTTAGAGTATTCTTACACGGCGAAGCTACAAGACTACCGATGTAAATGAGAAATAGATAATCCGTAATTCTCAGAATTGCTCGATTGAAATAAAATAAACTATAAAATAATATTTTATTTCGATAATGCGTAACTTTCAATATCACATAATTATTGCGCGTAATTAATTATTAAAATATTTATTATCTACAAAAACGCGTTTCACTTGTTCATTAAACAAAATCCTTCGGTCGTACACTTTACGCAGTTTCCGTGCCAAGGCTTCGGCTCGTACACTTGTTCACGAGAGACGATTTATTGTTCACTCGGATTGTTCTTAACGGCGTATATCGAATTGTTCAAAAATCAGAATCAAAATTGTTTGTTCAGTCGAAGTCGAATCGTTCAAATACAAAAACGCGGCCGTTTAGTACGAAGTCTATCCTGGATCTCTGGTCATAATCCATGCGTTGGATCAATTGCTCGGTCGAAGTCGAAATTTTTGATTCTAGATGTCACTAGAATTTACTCATCCGGTAACTATTGATTATTTCAAATAATTTCAGACCACGAGTCGATGTCGAATTTTTCATCATGTTACAATATATATATATAGAGCGTTGGTTATAGTGTACAGAGACATATATATATATATATATATATATATATATATATATATATATATATATATATATATATATATATATATATATATTTATACCCACATATACATGCGTAAGGGATGAAGGATGCCGGGTTCGTAACAGAAGCTCTTAAGTTAATAAGGAAAAACTTCAATTTACCAGAATCCATAAATGAAGCCCTTGGAAGCTTGGAAAATTGTATATTGACTTTAAAGTTTCTTAAATTTATAAATGCTGTGGATATGATCTAAATGTATCAATATGCTCTTGTAAATAATTTCATTATGTTCGTATTATATTGATTGTAATTATAGTGGTCGCTTATAACCAAGTTGACGTACAGTGACCTAAATTATATTAATAAAAAAAAAAAAAGAAAAAAAAAAAAATAACAACAAAAATATTGCAGTGAAATTCTACATATACAATTTATAAAAGTTGTACAAAATATATGCAAGTCTATCAAATCATAAGTTATACAAATTATCTACGAGCAATACAAACTGCAGAAAACAAGTAAAATCAAATAGATCGTAACAGATCGAGTCATTCATACATGTACAATATGTGTATAACTCATAGTAATTATTCATATACAATTATTCATATAAAAGATTATTCGCTATGTTGGATTTCATCGAGTTGCAATAAATGTTGATAGCATCTATTATGGAACTCAAACAACGTTGCTGAAAAGGCAACTTCAGTTGAAAGTAAATTCCAAAAATTGCAACCAGTAACAATAAAAGACCTTTCAAAAGCCGTTGTGTGCGTGAACGGGACTCGAAGGTATCTGTTAGCAAGAGATTTCGATGAGCTGCAATATAATATCTTGGTACTAATTGGCTACCGAACAGGCCAGGTCTCATAAAGCATCAGACCTTATAAAATTTGCAAGCAATAAGTTAGAGTCTACGGTGGTTCAGTAAGAGCCAACCAAGATGCCACCGATGGCGGAATATATGCTCCTTATGCTTAACACGTAGTATACACACATAATTATTTAACGAAACCTGTAGAGATTGTTTAAGTTCAGCTGTTAAGTTCATTAAAACACAATCACAGTAATTGAATGTAGGTAACACTAGGCCAATTACAAGTTTACGGCTTAGCGGAATACTTAGATTTCTATCGTGCATTCCGATTCTGTACAAAGCATGTGCAAAATATTTTTTAACGTTAGTTACTCGGGAATTCCAAAAGAGTGTGCTATTGAAAACAACATCTAAGTATTTGAAGGTATTAACTATTTCGATTAGTTCGTTTGAAAAATAAAGCCGAATGTTATTAATAGCAGTAATATCGTTATTGAACCTGCATACATTTATTGTACTAGCGAATATCATTGTCTTAGTTTTAGATTTGTCTAACTTAAGGATGTTTCATGTAGGCAAGTGAAAGATATGCAGGATATCATCCTTCAAGCGTTGGATACAATCAGCTATATTTATAGGCTCACATCGCAAACAGATGACGAGATCATTTGCGTATAGCAGATGAGAATAGTAACGTAGACACTTCGGTAAATCGTTGACAAATATTGAAAAGAGTAGAGGTCCAAGAACACTGCCCTGAGGTACACCAGGACTAAAATGTATCCATTCTGATCTACTATTACTATAAGTAATCACTGACTGTGATCGATTGCAAAGATATGAATGGAACCACTTGAGAGAATCTAGTGAGATAATAAGTTCCATAAGTTTAGACATTAGTAGTAAATGATCTACAATGTAAAATGCTTTTGTGAAATCGAAGAATATCGCAGGGGTTATTTTACCTTTACCAATGCCTAATCTCATGTCATTGGCATACCTCAGAGCAGCCACCTGTGCCCCCATACCTTCTCTGAACCCTGTATGCCTACCGTCGAGCAAATTATCATTTGACAGGTATTTTATGAACGGGTTATAAACAATTCTTTCTAATACCTTCAATAAGGCACACAACAGAGATATTGGGCGATAGTCAGACATAGATAATAAGTGACACACTTTAGGCAAACCTCAGCTAAAAGAAATTCTGGAACATCAATGTTAGGTAATGATTCCGACGATGCTATTATACGAGCTAAAAGACCACTACGAACATATAAAGCAACTCCCCCTCCAACCCTTCCACGACGATCCGCACGCAGCACAGTATAAGATGACATGGCGACCTATGCATCAGAAATAGCATTATTAAGCCACGTTTTATTCCACATAACTTATGTATTTCCCATTATAATCCAGATCCGTCAGTTATGTTTTATTGTGAACAAAATAACCGGTAAATTTTACAGTTATTTTATGTTTTAAAAGTATTTCTTTTATTACTTTTGGTGTTTTAAACGTACCTGTACGCACTATGATTATAACTCGTCTTGTTATACAATTTTTATGTATGCATATTTTCGTTTCTCAGCATATGAGTGTACACAAACATTAAGCAGATATAACCACGCTTACTCAAAGCTAGTTTGTCAATGCATGATCTTCGTAATACGTGATTACATTAGTATTGCTCGTACACTTATATTTAAATATGTATGATTGCTAACAATATTCAAATCGTAGATTAAGAACCTTAGATCAAAACACTGACCTTCAAAAATTTGTTCAACTCTAGTAAAAACGAATGAGGGTTGGCTTCGTTTTAAACTAAGAATGAGCTAGCGATAAATCAGGGCAGTGCTGAAAATTTTCAAAAAATCTAGTTTCCATTCTGGCTGCCAGATGACATTTTTTTACATTTTAATGTTTTTCTTATAATTTTGACAATGAATAAATTTGAAAAAATTCGAGTATCTTAATTGAACATTTTATAAACTTTTTATGGAATTTAAGTGTAAAAAATGAGTCTCTTTATTTCCTGAAATAGGAGCAGTGTTTGACCCGAAGAAAATAGGTCGTGGTAGTTGTGGTTAGATACCACGCGCGATGAGGAGTTGTTACTATACCTCTGGTTAATGTCCACCTTAGTCGATTATTTTCGACTAATAGTGTCGTCTGGGTAGTAAATGGGGATACCTCCCAATGCGTGTGTGTCCAAAAGGGTAAGGAAACGGCCTTTGGTCGGCGGAGGTGGACTTAGGTCCCGTTACATTAATTAATTATTCCATTAAATCTGTCTTGTATATATGAAAACTATCGTGTAACTACAGAACTATTTCATTATTAAAATATATGACTCTTATGATTAATTTTGACGTTTCAAACAAGCATGTATAACCTATTATGAATGTAACACACTTAGTCATCACGATAGCCCCCACAATATCTTATCGGATTTCATCGAAAATGTGTACACATATTCTTCAAGTAATTACCTCAATGATACTCAAAAATGAGCTGAGTCGGTCAATTAATTAAAAGGCTATCAGTGACTTTAGTTTCTCTAATTTTCATAGTTCGTATCTGTTAAAATCATTTTGAATTCCGGTTATTGAGCTTTCAATTGCATTTTTTACCTTATTTATACAACTATTTTTTCAAGAATTTGATAAACTTGAAAACTTTGGAACAATACCGAAAAAAAATTTGTGCAGCTTTAACCTCAGAAAATTTTTATACGATATGACATAAGGAAGTTCTATTACATGTATATTGTCAAAAAGGGTCCTCTGAACCAAAGCTGTAGAGTCTAGGATTTCTGAAATAAATGGAATATACGTGTAAAAATTCCGAATATCTTTGAAGTACCTGTTTTCACTGATAAAAAAAATTATTTGAAATAATTCAAAACAATTTAAAATGATTTAAAACAATTTGAATTGACTAATATATAGATTAGGGTAACCCAAAAAAACCGACTATTTTTTTTCTTTTTCGAGTCTTTTATGAAAATTCGTTTGTTTAACGAAAACGTTCGAAAGACAGCACTTGGAAACATTAAAAATTCTTGAGCGAGGATTAAATGTTTAAATTTTGGGCTCAAAATTTTTTATCGAGCTGATTTTTTAAGAGGCTTCTTAAAACATTATAAACTAACAAATTTTCATAAGAGACTCGAAAAAAAATTTTCGGTTTCTTTGGTTCACCTTAACATAGATATACACAGCATGGATTAAATCATTTTTCTTGATGAGGGTTGTTAAACTAATAATTTAAATTTCATTTGTCAAATGATTTTTTTTTTGGACATTACATTATTCTGTAATGAAAATAGAGCTACAAAGAAATTTATTGATATTGAGGGTCTTCTGACGCAACCTCGTAACTCGATTTTTGACAATGTTGAGGTGTCGCTGAAAAAGTAATCAGTAAATGCCCTTGCATAATTCTGTAAAGTCATAAATAAAAATATTGAATAGTTTTTTTTTTTTTTTATTTAACAAAATACAGTCACGTATCCCAACTAGTGAAAACATGTCATACGCAACGCCGTATCTCAAAAATATCAGATAACGCATAAATAAGTTTTCTCGTAGCAATATGATTTACTTTATCGTTGTAATTAAAAATTTTCATATTTAGTTAATTAAATTATCACTCAAGGTAAATAGCCAATAGTTAAACAGTATACTTTTTCATTGTGTTTGTACGAATCAACATCGCGGTAAGTAACAAACATAATCAAATATGAATTCTAACCTATCACTGTCATAATTGTGTTCATTCCACATTTAATTTTACATGTGGATTTCTACGTCACTTTCTCATTCAAATCTGCATAATGTAAAAGTTTACATCAAAATCTTGTTCGGATTAGGAATCAGAAAAATTTATATAAAACACTACGTTATTGATACAAGTAGCATAAACAGCGTATGTGTTTTCGTAAACTTTCCTGGAGTTCAATGCCTCTATACGATTCATAATTTAGTGTTCTCTGAAAATTATTCGTAATTACTATAAGGAAGCAATACTTCTTGAGTTAATTAATAAATCAATAACTTATCACAAATACTGATATAAAAAGCATCACCTACTCAATTTTTTGTTGAAAGATTTCCTGCCAATAGAATACTAGTCTGTTCATTTATGAATATACGCGCATAAATAGACAATAGCCACAAAAATCCTAATAGCCCGAATTCAAAAGTACAAGGTCCTTTTGTCTTTAAAACCTTTGATACCCAAAGACTATAATGCTTTTTATGATCATTGAAAATACATCCGTAAAAAATATACATATGTTTTTCTGTAACAGGTAATATTATCTATAAGCGGTGTTGAAATATAATATTTTATATTCGTTTAATTTCTTAATTTTATTTAAATGTTTTCATTTGTAATGATTAGAAATATTGTTGGAACTACGTGATACTAATATAAAATTATTTAAAAAATCATGTCTCGCAGAAAATTCGAGAAAAATATTCTGTTGTCATATTCAACAAATAATAGCACTAATAAGCTTAATAATAATATTGCTATTTGATTAAGAATAATCGAAAAGTTGATAATATATTCCTAAATAAAATGATCCAGAAAGCCCATTTATGTCACCGCTTTTATTTCAATTAAGAATAACGTAAACACGTATGTTACATTTTTCACCAATTTTTCGGTGCAGCAAACACCGATCTCCCAAAATGAGCAAAAAAATAATAATTAAACACATTTAATATTACAGTCGTCTCGAAAATTTATAGAAAGTTTGATTACTTTTTAGATTTGTAAGAAGAATTAATAGTAAAAAGCCAGAAGTTCAGTGTAAAACGTTTTTTGTTTCTCCTGTAAAGTAGTAGTTTTTAAGATACGAGGTTGCGTCAGAAAACGCTCGATATATAACAATGGACCCTTTTCTCAGAGATAAACATTTTTTTTTTTTTTCAGTAACCTTGTTACCGTATAAAATACATATAAACTAATCTGTAATAAAATGGACAATGGACCCGCTGTACAATGGACAATCAATCAAAATTTACAAAAAAATTTTTCTAACGAAATTGATGAATTTTTTGGTAAACAAAAAAAAAATATAAGTATAAACTCAACAAATTATTACAATACCAAATATCATTTACTCTACATTAGTTCATATAATAAATTTTTATTAAATAATAATATGCTCATATTAGCCCAACAATAATAATAAAAATCAAATAAATCATTTTATCCACTAGGGAAGTAAAATGACAAATTTACCTCCAAAAATGAATATAAATTGCGTACAAATAAAAACACTAATCTTTATCTTTATTTTAAATTATTTAGTCCTGGAAGAGATAGTCACGAGAACTTCAAATACGTTTGGCAACACTGGGTTGCATACTATGAAATTATAAAAACAATTTTACCCAAGGGAATTAATATTTTAAATACTCAAGTATAATTTTGAAATATTACGTTAAATACTAGTATGAGACAAGGAGCCAAATTCACTATCTTTATCTAATCCGCTAAGGAATTTATTAGACACGTCCACGTACGTACGCACCAAACTCTGGGACATACGCCGAATATATTCAACTTTTTATAACAGTAATAAGTCAGGTTCAATCATTACTTAATTATTTATAGCGATCAACTCTATCGAGGGTCCAGCGATAGCCGATGCAGCGAATGACTTACTGGCGTTAACAATAATTTACTTCTGAAGATAGTTAATAATAGTATATGCGTAAACTAATACTTTTAATTCAATTTAACAAAATATTAATTATCACCAAACTGACTTTCTTTGAAAATTAATTACTTTATAACAGCAACTGGGCTAAAACAAATGTTACCAAAAAAAATTTCAAGGACGACAACACGTACTACATTTACAATAGCCCGATCCTCTCTAACTATTTCTCGCATTAGTTTTCCGAGGGATAGGTATCACTCACGTGTTATTTCCTCTAATGACCACGGACCCGAAATCATTAATTAAAATGAAATATTTAAATTTATCACACGACCTGAGATATCATAATGATAAATTAAATAAAAGTTTCCATCAATACTCATACGCATAATAACTATTAATTATTCCAGCAATAAAATAATAAGTAATTCAGTGCACAACGTGGCTGGAGAGAAAGATTGATTTTCATCCCCGCTATACCGACTTACTTTCCCTTCGATCGATATTTTAATATATAGTATACACACACGTGTGCTACTAATTGTAATGAAAATATCGATTCAATACATAATATCCAAAATAATTATTGAAACATAAATATAAAACAAAATAATATCAATAAATACATAAAGAAACCATAATTAAATAATTAATTAGAATAATATAAGTACCTACATAATAAAATATTATAATTAGTTGCGCACATACGCTTTTCATTATCTAGGAGGTTTGTTAAATTCACAGCGAGATGGGAAAGCGCGCGCAGCGAGTCACGTTGAAATTGTATATATATATATATATATATATATTTATGTATATATATAGTTATTGGAGCTCAAAGTCGAGTTCAAGTAAATTTCGAGATCTTTTCACTTTTCCGGTGAAACTAACGGAGTCATTGTTATTATAAGTTACAATTCAATTATTGTATTAGTATAGAATTGAAATATTATTAATTATTTCACTATGCGATGACTCATTATATCTAGCTATACTTTTACTCTGTACTTTGTAACAAGTCAGTCGTTTACAATATACTGAGTTATGCACATCGTAACTAAACTGTTTCATTCAATAAGTTACCTATTCCCATATGTAACACTCATCACAAAATTATATGAATTCTTTTTTGTAGACAATTTTATTTCCTACATATCATCTCTGGTAAATTTTTTTGAAATTCTGCATTGTTTTCTAGTTATTTCCATTTTAATGTGAAGCTCTTAAAATCGATCAGAACACTATTTTTTTAAGGAGCTTGACATTAAAATCGAAATAACTAGAAAACAATGCCGAATTTGAAAAAAATTTATGAAAGATAATTTGTAGGCAATAAAATTTTCTACAAAAAAAATTTATGAAATTTTGTGATGAGTCCAATAGTTTCGCCGAAAAGTAAAAAGATTTCGAAATTTACTCTGACTCAACTTCAAGCTCCAATAACTTTTAAATAGATAGATCTATCATAAAATAACATGAGACGTTTTTTGTAAAGCGTTAAATTCCATACAAAAATGTATGCTGTGCTTATCCGTACAATGAATAATTGGCGAGTTATAAAATTTCAATCTAAGAATTTTTTTCATCCATGTTAGTTCAATGAAAAATCGAACTTTTCGATACGCCAAGCTCTTTATAGACTTAGGATTTTTTTTAAAGCGGGATTATATTTTTTTTTTTTTATGATTTATTAGTTTTTCACATAGGATAGAAAAAAAATATCGCCTAAATATAAAACTCCCTAAAACCCTAGTAGAAATAATCGAGGGCCGCCTAGATTACAAACTAGGCCCGTGCTAGTGATATCGAGGCAAAACTAGAAATCGCGCCACCTACACGGAAAAAAAATTCTAGTTAAACTTACAATGCTAACATCGTAATTTGTTCTATTGATTATTGTAGTGGTGGACTAGACTTTTAACATCGTAATTTTAACGATGTAGCGTTGGAAATTTCATTGAGGAAATAATACTTCAGACAAATAATACCAAGTCTTAAGCTCTTTAATATAAATTACGATGTGAACATCGTAAAATTTGAAGAGAAATCTTGAATAAAAGAATAAAATAATAATCGTTCAGTAGTTGGATTCGAACCCGAACCCTTTCGAGTGCAAAGTGTCCGACGCCTTGGACCACTCGGCCACGGAAGGGCTTTCACTTTACGAAGTTTTTAAGATCGATGTAAACGATTTGAATAAACAGTCATTAGTCACGAGAGCGCCTCTTGCGGAGGATGCAGCTACTATTTAAAAATTACGATGTAACATCGTACTTTTTGTAGCTCCCATCGTATTATAACAGAGGCAGCACTATAATATTTATTTTATTAAAAAGTAAATAGAAATATTAAATATACGAGTAAATATAGTTTTTAAAGCGTAATTTTTATTTATTTTTTTTTACGATGTTAAATTGTGTTAAAATGATCAATTCGTACTTTGACCGCCCCGTTGATGCCAACCTTATTTTTATGTTGGTATCTACTGCTTAATCTTTATTATTATTATTATCATATTCTTGATATATACTATAGTTATGTTTTTGGATCTGACTTATATACTTATATTAAGAAAACCTAAGACTTACATTTTGTATCAATAAATAAATCAGTAATCCTTATTGTTTAAATTATTCTAATTGTTTAATTAAGAATTATTTTATTCCAACTCATAAATTATCAGGTTATGGGCCCAGACACTGCAGTAATTAATTAAATAGTATTTGAGTGTAAAACGAGGTTGGATTATTTGAGGTTAGCCCTTGCACGTGTTTCATTAGTAAGATGAGTGGAAGTAATATTGTAAATTCCACTAGAATTGAAATTTTAACGCAAGACAATTATGATGCGTGGTGTGTACAGGCTGAATCCTCATTAGTAAAAAACGATGGATTGGATTATGTATATGGTGATATTCCTAAGCCGGCTGCTACTGATGAAGATGGACTAAAGAAATAGAAGAGAGCTGATAGGAAGGCTAGAGCTGACATATTTATGTCCATAACACCGAACATTGCGAAGCGATTTCACAAATTGGAAACGTCCGCAGAAGTTTAGTCAAAGGTAATAGAAACTTTTTCTTCAAGTGGTGCGGTAAGAAAGGCCACACTATTACACATGTTAACAATATTGAACGCATCAGAAGAAGATGACATGCATGAGCACCTAAACATCTTCTTTGATATAGTTTTTAAGCTTGAGAGTATGGATCTTATCAATCATGATGACATGGTAACGACTCTACTATTAAATAGTTTACCTGCAAGTTATGAGAATTTTGCGAGCAACATGAGATGTCGAGAGGCTCTACCAAGTCCCGACGAATGTAAGCTAAAAATAATTGAACAATTTGAGTGGATGAGATCAAAAACAAACCGAGATGACGAAGCAATGTGGGTTTCAAAGGCAAGTAATTGGAATAGGAGTCACAATCCTAAATATTCACAAGGCTCAAATGATGCTGGTAGAGGAAAGAAATTTGCATTTAGATGCAGCAAATGTGGTGAGTTTGGACATAAAGCTGCTAACTGTCCAATACGAAAAAATACATTTGGTTCATCACAACGCTATCAAGGCCAAAATTGGAATAATCGTCCAGACAATGCCAATCCGAGTGAGGAATCTTTTTTTAAATGAGGTGGTAGAATCGGATCAAGTTCTCCAAGCTGAAACATCGACTACAACTACGGAATGGTGCTTAGACAGTGGCAGTACGTCTCATCTGTGTAAGGAAAAATCTCTGTATAGTACCTGGGTACCTGCAGAACGTACGAAGGTCAATTTGGCATCCAACTTATCAGCTAATGTTCAAGCTAAAGGGACAGTCCGTCTCCCTGTTACAGACGGACAAACATCAAGGTCAGTAAATTTAGACAACACCTTATTTGTTCCTGATCTGCGTGTAAATTTATTGTCTGTAGCAAAAATCACCAACAAAGGTTATGAAGTCAAGTTTGGACAAGATAGAGCAGTGGTTCAAGATGCATCTGGTGATATCAAATTGATTGCTAACCGTTTGGGTGACTTATGTTACGTAAAGGAGTCAACTGAGTCAGTGTACAATGTCAGAAATGAAACGAAGGGATCCAAAAGTGATATCCAGATATGGCATGAAAGGATGGGGCATCTGAATGCTCATGATCTCCAACTAATGTTCAAGAATAACCTTGTGAGAGATGTTAAGATAAGTTTCAGTGGAAGTCTGCCTGCATGTACCACGTGCATCCAAGGTAAGCTAACGTCTCTGCCATTTCAAAGGAGAGTAGGCAGAAGTGATTATCCCCTGCAACTGGTGTACTCTGATATTTGTGGTCCAATGAGAGCTTAATCAAATGGAGGCGGTGTTTACTTTGCTACGACTATTCCAGGTGGTGTGAGATATTTATACTGAAAAGGAAAAGTGACATTCTCGCAGCTTTCAAGGAATACAAAAACCTGGTTGAAAATAAATTTGATTTAAAATTAAATTCCTTCCAATCAGACAATGGTCATGAATATACATCGAATGAGTTCAGCCATTACTTGAAGATGTGTCGAATCCAGAGACGTCTTATCACGCCGTATACACCCGAACAGAACGGGGTGGCAGAACGCAAAAATCGCACACTTGTTGAGATGGCACGATGTATGATTATACAGTCCGGATTGTCTCCATCATTTTGGGGGGAAGCGATACACACAGCAAACTTTATACGTAACCGATGTCCTACAAGCACCCTACTTGGAAGAACTCTATTTGAATATCGGAATAACAAACTGCCGAACCTTAAATATTTTAAGATATTCGGCCAAACAGCATTTGTGCTAAATAAGGAGGGGAACAAGGGGAAGTTTGATGCAAAGTAGTCAAAAGGAATTTTCGTCGGTTACTCATCAGTAGCTAAGGGTTACAGAGTATATAACCTGGAAACCAAAAGAAGAGTGGTAACGAGAGATGTCCGCTTTCTTGATGAAATGTGTTATCGACCTCATCAAGATGACATAATTTCGACTGAGACTAGATTCGGAAACTCAGAACTCGACCCAATTGAAGAGGGGGCGAGACTGAACGACAACAGATCGACGGAAATAGAAATGATTCAATCTGTATCCCCGAAAGAAACCATTCATAAGAGAGGACGAGGGAGACCGAAGAGCATTCATCAGAGGTCGTGGGAGACCAAAAAAGGGTTACAACCTGGTACCAGTGACTTTCATAGTAAGTAATTCGTCTAGTGATGCAATGGAAACTCTACATGGAAGTTCTACAATCGATGATGCCCAATCTTTAATTATCCCACAAATCCAAGTGAGCACAGAGTTGGATGATAATGTATTCAAAGATGCGGAAGAAACGGCTGACGGAGAAGATGGGGTGGCTGCGTACGCTTTCAATGCAGAAATTGAGTTCAAAACTGCAATTAAAGGTCCTGAAAGTAACGAATGAAAGGAAGCGATGATCACAGAGGTGACAAGTCTTCTAAAAAAGGAAACCTGGGAATTGATAACACCTTCTAAAAACAGAAAAATTATCGGATGTAGATTTGTTTTGACGAATAAGTATCTTCCGGATGGAACTTTGAAGCTGAGAAAGGCTCGATTAGTAGCTCAGGGGTATTCCCAACAAGCGCAGATTGATTATACTGGAACATTTGCACCGGTAGCTCGTCTAACGTCAATACGATTGTTGTTTGCATTAGCAGTGAGATATGACATGATGATTGAACAAATAGATATTGCGACTGCATTCTTAAACGGGACTCTAGATGAGAAGGTGTATATGAGGAGGCCTCCACTCTTGACAAAAATACTAGAAAAAATTAAATCTCAAGAATCATTTGACAGTGATCTAGGGAAGACTGCTAATGAGATGTTAAAGGGGTTAAAGCAGGATGTAGTATGTTTACTTAAAAACGCCTTGTATGGACTAAAGCAAGCTGGTCTGCAATGGAACATCGAGGTTGATAATGTTCTCACTAGATTGGGTCTCCAACGATCAAGATCTGATCTGTGTATTTATTTTGCTTAGAATAATGGTCAGTTGATGATTATATCAGTTTATGTAGATGATTTCCTTATTGCCTCAAAGAATACAAGCTGGATCCAGTACATTAAACGGGAAATGTCTACTTACTTTGATGTGAAGGACCTTGGAACAGCACAATATTGTCTAGGATTGGAGATTCATCAAGAACCAGGCGTCATCACAGTAAAACAGTCCGGTTATATCAGAGATTTGATAGAAAGGTTTAACATGGAAGATGCCAACTCTGTAACAACCCCGCTAGAAGTTGGAATGAAATTATACCCAGAAAAATAGAAAATAGAGGATACACAAATAATTCCGTATCGTGAACTTGTGGGAGCATTAATGTATGCTGCAATTGCCACGAGACTAGATATCTCGTATGCTGTCAGTTTCTTGGCTCAGTTTAACCACTCATTTACTCTACAGCATTGGAAATTGGCTAAACGAGTAATCAGGTACCTTATTGGTACGAAAGGTTTGGGATTGGAGTATCACAAATCATCGGAGGCTGTCTCAGGCTTTGTTGATGCTAATTGGGGTGGCTGTTTAATAGATCGTAAGTCGTACACTGGCTATGCCTTTATTCTGAGTCGGGGAGCTATCAGCTGGAGATCTCAAAAACAAAAAACAGTTGCTCTGTCGTCTACCGAAGCTGAGTATATGAGAGTAACGGAAGCTGTGAAGGAGGCTGTATATTGGTCAAATTTCATGCGTGAACTTGAATTGAAGGACTTGATTAATATAAATATCTATAATGATAATCAAGGGGCACGATTTTTAGCTGATAACCCTATGTATCATAGCCGGACGAAACATATAGACATTCGATGTCATTATATCCGAGATGTTCTTAAGGAAGGTATAATAAGTCTACAATACCTAAGCACTAACGAGATGGTTGCAGATATATTAACTAAAGCTGTCGTGGGACCAAAACATCATCGTTTCGCTGCTGGATTGGGACTGAAGTAATCAATGTACTCATTGTGGGGGCGTGTTAAAATGATCAATTCGTACTTTGACCGCCCCGTTGATGCCAACCTTGTTTTTATGTTGGTATCTACTGCTTTACCTTTATTATTATTATTATCATATTCTTGATATATACTATAGTTATGTTTTTGGATCTGATTTATAGACTTATATTAAGAAAACCTAAGACTTACATTTTGTATCAATAAATAAATCAGTAATCCTTATTGATTAAATTAATCTAATTGTTTAATTAAGAATTATTTCACTCCAACTCATAAATTATCAAATTGTAATTTTTGAAGTAATTTTTAATCCTAAAAGTCTTTGTTAAAATTACGATGTTAAATAGCAAAAAATGGAACCCACATAGCAAATTTTGAAATAAGATATTTTAAAATTAACGCTAATAAAACTCTAGTCCAGGATTACGATGTTAACATCGTAATTTGGATTGAGTAAGAGCAAAATCATTAGAAACATCCAAAAAGTAAGAAATACACTAGAAATAATAACTAGGTTCAAAACAATAGCTTGTTATCCGGATAAGTCAGAGCTATTTTGACGAAAACGTTATTTGATTTTTATGCTTTTCAAATGAAAGAAATTAAAAATAAAAAGGACGTACTCAAAATTACGATTAAGGGTTCTAACTTTGAGAGAATTCGTTTTTTGATGTGTAGAACAATATTTTGGCGTGTCAGTAAAAAAAAAAAAATAGCCGAATTTATTGAAAAACCTTGTAATCTCACAATTAAGTGTAACGTTAGTAATTAAAAGGTGACGTTCAGTATTCACGATAATTAAATCTTAGTTATAACACTTGAATAGTATAAATAGAATCTAATTTTTTTCGATGACGAAATAACTTGACGTTTTTAGTCATATATTTATGGTCACTGCTACTTACTTGCATTTTTGCAGTGACCAAGTCAGCTATGTGACGTCTATCCTCTTCTTGTGAATCTCCCATTAAAGATAATGCACTATCATTCACTTCAATAATATATTCTCGCCCGTCTTTACCTACTAACAGTTCAATCGCGCAGATATCTAAGCCACCAAATAGCTGAGCCACATAATCGATCCAAGATCGATGTCTCTCCGTAACTGCTAACTGTTCTAACATTGCTGATCCGACGTTCGATTTCCAGTTGCCGCTGATGCTTTTCCGCCTACATGAAAAATAGAATAATTCAAGAATTATTAATTATTTGTGTATGAAATAATAAATAAAACATATATAAATATATAAATCATTGAGAAAAAAATCTTTACAAAAATGGATATCCATGATGTTGTTTCTGTTTCACAAAAAATTTATTTTTTCAGATTTACCATTTTGGATTATTTAATTTATTCTTATTATAAACTAGATACAAATACTCTGGAAATGAAAATCGATTTTTAGGAATCTTTATTTTCAGAATATAGTTACTGTAGAAGGTCTTCTGCCACCATTCTCACAAGTTTTTGTTATAATAGGTTTTACCTTATTGCGGAATATCAAAAAATTCCTTCAGTTGGCAATTTTATACATGTATGGATTGAACTGTGTCAGAAAAAAAAATTTTATTTGTATTTTAATCAAATATATCTCAAAAGGTTACTTCAACAAAAAAAAAAAATTCTCCTAAATTTTTTGTATTTTGTAAATAATTATGTCAAAAAAATTTCTTCCGATTTTTGAATTCAGCAATCTTGTAGAAAATTAAATTCTCTGCGAAAAAAACCCTTGTGTTACACGGTTAAAGTTGATAGAAAAAAAGTTATGAAGGTTGAAACTTAGGGGCAAAAAGTCGAATTTTTAGGATGAAAAAAGAAAATTTTTTTTTCATTTTTTCTTGAATTCTACAAAATTCGATTGTAACTGAAATCGATAATTAGGGTTTCTTGTATATATGTTCTTTAGGTTTATAATCCTTTAAAATAATATTAGACTAAGGTTAAAAAATGCTCCACTAATTGACCGGGCACCAGTAGTTGACCGCCTTTGTATAAAAGGCCTTAAATTGTCATCGAATGAATATCTTATGCCCTTAAAATTAATATTTAATTATTGTTAAACTTACAATAATCATAATAAGTAGCTTCTTCAAATATTATATAATTTTTGACGAATTTTATTAACTAATAATAAAAATTAAACTTGAAAGACCAACAAAATACAAAAAAGTTATATATTAAGCTCAAAAAAAATTTCAACTACTGGTGTTTTCGCCTTACCTGCATTTTAACGTGATTTTTATGTTATTTCGATAATGATTCGAATAAAAAACATTACATTTCTAAAATTTAACGATTTAAAGATGATATAAACCTTGGATTACCTTCTTTTACCCCATAGTAATTAATATACGATAAATTGAAAGGCTGAAAACCCTTAACCGGTCAATCACTGTTACATTTACCCGACAAAATCTTTTCTAAATAATTAAATTTTTCTTTACAGCTCAGCTCTGTAACTTTCTTTCTATGGGCTCTATTAAAATGAGTCTAAGGACCATTTTCATGAATAACTTCATTCTTTATAAGAACTTGAATTGCAAAATAATAAAAAAAAGTCCTGCTAGTTAACGAGTAAAAAACAAAAGTTTTATCATCGTAAAAATTCAACTTTTTCCCTCTAAGTTTCAACTCCCATAACTTTTTTCTATTAACTTATAACGGTGGGCCCTGGTTATTCCGTGATTGATAATCACGAACCACAGTAAATAAATTTTCCCGAATAAATTAAATTAATTAATCGTAAATTATTAAATATAACTATTTAATTGATGATAGTTTTATTTCTGGTTCTTAAGTCGGGAAAACGGATCTCAAGAGTAGGTAGACTCGTTTTGATCGGACATGCGGCCGAAGTATAACTTATTTTAAGTGACGCTGGAGATAAGAAAATTTATACAAAGTGACTCGATTAAATTATAAATGATAAATTTTATTGAACCAAATCCAAATTTTATTTACACAATAATTTCCCCTTTTATTAATATTATTTATACTTTATTTATTAAAATCTACCGTCCAGTATAAAATTGATAGATGATTTAATGCGTGAGAATTGTTGGACGTGAGAAGTAAAATTTATAAGTAATTAAAATCACGCTACGTTGAAGAGAGAGAAAATGTTTGTTAAAATTTTGTCGAGACTTATCTGGATGTAATATACTGGTATATATTATCTGGATGTGTATACTTTTTACTGGTGGAATCGATTGCCAGTTCATCACAGGTATCTTGAACTCGATGTCGATCCTCTTAGGTAAATTCTTGCGGGCTGACGTTGTACACCAAACCACCACACTCACTTAGCAACCAAGATTGGTTTTCTTTAACCAGACAAAGGAGTCGCAAAATCTCCTTATTTACTTAATTTGAATGAAAACAAACATTACTTATAATAAAATTAATAATTTAGTTTTTATTGTAAAGAAAAGTTTCAATAGACAAAATTATTCAGGTATCAGGTTGACCGAAATAGAACTGATTATTGGACTAAATGACTAGATATCACAAAACTCATTGTTAGGCCGACTCATATAAATTGTAATGAGTCCTAGTGATAGAGTAGGGACCTCGCTAAGCGTCATCAGTCCACTCTAGGTGATGGCCAGGGCCTAAGTTCTCGAGCAAGTGTTTGCTGGCCCTTTTATATGTTAATTTTGGAGGTGTGGAACTACCCTACTGTCGTCTTAATTGAAATGGAATTTGATCTAGGAGGCCTCTGACATAGTTCCGGGTGATTGATGAGTGTCAATTAATATACAATTATTCTAATAGATGGTCGTAGAATCAGTTAGAGTTTGCGCTCGATTTTCAAGTCGTAAAATCAGAAACGCACGGTTACACTTCCCGTCGCCAGACTTGAAGATCGGGTGCAACTCCACCATCCAGAGCTACTTCCTTAAAATATTCATTTGGTCCCTTAATGAAGTAAATATTATAATGTAATTTACAATACAATAATTATCGCCATTTACAATACAATTTACACATTACAATATACAATAGTAAATTTACATTATACAATTTATAATAACGATATGCAATTTTCCAAATACAATATCCATTTCACAATTACATAATTTAATATACAGAGTTTTTTTCAAAATTTTCATAATTTCATTACAAGTTTATTACAATACGTGACAATTTCATTTTAGATATCATTAATCCAAATTCAAATCACACAAATTTTCTAGACTACTACCACTACTAATTACGATATCAACATCATACGAAATTTCATCCTCAGCGATGTGATCTAAATTATTTCTTATCGCAACTGGGCTGCGTAGGTCAATTAAATCGACCTCAGCCCCAAATTTGTTGTCATTATCAACAATAACGGAGCTCGCTAAATTTGACGCTTGATTTACTAATACTGTATCGCTTAGTCGTTCACTACTGGTTAGAATAACTAAGCCGACCGTTCGCTATAAGCCACTATCAGGACTCATTTCCAAAGTTTTATCATTATTGTTTTTTCGCGAACCGACCGCACACCCTAAGCCACTGTCAGGTCTTGCCATTGAATTTTCTTCAATTAAATTTTCATGTATTAAATTTTTAATCGGACTGAAGGCACGCACTAAGCCACCGTCAAGTTCCGAAATTTATTCATCTACATTATTTAAGAAAATTCTCTTAAGTTTATTTGGTTTGTTTAACCAAATTTGGTGTGAACGATTCCTACTAGGGCTCTGTTTTCCTCTAATTATTTGTTTACGAGTTCTTCTAGACTTGGTGCCCTGTTTCCTCGGGGAATAAGAGGGTGAAACTAGTTTTTTGAATGATCAGTGCGACTACCATCGCCGGCCATTAACATTATTTCTATTTCCATTATTATTACCAACATTATTGTTACGAACAAAATCATTTCAATTGAAATGATCACCACGATTATTTTGATTGTCATTTACTCTAAAATTACTCTAAGTTCTATTCGGGTAATCACTATAAAAATTATTAAAATTTGATTGCCCACGATTCGAGTTAAAATTATTTTTATTTATATTTAAGTTCTTATTATTATCATTATAATTAGTTGATACGGGAATATTCAATCGACGGGAATAAAAATTTTGTCCGCAATTAAAACGGAAATTTTGGTCCAAATTTCGACCAGCAGCTACTTCACTATACAAGCGAAATGTAACATTTGAGTTGCCATTGTTATTAGCATTAAGCGGATACCGTACCCGATTATTTTGCGATCTATACGATGCGAAATTCTCTTGAGGATATTGAGTGGTCGCCGTCGTGGCACAGACAAGTAATTTACCGTCTTTACTCTCTTGAATTCCCCAATAATAAGTGGTTGTCGGTCATTATTCGTCTCAACCAAAATAGGGGTACGTGGGAACGTTTGTATTGCTGAAAAACACGATTTTTCTTTTGTTTTTGAATGCGAATCATCTGATGACTCAAATGCGCGTTTATTTTCCTCGAGTAACTCAGCAGCTACGTGTAATACCGATAATAGGTCATCTTATGTATTTACTGACCTAGAAAACACCAAAGTGGGAAGACTTCACGGTAAATGATTTCGGATACACGTAACTTGTTCTGATTCTTGAGGAGGGGTACGCTTCTCACGATATTTCTGCTGTACTCTAAATACAAAATCAATTGATGATTCACTGGTCTCTGGTCTCAACTAACCAATTTCCATCAATATTCGTGTGTCAGTCTTCTGTGAGCCAAAAGCTCGTAAAAATTCCCGTTTAAAATTATCATAATCAGGCCAATGCCTGCTGTACGCATCATACCATTTAGTAAACTTACCGACAAAAAGATACTCAAGAATTTTTATTAGGTCTGTCATAAACCAACCCTCCCGAAAGGCCATGGCTTCAAATGAAGCCAGAAAACTATTGGCTGATAAGTCACCTTGCGGATAACGTAGAGGCCACGCTCTCACGATTTCTCTGATATCACGCCATTTACGCAATGAGATCGCTGTGGCATCAAATGTTAACGAATTACACGCTCTGGGTTGCTCGACAAACTCTTGGTATTCTTCACCGCCATTATAATTTTGATAGCCACCGTAACTATAATTTCTATCAAAATTATTCTCATTATTATTAACAGCAAACGAATTATTCCTATTAAAATTGTTGTTACAATTATCAGTGTATTTATTGAATTATTAATTAAATTATAATTTTGAACCTCACTAGGATTAATAACGGGATTATTATTACTGTTCATATTATTATTATAATAATTACTATGAATCCCGCTAGGATTAATGATGGGATTATTGTTGTTATTTAAATTATTATTAGGGTTGCTATTAAAATTATTGTTCAAATTACTGTTGCTTGTACCGGCTATATTCTCATAAGTATTGTTGGTTCTACTGGTACTAGGTTGTACATTAACCGGGAGAGCTGAAAATGTCGTAGCCCTAGTGTTTCGAGTCAAATGACCTGTACTGCACTCCCCGTCACCAAAACTGTGAGTTACGGTGCGAACAGTTTGTGTATTATGTTGTACGGGCACTTGTGGACTATTCACCCGTTGAGTGCTAATGACCAGAGTCAAATTCTGTAGGCAATTCAAAATTTCTGCAAGAGTAGTTTGACTTACTCCTTGAACAGCTTGTACGAAAACTAGAACGGTGCCAGGAAGAACAGCGGATTCCGTACCAGGCTGAGTTTGTTGTACAAATACCGGTGGGGGATATTCCGTAAATACTTCGTCCAAAGACGGACGAAAATTATTATTATTATTAATTATTCTTTCGGTTCGAACGTTTGAGTTAATAACCGGTGGGTCGCTCGTTTGAATAGACCCAGATGCAGTTGTAACAGTGATCGGTGTAGTTGTGACGGTAGTCATCGTAGTTGTAGACATCGTAGTGACCATAGACGTGGTACTTCGTAGTGTTGGTAGCATATTCTCCAAGCTACGCTACACTGGCGGTCTATTCTGTAATGGTCTAACAGCAGTGACGATCAAACTTGGTATATAGGGTATCGGCAGAAGACCCAATGTCATTGAGTTCGCTGTTACTACCAAAGTACTAGATGTTATTGTACTCGTAGTTAAGTGGTGAGTGTACTACCCTGGGTTGGTTTCTATTGTAAGAAGATCCAACTCCTTCGAAAATTACTTCCTCACTCTCCCGTCTACCAGACTGTTGAACCGTAGGCTTGGAATTTTGAAGCGTCAGTGGTCAAGTGTTACTCATAATATATTTTACCAATTACTGGGACTTAAATTTAATTTATTAACGATAGCTAGTTTACGATAAGCAGCTTACGAGTCCGAATAGTACTCAGACCTGGATAAATATTATTGGATATAAATTCCAAGTAACTTAAAATATTTTCTCTAGTCGTCTACTAAATTTAAAATATATTTATTTGCTTCCGGATTATTATTTATTACTGTTACTAAGTGACGACATTTAGTTTGTTTAATCCCTAACAATCACAGTCTTTGTAAAATTAAAATGATTTTATTTTAAATTTATCACAATGTTTTAAATATTAAACTACAAATTTATTGTAATTTATTTGTTTTAAAATTATTTCAATACGAAAATTCTTTACAACGGCTCAAGTTTCGAGCTACAAATTTTATTTCAATTTATTTGCTTTCAATAATGAAATTCTTTACAATGCTTAAAATTTCAAGCCACGAATTTTTATTTCAATTTTTTATATTTATTTAATTAGTTTGTTTGAATTTACTTCAGCGATTAGTTTAATCATTTACTTAGACTTAAGTCTAGTGAAAAAAGTATTTGAAATTAATTATAGTCCAAGATCTCAGGGCCGGCGGACGTCACGTATTTTCTGAAGGACGAAATGTGGACGATTGAGTAGTGTTAAAATGTACTAGGATTGTATGCCTACCTGCTAGCGTGGTCAAACGGCCAATTTCCAGGTATCAGGTGATCAAGGTTGGGACGTTACATTGCCGAGGAGATGGAGTTGAAGGTAGTAGAGTGAGGGTGAGTCTGTGTGTAAGAGAGAGATAGGGTTAGTATGCGTGTCGAGTTAAGTGTAGTAGATAGTGAGTAGAGAGTATGAAGTATATGTGTGCGGTGAATTAAGTATGTTGAGAGTAGGAGAATACGAGTACGTGTACGGTATGCTGTCTGTTTGGAGTGTCTGTGCGGTCGAGCATGGATTTAACGGTGGATGTCTAGCAGTGCCGCGGATAGTGGCCAAGATAACATGTCTCCTGACCAGTGATGACGACTAGGCCTAGGCCTAGCCCTCGGGGTTGACGTGGTGATCGCGGATGAGTGACTGACATGTCGCCGCCCCTCCAAGTTAGTACCCGGAGTTAGCTGGGGTACGTTTGTGTTTCTTTGGGAATGGCAGGCCTCGTTTGCGATGCTCGAGGAAGCCAATAATTCGCCAACTTCGGATATTACGGGGAGTGACATTGCGGGAAGACCCGTGAATCCACGGCTTGTATGTGGTGGGGGAAGAATGGATAGAGAAGCGAGGATATGAGTGACTGCTAGTAGTAGAGCGTGTGAGTAAATGGAGTGGGAGAATGAAGAGGAGTAGTTAAGAGCAAACCATGGTGTCAGAGAGTTAAGAGTCGGAGTCACTCGAGTACGAGAAGACCCAGTAGTCGAGTTTGGAGCTTTGGAGCAAGTGGTAGTGAGTTGGAGAGTTACCAAGGTAGGCCTTGACCACCCTCTTTGCTAATGTCGTTTTCGGAGCTTATGGCTTTTGGAGTATTGGGTTCTTGGAGCCCTCTGTCGTGATATTTGTCGTCTTGATTACTGCATTATTTATTTTATTATTTATCTGGGAGTGTGTTAAGTTTTATGATTCGTCGTCCACGAGAGGTTCCCGATGTCATACTCAGGTATTTATTCGTCTGATGGACCGAGAGTATTCGACCGCGGACCTTTTGGGCTCTCCGCGACACTCTTGCGTCATCTTTACGATATTTTATTTAGTTTTCATTTCTTTATTTTGTTTAAATTTATTTCAATTAATCGGCTTCTTCCGCATCATAAAAACCGCGACCCTTTCTCCGCTACCTAGCATACTGAGCGCACCAGAACATGCCGCTAGCACCGTTCATTGCTTTCATCTCCGAAGGATTTGGATATAAGGTTTCAATTTACGTGTATGTTTAGACCAGCTGCCGATACCGGGGAAATAAAAATCAGCTGGCGCCCGTCAGGATCTGGAGGAAATGAGAGGAGTGATCGGTGGGTGAAGTGTAACGTAGCCCGATTTGTGTAATTTGAGTTCAAGTGATTGAGTAAAAGTTTTGGGTAATTTTGTTGAGTTTAATCGAGTAATAAGTAAATTTACGTTAGAAGGTACATAAAAACATTACTTACTTCACGTAAATTCTCATGGCTGGTTTTCACGTTATTTCGACAATATAGTTAAGGTAGTTGTTGCGTGGATTAATTTAATGTAGGATTTTTATAAAAATTTACCTGATTGTTCTTTGATTGACTACGAATCATATGAGACTAATCTGAGTAACATTGACCATCCCAATTTTATGAAAAACGATTTCAAAATATTGCTATTTTAACACGGGCTCTTATGGAGAATATCGATTTACGGGCAATGTTTTTTTAATAAAATCAAAACGCAATGTAGGATCATTCTAAACATTTTGTATGTTATCAAAACTAAAATTATAAACCATATAAAAAAAATGAAAATTATTGACCACGTCGTTTCTGAAATATAATTCATTAAACCTTGAAACTTTTTAAAAATTTCAAAGATGTACCAAAACAGTAGTGCGATGTGGCAACAGCGCTTATATTATAGTCAGATAAGCGCTGGAAAATACAAACAGGCACACAATAAACAAAGTTAACCAATGAACAAATTAATTAATTATTCTACTATTAAAAAAAATTAATTAATTAATCAATAATATTAAATTTTTGTAAATTTATGAAAGGCAATCGTTTTATAAATTTATTTTTTCAAACAAAATAAAAATAATTTAACATTTATTTTTTATTTATTCTAAAGATAAATAAATTGTTCGACATAAAAATGCTCTCTTACTTAAACATTTCGGTTGTTGATAACTTTTCAGCGTTTATTATAAATTAAATAGAAAAATAATAAAATTTATTAATTAATAATAAGTAAACGTTCTGACATTTCTAATAATGTAATAATAAACAGCTTAGTTTATTTTGATGGTTAATTTGGTTATGTCTTACGACCACATTAATAAAAATATTACGGAACACGAAAAAGATGCACAGTAACAGTGAACGGCGTTGCCACGATCACTTCTCGAATATTATGGATGTATGTGTATATAAACGTATTGATACTACTTGGATGTATGTAAGAGCAATATGACTGTACTTTTACAAAAATTTCCAATTAGCGGCTTTCAACTAACCGCTTCAGGTATGCTGTTTTTTTAATTCGGTATGCTATACTTTTGAGCGTGACTACCTCGAAACAACTACCTTAAAAATAAGCCGTTAAAACTCCCAGACACTTTCCTTGGGCCGTATTACTTTTCAGACGCTTTAAAACTCCAAAAATAGTTAGTTAACTTTGCGTAAATTCTGATGCTCCATTTTTATATATGTTAACCAGACAACTGTTTTAAAACCGTTGACAAGAAGGCAAACCGATCCAAGGCGCCAATCATCCCATAAACTCAATTTTAATACCTCTCTGAATCGGAGCGCGAGAGCAGTATCCACGCGCATAAGAATGAGTGAGACCAACTGCGCTGTTAAGGCCATGAAAATTAATTGCGCGGATAATTTATAATTTTCAGAACTTTTGTTAACGAATAAATTATGACAACAAAAATACGATAAAAAATCTGGGTGTCGATTGGCCCTGCGGGCCAGCCCTAAAACTTCTCGCTGTTTTCGAGCTCAAGAGCTTAAACATATCACTGTGAATATATTTTCGAGCTCGAAAATGCAATTGCATGCAATTATTTTTTTTTGAGCTTTTCAAGCTGTAACAAGCAACGTTTCATGCTAGAGTTTGAAAAGTTATGAATCGAAAATCATTAATGACGACGCGGCTTTTAAATTTTCATCCCCAATTAGATTTTAAGAAATAAATTAATTGAGGCAGAAATCAGTCCCAGAGATCAAAATCAAGATTTGAATGGGTTTTGACTTAGGCCAGAGCAATAATGTATGAAACATCCGAGAAAAATGTTAAAAACTGTGTTTTTCCCATTTCATGCTGACACTAAGATTAAATCTAAAGAACAAGTTAGGTGACTTAATATGATGATCGAAAGAGACTATAAAGAAAAAGAGTTGGTATGATTTCAGACACATTTTAGCATATTACATTTTGATTTACCCGAAAAAAACAATATTTTATTTCATTTTTTTAACTTTTAAGTGCCGATATTTTTCGAACTAATCAACCGATTTTGATGATTGAGGTGGCAATCAGCGCATTATTTTTAATTCTAGAGCTGGTTAAAATTCGAAATTGATTGGTTCAGCCGTTTTGAAGATATTTAGAAAAACCCGTTTTTGACCATTTCTTTCTCCAAAGATATCTCTCGAACGCATTAAGCGATTGAGATGTTTAAGGTAGCAATCGACGCGTTTTATCATGTTATTGAGCTGATCAGATTTTGAAATTGATTGGATGAGTCACTCCAATGATAATCGAAATTAACCGTTTTTTACAGTTTCTACCTTTAACGATTTCTCTCGAACGCATTAAGCGATTGAGATGTTTAAGGTGGCAATCGACGCGTTTTATCATGTTATCGAGCTGATCAGATTTTGAAATTGATTGGATGAGTCACTCCAAAGATAATCGAAAATAACAGTTTTTTACAGTTTCTACCTTTAACGATTTCTCTCGAACGAATTAACCGATTGAGATGGTGTTGAGGTCGCATTCGACGCGGCTTATAAAGTTTTAAAGCTGATTAAATTTTAAAGTCAATTGTCCAACTTATTTCTTAGAAATTTATAAAAACTAAAAAAAAAAAATTTTTTTTTCCGTAATTCGCAAATATATTTATGTCTACTGGATCAAATGACCTGAAATTTTCAGGAAAGTCAATTGCCACCTTAACTATTCAAATCAGTTAATTTGTTAAAAAGTTATATACCATTCACATACATACATACATACACGCGCATACATACATACAGACACTCGGCCATTATTCTCAAAATAGTCGGAATAGGTTCCTAGGATCTCAAAACGTCTACGTATGATGAAATTTCGATTTTCCAAAATCGGGATGAAAACAATAATTTCCCGAAATTTCTGAAAATCATCGATTTTTTTAGCGAGAAGTTAAAAAATTGACATGTAATAATTTTAAAAAATCAAAAATGCAACTTTGTAAAAATAATACTAAGGTACGATTTAGTAGTTAGTTTTTAATTATTTTGTACTAATTTTTCGAATGAACACAAATCCTAGAAATTTTTAGATGTCGGCTAACTTAATTTTCATTTTTTTTCAAATAATTTCGTAGAATTAATTTATATTAATTCTAAATGAAAAAATTATCACAAAAAAATAAAAAAAATTTTTCATTTGTAAAAAAACTTAAAAAATCATGAGTGCAATTTTTAAAAATATTTTTAGTTCTAATTAATAAATGATAAAAACAAAAAAAAATTAAAAACATCGACTAACTTTAATATGATTATTAAAAAATTGCTTATTTAATTTTTTTAAATTATTACATGCCAATTTTTTCTTCTTATTTTTGTTGTCATAATTTATTTGTTAACAGAAGTTTTAAAAATTATAAAATATCTGCTGAATTAATTTTCATGGCCTTAACAGCGCAGTTGGTCTCTCTCATTCTTATAGGCGTGGATAATGCTTTCGCGCTCTAACCCACACAGGTATTAAAATTGAGTTGAGGGGATGATTAGCCCCATGGATTGGTCTGCCTTCTTGTCAAAGGTTTCAAAACAGTTGTCTGGTTAACATGTATCAAAATGGAGCATCAAAATTTACGTGAAGTTAACTAACTATCTTTGGAGCTTTAAAGCGTCTGTAAAGCTATATGGCCCATGGAAAGTGTCTGGGAGTATTAACGATTTTTTTTTAACAATATTGTCGAAAACATACGTGAAAATCAGCCATGAGAATTTACGTGAAGTAAGTAATGTTTTTATGTACCTTGATCACCTGATACCTCGGAATTGCCTGTTTGACCAAGCTAGCAGGTAGGCATACGATCGTAGTACATCCTAACACTACTCAATCGTCCACATTTCGTCCGTCAGAAAATACGTGATGTCTGCCGGCCGAGGGATCTTGCTCTATTATACATTACTTATATCACGCCATTTTATTCATCATGACTCATCTTTTTAATGAATTTTACTTACGATTTATTTCTATAGTTCTAGCGATGGTTTATTTTAAACTAATGTTAAACTAAATAAAATAGTCAGTATTTATTTTATTAAAAATCTTTAACTTATGATTTCACGAGTAATTGACTTTTATTATTTTCTTAAATTAATTATTTATCGCCGTATAAAATGACTGTCACTGTTGGTCTTTCAAATCTTAAAATTTTAACAGCTAAATTATTTGTGTATTACTTAGTTTAGTTTATTTTCCTCACAAAAATTCACCAAGAAACTAGTAGCTATTTTATTCTGTCTGTACCTTTTAGTACTGTACCTATTGTTTGTATTATAAGTAATGCATGCGACCAGTGCGTTAGCCGATGACATTGTCTTGGTCTACACAAGACCACCGGAATTTATTGATTTTTTTTTTACTACAACGAATTAAATTTGGAATTTTTGAATATTTGATTTTTAACGAAACATTTCATATTTTATATATACACATTGAACGAATTATTTGGCAAATTATTATGTACAAATTTTTATTATTTTATATAGGTTTTATGAATAACTTGGGCAGCCAATATAATGAATAAAATATAACACAGTATAACAATTTACAGATATTTCTCTCTCCAACGGTCAAGATAAATTATTCAATTTTTTCTAAATTTTTTCGAGTTCAGTTTATCATTATCATCAGGTCTTAAAATTTTTAGAACGGGGAACACGAGTTAGGCACCAAATATAATGGTTCGGAAAACGGGAAAATAGATCTCAGGATGTAGGTAGACTCGTTCTGTACCCGACACGCGGCTGAAAGTAACTTATTCTAGGTGACGCTGGTGATAAGAAAATTTGATAAAAGAGAAACAATTATATATTATAAGTTATATTTAACCAAATCCCAAATTTTATTTACACAATTCTTTCCCCTTTTATTAATTGTATTTTATAATTTATAAATTAAGATTTAGCGTCCAGTACTATATTAATTTATTTTAAAAATTCATAAGATTTATTGAACAAGGGAAATAAAATTCATAAGTATATGAAATTATATGCTACGTTGAAGAGAGAGAAAAGGGTTGTTAAAATTTTGTCGAGACTTATCTGGATGTAAGTGGACTTATTACCGGTGGAATCGGTCTCCGGTTCATCACAGGTTCCTTGGATTCGATGTCGATCCTCTTCGGTAAATCCTCGCGGGCTGACGTTGTACACCAAACCACCACACTCAATTTGGTTTTATTTAATCAGACGAAGGAGTCGCAATGTCTTCTTATTTAATTAATTCGAATGAAAACAAATATCACTTATAATAAAATTAATAATTTAGTTGCTAATATAAAGAAAAGTTTCAATAGACAAAATTATTCAGGTAACGGGTTGACCGAAATAGAACTGATTATGGGACTAAATGAATAGATATAACAAACTTATCGTTAAGCTGATTCATATAAATTGTAATGAGTCTTGGTGATAGAGTAGAGACCTCGCTAAGCGTCATCAGTCCACTCTGGGTGATGGCCAGGGCTTAAGTCTTCGAGCAAGTGTTTGCTGACCCTTTTATATGTTAATTTTGGAGGCGTGGAACAACCCTACCGTCGTCTAAATTGAAATAGAATTCGATCTAGGAGGTCTCTAACATAGTTTCGGGTGAGTGATGAGTATTAATCAAACCTTCGGAAACATTGTATAGAGAGATTCTCTCACACTATTTTTTCTTGCACACCTCGAATGCGAAACGGCGAGGTAGTGCTCTACTGTCGTCAAATGTCAAAGCAGGGTTGTCACCAACTTAATTCCTAAATTTAAATGGAATGACCCCCTGAAATTTTGTTTACCTTTGTATAATTTAATGCTCTAAATGATACTAAAAAAACCAAATTTTTTAAACTTGATAAATACAGAAAAAAAATTATTTATTTATTAACTGTGAGAGTTTCTCTCATCGCGTGAGTTAAGTCAGGCACAAAAAAAATTGATGATCGTATGAGCTCGTTTCATTTCGGCTGTCTCCGTGGTTTCTAGACGCCATTTTGAATGCATGTAGGTATATAAATAAACAGTGTTCAAAAAGTTGTTTACTAGTGTACATTAGGGTGTCCGTTATTTACCAAATTAGATTTCTTTACTTGGCCATGATAAAAATCATTCATTTGTGATCCAAAAATAATAGAAAAAATAAAAAAGTTTATTCTTACGCCGTTGAACCCTGCCTAAGTAATGATACATTCTCATTTTAGTACGATGAGAAAAATTTTATTACTTTCTTAAATATAAGTGCACAGCAATGACTAATACATAATTTTGTGGGAAGTTTCCCGCTCTTCAAAAAAAGTCTTTTATGTTTTTTTCGTGAATCCAACTGTTTAAGAGATATTGAAGGTCAAAGTTTGATTTGTTTAAAAAAATCGGCAACACCCAGACATAAAATTGAGCTTTATAAATTTTTCTTGTAGGAAAGTTATCGCTCTACAAAAAAGGTTTCGTACACTTTTTTTATTAATCCGATCATTTAAGTGATATCGAAGCTCAAAGTTGATAGATATGAAAAATAATGTTCTTCGATTGAAATTCTATAACTCTTCAAAAAAAAAGAGATATTTACTTAGGCTTTTAACAAAATTCTGTCGGAAATTTACTGCTCTACAGAAAATGTTTCTTTGATTTTTCTAATAAACTCAACCGTTTAAGAGATATTTAAGCTTAAAGTTGACAGAGAAGTTTCATAAGCTAACTCAAAATTTTGCTCTGATGATATAAAAAATTTATTTTGTTTCGAGCTTAAATATCTCTTATACGGTTGAGTTTATCAAAAAAATTAAAGAGACCTTTTTTGTGTAATGTTGAATTTAAGAATCAAGTATTCTGTTAAATAAAAGAAAATATAATTTGAACACATACGAAAAAATGTTTTTAATTTATTTAAAGATATTAAGAGACGGTGAATTTATTTAAGAGTATGAAAAGTCCTTTTTTGTTACTTTTTTTAAAAAAATAACAATTTCTTGGACGATAATCACTTGAAATTCTCCAATAAAATTTTATTTTTTAACTTTCGAGGTTTCACGAGGAAATAAAAAAAAATTTCATAACAAAGTTGTATAAAATTAGCGAAAATTCAACAACAATTTTTTTATAATCAAGGAAAAAAATTAAAAGCGATTGTCGTCACATCTTTGATTAACGGGGATCATTGCAGAATTAGATGAAGTATTTTTAGAGTAAAAAAAAAAAAAAAACAGTCGGACTCTGAGAAAATTACGGTTTTTTTAAAAAAACTAAAATATTTCATATATCTGGGATTCTGTAAATTTTTTTATATTTTTTTTCGGAAACTACGTTTAAAAACAAAAATTTTGAAAAAAAAAGTTCCCAAACGGTCAATTTTTGAAAAAGTTCTGGCAATTTAAAAATAAAAGAGCGGTTTTTTTCAAAAATTCATAACTTTTATTGAGTCGGGAAAGAAAATTTGAAAAAATTCTGAAAAATAACTTTCGGAGGGTAGAAAAAGATAAAAAATTTTTAGCGAAATGAAAGGGGATCAGGTAAAAAATTTGCCGATTTGACATGAAATGACCCAATTCATTCAATAAATAAAATTCAACATTGATAAATTTCATCAATTATCAAGGGTTAAGAAGAAAAAATAATAAATAAAAAATCAAATAAATAATTATTGATAACTAGAGCCAGGAAGTTTGCCCTGCTAAAAATAGCGCTAAAAAAATTTTTATAACGACAATTTTGATTGGCTCATTTAATTTTTATATTAAATCGAATTCTAAAGAAAACAAAAAAACGATATACAATAAAAACAATTTTAAATATTAGTAAAATATTTATAAGAGATAACTTAAAATTCTTTCTGTCATATATAAAATACAAGAAAAACTAATTTATTTTTTATAGAAAGAAAACTAGAAAAATTACGATAGAATATAAATGTCAGCAAGGAATAAAAATCGAAGAATAGGATTTTTTTAATTGAAAAAAAAAAGACTAGGTCTAAGTTTAAAAGCTCGACCTCTTGGTACTACAGCTTGTTCGTCCAACTACTCCAATTTTTTTGGCTGTTTAAAAAAAAAATATCGTCTGGGATTAAGTTTGACGGCTCTACTAGTTGGTACTCCAGCTTGTTCGATCAACTACTCCGATTTCTTTTACATTTAAAAAAAAAACCAGTTGACTTGTTCTAAGTTTGACAACTTGACGTCTTGGTAGTCCAGCTTATTTGTTAAACTGCTCCAATTTTTTTTATAAAGAAAAAAAGCTGACTCGGTCCAAGTTTAAAAGCTCGACCTCTTGGCACTACAGCTTGTTCGTCCGTTTACTCCGATTTTTTTGGCTGTTTAAAAAAAAAATATCGTCTCGGATTAAGTTTGACGGCTCTACTACTTGGTACTCCAGCTTGTTCGATCAACTACTCCGGTTTCTTTTACAATTAAAAAAAAAACCAGTTGACTTGTTCTAAGTTTGACAACTTGACATCTTGGTAGTCCAGCTTGTTTGTTAAACTGCTCCAATTTTTTTTCGATGTTTTTTTTTATAAAGAAAAAAAGCTGACTCGGTCCAAGTTTAAAAGCTCGACCTCTTGGCACTACAGCTTGTTCGTCCGACTACTCCAATTTTTTTAGCTGTATAAAAAAAATATCGTCTCGGATTAAGTTTGACGGCTCTACTACTTGGTACTCCAGCTTGTTCGATCAACTACTCCGATTTCTTTTACATTTAAAAAAAAAACCAGTTGACTTGTTCTAAGTTTGACAATTTGACATCTTGATATTCCAGCTTGTTTGTTAAACTGCTCCAATTTTTTTTCGCTGTTTTTTTTTATAACGAAAAAAAAGCTAACTAGGTCTAAGTTTAAAAGCTTGACCTCTTGGTACTACGTCTTTTTCGTTCAACTATTCCAATTCTTTTTGCTGTTAAAAAAAAAAGACAGCGAACTCGGTCCGAGTTGGACAGGCCAACCTCTTGGGACTACAGCTTTTTCGATCAGCTCCTCGAATTTTTTAGCTGTTTTTTTTTTATAAAAAAAAAAAAAAGGTGACTCGGTCCAAGTTTAAAGGTCAACCTCTTGGTACTCCAGCTTGTTCGACCAACTACTCCAATATTTTTTACTTTAAAAAAAAAAAAAAAACAGTCGACTCGTATTGGTTTATTCGTTTAACTATTTTATTTTTTTTGGTTGTTTATTTCATTAAAAAAAATACCAGTTTGTTCGGTCCTAGTATGACATCTGAATCACTTGGTACTTTATGTTGTGTTTTTGTTCTGACTTTTTCAAAGGATTAGAAGTTTTTCACGCTGGTCTAGCCGACACAAAATTATGGGGTAGTCTTCGTTCAAAATTTAAATTTTTAAGAAAATTGCATTTTTTTTTCTCAACATTTTTAGGGAATTTATATTTTTCAGTGCAAATGTAAAGAAGATATAGAAAAAAATCATCTCTATAAACAGAACTTGTGTTATTAACGCCTGTGTAGCCTAGACAAAGTTACGCTCAAGTCTTTGCAAAAATTTAATTTTTGTCAAAATAATTGGATTGTAATTTTTGATTTTTTATATTCTTTTGAGCTTCCTAGGTAACGGACTATCTAACAAAACTTGAAAGATTATTAATTAATCAAGCTGTAATAGATTTAACATCTCCTGGCAACTCTATTTCGTCCAGATTTGACAAAAATTTAGTTATCGAAAATCGAAGTAAAGATCTTAATATCTTAGTTTTTAGAACATATTTATTTCCAATGCCACATGTAGCAAGTAGTACCATATGCTCAATCGGCGTTATTTGTTAATCGTTTATAGGTGATGTTCACTTTTAATAACGACCAAGTTCAGACAACTGTGACAACTTTTTAATTATTTATTTTTCATTTGTTTGACGTTTGTCTTCAATATTTAATATCGTCGTTTTGATAATTCTGTCTGAATTTCTATCAATTATTAATTTTCGCAATTTCTTTGACATGTACGCTTTAATTTTTTGGCCGAAACAAAGAACTACGAGTGTAATCAAGTCAACGTTGATAACAAATCAACAAACTTTGAATCATGTGTCCGTTCGATGGGGGCGAAAACATTTATCTGCTCTCGTTATCGCCGAATGTGGTAAGATTTCAGATATTTTATCTCTTTTTATTCACTGATTAATTTCACTTATTTTCAAAATCATAGATGATCGTGATTGGTTGGAAAACCTCATCGTTAATACTGATGGAATTATCACCGGTTACAGTGCTATTTCTGATACTTTGGCAACTACAACTGATATTGAAGCTCCTGTTTCTGCTAATGCTCCTGTCACTGTTACTTTTACTCCATCAACATCGACTGTTTTTAATCCTACTACTGGTGCTGTAACTGCTACTACTGCTGGCACTATGGTTTCTCCTAGTTCAAGAACTACAATTACTGGTACTGCTGCTGCTGCTGCTGCTGCTGCTGCTATCTCTATTGTTTCTCCTAGTCCAAGAACTACAACTTCTGGCGCTGCAACCCCTACTGCTGGTTGCTCTACTGTTTTGCCTGGTTCTTCAACTATGAATACTGGTGCTGCAACTGCTACTGTTGCTAGAACTACTGTTTTTTCTAGTTCAAGAACTACGACTTCTGGCGCTGCAACTGCTACTGCTGGTTGCTTTACTGTTTTGCCTGGTTCTTCAACTATGAATACTAGTGTTGCATCTGCTACTGCTGCTGGCACCACTGTTTCTCTTAGTTCAAGAACTACAATTACTGGTACTGCTGCTGCTGCTATCTCTATTGTTTCTCCTAGTTCAAGAACTACAACTTCTGGCGCTGCAACTGCTACTGCTGGTTGCTCTACTGTTTTGCCGGGTTCTTCAACTACGACTACTGGTGTTGCATCTACTACTGCTGCTAGCACTACTGTTTCTCTTAGTTATACGACTACAATTACTGGTGCTGCAACTGCTGTCAGTAGTACTAATGTAATTGCTGCTTCTACTTCTAATATAACTGCGTCTGAACCTATTCTCAACTCTTTACCAACGACTGTCAATGCTACCTCTAATACAATTACTGCAACTACTTCTACAGCTACCAGTGGAACTATTCGAAGTGAAGATATGATTGAGTTGCTGAAAGATAGTCATGTTTACATAAGTTTCATCAAGTTGAAAGACATTATGCGTTTTAAGAACAAACCGAATGAGATGACGCGACGACTGTTACTAAGTATAGTGGGTTCAGAGCAGCTTAAGCAGATGTCAATTAATGGAGCTAATCATCAAGGCGTTATTCCACCTGAAGTCCTTGAGGCTGTTGAAAGTAAATGATAATTACATTATTATTCTATTAAAGTTATAATTTCTGCTATATGTATATAAAAAAATATGACATTATGATTTTGTTTCAGAGTTTACGTTGCAGCATACAGAAAAAGATAATCAACTAACCAGGAAAGAATTTACAAGATGTGTGACTCTTTTTTTATATAATTTGAAGAATCCAAAGAAAAAAAATTAAAAAATCAACCTAATCTATAAACTAAAAAAAAAAATTTGATTTTTATTTATTAAAAATTAATGAATTAAATGTGTTCAAAATGTTTACATTCTTATTTTTTAAATTATAGTGAGAAATTAGTTTAACTTAAAATTATAAGTCTATTTACAATTACATATTGTTTGTTCAGTAAATGACAAGAAAGTATGAAATCTAGCAATAAGTCACCAGAAGAAGACTTGCAAGTTATATTCAAGAGCTCCTTGATAGTCATTTAGATCATCGTAGAGTTGGACTGATTATTGAGCTGACAATCTTCAAGATACTGCTGATCTAGTTCAGGGTTTTGCTCGTAGTCTTGCTTACGATCGTGTTGGCAATCTTTCTCGTCATCTTGCTGAAAATATTGCTCGAGACATTGCTAACAGTTTTGCAGGCAATCGTGCTTGATATCTTGCTGACACTCTTGCTCAGATCTTGCTGACAGTCTTGCTAACAGTCTTGCTGGCAATCTCGCTCGCGATCTTGCTGGCAATCTTGCTCTTGATCTTGCTGGCAATCTTGCTGGCAATCTTGCTTGAGATCTTGCTGACAGTCTTGCTGGCACTCTTGCTCGTGATCTTGCTGGCAGTCTTTCTCCTGATCCAGCTCCTGATCTTGCTGACAGTCTTGCTTACGATCTTGCTCTTAATCTTGCTTACGATCTTGCTCTTGATCTTGCTGGCAATCTTGCTCGTGATCTTGCTGGCAATCTTGCTTGTGATCTTGCTGACAGTCTTGCTAGCAATCTTGCTTTTGATCTTGCTGGCAATCTTGCTCGTGATCTTGCTGGCAGTCTTGATGGCAATCTTGCTCTTGATCTTGCTGGCAATCTTGCTCGTGATCTTGCTGGCAATCTTGCTTGTGATCTTAGTGACAGTCTTGCTGGTGATGTTGCTGACAGTCTTGCTGGCAATCTTGCTCTTGATCTTGCTGGCAATCTTGCTCGTGATCTTGGTGACAGTCTTGCTGGCAATCTTGCTCGTGATCTTGGTGACAGTCTTGCTCGTGATCTTGCTGACAGTCTTGCTGGTGATCTTGCTGACAGTATTGCTGATGATCTTGCTGACAGTCTTGCTCCTGATCCAGCTCGCAATCTTGCTCGTGATCTTGCTGGCAGTCTTGATGGCAATCTTGCTCTTGATCTTGCTGGCAATCTTGCTGGTGATCTTGCTCGAGATATTGCTGGCAGTCTTGATGATGATCTTGCTGACAGTCTTGATGATGATCTTGCTGGCAGTCTTGCTCGTGATCTTTCTAGCAATCTTTCTTATGATTTTGCTGGAAATCGCGCTCTTGATCTTACTGAAAGTTTTTTGGCAATTTTGCTTGTGATCTTGTTGACTTTCTTACTTGCCATCTTGCTCGTGGTCTTACTGACAGTCTTGCTGGAACTTTTTCACACGATTTTACTTGTGATTTATGGCGTCTTCACCGCCAATCTTGCTCGTGATCTTGCTGACATTTTCTATAGTAATTAATGTGGTTAATAGTAGAATATTTTTGAGGTGAACGAGCTGTACGATATTCAGACTCCTTACCATAACGGAGAATAGAATAGTTTTTTCGTCGGATGATAGGCTGATAGGGAGGATTCTTGGGATGACAATATCCAGGTTCTATACCAGGATAAAGAATAGGGAATTTTTCACTTTTTCCAGCTCGGATCATTCAATTACTTTCAATTTTCATTATTCTCCTATTTTTTCAATAAAAAATAAGTTGACCCTGCCAAACTTGGACGGCTGCAGCTTTTGGAACTTCAGCCTTGACCATCAAATCTACAGTAACAGTTTTTTTTTTTTTAAAACGAAATAGCTGACCTGGTCTCACTTAGACTGCTGGAATACTTAGTTATTCAGCTTGTATCATGAACTCGACCTAAATCATTTTCATTAAAAAAAAAAAAAATTGACCTGGCCCAACTCGGACAACTGGATCACACTGTACTGCAGCCTTGACAATCAAATAAACCTCAATATTTTTTTTTCTTTCTATTTTCTGTACAACGGACAATTAAAAGGACGATTTCCAGACCAATAGTCAAGGTGCATGGTAGGATGTCATTGAGGTTATGTAAAAAGACAATACCCCAGACTCTTCAGCAGAATAAAAGATAGAATAGTTTTCCCGTTGGATTAAAGGATGATAGGAAGGACTATCTGAATGAAAATATTCAGACTCGTTAGCAGGATGAACAAAAGGAATTTTTTTTTCCAGTTTATTTCAGTTGACCTTAGAATTATTATATTGTTTATCCTGTTAGCTAGTCTCGCTGTTATTCTTTAAATAGTCCTTTTACTTGACCTTATAAATATCTTAAAGCTCAACTAAAAGGACATTTGGAAAGACAATTTGAAGGACAATATCAAGGCTAATGACTGGGATTCATGGTATAATATTTTTGACGTTAAGCAAAAGCACAACATTGAGCCAAGTTAGTAGGATAAAGAATAGGATACTTTCGAGCTTTAATAAAAAGAAGTAGGAAGTATTATTGTTGTGATAATATTCAGACTAGTTCGCGGGATAGAGCGTAGAAAAATTGGAAGGTCATATAGGAAGACAATGAAAAGAGTAGTCTTATAAAGGATATCTATGTCGGTAAACAGGATGTTTAGCAGAGTAGAACTTGAAAGGTTGGGTAGAAGAATTATAGTGGTGACAGTTTAACGAATTAAATCCGGGTGGGTTTGATAGATTAACTCAAGAATTTTTTACAGATTGAGTAGATGAAAAATCAAAGGAATAGTTCGCTGGACCATATGAAACAGATTAAAGAACGTTAGCCATACCGTAACTAAGACAACGATAACTTAGTGAGACCAATTTGCTAATTAAAAAACGAAAAATTCATATTAACATTCTTTATTATTGTTACATTATTAACATTAATAAATTTGAAAAAACCTATTTCTCAGCTGCAATTTCTACATGAATTTAATTGAACTTATAGGAAAAAGTAATCAATTATTTTTCTATCTGCTATTAAAATAAACAAACACGTGTTTTTCCAAGTTATCGAGTGTAAATCCATGACGCTTGACTCCAAAAACAGTTTTAAAGTCCGAGAATGATCTTTCCGTATCACATGTTGTAATAGGAGCATGACTCATACACTGCACATCATTATCATTCCATGTCGCAGGAATAACTGCTCGTTGGTCACCTTGCATCCGTAGGAAAATATTTAATAAAGTCTGAGTGAAACCATTATTTCTAACTAAAACATTTTCCATTTTTTGGCATACAAAGTCAGGAATTTCGATGTCGATCATAATTTGTCTAGCTGTATTCACTACAATATTGATTGATTCATCTAGTTCCATACCTCTGGTCTCTAATCTAGTGATCACGTGATGGATAATTGAAAATTTTCGATGGATAAAATCAAAATCTCGATGAAGGTTACGTCTTCTCCATAGAGATTGAACACGACGTACAACAGCAGAGTCAGGAATTACTGCATTCATCACTCGTTGGATTTGATGGAAATTTTCACTATAATACGAGGCGGCTTTTAGCCACTCGCCCCAGCGAGTGATTATTGGTTGTGGTGGAAGCGGAATATGAGGCAGCATCTCTTTAAATAATCTTTTCCTTTCTGGTGACTTTAAAAAACCCAATTTTGTATCGGCGATAACGCGATTAACGTCTTCGTAGGAATTCCGAATTTCCTCAGCAACTCTGTGAAAACCGTGGGCGAGGCAAGTGATGTGAATTATTTTTTCGTAATTTCTTCGAAGTAGATTTCCTGCAGCAACCATGTACGGAGCTCCATCAGAAAGGAACAGAAGAACACGATTATTCTGGATTCCACCGGGCCATAATTTGTACAAAGAGCTTTCGACAAATAACACAATGTTGTCAGCATCAGCTCTCGGTATTTCGCTGCATTTAATTAATCTTGGCGTACTTATATTACCAGCAATCAATGGAGCAATTATCGCGTGTGCGATAAAACGTCCCTGTGCGTCAGTTGTTTCATCAACAGATATATAAATCGGATGATCTGCAATTTCTTCTCGAATCTTTTCCAAACGCATTTCATATACGGTGTTGACATACGTTTTACGCAACGTTGATGGATCAGGTATCATTTGCAGCGTATACTTTTGCAGAAATTCCCGGAACAGCGTATTATTGAGTTTTTCTGGTGGTATATCAGCAGCCATGAGTGCTTCACTTAGCTCGTAATTAAAAGTGCTCTTACGAACAGGGCATGCTTCAACTGCATCTTGGTCTGCGTGCGGAGGTTCAGCATGAAGATTTGCATTATTCACATGCCTGCTATTTTCATGATGACGATTAATGTCACGCTTCGTAACGTATGTTATGTTAACTTTACAAAATGTACAATAAATGCTATTATCACCAGGTTCATACACTCCAGGTGGCAATTGCAGTTCTTGACAGATGCGTTGCCATTTTTGTTGAAACGTCGGCAGCAATCTGGGCATTATTTCAATAGATAAAACTTATTAGCGAACAGTGACGAACACTAATCAAATACGACGAGACAGTTAAGTTATTGAATTAAAATCAGAGCTGATTGAACAAAATTATTTGTAATGTACTTGATTTTAAGAACTTTTCAATAACTTACTGAATGAAATAAGTGACAAAAAATAATATTTTAATGAGATAATCGTTCATTTGTTAACTTTTTTTTTTTAAATTGCACTGATTAATCGAATGCAAAAATTTTTTAAATGACTACAATTTATATTGTTATTTTTGAAATTTAAATTTAAAAAAAGGGAGCTGAAAAAATTCCTGGTCATTTGGCCATCAAGGCTAAAATACCAAGTACTGTAGCTGACTTAGATAAGCAGAATCAGTCATTTTTTTACGGAAAAAAAGAAAAACAATAAAAAGAGGAGTAATTAAATAATCTAAACGAGAGCACTGTCATCCAGTTTTCTAGGATGGGGAAGTCAAGTTTTTTATCCTAAATAATAATAAAATAAATTAGAAGAAATTGCGTAACTCAAGTTGAAGTACTGAATACTCCAAGATGTACAAAATTATTTTATTTCTATTAAACAACAAATTCTTTTGATAGTAAAAAGAGTTAGTTGTCGAACTCGAAAAACTTAAACACTAAGAACTCCAGCTCGGTCATTAAGTTACTCCAATTGTTTTTGTTTTTATTCTTTGAATAAAAACAAGCTAAAGTGGTCCACGTGAAACAGCTCAAGCACTTGGCACTCACGGTTGATCATTCAATTAGTTCGATATTTTCAGTTTTTTTTTTTTTTTTAAAAAAAAAAGTAAAAAATATTGGAGTAGTTGGTCGAACAAGCTCGAGTACCAAGAGGTGAGCTATCAGACTTATACTGAGTCGATTGGTTTTTTTTTTATTTTTTAAAAATAAAAAAAAATTGGAGTAGTTGATCGTACAAGCTGGAGTACCAAGTAGTAGAGCCGTCAAACTTGAACCGACACGATGTTTTTTTTTTAACAGCAAAAAGAATTGGAATAGTTAGACGAAAAAGCTGTAGTACCAAGAGGTCGAGCTTTTAAACTTAGACCTAGTCTTTTTTTTTTTTCAATTAAAAAAATCCTATTGTTGTAATAATAATTAAATAAATACATGCCAGGACTGGTTGGTGGTTGGGATGTTTGAAAAATACGCATATTAAAAAATATAACAATATTTTTATTTGTCACAGCACATAATATCACTGGGTTACAAAATTAAATCGTTGATTTAATTTATTAATACTGTTTAATTTTTTGAGCTCATGATTACGTAATTAGATGAATGCAAAGAGTAAAATTAATCTCGAGTAAATAATTGACATAATTGATTTGAGTGTAATTGAACACTGAGTTGATCGCAAAATTGTCATGAGAATAAGTAACATAAATTCAGAGGTTACCGAGCGAAGTTAAATTATTGAACACTTGGATTATTATTTGTAATAGCACGAATTATATAAATAATTGAGTTCATTGTTTAATAATGTTGTTGAACACTGAATTTAATTTAATTAATGAGTTTATAATAAATTGCACTGCATTGCATTTATTTTATGAACACGTGGTAGCATGATTGCAGAGGCTACCGAGCGAGAATTTACTTTTATATTATTAAAAATATTGAGCATGTTGATAATTAATTAATAATAAATTGAGTCTTTTATATTTATGAACACTTGATATAATTATTTATGGAATAAATAAGCACCTGTAATGTTTTCCTTTGGAATAACCTCTTGAAAAACGTGGTCGATGATCGCTTGGATTGGTGAGTTTTTTATTAATTTATTAATGAGCTCTGGTACCCACTATTACAAAAATAATTATATTTTTGGTGAGCTTGATGATCACTTAATTAATTAGAATTAATATTTATATTCAATTACTCGAGATGAGTGCAAAATAAAACGATGAATTATAACACGTGTTACTTGTTGAACGTACGTATGCGAAAGATAATGGCGGCCGTCTTCTCGACACGAGGCAGAAAGAATTAACAGCGCATGCGCCGAGCTGCGCATGATCAAATTTAAATTTATGGACGAGGCCCCAGTAGGTGCTGCCTCCTTTTTGTCGGAAGTGAAACTATATTTAAATTTAAATATAGTTTCGATTACGAAACACCTATTCTTCGATTTTTATTCCTTGCTGACATTTATATTCTATCGTAATTTTTCTAGTTTTCTTTCTATAAAAAATAAATTGGTTTTTCTTGTATTTTATATATGACAGAAAGAATTTTAAGTTATCTCTTATAAATATTTTACTAATATTTAAAATTGTTTTTATTGTATATCGTTTTTTTGTTTTCTTTAGAATTCGATTTAATTTAAAAATTAAATGAGCCAATCAAAATTGTCGTTATAAAAATTTTTTTAGCGCTATTTTTAGCAGGGCAAACTTCCTGGCTCTATTGATAACAATATTAATTATCAAATTAATCAAGGTAACAATTTAATTAAATAAATAATTAATTATCAAATTTAAATAATAAATTGATTGATTTCAAATAGATTAAGAAACGAGTAAAATCGAGAGTTAAACCATTTTATAAAAGTGTAACATTGTAAATTGCATTTAATTGTCTTATGCAACTAAATTTTGTTTTGTAATATTTTTTAATAATTGTTTTGATTTAAATAAATTTGGAAGTTGTTTAAATTTTGCTTTTATTATTTTACTTAATTAATTAAATTTTACTCTACTTAATTTTTATTATTTTATTTTAACTTTTAGATAACGAAGCATTTTTAATTTTTACTTTCATTTAATCTTAAATAAACAGTCATTCTTATAGCTCTGTATTTTGACGTAACACAAGTAATAAAATTTTTCTTATTGTACTAAAATGTGTATCTTTCATTTTTTAGGCAGGGTTAAATGGCGTTAGAATAAACTTTTTTATTTTTTTTTATTATTTTTAGATCACAAATGAATGATTTTTATCATGGCCAAGTAAAAAACTCTAATTTGGTAAATAACGGACAACCTAGTGTACGGATGTATATCAGAATTTGAATTAAAATCAAAAATGTGATAATTTATAAATAATTATTTTTAATATTATACTAGTTTATGAGATTTATTATTCATTAAGTGAATAATTAGAGTAAGTAAATTTTTAACTTTATGTATTAATGTTTTCCTGTCTGTTATACCCAGCTTGCCGTATATATTAAAGGGGCCTCTTTGCCGCACTCGTTGTAAACTGTAGCGTTAACAATTTTAGGGACAGCAACTTCGGCCAACACCTCGTTGCACGTCGTCAACGTTTCCTGCAATCAGGGAATTACACTTGACTGTATTCTAGATTCACCTAATTATATATTCTAAATTATCCCCTTCAGAACCGTGGGCCGAGGTAATAAAAACATCGAACACCAAGATGCGGCAGCCTAAGACGCTTGAGAAGTTGATGTATTTTTTTTGCTGGCCCACGTGAGTTCTAAACCGTGTTACGTTTAGGCAACCCTCTTTTTCTATTTTCTATTTCTTCTAAACTGAGTAGTACATTTTCATTAATAAAATCTACGCAGTCAAGTATACTTTCAAATCCCACGGGAAGATCGTCTCGATATTGCACTCGAGGAGGCGTGGCAAGTTGCTTGTTACCGTTAAATTTCTATTCAAAATCATCTTTTCTAAATTGTTTTCTTTTCCAAAAATCACCTGACGGGAAGTACCACTCGCATAAAACACGAGGAGGCGTGGGTGATTTTTATAATTATTGTTAAGTGTGAAAAAAGTTATTCCTGTCCGACTAAATTGCTGGAGTCAGAGATTCAGACCGAACTTAAATAAGCTAAAGAATCAATAAATTCGAAGCGTAAAACCATAAGTTTAAGTTTAATAGTTAAGTGTAAGTCCCAGAGATTTAAGTTAAAGAAAAGAACCTTAGTGTTAAGAACAATTCAACATTTTGTGAACTGAGTACGGTGACTCCACAGGAGAATATTTCAATAAACATCTATTATTGGGAAAACCTGCATATTAGATTATTTCTAATATTAAGAACCACATCCCTTCTTCCTGGACCAAATCATCTTTCGACCAGGGACCAACGGAAGCCATCCACGAGAGTTGCAGTTCAATGATCACAAAGACCAACTTGCAAGTAAGCAGCGAACAACGAAAGGTAGGTGAAATTATCAATTTTCATTAACGTACAAAAATCCAAATCCTGCATCGATACATAGAGAGGCCCCAGCGGGGTTTATCGTCCGAGTTCTCACAATAAAAATAAAACCTAGAGGTAATCCTCGAGAAAAATCACCCTGTTTGCCCGGTGCCTCCCACTTGAGGCCCACGCGACCATTGCCAATAATTAATTATCATTATTAATTAATTAAATCCGAACATAACATGTCATAAATACATATGTAACCTAAAAATATGTGAAAATCTTAGTGTGCATGTTTACAAGCATTGATAAATAATATATATTCATTATTAAATTAGCTTGTTAATTACTAAAATGAATCAGTTAATTAATAATATTTGATACTCTATCTTACTTGATATGTAACCTACAATTATTTGAATATTTTTTTAATTTCACGCTTGGCGCTTGCGCAATAGGCGTGAGATTTTCTCTCATCACGATAACAATAACTGTGGTACGGGAGGCATATGCTCTGAAGGGTTAACATGCAATAATTCTACTAAATGGCCGTAGAGTCAGTTAGATTTTGCGCTTGATTTTCGAGTCGTAAAATCAGAAACGCACGGTTACAAACTATAAGCGTATGACCCGGGAAAAAATGCTTAGATATGATCATATCTGTTCATGTATGATCACATATGAGCTCAGATACGATCGTGTCTGTTCATGTATGATCCTATATGATCGCATATATGATCATGCATGACGTCATTAGGGTGGGTCAAAAAAATCGAATAATTTATTTTTGACTTTATACTCTGAAAAACAGGTTCGTAGACACCTAAAAAGCATTTTCTCCAAGTATGAGCTCTTAATTATAACGGGAAGGTCCTCCGCTTTGCAGGTCCCTGATTAAAAACTCCGATTGAAACTGATTGAAAACGTCCAATCAGATTTAATCAGAAATTTCTGATTGACTTTCAATCAGTTTCAATCAGATTTAATCGGAAACTTCCGAAGAATTCTGATTGAAAGTCAATCGGAAATTTCTGATTGACTTTCAATCAGTTCCAATCAGATTTAATCAGAATTTCTTATTGACTTTCAATCAGTTTCAATCAGATTTAATCAGATTTAATCAGAATTTATTATTGACTTTCAATCAGTTTCAATCAGATTTAATCAAAATTTCTTATTGACTTTCAATCAGTTTCAATCAGATTTAATCAGAATTTCTTATTGACTTTCAATCAGTTTCAATCAGATTTAATCAGATTTAATCAGAATTTATTATTGACTTTCAATCAGTTTCAATCAGATTTAATCAAAATTTCTTATTGACTTTCAATCAGTTTCAATTAGATTTAATCAGAATTTATTATTGAATTTTAATCAGTTTCAATCAGATTTAATCGGATATTTTCGGAAGGTTTCAATTGTAAATTAATAAACAATTACCGATTCTTGGGACAAATAATTGTATATATTATTAAACGGTAGAAAATCAAAAAATCGAATGTTTCAAAATCTACGTTGAATCTATCTAAACAATTAGATTGCATGTCATGAAGTAATATAGAATATACTATATTACCACCAAAAATTGTACTTGTCACTCTGTCAAAGAACAGAGGAGTGCTCTTGTTACAATTGCTTCCAAGTCTGGAATATAATACGTCTGAACGAAGTTTCTTACCAGGGACACTACACAAGTGGCAGGCGCTATCTAGTGGCGAAAACCGAATTACTCCTACTGCTATTGCTTCGGACTGATGAATTTTCTCTCCTCCATATATATCTTTTCTCTTAAGAAATTTTTCTCTGGGTTCAAGCAACTTTTTTTTCTATTAGTTGCATACAAAAATCCTTGCGTTAAACACCTACATGAAAAAATTTATTTAAAAAATATAAGTTTAAATACAAAAAATATATTTTAGAATTTATAAAAAATAAATCAGAAAACTATTTTTTTAAGAACTTGATATTAAAATGAAAATAACTAGAAAAAAAAGCAAAACTTTGGAAAACTTCATTCATAATAATTTTTGAGAAATGAAATTACCCACAAAAAAGTTTCTATAAGATTTTCTGATGAAACTGATAGTTTCGCTGGAAAATTAAAAAGATCTCAAAATTTACTATAAATTTGACTTTAAGCTCAAATAACTTTTGAACAGTTAGATTTATCAAAAAATGATGAGACTTTTGTTGTAGAGCATTCAATTTCCTACAAAAATATCTATCGTGCATCATAATTCGTTGATTAGATTATAAGTTAGAAAATTCATAAATATAAAAAGTTTTTTTCCCGCGTTATTTAAATACTCTGTAAATATGAATAAAAACGGCTGGACGCAAACCGTAGTATTATTATTAAGAGCTTGAATTGGTACAGAAATTTTAGTTTTCAGGTATACTTTCAATTTTTGGATACTAAAAAAAAAATTTTTTTTTTAACCAACCTAATGTATATATAATTTTTTATTAAGGTTTTTTTTATTTTTGTGATAGTTTTAAATCAATCAATACAGTTCTTCAAAAAAAGTTTATACATAATCCTGAAAAATGCTTTTTTTCACTTTTTATAAAATTTATTAAATTGGAAAGACCGATAGAATTCTATACTTTGATACTTCAAAAATTGCTGAATTCATGACAAATGAAATTCATATCTGCCCAAATTTTAATAATTATTAATATTATCTGAATTGTTATTTTCCGATTGAAACGGATTAAAACTGATTGAAAATTTTCTGTCGGATTTAATTGGATTCAATCGGAAAATAATCGATAAATGAATTATTATTTTCTACCTGAATCCGTTTTGTTTGAAACGAAAATTTTTTTTTCTAGCCAACACAAGATAATTTTGCCGTTTATATTGAGAAAAATTCCCTGAAAATTTTAGCTCGTAAATTTAATTTAAAGTACTTTTTCTCGACTATCAAATTTTTCCATTTAAAAAGTATGTAAATTAAATAACTTTTTTTTTTTAAATTGCTATAACTTAACAGTAGAACATTCTAAAGGAAAAAAGATTTAAACTATATTAAACTTACCATTTTCAAACTGTCCAATGTTAAACTACTTTTACCTCATAGATAATATCCCGAGACAAAAAACAAATTCTAGTTTGGACCTCAAAAAATTCAATTCCTTTGATCTTTTATCTACCGGTCGGAAAATAATACAATATTGGCACTCTAAATCTATGAAGTCTAAATGCAAACTCTCCATCGGTTTTGACTTCTAACGGAGCTCTCAAAATCCTCAAAAAAAAAAATTACCGTTTTCTGGACTTGGAAAATTTTCGAGTTAAAAAAAAATCTGAGTACTTAGAAAAATTTAGGTGTAAAAATAAAATAAATTGATTAATTTATTATTATTATTCGCTTTTTTATATTCCTGGACAAACTTTTAGTAGGTCTCAAAAAAAATTTTTTTTTTAATTTCCGAAATGATATAGAATACAAAATCAAACATTTTGTCCTCAATAAATTTTTGTATTTTAATCAAAGAAATGTATAGGGGAGCCTGGGGCACAAAGGCCCCCCTCAAAAATTAGGTAAAAATTTTTTTTCTATTTTCCGTCAAGTTATGACCTCTATAATGATTTAATCGTATTGTAGGCCGATATGTGATATGTGGGGTAAAATGGACCACTCAAAAAAATTATTTTTTTCAATTTTTCCGTCAAGTTATGACCTTTATACTAATTTTGTTACATTTTAGATCAATACGTGATGTGCAGAGCAAAATGGAACACTCGAAAAAAAATTGTGACGAAATTATTATTTTTTTTTTTTATTTTTCGTCAAGTTAATTTTTTCGTTACTATTTCTTTGTTTTGAGTGGTCCATTTTACGCCGCATATCACATATTGACCTAAAATATGATAAAAACATTACAAAGGTCATAACTTGACGGGAAATAAAAAAAACTTTTGTTTTTATAATTTTTGGGGAAGGGGGCATTTGTGCCCCAGGCTCCCCTACTAAATTTTCTTTCAGTTAACTATTTTCTCATAGTAACCATTAAATTTTTTTTGAATGGAGATAAATAAAAATAAATATTCATTTTCATTCATTATACTTTATAGAGGTTCCGGTAATTTGTCTGCAAATTTGTAATTAATTATTTATTATTGGGTCAACTTTTTTGAGATTCTCCGTCCAAAGTATTTATTTTTAACGAAAAAAAAGTGAGGGAATCTGCGTAGGTTACGTCATTTGAGAAATTGAGGCCTAAATCTGGAGCACTAAATTTTTTTATATTATGAGAAATTTGAGGTTTCCACAGCGACGCTAGCGAGGTGCCAGCCAGTGCCTCGTATCATATTTACAAGAAACTTTAGCAATATATCTAGCTAATCAGGAAGATAGTTTAAAATCAATTAGAATATTCTACACGGAGAAATATGTTGGCTCGAGACCTAGCCATTTTTATTGTGCTGCTCTTAAAACAGGAAGTGAAGTATCCAAAAAATTATTTTACCTATACGAAAAATTGTTACGCCGCATCAGAATTATTATAACGTATGAAAGTAATTATTATTAAAGTTTATCGATAAGTCTCTCGCGCGTAGTAAGTATTGTGATACAGCATAATAAATTTTCGTATGAGTATAATAATTTTTTTTATGCTTCATTTCCTGTCTCAAGGTTGTTGACAGCATAATAAAAATTGCTAGGTTTCGAGCCAACATTTTTCTCCGCGCGACCGGACAGACATACATGAGAGCGAGTTAATAAAAACATGATAAGTAATCTTAAAAATAAAATATTATTCACTCATTGTATTCGATTTAAACTGATAGAGAAAAATTCGATCAGTTCCAATCAGATTCAATCAGAAAATAATAATTTTAAAAAAATTATTTTCCGATGGAATCTGATTGAAACTGATTGGATTTTTCTCTATCAGTTTCAATCAGATTCAATAAGGAAATAATAACTTTTAAAAAATTATTTTCCGATTGAATCTGATTGAAACTGATAGTGAAAAATCCAATCAGTTTCTATCAGATTTAATCAGAAAAAAATAATTTTTGAAAACTTATTTTCCGATTGAATCTGATTGAAACTGATAGAGAAAAATCCAATCAGTTTCAATAAGATTCAATAAGAAAATAATAATAAAAAAAAAATTATTTTCCGATTAAATCTGATTGAAACTGATTGGATTTTTCTCTATCAGTTTCTATCAGATTTAATCGGAAAATAAGTTTTCGAAAATTATTTTTTTCTGATTAAATCTGATAGAAACTGATTGGATTTTTCGCTATCAGTTTCAATCAGATTCAATCGGAAAATAATTTTTTAAAAATTATTATTTCCTTATTGAATCTGATTGAAACTGATAGAGAAAAATCCAATCAGTTTCAATCAGATTCAATCGGAAAATAATCGAAAATTAAAATTTTTTTTTCTGATTGAATCTGATTGAAACTGATAGAGAAAAATCCAATCAGTTTCAATCAGAAAATACTAAATATTTTTTCTGATAGAATCTGATTGAAACTGATAGAAAGTCAATCAGAACCCTCGAACGCTCCCGAACATTTCTGATTGGAAATTTGTTTCTGATTGAAACTGATAGAATTCTGATTGAGTTTTAATCAGATTCAATCAGATTCAATCAGATTCAATCGGAGTTTTTAATCAGGGGTTTCTACTTTTTTCGAATAATCAGATAAAAAAATTTATATCTCGCTTCCAACTGCTTGGAAAAATATTCCGTGACATAGACTTTGTAAGAAATTGAATGCTCTACAAAAAAGGTTTCTTATGATTTTTACAAAAACCCAACCGATTAAAAGATATTCATAGTTGAAGTTTGGCTATTTTAAGGAAAATATTCGTTTTTATTATGAATTTTATAAGTCGATGTAAAAAAATTATTTCGAATTGCGGAACTCATGATTTTGTAGGAAATTTACTGCTCTACTAAAATGGTCTCTTATGATTTTTCGATTAAGTGAAGCCGTTACGAGATATCCATCGTCAAACATTAACAAATATCAGTATTTCCAGTTTTTGATCAATAATTCGATAAATTTTAATTTAAATTATTAGTTTCAGGAAAATTTACATAAATTTGAGTTCCGATGGATTAAGAAATGTTATAAACAATTTTTTTTTAATTGTTTTCAGTCTTGAGCTTGTTTGATTGTATTAAAACAAGAACTTAGAGCATTTTTTTCGACATATGGCCAATGATTCGTTCAATTTAAAGTGAATGACACATTTATTTGTCAAATTCAATATAAAAAGTATTGAATCGAGTGAAAATCAACCAGTATTTAACTTTTTTTATTGAATTATCAATTGCAATATAATTGTCAATATTTGTAACATAACAGTACGCTGTTCCTATAAATAATTTCCCTTATTACAATTTTGGTATGTTTTTTGACGTTCTTTGACAACTTGCAATAAGTACTGGAATTGTTCTTCGTTTTTTATCATAATCATTTCAATATTAATTTCTTTACAATAAATTTTATTCATCATGCAACCTAAGATTCTGTTATGGTAGATTTATGAATGTAAATGGTACTACTCAATTTCAATTTCAACATAAGTACACGCACCCATGTTATAAAACATACATTTTAATAATAATGTATACAAATATTCTTGCAAATATGTGCAAACATTATATTTCCGGATGCATGAGTTTAATGTTTTCGAAAAACAACGTATGAATACTCAGATCTGACAAGATTCGAAAAAGATCCTGTTGATCATACATGATTATGTATGGTCATACATGATCATATACGATCATTCATGGTTATATATGATTACGTATAATCATACAGGATCAGATCCAAAAAATGGCCCTGCATGATCATACCTGCTCATGTATGATCATGTAGGACCATGTATAATCATGTATGAGCAGGTATGATCATGCAGGGCCATTTTTCGGATCTGATCAGATCTGAGTATTTATACATGATCATATATGATCATATCTGAACATTTTTTCCCGGCTAATATAATTTATACTAAATATTATTATATTATCGATTTTAAATATTTATTATTGATTATTTAATATTTAATAAATAATTCAATAAATTTAATATAAAATTTGTGATAAAAATTACAATTATAACCGGGTACCCCTTGACTTCCGTGGTCTTGACGACGAGGCTTACGAGGTCACAATTTGGACACTTTTTGAACTCAAAAGTTCTAAGGGTGCCACTGAAAGTAAATTGCACGTTCTCTCAGTATCGTGTGCAAGGCAAAACAAAGCAGAGTTAGGTTTCCAATACAAATAAATTCAATCACTTAATGAGCGGTCGGTGAGACTTAGCGTCATTAGTCAATTGAAAATAATTATTTCAGTAAATATAATGTAATAAAACATCCAAAATTTATTTATAATATTTATGTGGCAACAGATATGCTTTCAAGTTTAATAGTAAATGTTTTAAGAATAATAAAGTTTCAATTTCCCGACAATGATTACGTCTTTTAAAATTTGACTTAGTTTTTACTTTAATATAAAATGCCTCTAATTTTAACAACAATTATTATTTCCTTAATATTAATTAAATTTTTGCTGGCGAGGAAAATCTCACACACTCACACTTATCAGTTATTTATTTAATGCACCGAATAGTTCTTGGTCCATTCATTGTGAACCTGATTCTATTTTAATAATATTAGTATAAAATTTTTCCTAAACAAAGTTTCCAGTAGTGCGGTCTGTGAAACTCAGCATAAAGGTCACGATACTTTAGTAAGACGCTACCAAGCTAAATTCCAGCACTTTTTAGAGAACGGTTTGTGAGACTCAGTATCTCTAGAAAAATACCTGCTATTGTTACTAAACCAATTTAATAATATAAAAATTATTAATTAATTAGCATGTGGTCGCTAGACTCAACTGTACCAATTCATTAATATTACTTTACCAGCAAAAATACACCAAGAACTTGCACAAGATGGCGACCGAATGCTCTCGAACCCACGCTGTAAAATTCACTATTTCTTTTATTATTTATATTTTTCCCTCAATAACTTAACTATCAAATTTTACCGATACTCAAAACTTTCCAATAGAATTTATAATATAAATATAAATTTTCCTTTTAACAATAGAATCGAACCGTTATTTATTACCAAAATTTTATGTTAATACATGGGTGACTTGCCTCCGCCATTACATGTCCACTAAACGGTCTGCTGTTGTGGTTGACTCGTCGTCGTACTCCTCAGCTTGTGACGCAGATCTTGCCTTCCTGAGTTTAATGATATCTCAGCAATCAGAAAATGTTGACTTTATATACGCGGTCATTAGACTCAGATTTATAATTATTTCAAAAACTGGTTTCAACTGCAGCCACAGCTTCAAAAACGATATTATAAAATAGATTTATTTGGGGTCAAATAAAGACGCACCGAGACGACGATGTCCAATAAGTTAATATAAAGATGGGGTCTTTCGACTCACCATAAGCAGCAACGTGTTGTAAAGACTCACTCTTATAATTACTTGTGTAATGTATGGCTGATCTTAAGGTGACTGATCGCCAGCAGCTCCAGGCAGTGAGTGTCGCAAGTTGCGACTCTGAGTAGTTACGAAGCAGTGAAGTCCCCACTCTTGGACGATGTCAGTACCGTATATTTCTTTATAAAATTTTATTTTCAACCTATAACAGGCGGGACTCGGGGCCCCTCATGGTACCCGTTTGTCACACGGCCAAAATTTTAACCATTAAATAACAGTCCCAGTATGGATTTATTTAACGGCATGGGGGCAACGGCAATGCGTGGGCCGAGAGCGCAGTCGAATAAAAATTCAAATAAAATAATAAATTTTATTTCAAAAATCTCTGTTACACAATCGAATATTAAATTAAAATAATAAATATTCAAAGTTTATATTCTAATAATATTTTGTATAAAGTATATAATATATATCTATTATTCTCTGAACTTAATATTTTTTTATAAACCATTAAATATTTTTAGAATAATTAATCAATAAATTCAATAAAAAAAATATTAAATAATAATAAAAATTAAATATTGAATTAAATTATTCATTTTTAATATTAATTTCTTGACAATAAATTTTATTCATCATGCAACCTACGATTCTGTTATGGTAGATTTATGACTCTTAATGGTACTATTTAATTTCAATTTCAACATAAGTACTCGAACCCATGTTATACAACATACATTTTAATAATAATGCATACAAATATTCTTGCAAATATGTACAAACATTATATTCCCGGATGCATGAGTTTGATGTTTTCAAAAAACAAAGTATGAATACTCAGATCTGACAAGATTCGAAACAGATCCTGTTGATCATACATGATTATATATGGTCATACATGATCATGTACGATCATACATGGTTACATATGATAACGTATGATCATACAGGATCAGATCCGAAAAATGGTCCTGCATGATCATACCTGCTCATACATGATCATACATGAGCAGTTATGATCATGCAGGACCATTTTTCGGATCTGATCAGATCTGAGTATTCATACATGATCATATATGATCATATCTGAACATTTTTTACCCGGACGTATATGTTTTTGTAAAAATAAAACAAATAAGCGGTATTCATTATGTTGTGAAAACTGTTAATAGTTAGCTACTCTTAGCACTTTTTGAATTTTCTGTCGTTGCTTGAATCGTAAGAGATCGCGACTTAGCAACGTTACGCTGAGTGGGAAGTTTAAAATCTGAAATTTTACGTCAAGTTGTTTCACAAATTTCTTCTTGATTTTTTTTCTTTCAGGCTCAGACATACTTGCTGAGGCTTTGGTTATTTTTACACCAGTCTGTTTTTTAACAAATATTTATTTACAATCACCAATATACAAGTAACCTCTAAAAATTTTTCAAAACAATTAAATTCTACAACACGTGTATCCCCATGAAAATAAACAGAAATTTCTCAAAAACGCCTTGATGAATGAATTTTAAAATTTGATCAGCTCTAGAACTCAATAAAATGCGTCGATTGCCACCCCGACCGTCTCAATCGGTGAATTCGTTCGGGTGATATAGTTGTAGAAAAAATGGTAATAAAGGTTTTTTTTCGAAAATAAAGGCATACAAAAGTATTTTCGAGCTTGAAAATGTATTCTCAACAATGATTTCGAGCTCAAGGAGCTTGAAACCAGCGAGAAGTTTTGGGGCTGGCTCGCAGGGTCAACTGACAGACCGATTTTTTTTCCTCTTTCAATCGCTATTTAACCCTTATAACTTTTGTTCTATTTATTTTTTTACTATAACACCAATAGCCCTTTCCATTATTTTTCACCCTGGAGCTAATGCCGTTGGTCCTATCCGATGATTTAAACTGCAAGTATGCGAGAAACTCGAAAAACATCCCTTTGGAGCCTGAACTTTGAGGGGTAGTTTTACTCCCTTGATATATTTTTCCGCGGCTTGAAAAAAATATGCGTCCCTTAGGTTTCGACGTAGAATAACATATCTCAGTCTCATCGAAATCAGAGAGGGACAGTTGAGATACCTTTCTTGTAGGGTTGCCACATCGTAAGTGTACTCAGACATGACTCCGATAGATTCCCGGGAGTAAAGAATCTGTTATGATATATACATATGTATACATACATACTAGACTGTGTCAGAAATAAAAATTGATTTTTTAGTTTAATTAGATACATCTCAAACGTTACTTTAATAAAAAAAAAGAAACTTTCCTAAACTTTCAGCTCTATATTTCAAAAATTGAGCTCGCTTGAGGGGGGAGGGGAAGGTCCTCTTTCTCGTTTAAAATACATTGGAAAAAATCTTTTTTTCTATTTTGTAAGCAACTATGTCAAAAAATTTTTTTTGATTTTCGAATTTTGCAATCTTGTAGATATTAAATTCTCTACAAAAAAGTCTCTTGTGTCCCCGGGAAAAAATGTTCAGATATGATCATATATGATCATGTAAGAATACTCAGATCTGATCAGATCCGAAAAATGGCCCTGCATGATCATACCTGCTCATACATGATTATACATGGTCCTGCATGATCATACATGAGCAGGTATGATCATGCAGGGCCATTTTTCGGATCTGATCCTGTATGATCATACGTAATCATATGTAACCATGTATGATCGTATATGATCATGTATGACCATACATAATCATGTATGATCAACAGGATCTTTTTCGAATCTTGTCAGATCTGAGTATTCATACTTTGTTTTTCGAAAACATTAAACTCATGCATCCGGGAATATAATGTTTGCACATATTTGCAAGAATATTTGTATACATTATTATTAAAATGTATGTTGTATAACATGGGTGCGTGTACTTATGTTGAAATTGAAATTGAGTAGTACCATTTATATTCATAAATCTACCATAACAGAATCTTAGGTTGCATGATGAATAAAATTTATTGTAAAGAAATTAATATTAAAAATTAACAATTTGATTGAATATTTAATTTTTATTATTATTTAATATTTTTTTTATTGAATTTATTGATTAATCATTCTAAAAATATTTAATGATTTATAAAAAAATATTAAGTTCAGAGAATAATAAATATATATTATATACTTGATACAAAATATTATTAGATTATAAACTTTGAATATTTTTTATTATTTCAATTTAATATCCGATTGTAATTTTTATCACAAATTTTGTTTTAAATTTATTGAATTATTTATTAAATATTAAATAATCAATAATAAATATTTAAAATCGATAATATAATATTATTTAATATAAATTATATTAAATAATATTATAATAATTTATATCAATAAATTATTCATACGGAAAGTTAACCTCAATTTATATCAGAGCACTTGAAATAGAATATAAGCACAATTTTTTTTACTAACATTAACGAATAGTAAATAATATTCATCAAAATGTTCAATTTAAATCACTACAGCGATTCAGTATATATAATTATTAATCACATCTGTGTGAATTGTATATGCATATACAATTCGCACTTATATTAAAGTAAAACACGTGTTGTGTATGCAGCAACTTCTACATTTATTTAGTTTTCATGTCGTCCCTGTGCGCACGCATCGTAAAAATTCACTCTCATCATTTTTTCATAACGCGCTTAGAGAAGTATAATTATAAATACTTAAGTCATATATGATCATACATGAATAAATATGATCACACCTGATTATGTTTCCTCGTAAAGACTGCAGATATGATCAGGCATGCTCATGCATAATCATACATGAAGTCATATATGAGCTCATATATAATCATACGTGATCAGATATGATCATGTCTGAACACTTTTTCCCTTTTCGAGTGCGGATGTGATTATACATGATCATACATGGCCTCATATATAATCATGCATGAACAGATATGATCATGTCTGAAAATTTTTCCCCTATTTGATGGCAGATCCGACCATACATGATCATACATGGCTTCATATATGAGCTCATATATAATCATCTATGAACAGGTATGATCATGCATGATTATACATGACGTCATGCATGATCAGATATGCGATCATATAGGATCATACATGGACAGACATGATTATATCTGAGCTCATATACGATCATACATGAACAGATATGATCATATCTGAGCATTTTTTCCTGGGGATATATCTTCAATTGATGGTTTTTAGTTAATTCAAACAATCGTAAGAAAATGTCTATTTTTATTTATGGAAACGTGTGCTACAACATTGATCGGGAGGGCTAACATGCTGAATATGCAAATTTAAATAGTCAATAATTACAAATTTCGTACCACAAGGGCTATTTCGCAAAATTTCTACGCATAAACGATACTTATAAGTATATGGATTCGAAATTTCAGGAAGATTGCAAATAGGTGATTTCGGTAGGAACGTCCTTAACCAACAAGAGAATATTATTAGTTTCATAAGCGTTGGTTTTAATTCATCGAGAATTATTCTTTCATCCATTCGTAGCAGCGAGGACATACAGTCGAATCTCGTTATAAGTCCACTTAGTGTCTCTCTCATATTAACGCGAGTCTGGTAAGAAGAAAAAGATACGAGCCGGACTTATAACGCGATTCGACTGTAATAACATTATTATTTTTTCATATTTTTGTTACTTTTTTATTTTTCTCCATGGATGATTTGCCTGGTGGTCACCCTCGATTTTGCTGCCTTTGAAATATGTTATTCTACTTAAAATTCTAAAATTCGAGGTCCGAGTTTCGTAAACTCTTATCGCAGAAATCCGCCCTAAGCAAAAAAAGTCAATAAGGCAATTCTAAAATCATCTAAACTCATCTTTATAGCAGAAATCTGCTTAGGCATCGAAAAGTCAGTAATTAAATTAAAATTATCTATCAAAAATCCTCAAATATTGATTTTAAATTCGATATGATGCAACTGATATACCGCGCGTTTAATACAATATTTATCGGATCATAAAATTCATCCGGTTCGATCGAAACAGTGGCGCAAATCACTTGAATTTGTAATACCATCTCGGGCCGAGTTATTCTGAGCATAAAACCCCTTTGGGTGAAAAAAAGACGCACTTAAATCTTATTAAATATTTGAAAATAAATAACATTATAATAGAAACGGTTTTTCATAAAATTGTAAAAAAGTTTTAGTGTATAAGTGAAGTTTGACCAGAAATATTGTAACAGAAACATCAAATAAAAATACAAAGATCATTACTTGTGAGTTCCATTCGAGAGTAGCACATAAGTTTACATCCTACAGCCCCAGCCGCGCCCGTCAAACCAAATCGTTCAGGAGGAGGCTAAGTGAGCCACAACGTTTTGGCGGGTTCCAGTCTGCCGTGCTGAAAGTAATATTCATCGAAACATCGAAAGATACGTAAAATATTCACATTTCAATTCTTTCCTAAAATATTTGGCTATTACAAGAGCACCAGTCTCTTCAAAGACGTCTTGGGTTCTTAATTTTCGAAAAGATCCACATTAAATAATAAATTATAGAAAGAGAAAATATTCCTCGTATTCTTGATTGTTGTTCGCATGCTTCAAATCGTTCGTCTAAATTTTTTTATCGCTTCTAAAGAAACAAATCCCAGATAATTAATTGAAAATTCAACGGCAAACATCAAATCTTATTTATAACTCGAGGCCGACACGTATTTGCCTACGAGAAGGATTCAAGACTCGAAATAAATAATAATAATACTAATAATAATAATAATACTAATAATAATAATAATAATAATAATAATAATAATAATAATAATAATAATAATAATAATAATAATAATAATAATAATAATAATAATAATAATAATAATAATAATAATAATAATAATAATAATAATAATAATAATGCCCACGGTGCATGTTGTGCGGCCGGCGGGGGTTTTATTTACCCCGTGGCGCATCGTGGGCAATGTAGGCTGGCCTTCCATCTGCTGGCCTACCAATCGCACAACGACCTTTGCATTGGGCTAACTCCCCAATGCAAAGTATACTGAGTTCAAGATAATCCTGAACACAGAAGTGCTCCCCACAACCGGCCCTTCTCGGATGAGGGCTACCCACTAGCTGGGCGGAGCACCGAGATCCCGAATAATGACGACCTTGGCGAACAACGGACTGCATTTAGGTGGACGGAGGAATTACGAGCCGATCTCCTGATGTGCTATAATAACAGTGAACCGGAGCGGAGAGGCTACATGGCTAGGATGCATGCACTTTGGTGCGATATGCACCCTAACCATAGCCAATTCTCACAACAACATCTACGTGATTATGCCTCCCATCTCCGGAGGACACGAAGATCACTGTTAACTAACAGACGGTTATCTCACCGTCTGTCTTTTCCAGCACAGCTACATCAGGAGAGACGCCGTTCTTCCGAAGACGCCGACAATGATTTTGACACACGACAAGTATGTGTCTCTAAAAAGACACACTACCCAAAACATCTACTTGACACGGAAAACCACGAACTGTCTGCTCGGATTCAGAAAGACTCTACTTTGCTCACCATCAATCGAGCTGTCTATGATGCTGCTTCCTCACTTTTACCTCCAGCGAGGAGAAATATTTCTTCTCCTGAGGCTAAGATGAGAGGGCGCATTGGACAGCTTTCACTGAAGATTGATAATCTCCGGAAACATGTCTCCCGCATTCAGTGTGTGATTGACTTTGTAAATGCTCGTAAAGCATTTACACAAAAAGTCCGCAGTATTGCGGCTCAACTGCGATACCAGCATCACACACTGAATAAGGCGAATCTTCTAAACATCAAAGAAGGTTCCCTTAACAGGTTGCGGGCTCTAGTGACTGCCAAAAAGTCACTAGAGAAAAAGCTGAAGCGGCTTACCGATAACTCTTTGTTTCGGTTAAGTCCTTCACGCTTTCTGACACCTAAGACATCTGTTTCTGGCGATCCCCCATCCATCGAGCAAGTAGAAGCTTTCTGGTCCGAGTTGTACGGTGACCAACCGAACGTGAATCGTGACACTCCAGCTCTCAACGACTTCGAGGCATTTTGTCGACAACATCGTAACGACAATGCTGATGAAGAGAGCCCTGAAGTCAGCGTGGAAGAAGTTCGTTCAGCTCTGAATAATGGTAAGAACTGGGCTGCTCCGGGTCCAGATGGCATTAACCTGTTTTGGTGGAAGAAACTAACTTCTACCCATAGTCATCTGGCCCGGATTTTTACAGCGTTCATCAGAGGTAATGAACCCATTCCATGCTGGCTTGTAGAAGGGCGAACCGTGCTCATCCCGAAGAAAGGAGACTTGTCTGACCCGAAAAACTACAGGCCTATCACCTGTTTGAATGCGGTTTATAAGATTTTCACCAAAATCTTGAATAATCGCATTCTGCAGGAGATAGACCCTGTATGGCAGCAGATATACGAACAACGAGGCAGTAAAAGAGGCCTGTCAGGTTGCAAAGAGAACCTGTTAGTGGATCGATGCGTTATTCAAGACGCGATCTACTATCAGCGCAACCTGTCAATGGCCTGGATTGACTACCGCAAGGCATTCGACTCAACATCTCATGAGCTTGTTCTCTTTTTGCTCAAATGCCTTGGGGTCAATCGCAATACAGTGGGATGCATTCAGCGTACGATGCAGCTTTGGCGAACACGGTTCCACATTTCATGTGGTAACGACAAACGTGTAACCGAAGTTGTACAGTACAAACGAGGAGTCTTTCAGGGAGATTCTCTGAGCCCTCTGCTGTTTTGCATCTCACTGCTGCCAATATCTGTTGCGCTACGCCGCACCCGTGGATACTCAGTGGGTCCACCAAATGATCGAAAATACTCGATCACCCACTTACTCTACATGGATGATTTGAAGGTGTATGCTCCTGATGAGGAACACCTTCAGACATCCTTGAATATCGTAGGAGAGTATACACGGGATGTCGGCATGGCTTTCGGGTTGGACAAGTGCGCGGTCGTTAATCTGGTGAAGGGTAAATGTTCCGATGTGCGTGAAGATATCGAGTTAGTAGATGGGAGCGTCATAGACCATCTTGACGCCGGAGAGTCGTACAAATATCTAGGGATTGACGGGAGTCCTATGCAGGACCTCTCGAAAATCAAAACGACTCTCTGCAGCGAGTATGTGCGGAGACTCCGGAAAATCTGGTCATCAGAACTTTCCGGGAAAAACAAAGTCTCTGCAACGAACATGCTTGCTGTCCCGGTACTTCTGTACTCTTTCGGTGTCCTGAAATGGGCCCGAAAAGAGCTCAGAGATCTCGATATCAAGACACGCAAAGTAATGAATATGCATCGGAGCATGCACCCTAAGTCTTCAGTCACCAGATTATACCTTTCCCGGCACATCGGAGGGAGAGGTTTACAGAGCTTGGAGTGTCTGCACGATCGTTTGGTTTTGGGTATAACATACGAGGTTGTCAATTTCACAGCAGATGAAGACGACTTCCTTATGCAAATTGTTCATAGTCATGAAAATAGGCATAAGGGAGCGTTTTTATATAAGGCAGCAATGTACGCGGCAAAATCCCTCGGTCTTGGAAGAGTAAACCCGCTTATTGAACTACCTAAGGAGGAATTTAAAACGGTCATCAGGAATGCTGAGCAACAAAAACTGCTTAGTACACACATGGACAAGTCCATGCACAGCATGTTCTTTAAACACGTGCGTGATCATGGCTTGTCCACACAGCTGACGTTTTTCTTCCTTAAGTCAGCTGGCCTGATGTCCGAGACCGAAGGATATATTTTTGCCTGCCAAGATGGTGTTATTAACACTCTCGAATACCGTGCTAAAGTGCTCCAGACGCAGCTACCCGACACTTTGTGTAGGGTTTGTAAACAGCATCCAGAGACGCTTATGCATCTTTTGTCAGCATGTCCTGTGCTGGCAAGAAATGCATACATCCAGCGCCATAATGCTGCTTTGCGAGTACTTTATTACCATCTAAGACACACGCACGGTATCGACAAAACACCAGTGCTGCCTTATCTGCCAGGAGAGATTCCGCAAGTTGTTGAGAATGAGCGTTGCCGTATTTATTGGAACGTGCCATTCGCAACAACGCGGAAAATCGACCATAATAAACCTGATATTGTGCTCTTCGATAAAACCGCTCGTAACATTTATGTTATTGAGTTCTCAGCTCCGGCTGAGTATAACATCACGGTAAAAGAGGAGCACAAACACGAGATATATCAGGATCTCCTGTTTGAAATTGGCAAACTTTACACAGGCTATCGTGTCAAGCTTGTCGTACTCATTGTTGGCGTCCTAGGAGGGATGAAACAGTCTTTTGTGTCTGCATTGGCTAAAATCCCAACTTGTTTATCGCAAGTTGAGTTTTTGGCATCGCGGATGCAAAAGGCTGTGATACTCGGATCCCTCCGTCTCCTACGGCAACGAAACTTGGCCTGCTGCGCATGCTGATCATCTTGTTGATGAAGCATCGCAGCAGTAACGATTTGGTGCTCAGGTAAGGCCCTCGGTAGAGTCGGACTACCGGGGATAACCCCCTGAGCATTTTACCAAAAAAAAAGAAATAATAATAATAATAATAATAATAATAATAATAATAATAATAATAATAATAATAATAATAATAATAATAATAATAATAATAAAATAATAATAATAATAATAATAATAATAATAATAATAATAATAATAATAATAATAATAATAATAATAATAATAATAATAATAATAATAATAATAATAATAATAATAATAATAATAATAATAATAATAATAATAATAATAATAATAATAATAATAATAATAATAATAATAATAATAATAATAATAATAATAATAATAATAATAATAATAATAATAATAATAATAATAATAATAATAATAATAATAATAATAATAATAATAATAATAATAATAATAATAATAATAATAATAATAATAATAATAATAATAATAATAATAATAATAATAATAATAATAATAATAATAATAATAATAATAATAATAATAATAATAATAATAATAATAATAATAATAATAATAATAATAATAATAATAATAATAATAATAATAATAATAATAATAATAATAATAATAATAATAATAATAATAATAATAATAATAATAATAATAATAATAATAATAATAATAATAATAATAATAATAATAATAATAATAATAATAATAATAATAATAATAATAATAATAATAATAATAATAATAATAATAATAATAATAATAATAATAATAATAATAATAATAATAATAATAATAATAATAATAATAATAATAATAATAATAATAATAATAATAATAATAATAATAATAATAATAATAATAATAACAATAATAACAATAATAATAATAATAATAATAATAATAATAATAATAATAATAATAATAATAATAATAATAATAATAATAATAATAATAATAATAATAATAATAATAATAATAATAATAATAATAATAATAATAATAATAATAATAATAATAATAATAATAATAATAATAATAATAATAATAATAATAATAACAATAATAATAATAATAATAATAATAATAATAATAATAATAATAATAATAATAATAATAATAATAATAATAATAATAATAATAATAATAATAATAATAATAATAATAATAATAATAATAATAATAATAATAGTAATAAGTCAATTTGTAATTGAGTTAGTTTAAGTTAGTATCCGAAGTATTAAGATCTAAGCACTCGTTTGCTGGTCACCCGAGCCCAAGAGGACTAGACCACCACCCAACACCCGGATAATCCCAATTGAGTACCTGCCACCCATAAGTGGAACAAACCGACAACGTTTTTGGGTCATTTAACCACCAGCGGCAATTTCCAAAGTTAACATCATTCAGCCCATTATATTTGAGTAAGGTGAAACAACCGAACAATGGGAATCAATAGCCATCGTCAACGACAGTCAATATTTATCCGTCATATATTATATTCAAACCGACTAATTTAATTTTAATAAGATAAAAACATTGAGATGACATCATGTACTCGAACAAGAGTAGGGAGTCGCAACCAAGTAAGCCGTCTACGTCTAAGTTCCCAATTGGGACGCTACTGAGGCGCTATCGAGTGTAAAATCTCGAAACTAAGGCGAGATTGAGGTAAAGAAAAACAGGAGTTGTCATTCTGGACCGTAATTCGTTGCTACTGACACGTGCTTTTTTTTAAAAAAATCGATTATTTTGAGATTATTAACTTGTGATTACTAAATCAACATTCGAAAAATTGGTAATTGATAAGTATTCCGAGATTTTGGTTCTTCATTCAATCATCAGTGATGTCACACACAATTATTGTCAGAGGATTTCTCCTACGACACCGATACTGGTGATTTAATTTCCACGTGCGAATAAATAAATAATTGACATTTGTCTGTTTGAGTCATCCAGTACCTGTTGAAATTAAGTGACGCTGATTTATTTCGAGGAATAACTCGAGTTGACGCCTGACATTTTGGTTCGTGGAATAATTGAAACTGATAGATGATAAGATTGGATTGGTGCGATTTCACAACTCAAATTACTCCACTGGTACAGTTGTGATTAATGGTTCTGATTTGATTATTGACCTTGTTTTGATTTGCTGATTATACATATACACTGTTAAAAAAATTGTTTGAAATTTTAAAACATTGCATATAACGCAATAAACGCATACATTTGTGCGTGAAATTTCATCACTAATTTCATATAGAATTTAAAACACACGGTTTTGAATTTTCAAATACTTCGTTTTGAATTTTTAAATAAAATTTTTTTAATATTCAAATACTTAGTTTTTAATTTTCAAACACTTTCTTTGCAATTTTCAAATAGATGTATTGCACGACTCATGATGCGAAGCATCAGAGAGTGCTTTACGATCGAAAAATTTTTTTCGCCTCACTTCAGCAACTATTTCAATTATTATACCTTCGTTGATTCACGGAATTAAGATATGTTGCACACCATTTCGAAGATAATTTAATGGAGATTAATTCGATACTTTTCAAAAATTTATTCAGTTAAATAAAAACTGAAAAAAACATCAAAATAGTTTGAAAAAATTTCCTGTCCGTCAAGTCTGAAACCCGTATACACGATAACTTGCGAAAAAATCCAGTAATTGAATCAAAGTTTTTTTAAAAAAATTCTTTGAAAAATGTGTAGATCCTCTATTGCAAATGGTTAGGTAACTCAGTGTCGTTTAATTACAATTAATAAAAGAATAAAAAGGCTGTATAACTATACATATATTGTAACAGATTTTTCACCACCGGGGATCTACCGGAGTGAAATCCGATTACACTTATGATTTTTGGCAACCTGGTTCAATTATTAATTAGTTGGGCGCCAGGTGATTGTGTAATCACCAAATAAACAGTTATCAAAAATGTCGGCTCAGGGTGGCGGATCGGGGAAAGGTCAGGCACTTAAGATTACGATAAAATAATTGATCAAAATTAAACAAATCAGTCGTACATTAAATAGACAAAATAATTGGTCGGTTTCACACAAATTTTCGGTTACAAAAAAATAATAAATGCCGTTATCGGCTTGACTCGATATAAACACAATAAAAAAACGGAGTTAATCGAAACAGTCAGTTCATTGCTCAAAAAAAAAAAAACTAACAGTCAGTTGTCGAAATAGAAATATATTTATTTTATTTCGCAAACACACACGACGTAGTTCTTAAAGAAATACTCGACCGGTGACGTCAGAGTATTTTACATGGCAAGACTTGGCTGCCGCAACGAATGAGAAAGAGATAATCCGCAATTCTCAGAACTACTGGAATGAAATAAAATAAAATATAAAATCATAGTTTATTTTTCGGTAACGCGTTAATTTCACTATCACATAATGACTGCGCGTAATTAAGTATTAAATTAATTATTATCTACCGAAAACGCATTTCACTTGTCCAACACACAATATCAGTCGGTCGTACACTTGATCAGTTCTCGTACCGAGGCTTCGGCTTGTTCACGAAAGGCGATTACTGTTCACTCGGAATCAGTTCACTATCAATTCATTTAACGGGTTGTTGATCGAACTCGAATTGTTTGTTACGGCGTATATCGGATTGTTCATAAATCGGAATCGAAATTGTTCTTTTGGTCGAGACGAATTGTTCAAATACCAAAAACGTGGCCGTTCAGTACGGCGTCTATCCCGGATCTCTCGTCACGAACCATGCGTTGGATCAGTTAGTCCGTCGAAGTCGAAATTCTCGATTCTAGATGTCACTAGAATTTGCTCATCCGGTAACTATTGACGATTTCAAATAAATTCAAACCACGAGTCGATGTCAAATTTTTCATCATGTTACAATATATATATATATATATTAGGGTGCTTCGTTTGAAACGACTATTTTTTTTTTTCGCTCCCATCCCGAAATTTTGTTGGAAATACCCCCAAAAAAATTCCCTGAGAGTTTGAGCCCTTAATATTAATATTAAGTACTTTCCCAGAGCAGGTGAAGATTTCCCATTTAAAATACACGTAAACTTGGGTTTTTATTTTTTAAACTTCTATAACTCCGCGGCATTTTATGATATCCTCTCGCCCAAAGTCGGAATTTTTTCACAATTAAATGTACTACAAAATTGCCCGTTGTCGCGAAGTCGTAACTCATACGGGTGGGGTAGTACGGACCACTAAACCGAATTTTTTCATTGAATTCTTGTTTTTTCTCTCATTATCTCATAAACAACAAGACCTACAGAAAAAATGTAAATGACAATTTTATAGAAAATTTATTTTCCTACAAAAAAGGTCTTTAGCACCGAATCACTCAGATTGATATTTTCTGAGATATTAGTCAAATAAAAAATCAATATTTTCTAAGATTTGATTTGACACTTTATGGGAATTCAATGCTACGTAAACTTCAATAATTAATATCTCAGAAAATATCAATCTGAGTGATTCGGTGCTAAGGACCTTTTTTGTAGGAAATTAAATTTTCTATAAAATTGTCATTTGCATCTTTTCTGTAGGTCTTGTTGTTGAGAAAAAAAACAAGAATTCTATGAAAAAATTCGGTTTAGCGGCTCGTACTACCCCACCCGTATGAGTTACGACTTCGCGACAACGGGCAATTTTGTAGTACTTTTAATTGTAAGAAAATCCCGACTTTGGGCGAGAGGATATCATAAAATGCCGCGGAGTTATAGAAGTTTAAAAAATAAAAACCCAAGTTTACGTGTATTTTAAATGGGAAATCTTCACCTGCTCTGGGAAAGTACTTAATATTAATATTAAGGGCTCAAACTCTCAGGGAATTTTTTTGGGGGTATTTCCAACAAAATTTCGGGATGGGAGCGAAAAAAAAAAATAGTCGTTTCAAACGAAGCACCCTAATATATATATATATATATATGTAAAATTAACATGGATGGTGATATATCTATGCATTATACGTACATTTATTCCACCAGAGGCGCTTGCACATTACCGTCCTAGTACAGCTGTTTTTTTTGTGTTATTGCCAATTGGTAAGCCTGAATTTTTTCAATTCAATTCTTTTTTTCCATCTGTTTTTATTTACGTATATTTTTATTTTTTGTTATTAATCGAGATAGTTTGAGAAAATTCTTTTATAATTATAAAAAATTATTTATATAATAAAAAAAAAAAAAAAAACAACAAATTTTAATGACAGAAGATTGTATAGATTTTAAATTTATTCGTGCTTCCTGCCATTTTTTTATTATTATTTCATTATTTCATAATGAATGAACATTATGAGTCGTGCACTTTTGGATTTTCCAAATTTTTTGAAAATCTAAACTGTTTATTTAAAAATTCAAAAGCGTGTATTTTGAATTCTATACGATTGTAACAATGAAATATCAAACACAATTGTATGTGTTTATTGCGTTGTATACAATGTTTCGAAAATTCAAACAATTTTTTTAACAGTGTGATGTACACCGCTCACGTTACTCAAATTTATTATGTATTTAACTAATTAGTATTAATACAAAATCCTTGATTACTGAACGCGCAGCACGTCACGCGCAGAAATTTTATATACAAGTATTTAAATTTTCAAATAAGTTCTATGAAATTTCAAATGGAATTATTAAAATTCAATATGTCTTAGAATTTTCAATACTTGCTTTGAAAATTTAAAGAACAAGTATAAATTTTAAGTACGTTTAATAAAATTCATATTCTATTTCTTAATTTTAAATACCAGCTTGATTATTAAATGACGTACATTAAATTTGAACCTTTCTTTTATTGAAAATACAATTCAAATATCTAGTTATGAAAATTCAATTCCTTTTGTATTGTAATTTTCAAATTATTCTTTATAGTGTATGATAACTTCATTATTTGAGTTGTTATTTTGAATTTGACTTCGTTATTTCTTATTTTTTGTTGCAGTTTTATTTATTATTGAGTATTTCAAGCCTCGATTTACTCGTTATATTTTAGTAACTACCGAATCCAGATTAGTATTATGATTATTATTTAGCAACGATAAGTATATAGACGTTAATTACATTTGTAAACGCCGAACTAACGACTGTTGCGGATGTCGAGAAATTGACCTAACGTTGCCGTCAAGTTGCGATACAGTGTAATACACTGAGTATTTTTTTTTATGTTGTTTTAACTATGTTGAGTCATAGTTATTATTTTTTTTTTGCTGTTAATTGTATCGAGTCATAATCATTATAATGTTGGTTTAACTATATCGAGGCTATTATCATTGTTAGTGCTTATTATTAGAGTCCAGTGCCAAAGCTGGCGTGTATTTCATTAGTAATGAGTCGTCCCGTGATTCCGTGCAATCCCGACGTTCCTGATATTGAATGTTCCGAATAAACTGATATGTTTATATTTTGTTGAATATACTAGTTCCTTTGAAAATCACCGACAGCTTATTTAACGTAGTTTTAAGTGCCTTTCCTTCCCCGATCCGCCACCCTGAGCTGACAATGACGTTCGTGAAACTCACCTGACACCAAACACAAACAGAAGTCGTTAAAGGATAAGCCAAATAGTGGTGAGGGGATAGTTCTGTTGGATTCCCGGCGAACTGGATAACTGGTCAGAATGTATATGTATATATTTGCTAGCTTCAATTGGCGATAATTATGACTCATCATAGGGTCTTGGAAAGCTTGAGGAATTAGCTTTAAAGATCTTTGTATAAGTTCAAAAAATATTGAGCAGCTCACAAGTAATTACATTTTTAGTGAAGAAGTAAATTTTTTCATGTTAATTAGATGGGAAATTAAAACTAAAATAGCGACCTCTTAGAGTTGAGCTAGAGAGCCCATATTTTGGAAGGATTGTTTTCTCGGCAACCACTAATGTTTCAGGGGGTAAGATCGAAAAAATAGTTAAAGTTTTTTTTTGATCCACCTTAATATATACACTATAACGCAATAATTATTTACGCTATGCGATACATTTTTGCGCTACAACTTCGTTCTCTGCCCTTAGCCTCCAGTCTCAATACGAATAGGGCGCCAGGTAATTTTTATCACTGGAATCACCAAACCAGTGAATCATGAAAATTAGATAAATTTTTGATCTGTGGAATTATCTCGAAACCACGCAAACTAAATAAAACTAAAACTAAAACTTAACAAAATGCTCAGAACTTATAAGCAAAAACAAAAACAGAGACTGGAAAACTAAAAACAGAGTTACGGTATGCCATGGTGTCGCTCAGTGTGTAGGTTTGTGGAGAGAGGGAGTGGTCCGGGTTACATCATTCCAAATTCATGTAGATTATCGGTGAATTTGCAATTTTTTTTTAACAACAAAGTTCTTAAAATCTCTATTTAACAATAAACAATATACCGTAACTTCGTACAAATAATTTTTCTCTTACAATAGACTGGATCTAATAATAATAATAATATCAATCTTTAACAGGAATAACTTGTTATCTAAGTGAAAAATACCAAGACCTTCCGAATAAATAAATTAATTAATTTATTAAGTAACTGGAGCCAGCCGATACTCGATTAGCATTCGGTGAACTAGACCAATAAGAATGGATCTGATACTCTGGAACATTTTTCTTTAGCAAAAACCGCGAACTAACATACATGGGTTTCATATTGACGTCAATCAGACGACAATTCGTTCCATAACTTGACATATTATTTCTTATAATTACTTTGACAACGTAACATCAACAATAAACTGTAACCTTGACTCTGACACTGTAATAATACTCTCATAATTCTCCCAGATCTCGACTATTCCCTTGAAATCAAAACCGTAGCATACTACCTCGAGACTTTAACTCGAATTCAATCAACTATTAATTAATAAGAGTCAATAAAAATTAATAATCATAATAATTATTTCATACCTGGCTACCGGTGGATAAGTTCTCACGTAACTTCGTACATGGCTTAAATAATACTTCTCCAACCACGACTCCATCCTGTAGCATTCTTCGGTGTCCAGAACTGTAGTTCCAGTGTGTGTACTCTCCTGGACTTGGCTTCGGTCGAGATCGCAGACCAAATTCCCCCAAATCTAAGTGACCAACGGTTACCCTCAGCAGCACACTGGTCAAAACTGTCCACTGAGGCCTACCAACAAAACCCAAAACTCCAAAATTGACCAGAAATAGCGGCTTTCACAGCGATAATGGTCCTTAAATTATCACTGAATCCTGCCAGTCATAATAACAACAAAAACTGATCTCATATGCCCGATCCATAGTCTGTACTTTGGAGCGCTAGCACTTCAGCTAGACCTATGACTACACCTGGAAGTCTCATAGTGTCAGGCAAGCACCCTGACATCAGATGCAACCGGGTGGCAATTACTTAGTCCCACTCCACGATTACTCTGACTTGTCCACATACTCAGCATCCCGCTCTCGATGGCAACTTCACTCTTAGTTCCTGCCCTTGATTCTTTCCTTAATTCCCCTATTCCCGATTCATAAAAATCTTACTATAACTCCAACTTAATTACTGTAGCCTAAGCTATAAGTCTTGAGTCAGTATACTCGGCTTTGCTTAAACATCAGTTGGTGATTGTGACGTTAACTTCGATCTAAGCCTCGTACAAAAAAAATAATGTCACAACACATACCAGAGATCGGCCAAAAAAAATTTTATTTGTCATTTTTTAATTATTTCAGTCACCATAATATTAAATAAGAAATTTTTAATTGATCAAGAATAAAAAAATTAGGATTTTTGATTTTTCATTGTTTTGTTAACTAAAAATTATAACAATTTTATTTTTAAATACTTAAAAAATAACATTTTTATTTAAATAATTGTCATTAATAAAGTAACTAATAAAATTATTTGAGAACTGTAGCATTGTTGAAGTAATTATCATTAAAAATGAAAATTTTTCTAATTACCAATTTTCATTATCTAAAAAATAAAAATTATTTCACTCAAAAATACTAATTATGAAAAAATTTCAAAGTATTTTTCATTACGATTTTGGTAATTATGATAATTAATATTGCTTAAATTATGAGAATTATGATTAAATAATAGTCAAATTATGAATCTAATTTTTTAATTTTTTTATTGATCAGATTTTATTACATTAATTATTGTAAAAAAATTGATTGATATCTCTTCAGAAATGATTGGGCTTTTAAGTTATAATGCTCGAGGTCATTCATTTCCGATAAATATTTTATTATCGACGTTCAAAGTCAAACCTGACAGTTACTTGTTCAATATTTATGTTTATTGCAAAGACGCGGCTAATCAGAAAGGCTGTAAATCGCATCATTGAATTCCTCGCATTTTTTACGGTTTGTAAATATTTTTGACAACATTAAAAGATTTTTTTCGCAAAAGGCTTCATTACAGGGACGTTAGACTTGCATAGAGATCTATGATTTGCGTAATACTTCAAAAAATATAAAGCAGTAATAATAAGATTTATGATAAATAATCATAGTAATAATAATAACTATTATCATTACTTTATTTATCTGGTCATCTATTACTGGTGAACGTAATTTTCCCATAATTTATTAACGCTGATCAGTATGAATTATCATAATTTAGAAAATAGAAAATTGTAATAAAAAATAGTTTGAAATTTTTTCATAGTTAGTATTTTTTAGGTCAAATAATTTTTATTTTTTAAACAGTGAATAGTTGGAAATTGAAAAAATTGTCATTTTTAATAATAATTATTTTAACAATGCTATAATTTTTGAACATTTTTATTAATTATTTTATTGATGAAAATTATTTTTGAATAAAAATTTCATTTTTTGAGTAATTAAAAATTAAATTATAATAATTTTTAATTAATAAATAAATTCAAAATAAAAAATCATAATTTTTTTTTTTTTTGGTTAATCAAAAATTTTTAAGTTAATATTATGCTGACTAAAATAATTATAAAATGGCAAATGGGAATTTTTTTTTGCCGATCTCTGATACATACATAAATTTTTCAACGAATAGTATTTTCGGACTCTACTCGACTAATTATCATAGGTTGTGACAATATTCCTTTAAAAATCGAACATGAGGACAAATACAAGATCTAGATTTTTAAAAAAATCTACCAAAAAGAAAACAAGTACAACAGATGCTGTAAAAGATCCAGAACTACAAGAGAGTGATGATGACAACACGACCAACGAGGACAATGATGAAAATTTCGCTAGTCTTGAAGTAAAGAAAGACTATGGCCCATTCTATTATTTCGGCAATTCGTCTAAAATCATTTGTTTCTGCTTTATTTTTATCAACCAGGTTGTACCTAAACCGTAAATCAGGGTGAAAATTGGTAGTCAATAAGTTGGCAAAGCTCGGAGTATGTGCATCTTACCACAGCGTTTTATTCCAAGAGTTATCGGCAATAATAGCTGAAGTAACTAAAATTGAAAAGCCGTGTTTCACGCAGTATGTGTACGATAATGCAGACTATAATGCATGCACTATTGGTGGTAAAAATACTATGCATATTATGGGAGGCATTTGTTGCATTGTTTCTAAACATACTGTGTGTACTTCGGGGGAAATCCCGAACCTAAAGAGACTTCAAACTGCATCTGAAATTGCTTCTGCTGAGGCTGTCGAATTAAGGAATTTTCCTAACCAAGAGCCATCTTTGAAACCTGTGAATTATTTTGAATTATCTAGATTTAAATTTGGATATGTGATTCTAGAAATTACAATAGTATATTCAACACATGTTTGGGCTTCATACATGAAAGTTCGAAAATTACCAAGTATTCTTGGCTTATTTAACAAGACTGCACAATTACCGTTTTACCAGGCATCGAAAGTTTATTGTTTACCATTTATCGATAAAATCCATCTGAGTTTAGAACAATTTATATAGCATCGCATTTTGCTGCAAAACATTGCAAACAAACAGATTGTTAAACCTGCCTTGTAACTTTTGTTTATCCGCTCTACATAAAAGCTAAACAAATACTCTGTAACACCGAAGAGGAAAAATTAAAAAATGTGATTTCTCGCCTAGAAGGATTCTTTTCACTTATGTCATATCTAAAAGCTGTTGAAACAATAATGTAGGGTTTCGCTACATGTGAATCGTTTTGTACAGCTTTTGCCCGAAATTCGGTCGCTAAAATGTTGTCGTTTACAGTATATTCCAGAGCAATTCGTACTCATATCCTAGCAGTGAATGCTATAGAAGAAATAATATCAGAATTCGCAGAAAGTCCAGAAAACATAAACAGCCATGAAAGTATTGAGTATATAATAGAATGTCGCCCAATAGAAGCTACTTTTTCAATGATAAATATATCACGGCAAATTAAGGATAAGAAACTAACTATTTCCAATCTATTTGCTGATTTAAAAAACTATCCACCATCTATAGATCTGGTTTATGGTGATGAAGATGCTGTGGCTTTATTAAAGCTACTCGTTAGTGCCATCACTTCTTTACAACGCAAAAGTCTAACTACTGAACTGTGGATACAGTACTTTTACTGTATTATTGTGGCATTAAAATTTATCAAGGCTGAACGTTTGGGCAACTAGAATTTACATTTGTCATATATTCAACAAATGCTACCAATATTTCACGCGGCAGGACATTTTAGTTACTCCAGAGGAGCTCAAATTTACCTCCAAGATATGTTGAATCTTGAAAATGTCATGGATCCCACCGGGTTGATAACGTTCATCGAGAAAGGACTTTTTACCGTAAGACGTACGGACAAAGCCTGGTCTGGAATTTGGAAAGACATGACAATCGAGCACACACTGATGCACATTCGCAAGACTAGTTCTCAATCGGGTACTTACGGACGGTCAGTAACAGACTGTACTAACGCCGGCTATCCAAGGCATGCCGTATGCTTACGACATCATGGACCAGCTTGAATAATTCAGTATCTCGATATGTGCTTCTTCTGACCAACATGTAGATCTCACATCAACTCGTCAGAAAAAGGATCAAGATGATGTTGAATCGTTCAAAAATTTGCTTCTTGACCACGGACTCTTTGATGAAAGACCTGGTAAGCTAATGTCACTTACGATCGGATTAGTAGGCGATTCTACTGTCGATTGTCGTAAATCCGTAGAGAAAGGTTTGTTAAGCTTGTGAAAAATGGTTGGAGTTGATGCAGAATCATGTAAGTTCAGCAAAAAGTATCATGTTAAGACGCTTATAAAAACAACACCGTTTTATATCATCGATGAAGAGCCAGTTACCGTCGACTTTTCACTTTTATTTCAACGAATTGTAGCGTCAATGATTAACAACAAAAATATTGTACAAACAGCATTACTTCATGAACTTGCTCTATTCCGTACGAGCTTATTCGATGACATAAAGGTTTAATGAGACAAAGTAATAAGTTTGAGCTGTACATATTATTACAATCTATGGCTTTCGTTAAGCCTGATTCTTCCAAATACAACTACATCATTGATGGCGGGTTTCTTTTACATAAAGTCATGTGGCGTAAAGATGGAAGTTTTGAACGAACATTTGAGGACTATTGCGTATACATTTGCAAACATTTTTCTTCAAATGCTACAATTGTTTTCGATGGATATAATACAGATAATCTAGGCGTCAACTCTTATGAACGCTACAAAAGAGTAGGTAATCAAATTTCACCAGAACTCGAATTTACGGATAATATGCCGATTCTACGAAATAGAGATTTTTTCTCATGTAGCGTAAAAATCAAATCAATATTTGTTGAATATTTGATAAACTACTCACAGCAAAAGCCAAGTCTTACGATAATCCAAGCAAAAGAAAATGCTGATGTGTTGATAGTCCGTAACGCATTGGATTTAGCTGAAGACTTATCAAAAAGTCATTGCTGTAGGCACAAACGTCAATTTGATGGCTTCGATAATAGATTTAACACAAGTCGAAAAATATGTAGCAAAGTAAAAGCCAAAAATTGAGAAAACACCGGACGTGATTTACGAAGCTGACAACAATGTCAATTTAAAGAAAATGTTGTTATTTGCTCATGCATTTACCGGCTGTTATACAGTAAACTCCATGTTCAAAAAAGGCAAACACGGCTTATTAAATTTAATTAAGAACGATTAGACTTTAAAATAGAGTGTTCAAAAATTTTACGAAAGTAATCCGACAGTTGACGACATAAAAGAAGCTAGCGAGCGAATGATGTTGAGATTGTTTGAAGCTGCAAATGATTCGATTAATGAGTGTAGGATTGATTGTGTTACCTTCCCGTAATCTTTTATTGATTGAATTAAATTTATTATTTTCGATAAATTGATTTTATGCAATGTAACGGAAATCAAATAAATTCAATTCAGTGCAATTTATTATAAACTTATTCAAATCAATAAAATTAAGTGATCAATAATATTATAACTCAATGAACTCGAATATTTCTGCATTTTATGCTATTATTAAATAATCATAAAGTGTTCAATTCTTAACTTCGCTCGGTAACCTCTGAATTTATGTTACTTATTCTCATGACATTTTTGCGATCAACTCAGTATTCAAATTAATTATTTCAATTATTTACTTGAGTTCACTTTTATAACTTGCATTCAACTATTTACGTTTTCATGATCTCAGACAATTAACAGAATTAATAAACTAAATCAACGATTTAATTTTGTAACCCAGTGATATTATGTGTTGTGACAAATAAAAATATTGTTATATTTTTCAATATGCGTATTTTTTCAACATCCCAACCACCAACCAGTCCTGGCATGTATTTATTTAATTATTATTACACCAAATTCATTATCTATATTTAGACTGTACTTATTATTATTTTCGAACGGATTAATTCATTAATTTAATTTATATAAATAGAAAATAAAGGTCTTTTGACTCAAGTATTTTTTGTCATAATGTAGATCTGACAACGTCGCTTCGAATAGCTGAAAAATAAAGATAGCCCGAACTGAGAATCAAACCTAGACCATGAAGCTATCGCGCCGAGTGCTCTCCCAGTTGAGATATCCGGTACTACACTATATTCGGTTCAATTTGATCAAAAAACGTCTATAAGGCTATCTAAATTTTTCTCAGTTTATCTATAAATTGTCTTATTGAGAAGGTTAAATGTAAGTTTAGGTTTTACTATATTTAAGAATTGGGACTTTTCCTCCGAAAAAATCAATCCTTGCCCCTAATACACTTTACGATTGTTTTTGGACAATTTTATTCAACTTCTGAGCTTTTGAAAACAATCCAACAAAATTTCAGCATAAAGTCATAAAAAATAAGCCAAATTTAGAAATTTTTTAATTTTCAATCGGAAAAAAAAAATATAAAGGAAAGTCGGCACAAAATGGGAATTGCGGGGTTAAATACTGTCTTAGTTGGAGTTTTTTTTTGAGACAAAAAATTGAGAATCGAAGGTTTCGGACTTCGTAGAAATGACGGTTTTTTTTTTTAAGAAACTGAAATATTTCATATATCGTGACTTCCGAAAAATTTTTTGTATTTTTTTCTGAAAACTAAATTTAAAAACTCAAATTTTGAAAAAAAAAAAGTGCCGAAAGGTTAATTTGTGAGAAAGTTATAGCAAAAAAAAAAAAAAAAGAGCGATTTTTTTCAAAAATTCGTAACTTTTTTCTGGGTTGGGTAAAAAAATCTGAAAAAATTCAGAAAAGTGTCTTCGGTAGAATAGAAAATGATAAAAAAGTTTCAGCGAAATCGAAGGAGGTCGGGTTAAAACCTCGGTGATTTGGTATGGAATGCCCCATGTATATATATATATATATATATATATATATATATATATATATATATATATATATATATATATATATATATATATATATATATATATATATACCGTATATGCATACATACATATATAAACTTTTGAGTGGATGGTATATTTTGACTCTACTCGATGAATCAAGACATATGGTGGCAAAATTCTTTAATGATTTCATCATGGGACCCATTGCAATAGTTTGATTTCTGAAAAAATCTACCTCAAATTTGTGGCACTCTGAAAGGAAACGATTTAACCCTACATTTTTTTTTAAATTATTATTATTACTAGTTGTCATATTTTACAATACAGTTGAGCAGCTGGCACCTTTTTTATAAATTAGCGAATTCGCAGCAGATACTTGGCTGATAGTTTTATATCATGTAGGGTTATTATTTTATCAATTACAATTCATGCGAAAATATGTTCAGCTTGATTAAATAATGGGGTGTTCGTTATTCACTAAATTGATTTTTTTTTAGCAACACCCTGTAATGGGTCCACTTATTTTATCAGCTAAATGTGGTCGTGATAAAACAAGGGTCCACTAAGGTGGTCGTTAAAAATTAAATTTTCTCAAGCGCCCTATAAAAAGCTTCTTTTTAGTGAAAAAATACCTGGGGAATTTAGTTTTTTCGTTTTAAGTAAAAAGAACACGTGCCTCAGGACGATCTAAGTTCATTTTTCGATACAATCGCGGTTTTTTTTAAATATCTCATGAAATATGCAGATTAACGGAAAAAATTGTATTAACAATTTTGTAGGAAATTAAATTCTTAACAAAAAAGGTCATGTTCTTTTTTTCTAAAAAATGTGTATTTATGAAGATATTTTGAAAAAACTTTTTTCAGATCTGATGAATTGAGCGTTTAAAGGATTACAAAAAAATTTCGAAAATAACATTTTTCTCAGTATACAGAAGCTGTATTAAGCATTAATAATTGATATATCCTTTAATCTGCATATTTCATGAGATATTTAAAAATAACCGCAATTGTATCGAAAAATGAACTTTGATCGTCCTGAGGCACGTGTTCTTTTTACTTAAAACGAAAAACTAAATTCCCCAGGTAGTTTTTTACTAAGAAGAAGCTTTTTATGGGGCGCCTGAGAAAATTTAATTTTTAACGACCACCCTAGGGTCCACACATGTGTAAAACTTAAAGGTGTCTTACATACCTGTCCAGCTATGCTCAGTAATCTCCAAGTAACAATCTCCAATCCTTAATATTCGTGTTAAACAGTGCCTCAAAGACAATACATTTCCCATTCGAATAGCATGGGGTTCCGGTGCGTTTAATATTTGATTTTTTTTCTCTTAAGCAAGTTAATCTACAGATAGCAGAGATACGTGTTTCTGTAAGAAATTGAACACTGTATAAGTAAGGTCTTTTATGGTTTTTTGATAAATTCACTGGTTGAAAAGTTTTTCAAAATTAAAGGTTAACTTATAGCTAATTTACTATTTTTTTACTCTGACTGCAAAATTATCATTATTTCTGTAAAAATAAATTGGTTATTGCAAAAAATATTCAATTTGAACTATGAAAAAATTACTGTACGATTTGAATAATGTATTGTTCTTGATCTTCGTTCTTAGCTGAAGTATTAAAATAGTCTTTAGTCAATTTAACGGCTTTTCTGCAGTATTAATGGCTACTTGTAGGTGTTGAACAGTTTTTAAATAAAAATTTTCAAATTCCTCCAAAGAATGTTTAATAAAATAAAGTGTTGATTAGCACGTTTGAAAATTTATGTAATCTGTCATATTTTTTCCGCTAAATTGGAAAATATTGAACTTAACTTAATACGTCTCTCACATTATTTTCTAGTTTTCAGAATTTTTTACAGTAATTTTTTCAATGACACCGTTAAAATTAAATATTCTTTGTAATAAACAATTTACTTTAACAGAAATAATGATAATTTTGCAGTCAAAGTGAAAAAATAAAAAATTAACGATAAGTTCACCTTTAACTTTGAATAACTTTTAAACTAGTAAACTTATTAGAAAACCATGAAAAATTTTTTTGAAGAATGTTCAACTTCCTACAAAAATATGTGTCTCTAATATCTGTACATTAACTTGCTTAGGAGAAAAAAAATTTAATGTAAAACGCACCGAAACCCCATATTATCCAAATAAGAAATCTATTGCCTTTGGGGCACGGTTTAATATGAATGTTAAGGGCTTATATGGGTTTGATAATTTTTTTTAGGACATGAACGAAAAATCAAGGGGGCGTTACTAAACATAAAATCAATTTGGTAAATAAAGGACACCCTATTAAATAGTGACATAAACTCAAGATAAGTTGCAGTCCAATCTTGGGTAGAATAAATTATGTGCATAAAACCCTTCGGGTGAGAAAAGAACGCACATTATATCAAATAAAATTATATTTCAATACCTTATTCTTTATATTTCTCTTATAAGTTGCAATAAATTATAACAATAATAGTGTTTCAGTGAGAATTCAGTTATTGTATTGTTATTGGATAAGAGACTAAAAGACTACACTTCAAAATCTGTGAGTTTCATTTCAAAGTAGCATATGACTATCCTACAAACCCCAGCCGTGCTTGATTTTCCAACTTCAGAGAAGGACCATCGAGCTGCAGTAAGTCCTAGGACTTTTAGAGTCTGACTTGCAACGGGAAAGAATCTTCAAAAGGTAAGTGAAAGAATTGCATTTATATTCTATCACGAAATTTTAAGTTTAAACAGGAGCACCAGTCTTTCAAACGATCTCACCTTAAATAACAAATATAGGAAAGTTTCACCTCCTTGTATTCTTTATCATTGTCTGCAACCTCCAAGTTGCTTGCCTAAAATTGTATTTCGCGATTTTAAATTTCAACAGATCTGGTTTCATATTGTTTATAAGGATACTGAATTTGAAGAATCCTGGGCATCCAGTAGCAGCGTCCAGGATTAACTAAATGATTGGGCAGCGGGTATCAGTCTCCACTATTAGGTAGGAGTTCTTTGGGCCATCGGTAGCAGCGCCAAAAATAACCTTGATATCATATTGGGCCTAATGGCAGCCCAAAACAAGGTACGATTAGTTAATACTAAGCTTTCGGTTTATTAATTATGTAAAGCAGAATAGGTGTTCGAGCTCCATGAGCTCCCTCAAAAGACTGACTGTTTGGACATTATGAGAATATAATAAAGTGCAACAAAATTGACGCCGCATTGCAGGTTCCTTGTGAGAGAATTGTCGTGACCCGGGTCTCATGCATCGCCATCGCTTTAGACTACCCTTGAGCGACAGTGACTCTCTTATCATAACTTATTTCCGTGACAACGGAAGAAAATAATTAATTCATGAGAATTGATTTAATCTAATCGATAATATATAACGAGAATGTGATATACACGAAAGCAAAAAATTAAAGGAACAGAAAAATTTGATAAATTTTTTAGTAATTTTTGGAAAGCTGTAACTTTGTGAAAAATAATCGTATTGAGATTTTAAAAAAAGCATTTTATAGTTTGAAATCTCTAGTTTCGGTGCATTTTTATCAAAATTTTTTTAAAGGTCTGGTTATTACGCTAACATGAGAAATACCGCGAGACAAAAAATTACTAAATTTTTTGTATTTTTCCAAAAAGCCCACGGACCGTGGAAAAATTTTATTAACTAAACCGATGCATAGGTCATTTGGCAAATTTATTCAGCTTTAATTTGGCTTTTTTTTAACCACTTAGGACAATTTGTCGCAAAGATATCAGCCTTCAAACGAAAAATGATCCTTTTGGCTTTGATCATCGATATTTCAGGTACCAATAATTGCATAGTAAATTTGAGGCAGCATTAAAAACTTGAATAAATCCTTTTCAAGACTCGTTCATCATTTTTTAGAAAAAAAAAAATTTTTTTTATTTTTAACATCCTTTAGAAGTAAGTACAAAAAAATGACTTTTTTTGGTTTTTTAGTAAATCAACCGCTACTCTGCAAATATCGATAAAAAAATATTGTTGCCAGGGAATTTTTTAACTTAATGTACCCCCAACAACCCTATAAATTTTTAAATTAATCTATCGAGCCGTTTTTTGGGGGTGATCGATCAAAATTTTGCTAAACAATTAAAAGAACAAGTTTTGTTCCTTTAATTGTGTAATCATAATCAAAATGAAAAAAAATTTTTTCCTTTCTTTTCTTTTATTTTTGCATTAGTAACTCAGTAAATGTGAGGGAAAGAGAAAAAAAAACGAAAAATTTCCAAAAAATGTCAAAAAAATCTAAGAAATCAAAAAAATTGAAGTTTGTTTTTTGCGGTCGAAAATTTTTTTTTTGACATTTTTTGGAAATTTTTCGTTTTTTTTCTCTTTCCCTCACATTTACTGAGTTACTAATGCAAGAATGAAAGAAAAGTAAAAAAAAAATTATTTTTTCATTTTGATTATGATTACACGATTAAAGGAACAAAACTTGTTCCTTTAATTATTTAGCAAAACTTTGATCGATCACCCCCAAAAAATGGCTCGATAGATTAATTTAAAAATTTATAGGGTTATTGGGGGTACATTAAGTTAAAAAATTCCCTGGCAACAATATTTTTTTTATCGATATTTGCAGAGTAGCGGTTGATTTACTGAAAAACCAAAAAAAGTCATTTTTTTGTGCTTACTTCTAAAGGATGTTAAAAATAAAAAAAATTGTTTTTCAAAAAAATGATGAACGGGTCTTGTAGAGGATTTATTCAAATGTTTAACGCTGCCCTCGAATGTACTTTGCAATCATTGGTACCTGAAATATCGACGATTAAAGCCAAAAGGATCATTGTTTGTTTGAAGGCTGATATCTCTGCGATAAATTGTCCTAAGAGGTTAAAAAAAGCCAAATTAAAGCTGAATAAATTTGCCAAATGACCTATGCATTGGTTCAGTTAATAAAATTTTTCCACGGTCCGTGGGCTCTTTGGAAAAATACAAATAATTTAGAAATTTTTTGTCTCGCGGTTGTTATGTCCGCCGCTTAAATTTAAATTAATTATCCGGGATTTCTCCCTTTGGTAGCGATAGAAAAATTTAGACGAGCGATTTGGAGGTTGCGGACAACATTAAAGAATACGAGGAAGAATTTATCTTCCTTTAATTTATTATTTATGGTGGATCTTTTCGAAAAGTAAGAACCCAAAACGTCTCTGAAGAGACTGGTGCTCTTGTGTTGAACCAGATATCTCGTGAAAGAATAAAATGTAAATCTTTCACTTACCTTTCGATGTTTCTTTCTTTTTAGTCACGGCAGGTTAGATCCCTCCAGAACGTTGCAGCTCACTCAGCTTCCTCCTGTAGGATTTGGTTGGATGGGCGCGGCTGGGGTAGTAGGATGTAAACTTATGTGCTACTCTCGAATGAAACTCGGAAGGCTGAGCTTGTGATTTTTGATCTTTTATTTACTGATTTAGTTACAATTCACTTGTACACTGAATCTTCTCACAATTTTAAACAATTGATATTTTTAGATTATTTATTACTAACGAATATTTGTATAAGAATTTTATTTTGTATTTAATGCGTCCTTTTTACACACCCGATAGTGGTTTTATGCGCAAAATTACTCAGCCCGAGATGGGATCACAAATTCACGTGATTTGTGTCACTATTTCGATCGGACCGGGTGTTTCTATCAATCTCAGAGGATTTTTAATAGATAGATAAGTCGATTATTGCTTTTTCTACGCCCAAGCGGAATCCTGCAATAATTGACTGCAAAAAGATGTTAAGTTTAAAATGCCTTATTGATTATTTCAACGCCGAAGCGGATACCTGCAATAAGGTTTAAATAGAAAATATTAAAGATCCTCTTATTGACCTTTCAACGCCTAGGGCGGAATCCTGCAATAAGAGTGCACGAAAATACGACGTTCGAATAATCGCGGACCGTAAGTTAGAAGAACCGACTGGCCAAAAAGATGCCAATTTTAGAATGCCTTATTGCTTATTCAACGCCGAAACGGATTCCAGCAATAAGGTTTAAATGGAAAATATTAAAGATCCTCTTATTGACCTTTCAACGCCTAGGGCGGAATCCTGCAATAAGAGTGCACGAAAGTTCGACGTTCGAATATTCGCGGACCGTAAGTTTTAAGAACAGACTGGCCATGAGCTATGGGTGCTCAGGCTTTTTATAAACTTTGATTTGGCGATTGATGGGGAATTTTTAATTATTGTCATTGGTGGAAGGTGACGACAGTTTTTTAATTATTCGTTAAACTTATTGCAGTTATCCTCCCACTATTATTTGTCGCATAAAAAGGTGGAAAAAGCTGACGCTGCGTTTTCGCGCGCTTTTGAAAAGAGGAGCTCTGTAATAATTATTTTTAATAATTACCAAAATAAAAAAAAATTATTTGGACATAACAATCCCCCGGAAAGTAAGAGGGTTGCAAACTCTCTTGCTTTCCTAAACATATGTCCCTTCTTTCACAAAAGCTTGCGATAACGCTTACAATTTATAAAATTTCTTACAACTATGAGATTATGTAAAGAGAAGAGATATATTTGTTTTTCTATTCTTTTCCTAGATAAATATGTATTGCAATTATATATATAATATAATTTTATAGATTATCATATCATTATTTTTATATACTTTCCCCTAAAATCTATTATTGCCCATCACCAAAATAATAATAATTATTATTAAATATAAGGATTACATAGTATGGTTATTTCAAATAAGGATTACAATATTATTATAAATTCTTTATCTCTCTACATGCATATAATGCGTGCACATTTGCATATTCCCGTATATGACCTTGAGATTGAAAATGGTAACGAAATAAGCTGGAGAGAAGAATTCATTTTTGCGCTAGAAATCTGCATTTAACTGACATCTAGCGATGTTTAATTGTGAGTAGATTTTTGCCGCGTCTGCACGAGCGAATATGATTTCTGGATACTGTCTTATCAGACAACGTATTCCAGTTTAAAGATCGATCTATTACCTGTTTTTTTTTTCTTTTACAAGGCGTTAATGTTTTATAATTTAAATTTAGTTTTTTTTTTTTTTTTGTAAATTTCAAAATGTTAAAAATTTTATTTCAAAATTTTTTTTTAAGAGTTACTCTCATTATTTTATTCATAAATTTTATTTCATGTGATTTACTAAGCACTCTCACAGCTAGCGCGTCGTATTACTGCTGACTGGCGTTTATATGTAAAGTCGAGCATTCAGTCATCTGATTTGAAACTGACACAATGTGCACGTCTTTTGGTCAACAGTACGACCTTTGAGATCCCATTTATTATTTTGTAAGATCCTATGCCGAATTTACTTATGTTCAGAGGATTTTTGCAATTTGGGATTCCACGATTCATGTTTGTGAGTGTTATTACTCGTGTGGTGTACGTTATAATCTGTTACACATAAGTGTTGAAGTGTTAAGTCAAGGTCAATTGTGTTTATAACGTTATTATCTTGTTCGTTTGTCCAGTATTATGTAAGTCATGGTTCTTTACCCTGCTTTCCAGACCGATTAAAGCGTGAGCTTTTTCTGGCCTGGAGTAAGCATCTTTGGAGGGAAAAGGACGAGGATTTAGATGATTGGATGGAAGACTGGGTACTAATCTCTTGGCTCTTTGAAGAAGATGGGAAAGGTGAGCCAGAAGATGAAAAATTCGAGGAATTGGATTAAAAATGGTGCAATTCGGTCATCACCAGCGTTTGCTAGGTGACCTTGGAGATGTTATCACTCTCAAGTCACTTTTAGCTGTCAATTTTCTCTTTTCAATAAAGAGGAAATGAGCTTGAAGATCGGTTGTTCCTTCTTTTAAAACCTGAAAAGCTACCCATCCTTTTATACACCCGTATACGCTCTCGATGCGACTGTAAACGGAGGGAAAAGCGATTTTTATTTCCTTTTCCTCTTCGCTTTTAAATTTATTATTATCATTGTTATTATTATTCTTACGGTGCAACGCCAGGTAAGTTAATTAAAATTTATTAAGGAACACGTGACTGTTAAGAGGTGAGTAACACTCTGATGTTCGTTTTTGAAAGAAATTTTCTTCGGCAGTGGCTGTTATTAATGTTCAGAGTTGCGCTTGCGCTGTGAGAGGTAAGCGTTTTATCTCTTAGTTAGAATTTGAAATAATTACATTAGTTTTAACAGGGATTTCCGAATTTCCTGTTTTCTCAAATGTCCAGGTGACTTGAAAATTTGTTATAATTTAATTGAATTTTGAATTTAGTTATATAATTTTCCAAAATTTGATCTTGTAAATTTAGATTTCAACAATTTTTCTAATTAGATTATTAATAATATAATTTTCTTAAAATGTCATGCCGGTAAAATAGGAATCCTCTTTCAAAACGACAATAAGTGTCGGTAAATTTATAAAAATTTTCGTAAAATTTTCATAAAAAGGCCCATAAATTATTTTGGGGTCTGGATTAAAGTAAATTAAAAGAGGATTTCTATTTTTCCGTGAAATTTTGGTTTGAATTATACATTATTCTTATCTTGTTTAGGATGATTAAATCGGAGCGTTGAAGTCTGAGAGGCGAAGGCCTCGAGTGGTACGAAGTGGAGTTGGTGATTTATTTGTGGAGAAGACGGCACGAGTTGGAAGAGCTGGTGGAGTTTCTCGGAGTTCGATGACTTCTGGTTCGTCTTTGATTTGGACAGACTTCAATTTAGAGTCTGAGGTACGTCTTGTTTCTTTTACTGATTTTGGATGTACCTCGCCTGGCTGCTTGTTTTTCTTGTAGGTGAAGCAGCGCTTCTTACTCGAGCATATGCAGCATTTGAAGAATATTGGAACGACGAGGATGACACACAGGACGACTATGGCGGACATGTTTCCCACCGTCATCGTTCGATGAATATCGTCTTCTTGATGGTGCAGCGATATTTCGGACATTCGATTTTCTGTTTCTTCCAGTCCTGCTCCCCAGGGTTGGAATTTGTCTACTGTTTTTAACGGATCTACATTTTTCTTGAAAAGAAATCCGGATATTTTGGGTTCAGCTGTTAAATTTGTTGATAACGTTTCCAAGGTCAAGTTTAACTTTGGCAAGGTGATGTTCAGCTGAGTGATCTCTTCGTCTATGCTTTTTAATATATATTTTCCGTCTCTAATTTCGCATCGACCGTGAATATGGACCATTCCTGTTCCGTTGATGTAGTATTCTTTTTCTACTGGACTTAAGCACTTGAAGATTGGTTTTTCTTCTTTACAAGTCGAGTACGCCCAGGAATTGGGTTGATGCAGCTTTATCCACGTGGTTTTACACTCTGGTATGACGCGAACATTGCATGTTCTTGAGATATCTTCAGTTGATTTCAGAAGCAGCTTCATTTCGCAGTCTACTTCTTCTTCTGCCTCCGTAGACTGGAATGGTATGTCGGGACGACAAGACAAATCATCTCCGATAGATTTGCATTTGTTGATGTATTCAGAATCGGCTAGATAGAATCTTCTCAAGCCTGGGTCTGTAATCAGGAACCTTTTCGATGGTAGTATTGTCAGTGTCTGAATTTTTCCATTCAAATTTTCTGGCTTCGGTAATGATCTCATCTCATATGATAATAACGGAATTTTATGGAACAGCGGCAGGGTTACTATGATAAGTAGGTAACCTTTCGACCTAGCTACCTTTACTGTAGACACAGAGGACAAGGTCGAGATATCTATCCGATCAATTGGTTGTGGTGGATTCAAATCTGGATGCCTCCTCATGATGTCAACAGTTGCTTGGTAAAGTTGTTTTGGTGATATAGCCTGTGGAGAGAGTCTGCCGGCCTTGGCTTCCTCAATGACTGTTTCGGCTTCCTGCAGGACTCGAAGATGGTTACTGGCGATCTCTCTTCGTTCATCCCCCAGCATCATGACTTTCATCAGATATGCGAGTTTTCCCAAGACATCTTTGGTGGAATTGATAAATTTAGTAGTGGCGTCTGCGAGATTGTCTAGATTGGACTGCATTTGCGCCTCGCTTTGGAGGATAGTGTTGATTTCACTCTTGACTAAGTGAGTGGCGTTCTGTACTAGGTGCACCATTTCTGCATTGTCTTGATATAATTTATTGATCTCTTTGGTGATATGTTCTTTGTCTTCGTAGTCCATGGTTCCAAACAATTCTCGTGCAATTGTGCCGACGAATCCAAACCATGGAGCTCGTTGATTACGGTCAAACGGCGGAGTTTTAAATGTCGTTGTTTCGAGGAGTTGGTCCAAACGGCTTTTAGCTTGGTTTATGGAGGTTTGTAATTCGGTTATCATGTCCATCTTCAGGTAGTGCATGCAGGTCGCAGCGTCGATAATTTTGGTGCAACCTAGTATAGTTGAATGGAGATGGTCCCACTCGAATGGATACATTTCAACTAATCCTCGGACGTTAATGGAAGAGATGATGCACCAGTTTTCTTCTACAAGGTGAATTTTCTTAAATGGGTCATACAGTAGACCCGGGTTGTCTGACAATGGTTGGATGGTCAGGTCGTCCTTGGATTGACTTTCTTCGATGATGATGATCAGGAATATCAATAATTGTCTCATGATGGTAAGAGATTTGGATCTGAAACAGAGAACTTTATAAAGGTTTAGCCTTATGGTCGAAAGCAGGTTTAGCTTTGTTGGGGTTTACCAGTTTGCGGTTCCCTTTGTCATTTAGGTAAATCAGACTCCCAAATTCGTTAATTTCGACAATTTCATAAGGACCGGTATAATAAACATCGAGTTTATTCTTCCGTGGTTCCTTTAAAACATAAATAAAGTCGCCTACCTTGAAGGCTTTGGCGTGTATGTGCCGATCGTAACGAATTTTGGAATCTTGTTTTGCCTTATTGAGACAATCAGCAGCGATTTCTCTGACTTCGGACAATCTACTTATAAGATCGGCGAGATAGTCGGAATAAGTCTCGATTCTGGAATAATCAGGGAATTGGGTTGGTAACCGAGCTCTTCGACCAAACATCAACTCGAATGGAGTGAATTTGGTGGAAGTGTGCACATTGGTATTGTAACTTAACGCCGCAAGTCCCACGTATCGATCCCAGTTCGGATACTTATCTGATAATACTCTTAAGAAGTCTATCAACGGCTGATGGCTCCTTTCCAAAGAACCATTTGACTGGGGGTAATAACCCGAAGTCGTTAATCTTTGGATTTTTAGAGCGTTTGCAAGTTGTTGTATTATTTTAGAGGTAAATGAAGTACCTTTATCTGAGAGGATAACTCTCGGACATCCGTAATAGCACATATAACGATCAACAAGAGCTTCTGCTACTGTTGTCGATCGGATATCAGGTATCGGGATTGCTGTTACGGCTTTAGAAAAGTTATCCTGAATAGTCAGGATGTGGACATTTCCACTCCTAGTCATAGGAAGTGGTCCAACAGTATCAATGGAGATTTTCTCGAAGGGTTCGAAGGGAGTATCGGTTATCATCATTGGTTGTTTTGTTTTAATTCGAGTGAGTTTATTCTTCTGGCAGATTTCTTATTTCCGGATGAATTTATAGATTCTCTCCTTCATGCCTGGCCAGTAGAATCTCTCTCGAATTCGCCAATAAGTTTTCACGACACCTTTGTGGCCCGCAATAGGACTACAGTGGTTTTCTTCAATGATCTTATCGCGTAACTCTTCGGCAGGAACTTCTATATTTCCTTCGCAAAGTGTTACCTCGATAGGACAGTCGCCCAATTCTTGTATAAGATAAGGCTTAATGTTTAAATCATCGAATTCATCCCCCTGTTTCGCCATGCGGAATGTATAGATTTCATGTTTGAACATGGACACTCTTAAATTTCTCAAACCTTCAATTAAATTATTTAAATCGATTTTCCGAAATGATTTTTCTTAACAAAGACCGTGAAGATAAAGCACTGACCCAATTTTGTGACTAATACATCACCCATTTTTGGTTTAGCTGCCTTCAGGTCTTCCCGATCGATGAAAGTGAGATCTCTCAACAATCGTGAGACTGGGTTCATCATTTCACAATCCAGAGACAGGAAATGTACCATGTGGTCTCTCACATAGGTTATCCCGGCTCGACTGTCTTTGAATCTGATTCGATTTTCAGGTAAGTTCGGAGGTCTATCAGACTCAGAGCTCGAGGAAGACGAAACTTCCGGTGGTGAATAGCGTTGATCACTCAAATCTTCAGCTATGTCTGAAGAAGGAGGATCAAATACGTACCACGGAGCTTGATTCGGAATTTTAGGAGGTAAATCAATATTCATCTCCGGCTCATCCCCCAGTTGTTCGTCAACAACTTCCGGTTGAGTCGTGTTGAGAGTGCCAGATTCGTTTACCTGCGCATTTCCGTCATCTTGTTCCTGATGTACTTCCACTTGAATCACAGTGGCTCCATCGGATTGGTTTGCATCTGATTGGTCTGATAGAGAAGATCTCTCTGCTATAATTGTACGGTCATTTGCAGAGTCTCGGCTTGGTGAACTGGACTGCTGACTTTCATTCAGCAAGGTCTTTTCATTTTCTACATTTTTACTGGTGGATGTTCCTTTGCGTTTGGGCGTTTCCACGTGTGCCATACTAGATGAAGCTGCAGGTACATCTTCGACGTTCAGAGTTTGGCAAGTTGAAGGCCTCGTGATGACTGTAGATGTGTTGTCATCAGAATTTTCTGCGTCTTTCCAGTAAAAGCTTTTTGTATGATCATCATCGTCGAGTTCTTTGCAATTTGCTTGCGCAGCTTTCAGCACCGTGTTCTTCCACATAGGAGTTGAAGGACTTCTACCTGTGGTGAGATATTTTTCTCGAATCTCATCAGCTCGGGGTGTCTTTGGAGTTGCAGGAGTTATTTCTACTTGAAATTCCGGTTCGGAGCAGCTGGCTTCACTCGAATCTTCATTTTCTTCTATGTCTTGATTTTCACGAAGGAATTCTTCTTCTTCTTCTTCGTCGGACTCGTCCAAGTCTTCAGATTCGTCGTGTTCATCTGATAAGTAACCTCGTTCAAGATATTTTCTGACTTCTTTGGCTACTTGAGGGCTGACTACAGGCAGTGGGTTGTAATAATCCTCTGGACGAACAGTACGATCTGCTTCTTCATCTGAAACGTTAATCGCTCGTTTTTCTAGTGCTTTATTGAAACGTTCAAATGATTTTCTCAAGTCCTCGCGCATTTGTTGTCGATTCATCGCTTCAGGAGAATTTTCATCCCCCTGATCGCTGGAACTTTTCTCTGCTTCGTTGAGCATATATTCCTCGTTCATGAGTCGGACTGCTTCTTCTTCCTCATCATCGGTTTCATCAATTTCTAGTCCGGGTTCTGGCCCAATCTCTACTACCGGGTCGGCCAGAGCTTGAAGTCCTGCGGATTGCCCTGGTTGATTTTTATCAAAAACGTCGTCTTCGATACTTTCTGAAACGTCGGGTTCGGTTGTACTTAATTCGCAATAATTTATCTTTTTCTGGTTTTGTGTCATTTCCGTAGCCCGTCTCATTCGCAACCGGGATGCAATCGTGTCACGAGGTTGTGGAGCGCTGTTGACCCGAGGTTTGTTTTTACTTCCGGGTTTTCTTCCTCGTTTTACAGCTGCTATGGCTTCTTCATCGGGACAAGAAGTTTTCGAAGTGGTAACATTACTGCTTCCTGGACAGATTTTTGATTTGAAAGTGCTTCATCTGGAGATCTGCCCTCAGGGTTGTAGGACAACCCTTCGGCATATTGCTCTGATATCTTATGTCGAACAATAACCGAAAATTTGTATTCGCTTAATTTGGATCTCCACTTAATCTGTCGTTCAGTGACAGTTTGGCTGTCTTTCAACCAAGATATGCAAGGGCTGCTTGTATACAAGGTGAAAGGTTTGCCATAAAGGTAAGGCCGAAATTGTTGTACTGCGTACAAAACTGCTAAACACTCTTTTTCATTGTGAGTGTATCTCGTCTCAGTCTCTTGCAAGACTCTAGAAGTACAGGAGACAATTTTTTCGATATTCTCGTCAGGATTTTCAGGCGTACGGTTTTCGTTCTCCAGTTCCTGGCTCAAGATGCCTGAAATACCGACATCAGAGGAACTGGTCGCCAGTATGAAAGGTCGATTGAAATTTGGATATGCGAGGAATGAGTTCTCGCATAATGCGTTCTTAATATCATCGAAAGCCTTCTGCGAATCAACTGACCAAACAAACGGTTTAGTTTTTCTGGTAAGGTCAGTGATCGGCTTTGCTCTTTCGGCGAAGTTTTCGATAAAGCGCCTATAGTAGTTTGCTAATCCCATAAATTTTCGAGCTTCTGTGTGATTACGGGGGTGCGAAGCGTTTTTAAGGGATGATATTTTCTTTGGGTCGGGTTTCACACCGTTTTTAGTGATAATGTGACCCAAATATTCCACCTCGGGGCAGAGAAATTTGCATTTCTCGGGCTGATGAGTTAGCCCAGCCTCTCGAAGGCGGTTGAAAAGTCTTTGGACTCGTACTTCATGCTCTTCAAGCGAAGATGCATAACTTACGAAGTCGTCGAGATAAATGAATAATTCTGTGCCTTTTAAACCACTCAACGTGGAATCCATCATACGTTGAAAAATTGCTGGAGCACACTCAAGCCCAAAAGACATACAGCAATATTCCCAGTGACCGTCAGGGGTGGAAAACGCAGTTTTCTCAGCATCTCTGGGATCCATTGGTACTGTGTGGAACCCACTGGCTAGGTCAAATACACTGAAGTACTTTGCTCCGCCGAGTTGGTCTAAAATGTCGATTATGAGTGGCAGGGGGTAAGCATCCCCAATGGTTATCTTATTCAAATTTCGAAAATCGATAACCATTCTCCACTTTTTGTTACCTTGAGCGTCAGATTTCTTAGGGACAATCCACACAGGAGAATTATACGGGGATTTTGATTTGCGAATAATTCCTTGTTTTAGTAGATTATCCACTTGTTTCTTAATTTCGTCGCGATGTTCTTGAGGAAACCGATATTGTTTTATTCGGACCGGTTTATCGCTGGTGGTTTCGATTTTGCAAGTGAACTTCTTAGAACGTCCCAGACGATCACCCGGGAGGTGGAATATATCATGATTTTTCTGGATAAGTCTGAGGATTTGCCTCTTTTCGGTGCGACTGAGATGGTCAGTAGGAATTTTGTCAAAGATTGCTTGAAAACGATCTCGCTTAGAAAGCGAGTGCGTTCTAGATGGAGTCTCCGCTATGTCGGAAAATTCATCAGATGGATCAAGATGATCAAATTCGAATTCTTCAAGTATTTGGGGTTCAATTTCGATTTCTGCTGGATCTAATGTGGTATTGATGACCATACACATCGCTTGATCGTCATCGACTGAGACAACGGCTTCGCCCATTAAGAGTCCCTCTTTAAGAGGAATCTTACGGAGGTAGCCCTGTTTGATCTCAGGATTTACAACAGGTACCGACACGGACATTCGCATACGGGGTGGAATTACGTATGAACGGGATGGTGTTATTCCGAGGCTGAAAGATAAGGGTCGGGAAGGTCGAGATGATAAATTCAGAGATTGATGATGGTATGAAATCTCTGCTTGTTCATTTTTCAAGAAATTGTTGCCCAAAATTCCGACACCGTGAAAGGGTAAATTCCCATCACAAACATGGAATCGGATTTTTGAACCCAAAACTCTTAGTTCCACGGTACCAATTGTTTCCATGGGCTGCCCATTCAAACCTCGGAGTAGCATCGTGTCATCACGATCTACTCTAATTTCGGGTTTAAGGGCGGAAGAATTTATCAAACACACATCCCCTCCTGTATCTATAAGAAAGCATTGTAATTCTCCATGAAGGGAATTACATGAGTCGAAAATTTTTGGACCTGTCCCTAGGGACAGGATATATCTTACATCAAGGTCATTATCCATTGAAAAAGGGATAGGACGAGTAGGTCGATTTTTGAGGACCAACGTATTCCAATAAAAGGAAATGCCAGCTCGTTCTTTGATACAAAATTCATTTCCAAGGATGCCCAGGTAACCACCTGGTGACCTAGGTACAACTTGGAAGCAAACATCTACATCGAAGATCTTGAGAGTTACAGTTCCAATTATTGGCATACTGCTGGTCGCTATGCCGCCTACCACACCGCCATTTTCAGGGTAAAAGGTAGTATCATCCCCCAGTGCATCGATGCAAAGGAGATTCAGGTCAGAACCTGTATCCAACAAAACTTCGCATCCGCCCTGGAAGAGGTCTGGAGATGTTATCCAGACTCGTGGGCCTTTACCGATGACTAGTGTGAGGGTTTCGGTCGTTGAAGGATTCTGAATTCCTTCACCGTCTGAGTTTTCTGATGAAGACTCGTAGGTCGGCGAGACTCTCGGGGCATACTCGCAGTCGCCTCGGTCTGTCGAGCGCCCGTTGAGTTTAAATGTTCGTCATTGTCTTTTGAAGAGTGAGATTTATTTGCCTCTCGATGAGGGCAGAAAGGACAATTACAACAGGGAGCCTCTAGCTTTAGATGTTCAAGTTTTTCTGAGTCAATGTCTGCAGGGTCAAAAGTCACAACCTTTTTCTTTGTTGAAAAAGGTTCTTCAGTTCGTGGCCGTGATGAACTTTTCTTGGACGTTCGTGGAGTCGAGTCGTCGTCGTAGGTTCGTCCACGTCCTCCTTTACTAGAGGTGTAAGTGTACGTTCGGTAGTCAGCTGATGCTGAACTGCAATCGGAGTCTACGCTGTCTTCGCTGTCCGTAGCGTATTTACTCGGTCTGTAATGTCGTTTAGAGTAAGTAAACGTTCTTCCTCCCGTTTCTCGACGGTCATCGTAATCATCATAATCTCTGCGATGTCTCTGATAATCGTCTTTTGAGTAACGTCTGTTGTAATCTCGATCGTAACCTCTATCTTTATGAGACTGACGCGAATAATCGTTAGAGTCGCGCTTACGCCTTGGTCGTATGCATTCGCGAGATCGTTCTTCTTTTACTGCTTTGTAAAGATCCTCGAGTGTTTTTGGATCTTTTAAACTAGCGAGACATTTTGGAAGGTCAGGCAAAGCGGAATAAAGCGTATCGAATGCAACCTTCTCTTGTTGCGACATGATGGCTTCTCGGTTTTCCTCTGGCAACGCAGCTTCCAAGCCTCTAATCATTTTGCGTAACCTGAAAAAGAAATCTTCGATAGTTTCGCCCTCTCTCGGGCTAGCTGAAGCTAGTCGTTTATGCCAAACAAGAGCTGGATCGCCGTCTCGATACCTTTCTCCCAATACTTCGAGAAGTTCTTCGACACTGTGAATCGGAGTGTATTCGATTAGATCTCTAGCACGACCGGAAATTCTTTTTACAATTTTTGCAACGAACATATCCTGATGTTCTGGGATGATGCAAGGCATCCAACTCCGTACAATTGCGTCAAATTCCTTGAAATCTTGTTCGCAATTTGGACCTTCGCCGTTAAATTTAGGGAGCTCTCGATAGAGCTCCTTGGCCATGTCATACTGAGTAGGTGGAGTGTTTGCATCGTGTAAAGTGGCATTTAGCCGGATAACGGGTCTTTCGTCCTCGTTGACCATTTCGACTCCTAGACCACCTGCTGGAGGAGGCGTTAAATTCCTTCGCCTCCTGTTTTTGTTGGTTTTAGTAATGGTGACGACCACAGTGACACCCTAAGGTGGAGCGCAAGACAAGGATGTCAAATGTCTTTCAATTCGGAGCAAAGTTGCTGACTTGGTCAGAAAGAGAAGAGAAAGTTAATTTTTTTGTTTTTAACAGCTCAAAGCTGTACCGTGAAGTCGATGTCCGACTTCTTGCTGACTTTGCGATTTGATCGCGAAGTCGCGAACGGTGAACTCAAGCGTTTCGCAACTCGAATTCGAGGGACGAAAAATGTTGAGTTTGCAATACGTGGAATTTCTACCTGTTAAGGTGTGGCAAGTCCACGAAAGCAGGGTGTGGCACTTTCAAGAAAATGCCACGAAACTCGAAATTCTAAGATGTAAAAATTTCGAGAAGAGAAAAACAACCACAAAAATCTACCTTTTCTCAAAAAATGGTAGAAAAATTATACCTGTGGCTCAACAAGAAGGATTTTACTTTCGTAAATCACACCGCTGCCACCAGTGTTCTTTATGTTATGTCCGCCGCTTAAATTTAAATTAATTATCCGGGATTTCTCCCTTTGGTAGCGATAGAAAAATTTAGACGAGCGATTTGGAGGTTGCGGACAACATTAAAGAATACGAGGAAGAATTTATCTTCCTTTAATTTATTATTTATGGTGGATCTTTTCGAAAAGTAAGAACCCAAAACGTCTCTGAAGAGACTGGTGCTCTTGTGTTGAACCAGATATCTCGTGAAAGAATAAAATGTAAATCTTTCACCTACCTTTCGATGTTTCTTTCTTTTTAGTCACGGCAGGTTAGATCCCTCCAGAACGTTGCAGCTCACTCAGCTTCCTCCTGTAGGATTTGGTTGGATGGGCGCGGCTGGGGTAGTAGGATGTAAACTTATGTGCTACTCTCGAATGAAACTCGGAAGGCTGAGCTTGTGATTTTTGATCTTTTATTTACTGATTTAGTTACAATTCACTTGTACACTGAATCTTCTCACAATTTTAAACAATTGATATTTTTAGATTATTTATTACTAACGAATATTTGTATAAGAATTTTATTTTGTATTTAATGCGTCCTTTTTACACACCCGATAGTGGTTTTATGCGCAAAATTACTCAGCCCGAGATGGGATCACAAATTCACGTGATTTGTGTCACTATTTCGATCGGACCGGGTGTTTCTATCAATCTCAGAGGATTTTTAATAGATAGATAAGTCGATTATTGCTTTTTCTACGCCCAAGCGGAATCCTGCAATAATTGACTGCAAAAAGATGTTAAGTTTAAAATGCCTTATTGATTATTTCAACGCCGAAGCGGATACCTGCAATAAGGTTTAAATAGAAAATATTAAAGATCCTCTTATTGACCTTTCAACGCCTAGGGCGGAATCCTGCAATAAGAGTGCACGAAAATACGACGTTCGAATAATCGCGGACCGTAAGTTAGAAGAACCGACTGGCCAAAAAGATGCCAATTTTAGAATGCCTTATTGCTTATTCAACGCCGAAACGGATTCCAGCAATAAGGTTTAAATGGAAAATATTAAAGATCCTCTTATTGACCTTTCAACGCCTAGGGCGGAATCCTGCAATAAGAGTGCACGAAAGTTCGACGTTCGAATATTCGCGGACCGTAAGTTTTAAGAACAGACTGGCCATGAGCTATGGGTGCTCAGGCTTTTTATTAACTTTGATTTGGCGATTGATGGGGAATTTTTAATTATTGTCATTGGTGGAAGGTGACGACAGTTTTTTAATTATTCGTTAAACTTATTGCAGTTATCCTCCCACTATTATTTGTCGCATAAAAAGGTGGAAAAAGCTGACGCTGCGTTTTCGCGCGCTTTTGAAAAGAGGAGCTCTGTAATAATTATTTTTAATAATTACCAAAATAAAAAAAAATTATTTGGACATAACACGGTATTTCTCATGTTAACGTAATAACCAGACCTTTTAAAAAATTTTGATAAAAATGCACTTAAACTAGAGATTTCAAGCTATAAAATGCTTTCTTTAAAATCTCAATACGATTATATGTCACAAAGTTACAGCCTTCCAAAAATTACTATAAAATTTATAAAATTTTTCTGTTCCTTTAATTTTTTGCGTTAGTGTATTTAAAAAGCGTGATTTATCAATCAATCTAATCCAATAACTATTAATTATCAAGTATATAACAGTGGCTTTGGTAGGATGCTAGACAGCCCTAAATGCCAGGGACCAGGGTTCCTGACCATACAGTCGGGTAGAATCTTTTAAGGCGGTTCGCCTCGTACCCAGGAGCTGAATGTCTAAAAGATTTATAAGGGGAAAGGTCTTATTCAGAAATTTGTTAATTTAATACAAACAAAAATTCTTTCCATTTTATTGAACCATATCCCAATTTCACAATGATAAATTACCCTGTTTCTTGAATAATAAATTAATAAAATTTAACGGAGAAAATTAATTAAGCGGAAAAAATATAAATTTTCGTGGAGGACGACGACCAGGTCACTAAACTTAGAACAGATATCCTACACTTTATGTGTAGAAAGGCACACGTTTTATGATCTTGAGACTTCCTGGTAAAAAAAACCTCTAAGCAAGCTGGCAGCTGCGTGATGGCGTAAAAGTAGGTTTAATGGGCCCCGCTGTTATGTCCGGATTTAATTAATTAATAATAATTAATTATTGGAAATGGTCGCGTGGGCCTCAAGTGGGAGGCACCGGGCAAACAGGGTGATTTTCCTAGAGGATTAGCTCTAGGTTTTATTTTTATTGTGAGAACTCGAACGATAAACCCCGCAGGGGCCTTTCTGTAGTTTCGATGCAAAAGTTGTATGCAATACGTTAATGAAATTGATAATTTCACCTACCATTCGTTGTTCGCTGCTTACTTGCAAGTTGGTCTTTGGGCTGGAACTCTCGTGAACGGCTTCTGTTGGTCTCTGGTCGAAAGATGATTTGGTCCAGGAAAAAGGGATGTGGTTTTCAATATTAGAAATTATCTTATATGCCGGTTTTCCCAATGATAGATGTTTATTGAACTATTTCCCTATGGGCTCGCCGTACTCAGTTCACAAGATGTTAAATTGTTCTTATCACTAAAGTTCTTTCTTTAAATTCAATCGCTTGGATTTACACTTAACTATTAAACTTAAACTTATGGCATTTACACTTTGAATTTATTGAGTCTTTAGCTCATATGAGTTCGGCCTGAATCTCCGACTCCAGCAATTCACTCGGACGAGAATCACTATATACACACTCAACAATTATTATAAAAATCACTTCCCGTGAAGTGATTTTTGAAATAGGAAAATATATTTTCGAAACGTCAATTTTGAATAGAATTTTTAACGGTAACAAGCAACTTGCCACGCCTCCTCGAGTGCAATATCGAGACGATCTTTCCGTGGGATTTTATAGTATACTTGACTGTTTAGATTTTATGAATGTAAATGAACAAATCGGTTTAAGAGAAATAGAAAATAGAAAAAGGGTTGCCTAAATGTAACACGGTTTAGAACTTACGCGGGCCAGCAAGGAAGATACATTAACTTCTCATGCGTCTTAGGCTGCCGCACCTTGGTATTCGTTGTTTTTATCACCTCGGTTCGCGGTTCTGGAGGAAATAATTTTGAATATATAATTAGGTGAATCTAGAATACAGTCAAGTGTAATTCCCTGATTGCAGGAAACGTTGACAACGTGCAACGAGGTGTTGGCCGAAGTTGCTGTCCCTAAAATTGTTAACGCTGCATTTTACAGCGAGCGCGGCAAAGAGGCCCCTTTAATATATACGGCAAGCCGGATATAACACCGCGATATGCGTCGCACTCATAATAACAACACACCGTCACTTAATTTTCTCTTAATAATTAACTTAATGTAACTTAATTTTATTTATTTTAAAAATTTAGGAACAAAATTTCCAAAACCAAGACGAGGTACTTTCACTAGACTTTGCGTGTGATTTAAAGCGCAGGAAAGACAATGAGAGAGTTTTTTCCTTGACCGTTCAGGTTAATGTCTGAGGCTCAATTATTTCGTCCCAGTAAATCATTGAAGGCTACCATCCTTCAGCGGAACCCCACTTAGTCTAATTTATGCGTATCAACCGATTTCTCGGTTCCCCATGCGCACAACGACCCCCAGTTCATACGGTTCCAGAGACGAAGCGGAGAGAGAGAGAGATTGATTGATTGATTGATTAATTTATTTATGCCAAGGCACAGGCCAAATGGCAATATCAAATACAATAGAATTTACAAATACCTAGTCTAATGAATACATAATATGAGTAAATAAACTAAAAATAAAATTCAAACGAGAAATTACATTTCTTTGATTCAACTAATAAACTAATTTAATTTTACAATATAAGACAACTAGAAAGCTAGATAAGTTATTTAACTAATAACAGCTGATAAAAGAACAAAATTTATAATTAGGAACACCTAAACTCATACAATATTTATCAACAAAAATGACCACTTTTACATTAATGACATTAATGATCCAAATTTAAAAAGTAGTCAAAGACTCTATTTTTAAATACTTTAATACTAGAAGAGCTGACGATCTGTTCAGGCAATTCTTCCCACAAACGTATAGCATTCACTTGGAGTAAGCGTTCCATGAAGGTCGTAGCAGAAAGCGGAAGTTTGTAACACGAGTGTTTTTTCGCAGCTATTCTGTTTGAACGCCTAACTTCAGTTTCTTTAATAAACAGATCTCGCAGGTACTTGGGTATACCAACTTGAAGTAATTTGTAGAAGTAACAACTTATGAAGAACATTCTACGATATTTCACTGAGAGCCATCCCAGTTCTCGTCGATAAGGTGTTATATGCTCATCTCTTCTAAGATTAAAAATAAACCTAATTGAGCAATTTATTGCACGTTAAAGTTTCAAGTCATTTTCAGATGTTGAGTCAACAAGCACGACTGAACAATTATCAACAAGTGGCAAGATAGTTGCTAATACCAATAACTTCCTTATGTCAGTTGAGAAGATGTTCTTACGAACTTTAAGACAATGCAGAGCTGAATTTACCTTGCTGACTATTTGTGTGACATGATGATTCCAACTTAAGTTTCTGCTAATATGTAGCCCCAAGCACTTAGTTTTATCAACATATGAAATTATGACACCATCTATAATAATCGGTGGCAAATCAAAATCACTCAGTTGCTTCAGTTTGCTCTTCGACCCTAAAATCATTGCTTTGGTTTTAGATAAGTTTACCTTCAAACCATGCTTCTTTGCCCAATTTGCAACTGATTGTGCATCAACATTGACCTGTCTGACTGCCTCATGATACAAAAAAAAATGTAAATAGATATATTTGTCGTCAGCAAACATACCATGATTACAAAACACTAACCATCTGGCTACAGAATTCATGATAATTAGAAACAGGATTGGACCCAGGACAGAACCTTGAGGAACACCAGATGAAGTTATGAGGAGCTGAATTGAAGTCTCGAGATCATTTGAGATTGACTGAGAGCGATTGGATAAGTAAGAGAAAAACCAGACAATTGTTTCCACTGAAAAACCAAGCTCAAATAACGTAATCAAGATGATTTGGTGATAAACGTAGTCAAAGGCTTTACTCAGATCAAATAGGACTAATAAAGTAAGTTTATTCTTGTCCATTGCCTGTCTAACATCATCAGTAAGCCTCAATAAAGCAGATTGTGTGCTATGGTGCTTCCTGAATCCCGATTGGAAAGGATCAAGTAGTTCATTGTCCTCCAGATAGGTTGTCACTTGATTAGCAATGATTCTTTCAAAAACTTTGGCTAGATGCGATAAATTTGCTACAGGACGGGTATCTGATGGAGATCTAGGCGGTGAAGTCTTGATCAAAGGAATTATGAAAATAACTTTCCAAATGTCAAACACTCAACTTGTCTCGAATAGTCTGTGGGCAGCAAATCAACGAAATTTTTACTGCAAGGTGAATGTTTTCTCACTATGTTAGCATAATATTCATTCAGTTTAAAAGCGTCAAAGTAGTTTAGCGGTGATGAAGGATTTGACTTAATTAATCCAAGATGTTTGAGCTTACTTCAGATAGATGAACCATATGAGGAATTAGCAAGAGTAGTTTTCAAATATTCTTCACGAGCAAGCATCAACTCGGCTTTTAGGTTTTTCCTCTTGATTTTGAAAAGAGCAAGTAGATTTGGGTCTTGATTTCTCCTAGCTTTCTTGTAAATCTCGTCACGCTCTTTACACTTTACTTTTAATTCCTTTGTAAACCAGAGATTACTATGACGGACTAACTTCTTCGTGATTTCTGGTGCAACCAGATCCAAGGTAGATAGAACATTAGATTTGAAGAAATTCAGTAAATCATTAGGATCTGAGTTCTTCAGTACACTATTTTCAATTTTTAGAGAGCTCATCAAAGTACTTGAGAGGACCTGATGATCACAATTTCTCAAATTTCTATAAGTAATTTTCTTCGATGCTGGTTTTGATTAGTTTAACTTGTATTTACAAAATAAATAATCATGGCCATCAATAAACGGAGAATCAGATTTAGAAAATGAAACTAATTTATCATCACTATCTAGCAAAATGACATCCAACCAAGAATCATGATTATTTTTATGGAAAGTAGCACCAAAAGGCACACAAAACAATGACGATTCTAAAATGAAGTCTTTCAAGTGTCTTGCAGTGTTGCTATCATCCAATAAATTACAATTTAAATCACCAGCTATAATAATATTATTGAAACTTGGAGCAAATTTTAAATAGATGTCAAAAAATTCGTTGAGGAATAGTCCTTTGGGTCTTCTATAAATGCAGGATAATAAAAGGTGAGAACCAGATAATAGAGTGACATCGGCTATCAAATACTCTGGTTGGTTTAAATGATCAGAAGTAGAAATATGCAAAACCTTGATTTGTAAGGACTCATGGACAAGACAGGCCACTCCACCTCCCTGGATGTAACGACCAGTATCTAAATTTTTTAGAATTCGATCTCTTCGGACAATATTGTAGCCATTCAATGAAAATATACGGTTATCATGCAAGGGTTTCAACCAGGTCTCAACAAAGATAATATCAGGTTTAGTATCATGAATTAGATTCCAGAATTGAGCTGTATGACCAATAAGGCTATTTATATTTAAACTAAGTATATTTAATGAAGAAGTAGTTTTTCCACTTGAATTATTAGTTGAATCAATTAACTGTTAATCAAGCTTAGCAAGATCAGAGGAACAGTTTATTCTAAATTTTTCAGAACTATCATCTTTCTTCACGTAGATCTGACCACTTGTCACCCAAACATACTTAAATTTTTTTTGTTTAGCTTTCTCTTTTGTTTTAAGTAACAGCTTATGTACCTCCGGCCGTAGAAACTCATTAACATAAATAGCACCTTTGCAATTTTTATCAACACTAGCCGGAAACACAGTTTTAGCCAGTAGATTTTTTGACTTACGTTTCGAGGAAATAATAAAATCACGTACTCGAGATGACTTCAAGTCAACAAGATAAGAATGATAGTCAGTCTTATCTTGCCTAGATTTATTCTTTTTTTCAAATTTACGAGTACTCAGAACATCACTGACCAAATTTAGTAACTCTAAAGCATTAAGAACAGCAGACGGAATTTCTGAAGGTGATAATTTATTAGCTACTGAGTCAGGAACACCTGAGATCACTATCTCAGAGGTTTTTACTAGTATTTCAGAAGGAGCAGAAGACATCGCCGCTGTTTTTTCAATGTCTGACAGTCTTTCATAGACTGAATTTAGGTCAGTTTTCCTCGCCTCCTTAAACTGTGCAATATCCGAAGTGAGGTTGAAGATAGACTCCGTGTTAGTCTGAACAATAGCTGTTAACGACGTCAACTTGTTAGTAGTAGCAACCTGCGATACTTGCAAATCACTCAATTTATTGCTCAATTCCTCAAGTTTCTGATTTGTTGCCACCTCTGAACTAACAAATTTTTCGAACAGAGCTGTTATTTTCTCATCCAGCGATTTTTTCGACCAATCTGTAGGTAAACGTGACATTGTTGGTGAATTTGAAGATGATGAAAAAACTGAATCAGTACTGGGAGTCAACGGAGCAGTTGGTGTAACTGGAGACTCTAGGAACGAATTTCGAGAGGTTGACGCACGAGATGTAGATGTACGATCAAACGGGGAAGAGCACACAGACTTGGAGCTTGAGACTGAAGACGTACTTGAACAGATGGATTTTTGAGAGTTCAATCTTCTCAAACTTGCAGTCGAGTGGGTATCTAAATTTTCCAAGAGATGATTAAACTGCTTTCTACAACAATCTGAGATAGGTCTGCTTTTTATGTAATCCCTCGCACAACCTGGATGGAAACTTCGCCGACAGATATTGCAGTTTACTGAAGATTTGACAGGTCTCTTGCATTTAATACAAATATCACTCACTAATGGCATAACACAATCACTACAGAGTCAATAAGCCATGCGAGGTTATTTAAGAATCAAATTTATTTGTAACAATTTGATGTTAATTTGGCCAGAAGTTGGTGTACTGATGATAAAACCCCGACGAAGAAAACGACAGACTGATAAAATCTAATTTATCAACAACTGTCACAAATGCCATCAAATTGATGTTAATAAGTCTATCAATTCACTTCACTATAAATACACTAAACCTAACCTCTTCAATGATGTAAAACTTTTGAGTTTGAAAATTCAGCAATCCACAAGAAATAAATAAATGATTTATATATCAGCTCGTAAATTGCAATTTAGAGCTTGCAACAGTTCTGAAACAAAAAATGCCCGGAGGCAAAATACAACAGAAACAGTTCTCAAGACAGAGCAATAAAAAACGAAATGCTTATGTATTTACAGAGAGAGAGATAGATAGATAGATAGATAATAATTTTTTATTGTTCAGAGTAAGTTGAACAAAACCATAATAACAACAATAATCAAATTAATAGCAAAAGTTTATACAGTAGTAAATAGCAAAGATTTAACTGAAGTGTGATAAGTACATAGTAATAATGACAATAACATAGAATAGACAATAAGATTAGGCCAAAAACGCGGTAGTCATCAGTCAAGTCATCCTGGATCGCTGGAGCGCAGAAGCCAAGAGTTAAGCTCAGCTTTGAAGACCGTTGAACTGCGAGTAAGCCTTAAGTTATCCGGCAAGCTGTTCCATAGGTAAGGGCCAGTAACGGCAAAGGCCGCTTTGTAGGCTGTGGTGCGGTGGTTCGGTACTGCGAGTACTACTGCAGAGCTAGTACTTCGAAGTGGCCTGATAGTCGTATGTAGTGAGATTAGCTCAGCTAAATAGGCTGGACAGTGATAGTGCAGAGCGTTACGTGTCGCAATAATGACTGCGCGATCCCTAACCTGGCTGACCGTCAACCACCCTAAATCAACTCTAGCCTGTGAGATTGGCGAGTCCCATGGCAAGCCAAGCACATATCTCACTCCTTTGTTGATCAGCCTTTGCAGTTTGATGTTTAAGACAGCACCCAGACCCAGAAGAGCGGCTGAGCAATAGTTGACATGAGGAAATAAGAAAGCATTGACCAGAGTTTTACGCATGCTTAAATCAGTGAAACGGCGTAGACTATATAAACTGTAGAGAGCAGAGTTAACCTTCGCAGTAGTGTGTTTCACATGTTCCTCAAAAGTTAATTTCGAGTCGATGTGGACACCAAGGTTACGGACGGAGGAGACAAACGAGATGCTGATACCATCACAACCCAGTACTAGTTCAGAGGTGTTGATTGCGTTGACAAAAGGCTTGGACCCCAAGATGATGGCCTTGGTCTTGCTTAGATTTAACTGCAATTTATTCGAGTCAGCCCACTGCTTAATGCGAGCTATGTCCTCATTAATTTTCCTGATACACTCCTCAATTTCATGCGGGTAACAGGCCATGTAGATTTGCAAGTCATCAGCATAAAGTAGCCTTTTGCAGTTCTGAATACTCCTACCAATATCATTGATATAAAGTGAAAATAGCATAGGGCCTAGAATAGACCCTTGAGGGACGCCAATATTGGTGTGAAGCCAGTTCGTGAGATTACCATCAGGATCTTTAACAGCCTGCGACCTTCCAGTCAGGTATGACGACATCCAGTCAGCAGCAGGCCCAGAGAACCCGACCTCCACGAGTTTACGCACCAGCAGCACAGGATCGACCGTATCGAAGGCTTTAGAGAAGTCAAAAAGTACAAGCACGGTGATCATTCGCCTGTCCATGCTGAATCTCACATCATTTAGCAGCTTAAGCAAGGCAGTCTGCGTGCTATGTCCAGCGCGAAATCCACACTGCAATGGATCAAGTAAGTTATGTTCGTCCAAGTAAGCTGCCACTTGATTACCCACAATTCTTTCAAGTAGTTTTCCCAATACCAGAAGTAGAGCAATAGGTCGGTAGTCACTGACGCTGACAGGAGTGGGCACTTTATTAACAGGAATGATGATGGCTTGCTTCCAGACGCCAGGAAAGACACAATCACGCAGAGATGCATTGTAAAGATGCATTACATGGTCCTGGATCAGAGGCAGGAGTGAAGTTAGCATTTTCCTTGAGAGCCCGTCCGCCCCAACAGCATCAGTTCTTAGTGCTGAGAAAGCCTTGGCTACATCAGCGGTAGATATTTCACTGAAGTAAAACTCGGATTGCGTACCCAATTTGACAGCTGGGGGCAAGTGTAGATATTGCGCAGTAGTTTGCGAGACAGCCGCAAACGCCTCATTGAGCTGTGTCGCGTCCACAGCCAGTACCCGAGTACCACTATCCTTCAGTAGACCAAGATTCCGCAGCTCACGCCACATGGCACCACACGTAAGGCCCTTAAGTCTAGAGGAATAATAGTTATTCCTGGCAAGGTTAAGATTGTTGCGATGCAGATCCCTTTCAGAGCGATATTTCAGTAAGTCAGGGAGTCTCCGATTACGCTGGTAGCGTTTGTACAGCACACGGATACGATGCTCAGAATCTCTTAACTCACTTGTAAGCCAGGGAGCAAATACGGGCGAATTTACAGTAATAGTACGAACAGGAGCGTAAGCGTCCACATGCGAGATGAGCTGATAAGTGAGTTGTGCTGCAAAGTGGTCAGCAGTAAGTCCAGGTGACCGACTCCAAGACCAGTCCATATTCTTTAATGAGGACATGGCGCTAGTTAAGGTCAAGTTATCAAGTTTACGTGACAAGATCACTTTAGCCGATGGCACAATAGCGTCAAGTTGCATTTCCACTGAAATAAGGTGATGCCCTGCACCCAGAGGGTGCTCAGATTTGCCCCAGCAAACAATAAGGTCTGATTCATCCACCATGCAAAGATCCAGCCAGGTTTGAAAGCGCTTAGTGGTATGGGAATAACCATGCTGCACAAGCCTAAGTGAGTTTGTGATCATGAAGGACTTAATGTAGTCAGCATCATAACCAGGAAGCAATTGGTCAGCGTTAAAATCCCCAAGAATGACTTTGTGGCTGAAACCTTCCATAGCTGAAGCAAGGGTTGTTGCCAGATTATTAGGTAGAGTGAAGGGAGCATGTGGCGGCCGATACACGACCGCAACAAACACAGGTTGAGTCCCTTTTATGTGCACCTTGGCTAGCAAGTACTCAGAAGTACCTGGTTGACTGTTCCAGACTATCGGTGGCTTGAGGATGATTAATAAGTGTAAAGATTTGTGATAGTATAAAGCTACACCACCCCCACGCGAGTTCCGGTCGTTTCTAACGACACAGTAATCCGGAATGTTGATATTGGCCATGGAATCACTAAGCCAGGTCTCAGTCAGTGCTATGATATGATACAATGGCTCCCCATCAAGGTATTGTAGAAGAGCACCAATGTTTGCTCTCAGTGAGTTTATATTAAGACAGCAAGCACGCAACAGGAATTTTTTGGCAGCATTAACAGGAACAGTGACTTGACTTGATACCTTCTTAGTTAGCAGTTTTTTGACTCGAGTATCTTAAGTTTCTCGATGTCTTCTTGAGTGGTGATGACATGGATTAAGGCGCCATCAACGGCCTTTGCAAAAACTGAGTCATGTTTTGCCCAAACATATTTAAAACCAGCAGGTTTCAACACCCGCTCAGCAGAGCTGAGAAGTTTGAACGTGCGACTAGACATAAGCTCGTTGATGTAAACGTTAAAGTCATCTTTGTATAAGCTTTGCAACCCAAGGGGTTCATTGACAGAACAGCGCATTACATAGGTCCACCTAAGGGCTCCTATCTTCTTCTTGGCTGCAATAATCTTGTGTGCAATAGTAACATTGGAGCACGTGAATGTCAGCGTGAGTCGTTGATGACTAGAGGATTCACTGGAAGTAGACTCAGCAGCCGGAGGCACGCTTTTCCCCAGCCGACGAATGTTAACAAATTCACTCGCAGGTATCTGCAACTCCAGAGAGTTGATAACAGCTTGAACTAGTTTGCAATGATCAGTAATAGATCCAATATCCGGAAAACCTGACACGACCAATTCAGCATTATTGGAGTTTTTAGCGAGGGCTCTTTGAATGTTTAAGGTGTTGGCATTGGTTATGTTCGTTAGCAATGAGAGGTTGGAGACCGAAGCAGTCGAGGAACCAGCCACATGGCGACTTTCTAACTTATCAAGACGAGCAATAACATCCGTAATAGATTCCTCAATGTCGAGATTTTCAGACTGGAGTTGAGAGGTCGTCTGCTTTAGCTCATTAATGTCATTGGTGTATTTTTCAAGCTGTGCCTTAATACAAGGAACATCCTTGAGAAGGGTGCTATGCTCACCAAGAACGTCCTTGATGGATTGAATACCCGCCAGAACCGAGGTTAGGGTTTGTTGACGAGCAGCAACCTTCTTAGGTGGGTTTACTTCCTTATCATCTGTCTGCTGGCGAGTGCGTTTTAAAGAGCTGTTCGATCTAGTAGACGAATCAGAGTCGGTAGGTGAAGGCACTTGTATGTCGACCCCTTCATCCATGGTAGTGCACAATTGAAGCAACAGATGACACTAAATAGCTTTAAATAACAGCTGCAGATAGCTTAGTTACCGGCTGTGATGATGGTAACACTATAAAGTACCAAATATGCGCCGAGGTGGCGTCCCGGTAGGCAGTGACACGGCAGCAAACTAACCTCAGATTACAAACTCCGATGAGAAAATAAAATAATAAGCAATAATGCAAGCCTAAATAACGATGATTTATATCACAAAAAATAGGCCTGCTTTTTTATAGCTAGCAGTAACTTGCAACAAAAAAGCCCGAAGGCAAATTACGCAGAAACAGAGTCACAACACAGAGCAAGTAAAAACACGTATGATCACACTTACAGAGAGAGAGAGAGAGAGAGAGAGAGAGAGAGAAAGAGAGCAACAGTGGGTGAGTCGAAGCACGTGCCACGACTCACGTCTTCCATGGCCATTAGAAAATTTTCAACTTTTAAAAATTAATTTGACTCTAGTAACTTTTTTTTCTAAAAATTATTGACGAGAATTCAAACATTCACAAAATGGTTTCGAAAGTTTCAGTTCATCGGTGTTGTTAATTTTACCTACCAAAAAGCTAACTCGGGTTTTAATCGTTAATGAGATTATGGAACGCGATACAAGCTATTAAAGTAATATAACTATATTATGACATTAATCAAATTGATTAGATTATACTAACATGAATGCTTTGTAATTATTGCCGATTTTTTGAACATGAACATCGTATTTAGTATCAATGTATGGCTCAGCTGTACAGTAGGTAGTTGTCAATGCTGCAAATGATGCCAGATCTATGAACTCTTGGCTATTTTCTGCTCGAGCTTTCCCAATACCTCCATGCGCATGGCCTAGTTTTACTACCGCTGGATATCGAGGTGCGGATAGCTGAAACAATTACAAAATACTAAATTATTACGTTTTACAATTCATTTATAGAAAACTGAATTACGGCATTCTATTTCAATTTCATGATTCAGACAGTCACGTCTGACGGTGAGTGAAGAGTGTGTTCTATGAACGACAATTTAAAATGAACGCGACTTAAATCATCACTGAGGTTTATATATTGCATTTACGTGTTATACTAAGTAACCTTCATTTGGATAGGATACTCCAATAAACAAGCTTTATGCTATCTCTATTAGATTGTAATATCAAAAAGTCAAATGCAAATAATTTATCCTTGATGTCCGTAAGCTTATGAAATAAACAATGTGCGCAAACACAATAATTAAATATTTACACTATTTTCAGAATTACGCTGTACAGAATCTTTTCGAATATCATTACTGCAGTCAATTTCGATTTCGTTTAATAAATTATTACACCTAGAACCAGTGACATTATCAATATAAATATATATGAGAGAGTTCGTTAAAAATTAAATTTCGAAAATCAAATAAATTATAGACTCCGTAAATATGTTATCGGCGTATAACACCAACTATCTTCATGCTTAAGAAACCACGTATAAAACAAAAGACACTTTTCTCAATGAAATTATAATAGTGTTATTTAAACTTTATTTCGTAGGTTACAACATACATGTAAAAGAACTTTGCTATGTTGTATCATACAAAATTTTACTGAGGCTAAAGCCGCAGAAATTTTTTTTGGTATTTTTTCAGTTTTCGAGGTTATCAAATTATCGAAAAAACAGTTGCAATAATAAGGTAAAAAACACTATTGGACGCTTAATAATCGGAATTCGAAGTTATTTTAACAGATATGAACTATGAAAATTGGTAACATTGAAATCATATATATTTTTTAATTAATTTACCAATTCAGCTCATCTTCAAGTAGGACTGAGGTGTTTACCCGAAGAATAAGTGTGAAAAATCACAATAACAGCTGATAAGATATTATGGAGGCTATCGTGATGACAAGGTGCGTTGAATTTATAACAGGTAGTACATGCTTGTTCAAAACGTCAAAATAAACAAGAGCCATACTTTAAATAATGAAATAGTTGTGAAGTTGAAACATAATTTTAATAACTACAAGAAAGATTCGATGAAACCGAGATTATCATGGATAAGGTATACAAACGAATAAAGTAATATAAGAGTCAGATCACATCAACTAGACCCTTAATTTTCCACTTGCTCAATTAATTAAACAAGGGTCCACACATATGTGAAACTTAAAGTGTTTCACAAGCTTTGCTCAACTAGTCTGCCTCAGGGCAGGATTTTCCCCGTACTGGGCCACGCAGTATAAAATTTAGAAGAAAGAAATTATTATTTACTTATACTTACAGGGAAAATGTTAGGAAAATTTATCAAGTAAATATGTTAAATTAAAATATTAACTATGGCATTTATTCAGACGAAGTCGCCTTACAAATAAATATAGTGAGAATGAACAATGTATAGAGATGGCTGGTGCAATGTGACTCGACTATTTAGAATATTTCAACACGACTCGACTGACCAAATTAATTACTGACTCTACTTGTTTAATTATTTATATTGACTCTACTGATTTAATTATTTTACAAATGAGTCGACAAATTTTAATTAATATTTTACAAATGATTTTAACCAACAAAAACAACTCCACTCACTTCAAACTTTATCAACTCCTTCCAACACTCCAACCTCCTTTCAATTCAACGGCCTCCAGATCCTCCGGTCCTCCAATCCTCCAACGATTCTCCACCAATTCTCCAACAAATTCAAATCCAAATCCACTCCGCAACAATCTCCGATTTTTCCGATAAATTATTTAACGTATACTGAATAAAATAAGCTTCCCCAACACGGGAGCTTATAAGCTCTTGGCTAATAATATGGCGTAGTTAGATATATAGAGTAACAGTTAGTTGTAGATGTAAGTAGTAATGTAGTTGTAGTAGCGTGGTCAGGAAGAACGTCTGTACCCGATACTTGCCAGCAGCCAAAAGGCCAATCGCTTGCAACCTCGGAGCCTTATACCCCTCACCCGCAGGCTGGCCAACGTCAAAAAAATATCAACTGCCCGAAACTCGACAGCAGTGATCTCAGTGATAAGTAGGAGGTTCGGTTATCGGCCGTTGTTGTAGAAGGAGGTCGCTTCAGCTTTTGGCGCGAGTCGAATTAAAATTTAAGAATAAGTGGGTGTATGAGTGCACACGCGCGCGTGTGTGTGTATGTGTGCGGACGAGCGTGTGCGTGTGTGTACACGTGCTTGTGTGTGGGTAAGTGTGCGCACGTGTGTACATGTTTGCGGGTAAGTGTGCGCATGTATGTACACGTGTGTGGGTAAGTGTGCGTATGTGTGTGCATGTGAGTGGGTGACTGTGTGCATGTGTGCGGGTGATTGTGCGTACACGTGTGTATGTACATGTGTGCGCATCCGTGCGTGCATGTGTACGTGCGTAGGTATATGGGCGCATGTGCGCACGCATGTGTGTGTGTGTGAAATTAGTTCCTTCCCCAGTTAAACAAATAACACATAGAAAAACGTCAGACCATAACGTTTATATTTTAATTTTTTATTAGCTTAGATGGTCATCATTAATTAGGCTGATAGTAACCACTTCCATCAGATTATTAAGAATCACGATTTTTTATAATAGTAGTAATTATTTAAGATAATAATAGTTATAATTTATGGTTATCATGAATAATTGCTAATTGTACCATATGGATGGTAGATACTACCATTCGTATTGTTTATTTAATAATTTAAATGATATTATCAATCATATATTTCAGTTTAAATATTGTACTATAACTTGATGGTAACTTTTACCATAAAATTCTCTCCATGTACTATATTCCGTTCATAGACTTAATTTCTATGATCAAGTAGAAAATGGGGGATCCAGCTGACGTGAACTGACTCATGGTTGTGAAATTTAACGCGTTACCGAAATAAAATATTATTTCTATTTTATTTTATTTCATCGAGCAATTCTGAGAATTACGGATTATCCGTGTCTCATTCGTGTGACAGTAGAGTTGTCACGTAGCAATTCAAACGTGAATTGATGCGCGCGCTTTCCTATCTCGCCATGAATTTAAAACACCTCCTAGCTCAAATCAAGCGCATTTATTTATTAATATATATTATCATTTAAACATTTATATTATTTTGATGGATTATTTTACTATGATTTAATTATGAATTTATTGATATTATTGTTTATTATGTTTATATGGGTCATTCCACCAAATAAAGTTATGTTTACGGGGTGACCCTCATCGATTTGATTCAAACTTTGTGGAGTCTTTCCATATATTTAAAAAAAATACTCTGAAAATTTGAGCCTTTAATATGCAGCAGTTTCAAAGTTATGATTTTTTAAATTATTTAAAAATTTTTGTTTTCAACTTTTTCGTTACTTTTTTCGAAGGAAATAATTTTTTTGAAAAAATGAGCACGTAAAAGTTTTTCGTAGGAAAAATTCTTAGCTTTCCAACGAAAATATCCATTTTTTTATTTTAAGTTACAGAAGACCCTTTAAAATTCGTTTAAAATAGTAAAAACGATTTTTATGACAGTGCGGCGCTTGATACATCTAATTTGATATTTTTTTCTGAAAGCTGAGACCTTTTCTCACAAAATATGTAATTTTGACAATATGCATATTTTTTGTTCAAACAAAATCAATAATTATTTAAATCCAAGTCATTGATTGTATAGTTTTATCAAACTGTAATAGTTCATTGTGTGGCAAGAGATGAAACAAAATGATATTAGACGAAAGTGAAGTAGGCTGCCCAAGCCGTAGGCAAAAGCTAACAATAACTGCAATCTGAAGTCGTGTTTCATCTCGTATTTCACACTATTTTTTTGATGATTACCTGCATTGAAAATTAGTTTCAGTTGCAGCAGCCAGTTAGACCTAAGTTCATTAAAGATAAATGGTGTGATCAACCATAAGTGTATGCGTACCTTATGATTTGCAAATTATAATTTTTTTTTTTATTATTTATTCATTCAAAACGGCCTAACGGCCAAGTTCCGAGGACTCGGTTACATATTAGTTATGAATATTTCCTTATTTCTACTGTCCTTACAATTGTTATCACGATCGTCCCCACTTCACTTTCCTCCTCCTTATCGTTGCTTTTCTTTTTATTCCTGCTTAATTTCCTACTATCTTATCCTATCTATACTTTTATTTATTTTTTTTTTTTCATCCCTCCACCTCTTCCCTTCGCTTTCCTTTCCTTTCCCATTCCCCCTCTGCCTTTTTGGTCTGTCTATACGTGCATCGTACCCACTCCACCGCTTTATATACACCTCTCTTATCCAGCATTTCTTTGACGACTCCTCTTAGTTCCTCTTCCACATGATCCATCATATGTTCCAGCGTCCCTTCCCTTCCACATATCTTACATTCTCTATCCCTCTCTCCCTTCTAGTATCTATTGCATCCCTTCTCATTCCCACATCTTAGCCTTGCAATCATTTTTCGGCTGCCGTTCTTACCCTACTTGCATAAGTACCTGGGTCTCATGTACGTTGCAATTTCCTTGTACCTCTTGTTGTACCTCGATCCCTGAATCTTTTCATATGCCCATTGACCCTGTCTTTCTACTTCTCTATTTCCTATTAGCCTTTCTAAATCCCATCCTCCCTGTCTCAACCCTCTTATCTCCGTTACGCTGTATCCATTCCGTCTGTAGAACATTCTCTCTGCCCTGATATTCCTTTTTCTATTCCTCTGTTCTCCTTTTCCTCCATGCACTTCACTAGCAGTCTCTTTCCTCCTTTCATCATCTTCTCCTCGTACCTCACCACTCTTTTCGCTGCTCTCACCCCTATCCTGATTCTTGCCGTTTCCTGGTAAACAATATAATCCGGTGTCCACCTGTCCAAATCCAAAATCCACTTTAGGTATTTCACCTGCACCCTCTCTAATTCATCCCACTCCCTCCTCCCCCATATTTCCACTCCGTACATCATTGACCCCATTATCAGGTAGTCAAACAGCATCACCCTCCTTTCGAAATCGTCCCTGAACCATCTTTCTCCAATCCCCCATACCTGTTTCAAAATTCTGTATGCTTTCCCTCTCAGTTCCCTCACCTGCGCCTTACCTCCACCATTTCTACTCAGGACGTATCCCAAATACTTGAATTCCTTGACCTCCTCAATCTTTATCCCTCTCCATTTCCATTATCTGCCTTCTGCTTTCCCTCTGCCTCTCTTGAACTTCATTATCTTCGACTTCGCTGTGTTCAGTACCAGTTTTTTCCTTTTCACATAGTTCCTCATCCTTTTTAATAATTCCTCCATTTCCTCCTCGTTTTCCGATATCAGCACAATGTCGTCCAAATCCTCTCGTCTCCTATTCGCATGCCCCCCACCATTCCCTTCTTCATCTCTGCTTCCATATCCGCTATCAGTAGAGCGAACAGCATTGGACTGATAGAGCACCCTTGTCTCACCCCTGATTTGGTCCAGAACCACTCCGATACTTCCTCCCCCACTCTTACCACGCTTTTCGTTTGCTCAAAAATCTCCTTTACCCTCTCCACCAATCCTTTCCGTACTCCTAACTTCTCCGTTGTTCCCTAAAGTTCCTCTCTGTCTACTTTATCAAACGCCGCACTGAAGTCCATAAAGAATGCAAAGAGCGACCCTCCACCCTCTAATATCCTTTCTACCCCGTGTTGCAATATATAAATGTTGTCCATGGTTTCCCTTCCCTTCCTAAATCCTGCCTGTGTTTCCGGCAGTATCCCTCTTCTCTTCCACCTCCTTTCTCAGTCTTTCCACCAGCACTGCCACGTATATCTTATATGCCGTTTCCAATAATGTAACCCCCCTGTAATTCACCACCTGCTCCACATCCCTCTTTTTGTGTATTGGCGTAATTATCCCTTCCCTTCATTCTTCTGGGAATCCTTCCCCTCTCCATACTTTCTTTATTAACACTCTTAACCTTCGCCTCATAATTTCCTCGCTATACTTCCACACCTCCTCCTCTAATCCGTCTCCCCCTACAGCCTTCCCTTTTTTTACTTTCTCTATTTGCGTGTCGATTTCCTGATCATTTAGTTCCTCTTCTTTCTCCCCTTCTTTTTCTCTGCTCACTCCTATGTCTTCTTCTTTATCACATTGAGACAATGTGAATTGTCTTCGTCGTCCTCAGCCTTGCGGTTTCCAATTGTTTCCGTCTCGTTGCCGCCTGAATTTAGTACGTCATAGTGCCATGGTCACATGACTTAATTTTCACGTCGACGCATGTCCGTAAGGGTGAAGTGGGGACAGAGTTCAGAGGCGAGTCCCAGACCCTCAATTATCGGTCAATCACTTCGATCCTGGATCAATTAGCGTTCAGACATATTTTCTTTTATTGTCAGTTTGCGATAATTATTTTATACTTAGTATATTGCTATATTTTCTATTATTACTTACTTGCAATAAATTATTATTGCATTAAATTTACTTGCAATATTATTCATTACCTTTTATGAATTGTTATAATTATTCTAAATAAAGATTTAATAAAGTGAATCATATTGTATGTTACCGGCGATTCGTTCACGGTATTGAATATTATAATATTAAATAATAAATTTTGTGTGAAACAACGTCATTCCACGTGGAGGAATATTGTATCCGGCATCCACGAAGACACTACGTATATTGTTAATTGCGAATCTTTATTGTAAGTAACTGAACATTATTATAATTGGCAATAAAACTTGCATTTTTCCGGTTAATTCCTATCACTCTATCTTTCACTCATATTATTTATTTTCCTATTCTACTGGTAAGAACTACTAAATCGTCTATTAAGAATATTATTATTAAGTAAGAACTGATAAGTTTAGTTTATTATAGAAATCTATTGATAATTAATAAGCCGTGAAGTAAGTTGGTAAATTTTACATACGTTGCCGAGTTTGAATAAGTGCGGGTCTTTGCTTTGCAAGAACCCCAGCCCGCTGCTCTGTCCGAGTAAAATAAAATTTGTTAGAGGCCAGCCTAAGCCAGGGTTCAACCCGCGAATTCTGGTGGCTGCTGGTAAAAATCGCAAAAGAGAAAATAAGAAGCGATTTGTCTCAACATCCCCTTCACAATTTTTTTAAATGCTCTCTCCATTCTTCCATTTTTATACTTTTCCCCACCCCTGTCCGTTTTTTCCTTAACTTCCCAATGAAATTCCATATTTCTGCTTCGGTTCGCATGTTTTTCACCTTTTCTTCTACCTGATCCGCTTTCCTTCTTTCCTTTTCTTTGCAACGTTCCCTGAATTCCACCCTTTTCGTTATGTACTCTTCCTTTCTTCCTTTTCCCCTTCTCCAGTTCATGTAAGCTTTTTTAACTTCTTTTTTTCCCCTTTTGCATTCTTTATCCCATTTCTCATTCTCCCCTATCGGTCTCCCTCCTATCTTTACTTTCTTCCTCATTCTATACTTCCTTGCCGCTTCTTTTATCCCTTCCCATATCACTTCTACGCTGCCATCCTCAATCTCCACCTCTTTTTCTTTATCTTGATAGTGTTCGATTCCTTTCTTTATCCAGCATGACTTCTCTTTTTCCCTTTTTTCTCTTTTTTCTTTCTAAAGTTTTTTTTGTCCTCTTATCGCTAGTTCCAGTGGTTGGTGATCCAACTCTACTCTTTCCCCTACTCTGAAGTCCCTTACTTCTTCTCATCCTTCTCTGTTTGTTATCATGTAGTCCACCACCGACGTCCCTCTTTCCCCAACAAAGGTCCACTCCCCCTCTTCATCATTTCACCCTGTACCATTGATTATCCCCCAGCCTCTTTCTTCCACCATATTCATTAGCACTTTTCCCTCCTTGGTAATAACTTTCTCCTTAGATCTTCTTTTATCATTATGTCCTTCATCATCTTCGTAGGTGTGCCCCATTTCCCCAGTTCTCGCGTTCATATCCCCTCCTATAATCAGGTATTGCTCTTCCTTTTCCCCTATCTTTTTTTCTAGTATTTCCTTCTTGCTTGTCATTCCCCATTGCTATACATTGTGAATATCCTCCATACCTTCCCTCCTACTTTCATCCTTCTCTCTTTTTCTTCCCCTACTTCTACTTCCTCCAGACCTTTCCTTAGTCCCGTTACAATTTCTCCTTTCGCCCTTCCTTTGTTCTTTTCTTTCGTGGCCCTTTCGCATTTTCATCTGATCTCCGTCGAGAGTTTCCCTATTAGCTTTTTCCACCTTTCGTCATCTACTCAGGTTTTTATCAACCCCACTACGTCAAAGCATTCTAAGTAGTTCCAGAATTCCTCATCTTTTTTCCTTATTCCCGCTACACTTTCTACCTCTTTCTTCGTAAGTGCTTCCCTCTCCTCATCCCAAATGAATATCTCCTCGTTCACGGTAAGTTTTTTATATGCCACTTTCACTCTGTTTCCTTTCACTTTTTCCTTCGTTGCTTCCTCTCTTATTTTTTCTTGAATCTCCCTTTCTCTCTCCGTCAGATCGTGGTCTCTGAAAATCCTGCTGCTCCCCAGCTTCGTCTTGTTTTTCATCACACTTTGTTTGGGCTCCCAACAACTCATTTCTACTAAAACTATCTCCTTGTCCTCCCTCCCCATAATCCTCGCCCCTCTGATTTCACTTCCTACTTTGAACTTTTCTTCTAGAAAATCTCTCATTTTCTGTTCTATTTCTTCCTTTTTTCCCTTAATCTCTCTGACTACTATATTATTCTTTCTCTCTTTTCTTTCTCTCTCTTCCATTTTCTTACTTGCTTTCTTGAGTTCCCCCTCCAGCTTCTTTCTTTCCTTTCCCCTTTCTTCTCTTTCCCTTGCTGCGGTTGGGCTGCGAACTTCCTCTATCTTGTTTAGTACCTCTTTTACTATCCCCTCCTTATCTACTTCCGTAATTTGCTTTTTGTTTCTGTTCGCTTCGTCCAGTTTATCCTCAATTTTTTTTAGCCTTTCTTCTGATCTTCTCTCTTTATCTTCCCACCTTCTATTATTTTCTTCGTTTCCTTTTCAGTTCCCTACTTCTCAACTTCTGCTCTACATTACCCTTCTCGATTTGTACTTTCATCTTCTGCATCATCCCTATAAGTCTCGCTAAATCCTCTTTCTCCATGTTTCCCCCTTCTTCTCCTTCTTCCTTCCTTTGATTCTCTGTTTTCCCCTTCTTCTCTAACTCATCTCCCTCACCCTCCTTCTGTTGTTTCCTATCCCGATCCCTCACTGCTTTTTCTGGACTTCTTTTTGCAAGGTAGCTGTGTTGAAACGGGCTTTCTCTATTTAATTCCCCTTCCTCTTCTCTTTTTCTCTTGTTTTTATCTTCTTCTAATGACACCTGCCATCCTTTTCTTAAGAATCGGTCTAACCTTATGGATACCTGTCTTTCCCTCTGTCTCAATTCAGCCAACGTTTTCCTTCCTCTTTTGGCACCCTCTGCCTTCTCTCCGTTATCCCCTTTGTCGCCCGTTGCCTTATCTAGTTCTTCACCATCATCTCCCATACTACTCCATTCCTTTTCCTCTCGTACAATGACGCCTCTTCTCTCTTCTCAGCCCTTCCCCCCTGGTCCTTCTCGCCGATCACTGCTCTAACCTCACTATGCACTTTCCTTCTTTTTATCTGTTCACTCTTTTTTCCTTTTTTGACTTCAATTTTATTTTAGCTCTACTCTGATTCCTCTTTCTTATTATAAGCACTTCTATTTTCCTACTCTCTTTCCAACTTTGAATTTTTCTTTTACAACTTCGAAACTCACTCACACGTTTGAGCCTCACACACGCCTCCCACCGAGTCGCCCTGCAAATTATAATTAAACAGAAACCATAAATACTATTTATTATTTACACAAATTTTTATAAAACGATGACAAAGTTGGAACTGTCATTAAGGCAGATAGCATTAATAGCCTGAAATCATTTTTGAACAAAACGCAAGAATCAAAGTTCAAATCACTAATTGCGAAACTTGAAGCTTTGATACTGGTATCATGGAAAATAGTTTTATATTTTTTGTTGTCAGAGCTTTACTGCAGACACATATCAGAAAACATATCCTCACACCGCATGATTTATGCATCCAGGCTATTCAGAATTTTACCGGCGTTGATTTCACTTTTATAACCAACTCTTATTAAAAGAAACGATTTAAAACGATTGGAAAAAAATTTTTTAATACTTTTTAATGCTTTTAAATACTTTGAATACTTTTTAATTACCTTTTTTATGGGCATTTAACTTAACAAATCGTTTCGAATCGTTTCTTGTAATCAAGGAATGATGACTTCTTATAGAAACTAAATGGTTTAGACGTACGATACTCAGAGTCAAATACGGTGAAAGAAACACAAGCAGTACACCTTTTCTCACCTGTTGTTGATAGCCTAGGATATATTTATGTTAAAAATGTATCATGATCCTCAAAAAAGTTAGGAATTAAAGTTTTTTAATCATAGAGAGTTTATATTTCATTTAATTTTGTTCAAACAAAAAATATGCACATCGTGAAAATTACATACTTTGTAGGAAAAGGTCTCAGTTTTCAGAAAAAAATATCAAATTAGATGTATCAAGCATCGCACAGTCACAAAAATCGTTTTTCCTATTTTAAACGAATTTCAAAGGGTCTTCTGTAACTTAAAATAAAAAATGAATATTTTCGTTGGAAAGCTGAGAATTTTTCCTACGAAAAATTATTATGTGCTCATTTTTTTAAAAAAATTGTTTCCTTCAAAAAAAGTAATGAAAAAGTTGAAAACAAAAATTTTTAAAAAATTAAAAAAATCATAACTTTGAAACTGCTACATATTAAAGGCTCAAATTTTCAGAGAATTTTTTTTTTAATATATAAAAAGACTCCACAAAGTTTGAATGAAATCGATGAGGGTCTCCCCGTAAGCATAACTTTATTTGGTGGAATGACCCATTTATATGTTTTGATAATTATTTTGAATTTATATACTTAATCGATATTTTTATTTCAGTCAGTAGCACACGTGTGTGTAGAGCATACATAAAAATATCGACGAAGGGAGAGTAAGTCGATATAGTGGGGATAAAAATCAATATTTTTCTCCAGCCACGTGGTGCACTGAAATAATTATTATTTTATTGTTTAAAGGGTTAATAATTATTATGTTTATGTTTATAAATAGAAAATATTATTTAATTTATTATTATGGTATAACACAGGTCGTGTGACGAATTTAAATATTTTATTTTAATTGAAAATTTCGGGGCCGAGGTCATGAGAGGAGATAACACGGGAGTGATACCCCTCCCTCGGACAAATCAACGAAAAAGATAGTCAGAGAGGACCGAGATTTCGTAAAGTTAGGATGTGTTGTTGTTCATTAATTTTCTAGTAAAAATTGTTCTGGCCCAGGTGCCGCAATAGAATAACCAAAATAGTTTAAGTATTTAATTTGGATTATTAGTATGTCTTTATATAAAGTAAAAATACAGTTTATGTGACATTTATTATTGCAAAACTCGAGAAGTAAATTGTTGTCAACGCCGGTAAGTCAATTGTGTCATCATTGTCTGCCTTGGCTATCGCAGGATCTTCAGTAGAGTTGATCGCGGTATTTGTTTGATAAATAAATGAACCTGAGTTATATTGTTGTAATAAGTTGAATTTGTTCGGCGGACGTTTCATGTACGTAGACGCGTCGAGCGAATTTTTCAGAGGATTAGACAAGGATAGCAAGTGTGGCTCCTTGTCTTACACTAGTATTTTACATATCATTTTGAAAGTATATTTGAGTATTTAATGTTATTTCTCTGGAAGAAATTGATCTTATAATTTGATGGTATGCAACCGAGTGTTGCCAAATATATATTGAGTACCCGCGTCTTTCTCGTCCCAGAGTAAATAATTTAAAATAAAGAAGAAGATTATTATTATTTTATTCGTTTACAATTCATATGTTATATTGAGTTTTTATATTTGTAACTTGTATTTGAATTCCCCAGTGGATGATTTAATAATATAATTTGAATTAAATTTTATCGTTATTATTTGGCTAGATTGAGCATATTATTATTTAATAAAAATTGATTATAAAGAATTATTATATTAAACAATATTTGGGTACTGTAATCCTTTAGGGAGTTCATTTAAATATATTTTGAATTGAATAATTTCATAAAGGAACCCAGTGATAGCCAATATTTATTTATTTGTTTCCTGGATATATTTAGTAGTAATTATTCCTTTTATTATTTTTATTCATTACATATTTGTTTGGTTGTCATCCCGCTTGGTGCATACATTCTCGCTCAAGATTTTGTCCCGTGATCTCCCTCCTGATTTGTTATTGTTTTCGTCCGTTTTGTAAAAACGGGCTGGCGCCCTCGTGCACTAACCCAGCCTGAGGAGCTGGTCCAGGCACACCAATATTTTGTTAATAATTATTTATTATTTTTAGTTATATTTATTATTTTTATTTATAATTTTTAATACACGTGGGTGACCACATACGATTCCGGGTTTGTTTCACGTCTCCGTCGTGAAAATAAAAACGGTTTACGTTATAGAGTCTTGCCATGTACAATACTCTGACAGTCACTTGTCCAGTATTCCGTTAATAATCACGTTGTATGTGTGCGTGAAAAATAAAATAAGTTTATTTTATTTCGACAACTGACTGTTTTTTCGAGCAATGAACCGACTTTCTTTTTCGATCAATTACTACTTTCGCGAGCAATTTTTTGTTTATCTCGAGTAAAGCCAACATTGGCAATTTATATTTTGTTGCAACTGATAAATTTTGTGAAAGAAAATTTTTGGCACAAGAACTATTTTACATTGTTATGGCCCCGTGAAAATATTGAGTAATTTATTATGTTTGGATTTTGATTTTTGAAAACTATAAATTTCTTGGAATAATTTGTTTTGGGGGATTCACATGGAAACATGGATGTGAAATTTTACAATAATAGATTATATTCCGTGTTTTTAAATTTTATTTTGACACATATTTAATTACTAAATATTAAATGAAAATTAACAAATTTTAAATTACTTAAATCCATAAGAAATTGTTATTTAAATTCGTATTTCAGTTATTTAATGTAAGATATATATGTATATATATATATATATATACATATATATATATATATAGTGACTGGGATGAGGTTCTTGGAACTTAATCACTACGATAAATAAATTACCTGCCTCCAATTATTAGTATTAACAAAATAATAAATACTGAGTTTTATATAAATTATATAATACGAGATGATACCGAATATCGAATCCGCGTGGGGGAAAATATTCGGCGATCGATGACGATCGATGGTTGACGGACTTATCCGAAATTATGAATATCAAATAATATGATTAGTGACGTGGTCACTACATATAAATATATATATATATATATATATATATATATATATATATATATATATATATATATATATATTAGGGTATATTAGGGTGATTCATTTCCGCAAAGGTTTTTATTTTTCGAAGTGCTCAAGCAAAATCTCAATCTACATCAAAAAAGAAAAATTCTCACCAAATATGAGCTCTTAATTCCAATGCTAAGCACTTACTATTTCAATTTGATTTTTCCCCATTTAAAATACAAGTAAATTAAATTACTTTTTTTTTAACTTTCTAATACTCAGCTGCTTTTCATGATATTAACGCGATTTTGGTCGCGAATTGTAGGGCATTTAGTATTCTTCAAAAGTGCCCATAGTTACTTAGCTGTTATTCCAGCTGTTTCACTTGTGACCGTTGCGGAACTCATTTTTCCTACGGAATTGACCTTTATTGGCTTGCAGAACGTCAACCAATGAAAGCACACAAAAATTGCTAATTAGAATTTCATACGAAATTTTATTCTATTCAGAAAAGTCCTGTGATCCAAGTCGCTAAAATGCATAGCTTCCGAGTTATAGTCATTTTAATAATTTGAAAAATATAATATCAAAAAAACAATTACAATTGATATTTTATTTTCAAATCATAAAAATGATTATAACTCGGAAGCTATGGATTTTAGCGACTTTTTTCGTAAGACTTATTTTGAAGAAAATAAAATTTCCTATTACATTCTCTTTAGTAATTTTAGTGTACTTTTATTGGTTTACGTTTTGCAAGCCAATAAAGGTCAATTTCATAGGAAAAATGACTTCCACAACGGACACAAATGAAACAGCTGGAATAACAGTTAAGTAACTATGGGCACTTTTGAAGAACACCAAATGCTCTACAACTTGCGACTAAAACTCCGTTGATATCATGAAAAGCAGCTGACTATTAGAAAGTTAAAAAAAAAGTAATTTAATTTACGTGTATTTTAAACGGGAAAAAATCAAATTGAAATAGTAAGTACTTAGCATTGGAATTAAGAGCTGATATTTTGTGAGAATTTTTCTTTTTTGATGTAGATTGAGATTTTGCTTGAGCAATTAGAAAAAAAAAATTTTTTGCGGAAATGAATCACCCTGATGTATATATATATATATAATATCATAATTTAACTATATTAAAATAAATTATTTAAACCAACTAATAATGTTAAATAAATGTTTTATTCAACCAACGTAATTAACACAGTAAAAGAAAGTAAAGTATACATAATATGAAAATGCTTGAACGCGTGTTCGCAGCTCAGCGGTGTAACTTGTAATTGACTAGTGTCTCTACGAATGAGGTAGAGACGGAATATGGAAAAATCGATCTTCGGCGTAGATTGCCGAAAGTGATCGATCGTAATGATTGTAGCAACGCTACAGAACTCCCTTTGTTTTTTTTTTTTTTTTTTGTAACAGGGTAAAATAATTAACATAAAGAATAAAACAGTTTGAATTTGAATGTTGTTTCCCGCCGATAACCGGCCAACGACCTCGTAAGTTGCGAGTTAGTGTTGCGACTAGTCACCGGGTGTCGCATGGATCACTAAGGCCCGCCCGTTCGTCATTTCCTTAGTCTAAGATAGTGGGAATAGGTTTCCGGAATAGTGAACGGGAGTGAGAGAATATAATGGACGGCGGAACGTGAAAAACATCAGAGTTGCCCAGACGACAACAACAACCGGACGCAATTGATAATTCAGGTAAATATATACGTCCGTTCACGCTTTACGTGGAACGAGGCGATTAATCATTAATTAATATTTAACTTGTTAATTAATTATTAGGCCTTTAGGCCGATAATTACAATAATTAATAATTTATAGAATACTAATGCGTACTGTTCATTGACAGATTATCAATTGTAAAAGATCGTGGTAAGAGACTGAGGAAGAGCAGAGAGAGCGAGAAAGAGACCAGAGAGTAAAAGCCAGACCTACCAGGAGGATCAGCAAGAATACATTCAGTTGCTGCTGTAAAATTAAAAGGTAAAATTTATAATTAATTAAGGCCTCTCATATTAGAGGGCCGAATTAATTATGAATAAATTACTTAACATCTTTCTGCGGGTTCAGTAATATTATATCAGTAGCTCTAGGCCTGTCGGCTGGGGTTTATCCTCGCGTCTCGAACTTTCTGTCGCATCTTTTGCCGCGCGTTCGCCATTTTGTGTACTCTAAATTTATTATATTCGAGGCCTCTCGGCTGGAGTAAAATAAATTTCCGCGTCAGTTGTTCATAATTAAAATCAAATTAAATTCAATATTAATTATAAAAGTATCCCAGGCCTGTCGGCCGCTTTGAGTAATTTATCCGTGTCTTGAAAATCGTAAATTCAGGCCTCGCGACGCCATTGCACGGGCCGAACGTTCTAGTCAATTTTTAACGTAATTCTAGTCATAAAATCTAGTTAAAATAATTTTAAGAACTATTAAAATAATTATAATTGAATCGGTCGTAAAATCGGAATAAAAGATACTAGAAAATTACGGTAAAATTGTTATTGAGTAGAAATTAAGAACGGATTATTTTGCCAGCAAATTAAATTGAGTGTTAAAATATGCAATGATTATAATTAAGAAATTTAGTATAAAAATACGTGTGGATAAAATGAACAAAGAAAATGTTGAATTGTGAATAAGAACTATTAGTGGAAAATTAATTAATTAATAATACAATTAAACCAAAATTAATTAATTAATTAAAATAAAGTGAATTAAATACATCAGTGAAAAGTAATAAGAATTAAAATTATTAGTGGAATTTTTATGTTGAGAAATTAAAGTCGAGTAATTAAGTAAAATTTAATGATGTCATTGAGAATAGAATAAAATTGAGTACAAAGTCGAGTCAAGTAGTTTGAAGTAAAATTTAACTGTGTCTGTGATAAGTCCTGTGGACTGAATGTAGTTATAAGTAAATATACATCCAGGGGATGTTTTTAATTAAATATTAAGGTTTACCGTCCAGGGGACGAGGTTATATTTTAAGGTTTTCCGTCCAGGGGACGAGGTTAATAATTGTGGGTGTGTGTGTAATACCGTCCAGGGGACGAGGTAAAATTTAGTTTGTCATAAGTAATACCGTCCAGGGGACGAGATAATTAGTTTGTCATAAGGTACCGTCCAGGGGACGAGATAATTAGTTTGTCATAAGTAATACCGTCCAGGGGACGAGGAATTTAGTTTGTCATAAGATTATTAGTTTGTCATAAGTATAATTATTATTATTGGTTAATTAAATAAAGCAAGGGGCTAAAAATTAATAAAATTTTGATCAGCATTATTTCAGTTATTTTTCCATTCCTCACCTCTCTCACAAAATATTACAAACGACTCTGAGAATTATATTAATTTAATTTAATTAATTAAAATAAAATCATACAACATCCGGTTCTGGAAGGCCGAGTCCATCTTCCAGTGGCGCCCTAATATTCGTCTATAATACTAGGTGCGACCAGACTTGGCAAGTGAACTCTCTGTCATATTTTATTTGTTTTAAATTTAATACACGATAATTAAAGTAATGGAATATTTACAAATGATATGAATAAATAGATAAGTAAATTAATGAGTTTAATACAGTGATGAATTATTACTTTGAAAAAAAAAAGAACTTTAATGTAAAAAACAATTTTAAATCGTGTAAATTTTTAAATATTAAACCGGACTCGGCGTTTTTGGGTCTCGGTTGCTGTATTATCCGTCGGGGAGTTTGCTATCGTCGTCGTCGTGTCGACTGAATTCGCCTCGTAAACCGGCTTCAATCTATCAACTGAAATGGCGATTTGTCGTCCTCGGAAATCGACGATGAAATATTTGTCGTGTCGAGTTATTACACGATATGGACCTTCGTATGGCGCTGTAAAAGATGGTCCAACCTGGTCATTCCGTACCAGTACATGACTGCAAGTACTAAGGTTCCTGAAACAGAAAACAGAATGCTTGCCGTGACGCGACATTTCGGCCGGTGCCAATGAATTAAAATGACGTTTTAAGATATTTCCAATGTTGTGAGGCGTAGTTTTATTACTGGGAGTGAGTAACTCACCAGGTAAACGAATTGGCTCACCGTATACTAATTCAGCCGGGGTCGTCTGGATGTCGTACTTCCAAGCTGCGCGTAAGCCGAGCAACACGACTGGTAATGCGTCATACCATGACTCCTCATTACACAAAAGTGCTGATTTGAGCTGATGATGTAGACGTTCGACAAGACCATTGGCTTGCGGATGATACGGCGTAGTATGTTGGTAATTTACTCCATACATTTTTAACAGTGATTGGAATAACGACGATTCGAATTGCAGACCTTGATCCGATGTTATACGTTTCGGTACTCCGTGACAAGAAATCCAGTGCAGCGATAGTGCATGCGCTACTGTCTCTGCAGTTCCATTAGCTAACGGGACAGCCTCTGGAAATTTCGTGAATCGGTCGATGATCGTTAGGCATTGATTGAAGCCTCTTGACGATTTTAGAGACACCAAGTCGATGTGTATGTGCTCGAATCGCTCAGTTGGAGGTTGAAAACTGGTGATCGGCGATGACACGTGTCTCCGAATCTGACAGTCGATGCAAGATTTCGCCCATTCACGGCAATCTTTATTTATCGACGGCCAGACGTATCGTTTGGCGACGATTTTTAGCGATCCTTTGATTCCAGGGTGAGCGAGCGTGTGTAGCGAGTCGAACACTTTTATTCTCAGCGGTCCTGGAACGTATGGACGCACTGTACCTGACGCAGTGTCACAATACAGTGCAGGTCCATTATCAAGTTGAATCGTTTTTAAATTCAAAGCAGTTGTTTGACGTAACAACTGCTGAAGCTCATCGTCGGTTTGTTGAGCGTCGGCAAGTTCTTGCGACGTGATAGCAGAAGATACTGCTTCGACACGTGACAATGTGTCAGCGACGATATTGTCGTTACCCGACACATGTCGAATATCGGTCGTGAATTGACCGATGAAATCGAGTCGACGAAATTGCCAAGGCGATGCTCTTTTGGTGCGCTGTTTGTAAGCGTGCTGAAGCGGCTTGTGATCAGTGTAGATCGTAACGTGCCGGCCTTCAAATATGTGCCGAAAGTGTTTAACAGCCTCGTAGATGGCGTTCAATTCGCGGTCGTACGTTGACAATTTTTGGATCGACGGGGGCACTTTTCGGCTGAAAAATGCCAGTGGTTGCCAATTGTTATCCACTTTCTGCTGTAAAACGGCTCCAATACCGATTTCGGATGCGTCGGTGAATATTGCCCAGTCAGCATCGATTTTGGGGTGAACCAACAATGTAGCATCCGCGAGAGCTCGTTTAGCTGACTTAAAAGACTCCTGAAGTTCGGTTGTCCAGTTGACTGGATGAGAGCCTTTGACTTTTGGTCCTTTCAGGATTTTGTTGAGCGGTGCTAGAATTTCTGCAGCGTTCTTAATGAACTTTCTGTAGAAATTCACTGTGCCGAGAAATCGACGAAGCGATTTTACGGTGGTAGGAGGCTCGAAATTGACAATAGCCTCGACTTTTTCCGGTAACGGCTTGATTCCATCTTTGGTGATGACATGGCCGAGAAATTTTACTTCCGGTAGACCAAACTGGCATTTCGGTACGTTAATTACCAGTCCGTATTGACGGAGACGCTCGAATAATATTTTTAGGTGATCCATGTGTTGCTTCTCGTCGTTTGATGCGATTAAAATATCGTCAACATATGGAAAGACGAAATCAAGGTCACGAGTGACCTCGTCTATAAATCGTTGAAACGTTTGAGCTGCGTTTTTAAGCCCAAACGTCACAAATCGGAACTCGAATAGTCCAAACGGTGTAATGATCGCCGTTTTCGGCACGTCTTCCGGTGAAACGGGTATTTGCAAAAATGCTTTCGCAAAATCGACGACTAAAAATATGTTTTTACCGTGTAAAAATGCGGCAAAGTCGTCAAGATAACGCAATGAATACTTGTCAATCAGCGTTCGATCGTTAAGCGGTCGGTAATCACCGCATGGCCTCCATTCTCCGGACTTCTTCTGTGCCAAATGAAGTGGTGAAGCCCAGGCGCTGTTGGACGGGCTGCAAATGCCATCTTCGATCATTTTGCGGAATTCGGCTTGTGCAATTTTCAGTTTGTCTGGAGCCAGGCGTCTTGCTTTGCACGAAACTGGCGGTCTAGGTGACGTTCGAATGTGATGAACCGTCGAATGCTTTCTAGTTTGACGCTGAGTAGCGTCAGGTCGTGTGATATCGGTGAATTCTCTCAACAATTCCATGTACGCAGAATTGCCATCGACTGCTTTAATATTTGTTTCTGCCGATGTCGTGTGAGAATTTCCGGGTGTCACTAAACCAGTGATGCCATCACGAAGGCATTTGCGTTTTAGGTCGACTAGTAAGTCATAATGACTTAAGAAGTCTGCACCTATAATCAGTTTAGTGACGTCAGCAATGATAAAATTCCATGAGAATTCACGGCGAAGTCCAAGGTTCAATGTAAGCGATTTCAAACCATAGGTTTGAATTATCGAGCCGTTTGCGGCATACAATTGATAACCTATTGGTATACTGATTGATTTCAGCCAGCCACGTGGAAAGACGGACAAATCAGAGCCAGAATCGACAAGATATTCCGTTCCTGTAGTTCAGCCTCGGATAAACAGGCGGCGAGAAATCGATTGAGAGTCATTAGCCGCCTCTACTGATTCTCGTTTGCGTTTCCTTGCCATTTGCAGCCGGGAGCGCAAGATTGGGCATTTTTACCATGCTCAAAATGATACCAGCAATAGTCGAATTTTTTTACTTTCCGAGGACGATGGTGTGCTCTGGATCGTGTGTTCGGAATTTTCTCCTGAGCAAGCATTTCGCTGACCTCGGCAGTCAATAGTGCAAGTTGTTTACGCAAAGCAGCGATTTCCTCTGCGGCGGATGCGTACATTTTGAAATATAAAATATAAAAATAATATTCCAAATAATAATAATATCACCAGCACTTAAAATTATTTTATTTTCTTATCACTCTCAGTTTCCGAGACTGACATCACCCGTCAACAATGTCTTTAATTCGGTACTGTGCTACCGAAAGATTATCGATGACGCACGGCTCAGGAATGTGCAGCCGGTGTATCGGCTTAATCCTCTCTGGTATTTCCGGTAACGGGAAGAAAATTATACGCGGCACTGCACGAAAAATTAATTACGATTTTTTTTTATCACAGCTCGTGCAAACTTTTATCACTCTTCGATTCGCACTAAAGGTCCCTCGAATCAACACTGATGCGGCATAACGTCCATAAGATGCCCAGCAATGCACCAGCGGTGATAAAAGAAAAACTGCACAATGATAACTAAAATCACTGCACTAAATATTGCAAAAATAAATTCACACAAAAATAACTGTAAATAAAAATCACGGTCTCGCCGGTTAATCGGCAACGCGACAAAATATTCGCGGCAAAACGACACGAGAACTTGCGAATTTTATAAACTGTGTAACACACGTGTTTGACGCTTTCCTTAAAAAGAGATCACGTCGGGGTCACCAATTTAGTGGTTAAGGGTCAAATTTAACTATATGAAAATAAATTATTTAAGCCAACTAATAATGTCAAATGAATGTTTTATTTAACCAACGTAATTAACATAGTAAAAGAAAGTAAAGTATACAAAATATGAAAATGCTTGATCGCGTGTTTGCAGCTCAGCGGTGTAACTTGTAGTTGTCTAATTCGTTGTATTAGTAGTTTATTTAAGTTCATAACTATACTCTTTACAATGCCCGGCTGAAGTTAATTAATTTCCACAATAATTGATAAAACCCGTAGAGTATAGTTATAGATAACGTGATACAATCTATTAAATTCAAATATAAACATAAGTGTCGAAACAGTACTCCGCGATTATAATGATAAAATAAAATGAAAGATAAAACGGGGCCAGTGTTGCTCGCTGGTGGTGTGAGTCTCACGAAGGCTGAGGAAAATCTTCCTCATCCCCTTTGACTCTCGAGGGTGTTGGCTTTTGCTAACACTTAGAGTTGTTCTTGGGATCCTGTGACGTCATGAGCCCCTTGAACGCCGGGGTAGGGATTTTAAGACCCAAAGAGGACGGTGGTGGACGGAATTTTTTTTTTGAGAGTGGAAAAATACTCCCATAATCGGCCTTTCCTGACCACCTAAACCGTCCTCGGCTTGGACTACCTGGATCTGAAAAATTCATACATGCAAATTCACATTAATGACCTGATCAGGATAATAAAACTACAAGAAGGTGACTATCGCCGCCCAATCCACACTCCTCTAATCAGAGTGATCAGTTCTTCCCAAGAGTATGAATCGACCCGCGATAGTGACCGGGTGGCGCCTGGGGACAGGACAAAATGGGATTCTCAACCATTCCAGGGCTTTACCCCGTGAATCCCCCCGTTCTATCAAACGGTCTGGTTCACGGATGCCTGTTCAGGACGAGACCTCAGTTAGGTATACGCATACTGAGTTGTCTGGGCCTCGCGCTGGAGTGTCCGTCCCTGAAAGCTATTGACTGAAGCCCAGCATGACATTCTCTAACTAACGGCCAACTGGTCCAACCTCAGGCCAGCGTCCTCCGAACCTGCCATGACCAGTGGCCAAGAACCAAGAGAACAACTGACTCGGTAAAACAGTCCACGCCTGACTGGCCTGGGACCTCCATAGTATCTCCCGTCAGTGACAAGCTGACGGGCTCTCAAAGGTCCCAAACTTGGCGAAATTAGTCGTGCCTGACTGGCCTGGAATCTCCATAGTATCTCCCATCAGTGACAAGCTGATGGGCTCTCAAAGATCTCAAACTTGGCAGTAGGTGAGATCGAGCATCCACTGCCTTGTCCAATTGACCCAGTGGCTCGGAGTTCTCAGAAAGACCAGCACGGTTACTGAACCCAGACGACGCAACTCGTTACTTGTCCCTAGAGGTCAGCTCACCATCGAGCATCCTGGAGACCCGTCATGGATCCTCAACGCCAGAGTACTCGCTGTGGCTCTGGTCACCCTTCTTGGTCTATTACATGACCCAAAGGCGCGTTTTTGAGACCTGCAAACTACAAACATTGATTAAAATCATAATCTCACCTTAATTTATTCCAATGCGTTGAAGGATATCCATCTTTTCATCCTGTCAACCGCTACAACAGTCTTTTGTCCCCTTGATTTCCGCAGCTCCCGCAGGTCTTGGACCTCATACCAGTCATTGGGCAGTACTGCGGTAACCTTGAATGGACCCTTAGACTTGGCGACTAATTTGTTGCTCTGTCCAGTCGCGACTGGATTGGTAGCAACCACAACGATGTCACTAACAGCATACTGTGGTGGTTTGGACCGCTTGGCGTCAAACCTGGCCTTTTGCTTTCCTTGTTCAACTCCCGTAGCTGTTTTCGCCTGCTCCCGCATCTCTCTGAGATCCAGAGCGTCTAACGAGCTTTGAATTGAACCTAAAAGAACAGAATCTGCTATGCTGCGAGGCCTGTAACCAAGTAAAAGTTGAGCTGGGGTTTTTTGTGTAGTCCGATTAGTGGCACTGTTAATACCGCTCTGGACTATCTTTACAAATTTATCCCATTGGTCTTGGTCTGCCCCTGCACTGGAAGTTGCTAATGAATCTAGCAGCGTGCGATTCATACGCTCGCACTGTCCGTTTGCCCTTGGTGTTGCAACTGCATTGAGGACATGTTTGATGTTGTACTCTCTACAGAAAGCAGCGAACAGATGTGACGTAAAACTCGTGCCTCTGTCACTGATAATCCTAGTAGGAACTCCAAAAAGTGAAAACAATTGGGTCAGTGCTCGAATGACCCACTTGGCTTTAACGTCCTTCACTGGCTCAAGAATACAAAATTTAGTAAACCCATCAACTAGAGTTAGTATCTGGGTATTGCCTCGTTTACTTTTGACAAACGGGCCCACGTGATCTATGTGTATTGTGTGGAAGGGAAGGGCAACCTTCTCTATTGGGTGCAACATGCCAGGCTTGCGGCCAGAGGTAGACTTATAATACAGACATTGTAAACATGCAGTAACGTATTTTGAAACAAATCTCTTCATGCCTTTAAACCGATAATGCTCGCGCAGTTTCTCAAGAGTTTTATCAATTCCAAGGTGTCCCTGATCATCATGACACATTTTCACAACGTGGAAACGAGAAGCTCGTGGTACTAACCACCTATTTCCATTCTCGGTTCTTCGGAAAACTACTTCATTCCTAAGGTCATAAATTTCGAAATAATGTTTCGTGCTTGCTTGATTATCTCCCAACTCCAAAATCTTCATGATTGTCACAATGTCGGGGTCTTGCAGTTGCGCAACTTTGATCCACTCGCTGGGGGTGACATCAACAGCTAGACATTCGATGGGATATCGACTCAAGTAATCAACATGCGCTCCTTGAGCGCCGGGTCTATACACAATGTCAAAATTGTAATCTTGTAAATATACCCACCATCTGGCAACGCGTGGTTGTATGTCCTTTTTCACAGCGGTGGCCCGCACGGCACTGCAGTCAGTAACTACAGTGAAGTTTATCCCTATCAAGTATACTCGAAAGGTTTTAAGAGCTGCAACGACCGCAAGTGTTTCCAAGTCGTATGAATGATATTTTTGTTCTATCGGTGTTGTTTTACGACTATAGTAGGAAACAACTTTCTTTTCATTCCCATGTTTTTGCATGACCATAGCTCCAAGACCTATTGAGCTAGCGTCCGTATGAACCTCAGTTTCAAGGGTCGGGTCATAGATAGCAAGAACCGGTCTCGTTGTTAATATTTCTTTTATTTCATTTATTACTTCAGTATGTTTTTCAGTCCAAACCCAAGGACTGTTTTTCTTCAACAAGTCTGTTAGTGGCGAGACTTTTTGAGCGAAGTGTTTAATAAATTTCCGGAAGTATCCCGCAAGGCCAAGGAATGAACGCACTCCTTTTACATCTTTGGGGATCTCTGCGGTTTTAACGGCTTCGATTTTATGAGTGCCTGGGCGAACTCCATCCCTGGATACTTCCCGGCCCAAATAGTCGATCTTTGTTTGAAAGAACTTACATTTGTCCAAATTAAGCGTGAAGTTATAATTTCTAAGTGCTTTCAAAACAAGTCTTCGATTTTTAAAAGCCTCTTCTATGCTTGAGCCTATAACTAAAATATCGTCAACATACACAAGAGCTATTGTAAATCTCAATTCTTCAAGTGCGGTGTTTATAGCTCTTTGGAAAACAGCAGGAGCATTCTTTAAGCCAAACGGCATGCGTAGAAATTCATAATGACCGTCTGGAATTACAAATGCAGTCACTTTGATAGAGTCTTTGTCCATAGGAATCTGATAAAATCCAGATTTTAAATCGAGTGTTATATAATATAAGACTCCGCTTAATCGATCGATCATCTATATGAGGCATAGGATGAGGATCGACGACGGTGACCGTGTTTACTCCTCGAAAATCGATGCACATGCGTATCTCTCCTCCGGACTTGTGGCGAACTACTATTGGACTTGCGTAAGGCGAATGGCTTTCCCGAATAATTTCACCGTCCAATAATTCTTTGACTAAGTCTTTAACTTTATTGCGCTCGTCGTAGGATAACCGTCTCGGTGCTGAATGAACGGGTACGTCGGTCGTCAGTCGGATCTTCATGGTTGTTCTGCTGGCTTTGCCGATTTCTCTCATATTAAGAGCGATACAGTCCCGGAATTCGTTCAGGAGGTCTACGAGTTTATTCCAAGTATCTTTATCCACCCCCGGGCAGCAAACATCAGCTACTTCTATCTTCCGCTTACCAGACTCGACCATATGTACCTCAACGGGGTCTCTCATGATCTGTATACCGGTGGCATCTACGATAGCTTTGACCCGGGATTTCTTGAGGATGTCGCGACCAATAAGAATATCTCTTGATAACTGATCGTCTGGGACCACGTATGCTTTTAATCTAAAGGTAATGTCGTTAATATTAAGCTTCAGTTTTGCTCTCGCGATTGGGGTTACCATGGCTTGATTAAACGCGGATAGTGTTTCCTAGGTCGGTCTTAGTTTTAGCCCCAAAGCGTGAGCTTCGCAATCTCGTATGACTGAACAATCGCTGCCCAAATCAACCATACACTCCTTTCCTTGTTCATTCACGACGCATGTTATTAACGGTTTACTAACTTCGACTGAGCATACATCTAGTCATGCAGTTTTTTTCTTCTTGGCTTCGTCCCGTCACTTGGAGTAGCAGTCTTTTTCTGAATAGTTTGGTTTTTTACAATAACCACACAGACTTTCATCCAATGTTTGATTGGAAGGTTTCGAATTATTTGACTTAGTAGTATTATCTGCTTCTGGACAATTGTGGCGTTGGTGACCGGGTTTACCACAACCGTAACAAGTGTTCCTCGATTTTTCTTCCCGGGTTTTGGCTTTACTAAAATCTCACGCGTGTGACTTTTTCGCATCTCTGTTTTTATCTTTTAACTTGTGGGTGGTTTCATAATTCGTGAGACGCTCGTTTAACTCCGCAATAGTTTGGAATTTATGAGTCATTAAAGTAGTGCGGATCGCATCGTCTTGGATCCCGCCAACTACACATGAAACTAATTTGTTCTCCGGCATTTCGAGTTTTAATTTCTTTATTTTCCCTATTTTAAGGAAAGAATACGAGACAAGATCCTGACCAGCCGTGCATTCGAAGTTCGCGGCGTCATTAAAGAGTTTACTGTAATTCGACTCACCCGGAAACTGCTCGGCAATTAATGAAGAGGATGCCCCCCACGTTAACTGCGAATCATGCAATTCTGTATACGAAAGTTTTGCATTACCTTTAAGCCTGCACGTCGCCATGTAAAGAGTTGTCCGCTCGTCCCATCCATAGAGCCTAGCGTGGGCACCAACCTTGGCAATCCACTCGGCGGCAGATAGGTTGGTTTCTCTGGGGTCGAACTCCGGGATCGCCTTCTCATTGGTGAAACAGCTACCACTAGGTTTTGGTGTACGTGCTGCTTGTGCAAAACCTGAGAGGACCTCTGTGAGTTTCTCGATCATCAGGAACTCACTACTTCTGCTACTGCTGGCCTCACTGTCAGATTGTCGATTGTTTGGTACAGGTGGATTCAATCGAGTTTTCGAAACACCTCTCTCCCGAGGTGGTGATTCGCGGTGGCGGTGCGATGAACGAGATCTGTGACGATCTTTCCGGTGCCGATCACTCTCCTGATCACGGTCCCGCCTTGATCTTCGGTCACGACTCATAATTATGAATTTATTAAAATCACTGTTCACCACACTATCCACTGCACTATTCACTATGTGAGCACGATAGTGTATCCCACTTCTGACTCTGTAGTAGTCTAATTCGTTGTATTAGTAGTTTATTTAAGTTTATAACTACACTCTTTACAATGCCCGGCTGAAGTTAATTAATTTTCACAATAATTGATAAAACCCGTAGAGTATAGTCAAAGATAACGTGATACAATCTATTAAATTCAAATATAAACATAAGTGTCAAAACAGTACTCCGCGATTATAATGATAAAATAAAATGAAAGATAAAACGGGGCCAGTGTTGCTCGCTGGTGGTGTGAATCTCACGAAGGCTGAGGAAAATCTTCCTCATCCCCTTTGACTCTCGAGGGTGTTGGCTTTTTCTAACACTTAGAGTTGTTCTTGGGATCCCGTGACGTCATGAGCCCCTTGAACGCCGGGGTAGGGATTTTATGACCCAAAGAGTACGGTGGTTGACGGAATTTTTTTTTTAAGAGTGGAAAAATACTCCCACAAACTTGTAAATGACTAGTGTCTCTACGAATGAGGTAGAGACGGAATATGGAAAAATCGATCTTCGGCGTAGATTGCCGAAAGTGATCGATCGTAATTATTGTAGCAACGCTACATATATATATATATATATATATATATATATATATATATATATATATATATATATATATATATATATATATATATATATATATATATATATATATATATATATATATATATTCTAAATTTACAAATTGACAGTCAATATTTGAATTCGTTAAATTCATATTACAATTAATCTTATTTAGTATGATATTGTTCCATAATATAAGATTATTTTCAATTCACAAATTTAAGCAAATATGTAAATTATGACTAAAAATAATATTATTCCATAATTCACAAACTAAAAGCTGTTACTTAGATTCATAATATTTTATGAAGTTACTTTAAATTCACGAACTAAAAATTATTATTTAGATACATAGCAGTTTAAATTCACAAAATTAATATTTGAATATTTATTTAAAACATTATTGTTTACAATTCACAAATTAAAATTATTATTCAACTATATTTTGTAATTTATTTTAATCTCACAAACTGAAATAAATTATTTGAAATATTATCGTCTTATAATTCACAAATTAAAATTAATTATTGAGAATAATATTTGGTAATTGTCTTTATTCTGGCTCACCACATTTTTCAATGTTTCAAGTGCTTATACATTCAATATTTATAATTAAATTTTTTCCACATGTTCAGCTACACGGCGAATTAAATTTTCTGCATGAGTTGTTGTCTCTAACACAAGATATCTATCTGAATCTCTCAATCGAAGTGCACAAAATAATAAATATGACTTAAAAATCATGCAAATTTTCACTATCTTCAAAAATATATTTTTCCTAACAATAATTATATAATTTTTGAAGCCGTTAGATAGACGCTGGCGATCGGAAGGTTTATCTAAAAGTGACAAATAATTTTTGAACTCTTGTATTAATGAAAATCAGCATATTTGTGTTATTTCAGTATTTTGAATGTGTACAACAGCTCACATAGCATTTTGGTGCAAGCAGTTTGGATGGTATCTGCCTTCTTTTGTTAGTATATTGTCTGGCTGAAGCCCACAACACTGTTTTGCGCTGGCGCGTTCTATTAGGAGATGTAGTCTAAGGCTAGAGTGCGTTAACATAGCCTTGCTGATGAGTCCGTTAATGTAATTAGGACGAAACTACAAACAATATGGCAAATAGGTATATACCTCGAGTTTTGGTGGTTGACTTAAAAGTCAGTTCATTGAAAAATAAGGAAAATATGTCATTAGGTGCAGTATAGCACAGAACATTGAAAAATTTCAATAATGAAATAATATATCATGTTCATAACCCTATTATAAACACCTAAATATTGACGTTTAATTTATACTCAATTTAAGCAAATACATCGTCAATCCACTGACGATTGCATGATGACCAATTTGGTTTCATTGCTTATTGCTTACAATAAGGATTTTGCTAATTTAAACATGGATGAGCCCCACTTCTAAAATTACCTAATCTTTGAATTATTATTGAAATTGTTATTGTTTTATAATTCACAAATTGAAATTAACTATGTAGATTATTATTTAAAGTATTATTGTTTTATAAATCACAAAGATATCAGATTTATTGATTTATTGAATAATATAATTTAAATTGAGAAATTAACACTATTATTTAAATTCATTTTCTTCTGAATATTTGAATTTTTGATTATTAATTTTTGTCAAATAAAGTTGTAAAATATATTATTCAATTATATTTCAATTTAAAATTTAATGAAAACTACTGAAATCCTAATTTTCATTTAATAAAGATACGAAATATATTATTTAAATATATTTCAATTAAAATTATTGAAAAATTCGTCGGTGAATAATTATTATAGAAAACATATTGTCATTTGAGACACCCGCTACTCATTTAAAATTGAGTAAATTGTTATTTTTATTGTCTTTCGGAACTCGGACATTACCTTTTATTGCAGGTAACTGGATAATAAAATCTTAATTTAAATTTCACAAACTTGTTTTAATTCACAGAATTTTGTAATTTTCACGAATGATTTTTAATTTCTTTATTTTAATTGCTCATGAATTTGCGCACAAATAAATAAAAATCACTGCAACTTATAGAATTTAAATGCAGGGAAAAGAATTTTAGTTTTCAAGTCAGTGAAATTATTGAATTTCTTGAAATCAAATTTATGAAATCCTCAAAAAAAAAAAAATTGAACTTTCAAATCCTCTAAATTGAATATATAAAAGCCATGAATAAAATAAAAATTGAAATCCTTGAATGAACATTGAAATAGAAATCCTTGAATGACAATTGAAATTGCAATCCTTGAATGAAGCAGGATTACACCCGAAAAAAAAAACTGTACTTATAACTTTAAAAACGGGGTTTTTGAACACGTGCTTATAAGCATGACTGCACAAAGTAGAATGATTGTCATGGCGGCATCTTCTTCCTTCGTTGCCGCTCGATAGTGACGTGTGCAGCATGGCTGCACAAGCGAATTTTCTCATTGGCTTAAAAAGACTCCAACAGGATGTAGTTAGCCGCCGAATTTTCTGATTGGCCGGCTAGTAGTGGGGCTCTCATGCCGACTTGACACAATTTAGCGATTGGTCAGACAAGTTTAGTAGTAGCCGTCTTCAAAGTGACTACTCGAGTAGGGCCATCTCTGCCGGTATGTAATGCGAGTACCCTTGCAAGCGGCCATTTTGATAGTGGGAGTCTCTCATCAGTCAGCAAGACTAGTGAATCCACTTTGATGTCATTCGATGGATGATGCCACTTAGATATCGGTTGATGACGATGTAGATACTCAAATGACCATCTGCTCCAAAATTTCTGGAAGATTTGTTGATGTTATTGCCAGCGTGACTACGTAGCGGTGTTGTTATTAAGTAGTGAAGGCCTAGATGCAGCGATTAGCGGTTCATCAAAGAGAAAATGTCCGGTAGTTACAGCGGTTAAATCTGCAGGATGTTCGGATAACAGCGCGATTGGTCTTAAATTTGACACACCCTCAATCTGTGTTAAAACTGTAGCGAGTTGGTCGTAAGTCATTAGTGATTCACCAATAGTTCGTATAAGATGGAACTTGATTGACTTTACGGCTGCTTCCCATTTGCCACCAAAATAGGGAGCGCTTGGCGGGTTGAATTTTCAGTCTCTGCCATCTGTAGCGAGTAAATACTGAAGTTCTCTTAGCTGTCTCGATCCTGCTGTGAATTCATTTCTTAGCGTGGCGTCTGCTCCTAGAAAATTCGTACCACAGTCCAAGAATAGGGTACTGCAGGCACCTCCCTGACTAGTAAATCTTCGAAATGCTGCGACGAAAGCGTCAGTGGAATAATCGGTGACAATTTCAATATGCATAGTTAACGTAGCAAGACATAGAAAAACAGCGATCCATCCTTTATCGGTTTTGGCACCTCGACCTTGAAAAGTCTTTAGTGTTACTGGCCTAGCGTAATCTACCCAGTTTGTAGGAAAACTCTGGATGGTCTTACACAAGCAGATGGCAATTGTTTCATTAATTGTTGTGTACGAACACCTTGATGACTCGTGCACACGACGTAGCAAATCATGTGTGATCTGACTGGAACTCGCCTATCTTCTATCCAGACAGATATCCGTAGATCAGTGAGAGTCAATTGAATTCCCCCGTGGAATGTTCTCTGATGCGAATGATCTATTAATAGCGTACTTAAGCGTGATGATCGAGGTAAAATGGCTGGATTTTTTTGTTGATCATCCAGTAGCGAATTCTTCAAGTGACCGCTGACTCTAAGTACTCCGTTGTAGTCGACGTAGGAAATCAATTTAGCGAGACGATGATTTTGTTGTAGAAAATCACCATCTTTCAGTAGTTTCAGCTCCTGTGAATAGTATTGACTTTGTGTATACTTTATTGGCAAAGTCTCAGCGAATTCCAGGTCAACTGTAGAGAGTGGTGTGGCCAGTGTGGACTGTGCCACTTTTTTAGTAGATTTCATAGAAATCTAACTATTGTATTTGTCCTCATGATGGAATTTTTGAAAAATTTTGCTATTTCTGAACTCAGCTCGACGAGCTGAGTCCGAAAATACATTAGGTTCAAAAGTTTATGTATGTATTTATATATATATATATATATATATATATATATATATATATATATATATATATATATATATATATATATATACGATATAACGCGCCGTTCTCCAACGATAGCGTCCACAATTCTACACCGATCTTAATGAAACTTAGTATACTTATTCTATGGACGATTACCTTAGATAAGTTCGAAGATGAGCCAATTCGGCCAATAAGTTTAGAAGTTATGGTTAATTGAAATTTTGTAAAATTTAAAAAAAAAAATTTATTTGCCGCTTTAACTAGATGTAACTTTCAAACGGAAAGAGATAGCTTATTTTCGTTTGTCTTATCTGAAAGCTCGCTCGATTGCCTTCAATTTTCACTATGTAGCTCTTCGATTCGACTACTTATTTGAAGAGAAAAATGGTTTTAAAAATTTACAAAATATTATAAAAACTAATTTTATGCAGGTTGTGACTCTGATTATTACCACAGTTCTAAATCGATCGCTTTGAAACTTGGCATACATATTTTGAGGGTGACTACCTTGATCAAGGTGGAAAATGAGCTCAATCGGTCGAATACTTTAAAAGTTATAGCATTTCAAAATTTAAAAAATGTCAAAAATTCAGATTTTTACTTATTCTTTCTTCAATATTTTTTGAATGTTATAACTTATCGACTTCCTATAAATTTTATCTGAAAGCTCTTCAAATAAGCTTTCATTTTCATGCCTATATATGTGTCTAGACCAATGAAATTTCGCATCTTACGACTCATTAAATGAAATTTTGCTATTGCATTGGTCCTCCTACGTTTAATAGATTCCATAGAATCCTAACTACTGTATTTATCAGTAAATTTATGAAATTGATTAAATTCATATTATTGCTGTGTAAAACTCATAAAATCTAAATATCTCAATTCAAGTGTGCAAATTCAATTTTTTTTTATTGACAGTGTTTATAACTGATTTCAAGTATGACACTTAGATCTATCATAATTGAAATTTCAAGTCAAATCATTTTATTTTATTTTGAATTAAACATTAATCCTATAGTAAAAATCACAGAATACTTATTCGTAGATAAATAGATTCTCTTTAACTTCAATTTTTGTTACTCCGATATTTTACTTAATTTTCTAATTTTAATTCTTAAATTTTTTGCTTTCAATTTTAAACTGTTTGACAATTTTTTTTTAATTTATAACCTTAAGAATCTAAGAATGTCGAAAAAAAAATTTATTTTGTTATTAACGTTCATTTGAGAGGTTGAAATAATCAAATGAGAAATCTACTTCCATTTCGGCTACCGAATGGGCTTTTTTAAATTTAGCGATAGCACGCAGACAGATTCCAAGCGTGTGAAGTAACTTTGACAACTTAGAGAATTTTTTTAATAACGTGTATAGAGGGTGCGAATCTGCCTTGAAGATGGTAAAAACCAGATCTAGATGTTCTTCAAGATGTGATACCGTCTGCGTAGGGATACCAAAAGATAGCCAGTTATCTTTTGATTGACTGAGCCACTTAGGTCCCGTCCACCATAGCGAATGCTGTTCTAATTTGGCTGCTGGTAAACCTCTTAAAGCGCTATCAGCTGGGGTGAATTTCCCTGGAACAAAATCCCAGTTGACACTTAGTAGCAATTCTTGAATCTTGGTAACTCTGTTACGAATGTAGACTTTCTATCTAGCCGGGTTGTATCGTATCCACGTTAAGGATACAGTAGAGTCTGTACACAAAAAATTTGGTATCTTTTCAAGTTTCAAGACTTTCTTGACGTAGAGTACCAACTGAGCGAGTAAGGGAGCGGCATCAAGCTCCATTCTTGGTATTGTTATGGGTTTCAGTGGTACAACTTGTGTTTCGGCACACACTAGCAAAATATTGGAGCTTCCAGTAGCGTGAGCGACTTTTAAATAGACGACAGCAGCCATAGCGAGTTGTAAAGCGTCCGAGAATCCATGTAATTCGATCGATACATTATTTTTTACATGATTCCAGTGAGGTGTCTAAATCTTCAAGATCTGATCCAGTTCATCTTGAAAAAAATTCCATTCTCAAAAAAGCTTGTTAATATCTAAAAGCTGAAGAAAAATTGAGCTTGATCGGTAGGGCTTGTTCAGAGATATTCCTAAAATAGACTTTTTTTAATAACTTGTAATGTGCTCGATGAATTTATTCCAAAATCAACTGAGCTCTGGATTGTTATAAGCCGCGTCGAATGCCACCTCAACCATCAAAATCAGTTCATTCGTTCAAGAGAAACCGTTGTCGAAAGAATTAAAAAAAAAAATTTTTTTAAGATTTTCGAAATTTCTCAAAAACAACTATATAAATATATTTTAAAATCTGATCAGCTGTAGAACTCAATAAAACGCGTCGATTGCTATCTCAACCGTCTCAGTCAGTTAATTCGTTCGAGAGATATCGTTGGAAAAAAAAATGGTAAAAAACGTTTTTTTTTTTTTTAAACAAAGACATACAAAAGTATTTTCGAACTTACACAAGTATTCACAATAATTTTTCAAGCTCAAGGAGCTCAAAAATAGCGGGAAGTTTTGGGGCTGGCCCGCAGGGTCAACTGATAGACCAATTTTTTGTGTCGAGAGCAACTTGAATTGCCTCAGCGAGTTCATATGCGCCTTCATAGACGTCGTCAACGTAGCGGGTGTTGTTAAGTGGTTCGACAGCTTTTGGAAAATTATTTGCTTTATCTTCAGCGAGTTGTAAAAGTGCTCTCTCAGCGAGATATGGAGCTGATGTCGTTCCATAAGTAACAGTAGCGAGCGCAAATACTGTTGGGATGTCATCTTCGTCAAACCAGATTATGCACTGTAGATAATGATCTTCCTTGTCAACTGCAATCTGACGAAACATCTTAGTTACGTCAGTAGCGAATAGATAGCGATAGCAGCAAATGCGAATAAGAAGCTCACTGATGTCAACTTAAATCTAGGGACTCACATGAAGTACCTCCTTGACTGATACGCTAGATGTTGTTTTCCAGGACCCATTAAATATTACCCTGAACTTGGTGGTAGTGCTTTGTTCTTTTAGAACTTCAGGATGAGGCAACGTGTAGCTGTTTGGTGGTAGATCCTTCAAATTTATGCGTCTCATGTGGCCTAAGTCATCATCTTCCTTGAAAAAGTCAAACAACGTGTTACCGAAATAGAATATTATTTTATGTTCGATGTTATTTCATTCGAGTATTTCTGAGAATAACGGATTACCTGTGTTTCATTCGCACGGCAGTGTTGCAGCTTAGGCGTATAAGAATACTCTGACGTGACTAGTCAAGTATTCTGGTAATACGAACGTTGTATGCGAGTGTGAAAAATAAAATAAGATTATTTTATTTCGTGAACTGACTGTTTTTTTTCTTTTAGTACGAACTGGCTATGTTTTCCGATCAACAACGACTTCTGTGAGCATTTTCATTTACATCGAGTCAAGCAGACACCGGTAATTCATATTTTTTTTTTTAACCAATTATTTTTGTGATACCGATCAATTTATTTTGTTTTGTTCAATATACGACTAATTATTTTGTGTTAATTCTGATCAATTATTTTATCGTAATCTTAAGTGCCTAACCTTTCCCCGATCCGCCAGCCTGAGCCGATTTGTTTTTGATAATTCTTAGTTGGTGATTATTAAGGAGGTATTCTGGTCTAAAAGCCTAAATTTTAGGTGTTTTCCAAAGTAGGAAAAAAAAATAATAAAGAACATTTTTACTATCCATTTTTTTATTTGATTTTTATTGATATTTAAAAAATGTAAAAAAAAATTTTAAAAAATAAAAAATTTTAAAATCTTTGAATGACAGGCCGGTGAAGTGCGGGCCACAAAAAAAAACGATATTCCCTGGTTGACATGATTCCAACTTTTGTAGTGATCTAAAACAAACAAATTTAAAGAATTTTTCATTATTAAAGATGTCGCTATCGCCTGGACCTTGGCCAAGAAAAAAAAAATTTTTTTGACAAAATGGCGTCTACTTGAAAAAAAAAAAGTTTTTTAGCCCGTTTTTTTGACCTTTTCGAATTTTTCAAAAATACTTGTGTTACATTCTGACTTATCTATTAATTAGACAGAATAATTTAAACTGACCAGGTTGACGTCGTTAGGGTGTCAATAGACCCCAGGTGCGTCGGCTGTTGGCCTGCTTTTATTTTATTCAAAGAAAAGTTTAACGACTTACCATAGTGGAGATCATGGACCCCATGAGTCGGCCCAAATAATGCCCTTCTTGCGTAGTTTCTTCTCCTCCGCCGGCGCGTACGCGTCCCTACCGGTAGCCTTGAAATAGGCCTCGGAATAATACCTGTAACGAGGGTCGTGGAATGGGATGCTTCGACTGGGTGGATGGACGGATGGGACGTCCACGGAAATCAGCTGTCAATTGTCGCTAATGCCGGTCCAGAAGGCCGGATTTTCCTTTGGGGCCTCGTCTGGTTGAACGGACTGAGCTCTGGAGATTCGACTCCTCCGTGAGGACAAGTGATTGTAACTGGTTTATCAGATCACCAGAACCTGATGGTTCAACAACACATGAGCTCGACGGCTCGGCAACGCACGAGCTCGACGGCTCGACAACGCACGAGCTCGACGGCTCGACAACGCACGAGCTCAGAGGCTCAACAACGCACGAGCTCAGAGGCTCAGCAATACACGAGCTCGGAGGCTCAAGAACACCAGATTTTGGTATCTCAATCAAATCGTTGGCAACCACTCGCGGTATTACTAACGTTACCGGCTCGATAAGGACTTCCTCAGATCTTATTCTCGGTCGACCTTGTGTAAGGTCCGCGATAACGACTTGAAGTACGCGACCGAGCTGTACGGCACGTCCTGATCTCCTACTTCGTCGGCCTCGAAGCATAAAGGTAGTTATGATAGGTAATGAAGGAGCCTGAACTGCTGTTTAGCGCTCTGAGCAAAGGAAGGGTGGAACAGCTAGTAAGCGCTCGCCCCTTTAAGGTTCTTAGACAAAAGATTTATGTAAAAGGTTAGATATAGGTTTTATTCCTTAAAACCAATGGAGACAGGCGAATCAGTCAGTTAATTGTACAGTTTCGTGCTCTTTGAGATCTCGCGATCAACTGACTGATCCTGCTACTCTTCGACTAAATACATTCGTCAAAGTGTTAACGTTGCATCTCAGGTTTTCTATGAGAGAATCGTCGTGGCCCGGATCTCATGCATCGTCATCTGTTTAGACTATCCGCGAGCCACGGCGACTCTCTTATCGCAAGAGATTTCCGTTACATTGTTGGTGATGAATAAAATAATATCGCCAACAAAGTAACGATTTATTAATTTATTATTTATTTATAATTCTAAGAAGTGTCCAACCGTTTATTTGCCCACCGGGGCGAATAAATAATTCAAGACTTAAAAAAGAAAAAATTTCCAAAGATTTATTTAAATTTAATTGGAGCCAGAACGTAACACTTGAAATTAAAATTTTTCAAAATTCGAGGTTCGGGTGATAGAGAGATATATAAAGAAGGTTTTCACCAAATTTGAAAGGAATCGGTAAGGTAGAACTTGAGATATCATGTCAACCACTTCAAAAAAAGTAGTTTTAGGAAAAACGCGTTTGAAGTTTGAGAAACAATTTCAGTAAAATAACTCAGATAATATTTAAAACTCACTTGGGATTAATCGGTGATCCCAGGTCCATATATTGGGCCTTCTTCTTGAAAAGAACGAGTCTTCAAGTAGTCCTGCGACATCTACCGTTCATTGTGTGATTTGCTGCACTCGGCCGGCTTAGATGCCGCGTCACAAAATCCTATGTATCTCCGAAAATAATTCGAATTTTGGAAAATCCGTTCAAGGGCATATTTTTGAGGGTCTAAACATTGAAAATATGCAAAAAAAAAATCGATTTTTTCAAATCTCTAGACCAGAATACCCCCTTAAATCACCTGGCGCCCAACTTAATAATAATTGAACAAGGTTGCCAAATCGTAAGTGTGTTTGGACCTAATATATATATATATATATATATATATATATATATATATATATATATATATATATATATATATATATATACATACATACGTATATAAATTTTTGAGCGGATAGTATTTTTCGACTTCACGAAGTAAAATGAGATATATGGCAGCAAAATTTTTTGGTAATTCGATCATGAGGGTCTCTGCAATAGGCCGATTTCTAAAGAAATCTACCTAATAAAAAAAAATTGTTTTATCCAAAAAATGATGAACGGGTCTTGTAGAGAATTTATTTAAGTTTTTAACGCCACCCTTAAATTTACTGTGCAATTATTGGTACCTGAAATATCGATAATCAAAGCCAAAAGGATCATTTTTTGTTTGAAGGTTGATATCCCTGCGTCAAATTGTCCTACGAGGTTGAAAAAAAAAAACTAAATGGAAGCTGAATAAATTTGCCAAATGACCTATGCATTGGTTTAGTTGACAGAATTTTTCCACGGTCCGTGGGCTCTTTGAAAAAAAAAAAAAATTTAGAAATATTTTGTCTCGCGTATAACGGTGGGCCCTGGCTATTTCGTGTTCAATAGCCACGAACCACAGTTACAAAATTTTCCCCGCGTAATTAATTAATTAATAATAAATTATCAAATTTTAATATAATTGTTAATTATTGCAAAGCTGGTTCTGGTACGGGAAAATATCTCAGGAGTGGGTTGACTCGTTCTGACCGGACACGCGGCTGAAATATAACTTACTCTAAGTGACGCTGGTGATAAAAAATTTGTTCAAAGAGACTCAATAAAATTATATATAACAAATTTTATTTAACCAAACCCCAAATATATATAAAGTAGTTTCTCCTTTTATTAATTTAATTTTATTATTTATTAATTAAGATTCAGCGTCCAGCATTAAATTAATTTATCATTAGAATTTACGAAATTATCGGACGTGGGGAATAAAGTTTATAATTAATTAAAATTACTCTATGTTGAAGAGAGAGAAAAGGTGTGTGAATAATTTGTCGGAACTTATCTGGTTGTACGTGGGCTTACTACTGGTGATACTGGTCTTCGGTTCATTACAAGTTCCTTGGACTCGGTGTCGATCCTCTTCGTGAAATCCTCGCGGGCTCCTTGGATTCGATGTCGATCCTCTTCGTGAAATCCTCGCGGGCTCCTTGGACTCGAGATCAATCCTTTTCGGCAGACGTTGCACACCAAACCACCATACTCACAAATTAAATTTGGTTTTCTTCAAACAGACGAAGGAGTCGCAAAATCTCCTTATTTAATTTATTCCAATAAAACAAATATCGCTTATGATAAAATCAATAATTTACTTTAATATAAAAGAAAAGTTTCGATAGATAAATTTATTCTGGTAACAGACTAACCAAAATAGAACTGAGTGTTGGCAATAAATGACTAGATATAACGAACTGATGGACTAGATATCGTTGGGCCGACTCAAACAAATTGTTGAGTCCTGGTGCTAGAGTAGGACCTCGCTAAGCGTCCTTAGTCCACTCTAGGTGATGGCCAGGGCCTAAGTCTCCGAACAAGTGTTCGCTGGCCCTTTTATATGTTAATTTTGGAGGGATGGAACTACCCCACTATTGCCTGAGTTCGAATTCGATCTAGGTGGCCTCTGATATGGCCCCATGTGATTAGGGAGTGTTAATTAATATAGAATTGTTCTAATAGATGGCCATAGAATCAGTAAGATTTTGCGCTCGATTTTTAAGTCGTCAAAATCAAAACGCACGTTCATACGTGGTATTTCTCATGTTAGCGTAATAACCAGACTTCTTAAAACATTTGGAAAAAAATGCACCGAAACTAGAGATTTCAATCTATAAAATTTTTTTTTTTAAATCTTGATACGATTATTTTTGACTAAGTTACAGCCTTCGTCAAAAATGACTAAAAAACTTATAAAATTTCTCTGTTCCTCTAATTTTTTGCGTTAGTGTAGTATTAATCTTTTTCTTAGATTAGTAAGCCTTTTTTGTGCCTATTTAGACAGTCGGTCTTAGGGAGTAAACTCCAATCGTGCGCCGGAGCTGACACACACACTTTTTTTTTTCTCTTTCATACAGATGTGATAAAACTCCTTCACTCTCTGAATAGCACTGGAGCATGAGTTGATGCGCCCAATTTATTTACAGATTTATAATGGGTGTTTTAGAAAATGAGAATTTCACTTTTTACAAGTAAGATATTAATTTTATCGTACAATAAACTTTGCCTAAATGAAAATGTTTTGAAAATAATCATTGAACCTTACCATTTCTTGATGATTTGGATAAAAAGTTTGCTCTATGAGCGGAAAATTGTCTTTTCCAAGGCGTCTTTGGAGGCCAATTAAGTGTGCGAATACCCAAGGCTTATCCTAATCCAAAAAAAGCGAAGTATTTTTTTAAATTAATATTCATTATACCTTTTAGTTTTACTGTGAATATCATGTATGCAGAAAGATAAAAGTAGTAAGTCCCCAGAAAGATGTTTCAATGATATCCCGCGAAAATCGAATGATAAATGACTACATATGGAAATTAGCTATTTATGACCGTATATGTCCATATTTAGCTTGGCATGGCCATACATAAGTTAATATATATTTTGAAATCGTAAATTTTTTGCCAATAATTCCAATTTTCATCAGAGGTTAATATAACCAGATATGAGCAGACAAGATAATTGCTTTTCAATATTTTAAAAACTGAGCAAACCATTATAAAGTATAAGATATTCAAAATCTGAACCAAATTATTTGATGTAAATGAAAAATCTCAAAAAATTTACAATAAATTTACAGAAAAATACATAAATACAAGATATGAGAATATTAGAATTCAATTTAATTCGATACGTTTGTCCACGTAGAGTTATAAAATATATCATTTTTTTTTCATACTATGTTGCTTATGACATACTAATGATATGGGTATTAGATTGTCAACATTTTTTTGATTTATTTTTTTGTATTTTTAAGCTTACTTGAAAGAATATTATTTTAAAGTATTTTAGAAGATGTCTCCAAGTTTTGACTCAATCAAAAATTTGTTAGAATTCAAATAATTCTGAAAGTATCAATCAACACGTGCATGCACGCTGTGCGTGTGTGCGTGTGTGTGTGTGAGATTAGATTAGATTAGATAACAGTTTATTGTTCATAGGGTTGAATAAAATGTTACAAAAATTTAGCAACAAATAAGAAATAATCGAAAATTATAAAGCAGTTAATACAGTGTGCATATATAATATAAGTTAACAAAGAATTTGTTAAGACATCACTTAGTGATTTAAATTTTCAAATTGAGATTTAACGAGTCTATCACAGGCTATCCACCGGCTTCTCGCTGTAAAAGCCAGTGATGTAGAGCAGTCTTGAATGCCAATGTGCTCTGAATAATTTTTAGAGAGTCAGGATGATCATTCCACAGATAAGGTCCAGCAATGGAAAAGGCAGCTCTGTAGGCATCAGTTCGATGATTGGGTACAACAAGAGTAGATGCTGAAAGTTGGCTACGTAGTGGTCTAGCAGGAACATGAGCAATTAGCAGATCAGTCAGATATGGTGGGCGACGGTATAGATAAGCATTCCTAACCGCAATGATTAAGGAACGAGATCTTGCTTGTCCAACTGATAGCCAGCCGAGATCAACTCTAGCTTGAGTGATAGAAGAGTCCCACGGAAGTCTCAGAACAAATCTAACACCCTTGTTGACCAACCTCTGGAGTTTGGTGTCCAAGACCGACCCAATGCCATTTAGGATAGCTGAACAGTAGTTGACGTGTGGCAGAACTAGGGCATTTACCAGGTTCTTGCGAGTATTCACATCAGTGAAAGTATGCAAGCCATATAAACCATAAAGCGCAGAGTTAATCTTGGCAGCCACATGCTTCACATGATCTGCAAAGGTGAGTTTAGAATCCAGGATGACTCCCAGGTTACGCAACGATGAAACGAACTCAACATTGATACCGTCACAGCCAAGTTTGAAAGCAGAGGTGTCAATAGAGTTGATAAAAGGTCTGGACCCGAGGATTATGGCTTTAGTCTTGCCCAGATTTAATTTAAGTTCATTCGAGATGGCCCACTGCTTAATACGAGCAATGTCTTCATTGATCTTAGCTATACAATCATCCATATCCCGTGGGTAACACGGTAGATAGATCTGCAGATCATCCGCATACAGCAGTCTTTTACACCAATGAATACAAGAGCCAATATCATTGATGAAGAGTGAAAATAGCAAAGGTCTAAGCATTGAACCCTGTGGAACACCAATATTAGTACGAATCCAGTCAGTAAGTTCACCACCATCGTGCTTTACAGCTTGCTCTCTACCAGAGACATAGGAAACAATCCAGCAGGCAGCAGACGAAGAAAATCCAATTGTTATGAGCTTGCGTATAAGCAGTGTAGGAACAACTGTGTCAAAGGCCTTGGAAAAATCAAAGGGAACCAGAATGGTAAGCATACGCTTATCCATGTTATATCTCACGTCATTAAGCAGTTTTAGCAAGGCTGTTTGAGTGCTATGTCCAGTGCGGAAGCCACATTGAAGTGGATCAAGTAGATTAAATTCATCATGGTACAGCGATATCTGATTAAAGACAACCCTTTCCAATACTTTACCCAAAATAGGTAGCAAAGCAATCGGCTGATAGTCATTAGGTGTTAAGGGGGTCGAGACCTTGTTGATTGGCACTATTATAGCCCTTTTCCAGGCATCAGGAGAAGTATTGCCACTTAAAGACGCATTGAAGATGCAGGTTATGTGATCCAGGACCGTAGGTAAGATAGCCAACAGCATCTTCCTAGATATTCCATCGGCTCCAACTGCATCAGTGCTTAAAGCGGTTAAGATTTTACGACCTTTATCTGCATTAGTCTCTTTAAATTGTAACTCAGGTTGCAAGCCTGATTTGGTTGCTGGATCTGTAAAGTGATGTACTATAGATGACTGGGATATGGCCGCGAAAGTCATATTAAGTACAGTGGGATCAACGGCAAGGGGCTTAGGACTAGCGTCCTTGAGCAAGCCAAGCTTCCGCAGCTCCAACCACATTGCACTATTAGATAGGCCCTTTAGACGATTGGCATAATAATCAGCTCTTGCACGATTAAGTTGAGAGCGATGAATATCACGAGCAGCACGATAATGCAACAAGTCATCATGTCTTTTGAGTCGTTGAAAGCGTCTATAAATAGCTCGAACACGCCGCTCAGAGTCATCGAGGTCCTTCGAGATCCACGGAGCAGTTTTGAGTGAGTTGACAATGATTTTACGAACTGGTGCATACTCATCAACATGTGTCATAAGTTGTTGGGTAAGTCTAGTTGCCAATTTATCAGCCGACAGATCCGGTGATGAGACCCATGACCAGTCCCCACTGCGTAATGACTCTATAGCAGGTTGTGTAGAGAGTAAGTCAAGTTTTCGAGACAAAATTACTTTGGGCGATGGAGCTTTAGCAGTTAGTTGAACAGCAACAGATACCAAGTGATGACCCGCACCCAGAGGACGATCAGATTCGCCCCATGATACAACCGTGTCAAGTTCATCAACCATGCATAGATCGAGCCAGGTTTGTGATCGCGATGTAACATGAGTAAAGCCGTGATCGATGAGCTTCAGAGAATTCATATGTAAGAAAGATCTAACATAATCAGCATCATCACTGGATGACAATTGGTCAGCATTAAAGTCACCACAAATGATTTTATGGCAAAAACCCTCCATGGCTGAAGCAATAACTGTTGCGAGATCATTGTGCAGCGAAAAGGGAGCATGCGGTGGTCGGTATATAGCTGCAATGAAGACGAGTTGAGAACCATTGATGTTTAACTTGCACAGCAGAATTCCAGGTAGACTAGGAGGGCCAGTCCAGATTATCGGTTGCTTGAGGATGACAGTTAAATGTAGAGATTTGTGGTAGTATATAGCAATGCCACCTCCATGCGTATTCCGATCGTTCCTGACGATACAATAATCTGGCAAGTTGACAACCGTTTCATCAATTAAGTTGCTGAGCCAAGTTTCAGTAACCACAATGACATGGTACAAAGGTTGATTGGCCAAGTACTGCTGCACGACACATAAGTTAGCACGTAGTGAATTGACGTTGAGACAGCAAGCACGCAGAACAAAGTGGTCAGTGGTATTAGATACACGGGGACCTCCTGTAGATAAACTCGCTATAAGTTTTTTGGATGGAGCTGCAGAAGCTTATTAATGTCACTTTGAGTTGAGATGATGTGGACAAGTGCATCATCATTGAGCTAGGCAAAAATTGTGTCATTGTTGGCCCAGATATATCTAAAACCCAGCCGTTTCAGCAATTCTTTCGATTCACCAAGAAGCTTAAAAGTTCTGCTGGTTAAAAGCTCATTAACATAAATACTAAAATCACTGGACAGAATAAGTTTTAGATCACTGTTGGCAGGTAGACCGGTAACTGCCGACCACTTAAGTTGACCATACTTCTTCTTGGCATTGATGATCCTAGACACAGTATCCACATCAGCACACTTGATGGCAATAGAGATACGTTTGTTACTCACAGAGCTAGGCGGCCATAACAAAGCAGGAGTATCCGAAGATGTTGAGGGTGGTACATTCGAAACTGCTTCACGTCTCAAGCATCTTACATTAGAGGAGTCAAGACCAGGCACATTGACATTGAGAGTTGTAAGTACTGCTTGCGTGAGCCTATAGTAGTTCTTAAAAAGATCGTTGTCTGGAAAACCAGATATGACTACTTCAGTGCAGCCTGATAATCTCCCAAGAGCTTTTTGTATACGTGACGTATTAGCATTGGTAGCAGCAGTTAACAAAGTCATTTGTGAATCAGGAGTAGATGATGAACCAGAAACAGAGTTTTGCTCAAGCCTATCAAGTCGAGAAATGACATCAGACAGCACAGCTTTAAACTCAGTGTTCTCCGACTTAAGCTCTGAAGTTGATTTTTTAAGTTCAGAAATGTCATGATTATAGGCTTCCAGTTTATCATTTATGCTAGGCAGTTCTTTTAATAGATTGCTATGAACTTCAAGTACTTCTTTTATTGAATTAATACCTGCTGCAATCGTGGCAATAGAAGGATTACGACCAGTTGGTTTTTTAGGTGGTGGTATAAGTTCCCGATCATCACGTGATCTGCCGCGCTTAGATGAACTGGTTGACTTATCCGAGGAGTCAGAATCAATGTGATCAACACCTTCCATATTGCGATGTTAGACTCAAGATGGCGATTGGTTGATTGTACTTTTATCGATCTTGAAGAATTACAATCAATTTTGATCAGAGTACAACCAGCTCACTGCAGATGGCGTTTAGCTACTATTCTCACTTGAATAAGGTGTCACGAGTACAGCAAATCCACTATAGATGACACTCCAGTAGCATAAACAGATGGATAATAAAAAATGAACACCAACCTCAAAATCCAGAGACCCAAGAGAAAATTGATAAAATAAATATAAAACAGGCCTCAAAATGTAATTAGTAATATCTAACAGGCGAGACCTGCTATTTAGGCAAGCAGAGTGACTGAAACAGAAAATGCCCGGGGGCAAATTATGCAGAAACGAGCACCAAAAGATAGAGCACAAAAAAAACACACACTGTAATACTTACAGAGAGAGAGAGAGAGAGAGAGAGAGAGAGAGAGAGAGAGAGAGAGAGAGAGATAAAGAGAGATTAGATTAGATAATAAATTTTATTGTTCAGAGTAAGTTGAACAAAAACATAATAACAAACAATAATTAAATTAATAGCAAAAGTTTATACAGAAGTAAATAGCAAAGATATAACTGTAAATGTGATAAGTATATAGTAATAATGACAGTAGCCTAGAAGAGACAATAAGATTAGGCCAAAAACGCGGTGGTCATCTGTCAAGTCATCCTGGATCGCTGGATCGCAGAAGAGATCGCAGAGAGAGAGAGAGAGAGAGAGAGAGAGAGAGTAACTAAATCTGTAGGTTTTAAGTATTGAATAATTTTATTATCGAGGAAAGATTATTTTTCTTATTACTTTCAAATCACTCAAGCGAAAGATTCAGAAATATGCCAAAGTCCAAAGCTCCTACATATACGACTGGAGACAGCCATATAAAACTTACTATAATTCAGTTTTCTAGTAGTACCTACATGTTCTCATGGTATAGTTATAACATCGTTCTGAGTACGGCTTACTACTTTTTGCTCTACAGCTTTTATAAAATAATAATTGAAAACACACCTGAAAGTTGTAAATAGCCATTAGATTATTAACACTTGAAACGCCTCCATACATAAGGCCAAGTAGAATACTTCGGTGATCCTCACCAGCGTCACGAAGATTTTGACGTATTAAAGCAAAGTCCGGTTTGAAGCACCTATAATATAAATATAAATACGCTTTAATAATTAAATTTATAGCCTCAATCGTTGTGTTAAATTCCCTTAACTCGAAGACTATTAAGCAGACTACATCAAATTTGACAAACAATTTAAGATGTTAACGCTAATTTTAGCTCTTAAATTCTTTGTTTTCTTTCAAATTCAAGTTTCCGATTCAGAGTAGTGACTAAATGAAAATGAAAAACCTTAAATATTTTCATCGACTTATCTATTCAGTATAAAGATAGTCAATAGCGACGTTTAACGATTTATTTGTAATATATATGGGGCGTTCCATGCCAAATCGTCCTACCAATGGATTTTGCATCTTTAATTTAGCTAAAATTAGGTCAATTTTTTGCACCCCTAGAAAAAAGTTTTTATTAATTTTTTCAAATTTTTTCATCCGGCCAATCGGGAGATATGAATTTTTTAAGATTTCGGGGATTTTTTTTTTTAAATAGCCATAACTTAGTGAAAAATTGTCCGATTTGGATCTTTTTTTTTTAAATTCGTGTTATTCGTTAAACGTTCTAGAAAATTCATACAAAAAAGTATTCATCATGAATTTGATGGTTTTTTCATTATTTTAAACTTGAAACAGCGATTTTAAGATTGTTTGTATCCTTCGATTTTTTTGAAAAAATTTGCAAAAATATTGCTCCCCAAAACACGAATATTGAGCCTTGTCTCGTAATGGGATAATGATGGGTTATAATTTTTTTTTTAACTTCCCGCTAATAAAGTTGAAAATTTTCAAAACTTCGGGACGTTATTCGTTTCGGTCCGATTTCCGAAAACCGAATTTCTATCAGATCTTGACGTTTTGAGGTTCTAAGAAGCTACTCTGACTAATTTCACGATTGTGTCCAAGTGTATGTAGATGTGTATGTACGTCCGTATGTAAGTATCTGTAACTATTGAACGGATGATCCGATTCTGATCGGTGAAGTGTCATTCGACGCGTCTTGTTAATATCTATAAGCTGTGAAGATCTAAGCTTGATCGATATAGTGCGTTCGGAGATATTTCAAACATAATATTTTTTCAAAAATGTTTTTTTTTTGATGACTTTTAATTTGCTCAATGAATTGATTCCAAAATCTAATCAGCTCTAGAACTTTCTAAACCACGTCGAATGACAACTCAACGATCAGAATCGGTTCATCCGTTCAAAAGTTACAGATATTTACATACGGACGTGCATAGATATCTACATACACTCGGACATAATCGTGACATTAGTCAGAATAGCTTCCTAGAACCTCAAAACGTCAAGATCTGATGAAAATTCGGTTTTTGGAAATCGCACCGAAACCAATTACTTCCCGCATTTTTGAAAATTTTCAATTTTATTACCAGGAAGTTAAAGAAAAATTATAACCCATCATTATCCCATTACGAGACTAGTTTCAAACTTCGTGTTTTGGGGACTAATATTTTCGAAAATTTTTTGAAACAAATCGAAGGATACAAACAATCTTAAAATCACTGTTTTAAGTTCAAAGTAATGAAAAAACCATCAAATTCATAATGAATACTTTCTTGCATGAATTTTCTAGAAAATTCAACAAAAAACACGAATTTAAAAAAAAAAAAAAGTGTGTGTGTCAGCTCCGACGCACGATTAAAGTTTACTCCCTTAGATCGACTGTCTAAATAGGCTCAAAAAAGGTTTACTGATCTAAGAAAAAGATTAATACTACACTAACGCAAAAAATTAAAGGAACAGAAAAATTTTGTAAATTTTTTAGTAGTTATTGGAAGGCTGTAACTTTGTGAAAAATAATCGTATCAAGATTTTGAAAAAAAATTTTATAGCTTAAAATTTCTAGTTTCGGTGCATTTTTATCCAAATTTTTTATAAAGTCTGGTTATTACGCTAACATGAGAAATACCGCGAGACAAAAAATTTCTAAATTTTTTCTTTTTTCCAAAGAGCCTACGGACCGTGGAAAAATTTTGTCAAGTAAACCAACGCATAGGTCATTTAGCAAATTTATTCAGCTTCCATTTGGTTTTTTTTTTCAACCTCGTAGGACAATTTGACGCAGGGATATCAGCCTTCAAACAAAAAATAATCTTTTTGGCTTTAATCATCGATATTTCAGGTACCAATCATTGCACAGTAAATTTGAGGCCGGCGTTGAAAACGTGAATGAATTCTCAACAAGAACCGTTCATCATTTCTTGGAAAAAACAATTTTTAAAATTTTTAACATCCTTTAGAAGTAAGTACAAAAAAATGACTTTTTTTTGGTTTTTTAGTAAAACAACCGCTACACTGTAAATATCGATGAAAAGACTAATGTTGCCGGAGACTTTCATAGCTTAATGTATCCCTAATAACCCCTTAAATTTTCAAATATCTATCCAACCCTTTTTTGGAAATGATCGATCAAAGTTTTGCTAAACAACTGAAGGAAAAAGTTTTGTTTCTTCAATTTTGTAATCATAATCAAAATGAAAAAATAATTTTTTTTTACTTCTCTTTCATTTTTGCATCATTAACTCAGTGAATGTAAGGGGAAGAGAAAAAAAAAACGAAAAATTTTCAAAAAAGTTAAAAAAAAATTTTTGACCCCAAAAAACAAGGTTCAATTTTTTTTGATTTTTGAAAATTTTTCGTTTTTTTTTCTTTTCTCCTCACATTCACTGAGTTACTAATGCAAAAATGAAAGAAAATTTAAAAAGAATTATTTTTTTTCATTTTGAATATGATTACACAATTAAAGGAACAAAACTTGTTCCTTCAGTTGTTTAGCAAAACTTTGAACGATCGCCCCCAAAAAACGGCTCCATAGATCAATTTAAAAATTTTAAGGGTTATTGAGGGTACATTAAGCCAAAAAAGTCCCTGGCAACAATATTTTTTTTATCAATATTTGCAGAGTAGTGGTTGATTTACTAAAAAACCAAAAAAAGTCATTTTTTTTGTACTTACTTTTAAAGGATGTTAAAAATAAATTCTCATTTTAGCGTAATAACCAGACTTTTTAGAAAATTTTGATGAAAATCCATCAAAACTAGAGATTTCAAGCTATAAATTTTTTTTTTAAATCTCGATACGATTATTTCTCACATAGTTACAGCCTTCCAAAAATTACTAAAAAATTTATAAAATTTTACTGTTTCTTCAATCTTTCGCGTTAGTGTACTATATATTAGGGTGTGTCAAAAAAAAATGATTTTATTTTTTTTTAGGTCTCATAGTCTCAAAAGTTTCTTTAGGACCTAAAAAATCAGTTCAATATCTCGAAAATTGAGCTGGCCGTTTACAAATTCATTTTCCCATTTAAAATACATGTAAAAAATTTTTTTTTTAGTTTTTCAAGGAAAAATCAAAGAAAAAAATTTTTTTTCTAATTTTGAATTTCATACCCTTATAGGAAATTAAATTCCCTACAAAAATGTCCGAAATAGTCATGCTCGTAACTACAATATAAAAAAAGTTACAAGCCCCTAAAGTTCGAAAAAAAATAATTTTTTTTTATGTATAATTATTGTTTTTACTTTTTTGTTATTAATTGGTGGTATTTTTTCCTTCTGATTTTAAATTGCAATCTTCTATATAATATCTATTTTTATACAAGAAACGTTTATTTATTTATTTATTTATAATAAATATAATTTATAATTTATAAAATAAATTATTGCTGTATGGAAAATTTTTTTTTCTTTAACTTTAAGAGCATGATAAAATAATAATATATTGCATAAAAATAGATATTATATAGACGTTTGCAATTTAAAATCAGAAGAAAAAAATATCACCAATGAATAACAAAAAAGTAAAAACAATAATTATACATAAAAAAAAAATTATTTTTTTTCGAACTTTGGGGGCTTGTAACTTTTTTTATATTGTAGTTACGAGCATGACTATTTCGGACATTTTTGTAGGGAATTTAATTTCCTATAAGGGTATGGAATTCAAAATTGGAAAAAAAATTTTTTTCTTTGATTTTTCCTCGAAAAACTAAAAAAAAATTTGTTTACATGTATTTTGGATGGGAAAATGAATTTGTAAACCGCCAGCTCAATTTTCGAGATATCGAACTAATTTTTTAGGAGGATTTTTTTTAGGTCTCGAAGAAACTTTTGAGACTATGAGACCTAGAAAAAAATAAAATCATTTTTTTTTAACACACCCTACTATATATATATTTATCATTTGCAGACGCCGTAAAGTATATTCATTACATATATATATATATATATATATATATATATATATATATATATATATATATATATATATATATATATATATATATATATATATATATATATAGGTGTATATGGATATATAGGGACGAATATATTGTATACACACAATACATTCGTACGCTGCCCCGTAGGATCCCCTATGCACTCAAAAGTGAAAGTTGTGCACCTAAAACGTAACGAAATCATTTGTTGAGTAGATTTTACATCTTTAAAAATTCATATCTCCCGATTGGCGAGATGAAAAAATTTGAAAAAACCTTTGTCTGGGGGTACAAAAAAGTGACCCAATTTCACCCAAAATAGAGATGCAAAATCCATTGGTAGGACGATTTGGCATAGGATGCCCCATAGATATATATATTTAGTGGTCAAGAGTAAAATTTAAATATAATAAATAAATTGTTCAAACCAACTAATAATGTTGAATAAATGTTTTATTTAACCAACGTAATTAACACAGTAAAAGAAAGTAAAGTATACAAAATATGAAAATGCTTGAACGTGTGTTCGCAGCTCAGCGGTGTATCTTGTCATTTTCTAGTGTCTCTACGAATGAGGTAGAGACGGAATATAGAAAAATCGATCTTCGGCGTAGATTGCCGAAAGCGATCGATCGTAATTATTGTAGCAACGCTACAGAACTCCCTTTTTTTTTTTTTTTTTTTTTTTTAAATTTAATACACGATAATTAAAGTAATGGAATATTTACAAATGATATGAATAAATAAATAAGTAAATTAATGAGTATGATACAGTGATGAATTCTTACTTTGTAAAAAAAAACTTTCAAGTAAGAAAAAAAATTAAATCGTGTAAATTGTTAAATTTTAAACTGGACTCGCCGTTTTAGGGTCTCGGTTGCTGTGTTATTCTGCGGAAAGGTTGTTATCATCGTCGCTGTGTCGGCTGAATTTGCCTCGTAGACTGGCTTCAATCTGTCCACAGAAATGGCGATTTGTCGTCCTCGAAAATCGACGATGAAGTATTTATCGTGTCGAGTTATTACACGATATGGACCTTCGTATGGCGCTGTGAAAGATGGTCCAACGTGGTCATTCCGTACCAGTACGTGGCTGCAAGTACTAAGGTTCCTGAAACAAAAAACAGAATGCTTGCCGTGACGCGACATTTCGGCCGGTGCCAATGAATTGAAATCACGTTTTAATGAGTTAATGATATTATGAGGCGTAGGTTTGTTAGTGGGAGATAGTAACTCACCGGGTAATCGGATAGGCTCACCGTATACTAATTCAGCTGGGGTCGTCTGGATGACGTCTTTCCAAGCAGCGCGTAAGCCGAGCAAAACGGCTGGCAATGCGTCATACCATGACTCTCGGTGACACAAAAGTGCTGCCTTTAGCTGACGATAGAGACGTTCGACAAGACCATTGGCTTGCGGATGATACGGCGTAGTATGTTGGTATTTTATTCCATACATTGTTAATGACGATTGGAATAAGGACGATTCGAATTGCGGACCTTGATCCGATGTTATACGTTTCGGTACTCCGTGACAAGAAATCCAGTGCAGCGATAGTGCATGTGCTACCTTCTCTGCAGTTCCATTAGCTAACGGGACAGCCTCTGGAAATCTCGTGAATCGGTCGATGATCGTTAGACACTGGTTAAAGCCTCTTGACGATTTTAAAGACACCAGATCGATGTGTATGTGCTCGAATCGCTCAGTTGGAGGTTAAGAACTGGCGATCGGCGATGATACGTGTCTCTGGATTTTATTCTTCTGGCACTTGATGCAAGATTTTGCCCATTCTCGGCAATCTTCACTAATCGACGGCCAGACGTATCGTTTAGATATCGTTTTTAATGATCCTTTGATTTCAGGGTGAGCGAGTATGTGTAGCGAGTCAAACATTTTTCTCCTCAGCGGTCCTGGAACGTATGGTCGCACCGTACCTGACGCAATGTCACAGTACAATGCTAAACCGTTGTCGAAATTGATTCGTCGGAGCTGCAACGCGGTTGTCTGTTGCAGCAGTTGCTGAAGCTCGAAATCTTGCGTCTGCGCATCGGCAAGTTCTTCCGATGTGATAGGAGTAGATACTGCTTCGACACGTGACAATGTGTCAGCGACAATATTGTCGTTACCCGACACATGTCGAATATCGGTTGTGAATTGACCGATGAAATTGAGTCGACGAAATGGCCAAGGCGATGCTCTTTCGGTGCGCTGTTTATAAGCGTGCTGAAGCGGCTTGTGATCAGTGTAGATCGTCACATGCCGGCCTTCGAATATGTGCCGAAAGTATTTAACAGCCTCGTAGATGGCATTCAACTCGCGGTCGTACGTCGACAATTTTTGAATCGACGGGGGCACTTTTCGTCTGAAAAATGCCAGTTGTTGCCAGTTGTTATCTACTTTTTGTTGTAAAACGGCTCTAATACCGATTTCGGATGCGTCGGTGAATATTGCCTAGTCAGCATCGATTTTAGGGAGTACCAACAGAGTAGCATCCGCGAGAGCGCGTTTAGCTGACTTAAAAGACTCTTGAAGTTCGGTTGTCCAGTTGACTGGATGAGAGCCTTTGACTTTGGGTCCTTCCAAGATTTTATTCAGCGGTGCTTGAATTTCTGCAGCGTTCTCGATGAACTTTCTGTAGAAATTCACTGTGCCAAGGAATCGACAAAGAGCTTTTACGGTGGTAGGAGGCTCGAAATTAACAATAGCCTTGACTTTTTCCGGTAACGGCTTAATTCCATCTTTAGTGATGACATGGCCGAGAAATTTTACTTCCGGTAGACCAAACTGGCATTTTGATACGTTAATTACTAGTCTGTATTCACGGAGACGCTCGAATAAAGATTTCAGGTGCTCCATGTGCTGTTTCTCGTCGTTGGATGCGATTAAGATATCGTCAACATACGGAAAGACAAAGTCAAGGTCACGAGTGGGCTCGTCGATGAATCTTTGAAATGTTTAAGCGGCGTTTTTAAGCCCAAACGTCATAAATCGGAACTCGAATAGTCCGAACGGTGTGATGATCGCCGTTTTTGGCACATCTTCCGGTGAGACAGGTATTCGCAAAAATGCTTTCGCAAAATCGACGACTGAAAATATGTTTTTACCGTGTAAAAATGCTGGAAAGTCGTCAAGATAATGCAGCGAGTATTTATCGATCAAGGTTCGCTCGTCGAGTAGTCGGTAATCACCACACGGCCTCCATACTTCGGACTTCTTCTGTGCCAAATGAAGTGGTGAAGCCCAGGCGCTGTTGGATGGTCTGCAAATACCTTCATCGATAATTTTGCGAAACTCGGCTTGAGCAATTTTCAGTTTATCGGGAGCCAGGCGTCTTGCTCTACACGAAACTGGCGGTCCAGGTGACGTTCAAATATGATGCACCGTTGAATGCTTTTTCGCTCGACGCTGAGTAGCGTCAGCTTGTATAATATCGGTAAATTCTCTCAATAATTTCAAATATGCAGAATTACCATCGACTGCTTTAATGTTTGTTTCTGCCGATGTTGTGTGAGAATCTCCGGGTGTCGATAAACCGGTGATGCCGTCACGAAGGCATTTTCGTTTTAAGTCGACTAGTAAGTCATAATGACTTAAGAAGTCTGCACCTAAAATCGGTTAAGTGACGTCAGCAATGATAAAATTCCATGAGAAATCACGGCGAAGTCCAAGGTTCAATGTAAGCGATTTCAAACCATAGGTTTGAATCATCGAGCCGTTTGCGACAGACAGTTGGTAACCTATGGGTGTACTGCTTGATTTCAGCCAGCCACGTGGAAAGACAGATAAATCGGAGCCGGAATCGACAAGATATTCCGTTCCTGTAGTTCGGTCTCGGATAAACAGGCGGCGAGAAATCGATTGAGAATCATTAGCCGCCTCTACTGATTCTCGTTTGAGTTTCCCTGCCATTTACAGCCGGGAGCGCACGATCGGGCATTTTTACCGTGCTTAAAATGATACAAGCAATAGTCAACTTTTTTCACTTTCCGAGGACGATGGTGTGCTCTGGATCGTGTGTGTTCGGAATTTTCTCCTGAGCAAGCATTTCGCTAACCTCGGCAGTCAATAGTGCAAGTTGTTTACACAAAGCAGCGATTTCCTCTGCGGCGGATACGTACATTTTGAAATATAGAAAATAAAAATAATACTTCCAATAATAATAATATCACCTGCACTTATAATTATTTTATTTTCTTGCCACTCTCCGTTTCAGAGTCTGACATCACCCGTCAACAATGTCTTTTATTCGGTACTGTGCTTCCGAAAGATTATCGATGACGCACGGCTCAGGAATGTGCAGCCGGTGTATCGGCCTAATCCTCAGTGGTATTTCCGGTGACAGAAGAAAAATTATACGCGACACTGCACGAAAATTAATTACAATTTTCTATTACAGCTCGTGAAAACTTTTATCACAACTCGATTTGCACTACTGGTCCCTCGAGTTAACACTAATACGGCATAACGTCTATAAGATGCCCAGCAATGCACCAGCGGTGATAAAAGATAAAAACTGCACAATGATGAAAAAAAATCACTGCACTAATTAATTCAAAAACAAATTCACACAAAAATAACTGTGAATAAAAATCGCGGTTTCGGGTTAATCGGCAACGCGACAAAATGTTCGCGTTTCCATCGAAAATCTTGTTCTATATGTTGAAATAAAAATTTTGTCCAATTTTGAGCTCTTAATATTATTATTAACCACTGGAACAACGTCGTCGATGTTTTTCCATGCTAAAAGCACGTAAATTTAGTTTTTCTCCTTTTCAATGAATAAAACTCAGCCCTACACTTATGTATCTTATCGGTCCAAAGTTTTTCTTAAAGAGAATTGTATGCTCTGTAAAAAAACCAATATTTGCTTAGCTCTGAGTTCAACTCTAGCTCTCCTGTGAGCCTTTAATCTCAAATTCTGTATCAAATTGATGGATTTTTGCTGTTAACTCACGAACGGTCGAGTTTAGAGGAAAAAAGTATATGACCTTTTTAGGTAGATTTTAAAAAAAATCTAGGTATTGTATTTGTCCTCATGGTTGATTTTTCAAGGAATTTTGTCATAACCTATCATAATTAGTTGAATGGAGTTCGAAAATACCATTCGTTGAAAAATTTATATATGTATGTATATATATATATATATATATATATATATATATATATGTAATATAACCATGTTTTGAGGACACGATTGCGGCTACAATTCTTATTAGATCTTGATGAAATTTTCCACACTTATTCTATGGGCGATTATCACGGTTAAGTTCGAAGATGGGCTAAATCGGTCAATTAGTTTAGAAGTTATGGCTGTTTGAAATTTCCATGATTTTTCGAAAAAATTAGTTTTTATCCACTTTCATGTTCATATAATTTTAAAACTAATACTCATAGACAATTTCCGTAAAAAATATCTGAAAGCTTGTTTAGTAAGCTTTAATTTATGATCTTAAACTTTATGTTTTGACCATTTCTTCCAATAATTTGATAGCTTTGAAAATTTTAATGAGATCAAAAAATGATGAAAATATGGTTTTCTTTCCATATAGCTTTTGCATGTCCGATTATAATCCAATTTCACCAATTGCATTTTATTGAGCACAAAATAACCTGTAAATTTCACTGCTATTTTATATTTTAAAAGTATTTCTTTTATTATTTATGATGTATCAAATGTACCTATAATCCTTATGATTATCACTGGTCTTGTCATTACGATTGTGCCCACAGTTCTTACTGGATCTTAAGAACGGTTTTCAGATAATTTTGTCCCAGCTTTTCTCTGAAATAAAAGCTCTAAACGCAAAATAAAGACACAGACCCGATGCTTTACTCTATGATCTAGCGAAGTGCACTTCAATTTTTTGATAACTTCCATTTGTTTACGAGAAAAGCTTGGACAAAGTTCCCATTTAATGTACAAGTGCAACAGAGATAGTACCGTTTATCCAGATGAGTGCGAATAAAGAAACAAATGAAAACGCGTCTTAATGAAATTTTTTACACTTATTCTATAGGCGATTGTAACCGTTAAGTTCGAAGATGGTCTAAATCGGTCAAATAGTTTAGAAGTTATGGCTGTTTGAAATTTCCACGATTTTTCGAAAAAATTAATTTTTATCCACTTTCATGTTCATATAATTTTAAAACTAATACTCATAGACAATTTCCGTGAAAAATATCTGAAAGCTTGTTTAGTAAGCTTTAATTTATGACCTTAAACTCTATGTTTTGACCATTTCTTCCAATAATTTGATAGCTTTGAAAATTTTAATGGAATCAAAAAATGTTGAAAATATGGTTTTCATTCCTCATAGCTTATGATTGTCCCATTATAATCCAATTTCGCCAATTGCATTTTATTGCTCATAAAATAACCTGTAAATTTCACTGCTATTTTATATTTTAAAAGTAATTCTTTTATTATTTATGATGTATTACATGTACCTCGAATCCCTGTGATTATCACTGGTCTTGTCATTACGATAGCACTCACAGTTCTCATCGGATCTTATGGAAATTTTTTACACTTATTCTATAGGCTATTATCTTGATCAAATTCGAAGATGAGCTCAATCGGTTGATTAGTTTTGACTTAATGGCTGTTGAAATTTTCACGATTTTTCGAAAAAATAAATTTTTATTCACTGTTGAAGTTCATATAATATTAAAACTAAAATCAATAGACAATTTCAGTAAAAAGTATTTTAAAGCTTGTTTAGTAAGCTTTAATTTTTGTCGTTAAACTTCATGTGTTGACCATTTTTTCTAATTATTTGATAGCCTTGAAATTCTAATGGTATCAAAAAATGTTGAAAATACAATTTTGTCAGTTATATTTTATTGTGATCAAAATAACCTGTAACTTTCACAGCTATTTTATGTTGTAAAAGTATTTTTGCACGCCTCATAACGCGAAGCGTTTGAGGTTGTGCTCTACTCTCAACACATCAAGGCCAAGCAATTTTCTGGTCTTAAAATGACTCTTAACGTACATCTTTCATTCATAGGATAAATATGAGTACACGTATATCAAGAATAGACTTTAGAGAACTTATTTAATGTTTTTTCAAAAACATTTGTTTTGTTAGTTTAAAGAAAAAAAAAGTTTAAAAAAATTTTACTTGGACGTCCGGATGTCTGTATGTATACACTTTTTTGGGATGTAGTCATGATAACTGCCGAAAAAATTATCGTATCGAAAGCGGTTTTTTTTTATTTTGTTCAGAATTTTCTCAAGATGAACCCTTTCGATATTCACTATTGTAGTTTCTATAGTTTTTTTTATATTTAATTAAAAGTGATGACTGATAGTGTTTTTGTATACAAAATCCCGTATATATTTTTTCCGCTGGTGCTAACCTCTGACGGATATATTTGCAAACATATATATAGATATATTTTGCGGTGGGCTTTTTACCGGTGCTGCATCCAAGCGGCTAATTTTTGCACAACTCTTTTTTAATTTTCCTTCTATTTTTTCGACGTCAAATGTTGACATAAACAGTGGCGTAATCGTAGCGAAAATGTTTTTTTGTTTTAATCTTTAATTTAGAAATACAAGTTATTTTGACTTAAAAATTAAAAAGCGTTATGAGGCGTGCACTTTTGGATTTTCCAAACTTTTTTGTTATTTATTATGTTTCAATCGTACCTGTACATACTATAATTATAACTGGTCTTGCCATCGTAATAGTGATTATCATTATGATCTCATACTAATTAAATTATTGATAAAACAAAGTATCATTTTATGATAGCTAGTTTGCTACATTACTTATAAAATGTTTTGTCAAATCAACTATCTGAAGTTCTCTATCAAAAGTAGTCGTTGTCTTTTTTTACCCTGACTCTTAGAAAAACGAGTCTAATTTCATATCATGACTATACACTAAAATGTATTACAAGATATGTATATATGAAACTTTATATATAGATTAATCGGAAAATCTACCTTCCATTTCGGCTGCCGAATGGGCTTTTTTGTAGGGAATTTAGTTTTCTATAGAAAAAGTTCAAAGACTTATATCTGTACAACTATTATTTTAGAAAATACATGAACTTGAATTTATTTAAATTTTAAATTTTAGCGAAATTTCGAGATTAATTGTTTTATAATTAAATAATATTTATATTTTTAGTAGTTTTTCGTCTAATTTTATTTATTACTTAGGAACGAAAAAAAAAATTTTTAAGACATTCAAAATTAAGTATTTACAGTCTATTTTTGGAATGAATTTGAAATAAAATGGGTTTGTAACGGGGTGGGAGAATTCCACACAACGTTTAAATTTAATTTTCACTCGCGCCAAAAGAACCGCCCTCCTTCTTCAACAACTGTTAGTATGGAAGAAAATACAGTCACTGATTTGCCGGGGTCGCTACTGTCGAGTTTTCGACTTCTGGTTTTTTAGGGGTTGGCTAACCTGAGTGGAGAGGTACGAGGCCCAGAGACAACGAGCTGTCGGTCTCTTCGCTCGCAGCAACCGCCGAGGACGGACATGCCTACCACTACTACCACTACCATCTTGGTTTTCTACTACCATCTACTACTACTACACGTGCTATTAGTCGTACTTAAAAAGGGGCTAAGAGCATGTAAGCCCACCTCAGATGAAAGCTCATTCTTATTTAAGTTTATTTAAATTATATTTATAATTACTGTGGATTGGACCTGGTTTATTTGGACAGAATTGGAATGGATTGGTGGACTTGGAAGGAACTGGTTGGAGGTATTTGGTCATGGAGGTAAAGGTTTGGTGGAAAGAAGGACTGGTTTGGATTGGGAATGGTTGGAGTAAGTGAGTCGTTGTATTATTGTCGGGTTAGTTATTTTGTTGTCAAATAATATTTTATGATTTGAAGAGTCGTTAATTAATTAATTAAGTCAGTCGAGTCATTCAGTTCAGTAAATTCAGTCGAGTCAGTTTCATCAGTCATTTTGGTTATTGTTCATCTTTTCATTATTATTTTGTAAAGCGACTTCGTTAAATAAATGCTATAGTTCTTTTTATAGTTCAATTAAATACATTAGTTCATAAATTTAATAACAACCTTCCTGATAAGTTTAGTATAAGATCTCCCTCTCTAATTTTAATACTGCGTGGTCCAGTACGGGGTTACCCTCGTCCTGACATTACTGAGCCTAGCTGGACAGGTACATAAAACACCTTAAGTTTTACATATGTGTAGGCCCTTGTTTTATCATGACCACATTTAGTTGATGAAATAAGTGGACCTGTTACAGGTTTTTGAACTCATTTGGATAAATATATTTTAGGGTATTTTTTATATTTTATATATTTGTGTATTAATCCTTATCTTTCATAAATTTCTGATTATATATTAATTATTAAATCAAAATAATCATCAATTAAAACGAAAATGATAGCTTACTTACATACATTTTTGGCTGTCTAATGATTTGACATTATAAAATATGATTTTTATGTCAGTCTTTTAATGATTGAGCAGCGCTTATTCTACAGCTGTAGCGATGGTTTGAAAAACTAATAAGCGCTGCTCAATCATAGGTAGACTGTAAATGTCTAATTTTGAATCTCTTAAAAATTTTTTTTTCTTTGCTAAGTAATAAATAAAATTAGACGGAAAACTACTAAGAATATGAATCTTATTTAATTATAAAACAAATAATCTCGAAATTTTGCTAAAATTAAAAATTTAAAAAACTTCAAGTTCATGTATTTTCTAAAATAATAGTTTTACAGATATAAGTTATTCGACCTTTTTTATAGAAAACCAAATTCCCTACACAATAGGTCATATACTTTTTTTCTCTAAACTCGACCGTTCATGAGTTAACAGCAAAAATTCATCAATTTGATATAAAATTTTGACATTAAAGACTCACAGGAGAGCTACAGTTGAACTCAGAGCTAAGCAGATACTAGCTTTTTTATAAAGCATACAATTCTCTTCAAGAAAAACTTTGGACCGATACAATGCATAGATGTAGGACTGAGTTTTATTCATTGAAAAGGAGAAAAACTAAATTTACGTGCTTTGAGCATGGAAAAACTTCGACGACTTTGTTCCAGTGGTTAATAATAATATTAAGAGCTCAAAATTGAACAAAATTTTTATTTTAACATACAGAACAAGATTTTTGATGGGGAGTGAAGAAAAAAAAATTTTCGTTTCAAACGGAGCACCCTAATATATATACACTACTGGAAAAAATTGAAGGATCAAAAAAAAATTCCAAATTTTTGGGTGATTTTCAACAGGCCGTAACTTCGAGAGAACTGGTCGTACCAGGAAGAAATAAAAAGGAAATTGTAGCTCCAAGTATCTACTTTTTTAATGAGAACTTCAAAAATTATTAGCGTCAGTGGTTTTTGAGTAATCTTAGAAAAACCAGCGACAAAAAAATTTTCAAATTTTTTTTACTTTTTTTTTGGTCTACGGGCGTGGGAAAGTTTTTTTTCACTTAACCACTATAAGGATCAGATACCTTCATTATTCAGCTTTAATTTCATTTTTTATAGAGCTTGATACGTCTACTCGTCGCCGATATATCGGTCTTCAAATCGAAAAGGATCCTTTTGTCTTTGATTATCGATATCTCAGCAATCGATGATCGCACAGAAAGTTCATGGTGGGTGTCAAAAACTATAATAAATCCCCTTGGATGATTAGCCATTGTTTTTTCGAAAAAACAATTTTTTCCTTCCGTCACATGAATTCCAAAATGCAACAAAAAAAGGGCTTTTGGTGGTTTTTTGGGAAATCAAGTGCTGGATCAAAAATATTGTGGAAATCAATAATGTTGAGTGTGTATTTTACAGTTCATATGCCCATGAAAAACCCTACAAAGAGCCAGATTAATCCAACCAGCCGGTTTTTTATTTCAATCGATCGAATTTTTGAATAAATTTAAGGATCACGCTTTTTGCTCTGAAAAGCTCATAATCTTTAACAAAATGAAAAAAAAAATTTTCCGAGTTTTGTCCACATTTTCATTCCAAACAGTGCTCAAATTTGAAAAAAATAAAAAAATTTGAAAAAAAAAAACAAATATTTTATAAAAAAAAAATTTTTTTTGAAAACTTTTTTTTTGAACAACTTTAAGACATTAAAGTGACCACGGAAGGCAGCAAAGGAAACGTGTTAAAAATGGGTGGGCGTTGGACACTTCCATGCATATACTTTCGCGCAATATAGCATTTAAATACACAGTCACTATGTCCATTTGGTGAATTTTCAAATCCCACCAAAAACAGATTCTCTGTTATAAGGTCGCGCCAAGTACACGTTCAACATTTATCCCTTACTGCATTAAACATAATTTTTTTTACAAAAAATACTGAAATCAAAAAAAAATACCAAGTAATTGGGATATCGTAGAAATAAAAAAATTTATTATTTTGAAAATATACAAATAAAAAAAAATTTCTTTGAATGTACTTGGTGTGCGCTAACGCAAAAAATAGATATTCTTTAGTGACGTCATACCTTTTAATTATTTTATATTTAGATCTTATTTTGAATTGAATTTGGTTAAATAAACTTTAATAGTACATAACAACTTCATTTAAAGAACTTCTTTTTATCTGTATATTTTCAAAATAATGTATAATATAACTACGTTATACCTTCGAAATGTTTCATATTTAGATAATATTTTGAATTGATTGTCCTCGATAGCGCACACCAAGTACATTCAAATAAATTTTATTTATTTGTATATTTTCAAAATAATAAATTTTTTTATTTTTACGATATCCCAATTACTTGGTACTTTTTTTTGATTTCAGTATTTTTTGTAAAAAAAATTATGTTTAATGCAGTAAGGGATAAATGTTCAACGTGTACTTGGCGCGACCTTATAACAGAGAATCTGTTTTTGGTGGGATTTGATATTATTTTTGTAGGATTAAAAATCGTTTTACGGTTAATTTTTCCTAAATTTGAAGGTAACTTTTTACTAGAAAAAGAGTCGGTAATGTTCATTCTTACCATTACAGAAGAGAAGCAAATCGATGCATAAAATTGTCTACAATTTGCCACAGAGAAAAAGAGTTTCGTCATTATAACAAAAGACGGGATAAAGAAAAATTTTGTTATAGTAACAGACACGCTTAGCTTACGGTAACAAATCAATTTGTTGTGACAACAAATGGAATTGTGTCGTAGTTGAGAAGTCGATTTCTTAGGGCACTACAAGATTTTTTACAGCAACAAATAACATTATGCTGTCATAGCAAATAACATTTGTTGTAGAAGCAAACTTATTCTTGTAATCATAACGAAGTAGATTCGTTATCATAGCAAACTAAATTTGTAAAAAAAAAAATCTGTTAATGCAATGAGATCATACATCATATAGATATAAAAATTCAAAGTTTAATTAACCAAAAATTCAGGTGTTTCGAAGAAACATAGTCCCGGGTACGAACGAATAAATCATTTAAGGCTCCGAGAACTTAAACATTTGAGTCCTGAACGTTCTGGTTATGTGTCACTAATTCATCCGAGGATTGATGTCGGTAGCTTATAGATGTTAGGCAGGAAGAAATGAAATATGTTTATGGATGGTAATCTTTGGATTTTTAGGGATTTCAGGTCTGCCGTAAGAGTCTGCAACGTCTCCAGGTGCTTCAGAGTAGGTTAGTCACGGGTACAAAGTACAATAAATTAGTTGGGGCCTTAGGAAGTAGGATACAAGCATTGTTTAAGTTTTAAACGTTCCATTTGTCGATCACCAATTGGTCCAAGTGTTTTGAAGCTCATTGCTGATAGGTATAGGAAGTAAAAAATTAAATAGAGGATTAACGATGGTATTTTATGCCTCTTTAGGAATTTCAGGTCTGCTGTGTGAGTCTGCATTATTATTTTCATTATCATTATTATTTATCTTTGTTATTATTATTATCATCCAATGCTATACTTTTAGCTGACACTCACACAAGAAATATCTTCATTTATATGTCTCATATGATAGGAAGTAAATTACAGGGCTCAAGTACGTTGTTACTATTTACATTTGAATGAGAGTAACCCATACTCCTTTGAAGTCAGGGACAACTGATGACAGGTTCCCCAGCACTGGGGAACCTAGTTTTGGCACACCTACATTGGCCCATGCTTGGCTTAAGATTGGGTACTCAGTCCTGGCCGTCACAATGATTACCCGGGCTTGGGCCAAGACTGGGTAACCTAGCCCTGCCAATTCAATGGCAAGCCAGGCTTGGGCCTTCCAATGGCAATCCAGACTTGAGTCAAGGTAGGATTATCCAAGTTTGGATATACCTGTGGTTTAATAAGTAGATCAAATAAATGCATCAGTTCAACATAACTAATGTAGGTACGTCCAGTAGCTACCCTTCGGACCCAGCAATCAAAAAAACGGCAGTTCGTGCCCAGAGCCTGGCAGAATTTTCACCGAGTTTTTGTCACATCATTTACCTCCCTTAGATAGTTGAAACTTTAATGATCATGATTTCTACGAGGTTAATAATAATAAAATTTTTATTTATTAAATTTATTCGTTTTCTCGATTTATGAGTCAATTCTAGCAATGAAGCCTGGGCCAGGTCTGGCAACAAAGCATGGGCCGGGTTTGGCAACCAAGCATGGGCCAGGTCTAGCAACCAGAACCGGCCCCGTGTTCTCAATCCCGGCTTCTACCAAGGCTGGTTTACAAGCTTGGCCCAAGATCTTACATATTTGGGCTAAGCCTGGGCCAAGCCTGCACGGAAAAAAATAATCGGTAGACGCTACCAATTATTTTTCGGTAGACGCTACCGATTATTTTTCGGTAGCTGTTACCGATTTTTTTGGTATCAGTGTGCGTACGTGCCCATGTGTGCGCATACGCGTGCTTGTGCGTATGAGTGTGTGCGAACGTATGTGTGTGCCCGAGTGTGTAGGCCGAGTGTGTCAGTGTGGTGGGTCGGTGTGGTGTAAATGCATCGGTTTGAAAATTTTGGTGTGAAAATTACACCGAATCCCGTGTGAAATTTAAGCAATGTGAACTTTTATTTTTTACATCGCCAAACAAGTACATGTATAAATGTAAGAGAAGGGGGCGCGGCAAAATGGGCCCCCTGAACTTTCTGATGCCTTAATGTATTTGGGAGCAAATGGGACCTTCTAAAATTCTGCACATGAAAAGTCTTGGGACGGGGAGGGGTAAAACAAGCCACCAGGGCAAAATGGGCCACCGCGGCGAATTGGACCTGCCAAAATTCATAACATGAAAAGTGTTGGGAAGGGGAGGGGTGAAATGGGTCACTGAGACAAAATGGGCCCCTTAGGAACAAAATTTTCGAATTCTCAGTTTTTTTTACTTCTTTTACGTTTTTTTACTCTCTTGCTTCGTTTTTGACCTCAATTTTTGCTGTTCATTAAAAATAAAAAATAAAAAAATGTGGTCAAAATAGGCCTCCCTTAAACATTTTTTATAATGTGAGTTTTCAAGCTTGTTTTTTTTTTTCTTCTGCTGAGATTTTAGTGGTAATTAGATGTGTTTATTGAAAGTGAAAAATCCTGAAAAGTTGGCTCAAACGGGCGCCAACAAAACTCAATGTATGTTTCTCGTTTGTTTTATGTTTTAAAACTTTTTGTTATGTATTGACTGTAAAAAAGAGTTAATAGTAAAGATTTTGATCTTAAAATAACTAAATTTAAAGTATTCTATTCAAATATTAGTCGATTAATTAAAAAAAAATTGAATTTTCGCGCCAAAACATAATTTTTCAAAAAATTCCTCCGTCAAAGAACGCCTTACCATAATTCTCTATTCAATTCTGTTGAAAAAATTATACGAGCCCATTGGCTAAATTATATTCGTAGGTTGTCAAAGTCCAGGCAGCCCATTTACCCTCCCCCCCCCCTCACTTTTCACGTTACGCGTTTTGGCAGGCCCGATTCGCCTCAGTGGCCCAATTTTCCCCTGTGACCCATTTTACCCCTCCCCCTTCCGACACTTTTCATGTTATGAATTTCGACGGGCCCAATTTGTCTCACTGGCCCATTTTACCCCTCCCCGTCCCAATACTTTTCACATTCTTTATGTTAAGAATTTTGGTAGGCCCAATTTGCCTCCAAATATATCAAGGCATCAGAAATTTCAGGGGACCCATTTTGCCCAGCCCCTTCCCTTACATTTATACATTTACTCGTTTGGCGGTGTGAAAAACTAAAATTCATATTGCTCAAATTTCACACGGGATTTGGTGTAATATTCACACCAAAATTTTTACTCCGATGCATCTACACCACACCGGGTCCATCAAATTTTTCACAGTGTGTGTTATTCTAACAAATCAGTTTTGCTACAGTTACAAACCATTACTTAGCGTAACAAATAGTTTGTTAGTATTACAAAGACAATGTAACTTTAGCAAAAGTTTCGTTGTTCGTGCTACAAACCTAAAAATTGTTACCATAAGTAATTTTAGCTTATGGTTACAAAATATTTTTGTCAGTGCTAAAAGTGCAGTTTGTTACTTTAACAAATCAATTTTTTTACTGTAACACAACAGTTTTGTTACAGTTACAAACCATTGCTAGACAGAACAAGCGATTTGCTACCATTACAAAATCATTGGGACTACAACGAATGTTTCGTTATCCGTATACTAAGGCAGATATTTGTTACCGTAAGCTATCTTATCTTGGAGTGACGAAATTTCTTTTTCCGTGTGATGGTTAAAAAATAATTTACAATTTTTCAAGTCCAATTAACAATAAATTGATAAGAAAATTTTCCTGAAAATTGACGACAACTTCTTTCTAGTCAACTTTTGAAGTAAATTTGCATTCTTATCTGGACAGTAAATTTCCGTCAAATTGTATAGCAAGTTGCATACAAATTGTCTTCAAAAATGGAAAAGTCTGAAGTTGCCGGACACCTGTCGAAAACTTCAAGGAAACTTTTGTAAAGTAAACTTTTGCTATAGCAAACTGTGCTATTAGGGTATTGATGGTAAAGAATTCGAAGAAAAATTTCCCTGATAGTCAACCCTGATTAAAAAGAAGTATTTAAAAGGATTAAAAAAATTTATATCCTCTTGAATGCTATTAAATCCTGAGAATATAATTCAGAAGGATTCAACATGATTCAAATTTTTAAATTCTGTTAAATACTATTTAATCCTAAAAATATGATTTAACAGGATTTGAAATGATTTAAACTGTTAAGTACTGTCAAATGCTTTTCAATCCTAAAAATATGATTAAATAGGATTTAAGATAATTGAAAATTTCGAATACTTCCAAATACTCCTAAATCCTAAAAATATGATTCGTAATAATATACACTAGTCCCAAAAATTAAGGGATAGAAAAAAAATTCGAAATTTTTGGATGATTTCAACATGCTGTAACTTGGTGAAAAATGATTGTAGAGTGAAAATTAAAAAAGCAAATCGTAGCCTCAAGTTTCTAGTTTTCAGATCTGGACCTCAAAATTTTTTATCATGCACGGTTCCGGAGTAATCTTGAGCGAACCGACGAAAAAAAAATTTTCAAAATTTTTGCTCGTCTTTTAACAAGTCTATGGGCTTCAATAAATATTTTTAGATAATCTGACCTTATGACGCTTTTAGGAAATTTTATGCCCTTCAATTGAGCGGCCTTAAAAAGTCTCTACGACGAGTTTCCGCCGATTTATCATTGATCAAAGCAAAAAAGTCCATTTTGGCTTTGATAATCAATAACTCCGGACGTATTGGTCGTACAGAGAACAAAAGTAGGGTTTTGAAAACTGGAAAACATTCTCTATAAAACAAAATTAGTCGCTTTTCATAAAAAAATTTTTTTTGAAGCGATAATGTTTATTAAAAATCAGGTCAAAATTCGCATATTTAAGGATATTCTCAAATCTTGCTATAACTTTGGATATAACGGATGAACAAATTTTTTTTTCTTTTTTTTTCAAAAATTGTTTTTTTAAAAAAATTTTTTTTTTTTTGGTGTATCCGCAATTATTTATCATTGTCAAAAAAAATTCCTCAATTTTTTTTTACCGTCGGTATGTGTGTAAGAAGCGTTAATTCGACCAAGGAACCTCCACGAGGTACGCTTTGGGTAACGCTAATGCCGACGGTAAAAAAAAAATTGAGGAAATTTTTTTGACAATGATAAATCATTGCGGATACACCAAAAAAAAAATTTATTATGAAAACAATTTTTGAAAAAAAAAAAAATTTGTTCATCCGTTATATGCAAAGTTATAGCAAGATTTCAGAATATCCTTAAATATGCGAATTTTGACCTGTTTTTTAATAAACATTATCACTTTAAAAAAAATTTTTTTATGAAAAGCGACTAATTTTGTTTTATAGAGAATGTTTTTCAGTTTTTAAAACCCTACTTTCATTCTCTGTACAACCAATACGTCCGGAGTTATTGATTATCAAAGCCAAAGTGGACTTTTTTGCTTTGATCAATGATAACTCAACTTGTCGTAAAGACTTGTTGAGGCCGCCAAATTGAAGGGCATAAGATTTCCTAAAAGCGTCATAAGGTCAGATTATCCAAAAATATTTATTGAAGCCCATAGACTTGTTAAAAGACGAGTAAAAATTTTTAAAATTTTTTTTTCGTCGGTTCGCTTAAGATTACTCCGGAACCGTGCATGATGAAAAATTTTGAGATCCAGATCTGAAAACTAGAAACTTGAGGCTACGGTTTGCTTTTTTAATTTTTACTCTACGATCATTTTTCACCAAGTTACAGCATGTTGAAAATCATCCAAAAATTTCGAATTTTTTTTCTATCCCTTAATTTTTGGGACTAGTGTATAATACGACTCAAAATTTTGAATACTATTCAGTAATTTTTCGTTCTAGAAATGAGATGCAAATAGATTTATGATAATTGAAAATTCAAAATCTTCTACCCGGGAAAAAAAGTTTATACATAATTATACAAAATTTTATATAAATGCTTAGATAAAATTGGATATGAGTTTTGGTTCCATCTAAGTTTGTATAGTTATATATGAAATTACAGTTAATTATAGTTGAGTTATCTATAATTTTATATAATTATATATAACTTTATAAAGTAATATATACAATAATTGTCATGAAAAAAAAAAAAAAAATAAAAATAACCTGCTGACTAATGGACTCGACCCCGGATCCTCCTGGTCCGAAGTACTAGCTGTTGTCCACAGTGCTGTATCACACGCTTGACAATAAGTGCTAATTGTATTTATTTGAATTCAAATGAGCTTAAGAAAATTATGGACATCAATAAATGATTAATTCTGTTATTAGCATTGTAGTAAATTATATTATTGTTCATAGAGTAGAGACCATTAGCAGTATACCCACTAATATCGGGACGATAATGACTACTTTTGGTAAATTAACAAAAATCAGAAGTTTGAATTTTTTAAGTTTAACTAAAATTTTTTTAATTTTATGTCTCAGTTTATTATAACTTAATTCATTGTTGAATCTTCAAAATTTTTTTGCTGTCATCCTGCTTTTGGTCTACTTAATGTATTTCTGGGAAATTTAAAAATAGTTTGTATACTTTCTAACATTTATTAATGCGGTGAACCAAAAAATTTTATAGGCTTTATAAGATTTCATTAATCATTATACAACCAGTTACTCCGAATAATCTTACATATAATTATATAAAATTATACATATAAATATATGATTATATATATTTTTATATAATTAAATTAAAAAGATTTGCTTTTTTTTTATTAATTTTTATTTCAGCCTATCAGGCCCAGAAATAGGACTTGGATAGCACCATACACATATTTCTTATTTCTATTTCTATAAACTATATTATATATATACATTATATAATGACTCTGTTATAACATATAAATATTAAAAAGATTTATGTAATTACATATTTTTATATACAATTAAACATAAAATTAAAAAAAAAATTAGATGTAATCATATATAATTATACAAAATAATATAAAAAGATACAAAATTTTATATAATTATATATTATTATATCTAATTATATATATTTTTTTCCCAGGCTCAAATACTTTTTTTATTTTATAAAATCGCGATTAAAAATACATATAAGTGATGAAAAATTTCTAACTTCCTGCTAAGAAAATTAAAAATTTTCGAAAACCGGGGGTTATTGCTTTTACCCCGTTTTTCGAAAATCAAGTTTTCATCAGATCTCGACGTTTTGAGGTCCTAGGAAGCTTCCCTGACTATTTCTACGATGGTGTCTGAAAAAAAAATACGTCGAACCCCGTCAACCGCGTGAAATTCGGTTCATTCCTTCAAAAGTTACGGCGGCTTAAAAATTCAAAAAATAGTTTTTTATTAAACTTCTATCTGACCTTTGAGCTCGAGGAACTCAAAATGATATGAAAATTATATTTTTGAGCTCGAAGAGCTCAAAAACGTAATAAGTGCAATTTTGAGAGCTTAAGTATGAAATTAGCGGGAAGTTGCAGGGATAGTCTTCAGGGTCAGTAGTTTTCCTAATTTTTATTGAATTGAATTCAAATTTGAATAAATCAAACGTTATAAGTCAGGTGGATAATGTAATAACTTGAGCGAAAAGTGTGATAGGTTGTATAATAAGGCTTGAAAAAGATTTCAAGCAGTTGTCAACCTTAAGACAACTGTATATGACGTTACTTAGACCCATACTGGAATACACGTTAAAAGACTGGAGGCTGTCCACAATCTTTTTATAAAGTGTATAGTCAAGTATTGGAAAGCAAAAAGTGTAGTAATAAATGCTGAAGATGTAAAAGCTAGTTTGAGGATCATGAAATTATCCGAAAATTATCCTGAAAAGATAATGTAATAAAATTATTATTTTAGGATTAAAAAGTATTCAACAGAAATAAAGAGTTTAAATACCGTTTAAATCCTTTTATATCCCAAAAAAGTAATAAAAAGAAAATATTATTTCAGGATTAAAAAGTATTCAATAGGATTAGAAATTTTAAATGCTAGTCGAATCCTTTTATATCCTAAAATAATATAATGATATAAAATTATTGTTTCAGGATTAAAAATCGGTCTGTCAGTTGACCCTGCGAGCCAGTCCCAAAACTTCCCGCCCCCTTCGAGCTCAAAAATGGTTTTTATGCCTTTGTTTTCGAAAAAAAATGTTTTTTACCATTTTTTCTCCAACAATATCTCTCGAACGAATTGACCGATTGAGACGGTTGAGGTGGCAATCGACGCGTTCTATTGAGTTCTAGAACAAATCTAATTTTGAAATTGATTTATCTAATGGTTTTTGGCAAATTCCAAAAATACTAAAAAAAATTTTTTTTTTTCAATTCTTTCGACCACGGGTTCTCTTAAACGAATAAACCGATTGTGATGGTTGAGGAAACATTCGACGCGGCTTCTGAAGCTTCAGAGCCCAGTTGATTGAGGAATCAATCTATCGAGCCCGTAAAAAGTTATCCGAAAAAAAAAATTTTATTTTTGTAATATCTCTGAACGAGCCCTACCGATCGAGCTCAAATTTTTTCAGCTTTTAGATATTGACAAACCGCGTCAAGTGACACTGACGATCAAAATCGGTTCATCCGTTTAAAAGTTATAGATATTTACATACGCACGTACGTACGTATATACATACACTCGGACATCATCTTGAAATTAGTCAAAATAGTTTCCTAAAACCTCGAAACGTCGAGGTCTCTTAGGACTTCGATTGTCGAAAATCGGACTGAAACTAATAACTTCCCGAATTTTCGAAGATTTGCAATTTTCTTAGCAGAAAGTTAAAAAGTATTCAATAGAATCAGAAATTTGAATGCTAGTCAAAACCTTTTATATTCTGAAATAATAACGGAATAAAATTATTATTTTAGTATTTGAAAGTATTCGACAGAATTAGAAATTTTATATGCTAGTCGAATCCTTTTATATCCTAAACTAATAACGAGATAAAATTATTATTCCAGTATTAAAAAGTATTCGACAGAATTAGAAATTTTATATGCTAGTCGAATCCTTTTATATCCTAAACTAATAACGAGATAAAATTATTATTTCAGTATTAAAAAGTATTCAACAGAATTAGATATTTTAAATGCTAGTCAAATCCTTTTATATCCTAACTTAATAACGAGATAAAATTATTATTTCAGTATTAAAAAGTATTCAATATATTGAACGAAAGGTTATCTTGGTTCAAAGAGAATTATCTTGAGTCAAGAGAATATTTAGGAAAATAGAAAATATCTTGATTGGAGAAAATTTTCTCTTAATTTTGATTATTTTGATTCAAAAAGTTATTTTTTCGACTTGAATGGGTTAAAGTTTTAAGTTAAAAATATATCATCTCAGTTCAAAAAGAAAAATTATTAAAGAAAGTAAATTATTTTTCGAATTAATATTTCGAATTTCTTCATTTATGTATAAAATATTTTACTCTACGAAATTTAACTTCTCCACGTAAGGAGTCAAATTTCTTAAACCAACTAGTGACTATTGCTTGAAACAAAAATAAAAAAAATTCAATTCAAGAAAATCAAGATCTTGGTTTTTGTCCATAGCAGCATTCGGGTAACAGCGGCACGCGGGTCTATGCTGCTTCTCTACTTCGGACACTACTTTGTGTATACACGGAGATGCCCGAAGATCGCAAAAAAATGAAACTAGTCTGTTCAGCGCTATCGCCGTATGTGTGCAATTATATATTACACAGCAATATTCTAATGGTATTAGTTTATTAATTGTACAATTAACAAATTTATATACATAAATTGTTTCGAATCGAAGTGTTCAGTAAAAATGTAAGTTATTGTAGTTATTAGTCATTATATCTGATGTTTTTCCCTGATTCAAGTTAATTTAAATAGTATCGTTTATATCTCAAAAAAGTAAGTTAATTATTATTTATGGTGTTTTTAATCATATCAGATAGTCAAGTTTGTTTTCATTTCTGATCCTAAATTCATATAAAATTGTTTCCTTTTTAGTGTGATATCATGCAGTTGATGGTGTCAATGAAGCCAGGATAAATAACATAACCTTTTATTTATTTTTGTAAACAAAAAAAATTTTGTATTGTAATATAAAATCAAAATATACTTTAATGATTAATTGTATATATTCTGAGACTTACATTTTTAATAAAGACAAGTAATTTAAAATTGACCTTATTTATTATTATTATATTTAAAATAAAAGAATTTTTTATTTGACATTAATGTATAATTTAATTTTAAAATGAATTTTTTTATTTTTTAAATCTAAAATTAATCGTTTTAAGATAAGTCTACATTTATTTTGAACTAAATGTTGTCAAATTTTCAGAGAAATTAATCTTTACTTGGAGTAAGTTAAATGTGACTCCGTTTAAGAACTCGATGTATCGATAATGAATCGATATCGACTACATTTAAGAGAACGATGTTTTTAGAATGAGTTGGTATCTTCTAAAACCAAGAGCAAAATTTTCTTGAGCCAATGAGGTTGTTTTCTTGTTAGGAGAAACTAGAAACATTTAAATCAAAAATTTATAGTTTTAAATCAAGATTGAATTTTTTGATTGGAGAGCTTTATGTATTTTAATTAAAAAAAAAAAAATTTTTTTACCAAGAGAAATTTTTTTCAAACAAGAAAATAGGATATTTTATTTTAAGAATTTATTTTTGGAAACGATTTTCTTCTTGACCCAAGAATTCCTTTTTTTCTGTGTAGGATTAGAAATTTTAAATGCTAGTCGAATCCTCTTATATCCTAAAATAATAATTAAATAAAATTATTATTTCAGGATTAAAAAGTATTCTACAAGATTAGAAATTTTAAATGCTGGTCGAATCCTTTGATATCCTAAAATAATAACGAGATAAAATTATTATTTCAGTATTAAAAAGTATTCAATAGGATTAGAAATTTTAAATGCTAGTCGAATCCTCTTATATCCTAAAATAATAACGAGATAAAATTATTATTTCAGTATTAAAAAGTATTTAATAGAATTAGAAATTTTAAATGCTAGTCGAATCCTTTTATATCCTAAAATAATAACGAGATAAAATTATTATTTCAGTATTAAAAAGTATTCAATAGGATTAGAAATTTTAAATGCTAGTCGAATCCTTTTATATCCTAAAATAATAACGAGATAAAATTATTATTTCAGTATTAAGAAGTATTCGATAGGATTAGAAATTTTAAATGCTAGTCGAATCCTTTTATATCCTAAAATAATAACGAGATAAAATTATTATTTCAGTATTAAAAAGTATTCAATAGGATTAGAAATTTTAAATGCTAGTCGAATCCTCTTATATCCTAAAATAATAACGAGATAAAATTATTATTTCAGTATTAAAAAGTATTCAATAGGATTAGAAATTTTAAATGCTAGTCGAATCCTTTTATATCCTACTACTGCTTTCGAACATTTTAGTATTAAAAAGTATTTGACATGATTAACCGCAAATTTCAAAAAAGGATTTACAGTATTTGGCAGGATTTGAAAGTATTAACATTTTAATCCTTTTTAATCCTGTCAAATACATTCTTTTAATCAGGGAAGCTGGCAGCAAATTGGCGACAATCTTCTGCCGCAACCTGTCGCCAAGTTGGCCGCAAAAGTTAATTGGCATTTCCATAAGTTGATGGCAACTTTCTGAGAAATTTGGTAGTCAAAGTTATCATTAGATTAGAGGACAGATAGTTGCTACAAGTTTTTCAAAAAATTGTCGTTGCGGCAATAAATTGGCTCCAAATTTATAGGAAACTTGTAGTCAACAGTTACAAAAGCTGAAATTCGTCGACAACTTGTCGTCAAGTTGGTCAGAACTCATATACACCAACTATCTGATCAGCAACCCTGGCTATCAGGGTTTAAACAAAATTCATTACAAGTTTATTGTAGGTTAGTATTTTTTTTTTTTTTTTCACCCAAGTGAATGATAAATAATCAATTGACAATCCAGAATTACGTATATTGCATGCTTGACATTTCTGATATTATAAATAGATCAAAATAAATAAGAAAAAGTTTGCCGAGCAGATGTTTCTTCTAATTTAACAGCAACTATACGTCAACTTCTGCTGTTCAGATCTGTGATTATAATTTGAGGGCAACATACTGTAGAAATTAACAGAAAGCTGCTCGCAAAAGTTGGTTGTTTAACTTTCGCTAGTAATTTGCCGTCTGATCCTGGTAGTAAATTTCAACTCATCCCAATAGTACCGCTTCCTTAGCAGAGGTTTACTTTACAAAATTTTTCATCAAATGTCTATAAACTTTAGACTTTTCTGTATTTGACGACAATTTGTATACAACTTGCTTTACGATTTGAGGTAAATTTACTACCCGAATTAGAATGCAAATTCACTCCAAAAGATGACTAATTGAGAGTTGTCAATTTTCAGGGAAATTTTTATATTAATTTATTGTTAATTAGACTTGACAAACTGGAAAGTATATTTTTAAGTCAAATTGTAAACATTTTTATTTATCGATTTGTTTACTTTTTGTAATGGTAGGAATGAATATTTCCAACTTTATTTTCTAGTAAAACAAGTAGCCTCTAAATTGAGGAAAAATCAACCGCAAATTTTTCTTTCCACTTTTGCTATTAAATTATCAATAAATTTTGGCTGCAAATTTCAGGTGATTTCAACTGTCAAATTACTGTTAACTTCACGCTGAATTGGTCAGTAGGGTAGCTAAATTTCCATGTTGAAAAAAAAAAATAGCTATCAGGGTTAGTTCAATCAAAGTAACCCATTATGTATATTATATTTTCAAGTTACTAATAATCCAACCTAATAATTGCTTGAAAATATATACAAAACAATTTTGAATATGCTATAGCATGTATACTACCATAATATAATACTCGATATCTCGTATAGTATATGAGAGCAGTGCTACCACTATGACAAATGTCGAAATGTAGACAATCATGTAAAAAAATTCGTAGGATCACAAAACGTGGGCGAGCATATATGAATACAGTATATTATTATTTATTAATAACTAATTGTTAGAAAAAGAACTAACTCTTCCACGAGTCCTTATTTTTTGTCTTGCTCGCTTGTTTCCATGTAGTAGGATTTTCTGTCACTGTTAGATATGCGAATACATCTTCGTCCATCGCATTATCCTCTATTTCTTCAGTCTCTTCTTCGCTTGCAGCTCCATGGTCCTTCCCACTCTGTTCGTCTGGTACTGTGACGTATAATTTCCTCTGTCTTCCTAACAATCTTGTCTCAATATACATCGGACGTCCCCAGCCTCTCTTGCTGGGTAAATTTACCCCTTCCCATGACTTTGTTGCTCCTCTCTTTCTTTGGGGTCTCTTTTCTTTCTTTCCTGGTTCGGGCTTCTTCGGCTCTTACCTCGGCATCTCGAGTTCCCCGCACTGCTCTTTACACTGCTAATCTATTAACTCAGTGTTTCTCGCGTTTTAAAATATTTCTTTATATTCGCCCTTAAAACCAATTTGGTCGACGAACTTTACGTCCCGTGTAGTTTTTACTGATCTACCTCGCGGAAAATAAATACGATATGCCTTCGAGGTAAGTGCATATCTTACGAACACTCTTGGTACTGACCTGAAATCTAGTTTCTCGCGCTTTTGCTTTTATCCAAGAAGAAAGCCTTCGTTCCAAACACTTGCATGTGTTTAACCGTGAGAGGTTTTTCCTACCACACACAATACGGTATTTCTCCGTTTAATGCACTGGTCAGGCATCTACTCCTAGTATAGTTTGCGTTGCTTAACGCCTCGGCCCACAGGTAAAGGGGTGCCCCTGCCTGCCGTACCATACATCGTACCATTTCTATCAGGGTTCGGTTTTTTCTCTCTGCAATGCCGTTCCCTTGGGTAGTGAGGTGCAGTCAGCCTTCTCCGAATTACATTTTTCCGTAGATACTCGTTGAATTCCCCATTGCAATACTTTTTTCCGTTGTCTGATTGGAACGTCTTTATTCTTTCCCCAGTCTAGTTTTCCATCTCATTCTTGTATTCCTTGAACTTCTTCAGAACTTCAGATTTATTTTTCATCAAGTATATTTGACACCATCTTGACTTGTCATCAATAAAGTGACAAAATATCTTGTCCCTGACTCGGGAAAAAAAATTTAGATCTATTCAAATCAAATTAGATCTGATGTTTCAGATCTGAACAGATCTGCATTTTGGCCCGATCTGTTTAGATCAAATTAGATCTGCTTGGATCTGAACAGATCAAGGTAAATAAAAAACACTCTTAGATCTGCTAAGATAAAATTTGATTTAATTCGCTAGATCTAAATAGATTTGTTTTTTTATCTCTATCCTAATAGAAATTGATACGTCTGATTAAAAATATATCACAATAATATAAAATATATAGGATTGAAGCTATTGAAATTAAAAGTGAACGTTTCATATTCCATATGAGATCAGCTTTATCTTCTCCTTTAAATGATACAATTGAAATTAAACTTGATAAAGATTCATAATGAAGATCACTCTTCATCAAACAATTCAAATTAACATATAACCCTTTTTTCTCTCTTCAACGTAGTATTTAATATTAATTATTTATGAATCTTCTTCCCCACGTCCAATAATTTCTTGTGCATTCTTATAATAAATAAATTTAATGGTGGACGTTAAATCTTAATTAACAACGTATAAAATAAAATTAATAAAAGGGAAAACTATTATGTAAATAATATTAGGGATTTGGTTAATTAAAATTTGTTATATATAATTTAATTAAGTCTCTTTGAACAAATTTATTATCACCAGTGTCTCTTAGAATAAGTTATATTTCAGCCGCGTGTCCGGTCAGAACAAGTCAACCTACTCCTGAGATCTTTTCCCGTTTTCTGAACCAGCAATAAAACAAATTATAATTAATATTTATATTTCATAATTTATTATTAATTAATTAATTTATTCGGGAAAATTTTTTAACATTGGTTCACGGCTACTGGACACGAAGTAGCCAGGGCCTACCGTTATACAAGATCACCAACATCTCTTCGACTATCTCCAGCTTGACTTCTCACAGTCTTATCACTGTCTCTATGAACTCGGCGATATGTTTCCTCACATCATCCCCCTCTGTCATCCTCGACAAAGTCAGCTTCTTCAGCATGTACGCTTTTCGCGCCGATCCCCCAGAATCATACGTCGTCTTGATCTTATTCCAGATTTCCTTCGACGTCCAAGTCATCATACGCTGCTGCCTTGTCTGTCCCCAGCGCAATCAAAAGACCTGCCATAGCTCTTCGGTCCTTTTTGACCCACGCTGCAATTCCTTCTGGTCCTGACGTTGGTTTGGTCTTTTCGCTAACGACATACTCCCACGTTTCATGACTCATGAGAATACCCTTCATCTGTGTTTTCCACGAGCGATAGTTTTCTCTGGTAAAGGGATCAATTTTTATTAAAAAAGTCATGTTACCGTTCACTTAACAACCACAAAAATTGACACTATCAACTTCTTACGCCAGTCACAGCACGCAACGGCTTTCCCGCCAAAAATGTTCGAGCACTTACGCCTAGTGTCTCATAATGACGAATTCCACGCCACTGTACGCTTTCGAAACTTCTCGATGCTTTTCGCGCGTTTTTCACGTGCTTCTAATTAACTTTTATATTTAATTAATTACTTCGATATTTACGATGGGGAGCCCACGTTATCTGGGTCCATATCCTGATTATAAGGACAGGCAGGTTATTAATTAATAATAAATATATATATATATTTGTGGTTATAATGTTAAGTACATTACACGTATATTACAATGTATATGATAAGGGCAGGCTGGTTATTAATTGATAATATATATATATATTAGGCTGATTAAAAAAATTGACTATTTTTTCTTTTTAGATATCCCCCGTGAAATATATTCAGAGAGACAAGAAAAAACGCCCGTAGAAATCAGAGCTCTTAATATTAATATTTAGAGGTCGCGCATCGCAAATTTCTATTTCCCGTTTAAATAACATGGGAAAATTTATTTTTTAAGCTTTGGAATTTTGTAGCTTACGGTGGGACCAATACTTTCGAATGTTAAAGACGTATTCTCATGGGAAATTTGACGCTCTATAAGAAAGGTCTCTTGTAATTTTTTGATATTTTTATTTCTTCAAAAGTTATTTGAAGTTAAAGTTAGATTGACGATAAATTTTTACAATTTATAAATTTTTAGACGCAACCATTAACTTTATCGGAAAATTTTATAGACCATTTTTTGTAGAGTATTTTATTTCCTACAACTTATCTCAATGAAAATTTTTGATATTTCTCACAAGTCGTCAGTTATTTGCAATCAACTGGAAATCTTCTTAAGAAATCCAAATTTTGTCGCTTAAAATTAATTATATTAAAATTTTCAGTTAATTGCAAATAACTTACGACTTTTGAGAAATATCGAAAATTTTCTTTAAGATAAGTTATAGGACATAAAATGCTCTACAAAAAAAGTCCTATAAAATTGTCTGATAAAGTTGATGCTTGCGTCAAAAAATTTAAAAATTATAAAAATTTATCGTCAATCTAACTTTAACTTCAAATAACTTTTGAAGAAATAAAAATATCAAAAAATTACAAGAGACCTTTCTTATAGAGCGTCAAATTTCCCATAAGAATACGTCTTTAACATTTGAAAGTATTGGTCCCACCGTGAGCTACAAAATTCCAAAGCTTAAAAAATAAATTTTCCCATGTTATTTGAACGGGAAATAGAAATTCGCCATTTTTTTGAATCAGCCTAATATATATATATATATATTGAGACAAATCGCTTTTTATGTTGGCGATTTTAACCCGCAGCCACCAGAATTCGCGGGTTGAACCCTGGCTTAGGCTGGCCTCTAACAAATTTTTATTTTATCGGACAGAGCAGTGGGCTGGGGTTCTTGCAAAGCAAAGACCCGCACTTATTCAAACTCGGCAACGTATGTGAAACTTACTAACTTACCTCACAGCTTGTTACTTATCAATAGAATTCTTATTGTTAATTGAATTTATCAATTCTTACTTAATTAATAATACTTTTATTAGACTATTTAAGAGTCTTACCAGTAAAATAGGATATAAATAGAATGAATATTGATAGATAGAGTGAAAAGAGTTTATCAGAATATTACCAGTTTTATTGCCAGATATAATAAAGTTCAGTTACTTACAATAATAAACGCTTCCGCAAACAACAATATTAGGAGTGTCCTGGAATACCCTGAATATACAATGACCCTTCACGTAGGATACCGCAATTATTACACTGACTTTATTATAAAAATTTTAACAATTCTTTAGTATTGCAAGTATATTGCCGGTAACGTACAGTAATATTAATTTTATTTCAACTCGACCTATAATACTCAATAAGAAATAATAAAATAATATCATGAGTAAAATTGCCAGAGTATTAATAAAAAATATCGTAAATTAATAAATACAGAATAATTATCGCAATTTAATAATAAGAGAAAAGTACGTCTAAACGCTAATTGATCCAGGATCGAAGTGATTGACCGATAATTGAGGGCCTGAGACTCGCCTCTAAACGCTGTCCCCACTTCACCCCTACGGACATGCGTCGACGTGAAAAATAAGTCATGTGACTATGACACTATGACTTACAAAATTCAGACGGCAATGAGACGGATAAAACGGGAACCGCAAGGCTGAGGACATCGAAGAAAATTCACATTGTCTCAATATATATATATATATATATATATATATATATATATATATATATATATATATATATATATATATATATATATATATATATATATATATATATTAGAGTGTCTCAAAAAAATCGAATATTTTTTTTTTTCAATGAACCTTGAGAAATCGTCAGAGTATCTCTAAAAGAAGATCCTCTGAGAATATGAGCTCTTAATTTTAATATTTAGAGGTGGCGTTTTGTAATTTTCTATTTCCCACTTAAATAACATAGGGAAATTTTTTTTTTAACTTTGGAATTTTGTAACGCGATGACGAGCTACTTTATGAGTAAAATCAAACAGTGCCCTTATGGGAAATTAAGTGCTCTACAAAAAAGGTTTGATTGACATTTTGCGTAAGTCAAGCCGTTTCAAAGATATCGAGCCTCAAACTTCAGACTGTTAAAATTACGCTTTGTTTTTTTCTTAAACACAAAAAACCAATTTATATGGATTAAATACCCATGATTATTAACTTGAGAATAAAAAGATGCATGTATTCAATAGAATGCATATCCGAAATTCTTCATAATTTGACAAATGCTAATTTTTATCGATTTTTAGCGAAAAATATTTACTTATATAAAAAATATTGCACAAGTTTTTAATAAACTATTTATTAGGGTGCTTCGTTTGAAACGATTATTTTTTTTCTTCGCTCCCATACTGAAATTTTGTTGGAAATACCCCCAAAAAAATTCCCTGAGAGTTTGAGCCCTTAATATTAATATTAAGTACTTTCCCAGAGCTGGTGAAGATTCCCCATTTGAAATACGAGTATAGTTGGGTTTTTATTTTTTAAACTTGTAACTCCGCGGCATTTTATGATATCATCTCGCCCAAAGTCGGGATATTCTCACAATTAAATGTACTACAAAATTGCCCGTTGTCGCGAAGTCGTAACTTATACGAGTGAGCTAGTACGGGCCGCTGAACCGAATTTTTTCATAGAATTCTTGTTTTTTTTCTTAACAACAAGACCTACAGAAAAAATGTGAACGACGATTTTATAGGAAATCAAATTTCCTACAAAAAAGGTCCTCAGCACCAAATCACTGAGATTGATATTTTCTGAGATATTAATTATTGAAGTTTACTTGGCATTGAATTCCCATGAAATGTCGAATTAAATCTTAGAAAATATTGATTTTTTATTTGACTAATCTCTCAGAAAATATCAATCTGAGTGATTTGATGCAAACGACCTTTTTTGTAGGAAATAAAATTTTCTATAAAATTCTTCTTTACATTTTTTCTGTAGGTCTTGTTGTTTATGAGATAATGAGAGAAAAAACAAGAATTCAATAAAAAAATTCGGTTTAGCGGTCCGGACTACCCCACTCGTATGAGTTACGACTTCGCAACAATGGGCAATTTTGTAGTACATTTAATTGTGAGAAAATCCCGACTTTGGGCGAGATGATATCATAAAATGCCGCAGAGTTATAGAAGTTTAAAAAATAAAAACCCAAGTTTGAGTGTATTTTAAATGGGAAATTTTCACCTGCTCTGGGAAAGTACTTGATATTAATATTAAGGGCTCAAACTCTCGGGGAATTTTCCGGGGGCATTTCCAACAAAATTTCGGGATGGAAACAAAAAAAAAAATAGTTGTTTCAAACGAAGCACCCTACTATTTATATTATGTATTAATAATCCATTTTGATTAATAATAATAGATTTATTGGCTTATAAATATTTTTCGCTAAAAATCAATAAACATTAGCATTTGTCAAATTATGAAGAATTCCAGATATGCATTTTATCAAATATATGCATCTTTTTATTCTCAAGTTAATAACAATGGGTATTTAATCCATATAAATTTATTTTTTTTTGTTTAAGAAAAAAACAAAGCGTAATTTTAACAGTCTGGAGTTTGAGGCTCGATATCTTTGAAACTGCTTGACTTACGCAAAATGTCAATCAGACCTTTTTTGTAGAGCACTTAATTTCCCATAAGGACACTGTTTGATTTTACCTATAAAGTAGCTCGTCATCACGTGACAAAATTCCAAAGTTTAAAAAAAATTTTCCGATGTTATTTAAATGGGAAATAGAAAATTACAAAACGCCACCTCTAAATATTGAAATTAAGAGCTCATATTTTCAGAGAATCTTCTTTTAAAGATACTCTTGTTATGTCCGGATTTAATTAATTAATAATAATAAATTATTGGAAATGGTCGCGTGGGCCTCAAGTGGGAGGCACCGGGCAAACAGGGTGATTTTCCTAGAGGATTAGCTCTAGGTTTTATTTTTATTGTGAGAACTCGAACGATAAACCCCGCAGGGGCCTCTCTGTGTACTCGATGCAGAATTTGGATTTTATACGTTAGAGAAATTGATAATTTCACCTACCTTTCGTTGTTCGCTGCTTACTTGCAAGTTGGTCTTTACGATCTCTGGACTGCAACTCTCGTGAACGGCTTCTGTTGGTCTCTGGTTGAAAGATGATTTGGTCCAGGAAAAAGGGATGTGGTTCTTAATATTAGAAATAATCTAATATGCCGGTTTCCCCAATGATAGATGTTTATTGAAATATTTCCCTATGGGCTCGCCGTACTCAGCTCACAAGATGTTAAATTGTTCTTATCACTAAGGTTCTTTCTTTAAACTTAAATCTCTTGGATTTACACTTAACTATTACTTAAACTTATGGTTTTACACTTTGGATTTATTGAGTCTTTAGCTCATTTGAGTTCGGTCTGAATCTCCGACTCCAGCAATTCACTCGGACGAGAATCGCTATTTACACACTTAACAATTATTATAAAAATCACTTCCCGTGAAGTGATTTTTGGAATAGGAAAATATAATTTCGAAAAGACAATTTTGAATTGAATTTTTAACGGTAACAAGCAACTTGCCACGCCTCCTCGAGTGCAATATCGAGACGATCTTCCCGTGGGATTTTATAGTATACTTGACTGTTTAGATTTTATGAATGAAAATGAACTAATCGGTTTAAGAGAAATAGAAAATAGAAAAAGGGGTTGCCTGAACGTAACACGGTTTAGAACTCACGCGGGCCAGCAAGGAAGATACATTAACTTCTCAAGCGTCATAGGCTGCCGCACCTTGGGGTTCGTTGTTTTTATCACCTCGGTTCGCGGTTCTGGAGGGAATAATTTAGAATATATAATTGGGTGAGTCTAAAATACAGTCAAGTGTAATTCCCTGATTGGAAGAAACGTTGACGACGTGCAACGAGGTGTTGGCCGAAGTTGCTATCCCTAAAATTGTTAACGCTGCACTTTACAGCGAGCGTGGCAAAGAGGCCCCTTTAATATATACGGCAAGCCGGATATAACACTCTGACGATTTCTCAAGGTTCATTGAAAAATAAAAAATATTCGATTTTTTTGAGACACTCTAATATATATATATTAGGGTGGGCCAAAAAAAAAAAACTAATTTTTTTTCCTTTAGTTACCGTGAAAATATTGTTAAAGATGATGAAAAAAAAATTTTGGAAAAGTTTGAGCTCTTAATATTAATAATAACAGGTCGCTCATCGACTTTTTTGATTTCCCGTTTAAATAACATGAAAAAAAATAATTTTTCAGTTTGGAATTTTTTAACCCGGCAATGGCTCACTGTACGAATAAGCCCTGCATGAATTTTCGTGAAGAATTTAACACTCTACAAAAAAATACTTTGATCATTTTTCGATAAGTACGTCTGTTCAAAAGTTATTCGAGCTCGAAGTCAAGTTAGAGTAAATTTCAAGATTTTTTTACTTTTTCGGCGAAGCTATTGGACTTATCGTAAAATGTTATAAATTGTTTTTTGTAGAAAATTTCATTTCCTATAAATTATCATAAATAAATTTTTTCGAAATTATGCATTGTTTTCTAGTCAATTCCATTTTAATGCCAAGTTCTTGAAATCGATCAGAACACTACTTTTTTAGGAGCTTGGTATTAAAATAGAAGTAACTAGGAAAAATGCAGAATTTTTAAAAAATTTATTCATGATAATTTATAGGAAATAAAATTGTCTACAAAAAAGAATTCATGACATTTTACGATAAGTCCAATAGCTTCGCCGAAAAAGTAAAAAGATCTCCAAATTTACTCTAATTTGACTTGGAGCTCGAATAACTTTTGAACAGACGTACTTATCGAAAAATGATAAGAGTATTTTTTTGTAGAGTATTAAATTCCCCACGAAAATGTATGCAGGGCTTATTCGTACAGTGAGCCATTGCCGGGTTAAAAAATTCCAAACTAAAAAATTTTTTTTTTCCATGTTATTTAAATGGGAAATCAAAAAAGTCGATGAGCGACCTCTTAATATTAATATTAAGAGCTTAAACTTTACCAGAATTTCGTTTTCATCATCTTTAACGATATTTTCACGGTAATTAAAGAAAAAAAATTAGTTGTTTTTTTTGGCCCACCCTAATATATATGTAGCGTTGCTACAATAATTACGATCGATCAATTTCGGCAATCTACGCCAAGGATCGATTTTTCCATATTCCGTCTACCTTATTCGTAGAAAAATTAGATATTACAGCATACACCGCTGAGCTGCGAACACGCGTTCAAGCATTTTCATTTTTGTATACTTTTCTTTTACTGTGTTAATCACGTTCAATAAATAAAACTCTTATTTATCATTATGAGTTGGTTTAAATAATTTATTTTAATATAGTTAAATTTTACTCTTAACCACTAAATTGGTGACCCCGACGTGATCTCTTTTTAAGGGAAGCATCGAACATGTGCGTTTCACAGTTTATAAAATCTCGTGAGTTCTCGTGTCGTTTTGCCGCGACTATTTTGTCGCGTTGCCAATTAACCGGCAAGACCGTGATTTTTATCCACAGTTACTTTTGTGTGAATTTGTTTTTGAATTAATTAGTGCAGTGATTTTTTCATCATTGTGCAGTTTTTTATCTTTTATCACCGCTGGTGCATTGCTGGGCATCTTATGGACGTTATGTCGCATCAGTGTTGATTCGAGGGACCTTTAGTGAGAATCGAATAGTGGTTAAAGTTTTCGCGAGCTGTGATAAAAAATTGTAATTAATTTTTCGTGCAGTCTCGCGTATAATTTTCTTTCCGTTACCGGAAATACCATAGAGAATTAGGCCGATCCACTGGCTGCACATTCCTAAGCCGTGCGTCATCGATAATCTTTCGGTAGCACCGTACCGAATTAAAGGCATTGTTGGCAGGTGATGTCAGACTCTGAAACGCAGAGTGACAAGAAAATAAAATAATTCTAAGTGCAGGTGATATTATTATTATTATTATTATAATTATTCGAAATGTTATTTTTATTTTCTATATTTCAAAATGTACGCATCCGCCGCAAAGGAAATTGCTGCTTTGCGTAAACAACTTGCACTATTGACTGCCGAGGTGAGCGAAATGCTTGCTTAGGAGAAAATAACGAACACACGATCCAGAGTACACCGACACCATCGTCCTCGGAAAGTTAAAAAATTCGACTATTGCTGGTATCACTTTAAGCATGGTAAAAATGCCCAATCATACACTCCCAGCTGCAAATGACAGGGAAACTTAAACGAGAATCAGTAGAGGCGGCTAATGATTCTTAATCGACTTCTCGCCGCCTGTTTATCCGAGACCGAACTACAGGAACGGAATATCTTATCGATTCTGGCTCCGATTTGTCCGTCTTTCCCCGTGGCTGGCTGAAATCAATCAGTACACCCATAGGTTATCGATTGTATGCCGCAAACGGCTCGATAATTCAAACCTATGGTTTAAAGTCGTTAAAACTAAACCTTGGACTTCGCCGTGATTTCTCATGGAATTTCATAATTGCTGACGTCACTAAACCAATCATAGGTGCAGACTTCTTAAGTCATTATGACTTATTAGTCTACCTAAAACGAAAATGCCTTCGTGATGGCATCACTGGTTTATTGACACCCGGTAATTCTCACACAGCATCGGCAGAAACGAATATCAAAGCAGTCGATGGTAATTCTGAGTATGTGGAATTGTTGAGAGAATTTGCCGATATTATACGAGCTGACGCTACTCAGCGTCGAACGAATAAGCATTCAACGGTGCATCATACTCGAACGTCACCTGGACCGCCAGTTTCGTGTAGAGCAAGACGCCTGGCTCCCGATAAACTGAAAATTGCTCAAGCCGAGTTTCGCAAAATTATCGATGGAGGTATTTGCAGACCATCCAACAGCGCCTGGGCTTCACCACTTCATTTGGCACAGAATAAGTTCGGAGAATGGGGCCATGTGGTGATTACCGACCACTTAACGATCGAACGCTGATTGACAAATATTCATTGCGTTATCTTGACGATTTTTACACAGTAAAAATATATTTTCAGTCGTCGATTTTGCAAAGGCATTTTTGCAAATACCCGTTGCACCGGAAGAGGTGCCGAAAACGGCGATCATCACACCGTTTGGATTTTTCGAGTTCCGATTTATGACGTTTGGGCTCAAAAACGCGGCTCAAACGTTTCAACGATTTATTGACGAGGTCACTCGTGACCTTGATTTCGATTTTCCATATGTTGACGATATTTTTATTGCATCTAACGACAAGAAGCAACACATGGAGCACCTAAAAATATTATTCGAGCGTCTCCGTGAATACGGACTGGTAATTAACGTTCCAAAATGCCAGTTTGGTCAACCGGAAGTAAAATTTCTCGGCCATGTTATCACCAAAGACGACATTAAGCCGTTACTGGAGAAAGTCGCGGCTATTGTTAATTTCGAGCCTCCTACCACCGTTAAACCTCTTCATCGATTTCTCGGCACAGTGAATTTCTACAGAAAGTTCATTGAAAACGCTGCAAAAATTCTAGCACCGCTTAACAAAATCCTGGAAGGACCAAAAGTGAAAGGCTCTCATACGGTCAACTGGGCATCTAAACTTCACGAGTCTTTTAAGTCAGCTAAAGGCGCTCTCGCCGATGCTAGGGTGTTGGTACACCCTAAATTCGATGCTGACCAGGCAATATTCACCGACGCATCCGAAATCGGTATTGGAGCCGTTTTACAACAAAAAGTGGATATCAATTGGCAACCAATGGCATCTTTCAGTCGAAAAGTGCCGCCGTCAATTCAAAAATTATCGACGTACGACCGCGAGTTGAACGCCATCTACGAGGCTGTTAAATACTTTCGTCACATATTCGAAGGCCGGCATATTACGATCTACACTGATCACAAGCCGCTTCAGCACGCTTACAAACAGCGCACCGAAAGAGCATCGCCTTGGCAATTTCGCCGACTCGATTTCATCGGTCAATTTACGACTGACATTAGATATGTGTCGAGTAACGACAATATTGTCACTGACACATTGTCACGTGTTGAAGCAGTGTCTACTGCCATTACATAGGAAGAACTCACCGATGCTCAGAAGCAAGATCTCGAGCTTCAACAACTGCTGCAACAGACAATCGCGTAGCAGCTCCGACGAATCAATTTCGACAACGGTTTAGCATTGTACTGTGACATTGCGTCAGGTACGGTGCGACCTTACATTTCAGAGCCGCTGAGAAAGAAGGTGTTTAATTCACTGCACTCGCTAGCTCATCCTGGAATCAAAGGATCATTAAAAACGATATCTATACGATACGTCTGGCCGTCGATTAATAAAGATTTCCGAGAATGGGCGAAATCTTGCATCGATTGCCAGAAAAAAAAAATCCAGAGACACGTGTCATCGCCGATCGCTAGTTTTGAACCTCCAACCGAGTGATTCAAGCATATTCACATCGACCTAGTGTCTTGAAAATCGTCAAGAGGCTTTAATCAATGCCTAACGATCATCGACCGATTCACGAGGTTTCTTGAGGCTGTCCCGTTATCCAATGGAACTGCAGAGACGGTAGCACATGCACTATCGCTGCATTGGATTTCACGCCACGGAGTACTGAAACGCTTAACTTCGGACCAAGGTCTGCAATTCGAATCGTCGTTATCCCAGTCGTTATTGAAAATGTATGGAATAAAATAGCTGCATACCACGCCGTATCATCCGCAAGCCAATGGTCTCGTCGAACGTCTGCATCGTCAGCTTAAGTCAGCACTATTGTGTCATAAAGAGTCATAGTATGACGTATTACCAGCCGTTTTGCTCGGCTTACGGACTGCTTGGAAAGACCACATCTAGACGACTCCGGCTGAATTAGTACACAGTGAGCCTATCCGATTACCCGGTGAGTTACTATCTCCCACTAATAAAACTACGCCTCATAGCATCGTCAATACTCTAAAACGTCATTTCAACTCATTGGCACCGGCTGAAATGTCACGTCATGGCAAGCATTCTGTTTTCTGTTTCAGGAACCTTAGTACTTGCAGTCATGTACTGGTACGGAATGACCAGGTTGGACCATCTTTCACAGCGTCATACGAATGTCCATATCGTGTAATAACTCGACACGATAAATACTTAATCGTCGATTTTCGTGGACGACAAATCGCTATTTCAATGGACAGCTTGAAGCCGATTTACGAGGCGAATCCAATCGACACAACGACGACGGTAGCAAACTCCTCGCCAAATAACACAGCAACTGAGACCCAAAAACGCCGAGTCCAGTTTAATATTTAAAAATTTACACGATTTATTTTTTTTTACTTAAAAGTTTTTTTTTGCAAAGTAAGAATTTACCACTGTATTATACTCATTCATTTACTTATTTATTCAATCATATCATTTGTAAATATTCCATTACTTTAATTTTCATGTATTAAATTTAAAAATAAAAAAAAAAAAAAAAAACAAAGGGAGTTCTGTAGCGTTGCTGCAATAATTACGATCGATCAATTTCGGCAATCTACGCCAAAGATCGATTTTCCCATATTCCGTCTCTATCTCATTCGTAGAGAAATTAGATATTACAAGATACACCGCTGAGCTGCGAGCACGCGTTCAAGCATTTTCATTCTTGTATACTTTTCATTTACTGTGTTAATTACGTTGGATAAATAAAACATTCATGTATTATTATGAGTTGGTTTAAATATTTATTTTAATATAGTTAAATTTTACCCTTAACCGCTGAATATATATATATATATATATATATATATATATATATATATATTCGTGGTTATAATGCTAAGTATATTACACGTATATTACAATGTATATGTAAGTGGATGATACACGTCCGTCTAGAATAGTTCTGTTCAGAACTAACCACTATAGATATATTGACAATGTTCATTAGTATAGCTAATACATTCTGGTACATTCTAAATATACTAGCACTATGAACCCTGCCCTTTAACAAATTTTAAAAATGGAAAAAAACATTTCTCACTCTGAATTCACAATAAGACTTATCAAAAATTTATGAAAGTTTTTATAGCTGCCCGTACAGTTACTTCGCGACTATTAGTTGTTGAAATATCAAAAATTAAAGACGAAAAAATCATTTTTTATTCAAAGGCCAATATTTCATCAACAAATTGTCGTACATATCCAACAAAGAAGCAAATTATAGCTGAATAAAGTTGCTAATTTAGCCATGCATTGGTTTTCGTGACAAAAAATTTCCGAGCCCGAAGATCCGAGAAAAAAAAAACCAAAAAATTTTTTTAATTTTTGTCTCGAGCTATTTTCATTTATTACGCAATAACGGTAGCTTAAAAAAACATTGCTAAATGATCTTTAAACTAGAGATTTCAAGCTTCAAATTGCTTTCTTTTTAATTTTCTAAGACGACCATTTGTCATGAGCACACATCTTTCCGGAATTCAGTAGGAAATTTATAAATTTTCTTTTGTATCTTTCATTTTTAGGATAAATGTAGTACTACGAAGGTCATTATGCCCCATCTGCTATAACTATCTTATGGATACTTTTAATAAGAAGCAGTGTATTCTCTTACAGTTAGGACGAACGGATACGTATAAAGTAACCGCCTTAGCTCATTTTTTCATGGGATCTATTAATCATTAGTTTACGTCATTGGATGATTGGATAGTGTATCCTTAGCGTTGATAATCTAACAGATTTATCACAGATCCTTTTATCTCGTGCTAAGATTTAAAGACACTGTTCCGAAGTTAAGGCTTCTTCGAAACTCATAATAATTGAAACTTTCTTCGATTGAGTTCAAACAACAAATTTAGCTGAGTGCAAAGTTGTAGAAATCTAACTAATCATCCAAGTCATTATGTAGAGAATGATAGTAGTAAAAATATATTTTTTTATTAACTTTTTATTTATTTATTTTCTTATTTATAACTTTTAAAAACTTTTATCAAATACGATCGTGTGTGATATTACTTAGTGTCTGATCGACCGATAAACGAACAAAATCGACTATCTTGATATATGTATTAAATCATGATTACCTCATAACTTTGGAACCATTTCGAAAAACAGCCATAGAAACCATCGTTCCAGCTTCGTTCCCTGTAAGAGACAGTTCTCGAAATTCAGCTTGTTCTACACGAATCTCGTAATCGCCATGGAGTCTGCGGCCCCGAAAATATTTACTCCAGTCAGTATTTTGATCATCAATCACTAAAAGCGTAAAACAGCGATCTTTATTATGAGTAGAACCTCGGCTTGATCCACTCACTGCTGCACCAAGTATTGATGCACCCTGAAATCAATTGTATTATTGTTATAATTATAATTATAATTATAAATATTATTATTATTATTATTATTATTATTATTATTATTATTATTATTATTATTATTATTATTATTATTATTATTATTATTATTATTATTATTATTATTATTATTATTATTATTATTATTATTATTATTATTATTATTATTATTATTATTATTATTATTATTATTATTATTATTATTATTATTATTATTATTATTATTATTATTATTATTATTATTATTATTATTATTATTATTATTATTATTATTATTATTATTATTATTATTATTATTATTATTATTATTATTATTATTATTATTATTATTATTATTATTATTATTATTATTATTATTATTATTATTATTATTATTATTATTATTATTATTATTATTATTATTATTATTATTATTATTATTATTATTATTATTATTATTATTATTATTATTATTATTATTATTATTATTATTATTATTATTATTATTATTATTATTATTATTATTATTATTATTATTATTATTATTATTATTATTATTATTATTATTATTATTATTATTATTATTATTATTATTATTATTATTATTATTATTATTATTATTATTATTATTATTATTATTATTATTATTATTATTATTATTATTATTATTATTATTATTATTATTATTATTATTATTATTATTATTATTATTATTATTATTATTATTATTATTATTATTATTATTATTATTATTATTATTATTATTATTATTATTATTATTATTATTATTATTATTATTATTATTATTATTATTATTATTATTATTATTATTATTATTATTATTATTATTATTATTATTATTATTATTATTATTATTATTATTATTATTATTATTATTATTATTATTATTATTATTATTATTATTATTATTATTATTATTATTATTATTATTATTATTATTATTATTATTATTATTATTATTATTATTATTATTATTATTATTATTATTATTATTATTATTATTATTATTATTATTATTATTATTATTATTATTATTATTATTATTATTATTATTATTATTATTATTATTATTATTATTATTATTATTATTATTATTATTATTATTATTATTATTATTATTATTATTATTATTATTATTATTATTATTATTATTATTATTATTATTATTATTATTATTATTATTATTATTATTATTATTATTATTATTATTATTATTATTATTATTATTATTATTATTATTATTATTATTATTATTATTATTATTATTATTATTATTATTATTATTATTATTATTATTATTATTATTATTATTATTATTATTATTATTATTATTATTATTATTATTATTATTATTATTATTATTATTATTATTATTATTATTATTATTATTATTATTATTATTATTATTATTATTATTATTATTATTATTATTATTATTATTATTATTATTATTATTATTATTATTATTATTATTATTATTATTATTATTATTATTATTATTATTATTATTATTATTATTATTATTATTATTATTATTATTATTATTGTATTTTCTTGTCCCTGGAGCCGTGGCTCTCTAAGGATCATTGAACAGATACAAGATTTACAATCACAATGGGATAGTATTATTACAGAAGTTAAAATTTCAACATCAAGTTGCAGCAATAGTTATAAACATTATTGATTAATATCATTAAGAAAGTGGTTGTAACATGCAACATGAAATTCAGTAAAGTTATCAATATTTATGAGATCAGAATTGTAACTGGTAATAATTCTAGCTACACACTAAGCAACTGATTGTAAGGTAATTTGACTGCCGTAAAAAATATGCAAGCAATAAGATAATTTCTTTTGGCCTTGAGTCTTAGCCACCCTAATCTTTTATAATAGGCAGTGACATGATCGAATCTAGATATTTGAAAGATATATTTTACACAAGAATTCATCTTTCTATGTAGTTTAAGATGTAATTTTTTCGAAGTACTTGTAAGCACAATACAACAATAATCAAAAATAAGAAATATTAGAGTTGTTACAAGCTTGATTTATAATTGTTCACTGAATATTTCATTGTTGATTTTCAATTGCGCTAAAGCTCTCATTCCTTTAGTATATAATGATGTAACTTGAGGTTTCCACGAGAGAGTACTATCAATTATGACGTCTAAATATTTGATAGTGTTACTGTACGGAATGACAGTTATTAACTACAATTCTGTCAGCTGGCTGACAACTGTCGCTGGGCCACTTAAACCTACTCCCGAAGATAATTGACTTTGTTTTTGAAGCATTTAGTTTTAAATGATTTAATTTACACCATTTAAATATTTTAGATATTTCTTCATGTAGCATCGCAACACAATTGCTAATTTCTGTAGGGTAACAAGAAAGATGATTAGATTATCAGCATAAAACAGGTACTGACAGTTTAAATGACTCACTAGATTAGAAATATATTAGGAAAATAATAGAGGACCAAGCACACTGTCTTGACTTATAGAATGTTTTTGCAGATAAATGAATAAAAAACACTAATACGCACTTGAGTAAGATCACGTCAAGTGGACCCCCCATTTTCCACTTGATCATGAAAATTAATTTTCTTATTTTTTTCTTATGTAGTCACTATGAAAAATTAAACCCTCAAACGATTTTTCAAAATTTTCATTTTAACAACAATTTTTTTTACAATGAAAATTTTCAGTACTTTTAATTAAAAAATAGATTCCAAAACAACCGTTAAAGATAAATTAATGAAATTTTCAGGATTTATTGTCAAATATCTATATTTTATAAAAATATTGATAGCTTGAAATAATTTATTTATTATCCTATTGTTAATTTACTTTTAAGTAAACAAATGAAAATTTCATTGACTTCTCAGTCAACAAATGAAGTTTTTTTTCATGGGTTACATGCATTATTTATTAAAGTTTGAGATCCCGAAAGGAAATTTCACTGCCCGCGATTAGTTTAAACAATATGAATTTATTTATCACCGCGCGCCGGTCGCTGAACGCTCTCAATACAGTGCGCGGCCGAGCTTCTCAGGCTCTATTGCAGCTTTGGTCCGTCATAATTCAAAGTAATATTTAAAAATATTATAACTGAACAAATTTTTTTTTTTTTTTTAACAATATCATGAATAATACAACAAAATAATTTTTTACTATTAATCTGAAACAGGGAAAACTAACTAATAATTAAACTTAATTATTAATTAATAATAATTTTTTTTTTTTAACAATTTATAATTTATTATTAAGTATTTATAGATACATTAATTATTCATTAAACAATAATCAGGGAAAACTAACTAATAATTAAGTTTAAGTGTTCAATTATTAGTTAGTTTTCCCTGATTATTGTTTAATGAATAATTAATGTATCTATAATTACTTAATAATAATTTATAAATTATTAAAAAAAAAAAATTATTATTAATTAATAATTAAGTTTAATTATTAGTTAGTTTTCCCTGTTTCAGTTTAATAATAAAAAATTATTTTGCTGTATTATTCATGATATTGTTTAAAAAAAAAAAAAATTTGTTCAGTTATAATATTTTTAAATATTACTTTGATTTATGACGGACCAAAGCTGCAATAGAGCCTGAGAAGCTCGGCCGCGCACTGTATTGAGAGCGTTCAGCGACCGGCGCGCGGTGATAAATAAATTCATATTGTTTAAACTAATCGCGGGCAGTGAAATTTTCTTTCGGGATCTTAAACTTCAATAAATAATGCATGTAACCCATAAAAAAAAACTTCATTTGTTGACTGAGAAGTCAATGAAATTTTCATTTGTTTACTTAAAAGTTAATTAACAATAGGATAATAAATAAATTATTTCAAGCTATCAATATTTTTATAAAATATAGATATTTGACAATAAATCCTGAAAATTTCATTAATTCATCTTTAACGATTGTTTTGGAATCTATTTTTTAATTAAAAGTACTTAAAATTTTCATTGTAAAAAAAATTGTTGTTAAAATGAAAATTTTGAAAAATCGTTTGAGGGTTTAATTTTTCATAGTGACTACATAAGAAAAAAATACATAAACTTAATTTTCATGATCAAGTGGAAAATGGGGGGTCCACTTGACGTGATCTTACTCACTTGTAAGCTTTTATTGTCAAATTATCAGGGCCTACTGAGAGAGACAATAGTTTCATTATTGATTTTTTTAAAAATTCAACGCTTATTTTTGAGAAACTAAAACTAAGTTCACTTTTACGATCACATATTGGACTATCGTCGATATATTAACATTAATACTGTTATAACTACAAGATGGTCGAATGAAATAATCATTTAAACTATCTAAATTAATCTTAATCTCGCATTGGTTGTTATTTTATTTCATTAAGCCCAATATCCTTAGATAATTCTACAACATATGCGAATTTTTGGCACTACTTAGTTGCTGATCTAAATGCTGCTTTTTCGTCTCACTCAGTCGTTGTTTTACTAGACGTCTCATGCTTAAAAACTTTTTGTAAGCACAGCCAGTTCTCCGAAGTATGCGATAAAGTTTCTTACGACACCTTTGAAGTTTTTAAATCTCTTCTGTGAACCATGCAACAGGAGATCTGAGAATTCCATGTTTTATTGGCGTAACATAATCAATTACATGTTCGAAACGATCGTGAATATGTTTATTTATTTCATTCACTAAAGGTAGAGATTTAACTACATCGTCGTCAAGATTGGACTGGAACCTTTAAAAATTTAGTTAATTAAATATTCATTTCAGTTAATTCTTCCCCTTTAGCTTCGGGCACACCACAAATTGTTAGCTCGTCGGCCAAAAGCTAAGTCTTGAGCTGTGACGTTCTTAGTTCAAGACTTCCGTTAGCAATTCTTTGGATAGCCCCTTTGCCTTCTTGGACAACGTACTTACTGATGTCAGATTTACCTTTTTCAACTTTCGAGACCGAAGCGTCCAGTTTCTTTACACTTTTATTTGATGCATCATATTCAGTAGCTAACTTGCTAACCTTTGCTTCCATTAATCGCACATATTCCTTAAAAGTGTTTAATGTTTTCTCTATTCTTCTGAGCTTGTCCCCCAAGCCATTCTCCATCTTTGATTTGGCTTGAATAATTAGTGTCTCTCGGCTTGGGAAAGTAGAAAATCTATCAAAGAATGAACAAGCGGATAATGGCTTGTTAGGAACCTGAAAGAAACGAGTGGAGTAAGCTCTTTACATAGGGTATGGGAAGAACTTGCACCCCACCACTAATCCTACGCAAGTATGTTGACCAGCGCTGGGAGTCTGGTACCACGTAGGGCCTTTCTAAACTCACTGTGATGAGAGTCTCTTTATTTCCAAAGATGGGAGCTGTGTTTGGCCCAAGAGAGGTAGAACTCGTGGTGGCTGTGGTTAGATACCACGCGCAATGAGGATTTTTGATTATACCTCCGGTTGATGTCCATCTTAGTCAATTATTTTCGACTAATAGTGTAAATGGGGACACCTCGCAGCGCGTGTATGCCCAAAAGGGTGAGGAAACGGCCTCCAGTCGGCGGAGGTCGACTTAGGTCCCGTTACATTAATTAATTTCATTTCAAATCGCTGAAACATCAGGTAAACATGTGGGACATATATGTGCAATTTTGCCAGCAACACGTGCTTGATTTAGTAATCCACATCGTATTTTCACACACCTGTCGTGGAACATGTGTTGACAAACAGCATTAGTTTGCCCTATAGATGGTAAGTCAGAGATTGACGAGACAGAGTGAGCACTACATAGACATAGCGATAGGTAATACAAGGTGGCACCACAAAATTTTTAACTGTACAGAAAATTTAGCCAAGCAGATAATTCATAACCTCCACTAACAGAATGAAAATAATTTTAATAAATATAAAACGGTTCGATGATATATTACATATCTTATTATTACAAATTATATTGTAGTCCCTTAAACTCAATTATAACTGACTTTCACACATGAAACAAATATTGATGGCGCAATTTTATGATTTTTGAGCGCAAATCGCAAAGCACATCCACCCTGTATACTATTTTATGCTATACTAATTTTAATCATGTTCTATACTATACTATGCCATACTTATTTCAATTATCAATTACTTAATAAATTTGTAATAACAAATTTTTGCTGATCCGAAAAATTAATTAATCTACTTCTCTTGCATGATAGAATGTGTGCGCGTAACATTTATGCAATATCTTTGCAGTAGTAGTTGAATGTATGACGAACTTTTGAGATAGATGTTACCGACATTTTTATTTTTATTGCATGCCTCAAACATGATGGATTTGGGCGTACTCTGTTAATAACAAATAAATACATTAGTCCCAAAAATTAAAGGATAGACAAAAAATTATAAAATTTTTGGGTGATTTTCAACATGCCGTAACTAGGTAAAAAATGATCGTAGAGTGGAAATAAAAAAGCTAATTGTAGTCTCAAGTTCCTAGTTTTCAGATCTGGACCTCAAATTTATTTATCATGCACGGTTCCGGAGAATTTTAAGAAAAGCGAAGAAAAAAATATTTTCAAAATTTTTGCTCGTTTTATAACAAGTCTATGGGCTTCAATAATTTTTTTTGGATAATCTGACTTCATGGTTTTCTTAGGAAATTTTATGTCCTTTAATTTGGCGGCCTCAAAAAGTCTCTACGACGACTTGGTGCCGAGTTATCATTGATCAAAGCAAAAAGGTCCATTTTGGCTTTGATAATGAATAACTCCGGTCGTATTAATCGTACAGCGAACGGAAGTACGGTTTTAAAAACTGGAAAATATTTTCTGTCGGACAAGATTAATGGCTTTTGATGGAAAATTTTTTTTCGAAACAATGTTTATTAAAAAACAGGTAGAAATTCGCATAATTAAGGACATTCGGAAATCTTGCTATAACTTTGGATATAACGGATCAACAAAGGATATCGTCATTTTTGTCCAACCTCAAAGTGTCCTGAAAAAACCCTGAAAATTTCAAAGCGCTGCGATTTTTCTTATTTAGTGTCCCGAAGCTTTAAATTTATCGATATAGCCTGAAATCACCATAATTGGTAGTTTCTCGGTTGTTGTTCATTTTTTCGATTTCAAACGTTCTTATTACCAATAATCTTGATTTCTTTGATCAAAAAGATTGATTATCGAAAAAAATTGAGAAAAACTCTTAAACATCCAAATCAATCTATTAGTTAAAAAGTTATAGACAATTTACATACACACACACACACACACACACACACATACATACAGACACTCGGACATCATTCTGAAAATCGGTCTGTCGGTTGACCCTGCGGGCCAGCCCCAAAACTTCCCGCCCATTTCGAGCTTCTTGAGCTCAAAAATATTGTCAGAGATACAGTTTCGAGCTCTTTGAGCTCGAAAATACTTTTGCATGCCGTTGTTTTCGAAAAAAATGTTTTTTACCATTTCTTTCTTTCACAACATTTAATTGACAAATGATTTAATTATCATGTTTGAAGCAGCAATCGACCCGTTTTGATAAAATTTAAAGCTGATCAGATATTGAAATCGTTTGGTTCAGTTATTTTAAAAATATTTGCAAAACACCGTTTTTCACCATTTCTTTTTTCCACGATACTTCTTAAAAAAATAACCCAATTTTGATGGTTGAGGTAGCAATCGACGCCTTTTACTAAATTCTGAAGCTGATCAGATTTTGGAATTGTTTCCATCAAGTGTTTTAGAGCTATTCGGAAAAAAACTGTTTTTTATCGTTTCTTTCTCCCACGATAACTCTTAGACAAATGATCCGATTTTGATGGTTGAGGTGGCAATCGACGCGTTTTAATGAACTCTAAAGTTGATTGAATTATGAAATTGTTTAGTTCAGTTGTTTCAAATATATTCGCAAAAAACCATTTTTCACCATTTCTGTTTCCCACGATAACTCTAGAAGGAATTATCCGATTGAGATGGCTAAGGACGAAATCGACGCATCTTATTAAGCCCGAGAGCTGATTAGATTTTGAAGTCGATCGTTAGACTCGTTTCTGAGAAATCAATAAAAAACTAAAAAAAAAAAATTTTTTTTTCGTAATTCGCCAATATTTTCGAGTCTACGTGATCAAATGATCTGAAATTTTCAGAAAAGTTGATGGCCGACAAGCCTGTTCGATTGCCGCCTCAACCATCCAAATCGGTTCATTAGTTAAAAAGTTATAGCCCGGTCACATACACACACACACACACATACACACACACACACACACACACACACACACACACACACACACATACCTACATACAGACACTCGGACATCGTTCTAAAAACAGTCAGAATAGCTTTCTAAGATCTCAAAACGTCGACATCTGATGAAATTTCGATTTTCACAAATCGGGGTGAAAACAATAACTTCCCGAAATTTTTGACAATCATCGATTTTCTTAGCGGGAAGTTAAAAATAGTCAGAATAGCCTCCTAGGACCTCAAAACGTCGACATCTGATGAAAACTCGATTTTCGGAAATCGGGGTGAAAACAATAACTTCCCGAAATTTTTGAAAGTCATCGATTTCCTAAGCGAAAAGTTAAAAATCGGTCTATCAGTTGACTCTGCGGGCTAGCCCCAAAACTTTCCGCTGTTTTCGAGCTCAAGGAGTTCCTTGAGCTCGAAAACATTGTTGTAAATACATTTTTGAGCGTTTCGAGCTCGAAAATACTTTTGTATGTTTTCGTTTCGAAAAATCACGTTTTCTACCATTTTTTCGACATCGAAATCTCTCGAAAAAATTGACTGATTGAGACGGTTAAGGTGGCAATCGACGCGTTTTATCGAGTTCTGGAGCTGATCAAATTTTGAAATTGATTTATCTCGTTGTCCTTGAGAAATTTCGACAAAACCAAAAAAATAATTTTTTTCGAATTCTTTCGTCAACGGTTTCTCTTGAACAAATGAACCGATGTTGATGGTTGAGTTGTCATTCGACGTGGTTTATAAAGTTTAAGAGCTGATTAGATTTTGTAATCAATCCATTGAGTACATTGAAAGTCATCTCAAAAAAACATTATAATTAATCTATCAAGTAAACCGCAATAATTCTCAATTTATAAACAATCAAAATGATTAATAAGTAAAAAAAATCACTAGACTTTTGAACTTCCCGCTAAGAAAATTGCAAATTTGCCAAATTCGGGAAGTTATTGGTTTCACCCCGATTTGTGAAAATCGAAATTTCAACAGATGTCGACGTTTTGAGGTTTTAGGAAGCTATTTTGACTAAATTCAAGATGATGGCCGAGTGTATGTATGTATGTACGTACGTACGTGTGTAAATATTCTGTAACTTTTGAACGGATAAACTGATTCTGATTTTGGAGGTGTCATTCGACGCAGCTTGTTATTGACTATAAACACTGTAAATTTGAGCTTAAACGGTAGGGTACGTTCGGAGATATTTCAAAAATAAAATTTTTTTTAAAAATGTTTTTTTCGAATAACTTTTAATTTGCCCAATGGATTGATTCCAAAATCTAATCAGCCCTAAAACTTTGTAAGTCGCGTCAAATGCCGCCTTAACAATCTAAATCGGTTGATTTGTTCAAGAGAAACCGTTAACCAAAGAATTAAAAAAAAATTTTTTTTTTAGTATTTTGGAAATTTCTCAAAAATGACTCCATAAATCAATTTTTAAATCAAATCGGCTGTAGAACTCAATAAAACGCGTCGATTGCCACCTTAAACGCCTCAATCTGTTCATTCGTTCAAGAGATATCGTTGTAGAACAAATGGTAAACAACGTTATTTTTTTAAAACAAAGGCATACAAAAGTATTTTCGAGCTCGACGAGCTCGAAGAGCTCGAAAATGTATCCACAACAATTTTTCGAGCTCAAGGAGCTCGAAATGGGCGGAAAGTTTTGGGGCTGACGCACAGGGTCAACCGACAGACTGATTTTTTTTATTCCGATTAATTACAAATTAATTAAGTCACTACGGTCGAGTTTCTCGACGTTTGGTTTTAGGGGTTGGTCAACCTGGGAGGTACAAGGTCCAGAGAAGATGAGCTGTCGGTCTTTCGGCTCGCAGCAACCGCCGTGGACGGACATACTTCACCACTACCATCTTGGCTTCTACTATAACTACCATCTACTACTACTACCACTACTACTACACGTGTTGATATTCATATTTAAAATGGGCCAAGAGCATATAAGCTTACCTCAGGTGGAAGCTTATCCTTTACTTAAGTTTATTGAAATTATATTATATTAATAATTACTGTTGTTTGTGGACTTAGTAAATTTGGAAAGGCTTGGAATTGATTGGTTGAAAGGAAGGAACTGGTTGAAGGTTTTTGGCCATGGAAGAAAACAGATCGGTGAAATGAAGGACTGGTTATGGTTCGAGATCGTTGGAGTTCGTGGAGTCGGTTTGTTTTATTGTTGGGTTAATTAATTAATTGTGAAATTGTATTTCATGATTTGTGGAGTCGTTATATTTAATTAATTTAGTCACGTATTAATTCAGTCAATTTAGTCGAATTAATATTATCAGTCATTTTTTTTAATTGTTCATCTTTTTATTATTTATTTGTAAGAGCGACTTCATTTAAATAAATGCCATAGTTTTTATATTTCAATTGAATACGTTTAGTTTATTAATTTAATAACAACTGTTACGCATTGGAAAATCTCCAATATTAATTAAAAATAAAAATAATTTTTAATTATTTAATTTTATCCAGGTTTGATCTCGTTAGAGTGTCTATAGACCCCTGGTGGGCCGTGGTCATCGATTATTCTATTTATTATTATTTTAATTGATTTTTGCGATTTTAAAATATGTTCGCGACCTGGTCTCCACATTATTTATGAGGATGCAGGATTTGAGGAATCCTGGACAGCCGGTGGCAGCGCCTAGGACTGGATAAATTATTAGACAGCCGGTATCAGCACCCAATATTGAATTGATGATTTTTGGATTATTGGGCTGCCGGTAGCAACGCCCAGAATAACCACGGAGTCGTAGGGTATTGGACTGCCTAATGGCAGCCCAAAATAAGGTTGAATTAACTTAAGATTAATAGTAATTGATTGAGGCTGGAGAGCAGAGGTTCGAGCTCCATGAGCTCTCTCGTATGACTGACTATTTAGTCGTTATAAAAATATAATAGAGCCAACAGAGTTGACAAAATGTTGACGCTGCATCTCAGGTTCCCTGTAAGAGAATCGTCGTGGCCCGGGTCTCATGCATCGTCAACTGTTTTGACTACCCGCGAGCCACGGCGACTCTCTTATCATAACCGATTTCTGTTACATTATATAAAATTATTTAATTAAAAATAATTAATTTAATTTAATCAATAAAATATGACGGGAACGTAACACAACCTTCCTGATAAGTTTAGTATAAGATCTCTCTCCTAATTTAAATACTGCGTAATCCAGTACGGTGTTTTCCTCGTCCTGAGATTCTTTGAGCATAGCTGGACTGGTACGTAAGACACCCTAAGTTTTACACATGTGTGGGCTCTTGTTTTATCGAGACCACAATCAAATTGGAAAAATTAAGTGGACCCATTACAGTCTTAACACGAAATTAAAAAGAATTTCAATAATTAGACATGTGTGTTGCATATCGATTTATAAACATTTGTTTTGAAATAACCTTAAAGACTTAAAGATAAATATTTAAAAAAAAAAAAACTATGTTTAAATAAACTAGACACGTACCAGTTAAATAAAATAAATGTATGTTGTTATTATTGTTAAGTAAATAAATTAAATAATAAATTTGAATATCATTATAACAATATTGGGTTTGACGTATAAAATACTATTTATCACAAGTATAAATAAATACAATTATATTTAAAAAAAAAAAATTATCTACAATTATGATGCATATTTATTATTGTTATAGGAATAATTATTAAGTATAGGTTGAGCAGCTAGCACATGACCATGAAATTCGTCCTGAGCTTTATTTAGATCTGATTAAAATTCAAATCATTGGAAAAAATTACAAATTATAAAATAAATGATCGTTATTAATTGCATCCTTAAGTAAAATCTATCTTTATTGTCATCAGTACTTATACTCTAAATACTTATGTATTACAACATTAACTTATTCGTTATTATAAGCACGTGGTGACACTACTATCATTTTTAGAGGTTATACTTTCTCCAGATATTTAATTGTATATGTGATGATTTGTAGAGTTGTTCAAAAACAGGCGATTTTTTATCAATATTTTATTTGTAGAGGTGTTCATTTTTACATATTTTTTTTAAATACATGATTAGTTATGCAATTGTTCCTTTGAAGAAATTTTTTTTTTGTAGCGATTATTACTTATACACGTTTTAATTTAGTTTTTTTTTAAATATAAATGGTTTCACATAGACATAATAATTCTTTATAAATTTTTAAATGTTGACCATATTTCTTTTAGTAGTTGATCAATCTAGGATCTTGATTTTTTTGTAGGGACTTTGTTTATTTACTTATTTTACAATACATATTTATAATTTTATTCAACTCATGCACGCTATTCACGTTTTATCATGCCTAAAATGCGAACCCTAAATGGCCGTTTACCGACTGGTGAAAAATTACTTGTCAAAACGCAATAAAGATGTCTACTATTCCGGCCATTGGGACGTAATAAAAATAAACGTAACTATCTTTCGGACTCTAACTGAATAATAGGTAATTACAACTCCCTATTATTACCCATTGAGCAGCCTATATCGTGATACCGAATGTTTTTAACGTGGAGTTGAAACTGTGACATTGAATTTGAATTTCCGTTAAATTAAATCAACATCCCTATAATTTTGTCATTTTCAATATTATAAGTTTTTTTTCACTATGTCTCTAAACAATTATTTAGACTTTGCATTTTAGGCAATTAATAAAACGTAAATAGCACACATGAGTTGAATGAAATTATGGGCGCAACATGTACGTTAAATCATAATTCATCATCCGCGATGTGGTTAGCACTCGTCTCCGGTGCGCAGTATGCACTCGCTTCGCTCGTGCCTGCGCACCTATGACGTGCTGACCTATGACGTGCTGACCTATGACGTGCTGACCTATGACGTGCTGACCTATGACGTGCTGACCTATGACGTGCTGACCTATGACGTGCTGACCTATGACGTGCTGACCTATGACGTGCTGACCTATGACGTGCTGACCTATGACGTGCTGACCTATGACGTGCTGACCTATGACGTGCTGACCTATGACGTGCTGACCTATGACGTGCTGACCTATGACGTGCTGACCTATGACGTGCTGACCTATGACGTGCTGACCTATGACGTGCTGACCTATGACGTGCTGACCTATGACGTGCTGACCTATGACGTGCTGACCTATGACGTGCTGACCTATGACGTGCTGACCTATGACGTGCTGACCTATGACGTGCTGACCTATGACGTGCTGACCTATGACGTGCTGACCTATGACGTGCTGACCTATGACGTGCTGACCTATGACGTGCTGACCTATGACGTGCTGACCTATGACGTGCTGACCTATGACGTGCTGACCTATGACGTGCTGACCTATGACGTGCTGACCTATGACGTGCTGACCTATGACGTGCTGACCTATGACGTGCTGACCTATGACGTGCTGACCTATGACGTGCTGACCTATGACGTGCTGTCCTATGACGTACTGACCTATGACGTGCTGACATATGACGTGCTGACCTATGACGTGCTGACATATGACGTGCTGACCTATGACGTGCTGACCTATGACGTGCTGACCTATGACGTGCTGACCTATGACGTGCTGACCTATGACGTGCTGACCTATGACGTGCTGACCTATGACGTGCTGACCTATGACGTGCTGACCTATGACGTGCTGACCTATGACGTGCTGACCTATGACGTGCTGACCTATGACGTACTGACCTATGACGTGCTGACATATGACGTGCTGACCTATGACGTGCTGACATATGACGTGCTGACCTATGACGTGCTGACCTATGACGTGCTGACCTATGACGTGCTGACCTATGACGTGCTGACCTATGACGTGCTGACCTATGACGTGCTGACCTATGACGTGCTGACCTATGACGTGCTGACCTATGACGTGCTGACCTATGATGTGCTGACCTATGACGTGCTGATCTATGACGTGCTGACCTATGACGTGCTGATCTATGACGTGCTGTAGAAAATCGGGAGTAAATCCGGATTGGATATAGATTTTATTCGAATCCGAATTCACTCCGTCACTCGAAGTTCCGGAGCTTAAAAAAACACTTCGCATTCGGAGTGAATAAGGACTTTTTCATGAATAGTGATTTCAGAGTGTCGCGGATTTTATTTCAATCCGCATTCACTCCGGCCCGGAGTTTTAATACTTAAATCAATTGAAATTTAATAGAAACAGCTGTTAATTAGCAATATAATTATTTAAATAAATCATTCATTCAGATATTAATAATTAAACTTAAAATATTACGGTTTTAATTCATAAAATATTTTAATAACTCACTGAATTATAATTTCGTACATATAATACATAGTGAAGATATTAAGTTATTGAATAGCTATGATGACATAGTTTTTATGAGAATATTTGATATTTCGGTGCAATATGAAATTTTATCTCATGGTATGGTCATGTAAATCATACGACAGTTTGTGACTCAGTGGAATTATATTTGTGCAAGTTTTATTATCAGCTGCTTATAATTTTTAAAAATCATTTCGTGTGAATATATGGAAAGGGAACTCGTCATTATTTCCGTACTCAATACAAATGTCAAAATCTCAAAGACCTGAGCTCACTATGTGTTGGTAATTTTTTTTTATAATTAATATTTTTCGAAAGCCTGCTCAGAGTTTATCCATCCCAAAGAGGAGCATTGCAAATTTTTCACAGTGTACTGATCCCTTTTCTGTTTTAATAACATTTTAATATACTGTTCAAAATAATGATAATAATATTAATAATAAATGTGTTACCTAAAGATTACCATAAAATTCATTCAAAATAAAACTTTATTATAGTATTTAATAAACATGAGCCGAAGAAGTTTCACTTCTTCCGCGTGTACACACTAATACATGCACTCTTTTTTTTTTTTAATTCTTTCGACAACGGTTTCTCTTCAACGAATAAACCGATTTTGATGGTTAGGGGTGGCATTCAACGCGGCTCAAAGTTTCAGAGCCCACTTAGTATTGGAATCAATCCTTCGAGCACATTACAAGTTATCCAAAAAAAACATTTTTGAAAAAAGAATATTTTTGAAATATCTTTGAACGAGCCCCACCGATCAAGCTCAATTTTTTTTAAGCTTTTAGATATTGACAAGCCGCGTCGAATGAGACCTTTACGATTAAAATCTGTTTACCCGTTTACAAGTTATAGATATTTACATACATACATTCGGACATCTTGGTATTATTTAGAATAGCTTCCTAGAATCTCAAAACGTCAAGATCTCTTAGAAATTTGATTTTCGAAAATTGGACCAAAACCAATAACTTCCCAAATTTTTGAAAATTGGTAATTTTCTTAATGGGAAGTTAAAAAACCGTTTTTACTCTCATATCGCATTGTCCATTGTATTTTAGGGGAGTCCATTTTTTTTATAATTATCGGATAGTGAGTTGCAAAATAGTCTTTTGGAGTTAAAGCTACAGGGTAAACGTTATTCAAAAGATTGTGATTTTCTGTTATACTTAGTTCTAAATTTTCTAACATTTTCTGAGTAATCTTAGGCGCTAGAACAATTTTAAGCATTTTTATAAGAAATAAAATAATTTTACATTTATTATTTATCTTTTTTTTTCAATTTATAGAACTACACTATTAATAATTAAAGGTAAAAAAGTTACTGGACAAAGAGTTTGTGCTGCGTATGGTCCGATAGGGTTTGACGTTTTATTTAGGTTTATATCGCTAGAAATGTTCGGTCAATTATGTAAATCGTATTCAAAAGCCTGTATTTCTTTATGTAAGTCTTTAAGGCTTATTAAACGAGTTTTAATCAATAAATCAAAGAATAATTTGAGGTCTCTTTGACAAATACCCTTTAAAAATCGTGCATTACGTCAATGCTGAAATTTCCACAAATTTAGAAATATTTTATATTACATAGAGGGGTAAACATCTTTATTCCAAAGAAATTTAAGGTTTCACTATTTGCGAAGTTTAGCCTATTGGATAAATATTCAAAGCTTTCAGATGTACGTAGCATGGTATCATTAGCTTAACATGCTTGCTGAGTATCTATTTTGGAAATCGTACCAATCCGAAAATAACGATTTAATAAAAAAGTCTCATTCCTACCAAGAAGTATGGCGCCAGCTAAATTATCACAAGACCATGATAGTAATGTCCCTCTTACGATAGAATTTAAAGATTCTATGAAAATTCCTTGAGATTCTAAGGTTTTTAGATCTTTGAGAATAAAGTCTAGTACTAGATTGATAACAAATTCTTCAATATCATGATTGTAACACAAGGTTCATGAATGCATATTATTTAAATTTGAGTTGAAATGAGTAGGCAAATTAGAAATAGTGACCCTCACGGTTTTGAGAATGCCGAAAAAATACCGTAAATATTTGGCATTTATGCTCATGCCGTAAATTCACCGAGATAATTTGGTATTATTATGGTTAGATTGGCCAGTTTTTTTACTATAGTTATGCAGTATATTTACTGTACTTAAACTGCAAAGTTACTAGAATACAACAATACAATTACTATAAAAATGCCGAACTTCTACCGGAAAAATGCAATATACAAACCATAATAATAAGATAATTTTATCATAATAAAATCGTATTTATTGGTAATACTACTATAGTTATCCTGCAATTTTGCTGGATTTATGCTGAAATAATGGAAAATTGTAAAAAATTTAGTTTTATTTTTTGTTCGCTTCTGCATCGAAATTGATCGAAAATGTGCAAAGTATAAGATTTTTTATTTTATTCCATTAGTTCACACGTTGCTAATTTAAATAAAAAAATGTAAGTAAATAATTTTCCGGGACAATTGATGTCTCCAATTTTCTTGAGTTTATTTGTATCCAGATTCATATAATTAACATCATCGTTCAAGTAAGTGATTTGGCACAGTGGTTAACAGATCAGACTTCAAATTTTCAAAAATCAGGATCGATTCCACGAGACAACGGGGTTTTTTTTTTTTAGGTATATTTTTCTCAAATTTAACTATTGTATTTGTCCTCATGGTCGATTTTTCAAAGAATTTTGTCACAACCTATAATAATTAGCTGAGTAGGGTTCAAATATACCATTCCTTAAAAAATTTATGTATGTATGTATATTAGGGTGCTTCGTTTCCGGCAAAAGTATTTTTTTCGTTGCTCATCTAGCAAAATATTGTTTTTTATACTAAAGTTGCCGCCGCCACTGCAAATTCATCATCATCAACCGCCGAGCTCGGCGAGATAGCTGCACTGCGCAAAAAAATTGCGCAACTCACGAATCAAGTCAAAAACTTGAAAGTTGAACGCGGCAGATCCAGAAGTCGATCACGGTCACGTGTACCGAAGAAGTTTGACTTCCGCTGGTATTATTTTAAGCAGTGTAAAAATGCCCCATCGTGCACTCCTGGCTGCAAATAGCAGGGAAACGCAAACGAGAATCAGTAGAGGCGGCCAATGATTCTCAATCGATTTCTCGCCGCCTGTATATCCGTGACTGAACTACAGAAACGAAATGTCTTGTTGATTCCGGCTCCGATTTGTCCGTCTTTCCACGTGGCTCTCTTAAATCAATCAGTACACCAATAGGTCACCAATTATAGGCCGCAAACGGCTCGATAATTCAAACCTATGGTTTAAAATCGCTTACATTGAACGTTGGACTTGGCCGTGAATTCTCATGGAATTTTATCATTGCTGACGTCACTAAACCAATTATAGATCCAGACTTCTTAAGTCATTATGACTTACTAGTCGACCTCAAACGGTAATGCCTTCGTGATGGCATCACTGGTTTATTAACACCCGGAAATTCTCACACAACATCGGCAGAAACAAATATCAAAGCAGTCGATGGTAATTCTGCATACATGGAATTATTAAGAGAATTTGCCAATATTACACGACCTGATGCGCTTAGCGTCAAATAAAAAAGCATTCAAGGGTACATCACATTCGAACGTCACATGGACCGCCAGTTTCGTGTAAAGCAAGACGCCTGGCTCCAGACAAGCTTAAAATTGCACATAGTCTAAGAGCCAGTGGACGGATACCTGTATGTATTTGACCAGACCTGAGCTTTTGTATATTGAGGCCCCTATACCTACTGTACATAAGATGGGGACTCACTAAGCCCAAAGTGGTAGACGTGGCTACTGCGCAGGTAGGACAGGTATCGATTTTTGGCCAATTATAAATGCATTTGACCACGTCTGCCGTTTTGAAATTTCAAAATATATTATTATAATTGACGGAAAATAACAATGGCAGACCATTATCATGCGTCCAACATCATGGCAGACGATTTTGAAAATGCAAAAAAAAAATTTTTCTGAAAGTATTTGACCAGATCTGCCATTAATATATTTTATTCATTATAGTCTTAAGAACTCATATTTATCGCGGCAGACGTATTCATAGTGGACACACATCACCAGATAAAAAAATCTAAGATACTACCCAGTCAGATGTCTATGTATTACGATAGCTGTTTTACATCAATATAATTTACTTAATCACTGAATTTATCGAAATGACTATCTTTCATGTATTCTATATGCTAAATTTTAAAAGTTTGACGATAAAAAAAGGAGATATTACGAAAAAATCTTAAATATCGAAGTATACTGCTAATAACAAAAGATAATTTAAATTTGTATTTTATTTTTCATTTTTGTTTATTTAATACAAGATTTATAAGGACAGATGAATAAAAATATATTATGCATGCATATAAAAATAAATACACAAACGCAAAAAAATTAAAGGAACAGAAAAAGTTTACAAATTTTTTAGTGATTTTTGGAAGGCTGTAACTTTGTGAAAAATGATCGTACTGCGATTTTAAATAAAGCATTTTATTGCCTAAAATCTTTAATTTCGGTGAATTCCTATCGAAATTTCTTAAGAGCCCCGGTTATTGCGCAAATATAAGAAATACCGTAAGACAAAAAATTTCTAAAATTTTATTTTTTTTCCAAAGAGCAACTAAACCAATGCACAGTTCATTTAGTAAATTTAATCAGCTTCAATTTGGCTTTTTTGTTTAGGCGCGTAGGACGATTTGTCGCAGAGATATCAGCCAGAGTCAAAGAATGATCTTTTTGTTTTTGATCATCGATATTTCAGGTACCAATGATCTCACAGTGAATTAAAGGGCGGCGTTAAAAACTTAAATAAATTCCCAACATGATCCGATTATAATTGTTTTAACGAAACAACTTTTTTATTTTAACATCCATTATAACTAAGTACAAAAACTCAAAAAATTGTAATAAATACATTTTCGAGCTCTTCGAGCTCGAAAATACTTTTGTATGCTTTTGTTTTCAAAAAGTACCGTTTTTTACGATTTTTTCTACAACAATATCTCTCGAACGAATAAACCAATTGAGACGTTTAAGCCGGCAGTCGACGCGTTCCATTGAGTTCTATAACTGATTTAATTTTGAAATTGATTCATCGAATCATTTTTGAAAAATTTTCAAAATACTAAAAAATTTTTTTTTTTTTTTAATTCTTTCGACAACGGCTTCTCTTGAAAAATTAACCGATTTTGATGTTTGAGGTGGCATTCGACGCGGCTTAGGTATCTCCAGAGCCCAGTCCATTTTTAAATTAATCCATCGTGCTCGTAAAAAGTTATCCAAAAAAAACATTTTCGAAAAAAGTTTATTTTTGGAATATCTCCGAACGAGCCCTACCGATCAAGCTCATTTTTTTTCAGCTTCAAGATAATAAAAAACTGCGTCGAATGACACCTTGACGATCAAAATCGGTTGATCCGTTCAAAAGTTATAGATATTTACATACGTACGTACACTCGGACATCATCGTGAAATTAGTCTGAATAGCTTTCTAGGACATCAAAACGTCGACATCTGTTGGAATTTCGATTTTCACAAATCGGACTGAAACCAATATCTTCCCGAATTGTTGAAAATTTGCAATTTCCTTAGCGGGAAGTTAAAAAAGTCAACGAAAACAAAAATTAAAACTTGTTTTTTTGTGGATGAAAATATTTTTTCACATTTTTTGAAAATGTTTCGTTTATTTCTCTTCCCCTTGTATTTACTGAGAAACCAACGCAAAAATGAAAAAAAATTATTTTTTCATTTTGATGATCATTACACAAAACTTGTTCCTTAAATTGTTTAGCAGAACTGATCGATCACCCCCAAAAAACGGTTTTATAGATCAATTTGAAAATTTCCAAGAATATTGAGGATACATTAAGGTAAATAACGTCCCTGATAACATTCATTGTTTCATCGACATTTGCAGTGTAGCGGTTGATTTACTAGAAAACCAAAAAGGTAATTCTTTTGTACTTAGTTATAATGGATGTTAAAATAAAAAAGTTGTTTTGTTAAAACAATTATAATCGGATCATGTTGGGAATTTATTTTAGTTTTTAACGCCGCATTTTAATTCACTGTGAGATCATTGGTACCTGAAATATCGATGATCAAAAACAAAAAGATCATTCTTTGACTCTGGTTGATATCTCTGCGACAAATCGTCCTACGCGCCTAAACAAAAAAGCCAAATTGAAGCTGATTAAATTTACTAAATGAACTGTGCATTGGTTTAGTTGCTCTTTGGAAAAAAAATAAAATTTTAGAAATTTTTTGTCTTACGGTATTTCTTATATTTGCGCAATAACCGGGGCTCTTAAGAAATTTCGATAGGAATTCACCGAAATTAAAGATTTTAGGCAATAAAATGCTTTATTTAAAATCTCAGTACGATCATTTTTCACAAAGTTACAGCCTTCCAAAAATCACTAAAAAATTTGTAAACTTTTTCTGTTCCTTTAATTTTTTTGCGTTTGTGTATTTATTTTTATATGCATGCATAATATATTTTTATTCATCTGTCCTTATAAATCTTGTATTAAATAAACAAAAATGAAAAATAAAATACAAATTTAAATTATCTTTTGTTATTAGCAGTATACTTCGATATTTAAGATTTTTTCGTAATATCTCCTTTTTTTATCGTCAAACTTTTAAAATTTAGCATATAGAATACATGAAAGATAGTCATTTCGATAAATTCAGTGATTAAGTGAATTATATTGATGTAAAACAGCTATCGTAATACATAGACATCTGACTGGGTAGTATCTTAGATTTTTTTATCTGGTGATGTGTGTCCACTATGAATACGTCTGCCGCGATAAATATGAGTTCTTAAGACTATAATGAATAAAATATATTAATGGCAGATCTGGTCAAATACTTTCAGAAAAATTTTTTTTTTGCATTTTCAAAATCGTCTGCCATGATGTTGGACGCATGATAATGGTCTGCCATTGTTATTTTCCGTCAATTATAATAATATATTTTGAAATTTCAAAACGGCAGACGTGGTCAAATGCATTTATAATTGGCCAAAAATCGATACCTGTCCTACCTGCGCAGTAGCCACGTCTACCACTTTGGGCTTAGTGAGTCCCCATCTTATGTACAGTAGGTATAGGGGCCTCAATATACAAAAGCTCAGGTCTGGTCAAATACATACAGGTATCCGTCCACTGGCTCTTAGACTAACAAGCCGAATTTCGAAAAATGATCGAGGAAGGCATTTGCAGACCGTCCGACAGCGCCTGGGCTTCACCACTTCATTTAGCCCAAAAGTCTGGAGAATGGAGGCCGTGCGGTGATTACCGTCCACTCAACGATCAAACCCTAATCGACAAATACTCACTGCGTTATCTTGACGACTTTGCCGAATTTTTACACAGTAAGAATATATTTTTTTCGTCTCCGGGCGGAAAGCGTCAACTTTCGTCCCACTGTGCAAAACGAAGTTGCCGCTTCCCACCTCCGTCGACGAGAAAAATAGTATACACTCCTCGGGAAGTAAATAAGAAAGCCTTAAATCACATGTTTGTTGACCTCGGCTTCGCCTCGGCCAACAATTGCATGTGATCTGAGACATTTATTATTTTACTTCTCTAGGTGTGTAATATACTATTCAGTCGTTGATTTTGCAAAGGCATTTTTGCAAATACCTGTTGCAGTGGAGGACGTGCCGAAAACGGCGATCATTACACCGTTTGGACTATTCGAGTTCCGGTTTATGACATTTAGACTTAAAAACGCGGATCAAACATTTCAAAGATTCATTGACGAGGTCAGTTGTGACCTTGATTTCGTCTTTCTATATGTTGACGATATCTTAGCTGCATCTAACAACGAGAAGCAACACATGGAACATCTGAACATTTTATTCGAGCGTCTCCGTGAATACGGATTGGTAATTAACGTACCAAAATGCCAGTTTGGTCTACCGGACGTAAAATTTCTCGGCCATGTCATCACCATACATGGAATTGAGCCGTTACCAGAAAAAATCGAGGCTATTGTCAATTTCGAACCTCCTACTACCGTAAAAGCTCTTCGTCGATTTCTCGGCACAGTGAATTTCTACAGAAAGTTCATTAAGAACGCTGCAGAAATTCTAGCACCGCTTAAGAAAATTCTCGAAGGACCAAAAGTCGAAGGCTCTTATCCAGTCAACTAGACAACTGAACTTCAGGAGTCTTTTAAGTCAGCTAAACGCGCTCTCGCGGATGCTAGGGTGTTGGTACACCTTAAATTCGATGCTGACCAGGCGATATTCACCGACGCATCCGAAATCGGTATTGGAGCCGTTTTACAACAAAAACTGGATAACAATTGGCAACCAATGGCATCTTTCAGTCGAAAAGTGCCCCCGTCAATTCAAAAATTATCGACGTACGACCGCGAGTTGAACGCCATCTACGAGGCTGTTAAATACTTTCGTCACATATTCGAAGGCCGGCATATTACGATCTACACTGATCACAAGCCGCTTCAGCACGCTTACAAACAGCGCACCGAAAGAGCATCGCCTTGGCAATTTCGTCGACTCGATTTCATCGGTCAATTCACCACCGATATTTGACATGTGTTAGGTACCGACAATATTTTCGCTGACATATTGCCACGTGTCGAAGCAGTATCTACTGCTATAACGACGTAAGAATTTGCTGACGCTCAACGAACTGACGATGAACTTCAGCAGTTGTTACGTCAGACAACTGCTTTAAATTTAAAGACATTTCAACTCGATAATGGTCCTGCACTGTATATTGACACTGCGTCAGGTACAGTGCGTCGATACGCTCCAGGACCGCTGAGGAGAAAAGTGTTCGACTCGCTACGCACGCTCGCTCACTCTGTAAGCAAAGGATCACTAAAAATGGTCTCTAAAAGATACGTCTGGCCGTCGATTAATAAATATTGCCATGAATAGGCGAAATCTTGCAATCATGTACTGGTACGGAATGACCAGGTTGGACTATCTTTCTCAGCGCCATACGAAGGTCCATATCGTGTAATAACTCGACACGATAAATACTTCATCGTCGATTTCCGAGGACGACAAATCGCCATTTCAGTAGATAGATTGAAGCCGGTTTACGAGGTAAATTCAGTCGAACCGGCTACAACAATAAAAAACAATAACACAGCAACCGAGACTCAAAAACGCCGAGTCCGGTTTAACATTTAAAAATTTATGCGATTTAATTTTTTTTATATAAAAGTTTTTTTACAAAGTAAGAATTAACCACTGTATTATACTCATTCATTTACTTATTTATTTATTTATATCATTTGTAAATATTCCATAACTTTAATTATCGTGTGTTAAATTAAAAAAAAAAACAAAGGGAACTCTGTAGCGTTGCTACAGTAATTACGATCGATTAATTTCGGCAATGAACGCCGGACATCGATTTTTCCATATTCCGTCTCTACCTCATTCATAGAGATACAATAAGCTATACCGCGGGACTGCGTACACGCATCCAATCATTCTTCTTTTGTTTTCTCAAATTTTTACTGTGTTAAATACGTTGGCTGAATAAAACATTCATTTAACAATATTAGTTGATTTAAATAATTTATTTTCATATATTTAATTTAACCCGTAACCGCTAAATATATATATATATATATATATATATATATATATATATATATATATATATATATATATATATATATTAGGGTGGGTTGGAAAAATACTTTTTTTTTGTTTTTCTTAGCATGGGGGTAGAATTTGTAACTTATAAAAAAAAAAAGTTTTTCAAGAAAAAAAAATTTTTTTCACTCAGCATTTTGAGGTGGCCCAATCGTTTTTTAAATAAATAATTGATTAAACGAGGTAGTTCCAACGAAAAGAAATTTTTTTTGTCCAAAACTGTGGAAAACATCTAATAATTGTCGAGTGTTATTTTTTTTTACTCCCCTTTCATTTTAATTCAAAAGAAAATGCTTTTTATTTTTGGATTTTTTACTTAAAATACAAAAATAATAGGAAAAAAATTTTTTTAACTTCTGACTTTCAATTAGCTTTTAAAGGGACGCCCTGACGATTCTAGAACACCATTTATATATTTTCTAAGACCACCCATTCTCAAGTTATTGATAAGAGAGAAATTAATTAGTAACTCTAAAGTGTTTAATCGATGATTTTATGAAAATTTGTAATAAAATTGTAGAGTTTTGAATATTTTTTTATTTATTACCAATCAATAACAACAAAATTAATTCATGAGCAATATCAGCACAAGATAAGCAATAATAAAAATTCAATAACATTAAATTGAAAGTACAAAACCCAGCTTCTCAATAACTTGAGAACAGGTGGTCGCAAAACATAAAAATAGTGTTCTAGAATCTGTAGGGCGTCCCCTCGAAAGCTCATTGAAAGTCAGAAGTTAAAAAAATTTTTTACCTATTATTTCTGTGATTCAAGTAAAAAATCCAAAAATAACAAGCATTTTCTTTTGAATTAAAATGACAGTGGAGTAAAAAAAAATCACATTCGTCAATTATTAGATGTTTGCCACGATTTTGAATAAAAAAAAAATTTTTTCGCTGGAACCACTCCGTTTGATCAATTATTTATTTAAAAAACGAGTGGGCTACTTTAGAATGTTAAGTAAAAAAATTTTTTTTTTCTTAAAAAAAATTTTTTTTTTATAAGGTACAAATTCTACCCCCATGCTAAGAAAAACAAAAAAAAAGTTTTTTTTTAACCCACTCTAATATATATATATGTATATATATGTGGTGGTTCGGCTTTACTCCACGAGACGGCATTTACAACTAGCGCTTCTCGCAATACCTCGTCCCTATGCCTCTTTCAATATATAACATTTCCAACATGTAACTTCCAACACGACGTCTTAGGTGGGGTATACGATAGACACACCTAACTGAGGAGTCTCAGCTATCGTATACGTAGACGAAACGCCTCTCACCCCAAAAATACCTTTTTCCATCTCTCCTCTTCTCATTAACACTCACAACGTTTCACTCTTTGGTAGTTGGCGACTGAGGCAGTAATTATTGCAATCTAAACCTAAAGTATCGTCGCCAAATATATATATATATATATATATATATATATATATATATATATATATATATATATATGGGATATAACGCAGTTTTGTCATCACGATAGCGTCTACAATTCTTATCAGATCCTAATGAAATTTTCTACACTTATTTTATGGACGACTATTACGGTTAAGTTCGAAGATTGGCTAAATTGGTCAATTAGTTTAAAAGTAATGGCTGTTTAAAAATTCCACCATTTTTCGAAAAAATCAGTTTTTTTCCACTTTCAAGTTCATATAATTTTAAAACTAATACTTGTAGACAATTTTCGTAAAAAGTATCTGAAAGCTTGTCTCAGGAGCTTTAATTTTTTACCTCAAACTTTATGTTTTGACCTTTTCTGCCAATAATTTGATAGCCTTGAAAATTTTAATGACAACAAAAAATGTTGAAAATATGGTTTCTATTCCACATAACTTATGCTTGTCCCATTATAGTCCAGTTTCGTCAGTTGTATTTCATTGTGCACGAAATAACCTGTAAATTTCACAGCTGGTTTATATTTTGAAAGTTTTTCTTTTATTATTTATGATGTATGAAATGTACCTCTAATTCCGATTATTATCACTGGTGTTGTCATTACGATAACGCCTACAGTTCTCATCAGACCTTAACGAAATTTTTTACACTTATTCTATAGGCGATAACCTTTATCAAATGCAAAGCTGGGCCGAATCGTTCAAACAGTTTTAAAATTATAACTGTTTGAAATTTTCATGATTTTTCGTAAAAATCAGTTTTTAATCACTGTTCAAACTTATATATCAAAAACTGACCATCATAGACAATTTCCGTAAAAAATATCTGAAAGTTTGTTTAATAATCTTTAATTTATGACCTTAAGCTTTATGTTTTGACCATCTGTTCCAATAATTTGATAGCCTTGAAATTTTTAATGAAATAGAAAAATGTTGAAAATATTGTTTTCATGCCACATCACTTATGCATTTCGCATTGGAATACAATTTTGTCACGTGTATTTTATTGTGACCAAAATAACCTGTAAATTTTACAGCTATTTTATATTTTAAAAGTATTTCTCTTATTATTTATGATGTTTCAATCGTACCTGTACGTCCTATAATTATGACTGGTCTTGCCATTGTAACAGCGATTACAATTATGATCTCATACTAATTTAATTTTCAATACTTCATTTATGTGAAGGTTAGTTTGGTACATTACCTACATAATGTTATGTTAAATCAGCTATCTGAAGTTCTCTATCGAAAATAATCGTTGTCCTTTTTTACCCTCACTCTTAGAAAACGAATTTGATTTCTTGTCATGACTATTCACTAACATATATGACCAGATATGTACGTATAAAACTAACTTTCTATATCAATTAATTGAACAATCTATCTTCCATTTCTGCTTTCAAATGGCCTTTTTTTATTACATGACAGTTATTGTATATATAACTTTATAAAGTCATATATAATTATATAAAATTATATATAACTAACGAAAATTTTATATAATATTACACACAAATTCAATTTTTCCGGTAGAACGGTTCGATACTGTAAAAATGCCGAAAATATACTATAAATATGATGTATAATTACTGTTTTAATGCTATGAAAATACCGTATCTTTTCTGTTTTATTACCGTCAATATTCTGTATTTATTTCGTGAATTTTTGGTAATAATTCGACAAAAAAAACTGCCCAAAATGACTTAAGTCATACTGTATTTATGGAGTATTTATACTATATAATTCCGGGATTATTTCGAAATATCCCCTAAATTAATTAATTCAGTCATGAATCCATTTTTATTGTTGTAAATAAATCGTTGCATTTTATTGATAACTATTGATGAAACATATATAAATATGTATTTATCCACTAATATTATCCCCTATATTTTATTATATGAAGTAAGAAGTTTTGTATTTTTGTGCTCCCCACCCATTGCAACTTTGCCGCTTCATTCACTCGTGACTGCTTCTTCGACCCCCTCCACTGAAACTAATCCTTGAAATGTGTAATCTATTTCAATGTTTTAGACAAATTAAGTGGTAAATAATTCTAATTTTTTTTTTAAATGTTCTTAATATATTTTTTTTTTTCATTATTTTAGTTTTTCGTTAAAACGGTTGTTGTAATAATAATTAATTAAATAAATGCCAGGACTGGTTGGTGGTTGGGATGTTTGAAAAATACGCATATTAAAAAATATAACAATATTTTTATTTGTCACAGCACATAATATCACTGGGTTACAAAATTAAATCGTTGATTTAATTTATTAATACTGTTTAATTTTTTGAGCTCATAATTACGTAATTAAATGAATGCAAATGATAAAATTGATCTCGAGTAAATAATTGAAATAATAAATTTGAGTGTACTTGAACACTGAGTTGATCGCGAAACTGTCATGAGAATAAGTAACATGAATTCAGAGGTTACCGAGTGAAGTTAATTATTGAACACTTAAATGACTATTTGTTTAATAGTACAATGCATAAATAGTTGAGTTCATTAGTTATAATTATTTATGATCACTGAGTTTAATTGAGTTTATAATAAATTACACTGCATTAAATTTATTATCTGAACACGTGGTAGCATGATTGCAGAGGCTACCGAGCGAGAATTTGATTTTATATTATTAAAAATATTGAGCATGTTGATAATTAATTAATTATAAACATAGTCTTTTATATTTATGAACACTTGATATAATTATTTAGGGAATAAATAAGCACCTGTAATGTTTTCCGTTGAAATAACCTCTTGAAAAACGTGATCGTTGATCACTTGAATGCTTGAGTTTTTTACTAATTGATTGATGAGCTCTGGTGCCCAAGATTACAAAAATAATTATATTTTCGATGAGCTTAATGATCACTTAATTAATTGGAATTAATATTTTTATTTAATTACTCGAGATAAGTGCAAAATAAAACAATAAATTATAACACGTGTTACTTGTTGAACGGACGTATGCGAAAAATAACGGCGGCCGTCTTCTTGACACGAGGCAGGAAAAATTAGATGCGCATGCGCCGAGCTGCGCATGATCAAGTTCAAATTTATGGACGAGGCCCCAGTAGGTGCTGCCTCTTTTTGTCGAAAGTGAAACTATATTTAAATTTTTATATAGTTTTGATTACGCAACAACGGTGAAAGTCCGTCAAAGAAAAAAATTAATAAGTTTGTCATTTTTTCATGCTTCTCTCATGCTGCATATACAAAAAACATAGAATTGAATTGCTAAAATGTTTTTTTAGACGCGGTGAATTGTCTCTAAATTTCAGCAGCGACCGTTTTATACATTTAAATACTTATATTCAAAGTTTGTTAGATCTCTTAAATGTTCGCTTGCACAACCTAACTACTTTAAGGGATAGCTAAATCGATATTATTACTACTAGATGAACGTACTTTAGTAGTATTTTGAAAAAATTGAGTGGTTTTATTTTTTAACATACAGACTTTGACATGTTTTTTGGAACTAATGTAAGTCACATGAGTATTTGAGCAATTAGCGCAGCATGCAGAACGGAATTTTGATCTTTCAATTAATAAAAGGTCATTTTCTAAATGGTTATACAGATTATCAATATCATCACCCTGTTTATAACACAAATTGCATTTCAAAGACATTTTTAAAATAATAAAATAAAAAAGTAATATTTATTGAAGTTATTTAGTATGAGTATTTTTTAAATTATAAATCGAATAATGAACTAGATTATCAATATTAGTGATGTTTTACGATTTTAACTTAAAAAATATCTAATAGTATTATTAGACTAAGTAAAAAAAAAAAATGTCTTCAAACTCCTTAATTAACTAATACAATTAATCAGTCTTCTATAGTCTATTATTTATCCGTCGGTAACTGATTGCATACAGTTAATTTCGTATAAACATCCACCATTTGATTAGTGCACTTACTCGAGATAGTATGAGAACAATTCTGCACGAATATCCAAAAGTGTTTTTAATTAGAATCAAATTTGGCATTGAAAGCATAATGTGATTTAAATAAGCAATTAATTGCTTAATTACTGTTTTTGATCCTAAAGACATAATTATGATCAATTTTAATGTGATACTGGCTTATTAAAGGTTTATTAATTCCAATATCAATAAGTTTTGGTTAACGAGACTCAAGATCATCGTTTGACTGTATTGAAGTTCCAATCTAAGGAAAAGAATGGCCATTAGATATTTTTTACGAATTAATTTTTAGACAGTATAGAAAACTTTTAAATCATTCGAAATACGTACAGGTTTAAAAACAATTAAGTTATCTATGATATTATTAGTTTTTAGTTCATTAGCTTTCCTTTCTTTCGACAGTGAGAAGGACTTATTTTGTCAAAATTATTATTGAATTAGTTGAACGATCTCATTCTATAAAATATATCATCATGACAATATCGATGTTTATTTTGATATCATAAAATTTAAGTCTTCAAAATTTTATCATTTTAGCCATTAGCAATACTTTTATGGGATTAGATTAATATATTTTACGTACCAACCCGTGTAAAAGAAAAAAAATTCGAAAAAGTTCGACATGTCGAACTTTGAAATTTGTTACATAATCGAACTTTTTTCCGACTTTTTTTGAACTTTTGTAAGACAATACCAATTGCATTACAAACATGAAAATCACATGGGAAAAGAGGATTGGCATAAAAGTTCGGAATTCTTGACTTTTCGGGACGTGTCGTTAACAAAGAAAAGTCTCAATTAAGGATCAACATTTTTAGATCTTTTTCGATGATTTTGATTATACTTCAAAATTTATTTAGAACTTTAAACTTTCTATCGGTACAATAGTTAGAAATTTTAACCACTTTTTTGATAGTTTTAAGTGTATCAGTTCTGAAAAAGTTTGATATTTTCAGAACTTGTTGGATAATTTTTATAACAGAAGTTTGAATAGTTCAAAACTTTCTTGATGATTTTCATTAAAGAAGCTCTGAAAAAGTTCGTTATTTCCAGAACTTTTTTCGATCATTTTCAGTGCGGAAGTTCTGACAACATCGAACTTTTTCAAAACTTCTTTAATGAAAATCATCAAAAAAATTGTTAAAATTTTTAACTATTGTACCGATAGAAAATTCAAAGTTCTAAAAAAAATTTTGAAGTATAATTAATCAAAATCATTGAAGAAGATCTAAAAATGTTGATCTTTAATTATGACTTTCCTTTGTTAACGACACGTCCCGAAAATTCGAGAATTCCGAACTTTTATGCCAATCCTATTTTCCCATGTTTGTAATGTAATTGGTATTGTCTTACAAAAGTTCGACAAAGTTTGAAAAAGTTCGATTTTGTTACAAATTTCGAAGTTCGACTAGTCGAACGTTTTCAAAATTTTTTATTTTACACGGGAAATATCGTTTTTTCGAGCTTTTTGGCTTTACAAACATTTAAAATTGCACTTATTAAATCAAGATAAGTGTTTTCAAAATCATCGAAATCTATTTCAGGGAAGAGGAGTTTGAACTCAACATCGATCTGTCGACATAAATTTACTATCAGTTAAACAATTATATAATAGCTGATTATCAATATAGTTATTAGTTTACCAGTTCAGGAACATTTATAAACTGCAGAAATACTGTGAAAAATTTATCATTCAAATCTGAATATCACCGTATGTCGAATGTTTGTTTCTATTTTTCGATTATAGCATCGTCCTGGTAAATGGTAGCACTTTCAATAATTTTGCTGCTTGTTATATAGTTATATAGCCTGTGCTAGTTTGTGGATCGTAAAAATGTTTCTATAAAGAAGCTTATAATTCAAATCATTAATTAAAATTTTCAATTTATCTAACATTTTTAAATAACAGCCTTTATAAGTTCGTACAAATGTACTTACATATCCAAGGTTTCCGTAAGGATTACGGAGATTCGGGAACAATTCAATGACTGCAGTTGTGCATTCGGATTTATTTTTTGACATAAGTGATCAGTTAACTTTTTTTTTTGAAATTATAACGATAGTTCACAATTAAATGATCTAATTCTTTTCGATGTGCATTCATCAAAATTCTACACTCTTTATAATCATTTATCAGCCCTTCAACATATGAAGTAGCTAGGATTGATTCTTCTAATTTCTAAAATAGTAATAAATTAAATCACTATCACTAGTATTTTTAAGTGCCAGCAGCTATTGTAAAGTTCTCATTTTTTTCAATAAAATGTTTCAGTAAGAAATTATGCATTTAAAAAATTCATTTTTTATCATACATCTTTACTAAAAATAGGAAGTGATGGATAAGTTTCGATTTTTTGTTTTTTACTAGCTGGCTACTTACTATCAATATCACTTGCGTCAGGATATGATTTAAGACAATGACTTTCTTGGTTCAACCCTGTAATGTTCAGCCTTGAAACCCTACCACAATTTTGATTCAAAAGCTGGAATAGTAGGGAGCGCTCAGGCGATGGATGCCAGTGCCATAATTTGTGTAACCAGCGAAATGAGATATCAAAGTTGTCATGTATATTATAAACAAGTTAACTACGGTACTGGCGTGACACGTGCACCGAACTAAATAACAGAGAGAGAGAACCTTAAGTAAATACTGCGTTCTAATTGGCTTTATCCCCTATTCGCGCACACTGAGATTCATTGCGCTTCCAGAACATTAAAGGGTCAAAGACTCCAGTGACTTGCTTTGGTTGCAATCACCTGTTCAAAGAATAAAAATTAAATATTGTTGTTATATCTGATCATCCTCATCTCACATACATACATAATTATAAAATTTAAAACTTCAAACATTTAAAGTAAATACTTGATTGAAAATGTTCTGAGAAAAAACTGAAATAACTTAGAGAAATTTTATCTTTAGTTGTTCATTATGGAAGAAAAAAATCGTGGGAGCGATGCAAGGGTCCTCTAAAAAGGGCAGCTGCATAACTCCCGCGATAAGGCCGAACACCACTTTTTAGAGTTTTTCTACGAAAACTCGTAAAAGTGGTAATAGAATAGATAGTTTATGTTTCCGCTGCTTGGGAGTCCTCCGAACCAAAAGTGAAACTCTCCAAATCACTTTTGGGAAGTAACGGAAATACTTTATTTAAATAAAATACAAAATTTAAACTAAAAGAACTAAAAAACAGAGTAAAGAAATATGAGACCTCTAGCGAACAAATGAATAGATAATGAACGAAATTAAATGAATAAATAAATTTATAAGTTAAAAAATAATTAAATAATTAAACAAATAAATAAATAATATAATAAACGAAAAATTAATTAAATCATTTAATTAATGATAAATAGATAATTAAGTAAATAAATAAATGATGGAATACATAAATTAATAAATTGAAAAATAATTTAGTTAATAAATAAATCAATAAATAAACCAATAAACGAATAAACAAATAAACTAACAAATAAATAGATCATTAAGAAAGTAAATAAATAAATAAATAAATTAACAAATGAATAGATAATTAAGTTAATTAGTTAGTAAATAATTGAACAATTCAACAACTAAGTAAATAAACAAATAAATAGCTAAGTGAAAGAACAAATAGTCAAATAAATGCATAAGTAATTAAATGAATGAATGAATAAATAGATGAATAAATAAATAAATAAATAAATAAGTACATAAACAGTTAAGTAGAGGTAAGGCAGAGAGAGGGCAAAGGAACCCGCCTAGGACTAATGCGGAGGGGATGGTGCGACCCCCGAAGTATTGGGTCCTACACAAACGGGAAGAAAGTTAAGGCTAGGATGATTTTCTATTGGGTCTGATTTTCCCCCGAACAAATAATGAAGCAACGCCTTCTCGTTTTTCTGTGAGACTCTAAAGTTTAACAAAAAAAGTCAGTCTTAAAAATTGGTTCAAAGTGGATGGTTGGGTAATAGAGAATATTAGTAAAATAATCAGAGTAGGCTGGTAGCCACCTGACTAGTTAAAGAAAATCATAGTTAAAATAAATAGTAAAATAATCAAAATAGGCGGGTAGCCACTTGATAGTTAAAAAAAATCATAGTTAAAATAAATAGTACAATAATCAGAATAGGCGGGTAGCCACTTGATAGTTACCGAAAATCATAATTAAAGTAAATAATAATAAAATCAGAGGTGGCTGGTAGCCACTTGATTATTTAAAGAAAATAATAGTTGAAATAAATAGTTATAAATCAGAGTAGGCTGAGTGCCACTTCATGATTAAAGTTTAAAGGTTACAGAAAGTTAAGTTGATGAGCGATTAAGTAAACGAAAATCTGAGTGTGTGTGTTGAACTAAAGACAGACCACAAGGGAGAGAAATTCACAAAAAAAGAAGAAGGGCCGTACCACTACCTAGCTGTTCTACACTAAAACAAACCTGTAAACCGTGTAAGTCAGAAATTTATCCTTTGTAATGTTTTCTTTCAATATAATTATATAAATCGATAGCATGAATTAAAATCTTAGTCAATCACCTTCATTCCAAGATTTCACCGATCCCCGGTCTATTAGACGCAAGACTAGGACCGAAAATTATAATATTTTTTAAGTCCGATTTTAAAGTAGGTCGAGTTTCTCGCTTGTAATTTGGCATCCTTAACACCGTTGTCATATTATAGTCAGGACTCAAAGCCTGCTTTTATTGTAAATCCGACGTAACATTGTCAACTTTACTTAATAAAAAGAGGTCTAAATCGAATAAACATTCAATTTGTGATTATTATGTTAATTTGCAATGGAATTATTTTAAAAAATTATCGAATATCTCGCTTAAACTTAAGATATTTTGTAAACTCTCAATTTTACCAGTCACGACTTGAGTGCTAGACAATACATGCTCGTCGAGAATGAAATCAAGACGAGCATTGTTAACATCCGTAAACTCAAAATTTACGCTATTTAATGGCGGAAATACCTCTCGAGCTACAATAAAAGTTAACTAATCGTAATTTAAAGTTATCATAAAAATAGTTATAGGAAAAAAAATTAATCTTCTGTGACAAAATCTTCAAAAATCACCGGTTTTACTAATTTAATTCATATCTTTCGATTATCGAATTCTAAAATACATATTTGATATTCGAAAATTGGTTGCTGTACCAAATCATCATTATCAATTATAACGGTGGGCCCTGGCTACTTCGTGTCCCGTAGCCACGAACCACAGTTGAAGAATTTTCCCGAATAGATTAGTTAATTGATAATAAATTATGAAATATAACTAGGGCTCCGATTTCCCCATATTATTTGTTTAATGGATCTTCTCTTTTTCGCGCCCTTTTTCCTCGGGGAATAGGATGACGAAGCTAGCTTTTTTGAAAGATCAGTGCGGCTAACATCGCCAGCACTGGTCGGCTGAAACTCAACGCAATTAGAGTGACTATTTACATTATTTACATTGTCATAATTATTACAGACGAGATATTTGTAGAATTTAGATTTAATTGAACACTAGTATTAACGGCCAGTGGGTCGTTCGTTTGAATCGACCCAGACGAAGTTGTAGCAACAACTGGTGTGGTAGTGACGGTACTTGGTATTGTCGCGGTAGTAGTTGGTATCGTAGTGGTCACTGTCGTGACCATAGACGTGGTAGTCGCTACTATATTCTCCAAGCTCCGCCTTACTGGCAGTCTAACTTGCTGTGGGGTGTCAGTAGTCACGATCAGATTAGGTATACCGGGTAACGGATTAGGATTCCCCGGGTGAAAATATTTGGCCGAAAATAGGCCGAAAAAAGGCCGAAACAGCTTAATTTGGCCGAAAAAAGGCCGAAACTCTAAAATTTTATTGAAAGAGGCCGAAATTCGGCCGAAAAATGGCCGAAAAATTTTTCATGTTATTAAACAGGCCGAAAATCGGCCGAAAAATGGCCGAAAAATTTTTATTCTTTTTAAAGAGGCCGAAATCCGGCCGATATTTGGCCGACAAATGAATCGGCCTTTTTTCGGCCAGTTTTCGGCCAGATTATATTTTTTTTTCAATAAAATTATCGCAAGTAATGATCTTTGGCCGAAAACAGGCCGAAATATGGCCTATATTTGGCCGACAGTTGAATCAGCCTGTTTTCGGCCAGAATATTTTTTTTTTCCAATAAAATTATCGCGAGTAAAAATCTTTGGCCGAAAACAGGCCGAAATTTGGCCGACAGTTGAATCGGCGTGTTTTCTGATATAGTATTTTTTATTAAATAAAATTATAGTACTTAAAAAAATTTCATGTAACTCAAAATAGAACAGAAACAATTTTCAAGTTGTGGTACTTAAAAATATATTTTAGAATTTTGAGAAAAATTATGTTTTATATTTATAAAATGTTTAAGTAATTCACTAAGTTATAATTTTATACAAGACATAGTGAAAACATTTAATTATTTAATAGTTACAGTGACATAATTTTTATGGGATTAGTTTATATTTTGGTACAATATAAAACTTTCTTTCGTGGTATCATTGATGCAAGTTATATGACAGTTAGTGGCTGAGTGAAAATATATTAATGAGCAAAAATAATAAATCGATTTCTTTAACTTTATACGAGCAAAATTTTTTATTATTAACAGATTATGATTTTAAACAGTTGTTTCTTATGAATATATATAAAGAGAGCTCGTAATTATTCCATAGCCAATGTAAATGACTAAATATCCTCCATGAAAAAAATTTATAAAAAAAATATATGTTAAAATATAAAAAACATATATTAAAAATATATAAAATATGTATAAAAAATATATTAAAAATATATCTTAGAATATATAAAAAAATACATGTATAAAAATATTAAAAAAATACATTTTTAAGTTAATCAAAAACATAGAAAAAAAAATAGAAAAACTTTATATAAAAAATATATTTTTAATGCAACCAACAACCTAGGTAAAAGAAATATTTAAAAAATTATAAGAAAAATATATTTTTTCTTTTATATTTTAACATATAATTTTTTTATAAACTTTTTTCATGGGGGTAGAGCCTATATACTTTTTAAACAATTTTATACATAACTATATAACCAAAATTACACATATCACAATTACTGACATATGTCTGGTATATAACTGGTAGATACCACCCGTATGAAAAAGCAATATATGAGCTTCAATATAATTCAAAATATATGATAATTATATGGAATTATAAGAAGTCATATATAGAGCCATATACAAAATTTTGCCGAAATATTATATGATGTTATAATTTGCAACATATATATCGGTAATATATTTTTTTTACATGATAACTTATAAGTATTGCTTATAATATTTTATACTATACTTTAAGTTATATGATAAGATATATGATTTAATTATATGACTGACATATCATATTTATACATGTAAATATATAATTATATAAATATATGTTCACATATATTTTTATAAATGTATGTAAATATATATTTATATAGATATATGTTCACATATATTTGCACAAATATATGTAAACATATATGTATTTAAATATATGATAGATTTATATACTTATTGATATATGATGTAAACTATGATATTTTTAGTATTTTTATGTAGTTACATGATAACTACAACTATTTATATTTTTTTGTTCCTTTAATTTTTAGTATGAATGTATATTTTAAATTATTTATATATGTATAATAATATCGAAATTATTATAATATTGAAATTATAAGTTTATATACAAAACGAGAATATAATTTGAAATGTAATATCATATGTATACAATTACATATATTATAAATTACATGGATTATAATAATATTGAAATTATAAATTAATTTATAATATGAAACATATATTTTACGTTATAAATTAATATATAAAACGGACATATAATTTTTGATACAATATCACATATATATAATCACACATATTATAAATAATATGGATTATTATAATATTAAACGTATAAATTATTATATATGATTAATCATATATTAATCAATATTAATAATTTTGCCGCCATATATGTTCAGTTATTTACCATATATATTTTTATATATTATCGACAGTATATGGTTTTTGCATACGGGCAGATTTTATAGCACACGAAAAACAAATAAGAAATTTTTTTATTACTACAAATAATCGATTTCCAATTATATTTCGCTGTTTTAAAAGTGATGTATTCTTTCAATCTCATATAGTACAAGTAAACTTAGTAGTCACTGTCGGTAGCGTAGCCTAGTCGTTAATGCGTCGGTCTTTCGTTCGTTAGGTCCCGGGTTCGAATCCCACTAAAGCGTGCGCGGTTATTTATTAATTATAGCGTTTTTTCTCGGAATAAAAAATTTCCACTAGAATAGAAATTGAATTGATCACATATCTGATGATTCCCGCGTAACCAAAATGACGAAACAATAAAAAAAAAAAAAAAAAAAAAAAAAAATAACAATTCAGTAATCGAGTTAGTAATTTTTTTTTAATTCAGTTGAAATTTATATATATAGCTATGTATATATTAGAAATTTTATTATATGGCTGTATATAATTCATTTTCCTGGACAATTCATTAACTATTTGATGAATACAATTATTTCTATTCTATGCAATCGAATAAAATGATAATAATAATAATAGTTTAAATCCTCGTCTCTGACGTCAGCCATTCTTAAGCTTCATTGTCGGCCTTTTTTCGGCCATTTTTAGGCCTAACGAGTTTCGGCCAAATTTCGGCCTTTTTTCGGCCTAGCGAGTTTCGGCCTCGTGTTCACTACCTAGGCCTTTTTTCGGCCAAATTTCGGCCGAGAAAAAAAATTACTTTTTTTTCAGTTTGAAATATTTTTACCCGGGTCGACATCGTCAAGCTCGCTGACGAAACCGTAGTACTTGACGTTATCGTACACGTAGCCGAGGAAGGTGAATGCACTACCCTGTTTTGATTCCTACCGTTAGAGGAACTAATTCCTTCGAAGATTCTCTTGACTTTCCCTCCTACCCGATTGTTAGACCGAACGCTTAGAGTTTTGACGCGTCACTGATCGAATGTTACTCATAATACAATTATTGGGACTTAAATTTAATTTATAATAACTGGTATTTGACAAGCAGCTTATGAGCCCCAATAATACTTAATATAAAATTTAATCACCGGTAGCAAATCCAAATAACTTAAAATATTTCTATTGTCAATTTCTAAAATTAAAATTTATTTATTTGTTACAGGATTAAGAGTTTATTTCAATCACTAGGTGACGACAGTTATGACTCAGTAATCCCTAACAATGACAGTTTTTGTAAATTGAATTAAATTTATTCTAAGTTTGCTATAATGGTTTAAATAATAAACCACAAGTCTATTGAAATTTAATTTGTTTAAAATTATTACAATAGAAAGAAATTCTTATCAATGGCTGAAATTTTAAGCCACAGATTTTATTTATTAGCTGATAATTTTAAATTTGCTTCCGACAATTAAAACTTTAAGCCCCGAATTCTATTTTAAATAATTAAGATTTTAGCTATTTATTTAATTTATTTAGTTCAAAGATTTACTTAGACTTGAGTCTAGTAAGTAAATATTTTTTTGAAATTTGATTATAATATTATTTTTATCAAACAGTTTTATTACAATGACTCATTCACTTAGTGAATTTTTCTTAAGACTTATTTTACTACTCAACGGTGGTTTATTTTAACCAAAATAGAATTGTCAATATCTAATTTTATGATTTACTACAAATTAAATTTTATTATTTTATTTCTATTAATTATTAATTAACGAAAAAATCACTGTCACTGTTAGTCTTGAAAATATCTCAATTTTATTTACTGATATAATTTATTTTACTTACTTTATTTTTCCAGAGAATTCACAGAAAAACTACAAGCGATTTTATTGTGTTTATTTCTCTAAGCTTAGTGTCGTACCTATTGTGTGTACTACGAGTAACGCGTGCGACCAACGAGTAAGCCGATGACCTTGTCTTGGTCTTCACGAGACCACCGGAATTTATCAATTTTCTCTCTACCACGATTTCAATTTTAATTTTATTTTTTCACTCGATATTTTATATTTATAATTTAAGTATTTTACTCACTATTTAGCCAGTTATAATTTTACAATTATGATAATTTTCATAAATTTAGTTTAAATAATTTTGGGCAACCAATATATACAATGTTTCACAGAATCAATTAAATATTACAATTTATAATACAAGTATTTCTCTCTTTAACGGTAAAAATATAATTAATTTAATTTTTTCAAAATTTTTAAAATTTAATCCAGTAGCCACGAACCACAGTTAAAGAATTTTTCCGAATAGATTAGTTAATTAATAATAAATTATGAAATATAAATATAAATTATAATTATTTTGTTGCTGCTTCGGAAAACGGGAAAAGATCTCAGGAGTAGGTAGATTCGTTCTGACCGGACACGCGGCTGAAATATAACTTATTCTAAGAGACGCTTGTGATAAAAGGAATTTATTTTAGAGACTCAATTAAATTATATATAACAAATTTTATTTAACCAAACCCCAAATATGTACAAAGATTTTCCCCTTTCATTAAGAACAAATATGCGTCCAGCGACAATGAATAAATTTATTGAAAGCGCACGAGATTTATTGGACGTGGGGAACAAATTACTAATCAATCAAAATAAATACTGCGTTGAAGAGAGAGAAAAGGGTTGTGAATAATTTGTCGAAACTTATCTGGTTACACGTGGGCTTACTGGTGGTATCAGCCTCCGATTGGTTGCGGGCTTCTTGGACTCGACGTCGATCCTCTTCGGTAAATTTTCACGGGTTCCTTCGATTCGATGTCGATCCTCTTTGGGCAAACGTTGTACACCAAACTACCACACTCACTTAATAATCGATTTTGGTTTTTCTTTAACCAGACGAAAGAGCCGCAAAATCTCCTTATTTAATAAACTCGAATGAACACAATTATCACTTATAATAAAATCAATAATTTAATTTAATATAAAAGGAAAGTCTCAATAAATAAAATTATTCTGGTAACAGACCAACCGAGATAGAACTGAGTGTTGGAATAAATGACTTGATATAGCAAACTGATGGACTAGATATCGTTAGGCCGACTCAAATAAATTGTTCTGGTGCTAGAGTAGGACCTCGCTAAGCGTCCGCAGTCCACTCTAGGTGATGGCCAGGGCCTAGGTCATCGAGCAAGTGTTTGCTGGCCCTATTATATCTCAATTTTGTAGGGGTGGAACTACCCCACTGTCGTCTGATTTCTAACTAAGTTCGAATTCGATTTAGGTGGCCTCTGACATGGCCCCAAGTTACTGAGGAGTGTTAATCAACATACAAATTATTCTGATAGGTGGCCGTAGAATCAATTAGATGTTTGCGCTCGATTTCAAGTCGTAGAATCAAAACGCACGTCCACACAATATTCATTAAAAAATGATTCATCTACAATATTCAAAGAAATATAAAAAAATTACTATGAATTCTTTAACAATAACAAAAAAATAATCATATTTCATTAAAATTAATTTAAAAGTTTAGGTTATATATTTTAAAAAGGATGATAAATAAAAATTTAATTTTACTTACATAGTCATGTTAAAATTTCTAATGTTTTTACTCGAGTCACAGAAATTGAAGGATAGAAAATAAATTCGAAATTATTGGGTGATTTTCAACGTACTGTAATTGGGTAAAAAATAATCGTAGAGTAAAAATAAAAAGAGAAAATTTTTGCCTCAAGTTTCTAGTTTTCCGATCGAATTTTTTCATCATGCACGGTTCCGGATTAATCTTAAGAAAACCGACAAAAAAAAAACTTTTCAAAATTTTAGCTCGTCTTTCAACAAGTCTATAGGCTTCAATAAATTTTTTTGAATAATTGACTCTATGAGTCTTTTAGGAAATTTTAGTCTCTTTAATTTGGCGGCTTCAAAAAGTCTCTACGAAGATTTGGCCCCGAGTTATCATTGATCAAAGCAAAAAAGTCCATTTTGGCTTTGATAATTGATAACTCCGAACGTATTGGTCGTACAGAGAATAAAAGTAGGGTTTTGAAAACTGGAAAACATTCTCTGTAAGCCACAATAAGTGGCTTCTGATGGAAAAATTTTTTTTGAAGCGAAAATGTATATTAAAAAACTGCTAAAAATTCGCATAATTAAGGATTTTCGGAGATCTTGCTATAACATTGAATATAGCGGATGAACAAAGGATATCGCCTTTTTTTCCATCTCAAAGCGTCCTGAAAAAACCCTGAAAATTTCAAAGTGCTGCGATTTTTCTTTCTTAGTGTCCCAAAGCTTCAAATTTATCGATTTTGCCTGAAATCATCATAATTCGTAGTTTTTCGGTTTTTGTTGATTTTTAGGTATATTTTTTTTAATAATCTAGGTATTGTATTTGTCCTCATGGTCGATTTTTCAAGGAATTTTGTCATAACCTATCATAATTTGTCGAGTAGAGTTCAAAAATCCATTCGTTAAAAAATTTATATATGTATGTGTATATATGTGGTGGTTCGGCTTCACTCCACGAGATGGCATTCACAACTCACGCCTCTTGCAATAACTCGTCCCTATGCCTGTTTCAATATATAACAATTCCAACATGTAACTTCCAATACGGCGTCTTAGGTGGGGTATACGATAGACACACCTAACTGAGGAGTCTCAGCTATCGTATACTTAGACGAAACGCCTCTCACCTCACAAATACATTTTTCCATCTCTCCTTTTCTCACTAACACGCACAACGTTTCACTCTTTGGTAGTTGGCGACTTAGGCAGTGATTATTGTAATCTAAACCTAAAGTATCGTCGCCAAATATATAAATATATATATATATATATATATATATATATATATATATATATATATATATATATATATATATATATATATATATACATATATATATATATGTATGTGATTTCTACGTTTCGGTGACTTGTTTTTTTTATAGCTAATTATATAGCGGAACAGTGCCTTTTTATCATAGAAAAAAAAATTTTTGATATACAATTGATTTTTTGGAAGATCCGCCCAAATTTACATTTCGGTGACTTATATATTTTAATATATACAAGTTGTATACAATTGTATATGAAAAATATACAATAATCTATAAGCTTCCACCAAAATGTATAAATCATGTCAAATTTCATGTATGCGCGCGCATATTTCCTAAATTGATTTGGTAACCATTGAAAATCGATTTTTTTTTGTAATCTATTTATTATATGATAATATTTAGAGGTCATCATTTACATCAGTTTAATTGTGATATAAGTTGAAATACATTGTTATAACTATGAATAAATATAATGATGGATAATTGTTTTACATATAAATATTCTTAAAGTTACATTATACTATTTTATTCAATCCCTACTTCTAAAACTATTAGTGCAAAATTTTTAACTTTCTACAAATAAAATTGAAATGAAATAAACTGAATGAATAATCTTTATTAATTTATTTAGTAATTGTTAGGGGTTTTAACTGATCTATAATTAAATTCCTTCGTTCAAATCTAAAAAAAATTTGTAAGATCGACAATTTCAAAAATTCGCTTAGTGAGTTTTTCAGAGCTCGAGGAGCTCAAAAATATTCGAATAATTATGGGTACGAACTTCAAAACCTTGGTATAAGTCAGAAGTTTTAAGGATGGCCTGCAGACTTAACCATTTTCCAGATTGCTTATACGAATTTTATACTTTTTAGTATTCAAAAAAACTTTTTTTTATACTCATTTAGTCATAATAGTGAGCCACCAAAATCTGTTTTATCCAGCCTTTAGACATTTCACTGAGTCACCAAAATGTTAGAATAATATACTCTTATGATCTAGGCGATTTTATTTCTTTGCGCAATAATCTCATTAAATATGAACCATCAACAATTTTATTGCTCACGTTGATATATTAAAAATTTGCTCTGTATGCAGTATAAAAATCTATTCTGAATAATGTAAAATGTGAATCTATAGCTGTAAAGTTATTCTATTATGAATTATACATTCAATTTAGTCACTAAAATATTGTAATACTATATTTTTTTAATTTATGCTGTTTTCTTTCTAGTAGCCATAATCTTCCGTTTACAACTATTTATTTTTTAATTAATAACATATTTCTTGATTTCAGTCAGTGATCTTTTTTCTGTAACAATCTTCTTGCCTATGGTTTTTTTCGAATATTGATCTACTGAAAGAATTTCAATATGTTTCAATATAATTTACGTAATTGATTCTACTACGAGATATCTATTTAATCGAAGCTATCTTTCTCATCAACCTATTAAGTGCACATCTTTATCATATTTATGAGATAGATTTAGGATTAATTAATTGATGTAAAATTTAATTAATTATTATTATATGCATGAAAATGAATGCTCTTTCCAGATTGAGTTTTGAGTTTGATCTATAAATTACCAGTTGTGTAAACAAATACAGAATATTACGCGGACCAATACGATTATTTTTAAGTCTTATATCATGCATTTCTGAATGAACTACAATAATTAACGTATTATTTATTTTGTGAAATAGAAATTAATCGGCAACATAGAAAGAGATAACCTTATTTATTCCTACCAGTGTGGCCAGATCGTGGGATATTTTTACCCCTTCCCGGGGTGAAATAGCATTGAGTGTAATGGCAGGAGGGGGTAAAAATATCCCACGATCTGGCCGCACTGATTCCTACGTTTCTATGACTTATTATCGCATTGTTACTACATTTCTGTGACTTTCATTGACATGTTGCATTTTTTTTTATATATATATATTTATTACTTTTAAGTGGTCACCGACTTTTTATTCTACCCGTTTCAACATAAGAGTGAGCTACCAAAATGTGATTTATCCATGATTTATACATTTTAGTGAATCGCTACAATGTTACAATAATATATTTTTCTGACCTATGGTATTCTCTTCTCCTTTTATCTTGAAGATGTATTATGTACTCAATTATATAATTCTGTTGAAAATAAATTCCAAATGATCGTTTACATATAAATTATTTCATTCAAAGAATTGAGTTGAACCTAAAACTTATACATGATCGTGTTTTATATAATTAATGTGCTATCACAACGGTTGTAAAAATTTAAAAGATAAACTATTAAACCTTTGCAAACTCATTGTTTGCGGAATTTTTAATCATAGAGTTTGGCTATTCATTAATAAGTTTGGTTGCATACATTTTATTTATGCTGCAAATTATGTATAGTACTTAATTTCATATCATTCGAAACCGATATTAGTATATCATGGAAAAAAAATTTGTCAATAATAACATATCAGATAACATATTATTTGGTTCATATTCAATAGGTTTATTGGTGATAGAAATATATTATTGTAGCATTTTAGTGATTCATTAAAATGTATTAACGATGGATAAATTTCATTTTCAAGTCTTACATCATGCATTTCTGAATAAACTATAATAATTAAAGTATTCTTTATATCGTGAAACAGAAATTAATCGGCAAGATGATGAAAGATAACCTTATTTATTTTTACGTTTCCGTGACTCTTTATCGCATTGTTACTACATTTCTGTGACTTTCGTTATCATGTTGTATATTTTTCATATATATTTATTTCATTTAAGTGGTCGACGACTTTTTATTTTACTCGTTTCAACATAGGAGTGAGCTACCAAAATGCAAGTTATCCATCGTTAATACATTTTAGTGAATCACTAAAATGCTACAATAATATATTTCTATCACCAATAAGCCTATTGAATATGAGCCAAATAATATGCTATCTGATATGTTATTATTGACAAATTTTTTTTTCCATGATATACTAATATCGGTATCGAATGATATGAAATTAAGTACTATACATAATTTGCAGCATAAATAAAATGTATGCAACCAAACTTATTAATGAATAACCAAACTCTATGATTAAAAATTCCGCAAACTATGAGTTTGTAAAGGTTTAATAGTTTATCTTTTAAATTTTTGCAACCGTTGTGATAGCACATTAATTATAGTTGAGTCTGCAAAAGAATGGGCTTTCCTCCCACCATTTTTCTACGATCAAGCCATTACTGCGCATGCGCGTAAGTGCAAAATCATGGACTTCATTATAGCTAAGTAGTAGAAGAAAAGCCCATTCTTTTGCAGACTTGACTATATATAAAATACGATCATGTATGAGTTTTAGGTTCAACTCAATTCTTTGAATGAAATAATTTATATGTAAACGATAATTTGGAATTTATTTTCAACAGAATTGTATAATCGAGTCCATGATACATCTTCAAGATAGAAGGAGAAGAGAATACCATAGGTCAGGAAAATATATTATTGTAACATTGTAGTGATTCACTAAAATTCATAAACCATGGATAAATCACATTGTGGTAGGTCACTCTTATGTTGAAACGGGTAGAATAAAAATTCGGTGACCACTTAAAAGTAGTAAATATATATATAAAAAAAATAAAACATGTCAATGAAAGTCACAGAAATGTAGTAACAATGCGATAATAAGTCATAGAAACGTAAGAATAAATAAGGTTATCTTTTATTATGTTGCCGATTAATTTCTGTTTCACAAAATAAATAATACGTTAATTATTATAGTTTATTCAGAAATTCATGATATAAGACTTAAAAATAATCGTATTGGTCCCCGTAATATTCTGTATTTGTTTACACAACTGGTAATTTATAGATCAAACTCAAAACTCAATCTGGAAAGAGCATTCATTTTCATGCATATAATAATAATTAATTAAATTTTACATCAATTAATTAATCCTAAAATCTATCTCATAAATATGATAAAGATGTGCACTTAATAGGTTGATGAGAAAGATAGCTTCGATTAAGTAGATATCTCGTAGTAGAATCAATTACGTAAATTATATTGAAAAATATTGAAATTCTTTCATTAGATCCATATTAAAAAAAAACCATATGCAAGAAGATTGTTACAGAAAATAAAGATCACTGACTGAAATCAAGAAATATGTTATTAATTAAAATATGAATATTTGTAAACAGAAGATACTAGTTCATAGATTGATAAGTAATTAATTAATTTTTTAGCTATTTGTTTAGTTTTCCATTGATAAGCTTGGTTGGATAAATTTTTTATTTATTCCGCTAAAAGCTTATAGATCTAAATTTCTTATTATTTCTACCAGATATTCATAATAGAAGCGGAAAAAATTTTGCAAACATCAACATGCCGTATGAAGTTGTTTTCGGTTTGAATTGAATTAGTTTATGGCTACTAGAAAGAAAACAGCATAGATTAAAGAAATATAGTATTACAACATTTTAGTGACTCAATTTAATGTATAATTCATAATGGAATAACTTTACAGCTATAGATTCTTATTTTACACTATTCAGAATAGATTTTATAATGCATGCGGAGATAATTTCCAAAATATTAACGTGACCAATAAAATTGTTGTTGGTTCATATTTAATTAGTTTATTTCTCAAAGAAATAACATAGCCTAGACCATAAAAGTATATTGTTTTAACATTTTTGTGATTCAGTGAAATGTATAAAGGCTGGATAAAAAATATTTTGGTGGCTTACTATTATGTCTAAATGGGTAAAAAAAAAACAAGTTTTTAAGAACAATAAAAAGTATAAAATACGTATAAACGATCTGGAAAATGGTTGACTCCTCAGGCCAGTCTAAAACTTCTCGCTAATTCCAAGCTCATCAAGTTTGTACCCATAATTATTCGAATATTTTTGAAGTCCTCTATCTCTCAAATACCCTTTCGAACCGGATTTTTACAATCGTGGATCTTACAAATTTTTAATAGATTTCAACGAAGAAATTTATGTCACCGATCTGTCTCAAACAATTACTAAATAAATTTAGAAAGATTATTTAATTTGATTATTTGATTGTGACTAATAGATTATGAAATATGCGGAAAAAACATGCACATCGTTCATTTTTCTTTAACGATCGATCGGAAAAGAATTTATCACTTAGGTTGATTCTGACAGAAATCGAAAAAGACTTTGGAAACAATAACTCGCTATGATTTTCAGACCAAAAGAAAATCTACATTCTGAATTATTTTGAAAAAATTGAGGAAATAGCGATTTTTGAGTTCTGTTGTCGTTAGTAACTTTTGAACGCAGCACACACACACTCACACACACGAGAGCATTACTTTCGAAAAGTTCAGAATGGCTGTCTAGGATTTCAAAACGTTGAAAACTGATTAAAATTAGATGCTTGAATGTCGTTCTGATATTAATAACTTCCATAATTATTAAAAATCTTTATTTTTTTCGAGGGAAGTAAAATATAAATGATGTGTTATCCTTAAAAGTCACAGAAATTTAGGTATAATCCAATTTAAAGTCATCGAAATGTATAAACAAACAAACGTTATTATATCTATATTTGAAAAAACCCTTAAAAAAATTGATTATTAAAAACAAATAATTGCCAATATGTAACATGAATAACACGGTTCATTGAAATCTAAAATATTCATGAACAAAAGATAAGATTCAATTGATTAATCACTAATCAGTAATAATATAATTTTTTATACGTGTTTTTTGATTCATCCATAACTTCAGATCAATATACGCTTATACTTCCATTGGCTTATGATCTGAATTTAGTATTATTCTGTACAGATATTTATAATGCATACTGATAAAACTTTGCAAATATAAGCATGCCATAAAAAATGTTTTTTCGTTCGTATTTAATTATTTCATTGCTTACATAACGAAAATAACATATTTTGGAAAAATACATGATGACTACATTTTAATGATTCACTAAACTGTATAAATGATGGATAACAACATTTCGGTGATTCACTAATACGTTAAAACGGGTAAAAATAACATTTTCGTGATCCGCTAAAAAGTACTAACTGTATATTAATGATATATGACATTTTTATGACGTCACCGAAATGTATAAAACATATAAAATACATTTCAGCGACGTCACCGAAATGCAAAAAAATCACCGAAATGTAGAAACGATGTGCAAATAAGTCATCGAAACGTAGAAATCACATACATATATATATATATATATATATATATATATATATATATATATATATATATATATATATATGTAATATAACCAGCCTTGTCATCACGATAGTGCCTACAATTCTTATCGGATCTTATTGAAATTTTTCATGCATATTCTATGAGCATTACCTTGATCAAGTTAGGAGATGGACTAAATTGGTCGATTAGTTCAGAAGTTATGGCTGTTTGAAATTTTCACGATTTTTCGAAAAAATCAGTTTTCCACTGTTAAAGTTTAAATAATTTCTAAACTAAAAGTCATAGACAATTTTCGTAAAAAGTATATAAAAACTCGTTAAATAAGCTTTAAGTTTTGTCCTTAAACTTAACGATTCAAGTATTTCTCCCAATTATTTGGTGACCTTGAATGTTTGCAAAAAGTTAAGAAAATTACTAATTACGATTTTAATCTCAGATAATTTATGTGTTTCACATCATAATTTAATTCCGTCAGTTTTATTTCATCATGAGTAAAATAATCTCTCAATTTCACGACTATTTTATATTTTAGAGATATATCTTTTATTATTTAAGACATTTTAAATGCGCATGCTTGTCCTATAAATATGATTCGCCTTGTCATCACGATAGCGCCTACAATTCTTATCGGACCTTAATGGAATTTTTCATGTTTATTCTGTAAGCGATTACCTTGATCAAGTTTGAAGATGGGCTAAATCGTTCGATTAGTTCAAAAGTTATGGCTGTTCGAAATTTTCAAGATTTTTCGAAAAACAATTAGTTTTTCACTGTTAAAGTTCAAATAACTTCAAAAACTAAAAGTCATAAACAATTTTCGTAGAAAGTATATAAAAGCTCGTCAGAAAATGAGTTTAATTTCATGTTATGACTATACACTAACATATATCATAAGAAATGTATGTATAAAACTAATTTGTTATATCGATTAATTGAAAAATCTACCTTCCATTTCGGCTGCCGAATGGCCTTTTTTCGATTTCAAAATGTTTTTTTCACCAATAATCGTGATTTCTTTGATCAAAAAGAATAATTATCAAAAAAAATTGAAAAAAAAAAATTTTGAAAATTTTTTTTTCCTTTCAAAATTTTTTTTTTCAAAAAATTTGTTTTTTTTTTTTTAATTTTTTTGTCGTTGTATCCGTAATGATTTATCATTGTGTTACGTTCTTGCTCTAATTAAATTTAAATAAAAATTTTACGAAATTTTTTTTTTTAAGTCTCGAATTATTTATTCGCCACGGTGGGCGAATAAATGGTTCGACACTTCTTAAAATCATAAATAATTAATGAATGAATAAATCTTTACTTTGTTGGTGATATTATTATATTCATCATCGACAATGTAACGGAAATCTCTTGCGATAAGAGAATCACCGTGGCTCGCGGATAGTCTAAACAGATGGCGTCGCATGAGACCCGGGCCACGACGATTCTCTCATGGGAAACCTGAGATGCAACGTTAACACTTTTGATAATATATAATACCAAGGAGCGACAGAATCAAGTCAGTCGATCACAAGATCCAGTAGAGCCAAGAACTCTACACAAACCTGCTGGCTTGATCCTGTCACTCGGACTTTAAGGCAAAATATATATCCGTATTTCATCAAAATACGCACTCCTGATCTAACTTTGGGTGCTGCTACCGGCAGCTCAAAAATCACATACCTCGTATTGGGCGCTGCTACCAGCAGCCCAATACTCTCACCTGCTCTGGGTGCTGATACCAGCAGCCTAAGCGCTTCCTTTCCGAATCGAAAATTCATGCTTCGAGGCCGATGAAGCAGGTCAGGATGTGCAGTGCAGCTCGGTCACGGGATTCGAGGTTTCATCGCGGACCTCGCCAAAGGTCGTCCGAGAATAAAGTAATAGGACCTCAAAACGTCGACATCTCATGAAAACTCGATTTTCGAAAATCGGGGTGAAAACAATAACTTCCCGAAATTTTTGAAAATCATCGATTTTCTAAGCGGGAATTTAAAAATAAAAAATTGAAATACCGAATTTTTGATTTGAATATTACCACGAGAACGCATTACGAATTCAGAAACAAGATTTGATAACATTAAATGATAAAAAAATCGGGTGTCTGTTGGGTTCGAACACGGCTTTTTTTGGCTGGTAGTCCTGAACGTTGCTCACTGGTCCACATGACAAGAGTTTAAGACTTATACTGAATTGATGTATTGAGAGTGAATGCCGGAAAAGACAGAGTTGATAAGTTGTCATGATAGATTTTTACAACTTTTAAAAAAAGTCCATCCAGTTTTCTGTATGTTATGTCCACCACTTTAATTTAAATTAATTATCCGGAATTTCTCCCTTCGGTAGCGATAGAAAATTTTGATTAGCGATATGGAGGTTGCGGACAACAAAAAAGAATACGAGGAAGGTTTCCACTTCCGATATTTCTTATTTAATGTGGATTTTTCGGAGAGAGTGAACCCAGACGCCTTTCAGCTTGGTTACGTTGCATTTATTAATCGATCAACAGAGAGAAAAGATATTAAAAATGTCACTCACTTACCTTGAGATGGGCCTGTTCTTCTAGCAAAGCAGGCAGTATCCCTCCAGAACTTTGCAGCTCACCTGGCCTTTCCCTGATGGATTCGGTTGGATAGGCGTATCTAGGGTAGTAGGATAGTCTTATATTCTATTTTCGAATGAACTCACTAAGTTAAGATTATGATCTTTTATCTTTTTATTTAATTTTTCAATTACAGCACTTACACACTATAATTGTTACAATGGATTGCACTTGTGAAAGATGTAAAACCATTTAATTTGATGATTATTATTTTTAAGTACTTTTTAAATGCGTCCTTAGGTAGCCTTATGGCTTTTTATGCACAGATTACCTCGACCGAAGATCGGAATATGATTACACTTGATTTTTGTGTCACTATTCGATCGAGCCGGAAGGATATAATAACTGTAAATAACAAAATAATACCGCTACATGATATGAAAATAACGGCCAAGTACCTTTATCAATTTACAACTTAACTGAATTTAAATATAAGATGAACCGCAGTTAATAAAATAATATCGCTACTTGATACGAAAATATCGGCTAAGTACCTTTTATTAAGGACGGTTACTTATTGCCTTTATCTAGGACAGATTTTCGCAATAAGATTACGGGTTATTGACGCCGTTTACGTGGACCGTAGGACTCGAAATCTGAAAATTCGATCAACAGCTAAGGCCCTGCGCCATGGTGCTCAGACTATTTAAAAACTTTTGATTGATGTTTGATGGGAGTGATTAAATTGTTGTCATTGGTGGAAAATGACAAGTTTTTATTTATTCGTCACTCGTTATTGCAAAAATCGTCGTGCTACTTTTATACGCATAATTGGTGCTAAACTGACGCTGCGTTTTCACGTGCTTCTGTAACGAGGAGTTTCGTAAATTTATTTATGAAATAAAATAAATTTATATAAAAAAAATTTATTGGACATAACAAACTTATATGAAATTTTATAAAAAAACTTTTTGTCGGCCTCGATGATAATTATAAAAATTTTATTAAGTTTCTTCAAATTATTTAATTCGTTGTTCTGATGTGAAATTTAAAAAATCTTACATGAAATTTCGTGAAACGTTAAATAATTCCACAAAATCGTATGAAATTTAATCGATGAAAAAATTGCGGTTCTAAACTTTATAATCTCAATATCGAAAGAGTTCAAACTGACGTTAGATTTTCTTTGTCATCCTAAATGATATTTTCGGTATATCATTTAGAAAAATAATGTTAATTTTTTTATGCTCACGCTAATGTTTTGATCTTAAACGTCTAAATAATCTATTACCAAGTTTATCGATTACACTTGGGCCCCAAAAATGTTTGACGTTGAGTTGCTATGTTTACATATTTACACATTTTTGAAAATTTATTCTATGATTGTTTTATTTCAATAAATAGATGGTAAAAAACTGACTTAGAAAGTACATCAGGATTGCATAAAATACTGACTTGTCACTGATGTAAAGATATGATTTAAGAGTGAAATCCATATTACGTATAACCGTGACTTTGTTACTGACTTAAACGTATGATTTTTAAATTATGTCATTATGATATACGATTATGACTTTATTACTAAGTAACTGGAACAGGGTGAATTAATTAACCTTGAGAATTTAAATAATTGAATTGAGAATTTATTTACTGTCGATAACCGATCGATGAACTCGTAAGTTGCGGGTTAGTGATGCGACTAGTCACCGGGTGTTGCATGGATCACTAAGTCCTGAACGTTCGTCACTTCCCTAAATTAAGAAAAGTGGGAATAAGTTTCCGGAGGAGTGAACCAAAGTGAACATGGTATATCTAGGACTGAGGAACGTGAAATCGGCAGAGTTTGTCAGACGACCGAAGTGACCAGACGCACATAACAAAAAGTAAATATATAAGTCTACGTCCACTTCACGTGAAACGAGGTGATTAATTACCCGAAGAAAAAAGTTTTTGTCTACTCATATATAATTATGCATAATCATCTATCTATGATTGGATCCAAACTGCATCTGTCAAATTCCGTGTATACTAGAGCGCTAGCATCTCAGCTAGACCTCTGCAATCTGTCAAGAAGTTTCAGAGGGATAGAATTAGGTTCTATCATCAGATAATACCGGGTGACTTATTCAAGTCCTGTTTCACGGTAACACTGACTCGTCCACATATTCAAAATACCAAAACTGCAAACCAGAATTCAAACTGTATCAATTTCCAAACTTTAATCTTAAACCATATTCCATATTAAATTTCCATATTTCTGCTTTCAATTCTTTATTCTAATTTTTCTTGATAGAAACCCATAACTGTAGCCAAACGTTACTCCATATTTAGTTCTTAAACTTCAACTTGAATAAAAGATCTGTATCAAAAAAGTTAATTACTGTAAGCTAAACTATAAGTCTTGAGTAACCATGCTTGTAAGTACAATAAATCCAGTTGGTGCTTGTGATCTTCACTTTGATTTGACCCCTATACGAAAAAAAAACATCACAATATTTAACACCAAAACATGTATCTACTGTTTTTTTCTACGCCTTCGAGGTTCTAGTTTTTTAGAATATTAAGTAGAATAATATATTTCGACGGCAGCAAAATCGGGGGTAACCACCTAGTATGTCTTCCATGTAGATTTAAAAATCAGAAAGTAAGTAAAATATAAGGAAATAACAATATTATTATGTCTTCACTACTAAAAATATATGAAAAAAAAATTCTCGATGAATAAAACTCAACGTAGACGTACCAAAAATGACGTATCCTCTACTTTTTTTAACTTCCCGCTAAGAAAATGGCAAATTTTCGAAAATTCGGGAAACTATTAGTCTCAGTCCGATTTTAAAAAATCGAATTTCCAAGAGATCTTGACATTTTGAGGTTCTAGGAAGCTATTCGTAATTATATTTCATGTTTCGTTCTCGAGATCACACTGCAGTACTGCCTCGTACACCAATTGTCACCACAAAGTTTAGCTGTAAATAAAATGAAGTGATCTACATAATAACCCCGTCATTTATTCAGCCTCATTCTGTTTTTTGTGCGCTTCTAATTCACAACGTATTTATTCTGTCCTCTTTATTTATTTGAATTGAATAATTCTTTGATTAATTAAAATAATAATATGAGCAAGTGACGAACTAATTCACCTTTAGAACTTGATTTTCTTAAACATAAATTGAAGAAATATCAATATTTAATCGATCAAATGTCTACCAATAAACAAGACAGTGACGTTTCTGTCAGATCTGATTTTGAAGGTACATTTTATACTAATGAACCCATTTCATCATTTATTCTCAATCATTAATAATTTATTATGATTAAATTAATTTGTTCATAATAAATTCGCGCGATTATTTTCTATTAATTCGCACCATTGGGTTAACCAAAAATAAATGAATGAATAAAAAATAACCAAACAAAAATCAAATTTATTACTTTTTGAAATTTGGGCAATTTCGTACTTTTTTAGTATCAAATTGTACCATTTGACTGGGTTATATTTAAAATTAAATAATAGTCATTTTCATTATTTTTCTGTGTCAAAGAATTAAATTCTTTGATAACATGTATGACCCAGATCTTTATGCTCTTGTAGGTTCAGAACCTGATGACGCATCTGAGTCTGATACTGAGAAAATGACCGTTTCCAAAACTGATCCTGGTCCTGAGACATCTCATATTCCACAAGAGATGATTGTTGATAAGTCTGAAGTAATTGATCTACCAGACAAGGCTCGACATCTTCTCGGGGTTGAGAAGCGTCGGCAAAAAGACCAAATTTTTGAGTTTCATCCTGAGCTTGTTGCATGTTGGCAAGATACTTTGTCAAAAGGTTTGGAGACTTCCACTAAAAAATAAATTTTAGAAAAATATCCTGAAAAAGGTAATATCAATTTAAAAGCTCCGATTTTGAATCCGGAGCTTTTACCATTGCTCCACAAATCTGCTATCGGCAGAGATAAACATTTAGCATCCAACCAAAATCTCTGTGGTCTTTCCTTAATTAGTTTTGGTAAAGCCCTTTGCGCTATGTTCTCCGATAAAGAAGAACCATTAGAGAAGGACGAAATTTTAGAATTGTTATGTGATGCTAGTAATATTATATGCGAATTGATGTTCTAATTAGAAAGAGCTTGAAAAACTCATATTTACCAGTTCGTGGACACAAAACGCAAGACTGTTTTGGAGGAATGTAACAGATGAATTATTATTCAGTAAAGATCTTTCCAAAAGGATCAAAAATTCTTCTACGGTTGAAAAAGCGGGTTTAACCTTGAAATCTCAATTTGATCAGAAGATTTCAGGTCCCCCGAAATGTTATTTAAACTGGAAAAGCCCGTCTGTGTCGCAAAGTTGCCCGTCACAGTCGGGCTTTATGAATCGGAAGCCATTTCAAAGGTTTGCTCAGTCCAATCGGCCGACACCACCGCAAACCCAATTTTTCAACAAACCCAAGGGCCACTAGACTCAGGCGAACAACCTTAAGTAAAGGTTAGTCCTTTAGCTGGTCGGCTCAAATTTTTTTCACAAGCTTGGACACAAATAACATCAGATAGTTTTATTTTAGAAACAATATCTGGTTATAAGATAACTTTTTTGACTACACCAGTACAATCTAAAGAGCCCTTTAACGATTTATCTTTTGATAATCGGTTGATGCAAAAAGCTATTGATGAGCTTTTAGTTTTAGGAGCTGTTCAGAAATGTGAAATTATTGAGGGTCAATTTCTTTCCAACATTTGTCTCATTCTTAAGAGTAATGGAAAAATGAGATTTATTTTGAATTTAAAAAAATTGAATTCTTTTATTGATGTCACTCATTTTAAAATGAAAAATGTTAGAACAGCTTTAAAATTAATTACTCAAGGATGTTTTATGGCTAATATTGATTTACAAGATGCGTATTTTATGATTCCCATCCATAAAAGTTTTTGGAAATATCTTAGATTTCGTTGGAGTGGTCAACTTTACGAGTTTACTTGCATGCCATTCGGATTAAACACTGCTCCGTGGGTATTTACAAAAATTTCAAAGCCAGTTATAAGTATTTTAAGAAGTCAAGGTTGGACATCAGTGGTTTACTTAGACGATTGGTGGTTGAAAGCTCCGTCAGAAGAACTGTGTCATAAAAACATGAATTTGTCCATTGAATTATTAGAATCTCTTGGATTTATAATTGATCAATCCAAGAGTAATTTGATTCCTTCTCAGTCTTGTCACTTTCTAGGTTTTATCCTTAATCCAAAATGTATGACTATAGAAATAACTCAAAATAAAAGGGACCACAGTTTTGAGTTAATTTCCAAGTTTGAAAATACTAAATCTTGTTCCATAAGAGATTTTGCTCAATTCGTAGGGAAAATTACAGCTGCTTGTCCTGGAATTGATTACGATTGGTTTCATTCTAAACCTTTTAAACGTGAAAAATGTTTAGCATTCCTAAAAGCTGATGATAATTATGAAGCAACTATTGAGACAATGTGAATTGTCTTCGTCGTTCTTAGCCTTGCGGTTCCCAATTTTCTCCGTCTCGTTGCCGCCTAAATTCAGTACGTCATAGTGCCATGGTCACATGACTTAATTTTCACGTCGACGCATGTCCGTAAGGGTGAAGTGGGGATAGTTCAGAGGAGAGTCCCAGACCCTCAATTATCGGTCAATCACTTCGATCCTGGATCACTTAGCGTCTAGACTTGTTATCTAGTATTTTTTTGCAATTATTATTTTCCATTAATTATATTGATATACTTTCAATTATTACTCTGGCAATTATACTTGCAATATTATCTTATTATTTCGTATAAACCGTTATAATTATTCTAATTATAGATTTAATAAAGTAAATCATATTGTGCGTTACCGACAAATTATTCGCGGTATTAATTATTATAATTAGTTAAAAACTAAATATTGTGCGTAACTGCTTCATTCCGCTGGGAGGAATATTGTATCCGATATCTACGAGGATATTCGACGTATTGTTAATTGCAGAACAATTGTAAGTAACTGAACATTATTATAATTGGCAATAAAACTTGCATTTTCCTGGTTAATTCTTATCATTCTATTATTCACTCACACTCTTTATTTTCCTACTCTACTGGTAAGAATTATTAAATCGTCTATTAAGAACAGTATTATTATTTAAGAACTGATAAGTTTATTTTACTATAAGAAATCTATTGATAATTTATACGCCGTGAGGTAAGTTGATGACCTTTTCATACGTTGCCGAGTTTGAATAAGTGCAGGTCCTTGCTTTGCAAGAACCCTTGCCCATTGCTCTGTCCAAGTAAATAAAATTTGTTAGAGGCCAGCCTGAGCCAGGGTTCAACCCGCGAATTCTGGTGGCTGCTGGTAAAAATTGCGAAGTTAAAAAGCGATTTGTCTCACTATGTGCCTCTCATTTTCTTTGAAAAAAGAGTTTGCTTGAGGGAAACCAAATTTTCTAACATCTAAAAATATTATAAGACAATCGGTTTTCCAATTGACTATATTTTCAGACGCATCTTTAACCGGTAGGGGTGCTTATTGCAACGGAAAAATGGCATATGGCAGTTGGTCTAATAGAGAAAGACGTTTTCACATCAACAGTTTGGAACTTTTGGCTGCATTCAATGGCTTAAAATCATTTGCTTATGAATTAACAAATTGTGAAATTCTTTTAATAATTGACAATTCCACGACGATTGCATATTTAAACAAGATGGGAGGTACTAAATTTCAAGATTTAAATAAAATTTCATAAGACATTTGGACTTGGTGTGAGCAAAGACGCTTATGGGTTTTTGCGACTTATATTCCCTCTCGAGAAAATACGGAAGCTGATTTAGCTTCAAGAATAGATAATGTGGACACAGAATGGGCCCTGGCCACATGGGCTTATATCAAAATCACCAGTAACTTAGGTTTTCCGGAAATAGAAGTAGATAGGCAGGGGGGATTCTGTCCCAATTAGCATCAAAATGAGTAGATCTGTTGTATCGACTAAGGGTAAGTTAACAATTGATGATAGCATGTCGGCTGTTGGTGTGCTTATCTAGGGCCTTTTTGACATCATTCGGATGCTAATTGACGTTATTTGGCAGTCTTTTTACCGCCTAAGCTCATTTCTGAGCTTATCTAGGACCCTTTTGAGCTTGTCTCCGCCATTTTGAGCTCGTCTTATAATGGATGGTGCCTTGGGTATATTTTGAGCGGGAAATTTTGAAAACAAAATGACACCGTGATGGCGCTCAAGGCTGATACTTTCTCAGTCTATCAGCCTTGAGCGTCATCACGGGGCCAATTTACTTTCTGACTAATGTTTGATATATTCAAACTAGGTGTAGTACGAGCACTTGCAAGAAGCCATGCCATCTAGTGGTTTAGTTTCTCTCCCCTCTTTTTTCGGCTACTGCGTAGTAGATGACGTCATCCGGCAAGTTTGAACTGGTTTTTTCTATTTTTAACTGCGTAGTAACATTTTTCAACTGCGCAATAGAATGTTCTAGATGATGACGTCATCAGACATGTCTGAACTGGTTTTCGATCTAGAGTGGGGGGATACTGAGCTGAGCGTTGAGCTTGCGAGCTCACAGCAGTCAGTCTTCATCGAGAAACGTTCTAGTTAACAGATTGTAAAAAAAAAAAAAAAGCTGGTGATTTATTACTGAATTATTTTATTACAGAGATCATTCGATTTATTTCCTAATTATTGCTTATCGTGTGTTTCAATACCAAGTAAGTATTAAATTTTCATATCATTTAAATTATGTGTTATTGACTGAAAAATTTATTAATTCAATTACTCGTTTTCAAGATGGATCTAACGAAAATTGATGAGATCAACACCTTGGCCTACATCTTGCGTGTTAAAAAACTTCAGGAACTGGAAGCTGACAAGACATATAAAATAACTGAAATTAAAAAAATTTCAACGCAATATGGACCTAAAGTAATTGCCAACTTGAATGATGAATTTTCAATTTACTTTCCTGCAAGAACAAACAAGGAATTGATAGCTCATGAGGATAAATTAAAAACTCTTATCGATATGGTGCCCCAACAAAATCTTTATCTTTTATTTCATGGATCTAAATACAATAAATTTGAATTTGTTACTCGATCTTAAATGTAATTATTATGCAAAAAACTTATTATAGTTAAGAAATATTTTTTATCATGGTTCTAACTTTATGTATATTTTCTTTTTATTTAATAATAAAATTAAAACTCTTAATATAAAAATATGTTTTTGATTGTTATGTATTCTCTATGCATACATTGTAGATTGAAATCATATATCTTTAAACAATAAATTCGTTTTTTATAATATATAGAATGTAATTATAAAAAGAAGATAGAAGAAACAAAATAATAGAAGTGTGTTGGAAGTTTGAATGTTCGTTTACGCATGCGCGCCGTTGTTTGATGCTTCAAGCTACCTTCGTGTGTGTTTTCAATGAAAGTAATGTAGGCGGGAATTTCAAACGTCATTTTGCGCAAGTGTAGCTATGTGAGCGATATCACACTGACGTTTGGAGAATTATGTTTGAAATTCCCGCCGCTAGCAGCAGCGATGCTTAGAGGAGGGTGCAGAGTAAGGTTACTAGAATAGGTAACTAGAAATACTACTCTAGTAACCTTGGTGCAGAGGAGCCGCCGCGAGTAGCAGCGATGCGTGGAGGGATGGGAGGAGCCGCCGCGAGTAGCAGCGATGCGTGGAGGGATGGGAGGAGCCGCCGCGAGCCACAGGGTCATATGGAGGGATGGGAGGAGCCGCCGCGAGCAACAACGGTCGAAGACGTTTAAAATATACGCGGGGAAATTTGAATGAAATTTTTTTTTTTTTGCGTTAACTCAGTAGAGTGCGTGGTGCTTTTAAATGGTTAAAAGTTATGATCAAGTAGGAGGGAATTTTAAATGAAAATAATCTTTTTTATTAGAGAGTAATTAAGATTTTTTAAATATATATTTAAATAAAATTATCAAAATTTTTTTTTTTTATTTGAAACATTTAAATAATTACTCAAAGCTAATATAAATAAATAATGATAGAATATTTATGCAGTGTGTGTGTGTGTGTGTGTGTGTGTGTGTGTGTGTGTGTGTGTGTGTGTGTGTGTGTGTGTGTGTGTGTGTGTGTGTGTGTGTGTGTGTGTGTGTGTGTGTGTTTAACAATCAATAATTATAAAATATATCTTATAACATAATATAAAAATAAAAACTATAGAGTTCATGCATTATTGTTCATCTAATTGTGAATCCTCGTCTTCTAAAGATTCAGAAATTGGGATCGTTGATGGCAAGGACACTGCACCCTCATCATCATAATCGGATATAGTTATAATCAAAGTCGAATGAAGAGATGACGTTGACTGATGCCGTTGAATTGACTGTTGTTGTTGTTGCTGTTGTTGTTGACGTCGAATCATTTGAATAGCTCGCATATTATTTCCAAATCCTTCATGAGCTGCATTTAAAATCAAATTTAGTGGAGTAATAAATCTTCCAACGACCATATAATTCTGTTAGTTAATTTGGTCTAGATTATCTGGGTCTCTCTCAAAGGACCATGTCAATAGCTCATCATTGATTAATAATATAGTTTCATCGCCATTGATATTAACACTACATCCTTGTATATGACCCCCTCCAGCAATGATTTGTTGCAATTGTTCCCGGATAATTGATACAATCCGTTCCACCGAATACCATTTACACCATATTCTTGGCAACATCACATTATATCTCAGATTTAGGTTTGAATGATACAAAATGTCTGCAAAAAGAATATAGTGAAAGAATTAACACTAATAATAATAAACAATAATAACAAACAATAAAATTATATATAGGAAATTAACTATACCAAGTATATCATTTTTTTCAATTAATGTTCCTATGTCATCATCACAGTCACCAGTAAAAAAATTATTTGTAAAAATATATTTTTCCCGAGTCGGTACTAAGTCTCCCGGAATTTTAAACCAACATTCTAAATGGTTGTGTCGCATTGTTAGAATCGTACCTATTCCATTGATAATAAAAACCGCACCATCAAAATATTCGCCACCCAAAATAAAATTCCTTAATTGATTTACCAGATCATGCATATGGTTATTATTCTGCAATAATCCCCATTGGATAGGAAAAATCAAATTATAACTAATTCCGTTACCCATCTAAAAAGAAAAAATATATCAGATAAATAATAGAACAAATCATATATATATATATATGCTAAAAATTATAACAACAGAAAAATATATCCACAAATTTATATTTTTTTCAATTAGTTTTGTATTTCACAGTTCAAGAAAATGAAGATGTCATTCAAATATCGTTTTATAAAAACAGACATTTTTTTTAATTGACTACCACTTCATTTTAATTCATCACCACTTTATTTTATAAAAAATATATTCAAAAAACATTTTTTTTTAATTTTCTAAATAATAATGATAAATCAAGTCATTAATTATGATTAAAAAGATACTTACAATAGTGAAAATATTTTCACAGTAATAATATGTACGCTTGATGCCTATGATCACAATAAATTACGACGTCACAAACAAAAAACTTAAGTTCGTTTGTCCAAACTTCTTTAAAAGTATACCACCCCATATGATACCTATGTGTGTGAGAGAGAAGAATTTAAATAACCAATGGAATTCTGACGTCAGAGGTGTTGATTGTAGTCAGTTAGGTTACCACGTGCTTGAACATGCCGCTATATTTACATTTTATAAGAAATATAATAAAACAATTATCGATGTTCATTAAATAAAAAAAGTGATCACGAGCATATTTTATTTTCAAATTGATCAGTTCTGACAATAATTATCATTTTAATTAATATAAAATTGCTGCATAAAAATAATGCGCGGGAAAAAAATTCAAAACCAAGTAAACTGGTTAAAAAAAAAAAAAAAAAAATTTTTTTTGATAATGTTTTATCACAAATATTTTTGGTTATATAATTTTATTAGACAATATTATTTTTAATTCTAGAATTGTAAATTAAAAAATTATGAATATTTCAAAAAATGAACATAATAAAAATGAATTGTTATTTACGCGTGGGAAAGGGTTATATCTACCGAAGCGATCTCTACCGAGATAGCCCTGGCGGATCCGATTCCACTGAATTCCCTGAAATCCCACCGTGTAAATGTGAAAAAATTCCACACAACATACACTTAAATTACACTGCACTCCTCCGGGTTACACGATTTTTACCTGCTATTCCCACCGGAGTTTCAATAGAAGAAGGAGTACACTAAAACTACACTCATTTTACACCACGGCCGATTCAGTGGAAATTTAAATTTTACGCTTAAATTACATCGTATTCCACGATTTTTACCCGCTATTCCCACCAGAGGTTCAATAGACAAAAGATTACACTAAAACTACACTTATTTTACACCACGGCCGATTCAGTGGAAATTTAAATTTCACGCTTAAATTACATCGTACTACACAATTTTTACCCGCTATTCCCACTGGAGCTTCAATAAAAAAAAGATTACACTTAAACTACACTTATTTTACACCACGGCTGAATTAGTGGAAATTTAAACTGTACGCTTAAATTACATCCTGTACAACGTATTAAATGAATTGTAAATTATTGTTCATATAGTAGAGACTCTATACTTCTTATTAAAATAACTTTTTTTTGTAAGTCCAAGTTACATTAAAGCCCAAGTTTAATTTCTAAGAATAATTATTCATGGAAACATTGATAATGAATATTTTTGTCATTATGTAATATAGGATGTACTATATTACCATCAAAAAAGGTACTTATCACTCTGTCAAATAACGGTGGAGTACCCGGACCAGAATAGTCTCAAGTTTGGAATTTAACACTTCTGAAATAAGTTTCTTGCCAGGGACACTACAACCTGTGGGCGCGATCTCGTGGCGAGAATCGAACTACTTCCGCTGCTGCTTATAGCACCGGTGACTTCCCTCTCCTACATATATACTAGGGTGTTTAAAAAAAAAAACAAATTTTTTTTCTTTAATAGTATGCAAAAATTGAAAGTATAACTAAAAATGAAAATTTTGGTATCAGTCCAAGCTCTTAATAATAATATTAAGGTTTGCCTCAATCCATTTTTCTATTTTCCATTTAAATTTCACGGAAAAAATTTTTTTTTTTTTTTTAATTTTCTAGCTCACAAACTAATCGACGGATTTTTATGCACTATAAATGTTTTTGTAGGAAATTGAGCGCTCTACAAAAAAAGTCTCTTATCATTTTTTGATGAATCCTACTGTTCAAAAGTTATTTAAGCTTCAAGTCGTTTATAGTAAATTTTGAGATTTTTTTACTTTTTCAGCGAAAATATCAGTCTTACCAAAAAATATCATAAGAACTTTTTTGTAGATAGTTTTATTTCTTACAAATTATTACAAATAAAATTGTTCGATAGTCCGCATTGTTAACAAGTTATTTTCATTTCAATGTCAAGCTCTTAAAAAAATAGATTCCTGATTGATTTTAAGAGCTTGACATTGAAATGAAAATAACTTGTTAACAATACGGACTTTCGAACAATTTTATTCGTAATAATTTGTAAGAAATGAAATTATCTACAAAAAAGTTCTTATGATATTTTAGCTTCGACTGGTACCAAAATTTTCATTTTTAGTTATACTTTCAATTTTTGGATACCATTAAAGAAAAAAAATTTGTTTTTTTTTTTTAAACACCCTAATATATACATATATATCTTTACTCCCAACTTATTTTTCTCTTAGTGTAAGCATTTTTTTTTCTTAGTTGGAGCATACAAAAATTTTTGCGTTTAAGAAATAGTACTTATTCCGAGAAAATTTATTGTCTTTAAACCAAAAAATGTTATATTGTTTCAAAAAACTAACACATCTTTTTTACAAAAAATATTTCTCATACTTAGAAAAAAAGAACTCTTGAAACAAGTAAAAATTTTTTTTGTTCAAGCATAAAAATATGTTAACGAGGAAAAAAATATTTTGATTCGGAATAATTATTTACTAGGTGCAAGAAAATTTCAATTTTCTGAATTGTTAAAACAAATTTTTTGTATCAAGATTAATTTTCTTGAATCTAGTGAACTGTATTACTTTGTGAAAAATAAACTGTAGGAAGTGAAATGATTTACAGAAAAGACTCTATCACATTTCAAGATAACTCTGATAGTTTTGCCGAAAAAGTAAAAAATCTCGAGATAATTTAATGTGAGTGAATGAGTCAAAAAATTTAGAGCGATCATAAAGCACCCTCAGCGCTTTCGCGCTTGAGATGTGCAATAATACTAAAATTTACTATGAATCCAACTTTGACTTCGAATATTTTTCAAAAAATTATAAGAGACCTTTTTTGTGTAACGTTCAATGTTTAACACAAGTATTCATTGATTTTTCCAATACACAGATTCCCTGGTGAGTGATAAAATTTTAAACTGTAAAAAAAATTTTTCCTATTTTATTTAAATGGGAAACCGAAAAATACGATGGGCTACCTCTAAAACTTGAATTTAAGAGCCAAGCTTCTGACAGAATTTTTATTTTGTCATATTCCGTCAATATCTGGTGGTGCCCGAAAAAAAAAAAATGTTGTTTTTCAGCACACCCTAATTCTTATATTATAAAATAATTCCAACTTTTAGTATTGATTACAAATACATTTTACAATTATCTGATTATTTTGCACCAAGTAAATAATTATCTTGATATTTTTATCTTAAGTCAACATTTTTTTTTTCAAATCGACATATTTTTATGCTTAAATTAAAAAATTTTTAATTGCTTAAAGTGTTTTTATTTCTTAGTATGAGAGATATTTTTTTGAAGAAAGTTTTCCTTTAAAAGTGAAAATGAATTGTATTTTTTAATCAAACAATTGAAAACATAACATAGTTAAATGACGAGTTATTTAAAAATTCAAGTTGTAGTAAAACACAGGTATTTATTATGGAATCTGTAGATTGCTTGTTAATTATATATAACCATATATAATTATGTAAGATTATATATAACCATGTGATTTTTTTATTGACATTATATATAATTATACGCAATTATATAAAATCATATATAAACATTAGGGTGTGCCATTTTGAGACGACTTTTTTTTCAACAAAAAAATAAGCTGAAAATTTGCAGGAAGGTGAGAAAAGAAGCCTGTTCAAAGAGGAGCTCTTAATATTAATATTTAGTGCCTATTTCTAATTTGTCATTTCCCATTTAAATAACATGATAAAAAATTTTTTATTTTTTTAGCTCAGCATTCGCACCTCATATAAATAAGTCCATAGGATATTCTTTAAAAGAATTTAACGCTCTACAAAAAAGTTCTCTTATCATTTTTTATAAATTCATCTATTCGAAAGTTATTGGAGCAGAAGTCAAATCTATAATAAATTTCCAGATCATTATTTTTTTCAGCTAAACTATCAGACTTATTAAAAAATGTCTTAGGACTTTTTGATAGACAATTTTATTTCTTACAAATTATTATTAATGGTTTATTTAATTTCCGCATTGTTTACTAGTTATTTTCATTTAATACCAAGCTCGTAAAAATAATAGTCTTCCAATCTATTCTGAGAACTTAACATTAAAATAAAAATAACTCAAAAACAATGCGGAATTTCAACGAACTTCATTACGAATAATTTGTAGGGAATAAAATTGTCTACAAGAAAGGAACTATGGCATTTTTTAATAAGTCTGATAGTTCAGCTGGAAAAGTAAAAGATCTGAAAATTTAGTATTGATTTAACTTCCAGCTCCAATAACTTTTGAATAGATGGCTGTATCAAAAAATGATAAGCGACTTTTTTTTTAAAATTTTTTTATTATGTTATTTAAATGGAAAATGGAAAATTAGAAATAGGCACCTCGAAATATTAATATTAATAGCTCCACTTTAAACAGGCATCTTTTCTCACCTTCCTGCAAGTTTTCAGCCTGTTTTTTCGTTGACAAAAAAACAGGCTGAATTTTTTTTGTGGCATTATATATGATTATATATAATTCTGTATGGTTATATATAATTCTGTATAATTATGTCTAACTCGATATGATTCATATATAATTATATATAATTATTTAAAATTATATATAGTTTTTTTTTACTCGGGCGCTTATATACTACATCGTATTACACGATTTTTACACGCTATTACCACCGGAGCTTCGATGAAAGAAAGGGTGCACCAAAACTACACTGATTTTACACGGCGGCTGTTTCAGTGGGAATTTCAATTTTATGCTTAAATTACATCATATTATACCGTTTTCTTTTTCAGTGCAAGTTCTCCTTTAACGTGAAAATAATTATTATACAAACTAATTACACCAAAATTTTAAAATATCAAAAATACGCTAGAAAACGCAGACAAAACGTCGTAAAAACTCTGAGAAAACACAGTTGAATCCTCGTGTCATCATGGCAGACAAAACACCGCTTTTCACCGGAAAACACCGTCGAAACTCCGTTGATACGCCGAGTTTTTAGCGAATTTGTACGGTGGCGCTTGAACTACCAGGATACACAGTGGAAATTCAATGGTAATAGAGTGTAAAACGAGTGTCAGTAGATTAGTGTGAAACAAGTGTAAACTGAAAGTGAAATTTTCACAAACCCACCGTGTGATACACGTGAAATTCCGGTGTATTTTCAGTGTAATTCGAATTACACTAAGTTAACACTGAAACCCACGGTGGAGACGGATCCGCCAGGGAGACTAATATCACACATCAATACTAGTGATCGATAATGGCAGTCAAATTTTTAAATTTGAATAAATTAAACTTATGAAGAGATTTTGCTGGGCTTAAAGTAAATGTTGAATTGATTTGCAAATTCAGAAATGTAAAAGCTGAAAATGTGATTGAAAAAAAAAATTCATTCAATACAAAGAGCCGAGACATTTTACCCGCAACATCTCTTGCTACTTGGTATAAAGATCACGTCAATGATAAATTATTGAAGAAAGTCGAGGAATTCAATCAAAAAGACTCTGGGTGGAGTTTAACTGAAATCCACAGTTTAATAATTACAATGTCGAGATATTCACCTCTTCAAGCTGGAGATTCAACGTTTGTGAAACTACCCAAAGACATTCAAGCAAAAAAAGCAGTTTTAAACATTGAAAATTTTGATGAACACTGTTTTCTATGGAGCGTTGTAGCAGCATTACATCCTGCTACTGAAGGACATCCTGAGAGAAAAATAGCATATCCTCACTTCAGCTCTATATTAAAATATGAAGGTATAAAATTTCCAATCACTTTAAATGATATCCCTAAATTTGAAAATTTAAATAATTCATCAATAAATGTCTACGGTATCGAGTCAGAATTTTGCAATAAAAAATCTGATGAAAGTACAATAATTCCTTTACATCTAAGTAAACTCATAAAGTCTGATAAAAAAGTTATTCATCTCTTAATGGTACAGCAGAATATTAAATTAAATAAATCAGATTTTGATATTAAAAATTTTCAACCTAAATTCCACTTTGCTTTGATCAAAGACTTTTCACGACTAGTTGGATCTCAAATTACAATGTCAAAATGCAAATTATTTTTTTGCGATCGATGTTTGAATCATTTTAAATATGATTATTCATATGAAAATCACAAACTTAATTGTTTTAAGATGAATAAAGTTCATATGACATTTCCAAAGGAAAAAGATCAAATTTAAAAATTGAAAAACTACCGATACAAAGACACTGTACCTTTTGTTGTGTATGCGGACTTGGAATGTACACTAGAAAAGACTCAAGAAGATGATGAAGCTGAGAAGCATGTTCCACACAGTGTAGCATTCTATCAACACTGCAGTTATGATAATAAATCATCTAAATTTGAATTAAATCGTTCAAAATTTTGTATCGATTGGTTTATTTTAAAGTTGGAAAAAATAGCAATCGAGTTTGAAGGATATTTAACAAAATTTATCCGGCTATGATTCTCATTTTTTAATTAAAAGTCTAGCTACATTAATTAAAGGTGATGTAACTTTACTACCAATAAATAAAGAAAAATATATATCTTTCACAAAATCAATAGAAAATACTTCAGTATCATTACGCTTCATAGACTCATTCAGATTTATGGCATCAAGCCTTGAAAAATTAGCTTCATATCTTGGTGATGATGAAAAGCTTATAACGAAACTTCATTATCCTGATCCTGATCAATTTAAATTAGTTACGCGCAAAGGTATATTTCCATATGAATATATTTCAAGTACTGATAAAGTTAATGACAAACAATTGCCTGATCAAGTATCATTCTTCTCAAAGCTAACAAATGAAAGTGTCTCTGATGAGGATTATTCATTTGCTTAGCTAGTCTGGAACAAATTTAACATCAAAACACTGGTAGAGTACTCAGATTTATATCTTAAAACTGATGTACTTCTTCTAGCAGATGTGTTTGAAAATTTTAGACGTAGCTGCTTCAAAACTTATAATCTAGATCCATTACATTACTATACTGCTCCTGGTCTGTCCAATGATGCTATGCTAAAATACACTGGTGTGGAACTTCAGCTTCTTACTGATCCTGAAATGGTACTTTTTATCGAGAAAGGTATCAGAGGTGGGGTATCTTAGTGTACAAACCGATATGCTGCTGCAAACAATCGGTACATAGGTGAAGACTTTGATCCAAGCAAAGCTGAATCTTACTTGATAGATTATGATGTAAATAACTTGTATGGTGCAGCTATGAGCATGCCACTGCCGACGGGTTCATTTGAGTGGGTGAAAAATGTTGATGATGATGATGTAAATAAATTTTTAAATGATAATGATAGTGTGGGATATATATTAGAAGTAGACTTAGAGTATCCTGAGGAGTTACATGAACTCCATAAAGATTTACCGCTGGGCCCAGAACACTTTGTACCACCTGGATCTAAGCACTCGAAATTATCAACTACTCTGTATGATAAAAATAATTATATAATACATTATAAAAATTTAAAACGGTGTCTAGAAGTAGGATTAAATTTAAAAAAAATACACAGAGTACTAAAGTTTGAACAATCGCCTTGGCTCAAATCATATATTGATAAAAATACTGATTGTAGAAAATTAGCAAATAATGAGTTTGAAAAAAATTTTTACAAACTAATGAACAACGCTGTATTTGGTAAGACTATGGAAAATGTAAGAAAGCACAAAGATGTACAATTAAAAACTGAATGGGATGGTAGATATGGAGTCAAAGAATTGATATGCAAGCCGAATTTCCATAGTCTTACCATGTTTGATAAAGATATGGTAATTATTGAGATGAACAAAGTAAAAGTCTGTTTCAATAAACCGATCTATGTTGGCTTTTGTATTTTAGATTTATCCAAAACATTTATTTACGTTTTTCATTATAATTATGTAAAAAAGAACTTGTAAGCAAAAACGATGAGTCGAAATTAATGTATACTGACACAGACAGTCTCATCTATTATTTTACTGTACCAGATATCTATAAAATCATCAAACGTGATATCTTAAAGTTCGACACCTCTGACTATCCCGAAGATAATGTTTACAATTTACCGTTGGCTACTAATAAAGTCCTGGGTCTAATGAAGGATGAAAATAATGGTGAAATCATGACTGAATTCACTGGTGTCAGGGCTAAATTATATGCATTCAAGACTCTCAAGAACAAAAAAGCTAAAAAACGTGCAAAGGGAGTCAAGGGTCCTACTTTGAGGACAATCACGTTTGATGATTTTATGGAATGTTTCAATAATCATGTGACCTTAACAAAAAAACAATATTTAATCAAATCAAAGAAGTATAATGTAAAGACAATTACACAAAATAAAATTGCATTGAGCTGGGCTGATGATAAGCGTCAGCTCATTGATGGCAGTCATGACACCCTACCATGGGGCTATAAAAATAATAAAATTATTGTAGATGATGATGATGAGATAATTAAAAAAAGAAAACTTATGTAAATAAAAAGAGAACTTTTGTTAATTAAAAAAAAAAGAATTTATCTAAATAAAAAATGTAAATATTATTTTTAAGTTTTTTTTGTAAAATTAGTTTTAAGGTTTGAAAATAAAAAAAAATGTATATACAATTAAAAATTTTGTTTTTATTTATTAGAATATAAGTTTTACAGGTCTGATTTATCAATCCAGGTGTTGTGAGAGCTGTCGAAGCCGAGCCACTTTACATATAATTTATTTCCACGTTTTTTTATAGTTTTTTCTATTAGAGAGACATCTGGATGCTTGACTTTGCTGAGTTCCTCAACATAAAATCCACCTTCAATTGGCTTATCCTGATAGTCTACAAGTTTGTATGTTGTTGGATTTGTATTCTGCACTGTCTTGATTGTAAAAATTTCAGTGGTCCAGTTGGGTGTGTAGCCTTTTTCAAACACATGTTTGTACTTGCTGATTCGAACTTTGTCTCCAACTTTGAATTTATTTTTTCGTGCCTGTCGCTGAGCTTGAAGAGGTTTGTATATTTTTTCAAATATCTGCTTTTCATTTTTAGCAGTTACATCAATAGGTTCCAGTTTAATAGTATGATGTTTTCTAGTATTATATTTGTGTACTAAATCTTCCAATATATCAATCCACTTATAATTTCCACGAGTGGTGAATTGACGCCACTTATTAGTCTTAAATGTTCGATTGAAACGTTCACAAATTGATGCCTTCAAGTTGCTGAATGTTGAGTACATGTTGATGTTTTTACGTTTCATAAGATCTTGAAATTCTTTGTTATAAAAGCCTGAGATATCTGATGTAAGACATCTCGTTACTTTGAAAGTTCCTTGGTCTTCATGTTGATACCTTAGAGTTCACTTAATCTCTGATTACTATTTATCAAGTACAAGTTAATTTATACTAACAAAACAGTAATCCTTTTCTATATCTTCCACTATTTAGCTCACTGTCTTTGTCAATCATTACAAAACCATATTTACCATCATTCCAACATGCTGAACACAAGTCTCTGAATAAATTGTACGACATGTCAGTATTTACATGATCATCATACACATGTTTCAAGTTCATCTCATCTTGACGAAAGAGAACTATAAAATTTGCATTGTCACGTATCAAATATTTAGGAATACGTGTATAAGTCTGACAGAGATAAAAACTGTCAACATCTTTATGTCGACCCATACAAAAGTATGCTCTGATATGATCTTGTTTTTCACAAGCGACATCATCAAATATCATCAATGAGTTTGATTTTGCATCTTCTGGTTTCAATACTTCTTCGTGCTCATTGAATGTAAAAAATTCAATACCTTCTATTGGTTTAAGTAGTGATTCTAAAAATTTATATTTCGGTTGGTTTAGAGATTTTGAGTAGAGATAGATATTATCAAATCTTAAGCCGTTGGGGTATATGATGAGTGAGAGCAGAGCATTTGTTTTTCCACAGTTTGATGGACCACAAAATATAGCACGTACACTGTTTGGCAATAAAGCACCGTGTCTCTTGACTTTTTTCACCCCCGTACCTTGAACAATTTGATCAAAATTTATTACTGGCAACTTCGCCTCTTGACTTTTAAACTCCATGTTGATAGTTTGCGATCACAACAACAACTCACTCAACGAGCTATTTGTATCAGGTTTTATATCATTTTAAGGTAGTCATGATGCTGCTACTATGGAGAGCAGACGAGTAGAGACCAGTGGTAGAGGTTTTGTAAACAGTATAATCAATAAGCTACCATTTGAACTACATATACCTGGTTACCAGTACTGTGAACCAGGCACAAAGCTAGCCAAGAGATTAGCTCGCGGAGATCCTGGAATTAATTAAATTCGTGGCTGCCACGAATTTTACCAGTCCCATCTAAAGTTGGTGGTGTACTACCATTTTTAATGCCACTTTTTGCCGGCCTGAGTGCAACAGGAGCTTTGGCTGGAGGTGCAACTGGTATAGCAAAAGCTGTAAATGATGCAATTGCTGCCAAAAATCGATTGGAAGAGAGCAAACGACATAATTTAAAAATGGAACAAATATCCATGGGTAAAGGTTTATACTTGAGACCTTACAGACGTGGTATGGGCTTATACTTGAGACCATATCTGGTAGGCAGAGGATGCAAGTCAAAAAACAAGTAGAGCTACCACATCGAGCACTCACAAACATCGATTTACTGAAATACGCTAAAGCTCTAAAAATTCCAAATTTTTGTGGTATTTTTATGAGAAATGATTTACCTGAAACTGGACCAAGAAAAAATGAATCAGCTATTATTAATCTTGATGTTAAATTTGGACTTGGTACTCATTGGGTTGCATACAAGAAAAATAATGATACAGTTGTTTACTTTGACAGTTTTGGTAATTTACAACCACCGCAAGATCTTATGGAGTATCTCGATGTTGGTAGCGTAAAATATAATCACAAAAGATATCAAGATTTTGATACAATTATATGTGGACATTTGTGTCTTAAATTTCTCACTGGACAACTATAAATTGATGTGACTATGTGTACAACACATCAGTCATGGCTGAGTCATTCACATTAACGCTGACGGGATCCACATCCGAGTTGGAGGCCAACTACTTCCCTCCAATAGAATTATCACCAACTAAAAATTATGTTCTGGGACTTGTAGAGTTATTAACATTTAACTCAATACCCACTATTGATGTTGGTGCTAATAAATTCTATGTCTCTTATCCTGTGGATAATATTGATATCGAAAAAATTGATACAAATAATATTGATGAGAAAAAAGTAGTCAAGAAAAAAAGAGCTAAAAGAAATGTGGCAATAATTACAAAGTTTGATGACAATGTCTCAGTAACTGAATGTGACTCAGTGAGTGAAAATACAGAAGCTGGAAAATATGAAACTGTTGAAGAGAAAATCTTGACAATACCAACAGGAAGTTACGAAATCACTGACATTGAAAAATACATTCAAAAGAAATTACAAAGACTCAGCATCAGCATAAGAGCTAATAATAATGAATTGAGAAGTGAAATTAAGTGTGATCAATTGTCACGATATTTTAATATCGCGGCAGTCTCGCATCAGGTCGGTGGGCAACAGAGGGCAGCACACGCTGCTCACACGTCTCATCCAACCCATTATTATTATAATTATTTTGTTTATATATAAGATTTTGTTCTAATTATTGTGTTAATATTATTTTATTGATTTCATAGGTATAAACTGTATTCAACTCAGGAGATTTCACTGAGTAATTCAAGCATATACTTGAATTTCTACAGTGCTAGTAAGAATAGTTGCGCATTTTATTTCTATGCTTATGATTATTTTGATTGGTTGGCGCATGCGCGTCAACGCAATAGTTGGCCTCAGTAAATTTATTTATTATAAATAAATTTACTAATTTTATAAATAAATCATTGGTTGATTTTTCGGTAAACCATATTAAAAATTAATTATGCAAGATGCAATTGATCATTTAACGTCGGGAACTGGATGAATTGCACGGCCCAAAGTATGTATTATTTTGGTAGTACTATATATATATAACATGCGACAGTCATATATAACTATTTGGTGGAAGTGAGAAATATGACAAAATGGCGTCGGCCTAGGTGCTGGCGTGAGATTCACGTGCTGCCATGGTCAGACGTGAGGTGGTCTCTGTAAGAGTAGCGTGTGTGCTCTGTTGCATTAAAAGAATTATAAATTTGTCGCCATTTGGTATTTGAGAGAGAATATAAATCCATTGGCAAAAACATATTAGAGGAAAATACATTTACCGTATTAGAGTGCAACCCAGGGAGTTGAATAATACGGAAACTGTAAGTACATTTTGGCTAATACATTGGCGTGTAATTTTATTCCCGCGTTGGTGATCATTTGTTATCTCAAAAGAGTAAGAGAAATAGTGATTATTGAGTATTAATATTTTATATAAGCATATGATGGAATGCGGGACTATTGTGCCCAGTAGGTAATAATACAATCAGTAAAAATATTCAGTAGTATTTCATCATCTCCATATATTGAGTGTGATAAAGAGTTAGTTATTTTTCTTTATTATTTTACTGCTATAATTATTAGATATTGCGTTATTGTTATTATTTTTACTATCACGTGTGAGTGATAAAAGAATTTCTGGATATTATTTATGTAATTATTATTAATTTTGAGTATTATTATTGTGTTGTTTTTTTTTGCGATAATTATGTTTTGTGAATAGTGTATAATATTCACCAGTGGTTTAATTGTACGAAATATTCATTTGAAATATTCAAAGATTATCTTGAGATTATGGTATTGGCTCTTGAATATCACGTACGAGTGATATCATCAGTTACATGCGAGAAACTATTTTGTGTTTAAGATATTTATTGGCTATTCTTTTTTATTATTATTTTTATTTGTATACGCATACCGGTATTATTTTGTAAGTGAATTACTATTAATTTATTTTGATCTTGTTATTTTGGATATGCGATACAATTGAATATTAATTTATTATTTAAAATATAATTTGAAAAACAAATGATCGTCAACCCGGTATTAATTTAAATTTTATTTATTTACATTACTACTATCTTTTTCTTGCTTCCTCTTCCTAAAATCTGAAATCGTTACCCTGTCGTTTAGTTTATTTTCATTTCTCCGTTGTATTATTTTGAGTTTAATTTTGTTCGTAGGGCACACGAACTGGCGCCCAACCAGGATTTCTAACCCAGCCTGAGCAGAGCTGCGGGTCCAGGGAGATTCAGGATATCTCCAGGTAGGACTTTTGTTTTGTTATTATTTTATTTTCAGTTTTTTTCAACCAACGGAGAGCCATAACGGCTATTGAGCGCCGACCACGATCCGCCGTGGGACGCGTGAAATAGAGGCGAACGTTATACAATTTGTAAATTTTACATCCCAAGATTCTATTGGTAGACTATTGGTATTTACAAACAGAAAGCTGACACCACATAAAACTCACTCATCAGATTTACCAGTGAAGATATTAAAACTCAATGCTCTGAGGGTTGAGTGCAACATCACATCAGGTGCTTACATAAATGAGCACAAAGTTCACACTATTCATAAATTTTTTCCAAGTGTACCACCAGGATATAAGATTGTTGAATTGCCATCTCACGTCATTTATCTGCTGATCGCCGAACAAGCAATACAAAATCTCAGACTGAGAATTGTTGATCAAGACAGAAAACTGGCTAATTTTAGAGGTGAGACGATAACCATAAGACTGCATATAAAGTCAATAAAATAATGGGTATCGTGTATGAGACAAAAAGTGGTGCTGGGTATAAAACGACAGCGACATGGTCGAGCAACATCAGTCACCGAGTACCTCACAAGGTGTTAACACATCAGAACGCTCAGTTTCTACAGAGCCTAGGACTCAAATTACGTGGAAAATTAAGAAAATAAAAATTTATTTTTGTTGTTTAACGTGTACACGACCATGGCGGCAGAAATCTTAAATATTCAAAGACAAATCATTTTTGATGAGTCGATTGCACACTATGAAGCACATGCTCATCTCCCGTATGCTTCATCAACATTCAACAACAGCGATGAAATAAGAATTGCTGTTCAACATCAAGATTTATGTCTACTTCCAAGTGAAAGTACACTGCATGTGTATGGAAAATTTACAAAGTCTGATGGTACAGCTGTAAGTGCAACTACTCACATGGTCAACATGACAGTATGCCATATGTTTGAAGAAATACGCTACGAACTCAATGGTGTTGAGATTGATCGTAATAAAAATGTTGGCATCACAAGTCTCATGAAAGGATATATATCACCGAGTCCAGCTCAACAAAATACACTCGAGAACTCAGGCTGGATTATGGATGAAGCTGTAAACAAATTGCATAATGACAATGGCTACTTTGATGTATCTATACTAGAGTGTCTCAAAAAAATCGAATATTTTTTTTTTTTTAATGAACCTTGAGAAATCGTCAGAGTATCTCTAAAAGAAGATCCTCTGAGAATATGAGCTCTTAATTTTAATATTTAGAGGTGGCGTTTTGTAATTTTCTATTTCCCATTTAAATAACATAGGGAAATTTTTTTTTAAACTTTGGAATTTTGTAACGTGATGACGAGCTACTTTATGAGTAAAATTAAACAGTGCCCTTATGGGAAATTAAGTGCTCTACAAAAAAGGTCTGATTGACATTTTGCGTAAGTCAAGATGTTTCAAAGATATCGAGCCTCAAACTTCAGACTGTTAAAATAACGCTTTGTTTTTTTCTTAAACACAAAAAAAAACAATTTATATGGATTAAATACCCATAATTATTAACTTGAGAATAAAAAGATGCATATATTCAATAGAATGCATATCCGGAATTCTTCATAATTTGACAAATGCTAATTTTTATCGATTTTTAGCGAAAAATATTTACTTATATAAAAAATATTGCACAAGTTTTTAATAAACTATTTATTAGGGTGCTTCGTTTGAAACGATTATTTTTTTTTTCGCTCCCATACTGAAATTTTGTTGGAAATACCCCCAAAAAAATTCCCTGAGAGTTTGAGCCCTTAATATTAATATTAAGTACTTTCCCAGAGCAGGTGAAGATTTCCCATTTAAAATACACGTATAGTTGGGTTTTTATTTTTTAAACTTAAATAACTCCGCGGCATTTTATGATATCATCTCGCCCAAAGTCGGGATATTCTCACAATTAAATGTACTACAAAATTGCCCGTTGTCGCGAAGTCGTAACTTATACGAGTGGGCTAGTACGGGCCGCTAAACCGAATTTTTTCATAGAATTCTTGTTTTTTTTCTTAACAACAAGACCTACAGAAAAAATGTGAACGACGATTTTATAGGAAATCAAATTTCCTACAAAAAAGGTCCTCAGCACCAAATCACTGAGATTGATATTTTCTGAGATATTAATTATTGAAGTTTACTTAGCATTGGATTCCCATAAAATGTCGAATTAAATCGTAGAAAATATTGATTTTTTATTTGACTAATCTCTCAGAAAATATCAATCTGAGTGGTTTGATGCAAACGACCTTTTTTGTAGGAAATAAAATTTTCTATAAAATTCTTATTTACATTTTTTCTGTAGGTCTTGTTGTTTATGAGATAATAAGAGAAAAAACAAGAATTCAATAAAAAAATTGGGTTTAGCGGTCTGGACTACCCCACCCGTATGAGTTACGACTTCGCAACAATGGGCAACTTTGTAGTACATTTAATTGTGAGAAAATCCCGACTTTGGGCGAGAGGATATCATAAAATGCCGCAGAGTTATAGAAGTTTAAAAAATAAAAACCCAAGTTTACGTGTATTTTAAATGGGAAATTTTCACCTGCTCTGGGAAAGTACTTGATATTAATATTGAGGGCTCAAACTCTCGGGAATTTTCCGGGGGCATTTCCAACAAAATTTCGGGATGGGAACGAAAAAAAAAAAATAGTTGTTTCAAACGAAGCACCCTACTATTTATATTATGTATTAATAATCCATTTTGATTAATAATAATAGATTTATTGGCTTATAAATATTTTTCGCTAAAAATCAATAAACATTAGCATTTGTCAAATTATGAAGAATTTCAGATATGCATTTTATTAAATATATGCATCTTTTTATTCTCAAGTTAATAACAATGGGTATTTAATCCATATAAATTGATTTTTTTTTGTTTGAGAAAAAAACAAAGCGTTATTTGAACAGTCTGAAGTTTGAGGCTCGATATCTTTGAAACATCTTGACTTACGCAAAATGTCAATCAGACCTTTTTTGTAGAGCACTTAATTTCCCATGAGGACACTGTTTGATTTTACCTATAAAGTAGCTCGTCATCACGTGACAAAATTCCAAAGTTTAAAAAAAAATTTTCCTATGTTATTTAAATGGGAAATAGAAAATTACAAAACGCCACCTCTGAATATTGAAATTAAGAGCTCATATTTTCAGAGGATCTTCTTTTAAAGATACTCTGACGATTTCTCAAGGTTCATTGAAAAATAAAATATATTCGATTTTTTTGAGACACTCTTATCTATACCATTGAGTCTTTTGCTTGGATTTGCTGAAGATTACCATAAAATTGTCATCAATGCAAAGCATGAATTGATTTTGATAAGATCAAATGCTGATTTGAATGCCTACGATGTGGCTACACCTGCTGCTGGAGCTCATGCTGAAGCTGTTAAAATTACGCTGCAAAAAATCGAGTGGATTGTACTACATGTGACTATGGCTGATAAATAAAAAATTGAAGCTTTGAATTATATTACAAGTGATCCAGCTATCTCAATCAGTTTCCGAGCTTGGGAGCTGTACGAGTATCCACTATTACCTAATACTTCGAAGCACATTTGGGCTGTTAAAACATCTACGCAGCTCGAGAATCCACGTTTTGTGATCCTTGGATTTCAAACAGCAAGAAAAAATGACGCAACTAAAAATGCCAGCGTGTTTGATCACTGCAACATCAGAGATATAAAATTATTTTTAAACTCTCAGAGTTATCCTCATGGGAATTTAAACCTCAACATTGCAAACAATCAATATGCTCTGTTGTATGATATGTATATAAATTTCCAAATTTCATACTACAACAAAGAACCTAAGCCACTGCTAACAAAGAAGAAATATTTGGAACAAGCACCACTGTATGTTATCGATTGCTCGAAACAAAACGAATCGATAAAATCTGGACCAGTGGACATTCGTCTAGAATTTGAATCTACAAATCAATTTCCTGGGCAGACATCAGCTTATTGTCTCATTATACATAATCGCATAGTCGAGTATAATCCTATAAGCAGCAGAGTAAGATCACGTCAAGTGGACCCCCCATTTTCCACTTGATCATGAAAATTAAGTCTATGTATTTTTAACTTCCCGCTAATCTCGAATATATAATAAACTATAGTTTTTTCTCAACCTAAAAATATACATTTTAGTCTTACATAACCTCAAATACATAATAAAGTATAGATATTTTTCTTAACCTAAAAATATAAATTTTAGTTTTACATAAAATATAGTTTTTTCCTAAGCTAAAAATATACAGTTAGAGCAATCTTTTTTGAATGGATATGCAAAGCTATCAGGAATATCATCACAGAAAATATAATGATCCCGACACCTTTGATAGCCAATCAATTTTTCATTATTTTTCAATTCTTCTGGTAGTTTATGCCAAACGAAATCGATCTGCTGAGTTGCATTTTCAAGGATAAATTTATCATCGAAGCATGCGATATCTCGATCATCCATACAAAGTAGATTCTGCAATTGATTGAAGATCTGAACTGACTTCTCGTAGGTTGGTTGAATTCCATAAAAATGCCAGGACCATCTCTTGAACTCTTGGACATTTTGAAATGCATATGAAGTATCTAATTTCTTTAAGTAACAAGCATAATATGGACATTGATATTTCAAGAAACCGTTCTTTTTATAAAGTAAGAAAAATTCCATTTTTTCTATATCAATCATTGGTACAGCAGTGTCAATTAGATCTTCAAACCATTTTTTCTTCTGTTCACTTTGTATGTAAAAGTATCGTGTATGTTTGACCATAATTTCAAGAATTTCTTCTGATAATTCATATGGTACTAAACCGGCTATCCATGATATTGAATGGTGATGCTTGTGGTGATCAACACTTTTCTGCATTACAGCAACATCAACTTGATCCAAAGGTGGTTCAAACAACCAATGTTCACATTGCGCCATTCCATATGTACCCACTTTATCATAAATATCAATAGCGCAAAGTTCTTTTATCACAAATCTACCATCAGGCATCTCGAAACCCACAAATTCAATTATTAAGTCCATTATCACTGTTTGTTTACTTTAGACAATAACTTAGTTAATATAAATGTGATTTCATGACACACTTGTTCATAATTTTTGCGATCTTTGAAGCTTAACAATAATTCTTTCCAATGTGAAATTTGTAAATCGATTTCTTGCCGTCGAATAGCTAATTCTTTGTTATTTTTCTCATTCGTGTTTCTATAATAATAGGAATTTGGAATAGCGCTGTCCTCGAAAATATCACTTTCTACGCTTATGTCTTCGAACTCAATTTGGGCCTCATGGTCACACTTATCCGTGCATACGTGAAGTCTATAAAAAAAATCTGGGCGCCGGTTGGCCCTGCGGGCCAGCCCTACAACTTCTTGCTGTTTTCGACCTCAAAGAGCTCGAAAACGTTGGTGTAGATATATTTTCGAGCTCTTCAAGCTCGAAAATGCTATCATATACGGTTGTTTTTTTACGATCTTCTCAAGCTCTAACAAGTTGCCTGTTATGCTGAAGTTTGAAAATTTAAGAATCAAGAATTGTTAATGAAGCGGTTTTTAAAATTTAATCCCTGATTATGTTCAATAAAATAAGTGTATTCAGGCAGGAATCAATGCCAGGGATTCAAATGAAGACTTAAATGAGTGTTGACTCATGTGAGATACTATCAAATATGAAATATGCGGGAAAAATATTGAAAACTACATTTTATCGATTTTATTGTTTATATTATGATTTAAACTAAAAACCAAGTTCGATGACATTATGTATCGAAAGTAACCATAGAAGGGATGAGTTAGTATGATTTCAGACACATTTTAGTAGGTTATATTATGATTTATCCAGGAAAAATAACATAAAATGTTATTTTTTTAACTTTTCAATGCTGATATCTTTCGAACTAATTGAGCGATTTTGACGTTTAAGGTGGCAATCAGCGCGTTTTATTGAATTCTAGAGCTGATTTAAATTTGAGATCGATCGCGTCAGTCGTTTCGAAAATATTTAGAAAAAACCGTTTTTCACCATTTCTTTCTCCCGCGATAACTCTCGAACGAATTATCCGATTTTGATGTTTGAGGTGGCAATCGACGCGTTTTTTTGAGTACTAGAGCTGATTAGATTTTGAAGTCGATCGTATCAGTCGTTTCTGAGAAATCAATAAAAAACTGAAAAAAAATTTTTTTTTTTTTCGTAATTCGCAGATATTTTCGAGTCTATTTGATCAAATGATCTGAAATTTTCAGGAAAGTTGATGGCCAACAAGCTCTTTCAATCGCCGCCTTAAACATCCAAATCGGTTCATTGGTTCAAAAGTTACAAAGAGTTTACATACATACACACACACACACATACATACACACACTCGGACATCATTCCGAAAATAGTCAGAATAGCTTCTTAGGACCTCAAAACGTCGACATCAGATGAAAACTCGATTTTCGAAAATCGGGGTGAAAACAATAACTTCCCGAAATTTTCGAAAATCGTCGATTTTCTTAGCGGGAAGTTAAAAAGTTGATAATTAATTAATTAAATATTTATAGCTGAATTAATAAAACATTTAATAAATCTTTACATACCTTGAACTTTGACGAGCCGTTTTTATCACTTTCCATGCATGCGTAATTGCAGTTTTTCCGTTTTTTCACTAATTTCATACAGATTTTCTACCAACCGTCTTTTTTCAGCACAGCCTGGACACGATACTTCTCGAGCACTTTCAATAATTTCAATATTTTTTGCAAACGCAATTATATCGTCAACAAATTTACCAATTTCCTCAGGAGGCACGTCACTAAATAACGATTCAATAATATCATCCAGGTTATCAGTGTATGGCCGGTTATGACGGAGAAAAATTCTTTCACTTTCACTGAACTTATTCATTATTACAGACTGTTAACTAAAACGTTTTTCGATGTAGACTGACTGCTGCGAGCTCTTGAGCTCAGCTCAGTATCCCCACTCTAGGCGAAAAACAAGTTCAGACTTGTCGGATGACGTCATCATCTAGAACATTCTGTTGCGCAGTTGAAAAATGTTACTACGCAGTTAAAAATAGAAAAAACCAGTTCAAACTTGCCGGATGACGTCATCTACTACGCAGTAGCCGAAAAAAGAGGGGAGAGAAACTAAACCACTAGATAGCATGGGTTCTCGCAAGTGCTCGTACTACACCTAGTTTGAATATATCAATCATTGGTCAGAAAGTAAGTTGGCCCCGTGATGACGCTCAAGGCTGATAGACTGAGAAAGTATCAGCCTTGAGCGCCATCACGGTGTCATTTTGTTTTCAAAATTTCCCGCTCAAAATATACACAAGGCGCCGTCTATTATAAGACGAGCTCAAAATGGCTGATACGAGCTCAGAATGGCGGACACGAGCTCAAAAAGTCCCCAGATAAGCTCAAAAATGAGCTCAGACGGTAAAAGACTGCCAAATAACATCAATTAGCATCGAAATGATGTCAAAAAGGCCCCAGATATGCTCAAAAATGAGCTCAGACGGTAAAAAGACTGCCAAACAACGTCAATTATCATCAAAACGATGTCAAAGAGGCCCCAAATAAGCTCAAAAATGAGCTCAGACGGTAAAAAGACTGCCAACTAACGTCAATTATTATTGAAAAGATGTCAAAAAGGCCCCAGATAAGCACACTAACAGCCGACATGCTACCATCAATCGTTAACTTACCCTCAGTCGATACAACAGATCTACCCATTTTGATGGTAATTGGGACAGAATCCCCCCTGCCTATCTACTAATAGATTTGTTTGCATCTAGAATTAATGCTAAATGTGATCGGTTTTGTTCCTGGCATCAAGAACCTGATGCTTTTTGCATTGATGCATTCACTTTAAAGTAGACACATATTTATTTCTTCGCATTTTCACCTTTTTCTCTAATTTTTACAGTTTTAAAAAAAATCCAAGTTGACCAAGCTTGTGGAATTGTAGTGGTTCCTGATTGGCATGCACAACCATGGTATCCGTTGTGGTTGTCATTATTAGAATCACCTCCAATCATTTTTCACCCTTCAAATAATTTTTTGCTTGGTTTTGATAGGAAAATACAACATCCGTTAGCCGAAAAGTTGACCTTGATGGCAGGAAGATTATCTGCAAAGCCTTCATACTAAAAGGAGTCAATGAAGATGCAATTAGTCTTCTTCTTAACTGGATTACTCAATCTACCATTAAACAATACAACAAACCTATTTCAGATTGGTCTACGTATTACAAATCAAGAGAATTTGGCTTATATACGCCAACTGAAGGTCAGGTTGCGGACTGGTTAACTGAGAAATTTCATCATAGTGCTTCTTATAGTTCTCTTAATACGTGTCGTTCGGCTCTTTCTTTAATTTGTGGGAAATATATTGGTCAGAGTCCGTTATTATCTCGTCATTCAAAAGGGGTTTATAAAGAAAAACCTAACAAAACAGAATATAATAAAATTTCTAGTCTCGACCCGATTATTAATGAACTAGAACAAATGAGTCCTCTTAGTGTTCCTAGTTTATCTGAATTAACAATATGACAGAGAGTTCACTTGCCAAGTCTGGTCGCACCTAGTATTATAGACGAATATTAGGGCGCCACTGGAAGATGGACTCGGCCTTCTAGAACCGGATGTTGTATGATTTTATTTTAATTAATTAAATTTAATTAATATAATTCTCAGAGTCGTTTGTAATATTTTGTGAGAGAGGTGAGGAATGGAACAATAACTGAAATAATGCTGATCAAAATTTTATTAATTTTTAGCCCCTTGCTTTATTTAACTAACCAATAATAATAATTATACTTATGACAAACTAATAATCTTATGACAAACTAAATTCCTCGTCCCCTGGACGGTATTACTTATGACAAACTAATTATCTCGTCCCCTGGACGGTACCTTATGACAAACTAATTATCTCGTCCCCTGGACGGTATTACTTATGACAAACTAAATTTTCCTCGTCCCCTGGACGGTATTACACACACACACCCACAATTATTAACCTCGTCCCCTGGACGGAAAACCTTAAAATATAACCTCGTCCCCTGGACGGTAAACCTTAATATTTAATTAAAAACATCCCCTGGATGTATATTTACTTATAACTACATTCAGTCCACAGGACTTATCACAGACACAGTTAAATTTTACTTCAAACTACTTGACTCGACTTTGTACTCAATTTTATTCTATTCTCAATGACATCATTAAATTTTACTTAATACTCGACTTAAACTTCTCAATATAAAAATTCCACTAATACTTTTAATTCTTATTACTTTTCACTGATTTATTTAATTCATTTTATTTTAATTAATTAATTAATTTTGGTTTTAATTGTAATTATTAATTAATTAATTTTTCACCAACTTTCATTATTATTTGCTTCCAAAATTATATATTTTTAATTCACTCAATTACTTCTAATAATTATACTTAATACACTTCAATATTCAACTTAATTTACTGACAAATTAATTCGTTCTTAGTTTTACTTGACAACAATTCTACCGTAATTTTCCTAGCGTCTTTTGATTTTAGATTTATTAATTTATTCGTTTATTTTAAAATTACTTTAAAATTAATTTAAAACTAAGTTTTACGACTAGAATTACGTTTGGAATTGACTAGAATATTCGGCCCGGGAAATGGCGTCACGAGGCCTGAATTTACGATTTTCAAGACACGGATAAATTACTCAAAGCGGCCGACAGGCCTGGGATACTTTTATAATTAATATTGAATTTAATTTGATTTTAATTATGAACAATTGACGCGGAAATTTATTTTACTCCAGCCGAGAGGCCTTGAATATAATAATTTGAGAGTTACAACAAGATGTCGATTGCGCGGCAAAAATTGCGATGGAAAGTTCGAGAACACGAGACGCGAGGATAAACCGGCTGACAGGCCTTGAAATATAATTATAAATTTACTGAACCCTTGGAGAAATGCTAAGTAATTTATTTATAATTAATTCGGCCCTCTAATAAAATCGGAGGCCTTAATTAATTATAAATTTACCTCGAGGAAAACTCCAATCGCCCAGCAGACACGGAGCGTTGTATTATTGCTGTTCCGGGTAGAATTCCTTCAACTTTCCAGTCTCTCTCTCTCTGCTCTTCTGCTCTCCTCGCTCTCTCTCCGATTCGTTCGCAACAAAATTCAACTGATAACCTGTCAATGATCAGTCCGCATTAGTAATTTATAAATTTATTGTTTATTGTAATTATCAGCCTAAAGGCCTAATAATCAATTAACCAGTTAAATATTAATTAATAAATCGCCTCGTTCCACGTGAAGCGTAAACGGACGTATATATTTACCTTTTTAGTTAACTGCGTCTGGTCAGTTTCGCCGTCCGGGCAACTCTGATGTTTTTCACGTTCCGCAGTCCATTATATTCTTTCACTCCCGTTCACTATTCCGGAAACCTATTCCCACTATCTTAGACTAAGGAAATGACGAACGGGCGGGCCTTAGTGATCCATGCGACACCCGGTGACTAGTCGCAATACTAACTCGCAACTTACGAGGTCGTTGGCCGGTTATCGGCGGGAAACAAAATTCAAATTCAAATTATTTTATTCTCTATGTTAATTATTTTACCCTGTTACAACAAATAAATTATTAATGCTGATGGCCTTAGTAACGGTGCATCGGAAACAAACTTTACATTTTATTAAACGTTCAAATATTAATAAAATTCAAGATGGTTATGAAATTGAAATTACTGATTTTATTAAAACGTCAAGACGCGGACATCATCAACCTCTCCTCATTCTTCCTCGATTTCCTGAAAATGAAAATTTATGTGTTGCTTCAATGCTAGAAGCTTACTTAAAAACTACATCTGATTTGTTACAAAATAACAAAGAAGAAGCTTTATTCATTACAACAAGACAACCCTTCAGAGCGGCTTCGAAAAATTCTTTGAGTAGATGGTTAAAAATTTTTTTGGTTGACTGTGGAATAGCAAGTCAATATGCACCTCACAGTATAAGACACGCTTCATCGTCGTTAGCTTTGGCTAAAGGAGTTGATCTTGCTCTAATCAAGAATCTTGCTAGCTGGTCTCAGAACTCAAAAGTTTTTGAAAAATCTTACAATCGGCCGATTGTTCAAGATCCAAGTTTCTACGCTAGAAGTGTACTGTTGTGATCACAAAATATTTATTCGATTAAAATTAATTATTAACTACATTTAATTTAAAAATTTATTTTTTCTTTTTGAAAAGTTCAATTTTTATTATTGTATTAATTGGTTCGTTAATAAACATTAATAACATTTCATTATGTTTTTTCAGATTATACTCTGAACATCCTACAGTGTGATCTCGACAACGAAACATGAAATATAATTATATGATCGAGCGAGCCCGCCGAAGGCGGGCGATGCTCGATGGTAATTATATTGATTGTTTCGTTCGAAGAGATCGCACCCCACCCTTTACTTTATTTATTTAAAAATAGAAATTCTATATATTTAACACATCATCCCTCCCGTGATCTCTCCAGAAACAACTTTAAACTACATGAGGCTGAATAAATGACGGGGTTATTATGTAGACAAATTCATTTTATTTACAGCTTAACTTTGTGGTAACAATTGGTGTTCGAGGCAGTACTACAGTGTGATCTCTTCGAACGAAACAATCAATATAATTACGATCGAGCATCGCCCGCCTTTGGCGGGCTCGCTCGATCATATAAATATCTATAACTTTTGAACAGATGAACTGATTTTGATCGTCAAGGTGTCATTCAATGCGGCTTGTCAATATCTAAAAGCTGAAAAAAATTGAATTTGATCAGTAGAGCTCATTCAGAGATATTCCAATAATGAACTTTTTTCAAAATTGTTTTTTGTGGATAACTTGTAATGTGCTCGATGAATTAATTTCAAAATCAACTGGCCTCTGAAGCTTTATAAGCCACGTCGAATGTCTCCTCAAGGAGCTCGAAATCAGCGGGAAGTTTTGGGGTTGGCCTGCAGGGTCAACTGACAGACCGATTTTTTCCGCTTTCGATTGCTATTTGTTTCGTTAGAATCCATTGGATAGTTTTTTTTTAAACAAAAGTTTTATAAATTTCATTCCTTATAACTTTCCTGCTATTAATTTTTTTATCTTGACAGCAACGCTACTTTACATTATTTTCCACTCCAAAATGATGCTGTTGGTCCTATTCGATTTTTCAAACTGCAAGTTAAACGCGATATTCATTTTTTGTAGTTTTATTTTTAACCAACCAAAGACGTGCTTTCTTACCATGAGTTGGAAAAAAATTATTTTCTTAACCTAACGAAATTATTTTATTATCTTAGTAAGAGAAATACTAACATCAACCAAATAAAGTCTATTCAATCATTTATTAAACATGACAAAATAGATTATGATTAGGTAGTAAAATTGAGTTGTCCCAAATAAATTTTAGTTTGATAGAATCTAATAATACTGATTTAACTGTCTAAAGAGAATTTTTTCCTCAGCGTAGTAGTTAACGCCAGTAGGAGAAACCTGAATTTTGTTTAAGATAGTTCATCAATTCAGTTACCTGCCCTAATCTCCCTCTCCCTGTACTTTTGATTCCATTGTATAAAAAAGTTTTAAAACATGTATACTGACTATACTAGTACGTTATGTATTTAAGGCAGTTATTTCTATAAAAACGTATGTGCTATAAACTAATATCATACTGAACGTCGAAGTATTCAAAGTCGCGGCTTATTTAACTTTTCTTATAGGTATAGATAAATATATTTATACCTGATCACGTGCTGCTCCTGTGAGACTCTGCACTCTTTGCAAAAGACTCTCACGAGTTTTAGCTGGTGAAGACGGTGCACTCGTTGTCCTTGATCCATGTCTTAGATTGAGACTAAGATCACTGTTTCCACCAATATGGCTACTAGAAGGTGGAGCACCTGGAACAGGTGGTTGAACAGGTGGTGGAGCAGCTGTTGGTTGGGTTAGCAACGGACGATCAGGAGTACCTTGATATGGAGTTGATGAATTATGGCGTACCATGGAGGCCACCCCTGGATCAGTGTCTGGTCCATCATCAAGTTCTGAACTCAAATCACCAGATGAGAATCTGTACTCACGAAAAATTGGAAAAATAATTTTTTATCGCAACGAAATAGATTGATTCCAAAAAATGAAACATAAGTGAAAGTTATTATGTAGGAACGGAAAATTTAGTATAAAATGTTTTTTATTGGTAAAAAAAAGCACTACATTAAATTTAATTTTTGAATTAACTTATATTATATGACAATGCGGTCCTGAGTATGAAGACGTGAGAGTTAAGGCTCTCCATCTTCGACATATTTCTTACAGTTTTCAGCCTAGCCTTGTTCTCAGGCCAATGACCGGATGGGAGTAAGTCTTGCATAGCGGGAACCATAATTGAGTCCCCTGCACAATTTTGAGTGGGGTTAGCTGAGGGCTTGACCACCCAAAAGGATCATTCACCGGACACTTGAGTCTGGGACGCAAAATTAAGGGGATATTCTAGTCTAGAAATTTTAAAAAATCGAATTTTTTTTTTTTTTTCATAATCCGATAGTTTAGATATTCAAAAATATCTTCCTAAAAGGATTTTTCAAAATTCAAATTATTTTCGAAGTTATAGCCGTTTTAGTGTCGCGGCAACTAGACCAGTTGAGCGGAGTATGAATAACTCTCTCTCCTTCTTTCTATAATACTTCCAGTATACTGATTAAGATGGCTGATTAAGAGAATGTAAGTTATACGTACTGTTTTATCAGTTACGCCACCTGACACTTAACGTAAAACTTTAAACGCGTTTTTCTCGAAACTACTTTTTTCGATGCAGTCACCACAATGTCTCAAGTTCTAATCAGCCGAGTTACTTGAAATTTGGCATGAATATTTTTTAAATATCTCTCTATCGCATGGACCAACAAAAAATGAAAATTTGAAATTTTGTGATATTTTTGAAAATTTCGATAAAGTTAAAAATTTAGTGAAAAAATTGACCTCTATTTTTGAGTAGCCGCCATTTTATGAAAAAAATTTTATTTTCATTTTTTGTTGTCTCATGTGCTAGCGATATTCGTACTAATCAAGAATTCACCATTGTTTTATTTTTCATATGACCACAAGGGTAGAAATCATGGTGACGAGGACACGACCTTTTTTCCTCCACTCAACTTGGAGGACGCATAACTTAATGAAAAAAAATTTTTTTTTTTTTTTAAATTAATATTGTGTTTCTTCAAATATAAATAAATAAATAAATGATAAAAAAATGGATGGTAAAAATATCAAATGCTTTTTTTTTTATCAATTGCCAAAAAACGCTCGAAATTCGGGCTCTAGACTAGAATACCCCCTTAAGTGCCTCGCAAAACATACGCTTCTCGTTTAATAAATTTGCACAAAACGTGATTTTTTCTTATTGCTAAACTAAGTCTCTGAACAAATTAAATTAAAATAAACAGCTAACGTATAATATAAAATAAACTCCCGTGAAAAATGAATCATACATGGCCATCAGGATGATTCAAAAAATAACAAATTTTTTCTTTCTTCTTGGAAAGAAGTTCAAAAGTTTTATTTAGATATAAGAAGACACCTGTAAAAATTAAAGCTCTTAATATTAACATTAAGAGGTTCCACAATGCACTTTTTTATTTTCCATAAGAATAGCATGATCATCTGATTTTTATACCTAACTAACGATGAATTATAAAAAAAATTAGCGGGCATAATTTTGTAAGGAATTGAATGCTCTACAACGAAATTTTCCTATCATTTTGTAAATGACTTATTATTTCTATTTCTCGGGTTATATTTTCGTTCACTGTGATGCTAATTGATGGTAAAAAAATTAAGAAGCTTTATTATTAATATTTAAGGGTCACTCCAAAACGTTCGAAAAACAGCACTCGGAAACATTCAAAATTCTTGAGCGAGGTTTAAAAATTTTTATTTTGGGCTTAAATTTTCAACGTACTCATGATTTCACAAATATAAACTATTGCTGCCATGAGAAAGAAAAAAATTTAAAATAAAAAAGTCGAATTTTGATCATTTTTGATATTTGCAAAATTCGTGAGGGACCTCTTGAAAACTTTTTATCGAGCTGATTTTTGGAGAATCTTCTTATAACATCGTAAACCAACAAATTTTCATAAGAGACTCGAAAAAAAACAATAGTCGGTTTTATTTGCGCCACCCTAATGTCTATATATGGCCATATATGCCCATGTATGAACGATATACGGCCATGCATTGCCCTATATGTTTTATTTTCACGGGTAAATATATGGTTGAAATTATATTCAATATAATTGAACAGATTTTCATTTTAAGAAATGTATATTATATACATAAAAACAGTATAGCAATGGCAACTCTCTAGGATAGTGCCGAGTTCTTTCTGTAAAAGAAGAATTTCAGACATACAGTACTGTATGCTATCTAGACTGTCTCCACGTATGGCCATACACGTTCATCCATGGACTATGTACGGGCATATATATTAATTAATCATGGGCATGCATGGTTATATATAGTCATCTGTTTCTATGTATGGCCATATATGCCAATACATGGACTATAAACGGCCATATATGGCCATTGATGTTTAATTAATCACGGACATACATAGTCATACGAATTCACGTATGCCCATATATAGGCTTATTTGATTCACGTATAGTCATGCATGACTATTAAAAAAGTTTTTATGTCCATGTATGGGTATATATTAGGGTGGCAATTTTTTTTCGACTTTTTTTTTATTTCGAAGCTCACACAAAAAAATGTTAGTTTGAAGTATTTGAAGACTCCTGTGAAAGTTTCAACTCGATAAAAAATTTTTTAGAGGTCGCTCAAGAATATTTTAGATTTCTAAAATCATCGGAATTCAATTTTTTTTTTTTTTTAAATCTTTACTTTCTCACTAGCTCAAACATTTCTAAGTAGGTCGTAGAGAAACATACTAAAATTTGAAGTCAAAATATTAATATTTACAGGTCGCTCAATATTTTTGAAAATATATTTATCGAATTTTTGTATTGTTATGAGCGACCTTTAAATATTAATATTAAAACTTGATCTTGTTACAACATTTATTTGATAGTATAATGAAGAATTTTTGTCATTGAGCATTATTGAAATCAACAAATATAATGGAAAGAATGATTATTCTCAATGAGACATAGTGGCCATAAATTTATCATAATTAAAGTTCCTGACTTTTCAAATATGCTTGGAATTTTCAGACATATCCAAGTCTCCCAGTATTGTGGTGAACAAAATTAGATTATTTTCATACTTATTCCGTTTTCATACTATGATCACAAAAGTTGAGAGATATAAAAAAAATTCGAAATTTTTAAGTGGTTTTTAACATGCTGTAACTCGGTGACAAGTGGTCGTAGAATAAAAATATAAAAGGCAAATTATATCCTTAAGTTTCTTGATTTTAGATCTGGACTATTAATAATTTTCAAAAACATTATTTATTAGAGAAAATTAAGAAAAAATTTTTTTTCCAAGAAAATTGATTTTTTTCGAATTTTTTTTGTTCGATATTTTTCTTCCTTATTATCTTCACAATTGATTTTCTTGACATCAGAATCAATTTGAAGATATTGTTTTTGCTAAAAAAAATGAAGCTTGTCGTTCAAAGAACTTTTGATTATTGAAGAAATTATTGTAAACCAAAGAATCACTCATTATGCAATTGTTGGCAAAATCAATAAATTTAAAGCTTCGAAGCACTAAGAATGAAAACTTGCAGCGCTTTGCAATTTTCAGAGTTTTTTCAGGACAATTTGAGATTGAAAAAAAACCGACGGTATCCTTTGTTCATCCGTTATATCCAAAGGTATACCAAGATTTCTGAATATCCTTAAATATGCGAATTTTGACCTGTTTTTTTAATCAACATTATCGCTTCAAAAAATTTTTTTCATGAAAAACCACTAATTATATCTTATAGAGAATGTTTTGTAGTTTTCAAAATTTTACTTCCATTCTCTGTACGACCAATATCTCCCGAGTTATTAATTGTCAAAGCAAAAAAGGACTTTTTTGCTTTGATCAATGATAACTCGGCGCCAAATCGTCGTAGAAACTTTTAGAAGGCGGCAAATGAAAGGGCATAAAATTTCCTAGAAAAGTCATGAGGTCATATTATTTAAAAAAATGTGTTGAAGCCCATAGACTTTTTTGAAGACGAGCAAAAATTTGGAAATTTTTTTTTTGCGTCGGTTGTCTTAAGATTACTCCGGAACCGTACATGATAAAATAAATTGAAGTCCAGATCTAGAAACAAGAAACTTGAGGCTTTAATTTGCTTTTTTTTTTTTTTTATTCTACGACCACTTTTCACCGAGTTAGAGCATGTTAAAAATCACTTAAAAATTTTGAATTTTTTTTATATCCCTCAATTTTTGTGATCATTGTATGAAAACGGAATAAGTATGAAAATATTCTAATTATGTTCACCACAATACTGGGAGACTTGGATATGTCTGAAAATTCCAAGCATATTTGAAAAGTCAGGAACTTTAATTATGATAAATTTATGGCCACTATGTCTCATTGAGAATAATCATTCTTTCCATTATATTTTTTGATTTCAATAATGCTCAATGACAAAAATTCTTCATTATACTATCAAATAAATGTTGTAACAAGATCAAGTCTTAATATTAATATTTAAAGGTCGCTCAAAACAATACAAAAATTCGATAAATATATTTTCAAAAATATTGAGCGACCTGTAAATATTAATATTAAGACTTCAAATTTTAGTATGTTTCTCTACGACCTACTTAGAAATGTTTGAGCTAGTGAGAAAGTAAAGATTTGAAAAAAAAAAAATTGAATGTCGATGATTTTAGACATTTAAAAAATTCTTGAGCGACCTCTAAAAAATTTTTTATCGAGTTGAAACTTTAACAGGAGTCTTCAAATACTTCAAACTAAGAATTTTTCGTGTGAGCTTCAAAATAGAAAAAAAGTCGAAAAAAAATTGCCACCCTACTATATATGCTTCATATATGAACTATATATAGCCATACATGGCCATATATGTTTTATTTTCCACGGAAAGTTTATTAATGAGCATGCATGGTCATTAGGGTGTTCGTTATTTCCCAAGTTGTTATTTCTTTCGCTGCCACCCCCTGAACTTTTAGTTTTTGCCCTAAAACAAATTATCCAACTCAAACAAGCTCTTAATTTTCTAATTCAACCGTGCCGAAATCATGTTACATTTCCCATTCAAAGAACTCGGGATTTTATGATTTTTCGCTTTGAATTTTTGTCTCTGAAGCAAATAAGTTTACACCTAGGATCAAGGCAGATTTTAATAGGAAATTTTCGGCTCTGCAACAAGTTCTCTTTGATTTTTTCGACAAAATCATTCTTGTAAAAGTTATTCACGATTAAAGTTGTGTTCGTAGTTTATGACTAAATGTTTTTAACATTTACTACCAATTTAAATTGCACATTTTGATTTTGACCAAAAAAGGATCAGCAGATATACGACTCAGTCATAAGCGCCCCTACCAAAAATAAAACTGTACCCAATTGAAGTCAGCTGCAACATGCCTATTTAGAAAATTCCCGTTCCATTAAAATGTCTTGAAATTTCTACCAATGAAAAAATCTACGACGATGTTATCATTACCAGAAAAAAACACTACCAAGATACATTTACGAATAAACTCTACCGTTGGAAATATCTACCATCGACTTACGAATGTATATTTTACGGACAACATATGTATTTTTAATTAATTGGGAATTATTTGGGAAGATTAAGGAATGTAACTCTATTATTTAGGACTAATTAATTGATGAGTAATTAGCATTTCGGATTTTAAAACGAAAACAATTCATAACTTTCTTTCTAAATAGTTTACTATTGGCTAACGAAAAAATTCGTGTTAATTTTATTTTCTCATGTGCTTACCAAACGTTAAAAAAATATTAAATAATTACCCCTTAATCAATCGATCTTTAATAATAAACTTAACTTCCTAAATCTTGCCAAATCACTCCCAATTAATCAAAAATGAATTAATTGTCGATAAAATATATATCCGTAAGTCGATGGTAGGGATTTCAAGTGGTCGAGTTTATTTATAAATGCAACTGGATAGTTTTTTTGTCTAGTAGTGATTATATCGTGGTAAATTTTTTCAATGGTAGAGATTTTAAGGTGATAGATATTTTATTGGGGCGAGAATTTTCTAGGTAGGCATGTACCAGCTGAATTCGATTGGGTAGAGCTTTATTTGAGGTAGGGTCACTTATGACTGAATCGTATACTTGCTGATCTTTTTTTGGTCAAAATCAAAATGTGCGATTTGAATTTGGAGGAAATGACAAAAAAATTTAGTTATAAACTATGAACACAAGTTTAATCGTGAAATGTTAAAAGAATGATTTTGTCGAAAAAATCAAACAAACCTTTTTGGAGAGCCGAAAATTCCCAATCAAAATCGTTTTCGATCCTAGTTGTGGATTTATTTGCTTTAAAGATAAAAAATTAAAAGCAAAAAGTCATAAAATTGAGAGCTTGTTTAGGTTGAATAATTTTTTTTAGTACAAAAACTAAAAGTTTAAGGGGCGGTGGCAAAAAAAATAACAACTTGCGAAATAACGGACACCTTAATGGCCATACATAGTTATATATAACTATATAGGGCCATGTATAGCCATATATGTTTGATTAATCATGGACATACGTGGCCATAAATAGTCATATAAAACCATGTATGGCCATTAGGGTGCTTCATTTCGGAGCAACATTTTTTTTTTTAGTGCATGTGGAAAAAATCATAGTTCAACACAAAAAAAAATTTTTCGCGCAAGATAAAAAATTCTATGTCGATTACAGACCTAGCTCATTGAAAAATTTTCCCATTTGAATAACACGGGAAAAATTTTATTTTTAGATTTAAATATTGTTAACTCTTTAACAAATCAATAGATCGAATAGACTAATACATATTTTTTCAGAAAATTGAACGCTCTACAAAAAAGGTCTCAAATCATTTTTTGATAAATCCACTTGTTCAAAAGTTATTAGAGCTCGAAGTAAAGTTGGAGATCTATTTACTTTTACGGCGAAACTATCAGACTTATTATTAAAAGGATTGTGGAATAGATGCGTATGGAGTATGTGACACGAGGAATATATAATACAACAACGATAATAATTAACGTAAACTAGCCCGTCTGCTCTGTATGGTTTATTGTGAACAACTGAATAGTAAAGTTACATGTGAGATAATATATATAGTGAGCTGATAGAAATGTGTGTAATTGTGAAAGTATAAATGTATGTGTTAATGTTAATAAGGATATACTGGATTATTGTTGTATCTTCAATACTTATCACAAAATGTTGTAGGATCTTGTTTGTTGACAATTTTATTCTTTACAAATTATTTCAAGTAAAGTTTTTTCGAATTCCGCATTGTTTTCTCTTTATTTTTATTTTAATTACAAGCTCTTAAAAAAGTGGTTTTGATCGATTTCAAGAGCTCGACATTAAAATGGTAATAACTAGAAAACAATGTGGAATTTGAAAAAACTTTACTTGTAATAATTTGTAGAGAATAAAATTGTCAGCAAAATGAATCCTACAACATTTTGTGATAAGTCTGATAGTTTCGCCGTAAAAGTAAAAAGATCTCCAACTTTATATCGAGCTTTATTTACTTTTTAACAAGTGGATTTATCGAAAAATGATAAGAGACCTTTTTTGTAGCGCGTTCAATTTCCTACAAAAATTATATTAGTCTATTCGATCTATTGATTTGTTAAAGAGTTAGCAATACTTGAATCTGAATAAAAATTTTTCCCGTGTTATTTAAATGGGAAAATCGAATTTTTCAATGAGCTAGGTCTGTAATCGACATAAATTTTTTTTTTTGCGTGAAAATTTTTTTTTGTGTTGAAGTATGATTTTTTCTACATGCACTTAAAAAAAAAAATGTTGCTCCGAAATGAAGCACTCTAATGGCCACACATGGCCTTGTATGTTTCATATATGGCCATGCGTGACTGTATTAAAAAAGTTTGTATGCCTAAGTATCTTCATGTATGGCCATATATGCTCCATATATGAATCATATTCGGCCATGCATGGCCATGTACGATTCATTTTTCTCGGGCTGTAAACGAAATAAAATAATTTTAAGTTGTTCGTTAAGTGTTATGGTGGTTGATCCCCAAGAGTTGGCTGCGATCCAGTTCCATCATCTACAAGATGCAACATCGTCAATTGACGGTGAGTTAATTACACCATGTTCTAAATAAATCGCTGAGTTCTTCTTTTCCAAATGAAAAAATTGAAATGATTTTTATCGAGGCATGATTGAAATGCTACACATTTATTTTTTGAACATGCATAATTTTCATTGAAAAAAATTATCATTTCCTGACATAATAATAATCTAGTACTTTATAATTATATTCTGACATAAATATTTTTGATTATTTAAAATTATGGTGCAACATAATAAAAATTAATGACATTACGATTATGTGTCCAAATCATTTTAATCAGGAATTATTATTATGTACTGACAGAATTATAATGAGTTCTGTAAAAATTATGGTTTTTATACTAATAATATGTTAAATTTGAACTATACTATCCTATAAAAATAATTGGGAAATTTTGAGTTATTAGAGCTAATAATATTATTAGTCTAGTAAAGAAGTGAGTTTTTTGCGAAAAATCGTTAGACCACTCTTAAACTATAGCGATTGGTGCATTGGATTCAACATTTAATTCTGAAAAGTAGATATTTTTTAATTTATCGGCGATTAAAAATTTCATTTGTTATGAACAAAAAACGAAGAGACAAAAAGGGAGTCTCTGTTTTGTAACTGTAGAGTGGTGCAGTGGGTAGGGTCCACAATAGATGAATAGTAATTAATAGAACGGTTGCGTATAAACATTTAACGTATAAACTCAATGAACACATATATTATAATGAAGAAAAATAGTATATGTGTATGTTGTACTGTATGTATGTAAAATATGTAACAGAATGCGCATGCACGTGTGTAAGTGTCTATGCGTAAGTGAATATTGTCTGATGTCATAATTCCTGCAGTAGCTATAACTTCAAAAATATTGAAGATATCTGTAATTTGGAAAAAGATCTTAAAAGAGGAGTAAATCCTCGTTAAATAAGTTTTGACTCCCGGATTCGTAGCTTCATTATTTATAATTTTAATTTAACGCTGAAAGCTGGGATCCGCGCGGCCGTTTCGGTGCCTAGGCGTCACCGCCAAGCAAAGTAGGCAACAGAAAATAATTTTTTTATAACATTCGATATTAATTTAAAAATCTGAATAAGTTTGAGTGTCATCTAGACACCCGAAGGACTATAGCCCTGCAAAGAAAAATTTTTTAGCTTGATGTTTGTTTAAGTTATTTTTTTTTTTTTATTCTTATTTATTGAATTATTCAATATCGCTATACAACTGCTTAGGTCATGAGCGACTACAAAAAATTTTGACATAGAATATATTAAATAAACAAGATCTAGTCTTGATATTGTTTTGTTGTTGATTAAAATATAGTACTAGGATTAAAATTTACCATCATTTGTACAATTTATGCATACTTGGTTACGATATTTTAGATTAAACGATATAGTTTGCTTTTTTTTAGGAAGAGAATAGTTTTCCGGATGCCTTCTTGCGTGTTGAGTAAATCTTGAAGGTTCTGTTCTGAGTCTTCGGTATCTTTTACAGACAGATAGGATGAGAGCTACGGTCAGAGGAGTATCACACATGGGGCACATAGGGAAATTTGTCCTTTCGAACAGGTGTACATGAGTGATATTAGTACGCCCAATTTTTAATCTGGTTATGATAGTTTGCTCTCGTCGTGGGAAAGTGAGATGAGCTGGGATTTTGCTCGAGTAATCTATAGTATTTTGGATGCTTGTTTTTGGAAGAGATTTCCAGCATTCAGTCCAGTGATCCAGTATTGATTTTTTGATTCTTGTATATGATTGCGCAACCTGCTCTTTTGTCTATCTTGGATCTATCTGTATAGATTTCTAGGTGGTTTCGATACTTGTTCCTTATCTCGAGGAAGAGTTCTCTGTATATTGCTGGATTGGTGAGGTTCTTCTCGCTCTCGTTTAAACTCATATCCGTATTTATTTTTAAGTCTTCCCAAGGAGGAACCGGATGTAATTTTCTTCTGAATATTGTTGGTAAATCTAAATTTAATTTAGACTGGTAGGCTTTTATTCGGATGCGTAGAGGTTTCGCGATATTAGGGTGTTCTTCAAATTTAAGACTTAAGTGCGGGTGACTATTTAGAAGGTCAGGTTCTTGAGCTTGACGTTTAACTGCATATCAAATAGTTTGCTCTTGCCTTTTCAAGGATAGCGGAACTTCTTTGGTTTCTGCTAGGATGAAATTTGTTGGGCTGGTTTTAAAGGCCCCAGAGGCTAGTCTGAGGGCTGTAGTTTGTATGGAATCTAATAACTTTAAATTTGAGTTGGAAGCTGAGCCATAAATTTCTATGCCATATTTCAGTTATGCTTCGATGATAGCTTTATAGGTATTGATTAGGATTTGAGAGCAAGCGCCCCAGTGAATGGAGGCCAATACCTTGATTATATTAGTTCTGCGCTGGCATTCGGCTTTTAGTTGCTTAATATGAGGGAGCCATGTTAGCTTGTAGTCCCATATAAGTCCAAGAATTTTGATGCTGTCAACTCTGTTTATATTTCGGTTATTAATTGAAAGGCTGCACTCTTCTTTGAGATATCTCTTACTGAAGATAATAAATTGCGATTTCGAGGCTGAGAAGTTGAATCCTGTTGTTAGAGACCAGGTAGTTAGTTCGTCTAGGACTAGTTGAATCAACTTGGCAGGGATTTTAAAATCTTTTCCAGGACATACTATAGTTAGGTCATCTGTGAGCAGGTATGACTTTACTGGTGGTAAGGTTGTTTCAAGGACACTATTTATTGCTATTGAAATAGTACATCACCAAGTACAGATCCTTGGGGGACTCCGTTTACTGTTTCCATTGGATCAGAGAGGGTGTTGTTGAATTTGACCCTGATTATCCGATGGCGAAGGAAGTTCTTACAGTACTCGAAGATATTTCCCGTTATATCACAGTTAGCAAGGGCTTGAATTACTTTCTCCTTGCAAACCATCTCAAAAGCTTTCTCCAAATCAAGAGTGACAGTGAGCAGGTGGAGGTTATTAGCGAAGGCGTCATAGGTGTCTCCTTCTAGATTGGCAAGATAGTCAGCAGTGGATCTGTTGTGCCAGAAACCATACTAATGTTTGTTTATCCAGTTTTCATTATCCATTTTCCATCGTAGTCTTTTCGTCACCATTTTCTCCAAAATTTTGCACATGTTACAAGTGAGTGAAATTGGTCTGTAGCTGGAGGCTTTGGTAGAGTCTTTGTTGGGTTTGGGGATCGGGACCACTATTGATTCTCTCCACAATTCGGGGAATACTTGTTCGCTCCAGATGTGATTGTACAACTGAAGAAGATGTTCCGTTCCTGAGGATGGCAGCTGTTTTATTAAAGCGTTAGGTATGTTGTCCGGGCCCGGGCTTGTATCTTCACTGTTTTTGAGGACTGAGTTTAGTTCTTTGAGAGTAAATGGTTTGTTTATTGGATTCATGTTCTGGTTGTGTTGTTCGCTGTTGTGCTGCTTAAGTTTGTTCTTGGTGATTAGGAATGATTGATTATAGTTGTCGTCACTTGAGTTCGTTACGAACTTTTCAGCAAGCTGATTAGCTATTTCTTTTGGATCCATTATGTAGGAACCATTTGATTTCTTGATGAAGGTTGCAGGAGGGTGAGAGTTATTTTTCATAGCTCTGATTTTTTTCCATGCAGTGGAGATAGGGGTATGCATATTAATAGTAGAAACAAAGCTCTACCAAGACATTTTCTGAGCTTCTTTTATGGTCTGTCTAGCTTTCGCTCTCTGTCTTTTGTAGTTTATTTTGTTTTCCTCGGTTTGTGTTTTTTTTGTAGATTCTATAGGCCTTTTTAGATTCTTTAGTGGTTGCTTCGCATTCTTCATTCCACCAGGGAACTTGTTTTTTGGGAATAGTGTCCTTTGACTGCGGAATGGTTTGAGTTGCTACTGTAAGGATTAGCTCATTGAATTGAATCAGTTTTTGGTCAATATTTAGGTCAGAATTATTCTTAATTGGGTCGAGCTTTGGTATTTCTGCACTTATCAAATGTCTAAATTGGTATCAGTCAGCTTTCTGAAGTATCCACCTGGGTGTTCTTGCAGTTCAAGGTTTGGGGTGCTGGTTGAAGAGTTGGATGGTGATTGGATAGTGGTCGCTGTCATTCAGGTCTTCGAGAGCGTTCCATTCTAATGAAGATGCAATGGATGCTGAAGAAATTGAGAGATCTATAATACTTTGCTTGCCAGTTGCCGTGGAGAAATGGGTAGGTTGTCCATTGTTTAGCAGAATCAAATTGTCATGATCGAGGAGCCAATCTTCTATCATTTTCCCTCTGATGTTAGTCTTATCTGAATGCCATAACTGATTGTGTCCGTTTAAGTCTCCCAGAAAGATATTTGGTGCTAGAAGCTGTTTAATGAGTGACTCAAGGTCAGATTTGCTGATGTCTCTGCTACTTGGTAGATATAAATTACAGATAGTGATTTTTTCAGGGAGACTCACTGTAGCTCCGACTGCCTCTAAGGAGGTGTCCAGTGCTATTGGCTGAAATTGAATGTTATTCTTTATGAATGTTACTACTCCACCACTGGCATGAGATGTAGTGAGTCTATTTCTGTATAATGCTGAGTATCCTCTCAATGAACCACAGTGTCTGTCTTTAAAATTTGATTCCTGAAGACAAATAATATCTGGAAGGTTGCTAGCAATTAGAAGTTTTAAAGTTTCTTTTTTGGAGTAGAAACCGTTTAGATTCCATTGTAGAATAAACATAATTTGTGTTAGATTTTTTTTTTTTAATTGGGTACTGGATTCAAGATCCATATTTTCTTCTTTCTTTTTTGCTTGAAGGTACTCTTCTATTGTATTAAAAATTCTGGTTGATCTGCTTTTTAAGCTTTGACTTAAGAGTGGATATATTTCCTTGATCATGTTAACTAGTCCAGGTAAATCTGTAATGTACTCTAGGGCTAGTTCTGCTGGGTATCTATTGCAGTGTGATTTAGCGTAGAAATCTTGTAATTGTAATGTGTTTAGTGGAAAGTTTTTAACTTGGTTAATTGTTTTAGTGATAGTGTCCCAGTCTTCGTTGCTGGATTTTTGTCTATTTATTCTTTCTTTCTTTTTTGCATTTTTAGTTGGATTATCAGTGAAACTACTATCCGATGAGTCATACTCAGAAGTGGATTCATTTGCTCTGAGTAATTCAGGTTCGGGCAAAATTGCTATATTGTTTTTTGAGCTTGTTAGGGAGTGGGGGCGTTTGGCTCGCATAAGCTGATTTGGATCAGGAGGAATTATAACTTCCTTAGGTTTTTTTTGAGACTTTACATTGAGTGTTGAACTTGTATGCTTGGTTTGAAATATACTGTCATTTTTAGCTGGTGCTTTTTCCGTAGCATGGGCTGATGGTTGTTCATTTGTATTCCCAGTGGAACAGTTTTTGGCTAAATGTCCTTCCTTTTTACAGATAAAGCAGGAGAGAGAATCTGTTGAGAGATATATATGGTAAGTTGCATCTTCGTATATTGCTGGGATAGAGTCCGGAAGTTTCTGTTTGTTCTGTAGAGTGATGTATGCTTGTCTTCGGAAGCTCAAGATATGATTAAAGGCTTGATTTTCGAGTCCCACACCTAGGAAAGTAATAGTTGACGTTAACTTAATTCCTAGTTTAGTAAGCTCATTCTCAATGACTGTGTGTGGGATTATTGGGCAGACATTTGACATGACGACACGGACACTCTTTGTTATTAACGGTCTAATCTGCAATATACTGTTATTTACCTTTATTTTTGGGTGTTTCGTGACTAATTCTTCTACTAGTTGTTCGTTCGCAAGGTAGATACATACTCTGTTGTTGGAGATGCGAGAGGCGAACTTTATTAACGCTGGTTTGACGAAGGCTGCAATACTGTGTATGTAATCCTGGATTTGTGTGCCTGTAGAAGAATCCATAACAATAGCTTGTTCTTTAGTAGGAAACTGGAAACTTTTAGTAGCGTTAACGTAGGTGGAACTTTGTGTATTTGTTAAATTAATTTTTGTTATTTTTTCCACAAAGGGGACCGCAGTTTCTTGAGTTTCACTGACACAGAACACTATATTATAACAATTGATAAGAGAGATATTAAGAAACTGCACTTTCGCACACTGGATAATTAGACTCGTTGATTCGACTTAGGTGTGTATACCTCGACGGCTCGAGTAGAACTGTTGTTTAAGTTATTTAATTGTTAATTAACAAATTTTTCAAAAACTTAAGTTTTCAGAAATCTTTTATAAAAGTTAAAAAAATGTGTCTCCAATTTTTATTTCTTTCGGGAGCTCTTGTTATATAAATAATGTACAAGATTCCATTATAAACGTTTATAAAAGTTTTTTTATTTGTTTATAATGATTTTTCAAAGTTATCAAAAATTGCAATATCCGGCTAATGTTATAAAAAAAATTTTTTTCCTAAATCTTTAATATTGGTCGTTTTTGTATTAATATATTGCGTTTAGTAGCTTGGCTGAAAAATTTTTATCATTAATTGATTAAAAATGTATCATAAACAAATAGACCAATTGAATATTTTTGAAAAATTTTTTTTTGTGATTATATTGTCTTAGAAAAATTATGATTTAAAAAGAAAAAAAAATTGTAAAATATTAACTTAAACCTAATTACATTAAATATTTATTTTTGCTGGATCTGGATGGTGGAAGAAATAATGAATCACTTATTTGGTGCATTGTCCATTTTTAATAAAAATATATCACAGATAATAGCGTCGAGTACATAATTGAGCACGAGATTATTTAACAGAGCACTTGATATGTATAATTTATTACAATACAATTTTGTATAAGAATCAAGCATGAGTTTATGTTATAGAGCACAATTTTATGAACAAGATTTCATTTTATGGTTATAAAAATTACACGGCACCTTACACGTGAATTTGATAGACATATGAGCGCAGAGAAATCAAAAGAACCATACGTAACAATTGATACTTCAAGTTATGACAATTAAGTTATAATGTAAAATTCATAATGTAATTTATTATGAATATTTTATGTACTTTTGAACCGAGTAATTAAATAGAGACGAGTCGAGTGTCGAGTCTTGTCGTTAACTAACTTAATTTGCAGTCACAAATAAAATTTGGTATTTATTTTAGAGATTAACTGCATAGCTGGATGGATTGAATGATGACATCAACCCAGCTAGCATCGAGTGCAAGTTGAATATTTTAGTGATGAGTAATAAATAGCTGATAATTAATGTGAACGTGATTTGAATATGTATTATTTGTGATTGCAAGTCATGTGATATCGAGTATGTATGTAGATATATATATAGACATAACCGGCAGGTTAGCGTAGCACGCGGTCAACCCAAAAAATGATCACAGAGTATGTATATTAAAAAAAATGATATAACAAATATGAATGACAAAAATACCTGATAATTCAGCGAGTGTAACTACCGATGGTCTTAATTATGACGTCGAGTAATTAATGAGATGTAGCTTGATTGCGTTGTAATTAAATTACACGAGGTATTCTATAACACGTGTTGTAGAAAAGTGGCAGTTACCGCGTAGCTGGCGATTGAGTTGAAATTCCGAGTAGCAGAGGGCGCGTCGATAGCAGCACCTCTGATAGAGTAGAGTGTGGAGTTATCAACTGTTCTGGCGCGAACATTTGATAATTACGCAACAAAAATTTTTTTAAAAAAATTTTTTAATTGTTTTTTTCATTTATGCATGATTTAAAATATTTGTTAAGGAATCATATTTTTTTCTTTCAATTATCATTTACAAATCTTAATATAATTAGGGAGGAATTTTTTTTTATTTGTGTTCAATTCTCTGTACATAAATTAATCTTTATTCTAATTTATTTTTGTTGAGGGGAAAGGTCCATAGTGCTAGTATATTCCAGAATGTACCAGAATGTATTAGCTATACTAATGAACATTGCCGAATTATCTATAGTGGTTAGTTCTTACCAGTACACCAGCCTAAACGGACGTGTATCTTGTACTTACATATACATTGTAACATACGTAGAATATATTTAACGTTATAACCAAGAATACATATATCTTTTATTTATTAATCATTATCATCAGGTTATGGGCCCAGATAACGCGGGTATCCCATTGTAAAAATTAAAGCAGTTATTAATTAAATAAATAAGTTATTCAGAAGCACGTGAAAAGCACGCGAGAAGCATCGAGAAGTTTCGATAGCGTACAGTGGCGTGGAATTCGTCATTGAGAGACACTAGGCGTAAAAGCTCGGACATTTTCGTCGGGAAAACCGTTGTGTGCTATGACTGGCGTAAGAAGTTGATAGTGTTAATTTTTGTGGTTGTTAAGTGAACAGTAAAATGGCTATTTCAATAAAAATTGATCCCCTTACCAGAGAGAACTACCAGCCGTGGAAAACACAGATGAAGGGTATTCTCATGAGTCATGAAACGTGGGAGTATGTCGTCAGCGAAAAGACCAAACCAGCGTCAGGACCAGAAGGAATTGCAGCGTGGGTCAAAAAAGACCGAAGAGGTATGGCAGATCTTTTGATTGCGCTGGGGACAGACAAGGCAGCAGCGTATGATGACTTGGACGTCGAAGAAAATCTGGAATAAGATCAAGGCGACGTATGAATCTGGGGGACCAGCGCAAAAAGCGTACTTGCTGAAGAAGCTGACTTTTTCGAGGATGACAGAGGGGGATGATGGGAGGAAATACATCACCGAGTTCATAAAGACAGTGATAAGACTGCGAGAAGTCAAGCTGGAGATAGTCGAAGAGATGTTGGTGATCTTGTTGTTAAACAGCTTACCAGAAAGTTATACACTATTTAAGACATCGATAGAAACACAGAAGGAGTTACCATCACTGGACGAACTCAGGATAAAAATCTGGAATACCAGGAGAGACATGCAGAGCAAAATGTCGAGCCAGCACAAGGAGCAATGTATTTGAGGCAAAATCAGAAGAAACAACGTGGACAATATGGCGGAAAGCCAAAGGCGTTGAGTTCCAGGGACGAGAATTTTCAGCGGGAAGTCGAGTGATTCAAGTGCCATAGGAGAGGGCATACTGCAAAGAACTGCCCAGAAAGAAATAGAAGAGAATAGAATAGTGCGAGAAATATAAATGAGTCATCGTTAAGTACCAGTGAAGAGGCTATGTACAGTAGTAGTGGTAATCCGTGTTGGTGTATAGACAGTGGTGCGACAAGTCATTTGTGTAACAGTAGAGACAAATTTAGTGAATTGAACACTAAATGTGCGGAGTTGATCCTGGCAACAGACAAAAACACTAAAATATTGGAAACGGGAGACGTTTCAGTGAAAGTGTTGACCGGTAAAAGACAGTGGGACATTCGGTTTAAAAACGTATCATACGTATCAGATTCGAAAACGAATTTGTTCTCGGTGGTACGAGCCCAAACTTTAGACATACAGTGGCCTTCAGGAAAACTGAAGCGGTGGTGATAAATAAAAGCAATGAAGTGATCATGCACGCGCAGAGACGCGGGAATCTGTATTTTGTTAAAGACATTAAAGAGAGTGCTAGCAATGCCGAGACTAGTGAAAAATTAGGGATAAATTAATGGCATGAAAGGTTGGGACATGTAAATGAGTGAGACCTGAAGCTCATGGCCAAAAATAAATTGGTGTACGGCTTGACAATAAGTGATAGTGCAAAGTTATCAGAATATGAGGTGTGTATACAAGAAAAGCAGACCAGATTACCTTTTCCCAAGACCAGTGAACAGAGAACTCAGAAATCCTTAGAGATAGTGCATTCAGATGTGTGCGGACCAATCCGACATGCGTCTGGCTCAGGGAAAAGATATTTTGTCACTTTATTGATGACAAGTCAAGATGGTGTCAAATATACTTGATGAAAAATAAATTTGAAGTCCTAGAGAAGTTCAAGGAATACAAGAACGCGGTGAAAAACTAGACTGGGGAAAGAATAAAGGCGGTACAATCAGACAACGGAAAGGAGTATTGTAACTGGGAATTTAATGAATATCTACGGAAAAATAGAATTCGGAGAAGACTGACTGCACCTCACACCCTCCAGCAGAACGGCATTGCAGAGAAAAAGAATCGAACACTGATAGAAATGGTACGATGTATGATGCGGCAGGCAGGGGCATCCCCTCACCTGTGGGCCGAGGCGTTAAGCAACGCAAACTATACAATAAATAGATGCCTGACCAGTGCGTTAAATGGAAAAATACCGTATTGTGTGTGGTAGGGAAAACCTCTCACGGTTAAACACATGCAAGTGTTTGGAATGAAGGCTTTCGTCTTGGATAAAAGCAAAAGCGCGGGAAACTAGATTTCAGGTCAGTACCAAGAGTGTTCGTAGGATATGTACTTACCTTGAAGGCATATCGTATCTATTTTCTACGAGGTAGATCAGTAAAAACTACACGGGACGTGAAGTTTGTCGACCAGATTGGTTTTAAGGTCGAATATGCGGAAATATTTTAAAACGCGAGAAACACTGAGGCAATACAGGAGCAGTGTAAAGAGCAGTGCGGGCCACTCGAGATGCCGAGGTAAGAGCCGAAGAAGCCCGAACCAGAAAAAAAAGAAAAGAGACCCCAAAGAAAGAGAGGGGCAGCAAAGTCATGGGAAGGCGTAGATTTACCCAGCAAGAGAGGCCGGTGACGTCCGATGTATATTGAGACAGGATCGGTAGGAAGACAGAGGAAAGTATACGTCACAGTACCAGACGAACAGAGTGGGAAAGACCACGGAGCTGCAAGCGAAGAAGAGAATGAAGGAAAAGAGGATAATGCGATGGACGAAGATGTATTCGCATACCTAACAGTGACAGAAAATCCTACTACATGGAAACAAGCGAGCAAGACAGAAAATGAGGACTCGTGGAAGAGAGCAGTAGAAGAAGAGATGCTAGCCCAAATAAAGAACAAGGCATGGGAAATCGCAAAGAGACCCGGAAACAAAAAAGTAATCAAAAGTCGCTACGTATTTTGCACTAAGTCTGATGACAAAAGAAAGGTCAGATTAGTAGTAAGAGGGTGTTCTCAGAAACCAGGAGAAGATTCTACCGATACATTTTCACCAGTAGTGAAGTTAACGTTGGTGAGGATCATGGCAGCGATAGCAGCAGAATACGATTTAAAAATTCACCAGATGGACATTGTGACTGCGTATTTAAACGGTGAATTGCGCGAAAGTGTATACATGTAAGTGCCCGAGTGTATGCATAAGATTATCGAAAAGATAATTGAGGGTGAGCCCATCGCTTTAGGCGGGAAGGTAATACGTGACGGGAATATAATAGAAACCGTAAAGCGCTGGAGAGAGGGCTTGAAAGCGGGGGGTGACAGTGTGTGTGCTCTGAAAAAGTCGTTGTATCGGTTGCGCCAAGCCAGGGTTGAGTGGCATCGAAAATTAGTAGATAGACTAAATGTATTAGGATTTAATGCAGTGCCACACGATAAATGTTTGTTTGTTAACCGGAGAGGTGACAGAGTGATGTATATAGCGATATACGTTGATGATGTATTATTAGCTAGTGACGACGAGGCCTGGATAGGTGAAATTAGGAAAGCATTGTCAAAGTCATTCGAGATTAAAGATCTCGGGGTAGCTAAAAGCTGTATAGGAATTGAGTTTGAGTGGGACGAAAAATAACGTGTGTTCTTGAGACTGAGACAGTATACCAGAATGTGCGAGTGAGTCAGAAATAAATAAGTATCCGTACCAAAGTTTGATCGGAGCGTTGTTGTATTTTGCGATAATTACCAAGCCAGTTATAATTTACGCGGTTAATTATTTAATTCAATTCAATACCAATTACAATGTCGAACATTGGAAAGCCGCGAAAAGAGTTTTGATGTATTTGAAGGTTACAATAAATGACGGGTTGAGATTCGAACGAACCGGGCTAGCTCTATTTGCTGCTGTAGATGCTAACTGGGAAGGGGACTCAACGGATCGTAAGTCATATACGGGGTATGGATTCATTCTGGCGGGATCCGTAATTAGCTAGGAGGCGCGAAGACAGAAAACAGTGGTGCTCTTAAGTACAGAGGCAGAGTATATGGTGGTAGCGGAGGCTACTAAAGAGGCCCTATACTTGATAGGCTTATTAGTTAGTTTGGGTATACAGGAAGACTCAGAAACTGTCACGATACTGAATGATAACCAGAGTGCAATCAGTATGATCGAGAACGATGTATATTACCAGCGTACTAAGCATATAGATGTTAGACATCATTTTGTAAGGAATGAGTATGCGACTGGTGTGATAGATGTAAAATATTTGTGTACAGAAAGAATGCCAGCAGATATGTTTACAAAAGGTCTGAGCAATAATAAACACAGAAAATGTGTGAATAATATAGGCATTGTAAATTAGTGTGTGTGAGAACATGAATAAGTGTGCACGCACTATGTATCTTGAGAGAGGGTGTTGAGGGGCAAGGTCCATAGTGCTAGTATATTCCAGAATGTCCCAGAATGTATTAGCTGTACTAATGACCATTGCCGAATTATCTATAGTGGTTAGTTCTTACTAGTACACCATCCTAAACGGACGTGTATGTTGAACTTACATATACATTGTAATATACGTAAAATACACTTAACATTATAACCACGAATATATATATATATCTTATTTATTAATAACCTGCCCGTCATTATCATCAATTTTAATTAAATACTTTTTTTAGTAAAATATTCTGTTCAGAATATTATTTAGAATAACGTTACATATAAGTCATAGTATTTATTATTTGTGTTCGGTTCGAAATGTATACATGATTACTCAAGAAAAAGATAGCTAGCATAGATTAAATTTTATGACCTTAGGTACTTGGCTCGACGAGAGATTTAGGCCCATGTTCCAAGTAAACGTAAGGCAATGTGTTTTTCTTTTATATTACACTCATTTATATATATTTTGAACTTAGACATCTCTGTTCTACAAAAAAAGGAGAGGTTGTTAAAACTCAATGTTAAATAATATTAAAAGAATAAGTTAGTCTTGAGCAAATATCTTTAGAGAGAACACATATCCAAGAACGCACCTTTTAAATAAAGAGAATGTTCATTTTCATTGTTAAATAAATTCATTTGATCTATTGATTTATATAATAAATTTTTTACATGGTCGATATCTATTATGGTTCAATTTTTATGAACATTTGTTCATAAAAAAATGCATTACTTGAATTTGTAAATAATTATATCTTTTAAACTTTGATAGTTACGCCTTTTGCGATTCAGGACAATTTTATAGAGTAATTATTGTACTACTTAAAAATCGTTTTTTTATATTTTAAATTCCATTTGTTTATAATTTTTTTTTTATTTATTCAAATTATTACACAGTTAAGGGTACATTTTCTGGATTTCATTGACCTTATATTCACTTTTAGTCTTTTTATCGTCTTAATTAAAGTCTCTATTTCCGATTAATCCAAGTCTAGACTCTAGTCTTTCTTGTCTTCTAAATTTGAGTATTTTTTTGTCGTCTCAATCGGAGTCTCAAGTTTGTATTAATTTAAGCCTAAATTGGAGTTTTTTGTCGTCTAAATTTGAGTTTTTTTTGTCGTCTCAACGAAAGTCTAAACTTTATATTCATTCAAGTATAGATTTGAGTCTTTCTTGTCGTGTTTCAGTGTTTTTAAATGTCATCATCTTGCATACCTGATAAAAAATTTTTTATTTACATTAAGATTATAAGACTTATTTGTAATAGATTATTTCTGACAATGCAGTATGAAACGGGTAGATACTAAAGATAAGTTGAGAATAGGAAACAGGTGGCATTAAGTTCACAAGACAAACAGAATAAGCGATAGGATTCTAAATCAAAATGCCCTCGAACAAAAAATTTTATGGATATTTTGTAGAAAAAAAGTTTTAAAATATACTCTGAACAAACGCCGTAAGAATAATCAACAACACGATCGGGATTTCTATCTAATTAATAAAATATAATTTATGACAATATTATAAGAATAATAAATTACGAATAAATTTTCAAAAAAAAACTTCTATAGTAGTTACTTTCACCACAAAGGCTCAAGCTTGTGCGAATTTCCCCGAAACTTAAAAATTAAATTGAAATTGTTCGAATTATTAATCAAAACTGTTAAAATTACTGTGCATTGAAGTTTGATGATAATAGTCCCTTAGATAACTAGTGCCATCGAGTATAATACTCGAGTTCGGAGTTTGAAAACACGAGCGAAGCGAGTGTTACCAACCGAACGAGAGTATTATACTTGATGTCACTAGTTGTCTACGATATTTTATATAATAAATGCTAAAAATTAGAACATCGCAAAATGCTTAACGTCAGCGTCATGCGGTTGCGATTATTTTAATAATTGTCTTCATAGAAATCAATGTTTTTCTTTGGTTCAGTTTATTTATTTTTAAAAAATTACTTAAGTGTTTATTTATTCAATTATTAAAAATGAAATGAAATACTTATTTATTTGATCGAAACTAAGATTATATTTTTATTTCATTGCTTTATTAATAAATAAACATAAAAACTAACCTAATACAAAGTCTAATACATGTATTTTTTAACATGAGAATTTAAACAAATTTTTTTCTAAATATAAAACTAACAAGTCTTAAAATTTTAGGTTAATTCATATCTTCCTTTGATTCCATTTTATTAAGATGTAGTCTTTATTTTTGAATTTTCATCACATTTTTATAAAATTAGAGTTCAGGTTATAAATTTAAGGTGACACAAATTTATCAGTTAATGACGATCCACAATCGTTAGCCGATCAATTTAATGCGCATGTGTAATCTAGAGAATTTTTTTTGCTAGTGATGCAGCTTCAGTTAAAGGTGAGTTTACCCCCGTAATCTATCTTGAATATTTTGATAACTTGGATTATAGAGTAGGGATATACCACGCCTATTTTCGTCAAATTTTTCGGTAGAAGGGGTGCCCAAATGCTTTAAGAAAGTTTAAAACACTGCATTTGACCAATGAGAAGTGATGAGTGTATAATGAAAAAGTTTATGAGGCCGAGGTTAGGCATTTAACGGCGTTTATTTTGAGCATGTATTATATAAATATCTTTTTTACACATACTAACTGCGATCACCCGCTTCGCTGGGTTATTTTTTGTTGGTGCTTTTATTTATATGCTAAATTTTTTGGACTGCTCTGAAATTTCGAAAATGATCTGATAAGTTCTGAAATATTCGAATTTCGAACGACACTTCAAATTAATTCTGATCGTTCTAAACTATTTTTCGATCAGGTTGTTCCGATCATTTTCGTGTAATTTACGACTTGGAAATAGATTTTTCAATTTTTATAACATTTTCCAAATTTTCAAAACAATCCAGAGCATCCAACATTCATGAAATAATTTTTAAGTAATTTAATGTATTTGGATATATATTCGAATTTTCAAAAATATTATATGATTTCAAGAACCTTGCGGAAAATTCTAGACTAATTAAAATCATTTTTATGAGATTTAAATCAATTAATCATAATCTAGAACACTCTAGACTAATTAGAATAAATGTCGAGTGATTTTAATCAACTGAGCGCGATTTGAAGTATTCTAGATATGTCTTGAAATTTTTAGAATAATCTAGAACATTCTAGACTCATTAGAAATCATGTCAAGTGATTTAAATCAACTTAGTCCAATTCCCAGCATTCCAGATGTGTCTAGAAATTTTTTTAGATCAATAGAGAAAATTCTTGACCAATTAGAACTAATCTTAAGTAATTTAGATCCACAAAGTTCATTTTAGAGCATGCCAGATTGATAAGAATTAATTTTCGAATAATTCAGGAAATTAATTTATATTTGAGAACTGAAATTTTAAGATTATTCCAGAAAAGTCTAAATTATTCTTGAAATTTCTAGAACAATCTAGAACATTTTCAAAGTTCACCTTCTTTCAATTCCCATACCTTTCATACCCTTATAGTGATAAACTCGCAACCACCCCCTTGCACCGTGGGGGACTTATGACTACTACCACATACAAACAATATTCGTTCGTAATGGTTAGTTCCGGCCGCAAATCAAACTATAGGCACAAACACCTCTTTTTTTATATTCACTAATGGAAAAAATTAAAGGATCAAAAAAAAATTCCAAATTTTTGGGTGATTTTCAACCGGCCGTAACTTCTAGAGAAATGGTCGAACAAGGAAAAAAAAACGGAAATTGTAGCTCCAAGTGTCTTCTTTTTGGATTAGAACTTCAAAATTTTTTTGCGTCGGCGGTTTTTGAGTAATCTTAGAAAAACCAGCGACAAAAAAATTTTCAACTTTTCTTTACTTTTTTTTTTTTGGTCTACGGGCGTGGGAAAATTTTTTTCTGCTTCACCACTATAAGGATCGGATACCTTCATTATTCAGCTTTAATTTCATTTTTTATAGACCTTTATACGTCCATTTGTCGCCGAGATATCGGTCTTCAAATGGAAAAGGATCCTTTTGGCTTTGATTATCGATATCTCAGCAACCAATGATCGCACTAAAAGTTAATGGTGGGTTTCAAAAACTTGAATAAATCACCTTGAACGATTAGCCATTTTTTTTTTCGAAAAATAAATTTTTTCCTGTCGTCACATGAATTTGAAAATGCAACAAAAAACGGGCTTTTGGTGGTTTTTTGGAAAATCAAGCGCTGGATCGAAAATATTGTGAAAATCAATAATGTTAAGTGTGCATTTTACAGTTCAATATGCCCACAAAAACACCACAAAGAGCCAGATTAATCCAACCAGCCGTTTTTTTGTGACACCCGATTGAATTTTTGAGAAATTTAAAGGATCACTTTTTTTGCTCTGAAAAGCTCATAATCTTTAACAAAATGAAAAAACTAATTTTTCCGAGCTTCTTCTACATATTCATTCCAAACAGTGCTCAAATTTTCAAAAAATAAAAAAAATTCAAAAAAAAAAACAAAAATTAAAAAAAAAAAAAAATTTTTATGTAAATTTTTTTCTTTGAACAACTTTAAGAAATTTAAAAGACCAACGCCCAATCATTTTTAACACGTTTTCATCGCTTAAAAAAATTGAGAGAACACGGAATGCAGCGGAGAAAACGTGTTAAAAATGATTGGGCGTTGGTCTTTTAAATTTCTTAAAGTTGTTCAAAGAAAAAAATTTTCCTAAAAATTTTTTTTTTTTTTTAATTTTTGTTTTTTTTTGAACTTTTTCTATTTTTTGAAAATTTGAGCACTGTTTGGAATGAAAATGTAGAAGCTCGGAAACATTCGTTTTTTCATTTTGTTAAAGATTATAAGCTTTTCAGAGCAAAAAAAGTGATCCTTTAAATTTCTCAAAAATTCAATCGGGTGTCACAAAAAAACGGCTGGTTGGATTAATCTGGCTCTTTGTGGTGTTTTTGTAGGCATATTTAACTGTAAAATGCACACTCAACATTATTGATTTCCACAATATCTTCGATCCAGCGCTTGATTTTCCAAAAAACCACCAAAAGCCCTTTTTTTGTTGCATTTTCAAATTCATGTGACGACAGGAAAAAATTCATTTTTCGAAAAAAAAAATGGCTATTCGTTCAAGGGGATTTATTCAAATTTTTGAAACCCACCATTAACTTTCAGTGCGATCATTGGTTGCTGAGATATCGATAATCAAAGACAAAAGGATCCTTTTCCATTTGAAGACCGATATCTCGGTGACAAATGGACGTATAACGGTCTATAAAAATGAAATTAAAGCTAAATAATGAAAGTATCCGATCCTTATAGTGGTGAAGCAAAAAAAAAATTTTCCCACGCCCGTAGACCAAAAAAAAAAGTAATGAAAAGTTGAAAATTTTATTGTCGCTGGTTTTTCTAAGATTACTTAAAAACCGCCGACACAAAAAAATTTTGAAGTTCTAATTTATAAAGTAGACACTTGGAGCTACAATTTCCGTTTTTTTTTCCTTGTACGACCATTTCTCTCGAAGTTACGGCCTGTTGAAAATCACCCAAAAATTTGGAATTTTTTTTATCCTTTAATTTTTTCCACTAGTGTATGTAAGACAATTTCTATCAGCAATACATTTCTACTGCCCGCGAAGCGGGCGAGATTTTCTAGTTCCCTATAAATATATGAGACAAAATATTTTTTCCAAATAGTAAATACCGAGATATGAATTTTTCTTTCTAATAATAAGTAATAAATAAAAAAAGTGTGTGTGTCAGCTCCGACGCACGATTGGAGTTTACTCCCTTAGATCAACTGTTTAAATAGGCACAAAAAAGGTTTACTAATTTAAGAAAAAGATTAATACTACACTAACGCGAAAAATTAAAGGAACAGAATAATTTTATAAATTTTTTAGTAGTTAATGGAAGGCTGTAACTTTGTGAAAAATAATCGTATCGAGATTTGAAAAAAAAAAATTTATAGCTTAAAATCTCTCGTTTTGGTGCAATTTTATCCAAATCTTTTAAAATGTCTGGTTATTACGCTAACATGAGAAATACCGTGAGACAAATAATTTCTAAATTTTTTCTTTTTTCCAAAGAGCTTACGGACCGTGGAAAAATTTTGTCAAGTAAACCAATGCATAGGTCATTCAGCAAATTTATTCAGCTTCAATTTGGTTTTTTTTCAACCTCGTTGGACAATTTGTCGCAGGGATATCAGCCTTTAAACAATAAATGATCCTTTTGGCTTTGATCATCGATATTTCAGGTACCAATGATTGCACAGTAAATTTGAGGCCGGCGTTGAAAACGTGAATAAATTCTCTACAAGAACCGTTCATCATTTTTTGGAAAAAACAATTTTTTTAATTTTTAACATCCTTTAGAAGTAAGTATCAAAAAATGACTTTTTTTTTGTTTTTTTAGTAAATCAACCGCTACACTGTAAATATCGATGAAAAGACTCATGTTGCCAGAGACTTTTATAGCCTAATGTATTCCTAATAACCCCTTAAATTTTCAAATTTATCTATCGAACCCTTTTTGGAAATAATCGATCAAAGTTTTGCTAAACAATTAAAAGAACAAGTTTTGTTCCTTCAATTGTGAAATCATAATCAAAATGAAAAAATAATTTTTTTTTACTTTTTTTTTATTTTTGCATTAGTAACTCAGTGAATGTAAGGGGAAGAGAAAAAAAAAACGAAAAATTTTCAAAATAGTCAAAAAAATAAAATTTTCGACCCCACAAAACAAGGTTCAATTTTTTTGATTTTTGAAAATTTTTCGTTTTTTTTTTCTTTTTCCCTCACATTCACTGAGTTACTAATGCAAAAATGAAAGAAAATTAAGAAAAAATTATTTTTTTTCATTTTGATTCTGATTACACAATTGAAGGAACAAAACTCATTCCTTTAGCTGTTTAGCAGAACTTTGAACGATCGCCCCCAAAAAACGGCTCCATAGATCAATTTAAAAATGTAAAGGGTTATAGGGGATTCATGAAGCTAAAAAAGTCTCTGGAAACAATATTTTTTTTTATCAATATTTGCCGAGTAGCGGTTTATTTACTGAAAAACCAAAAAAAGTCATTTTTTCGTACTTACTTCTAAAGGATGTTAAAAATAAATTCTCATCTTAGCGTAATAACCAGACTTTTTATAGAATTTTGATGAAAATGCATCGAAACTAGAGATTTCAAGCTATAAATTTTTTTTTTTTAAATCTCGATACGATTGTTTTTCACAAAGTTACAGCCTTCCAAAAATTACTAAAAAATTTTACTGTTTCTTTAATTTTTTGCGTTAGTGTACTATATATATATTTATTTTTTGCAGACGCCGTAGAGTATATTCATTATATATTTATATATAATTATATATATAATATTATATATATATAGGTGTATATGTATATATAGGTACGAATATATTGTACACACACAATACATTCGTACGCTGCCCCGTAGGATACCCTATGCACTCAAAAGTGAAAGTTGTGCACCTAAAACGTAACGAGGTCATTCGTTGAGTAGATTTTACACCTCATATTCTTTCCATACCGGGGGCCTTATATGAAAATCGATTCTTAAGGAGTAAACTCCAAAAAATTGAGAGGCGGAGGACTTTTCTATTAAAATTAAGAGCTCATACTTGGAGAGAATTTTTTTTAGATCTCTACCAACCTATTTTTCAGAGTATAAAATGAGAAACAAAGTAGACGATTTTTTTGATCCACCCTAATATATGTATATATATTAACAATGTGAATTGTCTTCGTCGTCCTCAGCCTTGCGGTTCCCGATTTTCTCCGTCTCGTCACCATCTGAAACTGTACGTCATAGTGCTGTGGTCACATGACTAGTTTCACGTCGACGCATATCCGTAAGGGTGAAGTGTGGACAGGGCTTACCAGCAAGTCTATGCCCTTAATTATCAAGCCAGCACTTCGATCTTGGATCAATTAACGTATAGACGTCTTTCTTTATTATTAATTAATATCCATTCAGGCAATAGACATGCATTATAACTATAAATCAGGCAATTAACTTGCGATATTCTTTACAGTACTGGCAATTCTTTTGCAATTATATTTTACTGTTTAATCGTTAATAATTCTAAATAAAGTTTAAGCTAATTAAATATTACGGTACGTTACCGGCGATGTACTCGCGCTATAAATAATCTGTAAGAATAATAATAAATTCAGTGTATTGAAATGGCGTTGTTCCACGTGGATACTGATTGAATATCCAACGTTCAATCCAGAGCCATTTTTATTGCATTTTGCAGATAACATTATTGTAAGTAATTGAATTTCATTACAATTGGCAATAAATCTGTGCTTTTCTAATTAATTCCTTTTTATTCTATCTATCACTGTTTATGCTATTTAAATCCTATTTTACTAGTAAAATTCTTAAATAGTTTAATAATAGTACTATTTATTAAGTTATAAATTTATAAGTAATTCGTTGCCGTGTTTGAATAAGTGCGTGTCTTTGCTTTGCAAGAACTCCAGCCCACTGCTCTATGTCCAAGTAAAAGAAAAATTTGTTAGAGGCCAGCCTAAGCCAGGGTTCGATCCACGAGTTATAATGGCTGTTGATAAAAGTCTCGAAGACAAAAAGCGATTCGTCTCAACTGGCGCTCGAGCAGGGACTTTGCAGTAGTTCATACGGGCAACGAAAAATTTTATTAATTTTTCTCACGGCTTTACATTAAAAATTTTAAAAATTTTCCAGCAATAATTTTGAATAAATTTCTTACCAGTATCAAAAAAAAAAAAAAATCTATGTTTCTCTACATTTATTACTTCATTAGATCTCATAATTTATCACCAGCATCTAACATTTTAAAATATTGAATTATTTTATTTGTTATATTTAATTATTTTCCAAATTTCTATTATTTATTATAAATTATGTAAAGTAATATAAAATCAAATTTGTCTTTGTAATATTGTGTGCGGGTTTATCTCTATAAGCATTATGTTGTACTTTGACCTTGAACGTACACTAGCTACGAGCGCCGGAATTTGAGACGCTCATATTTATTTCCTTATTGTTTACGATCTCTACTTAAAGAACATCCATAAATCACGTAATACATTTTGACTATATTTTAGACGCCTACCTCCCTGTTATATAACAAATCGTAAGTAATGAGCAGAACCCCGTGCCCCTAAAAGATTTGTAGCGTAACATAATTAAATGCAATTAAATTAGTTTTTAATTAAATTACATACAAATAAAACTCATAATTTTGTAAGTTTTTTAATATTTTCTAAAGGGTTGAATTTACGAAAAAAACATAAGACATCATCTTTGAAGAGCAGTAAATTTCTTACAAAAAAGTTTACATAGCGCTTAACTATTTGTCTATGTATTAGAGAGTAGTAATATTTCAAATAATAACGCCAATTATTTGAAAAAAATCAAACTCTGAGCTTCAATATCTCTTAAATGGATGGATTCAAGAAAAAATATAAAAGGCTTCTTTTGAAGAGCGGTAAATATTTATTAAAAAATATGTATTAGTTATAACTGCCCTAGCGGTTTCGGTGCCACCGATAAAACTCGGTGGAAACTCGTCCAAAACTCAGCGTGTCGATGGAGTATAGCCGGCGTACGTGGGGAGTAAACTCGGAGTATTGTGTGCAGTTGTGGCACTTGAAGAGGATAGTGTTTCATTGGTTTTTAATAGGGATCGTTACGGTGTTTTGTTGGAGTTTTGCTAGTGTTCTTTGGGAGTTTCCCCGAGTTTTATCAGTGTTTTTGCGGATTTTCTGTCGAGTTTAGTCGGCGTCTCCACCAAGTTTTTTTGGAGTTTCAACTAGATTTTTGCGGAGTTTTTCCTCCGTTATCATAGAGTTCTGGCTGTCGCTCTTTTGAATCTTCGTTGACTTTTTTTGTATCATCGCCAATCGTAAAAAAAACTTTTTCGAAAACTAACTGATACATTAAATTCTCTTGTAAAACGATTGAATTTTTTATTTTGAATTCAGTCAAATAAAAAAATAAAGGATAAACAACATAAATCATCGTTTTTATTTTAATTTTTTTAAATTATTAATAATTTGTTGGAAACAATCAAACATCTCAAATAATTATACTTTTATAAAACTTCTAATAGTAACAAATAAATACGCATTTGGTATTACTTTATTTTACTACATATAATACAACGCACATATTGATTAAAAATATAATAAATATTCTTAAAGCTTGGCTTTTACTTGAATAATTAATAATAAAAATTTCAATAAACTTCAAATTTCAATAAACTTAATGATTATTGCGATTTCTTTGTCGCTTTGCTTTTTTTGCAAACGCTTGTCTAGTCCCGAAGGTAAGCAATCACATCGTCTTTTTGTGTACATTCTATGAATTTGATTTCTTGGAGTGCCATGCAAACACCTGAAACAAAAATTCTTTTTAGTCATTGCGAAAATTTAAGAATATAAAAATTTTACCTATTATTTTCAGGTATTCTTGGTCAGTTACAATTTCCAACTGAGGTCTCTTAGGATCAGCTTCGACCAAAAGCTTTTCCCTCTTTTCTTCATTCCATAGGACGTGCATCACACGAACTGCCCTTTTTCTCATGTCCGGGGCATGTAAAGCTTGTAAATACATTTTATATGACATTGAAAATTCTGGAGTAACTTGAACCTACGACAAAAACATGAATATTAAAAAATCATTCTTAAAGAAATCGAATAACATTAATTCCACACCAAACAAATACAGATCGTCGTTTTATATAATTCGATCGACTAATTATTAAAAAATTAAATATGAAACATATCTGATATTTTTATCGATCGTTACATTTATTAACGTATATTTCATGGAATAGAAGTATTTTTATATTATTGAGTCAAAAAAATATCAGCATAGATTTGGTCTTATATAGCCATTGAATCAATAAGTACACATAAATTTCTATAACAGATTTATGACAGACTGAGCATTTCCTGGTTATGATAGTTTGAACATTGGTCTGATTTTATAATTTAACTCATTAACTAAAAAATTTGTTTACTAACTCTTTAAAAGACATTAATTGGTGTTTTGGCCTTAACTTACTCTTTTAAAAGTAATTGAAATCCTAAATTAAAGTCAGAACAAAATATAGATGAATGACAAAATTTAAAAAAAAAAATTGAGTTATAGAATCAGACCAAGATTCTAAGGATTATTACACAGAAACCTTCGGTTTGACGAAAAATTTCGATCATTTCTTTCAAGCAGAAGAAATGATTTTATAAATAGAGTTTCGTATAATTTAACTCGTTTGCTATAATAGTTTAAAATTTAACACCGTTTCAGCAGTTAGCTGTACTTAATAGCCATTATAAAACTAAAAGGACTACCTCATTGCTCGTTATGATAGAAAGTTATGTTTACTATCATACCTCTGTTTTATCATTGAGTGGTGGATAATTAATTGGTGTTCTGTTAGGTTGGCTACCATTTTCATTATTTTTCGTAATTTCATTCACCACCATTTGGAATCCATTTGTAATCCATTCTCTAACATTTCCTTCGTGACAATTTCATTTTTGAGAGATGAAATTTCCTTTTCTTGTCTCGCAATTTTTCTTCGTAACTGTTCAACCTCTACAGATGAATTGTCACCCATGTCTGACAAATTTGACCCATCTGATAACTCGCTGGGTGCTGGAGATATGACGGGTGATGGTTCATTGCGTGGTGTAGGTGAAGGGTGATCGGAGACAGGTGGATCATCGGAAATCTCGATGTCATCTTCATCATCAGGCTATATTAAATATTAAATTAAGTTATTAAAGTTGTATTTATGCTTAACTGGCCAAATAATAAAGGATTACTTACATCTATCAAAGTTCGAAAGAAATTAGCACCATTTTTTTTGCAGTTTTTATATTTTCTTTATCAGATTTCTAAAACATGGTAAAATTGAAATATATATGAATTTTGTTTTTCTTCTTTTAAACAAGATTTAGGCAGACAAAAATATTTCTTATTATCTCAAAACTTAAAAGTAAATATCTACAAATTTTTTTCAATTTTCGAAATATTTTATAATATTGAAAACCAAAAAAAAAAAAATATACTTCTATTTGATCCGCGGAAATATTAATATTTAATAACGAAAAAACAAATTTTGCAATATTGATCTTATAAAATATTAACTTCACTTATGGCGATTTTAGTCTTTCTAAAAATTTTTCTATACAAATTTATTTTTTTTAGTATATGAAAATGGATTTGGTAGCCGTAGAACTAATTCTTTCAATATCACATTTCAAACAATGGTAAGTATTTAAGCAAAAATCAATATCATTACTGCTAACTTGATGGAAAACTAATAATTATCTGTATTTAAAACTGGATTATATCTTTGAATCGAATATGTAATTTTTAATAGAGACCTTGTTTTTCTCATAGCAATAGCACATATTTAATTAAAGATTTTTAACAGTCATCTAAAGCTTTTTAGGTCTTCCTGCTTAATAAAGAAATTAATATTATCATACTCGTAATTTTGCAGCATTTTTTTGCTTAAGCCCTTTAGTTTTCTTCTGCTTTAATAATCCATCATTTGATGTGGGAACTTGGTTGACTTTCGATGTTTTACACGGTGTAAAATTGCTTCTCACTATCTTTATTCTTTTCCCCGAGTTATTTCTATCTCTCAGACTATCTTGATATATATCTTGATATATCTTGAATATTCATAATTTATAATCAATGTTTTTTTATCGAAAATAGTATTTATTTTTTGCTCTTATTAATTATGTTATTACAATCACATGAAATAAATTGTGACAAAATCTACAAACTAACAAAAATTTCATGAACCGTTGAATAATAACTGATGGATACAGTTAGAATTTTTTTTTTTATCAAATAGAACTGTAAGCTATTGTCACATGTTTGGTTTATGTCAATTATATTACTTACCATCTACATCAAGTATTTGTACATTGCCATCATGAACGCCACAATTCACTAGTACCGATTCCATAATAAAATTTGCCTACCTTGAGATAAATCATTTTTTTCTCTACGATAATTGACGGTTTTTCCGTCTTATCTACGTAAGACACTAAACAATAATTATGAACAGGCATTTTTGTCATAAAAATATGCAATCAGAATTAAACGCGAATAAATATATATCTACTACTTTTTATGAGATTATCAATAACAAAGCCTAGACAGTAGAAAAACTGACGTACTGTTATGAATGTATGCAGAAGTTAAAGTACCATGTGTAGTCGGACAGCGCTTCAACGCATTGTTTTTGGCGCGAACATTCCTTACATCCCTACCATCCCTACTAAACTGAAGGGATACGGGCGGTACATCACGTGGCCCTCTATAGGATGGTACTCAAGAAAAGAAATAAATAATTTTTTTTAAATGACGGCGTATACATTTCGTTATTAAGCATGAATTTCATATTACATTACATACGTAACTGAAATAAAATGATATTATTTATTGCTTAAATTGATTTATCGAGAAAATATACAGTTTTAACTTCTGAATTTTGTATTCATTTTTACAAGCTATTTTATTGTTATGTGAGAAGCGTAAATTTAAATTGACAGCTATTTTCATATCACCCAACTGCACACTTATATGTTAACACTCCCCACGCCGACTTTCTATGGTGGCACACCATTTTTTTTCACCTGTGAGTATTAAAATTGAAAATTAATATTAATAATAATCAGAAAAAAATAACTTCAAAATAGAAAATTAATTTAAATTCTTTTTTTTAACATGAATTTTTAATTGAAATTTTTCCAGGTGCAAAAAAAAGTGGCGGTGCTTCGAGGGGCATCAGGGTGGCGAGTTCGACCGTGCTAACAGTATACCCGCGGATATAATATATTCATGCTAATAACTCACTATAGGAATGACTAGTTTCTTTAGGTTATGTATATAGCACTGTTTGTTATGATTAAGATAAAAATAAGTTATCCAAATTATTAAAGAAAAATTGAATTAAGACATTATAATTTATTGTAACGTAAGTATTTTATTTAGTTATCTTCAAATAGTAAAACTTATAAATAAAACATGAATAAAATATTTGTTTATTGGAATACGCGATGCTCGAATCTTAGTTAAAATTACCGATTTCTACGTAAATATTGTGAGTCGTTTCTAACATATTTTTATTTCGAAATGAGTCAAGTAAGCAATAAAAATAAAATTAATATTGCGTTTAATATCATTTCGATACAGAATGAAATTAAATCACAAAAAGATTAAATTGTGTTATTCATATTAAATGTCACTACCCAGTATAAGTTTTATTTCCGTGTAATCGAAAAATTTCATCATTTATTTCATAGGTTGATTGGAATTCAAGACAATTTTTACAATTGGCAATGGATAATCGTCCATCTGTAGGAAAATGTAGAACATCTGCTTATCGGAGAAATATGACAAAATTGAAACTACTTCAGAAATGTTTGCCGTATGATAAACGATTATATTCCGTCCCCTTAAATTTTTTCGAAGAACCAGTATGTACACTAAGATTCATATTTGTTAATTCGATTTTTCTTTAACACTTTAAATAATATATTTATGTTTTCTATTATAGCCATCTTCAAGTACTCGAGAACTCATTCCAATACATTGTAATCAACATTATAATTATAATGGAAACAAAAATGATGGTAATAATCAGTATGTTCATAATAATGAAAATAGTTATTCGATTAACAGTCATAATAATGTTAAAATTTTTGACGATCAGAGCCACGAGGACAGTCTCTTTTTCATACATGAGAATGACGGTGATAACGATAAAAATGATAAAGATAATGATGATGATCATGATTGTGATGACTGGAATGACAGCGGTGATGACCATGATAGTGATGATAATAATCATGATGATTGTAATGACAGCAGTGATGACAATAATAATGATGATGATGATGATTTTAATGACAGCGGTGATGACAATAATAATGATATTAATGATGATGATGATGATGATGATGATGATGATGATGATGATGATGATGATGATGATGATGATGATGATGATAGTTTATTTTTTTATATCAACCATGAACCTATTGCAAATCTTCCATTAATATCAAAAAAAATATCAATATACAAGATCAGCTGCTGTAAATCCTCGGAATTTCAGTAAAGCACCATATATCTTATGAAGCTACGCTTGATATTTTTAAATAGATTAATTTATTACATGCTACGAGCTTATAACCGACCAATAAATCATGTCTATGGAAAATGTTGTGTCGTAAAAATTTGGAAAAATATCGACGGTATTATTGTAAAGCATGTACTGAGTATTTAGGTTTGAAAAATAAAAAAACAATGCAACTAAAAAAGCAGTGCTCTTGTAAAAAATGCGGCCCTAAGCAAAAGGAAATTCTCTTGGGTTATTTTTTATATATCCAGATAACTTCTCAAATTAAACAATTACTGCAAAAACCTGGAATAGCAGATTCTTTTTAATATAGATTCTTAAGGAAAAAAAAAAAATAATTTTTTAGAAGATTTATATGATGGACATAAATATCAAGAATTATGTAAGCCCGGAAAACTTTTGGAACATTGGTACAATTTCTCTTTTACTTTCAACACTGATGGTTGTAACGTTTCAAATTCTTCTGGAACGAGTGCATGGCCGATTTTTTTTGCAAATTAACGAACTGCCACCTCACTTGTGCAAGAAACATGTATTTCTTGCAGGAATATATGTTGACAATCACCATCCTTCCATGAGTACTTTTTTACGGCCGTTTGTTGTTGAAATGAGAAAGCTCTTCAAAAATGGTATTAAATGGAAACCAAATGAACACCACTGAAGTAACTTCGAAGATGATAGTTCTTACAAGCAGCTTAGATTCTCCAGCCAGAGCTGATGTTACATGCATGACACGTTTTAACGGTTATTTTGGTTGCTTTTACTGTTATGCTAAAGGGAAGAGTTTGAAACGGGGGAAACTTGTTTATCCAATTTTACAAAGTTTTGGTCGCTTACGTACAGATTATCAGATAAGAGCAGATATGAAATATGCTTTTGAAAAAGATGTAGTAAAAAAAGGAGTAAAAGGCATATCACCGTTAATAGCATTACCATCATTTAACATACGTGAAGGTGTAGTTGTAGAAACTATGCATACTGTGTTTTTGGGTGTTGTTAAATTACACACAACAATACTTATGACATCAAGTAAATCTCTTTACTACGTTGGAGATCCAAATTCATTAGAAGTAATAGATTATTACTTGTTAGCAATCAAACCTCCATCCCGTCGATCTCGAAGACCTCTATCTATAAAAACTTATATGCAGTGGAAAGCATCTGAATGGCGGAACTGGTTGGACTACGCTCCAGTTTGCTTCAAGTATGTATTAGGAAAATAATATGTGGATCATTTTGCTATGTTATCTGAAGCAATTCACTTTTTAAATAGTGATTCTATTACATCATTGCAACTTGATCGTGCGGAGGGTTTGCTTGTGAGCTATGTAACAATTTTTGAGAAGTATTTCGGCTTATCAAGAATGACTTCAAACATTCATGCTTTAACACATTAAATAGAAACTGTGCGTAACTGGGAACCAATTTGGGCCCATCATGCGTTTGTTTTTAAGTCATGGAACCGGAAGTTAATGGACCATGTTACTAGCGCTAATGGTCGTCAGGATCAAATCATGATTCGATTTTTAATGGTTCAGTTTTTGAATTATTTTGTGTTTGATGAATCAATATCTGAAGAAACTAGAGGGTTTTAGAAAAAAATATTGAAGATTATCGATGGAACTGATCACATGACGTTTGAAAATACATTGATAGTGCTGGGCAAATCTGACATCAGGTCTACTACAGAATTAGAGCGTGAGACCCTACGAAGCATCGGTTATAATCCTCATGTTTTATGTACCTACAAAAAAATGCTGTTGAATAGAGTTAAATTTATCTGTGAATCAGAAGATGGAATGAATCCACTTCAATTTTGTGATAGTTTTATATACAATGATAGCAATGACAAATTTAGCACTATAAAGACAATTGTACAATTTAAGCACAACGAAGTGATAATTTCAGGAATAATAGTTAAAACTTTCCACAACGTAGAATACGGATTTGGTACACATCATATTCGTGAAATCGAACCATTAGAGACTATTCAATTTATTGAAGAGAGTACTATCATTAGACCTGCTATTAAAATGATTTCTGATGACATTATATGTGGTGTAAAATTAGCAAATTGTTGGGAAACCGACTAAAGTTTTGAATTGTTTTATATATTGACAAAATTGTAATTTTAGTTATGATAATTAATATTGTTTTAGTGTATTATGGACTGTAAACTGTTGACAACTTTTTTATGATGTCATTTTTCTTTATTTTGAATTTTACTTGTAAGCTTTGAAATATATTTATTAAATTACATATATTCCATGTAGATAATTATATTTCAACTTGTAAATAAATAAATAAATTAATTAATTAATAAAAAGTACACCGTAATTAAAAAATGATTTATTTATAGTCATCTTTGAAGAATTAAAATTAGTTTTGATACTGTGATGTACTATTAAGAATAAAAATTTAATTAAATTTTTGTATCATCTGAAATTTAAAAGTAGTTGCGCCAATATTGGTGCAGACAGTGTAAATCTGTGGAGTTAAAATACCCGTGTTATTTGGTAAATGTTAATAAAAGATTCGCGAAATATAAAATTTAATTTTCTTATCGGACCTTTCTTATTTTTTCTTATGACTCATTACTAAACAAAATAAATCCGGAAAAAATATTTTTTTATGCAGTCATTTGTCGACTTTTTATGAATTGTAAATATTGATTTTTAAATTAAAAAAGATTTTTTCCAATTATTTCTTTTTTGACAAAGTATAATGAGAAATACGTCATAATTGTCAAATTTATTAATTCGTACAAATTTTTATTACTTCATTGATTGATATAAATATTTATAATGACCATGATTTAGTTAGTAAAACTAGGAGAAAAAATTGTTGAGTAGAAAAAAAAATTTCATTACACCTCGAATGCTGACAATTATAGAGTAAGATCCCAGAGCAATAAGACACAACTTATTTTCTAAAGCATAGAACTTTCGGTTCTATGTAGTCTTTCATGTACTTTTTGATACCTGTACGTTTGTGGAGTTTGCCCGGTGACACCTGCGCAGGTACCAGGTGAGAAAGGTAACTAAAAATCAGAGTTACTTAACTTATTTTTTAATGTCTGATTTTTATATATATTTTGTAGGATATTACTCTGAAGTAATATCCAAAACGTCAGATGCTTTCCATGGGCCAGAACTTTTGTCAGACGCTTTAAAGCTCTACAAAAAATAAATGAACTTAACTTATTTTTAAATGTCTGATTTTTATATAAGTTGTTCAGATAGATATTACAAAGTTATATTTAATCAGTCAGACAAATTGTAATGACCAAACATTTCCTAAACACAAAAATTACTTAACTATGAGTATGAGCGCGAAAGCACTATACATACGTTTCAGAGCGAGTAAGACATCCATGGTAACTCGGTTCCCCTTCTTAAACTCACATTCTGTTTCAGTCTACTGTTTGTGTTTGTGTATTAGGGTGTCCGTTGTTTACCAAATTAGATTTTTTTAGTTGGTCATGATAGAAATCATTTATTTTTGATCCAAAAATGATAAAAAAAAATAAAAAAGTTTATTCTTGTGCCGTTTAACCCTGCCTAAGTAATGATCCATTCTCATTTTAGTACAATGAGAAAAATTTTATTACTTGCTTAAAAATAAGTGCACAACTATGACTAATACATATTTTTGTTTGAAATTTCTTGCTCTTCAAAAAAAAGTTTCTTATGTTTTTTCCGTGAGTCCAACTATTCAAGAGATATTGAAGGTCAAAGTTTGATTTATTTCAAAAAATTTGCGTTTTTGTTCGAAATTTTATAACTTTCTAACAACTTGTCATAAAATCAAGCGCTAAAAACTTTCGTATAGGAAATTTATTTATTTCTTGCTCTTCAAAAAAGGTTTTTTACACTTTTTTCGTAAGTCCACAACCATTTGAGTGATATCGAAGCTCAAAATTAATAAATTTAAAAAATAGTGTTTTTCGATTAAAATTCTATAACTCTCCAACAAACAGATATTAACATAGGATTTTAACAAGTTTTCGCTGAAAATTTACTGCTCAACAAAAAAGGTTTCTTTATTTTCTTTGATAAACTGAATCATTTAAGAGATGTTTGAGCTCGAAATAAAAGAAATTTTTTTTGTCATCAGAGCAAAATTTCCAGTTGGCTTGTGAAACTTTTCTGTCAACTCAAAGCTTGAATATCTCTCAAACCGTTGAGTTCATCAAAAAAAAACCAATAGATCTTTTTTGTAGAAAAGTGAATTTCCAACATAAACTTGTTAAAATCCTATGTTAATATCTGTTTGTTGGAGAGTTATAGAATTTTAATCGAAAAACACTATTTTTTAAATTTATTAATTTTGAGCTTCGATATCACACAAATGGTTGTGGACTTACGAAAAAAGTGTAAAAAACCTTTTTTGAAGAGCAAGAAATAAATAAATTTCCTATACGAAAGTTTTTAGCGCTTGATTTTATGACAAGTTGTTAGAAAGTTATAAAATTTCGAACAAAAACGCAAATTTTTTGAAATAAATCAAACTTTGACCTTCAATATCTCTTGAATAGTTGGACTCACGGAAAAAACATAAGAAACTTTTTTTGAAGAGCAAGAAATTTCAAACAAAAATATGTATTAGTCATAGTTGTGCACTTATTTTTAAGCAAGTAATAAAATTTTTCTCATTGTACTAAAATGAGAATGGATCATTACTTACGCAGGGTTAAACGGCACAAGAATAAACTTTTTTATTTGTTTTTATCATTTTTGGATCAAAAATAAATGACTTCTATCATAACCAACTAAAAAAATCTAATTTGGTAAACAACGGACACCCTAATACACAAACACAAACAGTAGACTGAAACAGAATGTGAGTTTAAGAAGGGGAACCGAGTTACCATGGATGTCTTACTCGCTCTGAAACGTATGTATAGTGCTCTCGCGCTCATACTCATAGTTAAGTAATTTTTGTGTTTAGGAAATGTTTGGTCATTACAATTTGTCTGACTGATTAAATATAACTTTGTAATATCTATCTGAACAACATATATAAAAATCAGACATTTAAAAATAAGTTAAGTTCATTTATTTTTTGTAGAGCTTTAAAGCGTCTGACAAAAGTTCTGGCCCATGGAAAGCGTCTGACGTTTTGGATATTACTTCAGAGTAATATCCTACAAAATATATATAAAAATCAGACATTAAAAAATAAGTTAAGTAACTCTGATTTTTAGTTACCTTTCTCACCTGGTACCTGCGCAGGTGTCACCGGGCAAACTCCACAAACGTACAGGTATCAAAAAGTACATGAAAGACTACATAGAACCGAAAGTTCTATGCTTTAGAAAATAAGTTGTGTCTTATTGCTCTGGGATCTTGGACTATTAAGCTTTACACCAATATTGCCGTAAATCTATCAACGCTTTGGTACCGAAATACGTCATCGAAAGTTTTAACAGGTACACAGTCTGAACTTACATCTTCATTAAGACACCCTTCATGGGCTTTTATTATGTCAAATTTGTCAATTTTAATAATTATAAAAATATTTTTTCAGCTACAGAACTTGTTAAGTAGTTATAAGAGTACCGGTAGAACTCGGCAACACCTCGACAAATATCCAAAGAGAACGCCAAAAAAACTTGGCTTTCATTGCGAGGAAACTCCATAATAACACTACCCAAACTCCGAAAAAACACCAGCAAAACTCCGAAAATACTTGAAAAAAAATCGAAAAAAACTCCGGAAAAACTCTACAGCAGCTCCGGAAACATTCGACAAAATCGCTAGAAAAACTCCGTAGTGACTCCGAAAAAACTCGGCAAAAACTTCTCGAGAACTCCAATAATACATGTTGTGACTCCGTGTCGTAACTGCACACAATACTCCTCATATACACCTTTAAAACTCTGCGTAAACTCCGTTTATACCCCGACTAAACTCTGAGAGAGTGTATACTCCATAATAACTCCACGTAAACACCGAGTTTACGCCGAGTCGTCAAAACCGCTAGGGTGTACATTTATTTTCAAGCGAGTAATAAAATTTTTCTCATTGTATTGAAAAGGTGAAGTATCATTGCTTAGGCAGGATTAAATGGCATTGGAAAAGACTTTTTATTATTTTTGGATCACACATCAATGATTTATATCATAGCCAATTAGAACAATCTAATTTTGGAAATAACGTACACCCTAATGCTCGTATATGGCTACATCAGGGCAGATACGGTCATATACATGGGCATACTAATTTTTTAAATAAATTTGAACTGACAATGACAATTACTTACATACAGGATTTTATAGTGCCAAAAAAAAAATAAGAAATTTTTTTGGTGTTACTAATACCAAATTCTCAATTACATTTGTTTTTGTTTCTTTAACGTGAATTTATGCTTTTAATCTTATGTAGCACAACTAAACTTAGTAGTCACTGTCAGTTGCGAAGCCCAGTCGTTAAAGCGTCGATCTTGCGTTCGTAGAGTTCCGAGTTCGAATCCCACTAAAGCGTGTACGGTCGTTGATAATCCTACCGTTTTATTACTGAATTTAAAATTTATAATTGGATAAAAGTTTCAATTATTCGCATATCTGATTATCCCTGCATCGCCGAAATAATTGAATAAAAAATTAAAAACGTAATTATAGAATTCTATTTTTTTTTCAAATTTAGTTAAAATTTCTATATTGTCTTCTGTATTTCTATATTGCTTGGAAGAGAAAAAATTTTTTCACTTTTTTTTTTTTGAAATTTGTTTACCCGAGTTAGCATTCAATATTTATTAGAATTTAATATTTCATTAAAAAAAATTAATTTTTCTTAAATGCAAAGGAAGGAGGGTAAAACATGAATCTATAAAATCTTTTTCTTGATTCTCTATTGATTCTTGACGTCTCTGGCAGTTTGGAATCACGGAAAAAACACGGTGGGTTTGTGCGATTTTACCACCGAGATTACAAGGTGTTGCCACCGTGGTCCCACGGTGTACCCAGAAAATCGGTTACACAGTGGGACCACGGTGGTACAATCGCGTAATCACAGTGGATACACCGTGTATACACGGTGTTAAAATGGCACAAACTCACCGTGTACCCACCGTGGATCCACGGTGTTTACGATTCCACGGTGTTTTCACCGTCATTCAAATCCGCCAGGGGTGTTAACCAGGATATATTGTCATCAGAAGAGTATCAAAAGATAATCAAATTTACATGGAGTTGAATAAGGAAGTGCCTCTTCCTACCTAAAAATGTGTTATGTAATTTCTGGATGTTTCCTTGCGCACAAAGCCAACCCAAAGTAAATATTAGAAATAAATATTTAAACGATAATTTTAAAAGAAAACTTTTGTTCGGATATTTTCTAAGTGCTGTAAATACACTAACGCAAAAAATTAAAGGAACAGAAAAATTTAATGGATTTTTTAGTAATTTTTGGAAGGCTGTAACTTTGTGAAAAATAATCGTATCGAGATTTTGAAAAAAGCATTTTATAGCTTGAAATCTCTAGTTTCGGTGGAGTTTTATCAGAATTTTTTAAAAGGTCTGGTTATTAAGCTAGCATGAAAAATACCACGAGACAAAAAATTTCTAAATTTATTTTTTTTTCCAAAGAGCCCACGGATCGTGGAAGAATTTTGTCAACTAAACCAATGCATAGGTCATTTGGCAAATTTATTCAGCTTCAATTTGGCTTTTTTTTAACCTTGTAGGACAACTTGTCACAGAGATATCAGTCGTCAAACAGAAAATGATCCTTTTGGCTTAGACCATCGATATTTCAGGTACCAATGATTGCACAGTAAATTTGAGGGCGGCGTTAAAAACGTAAATAAATTCTTTACAAGACCCGTTCATCATTTTTTGGAAAAAACAATTTTTTTTATTTTGAACATCCTTTAGAAGTAAGTACAAAAAAAATGACTTTTTTTGGTTTTTTAGTAAATCGACCGCTACTCTGCGAATATCGATAAAAAAAATCTGGGCGTCGGTTGGCCCTACGGGTCAGCCCCAATACTTTCCGCGGTTTTCGACCTCAAATAGCTCGAAAACATTAGTGTAGATATATATTTGAGCTCTTCGAGCTCGAAAATGCTATCACATGTAATTGTTTTTTACGATCTTTTCAAGCTCTAACAAGTTACCTGTTATGCTGAAGCGGTTTTTAAAATTTAATTCCTGATTATATCCAATAAAATAAGTGTATTAAGGCAGTAATCAATGCCAGGGATCAAAATCAAGATTTAAATGAGTTTTGACTCATGTGAGAAACAATCAAATCTGAAATATCCGAGAAAAATATCAAAAACTACGTTTTATCGATTTTATTGTTGATAATATGATTTAAACTAAAACCCAAGTTCGATGACATTGAATGATAAAAAGAAACCATATAAAGGATGAGTTGGTATGATTTCAGACACATTTTAGTAGGTTATATTATGATTTATCCGGAAAAAATAACATAAAATGTTATTTTTTTAACTTTTCAACGCCGATATCTTTCGAACTAATTAATCGATTTTGACGTTTGAGGTGGCAATCGGCGCGTTTTATTGAATTCTAAAGCTGATTGGAATTCGAAATCGTTCGAGTCAGTCGTTTCAAAAATATTTAGAAAAAACCGTTTTTTCACTATTCTTCTCCAACAATATCTCGCGAACGAATAAACCGATTTTGATGGTTGAGGCGGCAATCGACGTATTTTAGTGAGTGCTAGAACTGTTCAGATTTTTGAATTGTTCGGTTAAGTTATTTCAAAGATATTTGCATGTAACTGTTTTTTACCATTTCTTTCTCCCGCAATAACTCTCGAACGAACCATCTGATTTTGATGTTTAAGGTGCCAATCGACGCGTTTTATTGAGTACTAGAGCTGATCAGATTTTAAAGTCGATCGTATGAGTCGTTTCTGAGAAATCAATAAAATACTAAAAAAAAATTTTTTTTTTTTTTCGTCATTCGCAAATATTTTCGAGTCTTTTCGATCAAATGATCTGAAATTTTCAGGAAAGTTGATGGCTAACAAGCTCTTTTGATTGCTACCTTAACCATCCAAATCGATTCATTAGTTCAAAAGTTACAAAGAGTTTACATACATACACACACACACACACACATTCATACACACACTCGGACATCATTCTGAAAATAGTCAGAATAGTATCCCAGGACCTCAAAACGTCGACATCTGATGAAAACTCGATTTTCGAAAATCGGGGTGAAAGCAATAACTTCCCGAAATTTCGAAAATCGTCGATTTTCTTAGCGGGTAGTTAAAAATATTTTTTTGCCAGGGACTTTTTTAGCTTAATGTACCCCCAATACCCCTACAAATTTTTTAATTGATCTATCAAGCCGTTGTTGGGGCCGATCGATCAAAGTTTTGCTAAACAATTCAAGGAACAAGTTTTGTTCCTTTAATTGTGTAATCATAATTAAAATGAAAAAATAATTTTTTTTTTACGTGTCTTTCATTTTTGCATTGGTAACCCAGTAAATGTGAGGGAAAGAGAAAAAAAACGAAAAATTCCTAAAAAAAGTTTAAAAAATAAATTTTCGACCCCAAAAAACAAGTTTCAATTTTTTGGATTTCTTTGATTTTTTTTTGACATTTTTTGAAAATTTTTCGTTTTTTTTCTCTTTCCCTCACATTTACTGAGTTACCAATGCGAAAATGGAAGGAAAGTAGAAAAAAATCATTTTTTCGTTTCGATTATGATTACACAATTAAAAGAAACAAAATTTGTTCCTTGAATTGTTTAACAAAACTTTGATCGATTATTCCCAAAAAATGGCTCGATAGATCAATTAAAAAATTTATAGGGTTATTGGGGGCACATTAATCTAGAAAAGTCCCTGGCAACAATATTTTTTTATCGATATTTGCAGAGTAGCGGTTGATTTACTAAAAAACCAAAAAAAGTCATTTTTTTGTACTTACTTCTAAAGGATGGTAAAAATAAAAAAAATCGTTTTTTCCAAAAAATGATGAACGGGTCTTGTAAAGAATTTATTCACGTTTTTAACGCTGCCCTCAAATTTACTGTGCTATCATTGGTACCTGAAATATTGATGATCAAAGCCAAAAGGATCATTTGTTGTTTGAAGGCTGATATCTCTGCGACAAATTGTCCTACGAGGTTAAAAAAAAGCCAAATTGAAGCTGAATAAATTTTCCAAATCACCTATGCATTGGTTCAGTTGAAAAAATTTTTCCACGGTCCGTGGGCTCTTTGGAAAAAAAAAAAAATTTAGAAATTTTTTGTCTCGCGGTATTTTTCATGTTTGCGTAATAATCAGACCTTTTAAAAAATTTTGATAAAAATGTACCGAAACGAAAGATTTCAAGCTATAAAATGCTTTTTTTAAATCTCGATACGATTACTTTCCACAAAGTTACAGGCTTCTAAAAATGACTAAAAAATTCATAAAATTTTTCTGTTCCTTTAATTTTTTGCGTTAGTGTAACTTTCTTTGTAACATAAAAGATTATTACATTCATTTCCGGTTTAAAATAAAATATCATTTGCTCGACAAAATTGTCTTCAAAAATCGATTAAGTACTTGAATTATTTACAAATAAAATCTTTGCAGTGACAAATAAAAACTTATTAGTCAACAGAAATTTTCATAACCAAAATAAATCCTTAACTTATTATGTTTAATGATTAAATAATCTTTACTGCTTTGAAAAGATTTTCATTGTGTGACGGGGTGACTTGATTTTCGACTGCCAGGTCAGTCAAATTGAATTTCGCGCCTGATTATTTTACGTAACAGCTCTTGAGACGACCAAATTTTAATTACTCCGCGCAACGGTGGGGGTTGAGGCCCAGTGGACCTCGTCGTCAGACTCATTTCTCCAAAATTAATTGCAACCCACCAGCTGAACTGAGTGGTCGCTCAACTTTCCTCTTGGCCAAATATTAATTAAGTAGTCCACTCAGCCAGATGCCTTAGCTATTAGTTGTCCTTTAAATTGTGAGTTACCTGCTACCACGCTTTAGGGCTCCCTGCCCTTATATATCCGGAATAATTTCTCATACAAAAATTTCTTATCAATAATTTCTCAGACAAAAATTGATCCGACACAAAAATTTCTTGCTACAAAAAATTCTCGAAACAAAAATTACTCACTACTAAAATTTCTCCACGTACCATATGTATCAAATTTTTTATATGGGTGCTACACTCTCTATCTTCATTTTTTAAACAGAAATATAAACAATAATTGTTATAATAACATTTCAAATTAATACATACAAAAGCATTTTCATTTATTACTACATATTCATCACAATTTCATATTTAATACCTATAAAAATATAGTTGAAATTTAATACTATAGAAAATGCCCCGCAGATATTCTTTAATGGGAATATCATGGTATTTCTTAACAACATTAATGATGCGACGATTATTACGGATGTAATTACCTTTAGATTTTTTAGAAGTGTCACCACGAATCAACTGCTCCAACCTCAAATCTATAAGTGCCTGTTCATCACGTAATAAATCAATAAACTTCCATGCATTCAAGTGCGCAGCTTGTGTACGATTACGAAGACCACAATGCCAGCCTTCGACTGCTTTATTGGTACGATGATCGCCTTTTAACGCTGATAAACATTGATTCCAAAGCCTAATATTAAATGTTGACCCAGTACGACCTCGACGATTTAATCCTCCGAACCCATGTAGCCTCGAAGTAATCAAGCAGCTCCTTTAGCTCATCAGCATGTTCTGAATAGAACGGTGTTTTGATAAGAGTATCGTAGGCAGCAGGCTCATCATCAACGGGTACGAATGCCAATGCGTATAACATTTTCAGTTGTTGAGCGTAATGACCATCTTTTGCGTATTTAGCCTGCAGCCCACATCCTTGGATTTTTCGCCATATACTTTGACCAAAGTTAAAATGACATCCACGCATCTCAACGCCATTGAAGACTTTTTCAGCAGCACTAATAAAAGCTTGTTCGAAATCGGACATTATAAATTTAGGTTTTAATCGAGGCTCTATTAATTTCAGTTGCCTTAACATAACACGATATAACTTTTTACTTTTACCAGTCAACAAGACAAAAACAAGCGGCACTATTTCACCATTCATAACGCCATGTTTACTGTACAGTTGATGAAATATAGTAGGAACAATATAAAATGTTCCATCGCAATACCATGTATTTGATGCTTCCAAATAATTTAAATTTTGCTTAGTAGTAAATATAACATATCTTCCATTTAAATTATCGTTTAGTTCCTTCGAATCGCATATCATAATTTCTTTTCCATTCCAAGTTTTTCGATATTCATCAGGTATAACAAAATTATCTATTGTCGTAGGATTATCCGGCAATACTTATTGACTGTTTGGATTCGTGACACTAAGCGATTTAAGTTATTACGGTTACCTAGAACACCAGCACATGTCGTGGACGCATTACTTAGTGCCGTAGCAACAATATTGCCTGTAGACTCCTTCGATGACTTAGCCTTAGCTCGTATCTTTGCCCGAATTTTAGCGTCTTCAATTTTTTCAGGCTCGGGAGCATGTTTATGTTTAAATTCCATAATTATATTGCCTACAATAATATTGTTATTTATACATAACTTACTGATAAATAATAGAATAATAAAACAATAAAACTAAACTCACCATTTTTAGATTTTGAACTTGTGTAACAGTGACCATTACATTTCCCATTGGTATAGTACTCACAACGCCATATCACTTTGTCAGCACTATCACGATCATAATTATACAGAAATCCTTTCTCATACAATGTTTTTTTATTTTTTTGATTTATAATAAAATGGAGTGGCATATTGTAAATTTATTAATAATAATATTATTCAATTTAATTAATTTATATATATATATATATATATATATATATATATATATATATATATATATATATATATGTGGTGGTTCGGCTTCACTCTGCGAGATGGCACTGCACAACATGCCTCTCGCAATACCTCGTCCCTACACCTATTTCAATATATAACATTTCCAACATGTTACTTCCAACTCGGCGTCTTAGGTGGGGTATACGATAGACACACCTAACTGAGGAGTCTCAGCTATCGTATACTTAGACGAAACGCCTCTCCCCCACAAATACATTTTTCCTTCTCTCCTCTTCACATTCTCTCATTTGTACATACATCACTCAATTGTAAATATTCTCATCTGTACAAAATTCCTTACACATTCATCATTTACTCACAACGTTGCACTCTTTGGTATGTAGCGATTTAGGCAGGGATTGCTTCAATCTAAACCTAAAAGAGTCGTCGCTACATATATATATATATATATATATATATATATATATATATATATATATATTATTTGAACAATAGTAATATATAAAATAAACAATTACATCTAACGAAATGGTCAATGACAGTGAAGAACCGATACTAAATATCTTTCGAATAATTTTCATTATCGTAGTAAAGGGATTATCAGATAGTAGAGGGTATGGGAAACTAGTAGAGGGGTTAGCATACAACAGAACGATGAAGAATCAACACCATATTCAATATGGCTCCTGGCTTTTATTAATCCAAATTTATTTTCAGAATTAAATATTTGTCATCAAAAATTTCTCACTGAAGAAATTATGTCGAGATAAATTTTTACACAAATAAATTTTTGTGGTGAGAAATTATTCCTTGAGAAATTATTGCTGAGAAATTTTGTCGCAAGAAGTTATTGCATGAGAAAAAAGAGACGGTCACCACGCTTTAGATCCAACTTCGCCTAATTGCAGCTCAATTTTGGATCGTGGCAACAGATATCTTGGTTAAACACTTGGGGCAAGTTGGTGTAAGATTTCTAATAAAATTTAATCAAGTTTGTCAACCACATGCGTAATTTTCCAAATTGAATTTTATTATCGTCTTTTATATAATCTATATTATTAAGAGAATAAGAAAAATTTTGTTCCCGGCATATCTGTATGATAGAATTGGTCAATGTTATTAAATTTGGTATCGTTAAAAAGAGTTTGAATTGAATTCGTGCCTTTTTATAGTTTCAACTTTTTTTTATAATCAATCATTGAGAAAAATTGATTTATCTCTATCATTCGAATTACATTCAAATTACGCGAGAAAAAATACTATCGTAATTATTTTCTTTAAATAAATTAATATTCTAATTATTCCGTCACTAAATATGACTGAATGTCACTGAATATATACTATATTATTTATATCGCGTTACTTATTCCAAAATGACAAAGTTTTATATTCCCATTTGGTTTTAGGAAGCTTCTCAAAGCCAAAAAAGCGTGCGTAGAAAAAAAAAGGATTCATTGACACAAAAAATCTTTACTCGCCTAAAGAAAATTTTTACTTACCCCAAGAATTTTTTCGCATTGTGAATTGAAACCAAAAAGTTATTTAGAACTAGAAAAAATTTTTTGGTGCAAGGAATCATTTCTTGACCAAAATAATCTTTTCTCGCCCCAAGAAAATTTTTGTATTGAATTTATGATGCACAAAATTTCTTGGTGCGAATTAAATTTTTTGAGGCAAGAAATCGTTTTCTTCTGAGTATTTTATAAAATCAGTAGTGATATTTGGGAAGTCACGTAGTGACTGCAGGTTGCTCGTTTATTTTATCTGAGTTAATAGCTCTGAATTCCGGATTTCTCTGCACGCGGGAAATTCGTTTTATTCGATCTATTTCAATTGTCAGGATTTCTCCTCGACATTAATAATTTATTAATTAAAATAAATTAAAAATCAGCTAAATAGTATTGAGAAAAATTGTTTGAATAAAATATATTACAATAAAGTAGGGGTAAATAACGTGCAAAATTTTTGCAATAATTTTGAATATAAGTTTCATGCAAGTAAATTATTAATGATTCCTAGTAAATTTGATATATATTATAGATTAATTTTCAGACACTTGACAAATTTCTATGTTCCAGATCTTTATATAATTTTTTTTTATTTATTTTGAGGGTTTTATCTCTAATTTGTCAAACACTTGTTTTTTATAATAATTTCCCTTGATTAAAAAAATTCTACAAATTTTATTTTTATTTGTTCAATTTTCGAATTTTTCCCTATCCAAATCAATCAGACATTTACAACTAAACGTTGGGCGCCATTGTAAGGGTAGGCCCTTGCTTCCCCGTACAAGAAAGTTCGAGCAATCCTCCTTCAGTAACTCGTATAAAAGCTGAGCACAGGGTCCGCTAATGTCTGATGTAGCCGAGTACGCGACTCGATTAGGATAGGAAAATTTATGTTGAAATAATTCAGAAATAAATTCAAATATCGATTAAGTGATTTTGTTATAAATAATAATTCATTTATTCAATAATTATACTTATTATTGAACTTTCTTATAAATAGATATATTATAATAATTTATAACTAAATTTAATTGAAAGAATATTCCTGCGCATGCGCCGCAATCGTGCTTCGTCTTCTCAACACCACGATCTCCGAAAACTCAAATACCCGCGCTAAACTAACCTCCATTTCATTGCTATATATTTTATTCAATTCACTTACATGAATGACAATTAATGGGCTTTTAATTTAATTTAATTAATAAATAATTTACTAATGTCATAGAAAATACCCTGACAATCAAAATCGATCGAATGAAACAATTTTCCGCATGCACAGAAATTTGGAATCGAAAGCAACGAACTCAAATAAAATAAACTTTATAAAAAATGATAATAAAAATATAACTGGAGAAAATTACCTACGTGGTTGACAAACTTACGATGGGAAATTTCTAGAAGAACTTACGTTGACTTGGCCGAGGTGTCTCGCCATCCTTCCAGGATCAAGAAACAAATTTGTAACGACCTTCGTAGTTGGATCTCAGGGACAGTACACAACTTATTTTATTACTGAGCCGTCTGCCAAACATGAGACTTTTGAAATAATATTATTTTAAGCAAAATGTAAAAACCATTAGGTTAGTCTTGAGTGACCGCTCGGCTCGATTGGCAGGTTGCGATTAATTAATGGTGGTGTCTGGTGACGAGGTGCACCTGACCTACCCCCTACCAACACGCCGTCGAATTAAAATTAAATCGACGTAAGGGCAGGTGCACAAATTCAAAAGGGCGCGAAATTTAATTTTTGCTGGCAGCCGAACACCAGGTCGCCCCGTTACAAGATACATTACGAAAAACGTCTACTTGACACGGAAAACCACGAACTGTCTGCCCGGATTCAGGAAGATTCTACTCTGCTCACCATCAATAAAGCTGTCTTCGATGCTGCTTTCTCACTCTTACCTCCAGCAAGAAGAAATACCTCATTGTTACGTCTAACATGCAAATATTCATATACAGTCTCTTATTTCGAGTCAAGACAATTAAGTCCTTTACTCGGGTGACGGAGACCTCGTCGTTACGATAATGAGTATGAAATAGTAACCAATATGAGGAATTACTCTAAAGAAATAATAATAAAAAAAAAATAATCTTGAACTTACAATTGTTATATAGATTTTTATTCAGATTCTGTTGTACAATTGTTGTTGTCGGTTGGAAGATCGCTGTTATTACAATTTATGACCAGATAGAGATTCTGCCTTCAATTTTCATTTGATCTGTACCCCTAGGCCGAGTTCGCGAATTAATAATATCTGGAGAGCTGACAACGTCGCAGAGTAACTTCTTGAGACCGAAGTGCAATAAAAAAGGTAAAAAAAAGTATCGTGTTGGAGGTTGAGTCCGACTGAAGTTTTAAAAGCCTGAAGATTTTAGACTGAGCGAGCAGACTAGTAAACCGCGAGTTTATATAGTCCCAAGTTGAGGGGAAATTGTCTTAAGTTAGAGGCCAGCCCCACTGTTTGCAGGTGGTCTTAGTATCTATTTTTCTTTTTGGGTTTTTGGTGACTAAGTCTAAACACTTGTGAACGTGCGTTTCGATTTTTACGACTTGAAAATCGAGCGCAAAAATCTAGTTGATTCTACGGCCATCTGTTAGGAAAATTTGTATATTAATTAACACTTCCCAGTCCCTTGGGGCCATGTCAGAGGCCACCTCGATTGAATTAGAACTTAGCAGATAGTGGGGTAGTTCCACCCCTCCAAAATTTAACATATAAAAGAGCCAGAAAACACTTGCTCGGAGACTTAGGCCCTGGCCATCGCCTAGAGTAGACTGAGGACGCTTAGCGAGGTCCTACTCTAGCACCAGGACTCAACAATTTATTTGAGTCGCCCTAACGATATCTAGTCCATCAGTTTATTATATCTAGTCATTTATTCTAAAACTCAGTTCTATCTCGGTTGGTCTGTTACCTAAATAATTTTATTTGTCGAGACTTTTTTTTTATATTAAATTAAATTATTTATTTTATTATAAGTGACATTTGTTTTATTTGAATAAATTAAATAAGGAGATTTTGCGACTCCTTCGTCTGGTTGAAGAAAATCAAATTTAATTTGTGAGTGTGGTGGTTTGGTATACAACGTCTGCTCGTGAGGACTCACTGAAGAGGACCGACCTCGAATCCAAGATGCCCGCGAGGATTTCACGAAGATCGACATCGAATCCAAGGAGCCCGCGAGGATTCACTGAAGAGAATCGACATCGAGTCCAAGAGGCCCACAACCGACCGGAGACCGATATCACCAGTAAGCCCTCGTACAACCAGATAAGTTTCGACAAATTTGTCACAAACCTTCTCTCTCTCTTCAACGTTACAATTATTTAAAATAATTATTTAATTTATTGCCTGTGTCCATTAAATATTTGCGCGTTAAATAAATTTATTTCATTGTCGCTGGACACTCAATTATTTTAATTAAAAATTAAATTTATAACAAAGGGGTATTTTGTATATGTATGGGTTTTGGTTAAATAAAAACTTTATTTTATATAATTAATTTGAATCTCTTATCAGCTATTTCTTTTATCACCAACGTCGTCTAGAATAAGTTGTATTTCAGCCGCGTGTCCGGTCAGAACGAGTCAACCCACTCCTGAGATATTTTTCCGTACCAGAACCAGCTATATGATAATTAATACTTATATTGAGATTTGATAATTTATCATTAATTAAATTAATTATTCGGGAAAATTTAGTAACAGTGGTTCGTGGCTATTGGACACGAAATAGCCAGGGCCCACCGTTATACACTGCTCTTCGGTGAGTCATTTCTGCACGTGCAGTAACCGAGGCTAAATGAAGGGTAAACCAAGGTGAAGGAAAGGAGAAAATATATTGATATTTGAATTATCTTTTTCTTTAAATAAATTTATGTTGAGCTGTTCCTTCCATATTTTCAATTCGGATACAAGTTATCTGAAAGAGCCGGCATCCCCGTGAGATGGTAAGAAATCATACAATTTTTGCGTAAGAAGGTTCCGGAATCGGTCACCTTGGTTGGTTAAATATAGACTTGCCCTTGAGGGCACTCGTCATCTCGGTTTAACCTTCGAGTTGGCGAATGGGAGGGGGTCCCCCTAAGGGGTACCACTCGGTACCAAAAATAGTAAAAGAGTTGTTGGGCCTCTACAAGAGCACCAGGAGTGGAGAACTTCGAGGAGCAACATCGCGTTTCTTGGGCTAGGAAAGAGTCTTAAGTGGCAGGGCAACCACTGATGCGGTCGAGAGCCAATAGAACAAGAGAATCGTGTAGTAGTTAATAGGAGGGCATTTGTTTGGTGAATAATAGCCTGGTCCCCGCCGATGCAACGGCACACATCAACGTGGCTTGACCTCTAGGTCGGCGCATGGAAGAATGACATCTTGAGAGGTACTGCTTAGCACCGGAGGTGGTAGGGGAGTAGCTCGGGAGTTAGAGCGTCTAAACTCATAAATCACGCGACTGCGGTCTCAATTTAAAAAAAAGAATAAGAAATTAAAGAACTAATACTGATTTGTTTTAGTGTATACTACCATAATAATAATATTCGCATCGTTATTTATAGTAAATAAAAATAAAACCCGAATATGAAAGAACGTACACAGATCTCACCGCTCTAGCTTCCTCCGCTGCGCGTGTTGTTCACTCCGTCCTAGAGTGGGGCTGCTGTGGTGACAATGCCACTATTTATGTACCGTAATTGTTTCTTGTATCGGAGTACGATGAACTTTGATATTGGAATTTTTGTGTTCTCCACTCTAGACATAACATAATTACTCTGTGTGCATCAATACGCATATACATATACGTGTGCATACTATGTCAGCTATTATATTTTAAGTTTCTTATTATATGATCAGTTATATATTAGCTGACCATGACGAATATTCTGTCTTTTTACATACATATATACGGATATTCTTCATTTAGTTTTTATATTGGTCTACGAATTTCCATATACATATATATATCTATATACCTTCACTCGAAGGGTTTTAGTATTTTTATTAATTATTCTTATGTTTATTTCTATTTTATAAATAGCTCTTTCTTTTTATCTTATTATTTTTTTTTGTGGTCTCTACCATGCTCATAACACTCATCTCCTGAGGCTAAGGTGAGAGGCCGCATTAGGAAGCTTTCACTGAAGATTGATGATCACCGGAACCATGTCTCCTGCATTCAGTGTGTGATTGACTCCGTAAATGCTCGTTAAGCAATTACATCTAAAGTCCGTCGTATTCCGGCTTCACTGCGATACTAACATCACACACTGAATGGAAAGAATCTTCTTTATATCGAAGACGATTTCCTTAAAAAGTTGTGGGCTCTAGTGACTGCTAGAAAGTCACGAGAGAAAAAGCAGAAGCCGCTTACCGATAAATTTTTGTTTCAGTTAAGTCCTCCACGCTTTCTGACTGCTATGACATCTGATTCTGGCGATCCCCCATCTATCGAGCGTGTAGAGGCTTTCTGGTCCAAGCTGTATGGTGATCAACCGAACGTGATACGTGACACTCCAGCTCTGAACGACTTCGAGGCATTTTGTCGAAAACACCGAAACAACAATGCCGATGAAGAGAGCCCTGCAGTAAGCGTAGAAAAAGTTCGTTCAGCTCTGAATAATAGTAAGAACTGAGCTGCTCCGGAACCAGATAGCATCAACTCATTTTGATAGAAGGCATAAACTTCTACCCATAGTCATCTGGCCCGGATTTTGACAGCGTTTATCAGAGGTGACGAACCAATTCCGTCCTGGCTTGTAGGAGGGCGAACCGTGCTCATCCCAAAGAAAGGAGACTTGTCTAACCCAAAAAACTACAGGCCTATTACCTGCCTTAATGCGTTTTGTAAGATTTCTACTAAAATCTTATATAATCGCATTCTACAGGTAATAGACCCTGTCTGGCAACTGATATATGAACAGCGTGGCAGTAAAAGAGGCCTGTCAGGTTGCAAAGAAAATCTGTTATTTGATCACTGTGTTATACGAGACGCGATCATCTATCAGCGCAACCCGTCAATGGCCTGGATTAACTACCGTAAGTCATTTGACCCAACATCTCATGAGCTCATTCTCTTTTTGCTTAAATGACTTAAGGTCAATCGCGATACAGTGGGATGCATCTAGCGTACGATGCCACTTTAACACACGGTTCCACATCTCATGTGGCAACGACAAACGTGTGACCGAAGTTGTGCAGTACAAAAGAGGAGTCTTTCAGGGAGATTCCCTGAGCCCTCTGCTGTTTTGCATCTCACTGCTGCCGGTATATGTTGCCCTTCGCCGTACCCATGGATACTCAGTGGGCCCACCAACTGATCGGAAGTACTCGATCACCCACTTACTCTACATGGATGATTTGAAGGTATACATGCTCTTGATGAGGAACACCTTCAGACAGCCTTGAACATTGTAGGGGAGTATACGCGGGATGTCGACATGGCTTTTGGGTTGGACAAGTGCGCGTTCGTTAATCTGGTGAACGGTAAGTGCTCTGATTTGCGCAAAGATATCGAATTAGTAGATGGGAGTGTCATTAATCATCTTGACGTCAGAGAATCACACAAGTATCTAGGGATTGAAGGGAGCCTTATGCAGGAGGTCTCTAAAATCAAAACGACTCTGTGCAGTGAGTATGAGTGGAGACTTCGAAAAATCTGGTCATTAGAGCTTTCCGGAAAGAACAAAGTCTCCAAAACAAACATGCTTGCTGTGCCGGTACTACTCTACTCTTTTGGTGTCTTTAAATGGACTTAAAAGCAGCTCAGAGACCGCGGTATCAAGACACGCATAGTCATGAACATCAATCGGAGCATGCACCGTAAATTTTCAGCCACCCGATTATACCTTTTCTGGTACATCGGTGGGAGAGGACTACAGAACTTGGAGTGTCTACATGATCGTTTGGTTCTGGGTCTAACATATGAAGTTGTCAATTTCATTGCAGATGAAAACGACTTCCTTGTGCAAATTATTCATAGTCATGAGAATGGGCAAAAGGAAGCGTTTTTATGCAAGGCAGCATTGGGGTGGCTCATTTAAAACGACTTTTTTTTTTTTTGCTCCATTGACGAAATATTGTTGTAGAAATAAAAAAAAATTTTTTTCACTAAATTTGAACCCTTAATCTTAATTTTAAGTACTCGCTAAATGAATTTGAAATTTTCCCATTGAATTAACACGTAAATTTTAATTTTTTTTTTCTCAATTATCTATAACTTTGCGGCACTGCATGATATTTAGTCGCTATTAGGCGGAAATCTCAGAGAAATCTTTTCTCTTTAAAAGTGCTTATAGCTAACTTGCGTTTTGTAACCAGCCTCACCGGTGAAAAATCTTAAAGCCAATTTTTTCTCAAATTTCATGATTTTTTTTTCATTTCACTCGCAAACCACTAACGTTACAACAAAATTGTACAAAACTTTTTTTGTAGGGAATTTGGATTCCTACAAAAAAAAATTAATTTACACCAATGTCGTGGAGCCAGGAGTTTACAAGATAAATCCAATTAAATATCGCAAAATTTGAAAAATCGCTGTTTTATCCGAGATTTTAGTACTTTTTTTATAAAATTATGGCCGAAAAAATATAAAATATAGAATGGTAAATATATCATCAAGAAATGTCATGTTATACGAAACTGTCTCCTATTACACTTAATTCCATCTTTTCTTACCCATCCAATGTTTGAAAACCAGCATTTAGATGGCCCATCGCCGGGTTAAATATGATAATGAGCGGCCAGTCGTTCACAACTTTTAATGGCCCATGAACAGCTGAATGTACAAATGATAACCCCGGTCTATTAATGGCGCTCGACTATCGGTCGATTAATGGCAGCCGGCAATCGGCCAAGTATGCAAAGTAATCTTATTAAAAAAAATTTTTTTCATTATTATCCTAGTATCGTTCATGATCATTAAAATTTGAATTATTCGAGTGGGGTAAATGATGTTTACAAATCTCGATGAAAAATTCTGCTGAGCTCTGGGTGCGAACTGCCGTCCTTCTGATTGCGAGGTCTGAACGATAGCTACTAGACGAACCTACTAACGGTGAACGGAAACTTTTAAATGATCTACTTATACATTCTACGACAACCACTTGATTTTATGAAATATGAAGAGCAATTTAATTAATATTTTCGATTATTTAGAAAAAAAAAAAAAATAATAATTTCGTACAGTTTTATAATAATTACATAATTTTTCAAAATAATTACATAATTTTTCAAAAATTATTATCTCGCTCTACAACCATTATTCAAAATTACATTAAGGGGACCCGGTGGTCTAGAAATTTTGAAAAATCGATTTTTTTTTTGCATATTTCGAAAGTATAATATTTCAAAAATATACTGTGAAAATATGGTGATGATATTCCCAGTATTTCATGTTCTGAACGCTATTTAGCCGGCCGGCCGAGTAAGTAATTTTTATTCTATTGTGCGGCGGAAAACATCTGCTTTAGTGTCTATACCTAAGTTATAATAATGATAAACAAGTCAACATATAATGAAAAGCAAGAAAAACCGAAGAAGTGCACAAGAAAAAAATATGGTGCTGGAATAACTGATTAATCGTAAGTATATTTTCAAATCTAGTTTTCTTCAGAATTTCTTTAACTGAAACTTTGAACGCGTTTATCTCGAAACTACTTTTTTCTGCCTGGCGTAGTTGGAAAAAAAAACTATCCGGTCGATTGCTTTCAGATTTATAAATGTTATGTAATACACCAACAGCTACAGCCGGTACTAGAATAAAATTTTTGCGTTGAATATTTCTATTTTTTAACTTGCAAAATGTTACGAAAAAAAGGGCAATTTTTGGACTAAAAATTAAAACAAAGTGCCACTTCTTAAAAAAAATTTTTTTTTTATTCTCGTACTGGCTGAAGGCATATTTATACTGATTAAAAATCCATTAAATTTTTTTTTTCAGACCCATAGAAGAGCTGAATTGTTCTACGCCACGCAGATCCCTTTTCTTAAAGGAGCTGGTTTCAACGCCATCTTGTAAATACTCAAAATAATTTTTTTTCTTAGTTATAAGCATTTTTAAATATATTAATAACAATCAAATAATCCCTCAAAATTCCAAACGGTTTGATATTTATTAACATATAAAAAAAAATTTTTTTTTAATCATGAAATTTTCAGTCTCTAGACCGACGGGTCCCCTTAATTATGAAAACGTATGCGTTATTTTTTTATTAAATTAATTTTTAAAAATAAAGTTATAAAGTACGGTTGTTGATTGCAAATAATAACGAACTACAAAATATTTTAATTGTTAGTTGTAAATAACGGACGACAGTTCGCGCCCAGAGCTTAGCAGAATTTTTTATCGAAATTTGTCAACATCATTTACCTCACTTAAATACTTTAAACGTTAATGGTCATGAAGTCTACTAGGATGATAATAAGAAAAAATTTTTTTAATAAAATTTATTTGCATGCTTGGTCGGTTGCCGGCTGCTATTAACCGACCGATAGCTGAGCGCCATCAATGGACAGGGGTTATCATTTGTATTGTAGCAACTGGTTACTGATAATTGTTGGGAATTCAGGTATGGTTTATCGTGAATGAAACAATACTTGGTCAAACAAATCAAAATTATTTCTTTTATTAAAAATATGCGCGCTCTAGGCTATGTCTTTACTCTTAAGAGATTTAGCTTAGACTTACTTATTCTTTCAATAATTTCAACACTGAGGTCCAACAACCTCTCCTCCTTTTATATATAACAAAGATCTCTAAGTTCAAAATGTGTATACATGTGTGCCAATGAAAGAAAAACATATTGCCTTGCATTTACTCGGAACATGGGCCTCAATCTCTCATCGACCCAAGTACCTAAGGTCATAAAATTTGATCCATGCTAGCTTTCTTTTCCTTAAGTAAACATATACATATTTTGAACTAAACTAAATAATATATTTGTACTGCGACTTAAATGCAACACTGTTCGGAACAATATTTCGAACAGAACATTTAGTAAAAGAGAAATATTAAATAAAATATATATAAGAATAAAGATTGATTTTTGTATAGAGAATCCAACACGCCCCCTCAAAAATTAATCTTTAAATAAAAAAAAATTGAAATTAAATTAGCTTACATAATCATAATACCAATTATAAATAATACTTTTACAATAAACTTAATATATTAATTAACTTCTAAAATGAATGAAGTAAAGACATATCCTTTCACGCAATCTGGGGGTGCGAACATTATGGCCCAACTAATTTGCAAAGGGATTAGGAAAACCCAGAAAAACCTAATCTGACCATTTATCTTAAATATTTCAATTATACAGTCTATAATATATACATACATTTATATATTCTTAAAATTATTCCAAGCCCATTTGTGTTCTGAACTCCACAAATTTCGGTCCAGCCAAAGACTTGGTCAGTGCATCTGAAATCTGGTGATCTGTAGACATATAGATTAGTTTTATTAAACCTTGCTCTACTTTGTCACGAGAGAAATGATATTTTATATCGATATTTTTCGATCTTTTATGGCTTGATGGATTGTTCGCGATACTAATACAACCATTGTTATCTTCATAAATTACTATCGGCCCTGATATAACTATCCTTATACTTTCCGCTAATGATCGTAACCACTATGCCTCTCGTGCAGCCTCATACAGAGCCATATATTCAGCTTCTGATGTTGAACCTGCCACAGATGCCTGTCGTTTAGATGCCTAGCAAATAGTTCATTGATCGAATAATTTAAACAAATAACCAGTTGTACTTTTCCAATCATTTTTATCATCTGCCCAATCTGCGTCTACATAACCGCTAATTATTTCTTTATAATTATTACGAGTATATGTTAATCTAATATTACTAGAACCCTTTAAATACCTTAAAATTCTTTTCAGATACTGCCACAGTGTTTTATTGTTTTTATCCATATATCTACTTACAATATTTACTGATATGCTTAAATCGGGTCGTGTACAAACCATTAAGTACATTATACAACCAATAACACTTCTACATGGCGCATCATAATTTTTATCTGAATTTAAACCTTCATAGTCAATTTTAATTTCTAGTGGCGTAGTTACAGGCTTACAATCATGCATATTAAATTTATCTAAGACTGAATTGATGTATGCATTTTGATCTAATGTTATTACATTATCTGTTCTTGTAACTCTTATGCCTAAAAATAATCTAATTTCCTTTAAATCGACCATCTGAAATTTATTCATTAAAAACTCTTTAAAACTATTCATAGTATTTATATCTGCAGTTGCTACAACTAGATCGTCAACATACAATACTACATAAATGTTCTTTAGGATATCTCCTAAATCTAAGATATAAATACAACGATCTACCGGAGAATTTTGGAAATTTAATTCTTTCAATGTAGATTCAAATGCTTCAAACCAGCAGCGTGCAGCCTGCTTTAGACCATACAGAGCTTTGTTCAATTTGCACACCTGATTTTTATCACATTTGACTCCCTCTGGTATTTTCATATAAATTTCTTCTTTCAATTTACCATTCAGAAAAGCCGTCTTCACATCCATATGATGCAATAACAGATTATTCTGATTGGCAAATGCAACTATAAATCTAAAACTAGCAATTCTAGCAACTGGCGCAAAAGTTTCATTATAGTCTATCATATATTCTCGACTAAATCCTCTAGCAACTAATCAAGCTTTATATTTATGTGGATTTCCAAATTCATCATTCTTAATTGTAAATATCCACTTACAGTCTACAATATTTTTATCTTTAGGTCTTGGTACCAATGTCCAAGTATTATTTACACGAAGTGAATCGAGTTCACTTTTAACAGCTCGTTCCCACTCAACCCGATCATTCCTATTTTTAATTTCATAATACGAACTAGGAATTTTATGCATGATTGATTGAGCGGATAGCATACAATCATCAGGTAAACTATTTTCATTATACGAAATCTGAGGACGGCCTCTGATCCTATCACTCCTCCTACAACCGGCTTTTGATTCATTCCTATTATGTAACTTAGGAATTTTATTATCTTTATGACTATTTACTTCATTTACTATATCTGATTTACCATTATCAGATTTACTTAAACTATCTGATTTACCATTATCAGATTTACTTAAACGATCTGGTTTATCATTACCAGATTTACCAACACTATCTGATTTACTACTATCAGATTTATTTAAACTATCTGATTTATCATTATCAGATTTACATACACTATCTGATTCATCATTATCAGATTTATCCGGAACGTTATCGATCGATAATGTATCAAAATTATCATTATCTAGCACTGATTTTGATATTTCAGAAAGATCAGTTTTGCTCATGGAGTTTTTGCTCATAACTCTTTCCGGATTTGTACCTGGTCTAGATATCAAATAATTCACTTCATCTACAATAACATCCCTAACAACTACATATTTTCCAGTTTCTACATCCCACACCCTATAACCATTTGGTTCATATCCTACCAGTATTCCTTTCCATGATCTCTCATCAAATTTTGTTTTTCTGGTTTTATTATGGACATACACAGTTGAACCAAATATTTTTAAATATTTTATTTGAGGCTTTTTACCATGCCACAATTCATATGGTGTTTTAGATTCTTTCAAAGCCCTACTCGGAACAATATTAATTAAATATGTTGCAGTAAGAACTGCATCACCCCAGAAAATTTTATCTAACCTAGCACCGGCAACCATTGATCGAGCTTTTTCTGTTATTGTTCGTACCATCCGTTCAGCTACACCATTTAATTGTGGGGTATATGGTACTGTCAAATGATAGCTAATACCTTTTTCCGCACAATAGGCTTTCATATCGTTAGATAAATACTCTCTACCATTATCAATATATAGATTTACTTGTTTTACGTTAAAATGAGCTTCACTTTTCGCAACGAATTTTTTAAATACTGAAAATACGTCTGATTTATTTTTAAGTAAATAAACAACACAATAATGAGTATGTTGGTCAACGAATAAGACATAATAAGTTTTATTATTTAAGGCCGTCGGAGTGATTGGACCACATACATCCGAATGTACGATATATAACGGTCGTTTCACATGATCTCGATTTTTAATACTATTAAACGGTAATCGAGCTTGTTTCCCTTTTATACATGCTTCACATATATTATTATTATCAGGTGTGATTCCTATTATCTGTCCTAAATCTTCAATCATATTTTGACTTTTTAATTTTATAAATTTGTCCTTACTTATATGACCTAACCGTGCATGCCATATTTCATAATTTCATTTATTACTACTATAAACTTGAGCAACTGAATTTATTTCCGACTTATCAATTGTGAAGTCAATATAAATTAAATTGTTTGAGGGCTTACCTTTCATTAAGGTCTTACCACCTTTATTTATTGTGACACCTTGCTGATCAAAGATAATTGTCATGCCTGAATTTCGCAGTTTTGTGACTGAAAGCAGATTATACGGGTCCTCAGGGCTCTACAGGACCTCTTCAATAATTCCTTGAATGCCCATATTGGTTGTTACCTGAATGGAACCTCTTTTCGTAGCTGAAATAAATTCTCCGTTTTTTGCTACGGATATTTTTATTGGTCTCTGAAGATCGTCAAAACTCTGAGCAATGTCCGCTCTATTTGTTAGGTGGTCAGACGCTCCAGAGTCCAACAAAAATATAATTTTATTCTTATCACTATTATTTAAATACGAATCTCCAGCCATAAATGCAATCCTTGATGTTTGTTGGGGATTCATAACTTGAACAGTTTGAACTGTTCTCTGTCGGTCATTATGGCCTTGATTGTTCTTTAGGGTGCTTCGTTTGAAACGACTATTTTTTTTTTTCGCTCCCATCACGAAATTTTTTTGGAAATACCCCCAAAAAAATTCCCTGAGAGTTTGAGCCCTTAATATTAATATTAAGTACTTTCCCAGAGCAGGTGAAGATTTCCCATTTAAAATACACGTAAACTTGGGTTTTTATTTTTTAAACTTCTATAACTCCGCGGCATTTTATGATATCCTCTCGCCCAAAGTCGGGATTTTCTTACAATTAAAAGTACTACAAAATTGCCCGTTGTCGCAAAGTCGTAACTCATACGGGTGGGGTAGTACGGGCCGCTAAACCGAATTTTTTCATAGAATTCTTGTTTTTTTTCTCAACAACAAGACCTACAGAAAAGATGCAAATGACAATTTTATAGAAAATTTAATTTCCTACAAAAAAGGTCCTTAGCACCGAATCACTCAGATTGATATTTTCTGAGATATTAATTATTGAAGTTTACGAGTATTGAATTCCCATAAAGTGTCAAATCAAATCTTAGAAAATATTGATTTTTTATTTGACTAATATCTCAGAAAATATCAATCTGAGTGATTCGGTGCTAAGGACCTTTTTTGTAGGAAAATAAATTTTCTATAAAATTGTCATTTACATTTTTTCTGTAGGTCTTGTTGTTTATGAGATAATGAGAGAAAAAACAAGAATTCAATGAAAAAATTCGGTTTAGTGGTCCGTACTACCCCACCCGTATGAGTTACGACTTCGCGACAACGGGCAATTTTGTAGTACATTTAATTGTGAGAAAATCCCGACTTTGGGCGAGAGGATATCATAAAATGCCGCGGAGTTATAGAAGTTTAAAAAATAAAAACCCAAGTTTACGTGTATTTTAAATGGGAAATCTTCACCTGCTCTGAGAAAGTACTTAATATTAATATTAAGGGCTCAAACTCTCAGGGAATTTTTTTGGGGGTATTTCCAACAAAATTTCGGGATGGGAGCGAAAAAAAAAAAATAGTCGTTTCAAACGAAGCACCCTATTGTTCTTCTTATTAAAATAACAGTTTTTCTTGATGTGACCTTTACGACCGCAATGGTGACACTTAACACTTGACGTAACTTTATTTGATTCATATGACTTCTCAAAGTTCATTGGTACGTGACTGTATTTAAATTTCTTTTTATTGTGATGATTAAAGTTATTTAGAGGAAAATGTTTCCTGACACCACTATTATCTCCTTCTGCGACTAACACTTTCGTAGTTGTATCATTATATTGTTCATTGATCCTTATTTCTTCTTCCAAAAGTGTCAGTTTCACATGTGAATAGGAGATGTTAGGATCGGCCATTGTTTCAATCGCTGTTGATACCGCTCGGTAGGCTGATGGAAGAGATGCCAACAATAATCCTACCCGACTTGGTTCAGGTAGTTTTGGTCCTCCCGATAAAACCAGCTTATCATATAATGCATCAAATTTTTAAAAATGTTCAGCAAGTGTTGCATTATTTTTTAATTTTAATGAAGCAAACATTTTGAATGTTGTCACTTGAGTTGCTGTACTAGTTCTCTCATATGTTGCATCTAGTTCTCGAAATATTTCCCGGGCGGATTTAGTAGGACTTATGAGATTGATAAACTTATCTCCAAGGTATTCACATACGAAGCCTTGAGCTGTTCTTTCAGCCTTTTTCCAGGAATCGTCAGGTTAATCAGGAACCTGATCCTCCACAACGTGCAATATATTTTGTTCACGCAATACCGCAAGAACTCTTGCTTTCCAAATATTATATTTATCACCATTAAATTGAGGAATGCTTTTTCTTCCTTCCATTATGAAATTATTTAAACTCAGCACTAATCACTATATAAAAACTCGTCACAAACTTGGTAAGTAAAACTTAAATTTAAGGCTTATAACTATTTTTAATATAATTGTTTAGCGTATTAAAAAGTTATTATTAATTTAATTTTAATTTCAAAATAATTATTTATAGTTTATTTTAATTTAATTATTTTGATTATTTAAAATCACATACACTTAAAAATTAAAATTCAAAAATTTTAATAATATAGTTCAAGTTAAGTGATTTTATAATTTTAATAGTTTTTTTTTTCTTTTTTTTTTTTTTTTATTTAACTGATTAATTATTCTTTTTCACGACTTTAATACACGGCGTATTCTGGGCCCATAATCTGTTGGGAATTCAGGTATGGTTCATCGTGAATGAAACAATACTTGGTCAAACAAATCAAAATTATTTCTTTTATTAAAAATATGCGCGCTCTAAGCTATGTCTTTACTCTTAAGAGATTTAGCTTAGACTTACTTATTCTTTCAATAATTTTAACACTGAGGTCCAACAACCTCTCTTCCTTTTATATATAACAAAGATCTTTAAGTTCAAAATATGTATACATGTGTGCAAATGAAAGAAAAACATATTGCCTTGCATTTACTCGGAACATGGGCCTCAATCTCTCATCGACCCAAGTACCTAAGGTCATAAAATTTGATCCATGCTAGCTTTCTTTTCCTTAAGTAAACATATACATATTTTAAACTAAACTAAATAATATATTTGTACTACGACTTAAATGCAACACTGTTCGAAATAATATTTCGAACAGAACATTGAGTAAAAGAGAAATATTAAATAAAATATATATAAGAATAAAGATCGATTTTTGTATAGAGAATCCAACAATACCCGTGAAAAATGAATCATACATGGCCATGCATGAATGCTCCATGCATGGCCATGTATGAAAATTGGCCAGACATGGCCATGTATGGCCATATATGGCCATGTATGACCTTGCATGGCCATGTATGACTATATATAGCTTGATACGGTCATACATGACTTGATATGACTAGGTATAGAAATTTTAACTAAATAAAAAAAAATTTTTATAATTTTTTTTTTTTTTTTTAATTATTTTGGCGACGCAGAGATTATCAGATATGCGAATAATTGAATTCCTAATCGAATTGGAAATTTTTAATTCAGAGTAAAAACGCTAGACTTATTAATAACACCACCCGCTTTAGTAGGATTCGAACCCGGGACCTTCCGTACGAGAGACCGACGCTTTGTTGACTAAGCTATGTGACCGACAGTTACATCGAAGTTTACTTGTGCTACGTAAGATTGAAAGGATATAATCACTTTCGAAAAAGCAAAATATAATCATCAATATGCTGTTAGTGATATCAAAAAAATTTTCTATTTTTTTTCACTACAACATTCTGTTTATAAGTAATTGCAATAGTCAGCTCAAATTTTTTATATCCGTGAAAAATGAATCATACATGGCCATGCATGGCCATATATGAATCATACAAGGCCATGTATGGTCATGCATGGTCATGTATAGTTATATATGTCAGTGATTAGTTGGACATATATGGCCATGCATGGCCGTATATGGTTCATACATGGTCATACATGGAGCCTATATGGCCATACATCGAGCATATATGGCCATACATGGGCATACGAACTTTTTTAATTTTTTTTCTTTCATTATCTCATAAACAACAAGACCTACAAAAAAAATGTAAATGACAATTTTATAGAAAATTTAATTTCTTACAAAAAAGGACCCTAGCACCAAATCACTCAGATAGATTTTCTGAGATATTAGTCAAATAAAAAATCAGTATTTTCTAAGATTTGATTCGACATTTTATGGGAATTCAATCTACGTAAACTTCAATAATTAATATCTCAGAAAATATCGATCGTAGTGATTTAGAGCTAAGGACCTTTTTTGTAGGAAATTGAATTTCCTATAGAATTGTTACTTATATTTTTTCTGTAGGTCTTGTTGTTTATGAGATAATGAGAGAAAAAACAAGAATTCTATGAAAAAATTTAGTTTAAAGGTCCGTACTACCCCACTCGTATGAGTTACGACTTCGCGAAAATGGGTACTTTTGAAGAGCATTCAATTCTGAGAAAATCCCGACTTTGGGCGAGATGATGTCATAAAATGCCACGGAGTTACAGAAGTTTAAAACATAAAAACCCAAGTTTACGTGTATTTTGAATGGGAAATCTTCGCCTGCTCTGGGAAAGTACTTTATATTAATATCAAGGGCTTTAACTCTCAGGGAATTTTGGGGAGGGGGGGGGGTATTTCCAACAAAATTTCGGGACGGGAGCGAAAAAAAAAAATAGTCGCTAAAAAAAGCAGTCTAATATATAGTCATTCATGATCATGTATGACCATACATGGCCTTGTATGATTCATATATGGCCATGCATGACTATTCAAAAAGTTCGTATGCCCATGTATGGCCATGTATGAACCATATACGGCCATGCATGGCCATATATGTTCAATTAATCACTGACATATATAGTCATACATGTCCATGCATGGCCATATATGGCCTTGTATGATTCATGTATGGCCATACATGCTCCATGTATGCTCCATGCATGGCCATGTATGATTCATTTTTCACGGGTAATTAATATCACTTATACTACAATGATAACGCACTAACATTAGAAATAATAACACTACAATTGACAGCAGTAAAAGAAAGCAAAAGCAATATATAGTTTATCAGATACAGATATGTTTGCTGTTAAGATGTCAATATAAGACTGACTGACTCTAGTCGCGCATCTATAAAACAAGAGAAGAAGGCATTTGTTTTCTAGTTATTCAAATATTTTAAAACATCAGTTTCACATTCGTTACAGTATATTCAACTGTTCTTGGCCCATTAAAAGTTGTGAACGACTGGCCGCTCATTATCATACTTCGCCCGGCGATGGGCCATCCGAGGGCCGGTTTTCAAACTGTGTATGGACAAGAAATGATGGAATTAAGTGTAATAGGAGGCAGTTTCATATCACATGACAATTTTTTGATGGTATATTCACTATTATATATTTCTTCGGCCATAATTTACTAAAAAAAGTATTAAAATCTCGGATAAAACAGCGATTTTTTAAATTTTGCGATATTTAATTGGATTTATCTTGAAAACTACTGGTTCTGGGATATTGGCGCCAATCACTTTTTTTGTAGGAAATCGAATTCCCTACAAAGAAAGTTTTGTACAATTTTATTGTAAAGTTAGTGGTTTGCGAGTAAAATAAAGAAAAAACCATGAAATTCAAGAAAAAATTGGCTTTAAGATTTTTTACCGGTGAGGCCGGTTACAAAACGCAAATTAGCTATAAGCACTTTTAAAGAGGAAAGATTCCTCTGTTATTTACATTTAATAGCGACTAAATATTATAAAGTGCTGCGAAGTTATAGATAATTGAGAAAAAAAAATTAAAATTTACATTTTAATTTAACTATACGCTGTTTTCGATCTCTTTGAACTCGAACATACTTGTGTATGCCTTTGTTTTCGAAAAAAAACGTTTTTTACTATTTTTTCTCAAACAATATCTCGAATGCATAAACCGATTGAGACGATTAAGGTGGCAATCGACGCGTTTTATTGAGTTCTACAATTGATTATATTTTAAAATTGATTTATTGAGTCTTTTTTGAGAAATTTCCAAAATACTAATATAAATTTTTTTTTTTAATTCTTTCGACAACGGTTTCTCTTGAAAGAATTAACCGTTTTGATGGTTGAGGGGGCATTCGATGCGACTTATAAAGCTCCAGAGCCCAGTTAATTTTGTAATCAATCCATTAAGAACATCAAAAGTTATCCAAAAAACACATTTTTGAAAAAAGTTTATTTTTGAAATATCTCTGGACGAGCCCTACCGATCAAGCTCAATTTTTTTTAGCTTCAAGATATTTGCAAGTCGCGTCAAATGACACCTTGACGATCAACATCGGTTCATCCGTTCAAAAGTTATAGATATTTACGCACTTACGTACGTCCGTACATACATACACTCGGACATTATTGTGAAATTAGTCAGGATAATTTCCTAGAACCTCAAAGCGTCAAGATCTCTTAAAAATTCAATTTTTCAAAATCGAATTGAAACCAATCACTTCCCGAATTTCGGAAATTTCGCAATTTTCTTAGTGGGAAGTTCAAAATAGTCGTTTCAAATGAGCCACCCTAGACAGCATACTACGCAGCAAAATCCCTCGGTCTCGGAATAGTAAAGTGTCTTCTTGAACTTCCTGAGGAGGAATTTAAGGGGGTCATCAGGACACACATGGGCAAGTCCATGCTCAGCGTGTTCTTTTGTATGCTAGGTTATTTATAATTTATGTTTTTTCATACTATTAAGAAAATACCATTAGAAAAATATTAAAAATTTAAAAAACGATAATTACGCTTGCCGCATATATTATAAAATCGTGACATTCAATAAATATTATCGCTGTTTAAAAAAAAAAAAAAAAAAAACTTTAACGCACAATAAATTATTTATATTTAACATAATTTTGTGTTATTGAAAAAAAAATATTTAATATTGTAAGGTAAGGTGCAAAGCTTCTGAAAATTTTAATTTTTCGCGTTTCATCAATATAAGACTTCACAAATAACCTTATTCTGAATAGGTTAGTGTTTTTAGGTTAACATCTGCAACAACCGTAAAAATAAGGCCCAACTATTGATTTCCTTACTTTAATAACAAAATAGAAAAAAAAACTTTTAGGTCATGTAATTTTTTGTTTTCTAGTATTTTATGAGATTTGAATTACTCACCCATCGAATATAATGATTCGAGGTCTCGCATAATTTATACAATTATCTAATTCAATCCTTTTCATTAATTTAATAAAAATTGTCATTAAAAAAAATTCTTGAATGATTTAATCCCTTGTTACGTTCTGGCTCTAATTAAATTTGAATAAAAATTTTGGAAATTTTTTTTTTGAAGTCTCGAATTATTTATTCGCCACGGTGGGCGTATAAACGGTTTGACACTTCTTAGAATCATAAATAAATAGTAAATTAATAAATCAATACTTTGTTGGCAATATTATTTTATTCATCGCCAACAATGTAACGGAAATCTCTTGCGATAAGAGAATCGCCGTGGCTCGCGGATAGTCTAAACAGATGATGATGCATGAGACCCGGGCCACGACGATTCTCTCATAGGAAACCTGAGATGCAACGTTAACACTTTTGATAATGTATAATACCAAGGAGTGGCAGAATCAAGAGAGTCGATCACAAGATCTAGTAGAGCCAAGAACTCTACACAAACCTGTTGTCTTGATCCTGTCACTCGGACTTTGAGGCAGAATATATATCCGTATTTTATTAAAATACGTACTCCTTATTTAACTTTGGGCGCTGCTACCGGCAGTCCAAAAATCACATACCTCGTATTGGGCGCTGCTACCGGCAGCCCAATGCTCTCACCTGCTCTGGGCACTGATACCGGCAGCCTAAGCGCTTCCTTTCCGAATCCAAAATTCATGCTTCGAGGCCGATGAAGCAGGTCAGGATGTGCAGTACAGCTCGGTCGCGGGATTCAAGGTGTCATCGCTGACCTCACCAAAGGTCGTCCGAGAGTTAAAATTTGAGGAAGTTGTTGTTGAGCTTTCGAGCTCATGTGTTGTTGGGCTTTCAAGCTCATGTGTTGTTGAGCCTTTGAGCTCTGGTTGTTTGATCGGCCAATTGGAATCGCTTTCCCTTTCGGAGGAACCAGGCCTTCAAGGCTCGTCTTGTTCGCACTCAGAGGAGGCATCAAGGGATTATTTGGGCCAAGTTATGGGGATAATCGTCACCATGGTAAGTCGTTAAAACATTTTCGCATAAAATAAAAGAAGGTCAACAGCTGACGCACCTGGGGTCTATTGACACCCTAATGACGTCAACCGGGTCAATTAAAAAATATTCTGTCTGAATAATAAATAAGCCAGAATGTAACACCCTCAGCCTAAAAATTATTTTTTCTGTCAAGAAAAAAAAAGGTTACTGACCATGATCTGGTTTTCGATTTTTTTAGTTTTAATAGTAATTAATAAAGAAGATTGAATTAAAGAATTGAATAAATTATGCGAGACCATGAATCATTATATTTCATGGGTAATTATTTCAAATCTCATAACATATTAGAAAAGAAAAAATTACATGAAATAAAAGTTTTTTTTATTTTATTTTGTTATTAAAATAAGGAAGTCAATAGGTGGGCCTTACTTTTACGGTTGTTGTGGATGTTAACCCAAAAACTGTATTCAGTTTAAAATAAGGTTTAACAAAAAATTAAGTTGCCAAAAATACATTTTTTGGGAATTTTTTTTTTGCAAATGTTATATGATGTGCAGTAAAAAAATAAACGCTAACTTTTTGCCAGACCTGCAAATCTCGATTCGCCAATAGACAAAATTTTATTTTTTCGCTTTTTCGATTTCACCTGAGGACCCTCCCAATAATGTGTCACCAGCTCTTGGACTATATATTCTTACCAAACATTTAGCTAGGTGGGCGACTAAACTTTTAGGCGTACACGGAACGTTATATTCACCCCAAAATTCAGCCACACATGAAACAACACATTTAGCCAAGCATTATCCCATACATTTTCCCAAATATTTAAGCACGAATAGACTTACTTATTAAGCCACATGTTCTTGAAACCGTTTTCCCAGACGCTATATGCCGCAGCTTCAGCAACACACACGACCAGACATTCAGCCAAACATTATCCGAACCATTTTGAACACATTGTCCTGATAATTCCTCACACATTGAGCAACACATCAACCCACATATTATCCCACACATACAGCCACACATTATCCCACACATTCAGCCACACATTATCGTACACATTCAGTCACACATTATCCGAGACATTCAGTCACACATTTTCCCACGCATTTAGCCACACATTTTCATTCATATTATCTTATGCATTATCCCACAAATTTTCCCACACATTTAACTACACATCATCCCCCACATTTAGCCACACATTTTCCCACACATTATCCTACGCATTCAGCCTTTCATAATCCCACACATTTACTCCGTAATCATCCTTATATTGTCTCACATATTTAACAACACATTAATTTACAAATTCTTTCACACACTATCGCACATTTCCAGGCACACATTCATCCTCACATTATCTCACAAATGTAACCACACACTGACTCACACATAGCCTCACACATTTACTTGCACATTCATCCTTACATTGTCTCAGATATTTTAATCACATTTTCACCAACTTTGAATTACACATTACACCGCGCAAATTGCCACTCATTCGTTTACATGTTTAATTTAAGTGGAGATAATATCTATTCTTTAAACAAAAATATATATTTTACGAATTCACATTAATTTAATGACTTTTTTTAAATTATTTTTTTTTGGATGATGGCGTATGTTTCACATCTGTGTAACATCAACTTGGGAGGCTTTATGGCCATTTTGTTATTGTCGTTTGATGCATAAGATTTAACGCCATTTGGTTCAATTGGAGGAGTATTGGCAATAAATGTCTATTGAATATATCAATTAATGAACCAATGGAGCTCGTTCGCGTGTTATATTACAACCACGACTGTGAGTACCTTTGACTCGACTCAATGGCGTGTACTTTGTTTCCCGCGTTGACGACTAATTGCATATTCCCTGAGTGCAAGTGAGATAGGTTTATGACCAATGACCGAGATATTCATAATCGTAAAATCAAATGCACATTTATTAATTTCAGCCGATGTGAAATTATTAATTGAATTTTCGATTACCCAGCGTGTAATTATGAGATATTATTTGTTACATTCCCGTAATATTTTATGGCTTAAATTAAACTAGGTTACGTGGCGCGCGCAAGCGCGCGCGTTGATTAAAACCGCTTTCTATAAATGAAATCATGAACAACAGTGGCATATTATTTAAGTTACAGGTATAGTTCTTTAAAAACAAAGTTTTTCACTGAATTATTTACTCCTTGACTATTTATATATACACGCAATGAATTCCAAGATCGAACTCTTGATAAAGCTACGTACAGCTGGCCATGATTAAACACATCTTTTGTGAGATCGATAGCTATTTTATCAAATGTCTGACCCTGAGCCTTATTTATAGTCATACAAAATGCTATTTTAATCGGAAATTGACGGCGTTTAAATGTGAAGGGATAATGATTATCGCAATACAATGTTAAACGATTAATAAATACAATTTCACCCAATTTGTCTCCGGTCAATATCTTACATCGCAAAACATTGCTTCCTAAGTCTAAAACCATCAACCTTGTACCATTACATAATCCTTCACTTAAATTTAGGTTTCTTATTAACATTACTATCGCATTCTTTCGAAGGCATAGTTCATAAGGAGGGAAATTAGGTGGATTCAAGGTGTTGAGATACTCTGGCAAAATTGCATCATCAATATCTTGGTTATCACAATTTTCGGTACTGTCTATGGCTGTGTAAATTTTTTCTGTAGTTTCGTCTAGGAGTTCAACAACCTGTTTATTAATATCATCTACATCAACATTTCTAGCAGATAAAATCACGGTTTTACTAAGTTCATCGAAACGTTTTCCTATTATAATTTTTTCATACATAAATTTAACGATATTTCCATCTTTGGAAACCGGACATGTGACCGGAAGAATTATATTATCATTCAAATCATTCAGAATCCCATCACCGACGTTCAACAAAAATTTTGAAAATTCTACTTCTTCGGGTAATGCTCGCATATTTTGTGTTAACGTAAATTTTTTGAAATATTTCCATAATCTACTGAACTTTATCGATAAGTTAATCATTTCTTTTCGAGTACCATGTGTCAACACAGGCAGAAGCTGACGAAAATCGCCACCCAATATCATTAATTTTCCACCAAACGGCAAATTATTATTCATAATATGCTGTAAAGTTCTATCAATTATTTCCAAAGCATATCTGGGTGACATCGGAGCTTCGTCCCAAATGAATACATCTACATTTTTCAAATAATTTCCTTGTTTTGAATTACTCTTCACGTTTGAAGATGAGTCAGAAAACATTGGAACAGGTAAACCAAATGTTTTATGGACCGTTCTTCCATTAGGTAATAAGGTTGCTGCAATGCCCGTAAAAGCCATTGTACAGATAATTTTATTTTGGGCTTTTAGTAAATGATATAATGTTGTGTAGATGAAAGTTTTACCGGAGCCTCCCGGCCCATCAATGTAAATACAATTAGAATTTAAAGTCTCTTTATCATTAATTACTTGTAGAACAAAATCTACGACTTCTTTTTGATTTAAATTTAATTTTTGGTAATGGGATTGGGTATCATTATCAATTGGATTTTCTAACGAAATGTCATCCGGTAAATCTTCTGTTTCGGTTATTTGCGGCATTTCCGGGAACGCTGAAAGACTTACACCTTCTTTATTTAGCATAGAATTTATAAATATATAAGCTTTTCTATTGCCATCTTGTACACCAAATCGTCTGTGAAAATCTTCGGACATATTTTCTTTAAACTCTTCCCATAGTTCTCCCGGGTGAAGAGGTTGACAATGAATCAATATACGGACAAACAAACACCGCAATTGCCGTGGCATCATCCATACTACTGCTTCACTCATTGTGCGTTTCCATTCTTGATCATCTTCTATTAATCCTAATGCTAAACACGCTTTCGTAAATGTATCTAATACTATTCGATCAACAGTTCTTATTCTTTCATAGCTTCTTGCACCTTTCACATTAATTAATAAAAGCCGAAGATGAAATAACTCAATTTGGGTTGGACTGATTGAATACATACGACCAATAACATTAAAATGTTTTTTTCGTGGTTGCCAACTGAATGTATTGTTTCCGGTTGATTTTTTGAAAACATAATGATGAGGTATTTCACTGTATGAATATTGTCGGGCGTTTGCATCTCGTTCGTTTAATAAAAAATAATCAATAAGCATTGTTTGTTTTTGTAATGCCTCTTGAAGGCCATTTTCATCACAATCGTCATTTATTGTAATATTATGTTGATTTTGTAAATGTATGGGTAAACGAATTATGGAATGACTTTTATCTTGTAATGTTTTCGATAAAATACGCCAAACAGCTTCAACGGGGCCAACATACCGGGCATCCACAAAATCGCGGATTTCATCATGGTTGATTGTATTTGAAGAAGAATCTTGTGATTGTTCAGTATTATTCATTGATAGAACATTAGAATTATGTACATTTCCATTTATTGTTACGGCAGCTTTGTCGTGACCTTTGTATACATATTTATATAGATATTTAACTGCTTTTACCGATGATACTACTTCTACGTTGATATGGCAATTGAACGTCAAGAGTAATGTTTTGTTATATGGCACTACATGTCGATTATCAAAAAATACTTCATTATTTCGTGTAAAAGTTATTCCGTTATCTTTACGTCGATAAAGAGGATATCCATTTTCATCCATCGTAGTTTCATCACGAAAGGCTTTAGGAAAATTCTTTGAACAGTTTCCATTTACTAAACACCAATCTCCACACGGCCCATGAAGCATATTTTTCGTCACAATATCATGTAATTTTAAATTTTCTTCTTTACTTAGTATTTCAGCACTTATAAATTTATCAACTATGTCGGGAGTCGTAATTTTGGAACCATTTTTTAATGAAACTAACATGTGTAAATGCGGTAATGAACGTTTCTGAAATTCAATTACCCAATTAAAAGCAATTACTTCGCCAAAAAGATGGCCTTTGACTATTTTTTTAATTAATGCATTTTTTTTTATATCGAATACACGTGCTATTAAATCAGGTCTATCTGAAGCTGTTTGTCCTGGTAATAAGTTTTCAAAAATTTCTAGCCATTTTGGGTTACATGTCATTGTAATAAATAAATCTGGTTTACCAAATTTTCTAACGATCGACATGGCATCTTGGTAGTGTTGTAACATGTTACGCGGAGAATTAGGGAATGTTGATGGCAATATCACTACTTTTCCAATATTGCATTCTGTATTATTATTTTGGACTCGTGATTGCAAGTGATCTAACAATCCCTGATACGACTCTGCACGTAATTTTTTTTGGTTGAACTTAAAGTAATTTAATCGATCTTTTTCAATTTTCACATAACTATCGACTACCCATTGTTGAGTTAAGCGACGGCCCATTAAGAAAACATTATACTCATCACGAATAGCTAATTTATACTTATAATAATCTGCACGTGTTACTCTTCGATTAATTTTATTTACATAAGGTATACATGAATGCCATCTTTGATTACCATATGGATAAAACAAAGGATAAACCCAAGGCTCGGTATTGGGGTCCATTGTACTCAAACGTTTAAGAGTTTTAGTCTGTTTATTCGCCACTGTAATATATGATTCTGGTATGTCACCATCAGCAGTTGTAGAAAAAACCGCTGCAACTTCATTCACTCTTTGAAAATTGTATCGTCGGGAATCCATACCAGGTTTTAATATGAATAATAAATTTAACTCAGGCTCAATAATATTTCCACTTTTATCAACCGAAGATTCTTTTTCTCAAATATCTTTCATCATCTGATACGATTGTGCAAATACATTATGTTCACGAATGATTTTATCTATGATTTTAAGTAGTTCTTTATCACACTCTATATTTTTTTTTGAACGAACATCTGCTGCCTCATTAGTGTCGACAATAAAGAGCTGTCCGTAACTTGGTGTTTCACCAGAAGAAGGATATAACGCAGTATTCATTTGATAATAAATTTGCCCTTGAATTTTGAAACAATACGGTCCTCGTCGTTGAGAATTAAAATTAAACAAATTAGCGTTAAATGATGCAAATGAAAAGGAACTATTACAACTACGTATTCGTTCAAAGAAGTTTTTCGACATTTCATGTGTACCTTCGAACAAAGATTGTAAAATAACTGGTGGTTCAGGCATCGGTTCTAATTTAACTTCTCCATGACGACAGCAGTCATTGAAAGAATTTTTTTTATTCGCTACTTGCTCAAGAGCAAAATGCTTTGATTTACAATGTGTACATTCGACATCCATTTTACCTAAATAATTTTCATGTATTGTATCTAGATTATTTACTAAATGCATAAATGATTCAATTGTCTGATTATTTTGCGCTGTGTCAGTAAGTATTACTGCTTCATTGTGACACGGTTCATCCATTACAGAATTTGTTACGTGCTGAGATAAATTACTCCCTAATCTATCTATACATTGTGAAGTTTCTTGAGATGTTGACGGATTATCCAATATATTTCTAACAGAGCAAGAATTAGTACCATTAGAATTACTTTCGTTCTGTAATAACTTATTACCACCATTTTCTGAACTAACATGCAGCATACTATACTTTTTTTTAGTATCATTAGTACGACGTTTATGCTGTTGTTCTTTTCTCTTTTCTAGGCGTGCTTTTTTGAATTCAGCTTCTTCATCCGGTGTCCGTTGAATTTTTCTACGTGTCATAATAAAAACTACTATGTATCAGAGAAAATAAAAAAAATAAATATTTATTATGAAAAAAATTCTTTATTAATACGAACAATTCATTATTACATCAATGCTACATAGTATATACAATTTTTATAATATAAAATAAACAAATACAAAATAAATTTTAAGTGTAACTGATATATTTTTCTGATACTGGTCTAGTTTCGATTATTGTTCAATTCATATAGTATTGACTTAACGGGTATAAATCTTTCGTTTCTAATATAGATCTTAGTAGTAGCTGTAATCTTAAGTAAATCGAGTAAATAATGTAATAGGTCAATTTGATTCTATCTCGGTCTAATTCTTGTCTTATTCTTATCTTGGACTAATTCAGTATTTCTTTATCTTCTTCTTGGTCTAACCTAGAACAGAAAAATAATAATTAGAATAAATTTCAATTAAAATATAATATTTTTAATAAATTTAAAGATAAACAGCCATTATGAAGTAGAATAAGAGAAAGAATTAATTATAGAAAAGCAATATTTATCGACCAATTTAATTTTTATGAAATATGATCAAATTTAAAAAATCAATTTTACACTTTTATTGATGAATACTAAAGTAGCAAAAAATCAGTAGTTGAATCAGATTAAGTAAAAAAAGAATCAAACTGAATTTTTCGATCGTAAAGCACACTAATGCTTTGCATTAAGAGTCGTGCAAAATCAAATATAAAATTCATTATCAATACATAGTAAATATTACTGTTTAAGATATAAATTTTTATTTTATGTTTGTGTTCTTTCTAGTATTCGAAAATAAAAATAATGGCTATTTACGTTTTTTTAGTTAATAAACTACCTTTTATTCAAATAGTGATTTGCTATTTTCTATCAATAAAAAAATATTCACTGTGAATAATAATTTTTACTATTTCGATTTCTTGAAGTATTTACTACAATCAAAGAAATTAATATTTTGAATCACCATCCCTGTGCAGGAAATCTCATAGAATCCAATAGATTCTCATAAATTTCCATAAAGATTTTATAAAAATGAATGAGTTCTATGAGAAGTGCTATAGTTAAGTATAGGACCTTATGCATAAAGCTATAAGAATCTATTAAATCTTTAAGCAAGGATCACTATCTAAATAATAATTTATGCAATTTTTTTGTGTTTTTAATTTAAATTACTTACCAATAGCGTTGTAGGTTTCCGTGAAGAGTAATTGAATTGCAATATAATCTAACCTATAAGGAATAGGTTTACGATAATTTATTTAGAAATCCCACTCAGTTTCTGGCAATTTCCGGAATCAAAATAGTACGTAAACCTTTCTATTTTATTCGTGATAAAATATCTTATTACTTAATTTTTCTATAGTTTTGAGAAAAATCCATAAACAATCATTATCATCAATTCACACTATTTCCAATTACGTACATGTATATCGAATATACATAACATGAATGAGTGTACTTCGATATATTTAACTCTAATTCAATATCACCGGACGTAAAAGAAATTAAGTTATGTTTAGGTTAACAAAGGCTATGATACGATAAACACTGTGACCAATGGAAGGTGTGACGGGTGTGACCTCTAACATGCATTGAGAGCACTGATTCAGTGCTTGGAGTGCATATCAGAACAGAACTACAGTATTATCCACATATCGTAGGCAAGAAACGGATTCACAAAAATTGACATATGATTGTCGCTCAATTTAACAGATATTTGTTTAGAAGTCCCACTTACTCAGCCCCGTATTATAAAGCAATTTAATTTACTCTGATTGCAATCATTTGTTGGTCAATGTTAGTCGATTAAAGGAGTTTGTCGGTCAATTGGTTATGTATAAAAAAATAAATAAAAATCAGCCTTTAAATTTTTCATTTAACCCCTTTACATCAATATTTTTGCAATTTTTTTATTTATATCGCTAGAAAATCGATTGTCGGTGATCGTCGGTTTATTGATAATATTTTTACAATAACATTAAGTAATTTTATCGTTAATGAATCTGTTAAATTATAAGGAAATTATTTTGTAAATCTCACAACGTGGCACTACCTGTCAAAACCTTGGATTAATTGGCAATAATTCAAAAATCTGGTTTTTATTTAATCAAAACAGTTACTTGTTTTTATTATTAATTCTTGATCAAGAAATTAATTATCATTATGCAAAAAAACAAAGTATTATTTCTATTGAAGACACTATTAATGGGTGTTTTAGTTTCTTAATTTAATTTTTATCTCAAATCAATTTATTATTTTTTTTTTTCGATTAATTTAAAAACAAACATTTAAATTATTACCAATTAATTCAAAGTATTGACAGGTAGTGCCATGTCGTTAGATGTACGAAATAATTTCCTTACTATTTGAATAGATTTCTTATAGTAAATTACTCAATTAATATTTTTATATCAATAATATATCAATGAACAGACAATCGCTAATAAACGATTTCCTCGTGATTTAACTATAAAAATTGAAAAAATATTAGAAGTAGAGGGGTCCAATGCAAAAAATTATAGGCTTATTTTTATTATTTATTTTTTTTTGATAAGTAAACAATTAACCGACAAATTACTTTAATCGACCAACAAACGACTACAATTAGAATAAATTGGATCGCTTTATAATAAGAGTCTGAGTGAGTCAAGTTTCAGCAGTAAATTTGTAATTAGATTTGCCTGAAACACACTGCCAGAATTGGACGAAAAAATGAGAAGTCAACTTATGCTGAGCAGCTCTAGTAATTACCCTGGTAGCCGCACTTTAAAAATAATTGCTCAGCAAGTTCTGCAGTGAAACACTTTCGGTTAACTTACTGACAAGTTTGTGGTAAACCTCGGCTGGATATTTTCATGCAAGTTGATGCGAATCTACTGCTGTCATTTGAATGTAATTTGACAGAAAAACTTGCCGTCAATTTGAAGTGAAACTTTCAATCAACTTAACGTTATTGACTGACAGTAACACTTGTAGTCAAATTGAATTTAAGTTACAGACAATTTACTGTTAACTTAAAAATAACTGCTTGCTCTCTAAGTTAAGGTGGCTATTAAGGTAGGGTTTGAAACACTTTCCTCGTCATCTTCAGCTTTTCGTTGTGTAGCAGTTATTATTCCCAATTTACGCATAGCTACGTCTGTTAAAGGTGGGTGAGTTACATCTAGACTAATATCTTCACTAGCACGAACATTCAAAATACATGAGCCACCTGAAAACATAACAATAACAATCATGTCAAATCTATTAAACGATAACTGAACTGTTTGATTTTTTAATACTTACTGTTGTCTAATGCCGATTCACACAATACCTTTATGTAAACACCTTTTTTTAAAGTAATTGGGGTACGGTAATCAACTACCTGCATCCGTAATTTATACTTGTCGTTTATTATAACTCCACTCCCATATGTAGCTCCATACGAAACAACTGGAGCAAATGGTAGTTTAAGCCAGCCACAAACAACTAAAAACAACAAAAGAAAACAAATTATAAATAATTTTTATCGCAATTGAAGCCAGAGTTAAAATATTTCATGTTGATAATTTACTTAAACGCCCAAGCGTGTTCGGGGCATCTATAAGAGTAACAGTAGTTGGAGGTGTGTTAGGAGCATCCTCTTGAAATAATTTGTTTTCGATTGTTACTTGACTTGCATTCGTAATTGATAGTTCTAATGGCGCTAAAAGTTCAGTCGGATTGCTAAATCTTCGATTGACTTCCGATGTCCTTGCACGAGTGATGGTAATAATCTGAAAGATGTATATAGATATATGTATATATATAAATATGTTGGATTTAAAAATATGATATGATATGATATATATACATATATATATATTCATAAATACATCTTTCAAATTATACTCACGCTTTTGTCTCGAAGACTACTGGAAAACTCTGTGGCTTTCTGGCCCCAAAAGAGCACTCTGACGCGGTAACGACTACCATTGTTCACAACGACCTTGAAGAGTGATGTTATCGATTGGTTAAGTCCTCTACCACCCGGAACTTTTTTGGTACCTTCAATCTGGTCGATGTAGCCACGTAACTCACTGTGAGTATAAATAAAAAAAAAAAGAAAATATAAAATTATGTAAAACAAAAAGGTATTGTAAATGGTCGACTCTATCGTTTTTTTTTTTTTTTTTTTTTCTTGTTAATAAATATAATTTTATATAAAAAAATACTTACATAGTATCGTCACCTGTAACCCAGTAGTCCATTTCTTCATCAGAAGTAAATGTTTCGATTATTGCTTGGTGAGCCATTATAGGATTTAATATTCAGAAAACACAATGTAAAATCTGTTAAAGGCACCTAAAACGTCTGCGTTAGATGATGTCTCAAGCGGAAAAGACCGTTCGGTTAATGAGTCGGTCACTCATAGCTTGTGGCGCTGTTGTTAACCACAAGTTACGGCTCGGCGGAAATGGGACACGCTTAAAACTGCATTTTCCCTAGACAGCCGTGGCACATTTCCGCCGAGCCCAAGTTACGGCTTACATTGGGTGTGTTTGGCTGAACCAAGTCCCGAGTACACTTGGTAATATTTAGTATAGTAAGTATGCTCTTACTATACTAAGTCTTACTGAGTTCACTCAGGACCAAGTTGCCTTTATGTATAAACTCTGGCATTCGAAATCCGTACTACCAACTTACGGATGTATACTTAACAGACAAAAATTTATTTTAATTAATTGGGAATTTTTCAGAGGGTTTAAGAATATAATTTAATGATTTAGGACTAATCAGTTAAGGAGTAGTCAATTTTTTTTTTTTTTTAACCTATAGTAAACATGTTAAAAAATCAAATTAACACGCTTTTTAAGATATTTGACAGTAAACTGTTCGGTAAGTAACTTATTAATTGTTTTGGAAATTAGCATCCCGAATACTAATCACTCATTGATTGTTTAGTCCTAAAAAATGAAATAGTAGTCCTAAACCTGCCCAAATTATTCCCAAATAATTGAAAAATGTTTTTTAAAAAAGAATGAAAAATTTTTAGATTTGAAATCAAAATTTTTTGTCTTTTAACTTTACAGCCGCAAGCTGATGGTAAAGATTTCACATAGGAGAGCTAATTTATGCATGCGGCTTGGTAGTGTTTTTTTCTGGTAGTGATTACATCGCGATAGAGTTTTTTGTTGACGGAGATTTCGATATTTTATTGTGGTAAATATTTTATTGGAGAGGGAATTCCTTCGGTAGGTATGATCCGACATACTTCAAATGGATATAGTTTGATTTTTTGCTTACCCTAATAGCACAGTTTGCTTCAACAAAAGTTTACTGTACAAAAGTTTCCTCGAATTTTTCGTCAAATTTCCGTCAGCTTCGTACTTTTCCGTTTTTTACGACAATTTGTATGCAACTTGCTATTCAATTCGACGTAATTTACTACCCGAAATAGAATGCGAATTCACTTCAAAAGTAGACTCGGAAAAGTTGTCGTTAATTTTCAGGCAAATTTTATGTTAATTTGTTTTTAATTTAACTTGAAAAATTTTTAAGTATTTTTTTACCGTCATATTGTAGACAATTTTATGTACGAATGTCCTTACCTTCTGAAATGGTAAGAATGAAAATTACCGATTTTTTTTTCATAAAAAGTTACCTTTAAAATCAAGAAAAATTAACCGCAATTTTGTTTTTCAACTTTTGCTGTGGAATTGACGACAAATTTGGGAAGCAAATTTCAAGTGATTTCAATATCAAATTACCGTCAATTTCAAGCTAAAGTGCCCTGATAACCACATTAATCGTAAGTTAACTACAAGCTATTACCATAATTCTAAAGGTAACTTAAAGAAAAGTGTTGGCGAGCAAGCAGTTACTTTTAAGTTGACAGTAAATTGTCTGTTAACTTAAATTCAATTTAACTACAAGTGTTACTGTCAGTCAATGACGTTAAGTTGATTGAAAGTTTCACTTTAAATTGACGGCAAGTTCTTCTGTCAAATTACATTCAAATGACAGCAGTAGATTCGCATCAACTTGCACGCAAGTATTATCCAGCCGAGGCTTACCAGAAACTTGTCGTTAAGTTAGCCGTAAGTGTTTCACTGCAGAACTTGCTGAGCAAAGATCTGGCTATGAGGGTGGCTATTAGGGTACAGCTGACTTGTAAAGTTATGCCTGCCCTCTATACTATATAAAGTCAACAACACATAATAAGAAGTATAGTTTGCCATTGGAGTAACGCTGTGCCCATGCGTTCATTAATTTATGTATATTTCTAGTAAATTGCATATATTTTCATGCTCTTTTATATCTTCAACCAATGAGATGGTGAGTTATCGAGGCTTCATATATTTGTCATGTACTTTTTATAATAGGATTAATTATTTTTGATAAAACAATTTTATGCAATTTAACGGAAATCGGTTACGATAAGAGAGTCGTCGTGACTCGCGGGTAGTCAAAACAGATGACACTGCATGAGACCCGGGTCAAGACGATTCTCTCACAGGGAACCTGAGATGCAGCATCAACATTTTGCCAACTTTATTGCTTTATTATATTTTTGTAATAACTTAATAGTCAGTCTTACGAGAGAGCTCATAGAGCTCGAACCTCTGCACTCGAGCCGTTATTAACAAATTACACGTAATCCCAAAGTAATGTAATCCCCTTTTGGGCTGCCGTGAGGTAGCCCAATCCCCTTCGACCACGGTTATTTTGGTTGCTGCTACCGGCAGCCCAATGATCCAAAAATCATCAATTAAATATTGGGCTCTGATACTAACTGCCCAATAATTTATCAAGTCCTGGACGCTGACACCGGCTGTCCAGGATTCCTCAAATCCTGTGTCCTCATGAATAATATAGAGACCGAGATCGCAAAAACATGTTTAAATCGCGAAAATTGAAGAAAATTAAAGGTACCCGGTGGTCTAGTGGTTAGAAATTTCATGATTTAATAAAAATTTTGTTTCATATCTTTAAATCAAACCTTTGGAAATTTTGAGAGATTATTTTATTGTTTTTAAAATATACAAAAATTCTTATAGCTAAGAAAAAAAATTATTTTTAATATTCAAAAGATAGCGTTGAAGCCAGCTCCTTGTGGGGGCTTACACACACGTCTAAACACATACACTCACACACATGTTCTCGCATATACTCATATCATACTCAAGTCACTCACTATACCTAGCAACCAAGCTGACAACTTAGCCTTTGCCGTACAGCAAGGATAAGTTGGCCGCATTGCCAAAAATATATACCAAGATATATAATGTCGTTATTAATATATACTCGCAACAAGCAGCATTATTATTTTGATAATTCTATTCTGTACTTAATTATTAAGTGTTTCAATAAATAAATAAATTATTGTTGTTGTGTACATGTGAACACGTTATTTTATAAGCAGTGGTAGATCCCCCACAATTGGCGACCCCGAAACGTGTGTACCTACAACATAATTTAATTCCGGCAAATTTTCTCGAACATTCGAGACGCCATAACATAGAAGCCGCTAAAACATATATATATATATATATATATATATATATATATATATATATATATATATATATATATATATATATATATATATATATATATATATATAACTACGGGTAACAGTGATAGTGTACTGAATTACACAGAAATATACTAGTAAAAAATAAAAAAAAAAAAAAACAAAACAATAAATTAATAATAACAGTGGCAATAAAAATAAATAAAAAATGAAAACATGCCATTACAACACACACCTACAAAAGTAACAGAGGGAGACAGCGAGGCGTCGTTAAACAACAGTCTGTTGATGTTGGACAACAACCAGACAGACGCAACAATGCCTTTTTTGTCACCTCAAGGCAAAATCCATGGAGAAGACACCAACGGAGAGAACGCGTCTGGAGGAGATATAACAAAACCTGGACAACGACGGGATCCAGCAGGTGGCCCACATTCATCAGGTATACAGGACGACAAAGATTCTAAGCTAAGGTCAGTAAACACGGAGCGAGAGAAAATCAGCCTCCCGCTCAATGATGTATTTGACCAAACGGGTGCAAATCTACCATTTCCACCACCCAGGCGTCAACCAGCGTATCCACAGTTGGATTATTATCCACCATACTTCATGCAACCAGCTCAAAATTTCAATGCTTATCCAAACTTTTCTCAGCATACACCTCGAGTTGAACCCTCTGAACTGCCCACGTTCTAGCCGCAATCAGTCAGCTTATGGTTCAAATCAATTGAATCCACATTCTCAAGCAAACCTGGATTGTCAGACGATGCGAAATTCAGCGCAGTTAACGACGTTTGGATCACGAGTCCCTGATGGTGGTGGAGCACGTTATCGAGAATCCTCCAGTCACAAATAAATACAAAGCATTGAAAGATGCATTGATTAATAAATTTGGTACGTCACAGGAAAACCAGTTCCGCACGCTCATATCAAGACTCACGCTCACAGAAAAACCGTCAGAATTGTATGCACAAATGCGTCGCTATGGAAACAACCTGGACGAGTCATTCATCAGAACCTTTTGGATGGACCGACTACCGCAAGAACTTCAAATGCTTTTGGCGGCAACAGGAGCAATGGACAGCGACAAACTGACACAACTAGCCGATAAAGTTATGGAAGTTATAGAAAAGCGTCATCAAAGTCAGGAGCAATACGTAGCAGCCATTTCAAAAACCTATTCGCACAAAAATTACGAGGATCAAATCCAAACTCTGGCACAACAAATCCAAAATCTTTCTACCAAGTTGGATGAGTTCATCAGTCAATTCAGCTCACGGCAGTCACGTGGAAGATCGCTTAGCAATGAATCTCGTTCCCGATCTCCAGGACCTAATTCAAGTAACGGTAACTCGAAAACCTGCTTTTATCACCAAAAATTTCGCCCAAAAGCTAATAAGCGCAGCAGCCCATACGTCTGGACAGGTCATGTGCCTACGCAACAGGGAAACGAAGAACACCATCAATAGACGCGGCAACTATTGATGGTTTGTCAGACTCTCTCAGTCTACTATTGTACGCAGCCAACCATGGTACCATCAAAACCTTTAAAGAACGAGCTCTTACTTTAAATCTTGGTCTACGTCGGCCAATCAAATGGATTTTCTGCGTAGCACATGTGCCTTATCCAGTCATTGGAGCAGATCTCATCCACAAATATGGTCTCATCGTAAACCTTCGAGATGGTCAACTGATGGACCCAGACACTGGATGCAAATCCTCAGGTACGTTTGCCCATGCTCCTATCAATTCAATTACGATAATATCAGCTGATTCAGAATGCACAAATTTGCTTAAAAATTATCCAGAGTTACTAGGAAGCCCATCCAATCATTCGGCTGCTAAGCATTCGGTCAGACATTGCATCAAGACCACTGGACCTCCTTGTGCTCAAAGAGTTAGGCCACTACGTCCAAATCGGCTCAAAAAAGCTAAAGAAGAGTTCCAACTCATGCTAGACCTGGGATATATTAGACCGTCTACTAGTCCTTGGGCTAGCCCATTGCAGATGGTACCTAAGAAGAATGGGGACTGGCGTCCTTGCGGAGACTTTCAAAAGCTAAATGACAAATCGGAAGCAGATTGTAACCCGATATTTCTGCTGCAAGACTGTACGGCCTTCCTCACTGGAAAAAAAGTATACTCCAAAATTGACATCAAGCGCTCGTTTTGTCACGTGTTGGTGGCAGAAGAAGATATCCCTAAAACGGCCATTATAACGCCGTTTGGCCTTTTTGAATGCGTCTGTATGCCCTTTGGACTTCGGAATGCAGCACAGACCTTCCAACGTCTCATGTGTGAAGTCCTGCAAGGTCTCGACTTTGTGTATGTCTATGTTGACGATGTCCTCGTAGCGTCAGAAGATGATGGGCAGCATAAAGAACATCTGCGGGTCGTTTTTTAACGCCTAAAAAAATACGGCCTCTGCATCAATGCAGATAAATGCGTCTTTGGAGCCAGCTCAATTGACTTCTTGGGCTACCGCATTACTCCTGAAGGATCCTCACCTCTGCTGGACAGAGTTCAAGCCCTATTGGACTACAAGAAACCTGAAACTCTGGTGGATCTCAGACTTTTCCTCGGTGCCGTCAACTTTTACAGGCGTCATATAAAAAATGCAGCAGCTATTCAAGCACCTTTAAATGAAATGCTTAAAGACTCGAAAAAGAATGATAAACGTGCAGTTCCGTAGTCAGAAGAATCACTCCAGGCGTTTGAAAAGATCAAGCAACAACTGGCTGAGTCGACACTGCTAGCACACCCAGTACTGGATGCAGATCTTCGACTTACCACGGATGCTTCTAGTACAGCCATGGGCGCAGTCCTGGAACAAAAAGTCAACGACGAGTGGCAACCACTCGGATTTTTTTTAAGAAAATTCTCACCAACTCAACGTAACTACAGTACCTATGATCGTGAACTCACGACTATCCATGAAGCTGTTAAATATTTTCGTCATTGGCTCGAGGCTCGAGACTTTAGTATTCGTACCGACCATAAGCCATTGACCTTTGCATTCCAACGTCGCAGCGACAAATCCTTAACTCCACGTCAAATTAATCAGCTCGGGTTCATCAGTGAAATTACTACCAAGATTCAATACATCAACGGCACGGACAATAATGTAGCTGATGCTTTGTCTCGAGTGGACGCCATCAAACTTCCCACAGTCATTGACTTCAATGAATTGTCCCAACGCCAAGCTGAAGATATTACAAAGTAACAATACGTCATTGAAATTTCAGAAACTAACATACGGCCAGGATCATCAGGCCATTTGCTGCGACGTGTCCACCAATGATATTAGACCGTTTGTGCCTCAACCGCTTCGACGTCAAGTCTTCGATGTGTTTCATAATATGTCTCATCCTAGTGGCCGGGTAACAAGCAATATAATCGCACAGCGCAATGTCTGGCCATCCTTGAACAAAGATATTACGCAATGGGCACGTACCTGTATTCCTTGTCAAAGATCTAAAATTGGCCGACATGTTCACACACAACCAGCATCTTTCACTAATCCAGATCAGAGATTCGATCATGTTCACATCGACCTGGTTGGCCCGCTACCAGAGTCAGAAGGTTTCAACTACTGTATGACGATGGTGGACAGATTTTCAAGATGGCTAGAAGCAGTCGCTATCAAGGACATAACAGCAGCTACAGTGGCGGACACATTCTATGCCAATTGGATCTCAAGATTTGGATGTCCAAAAATCGTGACTACAGATCAGGGATCACAATTCGAAAGTGCTCTATATACTGCACTCCTTCACCTAGTGGGCGGAAAACGAATCCGCACCACAGCTTATCATCCTGCGGCCAACAGGTTAGTTGAAAGATGGCACAGGACAATGAAAGCTGCCATCATGTGTCACCAGAACAACCAGTGGACCAAGGTACTACCTATGGTCCTCTTGGGATTAAGATCTTGCTATAAAGAAGACCTTAAAGCTTCACCGGCTGAATACTTATACGGCACAACACTCAGAGGGCCAGGAGAGTTCTTCACACACGAGGATCCGCCGCAGGATCCCAACTTTTTCTTGGAAGATTTCCGCGTGCACATGAGCAACGTAAAACCAGCACCCGCTGGGCATCACTGCCGTCAAAGAACATTCTGCTATAAAGATCTAGCTACATGCTCGCACGTTTTCCTGAGGCTAGACCACGTCAAACGTCCTCTTGAACAACCTTACTCAGGACCTCATCAAGTCATCAAGAGAATTGATGATAGAACATTTGCGATCAACGTGGAAGGAAGAGAAACAGTCGTCAGTATACAGAGACTAAAACCCGCTCACCTGGCTTCCTCGGAAGTTTTTGAGCAACCTGAGAGTAACGCTAGTCAGCATAATGTACCTGTACCTAATATTGTACCTGATACTGTGCCCGATACTGTACCTGTTGCTCGACAAAATGCATCAGCTGCTATAACAGCACCTGTTACGCCATCACAAGCAACAGCCAAACCAGGCACGTCTACTTCGGTTCAGAACCGATTAACATGGCAAGCAGCTGCAACCCAGCAACAGGCACCTTCGTCGTCGGGACTCCAACCAGTATTTACTACATTTTCCGGATCTCTGCGTACGTATCCAGCCAAGAAGATCAAAAAGAATGTACGAATAAACACAGAACAGAACAACACATTCAAATAACGCGCCAACACCATGACCACCTTATTCGGGGGGGAGTGGTGTGGGGGCTTACACACACGTCTAAACACATACACTCACACACATATTCTCGCATATACTCATATCATACTCAAGTCACTCACTATACCCAGCAACCAAGCTGACAACTTAGCCTCTGCCGTACAGCAGGGATAAGTTGGCAGCATTGCCAAAAATATATACTAAGATATATAATCTCGATATTAAACCAAAACGATGTCCAATTTATTATGTGACTGATCTAATTTCACAATCAAACGTCCAGCGGTAAACGTAAGATTGTGTACCCCCTACTGTAAACTATCGGTCTGAGCGGCTAGACAGGTAGAAAAATAAGAGATAAAGGAAGGTGGGTTGCCGAAAAATCTCGTGAAGCTAGTATCTCACCGTTAAAGTAAAATTGCCTGATAAATAATATGTTTCAAATGTTTTATGTTAACGAGTATTTATTTATCAAAGGACTCAATATTCTCAAAATACAATAGGGTTATAAATGGTAATATTTAAAATAGTAAATATGAAAGTAAATGTTTCATGCATATGGTTTACAAAAATACTTATCCAAAAAATTAAAGGAACAAGAAAATTTTATAAAATTTTTAGCGATTTTTGGAAGTCTGTATTTTCGTGAAAAATGATCGTATCGAAAAAATAAAGAAAGCAAATTGAAGCTTGGAATCTCGAGTTTGAAGATCTTTCAGTCAAATAATTTTCTGAGCCACGGTTTTTGCGGAATCATAAGAAATATGCCGAGACAAAATTTTTCTAAATTTTCTGGTTTTGTTTTTTAGGTCTACGGGGCCCGGAAAATTTTTTTCGAAAAAACCAACTTATGACTTAGTTAGGGAATTTATTCAGCTACAATTTGCTTTTTTTTGTTTCTCTGTACGACAATATGCTGCTGAGATATCCGCCTTCAAATGAAAAAAGATCCATTTGTCTTTGATTGTCGATATCTCAGCAACTAATGGTTGCACAGTAATTTAAAGGGCTGTTTAAGAAACTTGAATAAATGCCCTATAAGCTCTATTTTCGATTTTTTAAAAACAAAATTTTTTTTTTTCATCCTTAATATCAATTTGAAAAACCAACAAAAAATGGCCATTTTCTGGTTTTTTAGTCAACGCATCGCTACTTTGTAAATATCGATAAAAAAAATGATGTGGCCAGGTGATTTTACAGTTTAATGTACCCCTAACAACCCTGGAAATTTTCAGATTGATCCATCGAACCGATTGTCCGGACCGATTGCTCAAAGTTTCATAAAACAATTGAAGGAACAAGTTTTGTTCCTTAATTTCTGTAATCATTACCAAAATAAAAAAATTAATTTTTTTCGGATTTTCTTTCATTTTCACGTTAGTTATTCGGTAAATGTAAGGTAAAGAAGAAAGAAAAAACTTTTTTTCAAAAAACGAGATAAAACAAGAGTTTTTTTAACATTTTTTTTTTACGTTTTATTCGGGGTTTTTTTCTTTCGTTTTTTGAGAAAAAGTTTTTTCTTTCTTCTTTACCTTACATTTACCAAATAACTAACGTGAAAATGAAAGAAAATCCGAAAAAAATTCATTTTTTTATTTTGGTAATGATTACAGAAATTAAGGAACAAAACTTGTTCCTTCAATTGTTTTATGAAACTTTGAGCAATCGGTCCGGACAAACGGTTCGATGGATCAATCTGAAAATTTCCAGGGTTTTTAGGGGTACATTAAACTGTAAAATCACCTGGCAACATCATTTTTTTTTTCGATATTTACAAAGTAGCGATGCGATGACTAAAAAACCAGAAAATGGCCATTTTTTGTTGGTTTTTCAAATTGATATTAAGGATGAAAAAAATTTTGTTTTTAAAAAATCGAAAATAGAGCTTAGAGGGCATTTATTCAAGTTTCTTAAACAGCCCTTTAAGATACTGTGCAACCATTAGTTGCTGAGATATCGATAATCAAAGACAAATGGATCCTTTTTCATTTGAAGGCTGATATCTCAGCAGCATATTGTCGCACAGAGAAACAAAAAAAGCAAATTGTAGCTGAATAAATTTCCTAACCAAGTCATAAGTTGGTTTTTTCGAAAAAAATTTTCCCGGCCCCGTAGACCTAAAAAACAAAACCAGAAAATTTAGAAAAATTTTGTCTCGGCATATTTCTTATGATTCCGCAAAAACCGTGGCTCAGAAAATTATTTGACTGAAAGATCTTTAAACTCGAGATTCCAAGCTTCAATTTGCTTTCTTTATTTTTTCGATACGATCATTTTTCACGAAAATACAGACTTCCAAAAATCGCTAAAAATTTTATAAAATTTTCTTGTTCCTTTAATTTTTTGGATAAGTGCATTTTAGAGTATATTAAAATAAAAATACCAAACAATGGTTACAATGGTTAAAAACTTACCCTGAACAGGTTTTGGTGAGGTGTCAGGACTGTCAGCAGTAACACAGGACACTTTTCACAACGCGTTCTCGCGGTTAATTAATGTGATTCTAATTTATCAAATTATTCATTTATTGAGTATGCTTTGTTGTATAAATTTCAATGTTTATGCATTTATAAATCTCCGTAGATTAAAGTAAAATGAAAGTCTTCGCGCTTCTCGCGGTAAAATAATTTCAAAATTCAAATTCTTCGCGTCTTCGCGGTATAACAAAATCTAAATTTGTTATAAAATCTTCGCGTATTTTCGCGGTAAAATATTCTTTGATTCTTCACGTTTTTTCGTGGTATAATTCAATATTAATATAAAATGAAATTAAATGGATTAAAATAAGATGAAGATAATTAATGCTGTACCGGTGCTAAACGATTGATATTAGTTCACGACTTACAAAAATCAAGGACCAATCGTACGATCTGGGCTCACGTGATCGAATGCTATACGCTAAAATCACGTTGATTATGCTTCTGAAGCTAGTAGAAAATAATATACCGATTATACGAGTCCTTACGACGATCAAGGACCGATCCGATGATCTGGGCTCACGTGACCGAATGCTCAATCAGGATATCAATCCTCTAGCCTCGAACACCGTCAAGTGTCCGGAGCTCAGTAAGGTTTCGAGTTTGATTCCCAAAAGAACTGATAAGCTAAAGTCCATGGTCATTTTATATGATCTTCACATACGAAAAGTGGTGGTAACTTGTCTCCCATACGAGAAGACTCGGACTCGCCCAAAAGTTCTAGGCCCATGCACACGTGTGATCCCTGGGAAATAGATTTTGACTATTAAGTAGGCCGATGACCTAGCGCCACTCTGACGCCGAGCATGCTTGTGCAGGAAGTTATAAATTTGGAGGTTTCCATTACTTTTCTCTAATTTCCAAGAATCACATGCAGGTGCACATGAGTTGGGTGGTCTATAGTTTTAAAATGAAAAATCAAGGAAAAGAGATCAACGTTTATGCTTAGATTATTAAATGGTAACGGATACATAAACTTTAAAAATACGTTAAGTAAAAATGATAAAATTTCAAGAAAAGAGAAATCTATAATACGCGTGGTCCATTAGTACAATCCGACTTAATTGTAAAGCGTTGACAACGCACAGGTAGGTATATTTGTTCGGTACAACTGCTGGCGCCAATAAGTCGACGTAATATATAAAAAGTTCAACGTATAAAAGGTCTTAAAGTGTACTTATTTGGGAAGAAAAAAATAAAATTTTTGAATGTAGCAGCCGTGACACAAAAATAAATTTTGATTTAAAGATTATTTGCCTAGTAACTAGGTGAAGTTATTTGCATAAGTGCATTTAATTCTTGGAAAAAATTATTGTTAACATTTATTTCTATTAAAACATTCATTTTATGTGATTGAGACACTTTAGATTTACTCTATTTATTCGTAAGTGTTACAAGTGTTACTATCAGTTCTCGCGTGTTTGTAGTTTCAAATATTGTCAAATTGTCATTATAATTAACAACGGCGAATATTCGTTAATGGTCTTCTCAACATCCTGAGAGGTATTAAACCACTAGTTTCCGGAGAAAGTAAGATTATTCTAAGTAACATTATAATTTTATTTGCACGTAAGAGACGGTTGCCGTCTGAAGGGTCTATGAGTTAATTACACTTATTATCGGCAGCCAATTACCCAGTGAACACATCAACGTAACAGGGATGTCACATCTATAGAATGAAAACTTTCGGTTACGTTAAATCGTAAGTCACAAGTACATCACATCTTCATAACATGTATATCACAATTTCACACTCATTTACGTAACATTGTTACGTAACATAGTAAACGTAAATGTGATATTAATGTGACGTACATGTTACATTGGTGATATAGCGGTGATGTTATTTGAATATCATATTTACATAACATAGAAGTCATGAAAAAATGCAAATTTTACGTTGAGGTTATATAAAAGTGACCTCTAAGTGACATCATTTTCTATTAAATTGTACAGAGCACTGTTATGGGCTAGAAATTATAATTGCAATATTAAAAAAAAATAAAATCATAAAGAAAAAATATAAGAGATATTAATATTTGATTTATTGGCTGAAAAACACACATTCATTTTTATATACGAAAGTATATTTCTTTTTAATACATATTTCAAAATCTCCAAGTTCTTATTTTTGTTTATTTTTTTCAATACTGAAATATTTTGTTTTTATTCAAGTATCGTCCCACATCGGCCGATACGACAAAAATGTATCCGTGGAACTGGTTACCTCGAATGTGCATTCGATTGGGGGATAAAAGGTGGATCGCATGTATCCTTAGAGGAACTATTCGCTCGCCCACGAATATCTTAGCGTTGGATTCCTGAATTACCAAATATTTACTGTGCAGAAACTGCATGCACTCACGTCAGACACTTTATTAATTTTTTCCGCCGGCTTGTAAATAAAAATTATTTTAAAATTATTTTTATCGTTATTTATTTGTATTTATTTTAACCAATAAGAATAATAACAATAAAAATTGAAAAAACCAAAGAAAATGTCCAATAATAAAATAAATATATTTATAAGCAAATGAAAATACAGATGTAAATTTATATAAATTAATAAAACGTTTACTCCATCGATTCGACATAAACCTCAGCGCGTTCCAATGTTAAATATTATTTTATACATAAATCAAATGCAAAGATATTAATTATTACAAATACATACTTTTTATACATAACCCTTTCTATCACAATGCCGTCGAAATACATACATCATTGTAAAGTGAAAGTTTTTACTTAAATGTGATGAAATTTTTCAATGTAAAATAAATATGACTATTCTTTATGTAAGAGTGATGTAACAGTATGAACATATCTGAAACATTACATTTTGATGTAAATGTGACGATAAAATAGAATCACCAAGATTATGTCACTTATAAGTCGATTTTGTTACGTAATCTTGAGGTAATATCTAAAATGTAAAGCTAATGTTAGTATATATGCGATATAAATATAACGTCACATTAAGGTCACCAATGCGATATCACTCGGTCAGTAACATGCATGTAATCTTAATGTCACATTTATGTCACAAATTTGACGTACCATTTACATTACAATTGATATAATCAGAATGTAAAATTTACGTTGATGTTGTTACGTTACATGTTCTCTAGATGTGATATCACTGCTACGCTAGTGTGCTCACTGGGTATTTAATTCGACATGATAAACTAGTTTGTTTATAAAAAGTGATTAACAAATACTTCACTAAACTATTGAAATAATTTCTGTGAATAAGTTCTAAATAATTCTACTGTATTTCAATAATTATAAAAAATGTTGCTACGGAATTTAAACTAATTAATCGCGTGGTTATATTAATATCTACGTGATATTATTAAACTTTAATTTTGATATGTAGAGAATATTTGTTATTTTTATAGAACTAACTATTTAAATGATGGACAAATCACTATATAAATATGATAAGCAAAAGTAACTCAAAAAAATTTGGAAAATCCAAAAGTGCACGACTCATAATGCTCATTTATTATGAAATAATAAAGTAATAATAAAAAAGGTCATTCGGCTTCCGAAATGGAAGTAGATTTCTTACGATAATTGTTCAACTTTTAATAAATATACATAATTTAATAATCAGCCATAAAAAATTTCGAAGATATAAACAATATAGCATTTTCACAATAACTTATGAGTCAATTATGTGAATTTGAACTCTTATTAAAAGTCGAACAATTATCGTAAAACGAAAAATAAAAAAAGGAAAATATAGCTTTTTGTATCGGCTATCATGGTATTTTTACATAAAAAGATAGATTTACCAGTTAAAAAGTTCTTTACGAAAAAAACCAAAAAAGTAAGATTTTTCATTTTTTTTTTTCAATTTCAAATGTCTACTATTTCTAGACTAGTTGACCGATTTTGCTTATCTTCAAACTTAACCAAGCTAATCGTTCATAGAATAAGTGTGCCAAGTTTCATTAAGATCTGTTAAAAATTGTACCCACTATCGTCGCAACATGGCGCATTATATTAAATATACATTAGGGTGTTTCATATTTCAGTGATATTTTTTATTTTTATGTCCATCCTGAAAAACAAACAATTTATAGAACAAAATAAATATTCCCGTTTTAAAAAAAATTCCAAGTCAATGAGGGGATTAGCGCATCTAAAAATTTGATTTCTCATTTAAATAACACGGGAAAAAAATTTTTTTTTAGCTTGGAATTTGGTACCTTAGCAATGGCTCATTAAACAAATAAGCCTACCATCGATTTTTGTAGGGGATTCAACGCTCTACAAAACAAGTTCCTTATCATTTTTTGATAAATTCAGCTGTTTAAAAGTTATTCGAGCTCAAAGTCAAGTTGAGTAAATTTCGAAATCTTTTTACTTTTCCGGCAAAACTGTTGAACTTATCATAAAATGTCATAGAAACTTTTTTGTAGAAAATTTTATTTCCTCAAAAGTATCTTTGATGAATTTTTTTTATATTCTGCATTGTTTTCTAGTTATTTCCATTATAATGCCAAGCTTTTAAAATCCATCAGAACACTATTTTTTTAGGAGTTTGGTATTAAAATGGAAATAACTAAAAAACGAAACGGAATTTCGGAAAAATTTATTCAAGATAATTTATAGGAATTAAAAATTGTCTACAAAAAAGATTCTATGATATTTTATGATAAGTCCAACAGTTTCGCCGGAAAAGTAAAAAAAAATTCGAAATTTACTCAACTTGACTTTGAGCTCCAATAACTTTTAAACCGATGGATTTATCTAAAAATGATAACAATTTTTTCGTAGAGCGTTTAATTCCGTACAAAACTATATGCTGGGCTTATTCGTACAATGAGCCATTGCCGAGGTAACAAATTCCAAACTAAATAAAATTTTTTTCCTATGTTATTTAAATGGGAAATCGAATTTTAAGACGCGCTAAGCCCCTAATTGACTTAGAATTTTTTTTCAAGCGGGAAAATTTTCTTTGTTCTATAAATTGTTAGTTTTTCAGGTAGGATATAGAAAAAAAAATATCGCCGATATATGAAACACCCTAATTTAATATATATATATATATATATATAAATACATATGTAAATTTTTCAACGAATGGTATTTTTGAACTCCATTCAACTAATTATGATAGGTTATGACAAAATTCCTCGAAAAATCGACCATGAGGACAAATACAATACCTAGATTTTTGAAAAAATCTACCTAAAAGTGTGGAAAATTTCATTAAGATCCGATAAAAACTGTAGGTGCTATCATAATGATAAAAACAGTGATAATCATAGGTAGTAGAGGTACATCATTTGATACATCATAAGTAGTAAAAGAAATACTTTCAAAATATCAAATATCAGTGAAATTTACAAGTTATTTTGTGTCCAACAAAATACAACTGACGAAACTGGATTCTCACAGGACATCCATAAGTTATGTGGAATGAAAACCATATTTTCATCATTTTTTGATTCCATTAAAATTATCAAGGCTATCAAATTACTAGAAGAAATGGTCAAAACATAAAGTTTAAGGTCACAAATTAAAGCTTATTAAAAAATATTTTAGATACTTTTTACGGAAATTGTCTATGAGTATTAGTTTTAAAATTATATGAACTTGAAAGTGGATGAAAACCGATTTCAAACAGCTATAACTTCGAAATTAATTGACCAATTTAGCCTATCTTCGAACTTAACCGTGATAATCGCCCATAGAATAAGTATGGAAACTCTCATCAAGATCTGATTAGAATTGTAGCCGCAAACGTGTCCTCAAAACTGAATAATATCTCATATATATTAAGGTGCTTCGTTTGAAACGACTATTTTTCTTTTTTTGCTCCCATCCCGAAATTTTGTCGGAAGTATTCTAAAAAAAAATTCCCTGAGAGTTTGTGTTACGGCGTAACATGCGAAAATACGGAAATGATGTATAATAAAAAAAAAAATATAAAAATGAAATTCTTAAAAAATTAAAAACTAAACATATCAAAGGTCAGATGAGTAGTCAGAACTTGTTGATGTAAATAAAGAATGCTATCATTTTCCCTTTTTATTACTTATAAAGAAATAATAAACTAACTAACAAATTGAGCAATCAACTAAACCGTGATAAGCTCCCTAATGCCTGCAACCTAAACAGTACCATATTTTAATAATGCCACGCGAGGCTCTTCCGTTTTTTCTTAGCAGGCCAAGTGTCACCACCCTGATAACCTTTATATCTACGCGTCGTTGACTTTACATTTAATTCACCTAAACCCTCTGCAGTCTTTCTATTATCTTCTAATACAAATAAATATTGAATTTTATTTAAATATTAAATAAATATTAACAAACTAAAACGCAATATCCCAACGTACCAACACGGAAACAAGATAACAATTCACCAACTAACTACGCAGCATCGGACAACCATAACATACCTTGATAGAATAAGTAACCATAATAATAATTCCTTAACCTCTAACAAAGAATAATCAAATTCATAACCACCTAGCTATAACAACAGAAGTAAATTATAATCAATCGGTAAATGAGGGAAAATAGAATTCACGTTTAGATAAAAACCTATATACTAACTAAGTAACCATTAGAGGCCGATCAAGGAACCTAACTCTTTCGCTTCACCCTTGTCCCACTAACACATACGTAAGCGCGTAACTTCTACTTTTAATAACTCAAATAATAAATAAAATAATGATTAATCAAAGTTCTCACGACAATCTACTAGCGTCCCTTTACCGACGAGATTAATAATAATTGCAAATTATTATTTATTTAAAGCCATAAACAGGCATAACTTCGAAACCACTAACGATAGGGACAAATAATCATAACCCATCGATAGATAAGGAAAAATAGATTATTAATTATTAAACTCTCAAATCTTAATCTTAACGGACAATTTGTAATTAACCATTTAAAGTAAGCCCACCTAAAAGCATGGGATTGCCTCTCTTTCTTCCATTAGCAGTATTAATACGGCCTGTCTTCTCGCGCTCCCAAGGTTCTCTTGTGACGTACCGTGTGACGTATCTCGTCATTTCTTTCTCTAACTTATACGAATGTATCGCTTATTTCTAATTCCAATAACTCGATAAATAATTAAAATAATGAGAAACTAAAAATATCATTATAATCCAGTCACATACTTTATCTAACTGAATCGATAGTATTTCCGGATTATCTAATAATTATCCCGTAATAATTAAAAATACGTTAGCACTCAACCAATAACAATAAACGAAACGACTATATTCAATCGAAAGACGATAACGAGAGGATTACTAATCAATAAACATTTACACCTTAAACCTAATTAATAAGGCGTAATTAGCCATCCAAAATAAAGCTCAACCAATACATTGACTCAGATCTAGAACCTTCTCTCCAGGCGTGGCTCATGACTCATCTGTTGCTACCGCTATTTCTTGTGACGTATCGCCTGACGTATTTTGTCACTTCTCTCTCTAACACATACAATTATATCGATAAATTATAGGTTAAATAACTCGATAATTAATTAAAATATCGACTAACTAAACATCTCACATTAATCCAGAAAAATAACTTACCTGATTGAATCAATAATAATTTCAGATTATTTAATAATTACCCCGCAATAATTATAAATAAGTATAACGTTGCAGCCAATACCAGTAGACGAGAATGACTACAATCAATTGAAAGCTAATAACGAAAGAATTAATAATCAATAATTATCTATACCTTAATCTTCATTAGTATTCGGTAATTAACCATTTAACATAAGATTCACCTCATAACATTGAGCTGGATCTAGAAGCTCCGTTCTAAGGCGTGGCGCATGACTCATACGATTACTTCTTTCTCTAACGCATATGACTATATCGCTAAAGCCAACTTTAAATAACTCGATAAATACTTAAAATAATGAAAAACTAAAATTATCACAATAATCCTCTAATGCAGATCTATCTATAAACCTAATAATAATTTTCATTTATTGAATATTGTAATTGAAAATCGGTGTAACTTTTGAACCACTGACGATAGGAGGAACTGACTATAACCAATTGAAAGGTAATGACAAAAGGATCAATAATCAATAACCACCTATACGGTAATTCTAATTAATAACCCGTAATAAACAGACTAAAATAACTCCTATCCAATAGCATGGGGTCGGATATCTTTCTTCCACCCGTAACTCCTACCATCATCTTTTTTTTGAGTCTTTGTCATTGTTCTAGAAGTTTCGATCCGAGATCGTCACGTACGCCTTTTCTAACATCCCACCCCGCAAGTATTCAACTCTGCTCAATAACATTAATTTTCGGTAACAAAATGAAATTTAGGTCGCGCGTGCGACCCCTCGCCTATGATTGGCGCCTATATAAACCGCCGCAAATCGGACCTCAATGCCAATTATTTATCAAGCTTTTGATTACGAATATACTTATTATTCTAAAATATTAAAATTTCATTTCTTTGATCGAGTCGATAATATTTAAATTCAAAATTTATACAAATTAAAGTGAATTATACTAAATAAAATAACTTCGATTTTGAATTCTTTTATTCAACATTACATATAATTAAATCAATTAAATTATTTCTGTTGAATATTATTTTTTCATATTTAAATAAATTTCATCAGTTTAAAAGTGTATATTCAGACAGATTGTCAATTACTCAGTGTAAGTAAACCTCTGTGCTCAATTTTTACATCAACAATTCTCAACATTTAAGAACCATAACCAATTATCAAGCCGCCTGACAGCAATTTATTTCGAAGCGACATTCAACCAACAACAATTCAATACGAATCGAATTTCAATCTGCAATCTGGTCTCCAACTCAGCCTAATCTTGTATCCTGAAAATTTATTATATTGAATAAACCAACTGTAAGTTAAATTAATTGTTAATTTATCTAGTGGTAAGACACATCCATTCACCTCGTACATCCTATTTTCGTATATTGACATACTCGACACTAAATAGCGAGGTCCCCGCTACCCGAGTAAATGGCTTAAGTGCTTTGACTCAAAATTAAGGGACTGAGTAACGTGTGTTCGTCTCCAGGACGTAACATTTGAGCCCTTAAAAATAATATTAAGTACTCGACCACAGCGTGTGAAGGTTTCCCATTTGAAATACACGTAAACTTTGTTTTTTATTTTATAAACTTCTATAAGTCCGCGGCATTTCATGATATCATCTCGCCCGAAGTCGGGATTTTCTCAGAATTAAATGTACTACAAAAGTGTCCGGTGTCGCGAAGTCGTAACTCATACGCGTGGGATAGTACGGACCGCTAAACCGAACTTTTTCATAGAATTCTTGTTTTTTTCTGATTATCTCATAAACAACAAGACCGACGAAAAAATTGTAATAAATGATTTTATAGGAAAATTATTTTCCTACAAAAAAGTTTCTTAGCACCGAATCACTCAGATTGATAGTTTCTGAGATATTAATTATTGAAGTTTAAGTAGCATTGAATTCCCATAAAATGTCAAATCAAATCTTAGAAAATATTGATTTTTTATTTGACTAATATCTCAGAAAATATCAATCTGGGTGATTCGATGCTAAGGACCTTTTTTGTAGGAAAATAAATTTCCTATCAAATCATATCTTACAATTGTTCTGTAGGTCTTGTTGTTGATGAGATAATAAGAAAAAAACAAGAATTCTATGAAAGAGTTCAGTTTGGCGGTCCGTACTACCCCACCCTTATGAGTTACGACTTCGCGACACTGGGCACTTTTGTAGTACATTTAATTCTGAGAAAATCCTGACTTTGAGCAAGATGATATCGTAAAATGCCGCGGAATTATAGAAGTTTATAAAATAAAAAACAAAGTTTATGTGTATTTTAAATGGGAAATCTTCACACGCTGTGTTCGAGTACTTAACATTAATTTTAAGGGCTCAAACTCTCAGGGAATTTTTTTTGAAGTATTTCCAACAAAATTTCGGGATGGGAGCGAAAAATAAAAAATGGTCGGTTCAAACGAAGCACCCTAATATATATATATATATATATATATATATATATATATATATATATATAAATATATATATGTTGAGACAAATCGCTGTTTCTCTTTCGCGATTTTCACCAGCAGCCACCAGAATTCGCGGGTTGAACCCTGGCTTAGGCTGGCCTCTAACAAATTTTATTTTACCTGGACAGAGCAATGGGCGAGGGTTCTTGCAAAGCAAGGAGCCGCACTTATTCAAACGGCAACGTATATAAAATTCACCAACTTACCTCACGGCTTATTAATTATCAATAGCTTTCTTATTGTTAATTGATTTATCAATTCTTACTTAAATAATAATATTCTTAATAGACGATTCAATATTTCTTACCAGTAATATGGGGATAATAAATAAGGTGACCAAATAGTAGATAAAATGAATGAATAACAATATGTGCAAGTTTATTGCCAATTATAATAATAAAAATTACTTACAAGAAAATGCAAGCGCTGGATGTAATATAGCAAGATGTGTAGCACAGTATGATTTATATAATAATAATTAATAACTAAACAATAAAATATAAATGCAAGATAATTGCCAACAATGTACAGAATATCGCAAGTTAATTGCCCGAATTACAATTAGTCTATCGCAAGTAAATTGCCGGAATTAGTACTGAATAATTAATATCAGAACGTCTGTACGTTAATTGATCCAGGATCGAAGTGATTGACCGATAAATTTGGGTGTAGGACTAGCCTCGGGACTCTGTCCCCACTTCACCCTTACGGTCATGCGTCAATGTGAAAATTAGTCATGTGACCCCGGCACTATGACTTGTGTAGTTTCAGACGGCAACAAGACGGGGGAAAATGGGAACCGCAAGGCTGAGGACGACGAAGACAATTCACATTGTCTCAATCCCCCCCACCAAGCCAAGGTTACCCTTTTGACCTCTCGTCTAGGTTGTCCGACTGAAAAGAGTGATTTAGTTTATTAACAATATTTACAATGCGAGTAGATCGCTTTAAAAATGCAAGTAGATTGCTGTAATAAAAGAAAATCAGTTTGATCGAAATATTTAAAAGTATTGCAAGTAGATTGCCAGTGGTTAATATTTCGATTGCGAGTGTATCGCCCAATTTCAATTTTTTCAATTGCGAATGGATCGCCCGATATACAAGTATATTGTCAGTAATAAATTGCAAGCCGTAAGGGATTTTGAACAAAATGTAGGGGTTAGTTACCCATTTCAGGTCCACTTCTATCCTGGGACTTCGATCTGGATCAGCCTAAGAATGTATATTTACAGCTTACAAACTAAAAGTACAAGATAATGTTAAAAGAATTCAGAAATATTTACAGTTAATAATTAAGTACAAAAAAAAAAAAATTTTTGAAAGTCTGTGGACAGAAAAAAGTAATACAATTTGAAGATTTTGATCGTTTAGTTTGCCAACTGCTCTCAGACTCGACGCTGTAATTAAAATTATTACAATTGGCAACAATAAATAAAATGAAATAATGAGATGAATGTGTGTGAATATATTAGCTTATTTTAACTGTAGCCCCGAATCGGTAACGAAGAAGTTTTCATTTTCTTCCGGTTTCTGGATCGCACGTAAGTGAGCTTGATAATATTTCTTCTCTTATTCTTGAGTATGTCCAATCGATGTCCAATTCTTAAGCCCTGAGTATTTTTGGTTACAGGTGTTGTACTGTGAGTCATTACTGAGCATTGGCAATAGAGTACTTTGCGTATCGTTGGAGTTTATTTTTATCGTAATGAAGTAGATGACTGAAAAGTTTTAACTCTATGTAGTTGATCTACCTCTGAAGTATCTTTAATTAAATTCAATTGGCTGCGAATTTTCTGTCTACTATTAATTTCTTCTTTAAGTTTGAAATGAGGATTTAATGCATCGGCTGTCGGCTGCCACGCGCTGACTCGTGTGTATAATTCTGCATAAATCATGATGGTCGTATCCGAAAATTTTTGTAAAAAGTACGAATTAAATCGTGACACTATTATTCGGATCTGTTTTGCTTGCGGTAACGGATCTTCTAATCGTGAGAATGCTCCCTGCATACGATTAATAAACGAAACTCCTTTCTCGTCGTTGCCTTGCTTAGCCGAATAAATTTCCTGCAGGACAGCTTCATCTGTTTTCTGAACCTGCCAAATTTTGAAATACTCCTTAAAAGTCACCCAACTGAAAAACAAATCTTCATTCTGGTAATACCACTCAAGCACGTCACCGTTAAGGGTATTTGTTACAACCGCATGAAAACTCTCTACAGGGATATCATTACTGATCATCCGCTGCTCGATGATTTTTATATATTTTCTTGCATCAATTGAAGAAGATCGATCACGAGGAGGAAACGAAATATTCCAGGATTTGGCGATACGACTGAGATCATATAAGCGCATAGAATTTGAGTAGCTCATATTTGAATTCCCAAAAGGTATTGTATAAGTGTGATACAAAGATGATGGCTGTATGTGAGAGTATGTCGATACAAATGGAGCTTGTGTGTGTGCGTTCGAATACACTGGTAGATTATTGCTGCTATATGCCTGTGTGCATGTATGTGTAGGTAAAGATTGAGTATTCGTGTGTGGCGGCGACGTATGAGTCGGTAGTGGGACCGTCGAGTGCGCGTACGGTTCCCGCGCAAGTGAGCTAGACATGGCTGACTGCAGACCGCTTGCTTGTGTTGCCGAAACGAATGCAGGAAGACATGGGGCAGCATAACAAGCCGTAAGAGACTTTGCTGCTTGTGACGTTACCGTAGCAGCGGGAAACAATTCCCTGGGCGTCCACGTGCTTGAAGTATTTGTTGGAAAATTTGCAGGCGCCAAATTTGTGCCTGATGGTCGCAAAACAGTACTAGTTATCCGAAGTAGATGTTGACGCTCAGCTCGTAATGCTTCGATTTCCGCTTGCAGGTGAGAAACGACGTTTTGTAGAACGGCGACAGAAGTGGTATTTTGTGACGGCTCAGTTATTGGGACTACACCACTAATGTTGTGAGAGTGAGTACTAATGCTACCGTTCACACTGGTAGTAGAAATGTTATTATTATCAATTTGCTGACTTTGGGTACGTAATGTACTGTCATGTACGTCATAAGTCTGTATGAAAGCAGCGAGCTCATCTATTGCGCGAGTGCTCGGTATCGATGCGCCTGATGTAGTTGGAAACGGCAGAAGATTCTCGAGATTATTACCCCGGGTGACCGAAGGAAGTGGTCGAGAAGTCGGCGTTCTCTGCATCATTTTTGCGGGAAAATTGTCTTACTTGATTCTTATAAAAAATAGATTTTTTGCAGAAATAATAATTTATCCAAATTTAATTTATAAATACTTTTAATTAATTCAAGCTGATTAAAATTTTTATCGGATTATAAATAGATTTATTTTATTAAGAATTTTCACAATGAAATTTTACTTCAAAGCTGTAAAGATTTATTTATTTATTAAATATAATAAGTTCATAATTTATTTTAATTATTAAAATTCTTGATGACTAATAAATTATAATTTATTACTGCAAAGACTTTATTTATTAAGTACTTAATTTATTTTTGAAGATAATTTTTGTCGAGCAAAAGACATTTTATGTTAAGCCGGAAACGAATATAATAATCTTTTGTGTTACAAATAAAGTTTTAGATTTATTTACTACACTCAAAAGATATCCGATCGAAAGTTTTGCTTTACAATTTTATTTTAGGTACTTATTTTGTGTTGTTGTAATCAAGTAAACTATAAAAAAATAAATGTTAGCGTCTAGTAATACAGAACGCGTAATTAATATAATCTCGAGGTCAAAGTGCACACAAAATTCTTACAGAACGTACCGACACACAATATTACAATGACAATTAATTTATAGAACCAATAATTTACAATAAATAAAAGAAGTGATTAAGTATTTTATAAAATTAGATGCTGGTGAATGAATGGTGAAATGTAATGGAATGATGAATGTAAAAATAAAATCCCTGATACTGGTAAGAAATTTATTTAAAATTATTACTTGAAATTGTATAAGAATTTTTTACTGTAAAGCCGTGAGAAAAATTAATAAAATTTTCCGTTGTTCGTTTGAACTACTGCAAAGTCCCTGTTCGAGCGCCAGTTGAGACAAATCGCTTTTTCTCTTTCGCGATTTTCACCAGCAGCCACCAGAATTCGCGGGTTGAACCCTGGCTTAGGCTGGCCTCTAACAAATTTTATTTTACCTGGACAGAGCAATGGGCGAGGGTTCTTGCAAAGCAAGGACCCGCACTTATTCAAACGGCAACGTATATAAAATTCACCAACTTACCTCACGGCTTATTAATTATCAATAGCTTTCTTATTGTTAATTGATTTATCAATTCTTACTGAAATAATAATATTCTTAATAGACGATTCAATATTTCTTACCAGTAATATGGGGATAATAAATAAGGTGACCAAATAGTAGATAAAATGAATGAATAACAATATGTGCAAGTTTATTGCCAATTATAATAATAAAAATTACTTACAAGAAAATGCAAGCGCTGGATGTAATATAGCAAGATGTGTAGCACAGTATGATTTATATAATAATAATTAATAACTAAACAATAAAATATAAATGCAAGATAATTGCCAACAATGTACAGAATATCGCAAGTTAATTGCCCGAATTACAATTAGTCTATCGCAAGTAAATTGCCGGAATTAGTACTGAATAATTAATATCAGAACGTCTGTACGTTAATTGATCCAGGATCGAAGTGATTGACCGATAAATTTGGGTGTAGGACTAGCCTCAGGAGTCTGCCCCCACTTCACCCTTACGGTCATGCGTCAATGTGAAAATTAGTCATGTGACCCCGGCACTATGACTTGTGTAGTTTCAGACGGCAACAAGACGGGGGAAAATGGGAACCGCAAGGCTGAGGACGACGAAGACAATTCACATTGTCTCAATGTTTAACTCGGTCTTTGAGGACTCCAAAATGGCCGATATATATTATGTATATATAGCTTCTACTGAATGTCCTGAGGTATATAACGCTAAGTTTTTTAGTCTAATTTTTGATTTTCCAGTAAAATTTTTGATTTTTATGATATACTCTGACTTTGAGGACATCTGATATACATAGATTTTATCATCTCAAAAATCTACATGTTATACATCGACTTCAGGGACATGTGGGATATATATCTGACTTTGAAGACATATTTTCATATTATACTCGGACTTTGGCGACATCTGATATACATAGATTTCATCGTCTCAAAAATCTACATGTTATACATCGACTAAGAGTACATGTGCGATATGCATTTGACTTCGAAGACATATTCTTATATCATACTCTGACGTCGACGACGTCTGATATATATATAGATTTTACCATTCAAAAAATCTACATGTTATAATCCGACTCAGAGTATATATGTAATATATTCGACTTCGGGGATATATTTTCATATAATACTCTGACTTTAGCGACATCCGATATATATAGATTTTATCATCTCAAAAATCTACATGTTATACATAGACTTCGGGGACATGTGCGATATATATCCGACTTTAGAGACATATTTTCATATTATACTCTGACTTTGGCGACATCTGATATACATAGATTTTATCATCCCGAAAATCTACATGTTGTACATCGACTTTGGGGACTCGTGCGATATATGTCTGACTTTGGAGACATATTCTTATATCATACTCTGACTTCGACGACCTCTGATATATATAGATTTTACCATTTAACGAATCTACATGTTATACATCGACTTCGGGGACATGTGCGATATATATCCGACTTCGGAAACATATTCTTATATCATACTCTGATTTCAACGACCTCTGATATATATAGATTTTACCATTTAACGAATCTACATGTTATACATCGACTTCGGGGACATGTGCGATATATATCCGTCTTCGGAGACATATTTTCATATTCTACTCTGACTTTGGCGACATCTGATATACATAGATTTTTCCATCTAAAAAATCTACATGTTATACTTCGACCTCGGGGACATGTGCGATATATATCCGACTTCGGAGACATATTTTTATATCATACTCTGTCTTTGGCTACATCTGATATACATAGGTTTTATTATTCCAAAAATCTACATGTTATACATTGACTTCGGGGACATATGCGATATATTTCCAACTCCGGAGACATATTGTCATATTATACTCTGACTTTGGCGACATCTGATATACATAGATTTTATCATCTCAAAAATCTTTATGTTATACATCGACTTAGAGTACATGTGCGATATACATTTGACTTCGAAGACATAGTCTTATATCATACTCTGACTTCGACGACATTTTATATATGTAGATTTTACCATTTAAAAAATCCACATGTTATGCATCGACTCCAAGTACGTGTGCGATATATTCGACTTCGGAGACATATTTTTATATCATACTTTGACTTTGGTTACTTTCCATCTTAGCGTTACTTGCGATATGTATCTGACTTTGGCGACATATTTTCATATTATACTCTAGCTTTGGCGACTTTGTATCTTAGCATTACTAGCGATATATATTTGACTTTGGAGACATATTCTTATATTATATCTTTTTTCGGCGATTTCGAATAATAATTATAATTTATTGTCATTTATTTTTATTTAAATATAGAATAATTGACCTTGTTGAGTAACGAATTCCATTAAACTTATAGTCAAGTTTACTGTTGCAGTTTATATTTATTGGCATAATCAAATATCAAGAATTACTAAATATAAATAAAAGTTAAATTTTCGAGATTCGTAAGAATTTCGCAATTTCAAAAGCGTTTTATGAATTTACAAATGAATTATGTGTTTATCAATGAATTGAGTAATTCTAATCCTTATTTTTAAGCAACGATTCCTATCTTTCTTATTCGTGTATTTAATAAAAAATCACTCAGCAATTGATCGTTTTTATCGATTAGCAAAAGAAAGGAATAAATCAAACCTCATCCGAATGCTGTAGTAGGTTTAAACATGCAGAATTCAGATTTTCATAATTGTTTAAACTTCGTTACTTTTGCGACATTTGATTGTCTTTATGATCTCGAGTCTAGCAATGTTACTTAATATTCAACTTTGAGTTTGAGGATTTGGAAAACTTAGTTCTCACGGCTATTTAATTTCAAGTGTACGAATTTTATTTTATTACGGATACTTGTTGTCAAAATTCGGGCTTTATATAAATTCTTAAAAGAAAAAAAAAAAACTATTTATTCATACATGAAATTTTTTTTTCCGTGAGTGTATTTTGAAAAATAGCGTTCGCAGTATTCTTCAAGTGAACAAAGCATAAATATTCATCCGGATCTACGTAAGTATTATCAAAACTCTTGTAGCTTAAAACATCATTAACAATCGTTGCAAGTTTTTTATAATGAAGTCCCTCATATTTTTTTCCGTGTAGATCCTTCTTACAATGTTTTTTTTTTTTCTCATTTCTGTTTTCTTTCTGCTGTTTTGATCTATAGTTGACGGCTCGATTCGCAAATAGTGTCAGTATAATTTTACTGTTCAGGATGTTTAAATTCATATGTTTCTTAAAAAAGTTGAAGTCTAGCTATACATACAGTATTTGTGCAACTTCTTTCTTTATTAATCATCTGATAGTTATTACAATGACTGTTATTGCTTGAGAAAATAACATTTCAGGAACATAAAATAAAATTTCAGAAATTGTCAATACGGCCTAGTTTCAAGTTTTTCTCTTTATTGTAAAAGAAATATATCAATGTTTTCGATTTTTCTCAATTATAATTGAATTTACAAATTTTAAATAAAAGAAAATATGAGATCAATGTTTCTAATAGACTATAAGTAATGAAGTTATGAATTGAGAGCTAATTATGTTTAGTTACCGACCAAGAAATGCATTACAGTTGTTACTTTAGCAGATCCTGTTGCATATTTTAACAGTTTTTGATAGTAAATTTGATTGAATTATCCATCGTAAGTGTTTTCACTATTTAATAAATGAAAAAATTCTTCTGTAAAAATATTTCTGATGAAAAAATTATTGTTATGAAATTACTTTATTTTTATTTTATCACTGAAGCCTAAATTATAAGAAAAATTATTTGAATCATTGCTCTGTTATGAATTATTCATCAGCATCGAGCTGCGATTCTTTTAAGATTTAATTAATTTAACATTCAGTTGCATGTCAATGTTTGTTTTAATATACATGCTTCTTGCAATTTTGTTCATTTTAAAAATGTTTTGACTATGTTTCTTAATTGATCATCATAATAATACTACTAATATCAACAATATTCCATGAAGATCTCTTTCTTGTAGGGATATCATAATCGTTGGTTTGATAGTATATATGGGGCATTCCACGCCAAATCGGTCGGTTTGGAAATTTCAATTTTAGATGTCCTCAATTTCTTGTACCCGTCAAAGAACTCTCTTTCCGGAATGTTAAACTTTTTTTGATCACCGGTTCAAAAGATATAGAATTTTAAAGAAAACCGCTCTTTTTATGATTTTTTACTAATAACTTTTTAGGAAATGGTTTAAATCAAAATACTCACTGGATAAAAAACTATCATTTTCCCATGTACTATTGAAAAAAAAATACAAAAAACTACTAATAAAGTTTTCAGAAAATTTAGTAATTTGAAGAAAAACGATTCTTAAAAATTATTAATTCACATGGCGCAATAATTTTTTAATTTTGAATTCATGCATAATGCGACAGACTTACGACTTTAACAATCTTCTCTTATACAATACTCTAAAAAAGTCAGAGTACGACATGAAAAAATGTTTCCAAAATCAGATATATATCGCAAAAAATACTCAGATCAAAAGTCGCCGAAATGAGAGTATGACATAAAAATTCGTCTCCAAAATCAGATATATATAGCCAGTAATACTGAAATAAGAAGTCACCAAAGTCAAAGTACGATATAACAACATGTCTCTAAAGTCAGATGTATATCGCACGTGTACTCTAAGTCGATGGATTACACGTAAATTCGTTAGATAGTAGAATCTATTTATATCAGATGTCGTCGAATTCAGAGTATGATATGAGAATATGTCTCTAAAGTCGAATATAGATCGCACATGTACTCTGAATCGATGTATAACATGTAGATTTTTCAAATGGTAAAATCAATGTATATCAGATGTCGTCGAAGTCGGAGTATGATATAAAGATATGTCTCCAAAGTCAGATATATATCGCAAGTTATATTAAGATATAAAGTCGCCAAAGTCAGAGTATAATATAAAAATATGTCTCCAAAAACAGATATATATCGTAAGTTATATTAAGATACAAAGTCGTCGAAGTCAGAGTATAATATAAAAAAATATGTCTCCAAAGTCAGATATGTATCGCAAGTTATATTAAGATACAAAGTCGCCAAAGTCAGAGTATAATATAAGAATATGTCTCCAAAGACAAATATATTTCGCAAGTAATGCTAAGATACAAAGTCACCAAAGTCAAAGTATAATATGAAAATATGTCCCGGAAGTCAGATATATATCGCACTTGTACTTGGAGTCGATGTATAACATGTAGATTCGTTAAATGGTAAAGTCTATATATATCAGATGTCGTCGAAGTCGAAGTATGATATATGTCTCCGAAGTCGAATATATATTACACACGTACTCTGAGTCGATGTATAACGTGTAGATTTTTTAAATAGTAAAATCTATATATATCAGATGTCGTTGAAGTCAGAGTATGATATAAAAATATGTCTCCGAAATCGGATATATATCTCAAGTTATACTAAGATACAAAGTCGCAAAAGTCAGAGTATAATGTGAAAAATATGTCTCCAAAGTCAGATATATATCGCACATGTCCCCAAAGTCGATGTATAACATGTAGATTTTTGAGATGATAAAATCTATGTATATCAGATGACGCCAAAGTCAGAGTATAATATGTAAATATGTCTCTAAAGTCAGATATATCGCACATGTCCCCGAAGGCGATGTATAACATGTAGATTTTTGGGATGATAAAATCTATGTATATCAGATGTCGCCAAAGTCAGAGTATAATATGAAAATATGTCTCCGAAGTCGGATATATATCGCACATGTACTCAGAGTCGATGTATAACATGTGGATTTGTTAAATGGTAAAATCTATATATATCAGATGTCGCCGAAGTCAGAGTATGACATGAAAATATGTCTCCGAAGTCGGATATATATCGTACATGTACTTGGAGTCGATGTATAACATGTAGATTCGTTAGATGGTAAAGTCTATTGTAACAGGGTAAAATAGATTCCCATGATTATTTATTAATATCTAAATTTGAATTTGTTCACGGTCGATAACGGGTCCAAAATACTATTCGGTCTACTAAATTAAGTGATTCGACGTGTCACCGGGTGTCGCTAATCAATGAGACCCGAACATCGGTCCCTCCCTGTCAAATTAATTAGTGGGGATGAGTTTTCCGGGGGTAAGTCGAAGAGACCCGAATCGTCGAAGATATAAGTGCGGGCGGAACGAGAAATCGGGAGTGGTGGCCCAGACAGCGAAATGGATAAGACGCAATCAACTGAACTAGATATCCAAGAGCACTAAGTTCACTGGGAGTAAACGGGACGAAGGAATTTTTCGAGTGACAACCAGCCGACACGGAACGAAGCAGACCCTAGGTACGTTCTCCGTCAAGTGCTGCTGTATAATTAATAAAGGTAAAATTTATAATTAATTAAGGCCTCTAATTATTATAGGGCCGAATTAATTATTAATAAATTGCTTAACCTCTTTCCGCGTGTTCCGTTAAATTATATTGGTAGTTCAAGGCCGTCGGCCGGTTCAACCACGCGTCTCGAACCTTCCGTCAAGTCTCTTGTCACGAATAACTGTCATTTTGTTGGCACTCTCAATTTATTATATTCAAGGCCTTTCGGCCAGAATAAAATAAATTTCCGCGTAAATAGTCCAGTAAATAGTTCGCATTAAATTAAATATTAAATTATAAAAGTATCCCAGGCCTGTCGGCCGCTGTAGACAAAATTATCCGTGTTGTAAAATCGTAATTTCAGGCCTCGTGACACCATTTCACTGGCCGAATATTCTAGTCCATTTTAAACGTAATACTAGTCGTAATTTTAGTCTTAAAATACTTTTAAAATAATATTAAAATAATTTTAGTTTCCAAATCAAAATCAATTCGAGTTTTAAGACGTTAGAAAATTTACGGTAAAATTGTCAAGTAAAATTAAGAACGGATTATTTTGTCAGCAAATTGAGTTGAGTATTGAGACACGATAGTTATCAAAAGAGTGAATAAGTAAAATTACAAATTGGGAAGCACAGGTTAATGAGTGGTAATTGAAAATTAATTAATTAATAATTAAATTAAAACCAAAATTAATTAATTAATAATATAAAGTGAATTAAATAAAGTTAGTGAAATTTTTGTTACTGTGGAAAATTTATTATGATGGAAATATTATATTGAGAATTTAAGTTGAGTATTAGATAAAGATTAGTGATGTCATTGAATACAAAATTAATAAAGTAAAGTAGAGTCAAATAGTGTAGGGAAAACTGTGTCTGTGATAAGTCCAGGGGACATCGTAGTTATAAGTAAATATACATCCAGGGGATGCTTTTAAATTAATATTAAGGTTTACCGTCCAGGGGACGAGGTTATTAGGTTAAGGTTAATGTCCAGGGGACAATATTCAGGTTTAACGTCCGGTGGACGCATTTTGTCAAAGGTTTAAGGTTTAACGTCCGGTGGACGGTTTTTTAATATGGGTGTGTGTGGGTGTAATACCGTTCAGGGGACGAGGTAAAAATTAGTTTGTCATAAGGAAACGTTCAGGGAACGAATTTAGTTTGTCATAAGATTATTAGTTTGTCATAAGTATAATTATGGTTATAAGGTTAAATAAATAAAAGCAAGGTGCTAAATTTGAATAAAATTTTGATTAGCATTATTTCAGTTATTTTTCCATTCCTCACCTCTCTCACAAAACATTACAAACAACTCTGAGAATTATATTAATTTAATTTAATTAATTAAAATAAAATCATACAACATCCGGTTCTGGAAGGCCGAGTCCATCTTCCGGTGGCGCCCTAATATTCGTCTATAATACTAGGTGTGACCAGACTTGGCAAGTGAACTCTCTGTCATACTATATATATCAGATGTCGTCGAAGTCGAAGTATGATATAAGTATATGTCTCCGAAGTCGAATATATATCACACACGTACTCTGAGTCGATGTATAACATGTAGATTTTTTAAATAGTAAAATCTATATCTATCAGATGTCCTTCAAGTCAGAGTATAATATGAAAAATATGTCTCCAAAGTCAGATCTATATCGCACATGTCCCCAAAGTCGATGTATAACATGTAGATTTTTGAGATGATAAAATCTATGAATATCAGGTGTCACCAAAGTCAGAGTATAATATAAAAATATGTCTTCAAAGTCAGATATATATCGCAAGTAATATTGAAATGTAAAGTCGCCAAAGTCACGGTATAAAACTTAAAAATGCTAAAGATGAATATATTTTTGTAAATATGTTTATCAATATTCTGCATCTGGTACAAATTTTTGATCCAAAAAAATACAAAGGTTTCTTGGAATTACTATAAATCATTGAAGTTTTTAATAGAAAAGAAACTGCCACATCTATTTACAATGTAACGGTCCGGTGATTTTTTTTACACTTAACACATAAGTTTGATACGAGTTACAGAAGCAATTGCCCACTGCCAGTCTATTATAGTAGTTAGAAAATACGTTTTGATACCTACGCTCTCACACATCGTATCTCATATTTAAAAAATTTTTTATTTTACGATTAAACGGTTTATTGCTTTGATTAGTTAGATAAGATCCAACGTATTAATAAATTTATATAAATATTGTAATTAAGCGTTTTCATACTTATTAACATTAACATTAGCTATTTATCTAAGTGCTTATGAATCAAAAGTCATTTTAATAGTCCCTGCATTCTTGATGTCGCCGAAGTCCGAGATAAACATATACCATTGTTTTCGGGGACTGTCGCCGAAGTCCGAGTTAATTCTAACAAAATTTCGAGGACTGCCGTCAAAGACGGAAAATGTCTTCGAACACCGTATTAATCATGACAAAATGTCCTCCAAGTCAGAGTTAAACATACATATATGTATATATATGTACACATACATTTATAAATTTTTTAACGAATGGTATTTTTGAACCCTACTTGACTAATTATAATAGGTTGTGACAAAATTCCTTGAAAAATCGACCATGAGGACAAATACAATAGTTAGATTTTAGAAAAATCTACCTAAAAAAAAATCAAAATTCACATGTTAATTAAATGGGAAAATTTCAAATTCATTTGTCACGTAGTGATTCGAACGTGAATCGCTATGCGTCTTTTCCATCCCGCCGTGAATTTAACAACACCTCCTAGATATAATCGAATGCGCATTCATTTGTAATAATTTATTATTATTTAAATATTAATATTTTTTTTATTAATCAATTATGGTTCAATTATGAATTTACTGGTATTATTGTTTATTATCTTTATATTTATGTTCCAATACTTTTATTGAATATTATGTACTTAATTGATATGTTCATTTCAGTTAGTAGCACACGTGCGCGTATAGTAAACGTAAAAATATAGACCGAAGGGAGAGTAAGTCGATATAGTGGGGATAAAAATCAATATTTTTCTCCAGCCACGTGGTGCACTAAATTAATTATTATTTTATTATTTAAAAGGTTAATAATTATTATGTGTATGTTTAGTGATGGGAAGTATTATTTAACATATTATTATGATATAACTCAGGTCGTTTAATAAATTTAAATATTTTTTATTTTAATTGATAATTTCGCGTCCGAGGACATTAGAGGGGATAACACGTGAATGATACCCATCCCTCGGAAAAACGACGTGAAATATGGTCAGAGAGGACCGGGATTTTTTAAAGGTAGGACGTGTTGTTGTCCCAGACAACAACACGTCTGCTGGCGCCCTCGTGCACTAACCCAACCCGAAGAGGTGGTTTAGGCACAATTTTATTTTGTTTATAATTATTTATTATTTTGAGTTATATCTATTATTATTATTATTTATAATTTTTTTATTACACGTGGGTGACCGCATACGACTCCGAGTTTTGTTTCACGTCTCCGTCGCGACTATATAAACGGTTTACGTTATACATTTAGCGAGTACTTGAAATTAATATTAAGAGCTCATCTTTGGTGAGAAATGTTTTCTACATGTTTAGAACATTATTTCGTCGATGGACCAGAAAAAAAATAGTCGTCTTGAACGAAGCACCCTAGTGTACATGATAAATTGAATTAGCTGTAATGTTATATTTAAGAATGAAAAATGTATGGGATAATGTTTGGACCGATGGCTAGCTAAATGATTGGCTGGACGTATCGGTCAATATATGGGACGATGCATGCCTGAATGTATAGGGAAATGTATGGAACAATAGATGATAAAATGTATAGGAAAATGTCTGGCTTAATATGTAGGTAAATGTGTGTAAATATAAAAGTTCCATGTGTAGCTAGATGTCGAGTCAAATGTATGGCTGAATATGTAAGTCTATCTGTTACGAAATAAGGAATAAATCAATGGGACAATGTCTGGCTGAATGTTTTGGAATAAGACAGATACTGTGAGGCTGAATGTGAGGTTATATGTCTGGCATAATGTACGGAATAATGTGTAGCTGAATGTCTCAGATAATGTGTAGCTGAATGCGTCGAAAAATGTGTCGGATAATGTGTGGGAAAATGTGTAGGATGTGTGGGAAATAATGTAGGATAATGGGTGGGATATTGTGTGGCTAAATTTGTGAGATAATGTGGTGGTCAATGTGTACGATAATGTGTGGCTGCATGTTTGGGTCAATATGTTGGTGATTGTGCGGGATATTGTTTGGCTGGCTGTATCGGTTTATGTGTGGGATAATATGTGGGTTAATATGCTACTCAATGTGTGTGAAATTATCGGGACAATGTGTTTAAAATGGTTCGGATAATGTTTGGCTAAATGTCTGGTCCTGTGTGTTGCTGAATCTGCGGCATATAGCGTGTGGGGAAATGGTTTAGAGAATATATGGCTTAATAAGCGAGTCTATGTGTGCGTAAACATTTGGGAAAATGTATGGGGTATTGCCTGGCTAAACGTGTTGTTTCATGTGTAGCTGAGTTGTGGGGTAAATATAAAGTTTCGTGTACGCCTAAAAGTCTGGTCATATACCTAGCTAAATGTCTAGTAAGAATATATTAGAAATAAAGTTTAGACTAAAAATAAAGTGATGATGCACACTGAGGTTAACGTTAATCTCTTTTCTATCTGATATTTTTTATTTTTATATTCAAGTTTAATTTCTGGTTCTAAACTGACAATTAATCAACATTTTTAAACTTTAAATGTACGAATTTTGTTGTTTTCTCAGTCGAACGATTTATACTACTCAAATTTTTTAAAATTTAAATTTCGTCTGTCGCATTTGTTTCTCCTTGTATTTTTAAGACGGGCAAAAGTATCGGCATGACTAATCATATTATTTATCGAATGTTATTTATTGAAAATTTTTTTCAATGTTAAAGATCAGAAAGCTCTGTGAAATGACCTTTTAAATTTAAAAATCGGTCCATTATTTTGACAGATATTGCACATATGAATAAAAAAAAACAACGATTCACTCCATTTATTTTTTTTGTCGTTGTTCATTACTTGATTTTTCTCAGTGGAATATGCGATATTACTATTATTCAGCTTGAAGATCTCAAAAGTTTATGGACAACAATGCACTGGAGCTCGAAAACAGCGGGAAGTTTTATGGCTGGCCCGCAGGACCAACCGACATTCGGATTTTTTTATTGTTTATACTTGAATTTTTGCAATGGAATGTGCGATATAACTCTATTGTGGAGCTTGAGGATCTCAAAAATGTATTGACATCATTATTTTCGAGCTCCTTGAGCTCGAATACAGCCGGAAGTTGCAAGGCTGGCCCACAGGTTCAGGTAGTTTTCAGAATTATTCGATTGCTCTAAGACATTTTTGATAGTCAGGATAATCATTCCAGGAACCAAGATTACTATAAATAAATTTACATGACAATTTAAAGACATTGATCACAAATTTGTCTTATTATATTTATTAGGGTGTGTCATTTTACAGCAACATTTTTTTTTTAATGCATGGGAAAAAATATCATAGTTCAACACAAAAAAAAAATTTTCGCGCAAGAAAAAAAATTCTATGTCGATTACAGACCTAGCTCATTGAAAAAATCGATTTCCCGTTTAAATAAGACGGGAAAATTTTATTTTCAACTTTGAGTATTTTTGACTCGTTAACTAATCAATAGATCGAATAGACTAACATACATTTTGGTAGAAAATTGTACGCGCTACAAAAAAGATCTCCTATCAGTTTTTGATAAATCTATCTGTTCAAAAGTTATTGAAGTTCGAAATTAAGCTCTAGTAAATTTCGAGATCTTTTCACTTTTCCGGTGAAACTATCAGACTTCTCACAGAATGTCGTAGGATCTTATTTATTGAAGATTTTATAGCCTACAAATTATTATCAGTAATGTTTTTTCATATACCGCATTGTTTTGTAGTTATTTTTATTTTAATTTCAAGCTCTTAAAAAAGTAGTGTTCTGATCGATTTAAAGAGGTCAACATTGAAATGAAAATAACTAGAAAATAATACGGAATGTATAAAAATTTTATTCATTATAATTTGTAGAGAATGAAATTTCCAATAAAAAAGATTCTATGATATTTAGTGATAAGTCTGATAGTTTCACCGGAAAAGTAAAAAGATCTCGAAATTTACTAGAGCTTAACTTCGAACTTCAATAACTTTTGAACAAATAGATTTATCAAAAAATGATAAGAGACCTTTTTTGTAGCGCGTACAATTTCCTACAAAATATGTCCATTCGATCTATTGATTAGTTAACGAGTTAAAAATACTCAGAGTTAAAAATAAAATTTTCCCGTGTTATTTAAACGGGAAATCGATTTTTTCAATGAGCTAGGTCTGTAATCGACATAGAATTTTTTTTCTTGCGCGAAAATTTTTTTTTTGTGTTGGACTATGATTTTTTTTCCCATGCATTAAAAAAAAAAATGTTGCTCTGAAATGAGACACCCTAATATTTATTATTATACTTGACTTTGTAGCGTTAATACCTCAAGGACTTCATTTTTTCTTAGTCACAAAGTATTATTGCGTTCAATTCGTGATTATACTGATAGGCGAGCACATAAAAATCCAACTCAATGACGAATGACAAAACGAGCGTGAGAGCGATGAGTGCGAGTAGTTAGCCATCGGCTGCTAGGCGGCGCAAAGTGACGACGAGCGTTATTGGTTAGAAAGACGTGAAGACAGCTTATCAGCCAGAAAAAAATCATTGCAATAGATATCACTCCATAAGTGCAGTTATATATGGTGCTGAAGGCAAAATAGGAGGACGACTACCCACAGATATTTCATGTATTCAGTCTTCGTTCATTATTATCCGCCACATCAATCAATTTCCAGTCATTTGTTGCAAATAGAAAGTCACGAATTCAGGTTGATTTTCTCGCAAATTATCATTTTCCGCGTAACTCTCACGTCGGAAATATGGGATGCGCAAAAACTTAGGAGTATTTCGTAGAGTCGAGGATTCGTGACTCCGAATACTCAGGTGAAGGCCGGGTTGCGCCTTCTTTGGGCTTTACTGAACCTCAGAATGCTTTTCAAATAGCTTCTTTCTGTAAGTAGAGGTATGGATGGTTACCTGACCGTTGATCCAAAGACAATTGATCCCCGACAGTTGATCCCCGACAATTGATCCGTGCGACGATTGATCCGTCAATAAAATATACTCACACACATATAAATGTGAAAAATTACGCCCTTTTTTCACTAATTTTATGTGCGTGTAACATAAAAAATACATTCACACACAAATTCTTCACATTTATGTGTGTGTGAGTATATTTTATCGGTGGATCAATCGTCGCAAGGATCAATTGTCGGGGATCAACTGTCGGGGATCAATTGTCTTTGGGTCATCGGTCGTGTCACCGGTATGGATACCCATCTTTATATCAAAATGTTGGAAGGTAATAGTTATTAGGTCATAAATTAATTAGAGATTTGTCACTTCATAATAATTAATTAGTGACATTGATGTAATTTTGAGCCTACGTAACAAAAATCATATAAGTATTTTTATGTTTCTATTATTATTTAAAGAAAAAGGATTTCAAGTCTCTCTAAAAATAAATTTCTCATTATACTGTAGCAACATGATCCCCGACCGAATCCTAGTCGTTGCGTTTACGGCTCACCATCAGCAATCAGATAACGAAAATTGGTAAATTTGTGTTATTTGACCTTATAAAAATCTGAAACTATATCGTAAATTCATGAGTATTTTAAGCTTCTGAAAAGCAGACTGCTTTCGAGCAGAGACAACCGTTTTCAGATTTAACGCCCAGTATACAATTCAAGACCTTACAAGCAACTGCAGCATAAGAAATATATAAAATTCTAACAATGAAAAACTTTCAATGCTGCATAAAACTTACCGTCGTTTCAGGAAATTAACATTAGAAGTAAATGATTGCCGAAAACTGGAGAAAGAAATGTTGGCAGGTGATGAAGTAGTTCCACAATACTTTCCACACACACTTCGTCTTGTAATCGTGCTTATTTTGAGTTTTTGTGTTGGTATTAATCAAAAAGTTTTTTAACCATCAATTTTCCGAAAACGTAATTACGGATTTAACTATATCTCGTTTTAAACGACGTAATCTAACTACCCTCGTTTGATTACGTAATTACTTTAAATTGAAATTATTATTTTCTCTTGATACAGCTTACACAAGATCACTTTAATTTTGGCAATCAAATTCGGTCTATGAGTCAAAAAACATGGAAAACAATAATTTTGACGTTCCAAAATGGTGTCTGAAAAAAATTGAAAAACAGAATATATTACTATAAAAAAAAACAGTTGTTTTTAGCAGTGATCCTGCCTTAATAAATTACATTTACGCATATTCATGCACATAATTTGTGATGAAAATATTTCTCTACTATTACCAAAGAAGTTGCATTTAAATACTGAGAACAGCTGTAAAACACTTTATCTATTAAATCACTTTAAGAAATATGAATCACGAGGAAAGAACACACGAGTACTCACAGATAAAAACCGCAAGAAAATTTGTTTCTGCAATCACCATTGAATTAGTGACAACACTGATAAGTGTCAGCATGATGAAGTAACATTCTTAAACCTACTAATAGCTTAACGAATCATTAAACCCAAGTTCAGAATTGTCTTAATAGGATAAATTTCAAACATGATGTCAGCTGAATGTTAGCATAGCATCTAATGTTTATTTCAGAACCTTAGTAACAGGTTGCTGTTAAAACCTTTGTGGCTTTAGCGATACCGTAAAATGATGGTGGAACCACCATGGACACGCGATTTTTTTTTTTGTGCAGCCACGAAACTAATTTCACATAGTGTTTTCACTGCATTTCAACTATATTTCGCCGGTAATTCAACGATAGTTTGATTGTTATTCGAAAATAGTTTTGCTGTGATTTTATGGTAGTTTTAAGTGATTCTATGGTATTTTCATAATGAGACAACGTAAATTTAAACAGTGATCTTACAATAGCTTGAAAGTATATTTAACCTGTTATTACGACCACAGAAAAGTTTATTTAAAAAAAAAAAAAAAAATCATTCATTGGAATGAGATATTCACATATTCTAAAAGATTAAAGAAAGTTCCCAGAAAAAATAATTGGCACTGATCTATAAGAAATCCCGATGTCAACTGAGCTTGAGTCTGGTTTTCTATAATTCGAAGTTGAAGACGGTAACCCTGCTCCAAATCAACGCATTAGAATTTCTCTTTAGTTGAAAGATTGTAAATAATTCAGTTGAAATCAAATTAAATATTACGTTATTTTGAATTTTTTGTTTACGATTAAGTTACCGAATCCATGGTTTTAATTAGAAATAAAAAAAAAATTCAATAAATAACATCAAGATCAAAGAATAAATATTCTTCTGATGATAAGAATTGAAATATTTTTAATTGATAAATTTGCAACTCTGTTTAAAACCTCATTCATTGTCCTGAATGAAGGTTTCTGTCTTAAGAGTTCATCTGAATCATGGATGTTCATTATTTTCTGTAATACTTATAGTCGAAAGTACAAAATTAGCTTTCCTAACAATAAACTAAGTAAAAACAATGTGCCTCGATTTGGACAGAAGGGCTATGCCTAGCCCAGCATTAGGAAACCCAGCGTGAGTATACCCATATTAGCCCATGCTTGGGCCATGAATGTGTACCCAACTTTGGCAAAAACAAATCATATATGGTCATGTATGGCCATATATGTATCAATGCGGCTACATATGGCTCACATAGACCATATACGGCCATATATAGTTTCCAAATGGTTTAATATGTGGCTATGTATGGTCATATATGACTATCAATGACCATGTATACCCATATATAGTTATATATCAGAGTGCACGATTTACTATTTTTCATTTTGGAAATTATATATGGCCACATATGACTTGACTGAAACATGTATTCCCGGATATGGGCGTATATAGTTTTCAAGTAACTCTGTACATGGCCATATATGACTGTAGATATAACTATATATGGTCATATGTGATTATATCTGGGCTTATAGTGAGATATATACAAGTACATACTCTATTATTTACTTATCTTAGATATTATACACTTATCCAAAAAATTAAAGGAACAAGAAAATTTTATAAAATTTTTAGCGATTTTTGGAAGTCTGTATTTTCGTGAAAAATGATCGTACCAAAAAAATAAAAAAAGCAAATTGAAGCTTGAAATCTCTAGTTTTAAGATCATTCAGCCAAATAATTTTCTGAGCTACGGTTTTTGCGGAATCATAAGAAATAGGCCGAGACAAAATTTTTCTAAATTTTCCGGTTTTGTTTTTTAAGTCTACGGGGCCGAGAAAATTTTTTTTGAAAAAACCAATTCATGGCTTGTTTAGAAAATTTATTCAGCTACGATTTGCTTTTTTTGTTTCTCTGTACGACAAGATGCCACTGAGATATCAGCCTTCAAATGAAAAAGGATCCTTTTGTCTTTGATTATCGATATCTCAGCAAATAATGGTCACACAGCAATTTAAAGGGCAGTTTGAGAAACTTAAATAAATGCCCTACAAGCTCTATTTTCGATTTTTTTTAAAAAAAATTTTTTTTCCTCCTTAATATCAATTTGAAAAACCCACCAAAAATGGCCATTTTCTGGTTTTTTAGTCAACTCATCGCTACTTTGTAAATATCGATAAAAAAAATAATGTTGCCAGGTGATTTTACAGCTAAATGTACCCTCAAAAACCCTGGAAATTTTCAGATTGATCCAACTAATCGTTTGTCCGGACCGATTGCTCAAAGTTGTATAAAACAATTAAAGGAACAAGTTTTGTTCCTTAATTTGTGTAATCATTACCAAAATGAAAAAATTAATTTTTATCGGATTTTCTTCCATTTTCACATTAGTTATTCGGTAAATGTAAGGTAAAGAGAAAAAAAAAATTTTTTTCTCAAAAACCGAAAAAAAAAACAACTCGAATAAAACGTAAAAAAAAAATGTAAATCAAACTCTTGTTTTATCTCATTTTTTGAAAAAAAAAATTTTTTTTTTCTCTTTACTCTACATTTACCGAATAACTAATGTGAAAATGGAAGAAAATCCGAAAAAAATTAATTTTTTCATCTTGGTAATGATTACACAAATTAAGGACCAAAACTTGTTCCATTAATTGTTTTATAAAACTTTGAGCAATCAGTCCGGACAAACGGTTAGATGGATCAATCTGAAATTTTTCAGGGTTTTTGGGGGTACATTAAGCTGTAAAATCACCTGGCAACATTATTTTTTTATCGGTATTTACAAAGTAGCGATGAGTTGACTAAAAAACCAGAAAATGGCCATTTTTTGTGGGTTTTTCAAATTGATATTAAGGATGAAAAAAAAATTTCATGATAGTTTGAGCCCTTAATATTAGTTTTAAGAGGTCTATCATCGCTATTTTTGATTTGAATTCGTAATTTGATGTTTTACGTCAGAACTACTAAAGTATGGGGGTAGAAAAAATTCATTTCCGCTTTTTCTTATGTAGAATTAAATTCTCTACAAAAAAGGTCTGATTGAAAATTTTCGTCAGACAAGCCGTTTCCGATTAACTAAGCTTAAAAAATTGCTAAAATTTTTTGATTTAACATTTTTATTTTTGACTTTCGTAACTGACGAATCAATAAATATCTGAAGAAGACCATGGCAGATTTTTAAAGGAAATTTAATGCTCTACAAAAAACGTCTCTTAACATTTTGTTGCTAAATTCACTCCTTCGAAAGTTATTCAGGTTATTAAAATCGTTTTGACTCAACTTCATCCTTGAATAACTTTCGAAGTTTCAAGCATGGTCTTCTTCAGATATTTATTAATTTAGTCAGTTACAAAATTGAAAAATAAAAATATTAAATCGAAAAATTTTAGCAATTTTTTAAGCTTAGTTAATCGGAAACGGCTTGTCTGACGAAAATTTTCAATTTGACCTTTTTTGTAGGAAATTTAATTTTACATAAGAATGAATGGAAATTAATTTTTTCTACCCCCTGTTTTAGCAGTTCTGACGTAAAACATCAAATTATGAATTAAAATTAAAAATAGCGATGATAGACCTCTTAAAACTAATATTAAGGGCTCAGACTTCCATGAAATTTTTTTTTTGTCATTCTGAAAAATATTTTCGATATAGCTAAGAAAAAAAAAAATAGCCAATTTTTTTGACCCAGTCTAATATACATGACCGCATATGATCCATATAGTCCTGTACAAACAACAATTTTTTTATTCAAAACCGTAAATGGACCATATATGCTCATATATGGTTTATAAATGACCATGTATGGGTATGTGTAGACATCCTGCACTAAAATACCATGCATGATAAATATATATGGAAAAATATAATAAATTTGGAACCATATAACTGGCCGAAAATGATATATGTTTTCTTATATCTATACCTATATGGAAGCTCTATACTACATATATAACTCATCATATATAAGGGAGGGGGGAGCAAAAAGGGGTAGGGTAGGCCCAACGGGGTACTCCCAAAGTTTTATAAAAAAAAATTTTTTTGTTTTTCGTCTAATTACTATAAATCCGATATTTTAGCGCGTTTTTAACCCTACGCATGACACACGAGAAAAAAATAGACCAGCCGAAAATTCTGAAAAAATGATTCTTTCAAATTTTCATAGTCAAATTAAAAAAAAATTTTATATATTTCCGCATTTTTAGCCGTACCCATAACAACTAGGGCAAAGTGGACCAGCCGAAAATTCTAAAAAAATGACTCTCATATTTTTATCGTCAAATTGAAAAAATTTGTAGCGAATACGTCACTACTTATATTACTGATTTTCATAATTTCGGATAAGTCTGCCGATCATCGATCGTCATCGATCGCCGAATATTTTTCCCCACGCGGATACGATATTCGGTAGCAACAGTACACGCGTATAATTTGAGACATACACGGCAACTAGCTAACACGTATCTAATGCGACCAGCATTTTCTTGTATCATATAATTAATTAAATAAAACTAATTATTTATTATTTTGTTAATACTAATAATTGAAGTCAGATAATTTATTTATCGTAGTGATTAAGTTACAAGAACCTCATCCCATTCACTACATTGGTGACTGCCCGACGTGATTCTGAAGAGGACGCCATTTCGTGCACACGTTCCACGTGGCAAATAACACGTTGAGTGTAAAACATCGCATCTCCACCGATTGCTGATCACGACATATCAATTATGCGAGTTCTTTACAACAGAGAAGTGCGTGAATTAAGTGTTGTTTAAGCCTTTTGTCACGACTGGTGCATTGCGGGGCATTCTGGACGTATGCCGCACCAGTTTATAATACCATCAGGGTTTAAATTAAATTGTGATAAAAGTGATCAGTGAATTCCTTTGTAAAATACAGTCAATAAAATTATCGTTCGCGTTCAATTTTTGCCCAGTGATCATTTTTGTGTGACTCAAAGCGTCTCAAAGATTCCTAAAGAGTGAGTCAGCTTCGACGGACACTAATCCGCTTACAGTGATATTAAAGTTATGTGTTAGTTTTATTGTATTAGTGTTTCTCACACATTTACTATGGCAGATCCAAAGGCAGGCGATGAGTTTGTAGATGCTAAGCCCATGATTCTCAACTCTCTCAAGGTACCTCACTTCAACCCAAAGCGAGTGAGTTTATAGTTCACGCAGCTCAAACCTCAGTGTGAGGTCCACAGCGTAGCAACTGAGAAAGAGAAATTCAATCACACGGTTTTTCTTATCGACACTGGGTATGCATGTGAGGTTGAGACCCTCATCATCAACCCACCAACGACGACGCAATACGCTGAGTTGGAAGTCACGCTCATCGCATGTTTCTCAAAGTCTGAAAAGTGCCAAAGTCTCAAAGTCTGAAAAGTGACTGATCACCTTCGCAGTTTCTTCGCCATCTTAAATCGCTCGCGCCAACCATTGATGAAGCTGTTCTGAAAGCAAGATGGCTGGCAAACTTGCCTTAGAAGACACAAGAGCTTCTAGCTATCTTTCCAACTACGGCTACCATCGATGAGTTAGCCAAAACAGTTGACAAGATACACGAGATGTTTCCAGTTACTCACACCGCTGCCGTAGCTTCATCATCATCTTCGCAGGAGACGATGACGCTGCAGAGACGTCAGCTAACTATCTCGTCAGGTAGCAGCACTGACAACAGCGTTCAACCAGAACCGCTGCAGATCACCCAAGCGAGGACTAAACAATCGCTCTCGAAGCAAATCAAAGCCTCGCAAGCTTGACAAAACAGGTATCTGTTACTACCACACCAAGTTTGATAAAACCACGTACAAATGTACGCCAGGCTGCAAGTTCTCGGGAAATGTGAACGAGAATCACTAGCGGTGGAAAGTGACTCTCTCACATCTTCAAACCACCTTTTATTCGACGATCTAACCACGAATACTCAATACCTCGTGGATTCTGGTTCAGATCTCTCTGTTTATCCAGACGGGCGGATGAAATACAAGCCTATGCCAGTAGGATACCAACTTCACACAGCAAACGGCTCGCTGATTGAAACATACGGGTGCATCACTCTGTCACTAAACTTCGGTTTACTCCGAGAATTTAAGTGGAGATTCATCATCGCTGACGTCACGAAACCAATTATTGGTGCCGATTTTCTAAGTCATTTTAACTTGTTAATCGACCTCAAACACAAACAATTACGTGACGGCTCCATTGGTCTCCAAACACGCGTAGATTCAATACGCTCGGATGCAAAGTGCATCAAATTAATCGAAGGTGATACAGTTTACCATAAGCTGTTATCAAACTACCCGGCTATAACTCGACCTGAAGGAATAACTTCAGCCAAAAAGCATTCGACATGGCATTATATTAATAATACATCGGGACCTCTAGTTTCATGCGAAGCACGACGTCTTGCGCCCAATAAATTGAAAATTGCGCAAGAAGAATTTCGCAAGATGATTCAGCTGGGTATCGCACATTCATCAACCAGTCCTTGGGCATCTTCACTTTATCTTGTATCCAAGAAATCTGGAGACTGGCGGCCATGTGGTGACTATCGACCACTTAATGCTCGCACGATACACAATAATTACCCGATCAGACGACTCGACGATTTTACCGGAACGCTGCACGGTAAAAAGATATTTTCAGTGCTAGATTTGGTTAGAGCCTTCAACTAAATTCCCGTCGCCGAAGAAGACATTGAGAAGACAGCCATCATCACTCTTTTTGGCTTGTTCGAATTCCCATGCATGACGTTTGGACTTCGAAATGCCGCGCAAGCTTTCCAAAGTTTCATCGATGAGGCCACACGAGACCTACCGTTTGTCTTCCCATACATCGATGACGTCCTAGTAGCTTCAGAGAACCAGGAGCAACATTTCGAGCCCTTAAAAATTTTATTTCAGCGCTTACAAGACTATGGACTTGTCATCAACGCAGCCAAATCGGTGTTGGGCTAGCATGAGGTAAAATTTTTAGGTCATCACATCAGCGATAAAGGTATCAAGCCGTTGTCCGACAGGGTACACGCGATTATTAACCTAAAATTTCCTAGTACAATTTCTGTGTTACGTGGTTTTCTAGGTACCATAAATTTCTACAGGAAATTTATCAGAAATGCTGTAGAAATCCTTGCACTGCTGAAAAAACTGCTCGAGGGGCCAAAAGTTAAAGGATCGACGCTAATCGTCGAGACAACAGAACTTTAACAGGCTAATGACAACGCAAAGCAGGCATTAGCCAGCGCTGTAATGCTTGCGCATCCAAACGATGACACAACTTTGGCTATTTTCTCGGACGCATCAAACACTGCCATTGGTGCAGTTCTGCAACAACTAGTTGACGGAGAATGGCAACCACATGCTTTCTTCAGCAGAAAACTACAGCCATCCATTCCGAAATTATCGAAGTACAATCGTGAACTTCACGTCATCTACAAACCTGTCAGATACTTCTGTCATATTTTTGAAGATAGGCAAGTTGCGATTTATACCGATCATAAGCCGTTGCTTTTTGCTTTTCAGCAACGTACAGAACGAGCATTACCGTGGCAATTTCGTCGCCTAGACTTTATTGGCCAATTCACGAGTGATTTCAGACACATTTCTGGACACAAGAACATCGTTGCAGGCACGCTGTCGCGCGTTGAAGCCATTTCAACGCCGATTACCACGCACGAGCTGGTAAACTCTCAGAAAAACAATCCTGAAATACGAGATCTTCTTAACAACACAGCAACGTTACTACAGTGGCAACAAATTGTCTTCAACGACCATCCGGCCGCAGTTTATTGTGATGTTTCATCAGGTAAACCACGTCTATACATTCCTGGTCAACTTCGAAAGAAAGTTTTCGACGGGCTGCACTCTCTGGCACACCCTGGCACCAGAGCATCTCAGAAACTAGTAAACAAACGCTACGTTTGGCCATCAATCCAGAAAGATTGTCGAGAATGGGCCAATGCTCACATAAATTGTCAACGAAACAAGATCCATCATCACGAGTCTTCACCTCTCGCTCGTTTTGAATTACCGACGCAACGTTTTGAGCATATCCACATTGATTTCCTCTCTTTACCAGTATCTCGCGGCTACAACAAGTGCCTGACGATCGTTGACAGATATAACCGGTTTCCAGAAGCCGTGACACTGAAAAATGGAGACGCAGATACTGTTGCACTCGCACTATTTAGAGAATGGATCTCAAAATACGGTGTACCCACCAGAATAACGTCCGACCAAGAAAAACAATTCTGATCATCGCTGTTCCAATCTCTGAATAAATTATTTGGCATAACACATTTAGTGACGACGCCGTATCATGCTCAATCCAATGAACTGGTGGAACCGTCTACCAGGTGAAATACTAGTTCCATCGAATAAACACGCAAATGTGGAAAGCGTTCTACGTGATTTAAAATTATATTTTAATAACTTGGCAACAGCCAAAACCTCGCGTCATGGAGAGCGTTCTGTTTTATTTTTCAGAGACCTCACCACTTGTTCCCACGTACTGGTGCGAGTTGGACAAATTGGACCATCATTCTCAGCTCCGTACGAGGGTCCATACGAAGTCATCGACACGATGAATATTTTATTGTTAACTACAAATGCACGAATACTACGATTTCCACTGACAGACTGAAACCTATCTATTTCGTGGCCGACGACGCATAAAATTATTTTTTTTTATATAATTTAAGTTCGTTTAAATTACTAATTTTTTATTTTGTTATTATTTATTGTATACTGTCTAGCTAGTATTCTCTTCACAACGTAGCAAGCATCATCAAAGTTTTCTTTATTATTTTTGTTTTGCATTGTTAATATTACTTATGATTTTCCATTTGTAAATAAGCATCATATTTTTTTAATAAAAGTATTGTAGCGACTACATCACTACTTATATTACTGATTTTCATAATTTCGGATAAGTCCGTCAATCATCGATCGTCATCGATCGCCAAATATTTTACCCACGTGGATACGATATTCGGTAGCAACAGTACACACAAGTAGAGAATACACGCGTACAATCAGGGACATACACGGCAACTAGCTAACACGTATCTAATGGGACCAGCATTATTTTGTATCATATAATTAATTGAATAAAATTAATTATTTATTATTTTGTCAACACTAATAATTGGAGTCAGATAATTTATTTATCGTAGCGATTAAGTTCCAATAATCTCATCCCAGTCACTATATATATATATATATATATATATATATATATATATATATATATATATATATTGAGACAATGCAAATTGTCCAGTTCTTCCCAGCCCTCAACTGACTGCCTAGAAACCTTCGTCACCGACACTGGGTTAATTACTCATCATTTTGCAGTAAAATCCTGGAAAGTAAGAGGGGATGAACGAGCCACGCGACGACACCCAAAAATATAGATCAGACTTCGATCCGACCCCGAGCTAGACACCACGCTAGCTCCTATCTTCTAATTATTATATTATTTCTATTAACCAGTTTGTAAATCATATTACTTTAATCAATTATTAAATATTTTGTCTTATTAAGTGAAAAGTTGTCATTCGTTACCATACACTACGTTTTTCATTAGAACGTTTGTAATAAATTGTCTGTTGTTGTTACTGCGCTGACCAGAAAAAGAAAGAAAATATCATTGCTGCGTATTGTAAGTACATAAAGAATATTTACTGGCACATGTGAGAACTCATATCTACACATTAATATCTATTAAGTGAAATCCATTGTAACAATTATAGTGTATGTGCTGTAATTGAAAAGTTGAATAAAAAGACCAAAGATCACAATCTTAACTTAGTGAGTTCATTTGAAAATAGCACATAAGACTTTATCCTACAACCCCAGCCGCGTCCATTCAATCAAATCCATCCGAAGGAGGCCGAGTGAGCTGCAACGTTCTGGAGGGATAAAAGCCTGCCGTGTTAGAAGAAAGAATTAGCTAAAGGTAAGTAAGAGACAATATTCGCTACCAAAGGGAGGAATCCCGGATAATTAATTTAAATTACAGCGGTGGACATAACATCTTACATTCTCGCCATATTTATTTTTTCTTTGCTTTTTTAGTTGCCTCTAAGCTGTTCTGAGTTCTCTATTCGAAGTTTTTAATTCTCGGCTACAATAGTTATGGACGACGATTCGCTTTTGATTCTCCTTCGTTCTTAAAAAATTCACGTAAAAAGTTTTATGAATCAAAAACCAATTAATTAAAAATCTGCCAATCGTTTTCAAAAGCACTGGCCGACAACAGCTACCCAAAAAAAAAGTATCCATGTTTGTGTTTGCAGGCTAGATACTTTACTTAAATTCAATAGAGCGTAATTACATTAGTACTCTAGTGAATTCGTTTATACAGAAAAGAAGTTTAAAACAAACTTGGTATTTAGTACGATCTCCATTTAGTTTTAGTAAAATTCTAAAAATATAATCAAATTATAAATAAACAATACTCGTAATTTTATAAGTTTGTTAATATTTCCTAAATAGTTGGATTTGCGAACAAAATATAAGAGATTTTTTTTAAAGTGCGGTAAATTTTTCTCGGTGTACACGGAAAGAAGAAAACTGAAATAGTTACAGAATAAAATGTAAAAACCAGCCTGTCATATAAAAAATTACGAAAGTTAAAACGTATACTGTAATTTTTATATTTTATCCTGTAAAAAATTAATTGCAAATTATGCAGTAAAATTTACAGTTTGATAATGTAAATCGAACACACTGAAATGTAAAATAATTATTACTTTTTGCTCAAAGAAAGTTCTTCTCTTTAAAAATCATTCATTTCTCTTTAAAACTGTAAAAATTACAGTTTAGCCGTTATGTAAAAATTAAAGTATCAAATAAGAAAATTTGTTGAGTGACTTGAGAAGATTTACAGCGCGGGCATACAATTATGAACCTTAGTGTAGATAATAGAACTATTACATCTCACACTGTAATTTTTAAAATTTCTATACCAAGTATCACCAATGCCTTAGCGATTACAAACTTTTACTATTTAGAATGTAAAAATAGTAAAAGTACATTTTAAAACATCGTCAATGAGTTTCATAAAATTAAAAATTTACTTTAAGTGCGTACTCGAGTAAGTGCGTGTGTGCAGATGTGTGCGTGTGTGTGCGAATGTGTGCGTGTGTGTGTTCGAGTGTGTGCGTGTATGTTCAGATGTGTGCGAGTGCGCGATCGCGTGTGTGTGTGCGTATCAGCTGATCAATAATGCAATGCGCGAGTTTTTACTTCGATTTTATTCAGTTTAGTTATTTTTTATTAATAATATTTTCAAAACTCCTCTCCGGAGTGAATTTTACTCCGGAGAAATTAAATTAATGAAAAAGTGTCTACTCTGCAAAAACTCCCCTGCGGAGTGAATTTCACTCCCAGGGGAGTGAATAATTGAAAATTCATTCACTCCGCATTCACTCCAGATTTAATCCGCAATCACTCCGCGAATTTTTTACAGTGTATAAGCAATTGACTGTATATATCCATTCAATATGAGAACAAAGTACTAGAAGCACAACTAAACCTAAAGTTTCTACTGGTTCCGTACACTGTTAAAAATTTTTGTAAAATTACAAATATTTTACAGAACAAAATATGAGTAAAATTACAAATCAGTGTGTTGTCGATACAATAGATAATACAATTCGAGTAATTTACTAGAATTTGTTAGGAAACCTACCAAGATAGGTTGGTGTTTTTTTATTTTTATGTAGTAATCCTAAACGTATTGAGATTTTATAGAACCGTTGATCAGTTTCCAATTACAAGTTTTTAAATTTTACAAACATTGTTTGTAATTTGATTTACTATAATTTTTCGTAAATTAACAAAAAAAAAATTGTAACTGAAATTACAATAAAGTCATTAAAAGTTTACAAATATTTTCAGTATTTTCACAACTCTGACTTGTAAATTACATAACCCATTGTAATTCCGTCAAAAATTTTTATTTTTCTTACACGTTTTGTAATTTTACCAAACCGTTGACTAGTTTCCAATCAAAAAATTTTTAAATTTACAAACATTGTTTGTAATTTGATTTACTACAATTTTTTGTAAATTTACAAAAAAAAATTGCAACTGAAATTACAATAAAATCATTAAGAGTTTACAAATATTTTCAGTAGTTTTACAACTCTGACTTGTAAATTACATAACTCATTGTAATTTCGTCAAAAATTTGTATTTTTCTTACTCGTTTTGTAATTTTACCGAACCGTTGACTTGTTTCCAATAAAAAGTTTTTTCAAAAAAATATCTCTCATACTAAGAGATAAAAACACTTTAAACAATTAAAAATTTTTCAATTTAAGCATAAAAATATGTCGATTTGAAAAAATAAATTTTGACTTGAGATAAAAATAGCAAGATAATTATTTACTTGGTGCGAGATAATTTTGATTGTCCGGATTATTCTGGATTAGAGTGAACTGTTTTTTCTATGTAGTTATAATTTACAAAAACATCAGATAATTGTAATATGTATTTGTAATCAATACTAAAAGTTAGAATTATTTTATAATATACAAATTAGGGTGTTCCAAAAATCAACTATTTTTTTTTTTTTTTGGCACTACTAGTAATTGATGAAATACGTCAAAATAAAAATTCTATTAAAAGATCGGCTCTTAATTTCAAGTTTTAGAGGCATCCCATCGCATTATTCGATTGTCGTTTAAATAACGGATAGGAAAAATTTTTTTACAGTTTAGAATTTTATTACTCACCAGGGAATAAGTGTATCTGAAAAATCAATAAATACTTCTGTTGAGAATTGAACGATCTACAAAAGAGGTCTCATACGATTTTTCGATAAATTTAATTTTTCGAAAGTTATTCGAAGTCAAAGTTAAATTCATAATTAATTTTAGTATTATTTGACTCAGCGAAACTATCAGACTTATCTTAAAATGTGATAGAGTCATTTATGTAAATCATTTCTCTTCTTACAACTTATCTTTCACAAAGTAATCTAGTTCACTAGAACCAAGAAAATCAATCTTGATACAAGAAATTTTCTTTAACGATTCAAAAAATTTAAATTTTCTTGCACCTAGTAAATAATTATCTTGAATCATAATTTTTTTTCCTCAAGTCAACATATTTTTATGCTTAAACGAAAAATATTTTACTTGTTTTAAGAGGTTTTTTTTTTTCAAGAAAGTTTTTTGAAATAATATTATATTTATTTGTTTGAAGACAATAAATTTTCTCGAAATAAGTGCTATTTTTTAAAAGGCAAAAATTTTTGTATTCTCCAACCAAGAGAAAAATGCTTAAACTAAGAGAAAAATAACTTGGGAGTAAAGTTATATCTGTATATATGGGGCATTCCACGCCAAATCGGATGGTTTCAAAATTTATTTTTCCGATTTTCTTAATTTTTGGGTATTTTTTAGTACCTCTCAAAAGAGGCTTCCTGATAAATTTTGAGATTTTTTTGATCAATGGTTTAAAAACTATCAAATTTTAGAAAAAAACCGCTCTTTTTATGGTTTTTTGATCATAACTTTCGTAATAATGGTCGAAATTCAATGTTTTTTTTTTTCCAAAATTTTTGTTTTTAGATGGCCTTTAAAGAAAAAAATACAAAACAGATATACGAAATGATTTTAATCGCGATTTTTGAATTTTAAGTTTTCAACTGTGTTTTAAAAAAAAGATCCTTCGATGTCCTTGAAAATTTTCTATTTTAAACTTCTATCCATTCTGCAACTTTTAAGCCCGGTCCGGTAGTGGGCCTTCCATAATAACTATTTTTTTTCGATTTTTGAAAATTTGAAATAATTTTTTTTCGCTATAAATGATTATCAGTTCCGATTTTTGACACTGTATACTTGTTTTTCTTGCATATTATAGATTGATATTATAAATTGATTTCAATATTTTTTGGTTTTGAGTAGGGATTTAAAAGCAGTAAGTAAAAGTTAATGCTATTTATGAGCAGTTATAAAAAATGTTTTTATTTATTAAGAAGCAACCATTTCGAAGCAAAAGAAACATTAGATTTGCTATAAATCACAGCTAAGACCATTACAGGAGCTCAAAAATTCAATATAATTATTCGAAAACGCGTAAAGCATGAAACGTTTTTAATTATTTCTGGGTTTTTTCGAAAATTTAATATTAACGATTGTTTCATGCTTTGCGCGTTTCCGAATAATTATATTGAATTTTCGAGCTCCTGTAATGGTCTTAGCTGTAATTTATAGCAAATCTAATGTTTCTTTTGCTTCGAAATAGTTGCTTCTCAATAAATAAAAACATTTATTATAACTGCTCATAAATAGCATTAACTTTCACTTACTGGTTTTAAATCCCTACTCAAAACCAAAAAATATTGAAATCAATTTATAATATGCAAGAAAAACAAGTATACAGTATCAAAAATCGGAACTGATAATCATTTATAGCGAAAAAAAATCATTTCAAATTTTCAAAAATCGAAAAAAAATAGTAATTATGGAAGGCCCACTACCGGACTGGGCTTAAAAGTTGCAGAATGGATAGAAGTTTAAAATAGAACATTTTCAAGGAAATCGAAGGATACATCTATTTTTTAAAACACAGTTGAAAACTTAAAATTCAAAAATCGCGATTAAAATCATTTTGTATTTCTTTTCTTTAATGGCCATCTAAAATCAAAAATTTTGAAAAAAAACCATCGAATTTCGACCATGATTACGAAAGTTATGATCAAAAAACTATACAAAGAGCGGTTTTTTCTAAAATTCGATAGTTTTTAAACCATTGATAAAAATAATCTCAAAATTTACCAGGAAGCCTCTTTTAAGAGGTACTAAAAAATACCCAAAAATTAAGAAAATCGGAAAAATAAATTTTGAAACCGTCCGATTTGGCGTGGAATGCCCCATATATACATACTTGCTGTCCCTCACCCGCTTCGCTGGGCTGAAAGTTATGTTTAGTTATTAATAAACTATTCTTGGAAAATGTTATATTTGTTATTAATTATTTTTTTTTTAATGTACTTTTTTTCAATATACACTTATTCATAAAATTTAATTACAATTTTAAAGTCCAACCAAATTATAATTTACTTACATAATTATATTACTAAATTGAAACGTTATGACAATGCTTCTTTGTACACTAGATTACGGGTCATACCATTTTCTGGTGCATAAATAAATAAGCTGGAAGACTCAGAATCTTTAAAAATTATTAAAAACAATTATTAAAATATATTTACGAATATATGGGGTTTCGGAAATTAAATAACACTAGTTACGTGATTATCGTGAAATTTTAGTGAATGTATCCGACTTTACCGAAAAATCATAAAAGTTGAACTCCTAATAACTACTCCTTCAGAAAGCGTAAATACAGAACACTCAACGCCATTATTAAATTGAAACTCATACGTCTTCACTATAAATTCTTTAAAATTGATTAGCCCTGTTGTACCGATGACGAATAGTAATGATATCTCGCAAATGCATCATTAAAAATAATTCTTGACAATTCTCGATTTACCAAATGTCAAATCGATAAATAAACATAACCAACAGAATTAAAAAATTTATTTTAAACAAATGACAATCGAATAGAATAAATTTAGTTACGATAAAAATTCATCATTTCTAAGTCAAAAAAATATGAGTTCCGGATAAGTAATCACCAACATATCATATACTAAAACCTTCTCCGAAACACGCTGCATCTTATGGTATAAGTATTATTTCGATCGGTTCAGTAGTTTTCGCAGTATAACCGAAAAAAAAATCAGCCCTCCATTTATTAGTATAGATATATATTAGGGTGGTCGTTAAAAATTAAATTTTCTCAGGCGCTCCATATAAAGCTTCTTTTTAGGAAAAAAATACATGGGGAATTTAGTTTTTTCGTTTCAAGTAAAAAGAACACGTGCCGAAAGACGATCAAAGTTGATTTTTCGATACAATCGCGGTTTTTTTTAAATATCTATCTATATCTCATGAAATATGCAGATTAGAGAAAAAAATCATGGAAACAATTTTGTAGGAAATTAAATTTTTGACAAAAAAGTAGTGTTGCAAAAAAACAATCGATTAATCGAATAATCGATTTTTTAGTTTAAACAATCGATTTTTTTTTAATCGATTCTATATGCTTCGATTAATCGATAGAAAATCGATTCAAATTTCAAAATACGATCTTTAAAAATCGATTTTTTTTTCATAAAATAATGGTAAAAAGAATTTTTTTTAAATTCGTAGATTAATACCTACAATAATTTTCAATTGATTTAATGAGTGCATTAATCACATATCTAATATGTGAGGAAATTTATTTTTATTAAAAAAAATTTTTTTTCTACAATCGATTACAATAATCGATTGTTAGCAATTCGATTGCGCAACTTTAGAGTTGAAGTTATTAAACAATCGATTGTCTTTAAATCTTAGAAACCAAAACAATTATTAAAAAAATAAAAATTTAAGTAGTTAAAACAAATTATGAGAAAACCATTGTCTATCATTAAAGTTATTGTAAGTATTCCAAAATTGATATTTTAAAACACAAAATCGATTATTTCATAATCGATTGTTTATTATACGATTTTGCAACTTTAAAGTTGAGTTTAAATAATCGATTATTAAGAAAAAATTGACAAAAACATTTCTAGCTTTCAAAGTTCGAAAAATATGCGTCAAAAATTCAATTGTCATAATCGATTGTTACACACTCGATTGTGCAACTATATAGTTGTTTTAAGAAACAATTGCTATTTTTGAGTTTGAAATAATCGATTGTTCGAAAAATCGATTATTTGCAACTGATTAATCAGCTCTATCGATTATTTCAGTTCGAGTATAATCGATTGTCAACAATCGATTATCTCATTCGATTGTTGCAACACTACAAAAAAGGTCTCGTTCATTTTTTCTAAAAAATGTGTATTTATGAAGATATCTTGAAAAAACTTTTTTCAGATCTGATGAATGGAGTTTTAAGGATTAAAAATTATAAAAATAACATTTTTTTAAGTATGCAGAAACTGTAACAAACCTTACTAATTGATGTGTTACGAGCGACGAAGTTGTCTATATTTATGAAAACACGTTATTTTTAACATTCGTTATCCTTAAAATGCCCAATTGATAAGAGTTTTTTAAAAATATCTTCATGAATACACGTTTCATAAAAAAAACTGAACATGATTTGTTTTGTCAAGAATTTAATTTTCTACAAAATTGTTCCTATGGTTTTTTCCTTTCATCTGCATATTTCATGAGATATTTAAAAAAAAAAACAGCGATTGTATCGAAAAATGAACATTGATCGTCCTGAGGCACGTGTTCTTTTTACTTAAAACGTAAAAAATGAATTACCCAGGTATTTTTTCACTAAAAAGAAGCTTTTTATTGGGCGCCTGAGAAAATTTAATTTTTAACGACCATCCTAATATATATATATTAGGGTGGCCCAAAAAAACGGACTATTTTTTTTTTTTTCGATCTCGCATGAAAATTTGTTGGATTACGATGTTTTAAGAAGCCTCTCCAAAAATCAGCTCGATAAAAAATTTTTAAGAGGTCGCTCACGAATTTTGAAAATATCAAAAATGATTGAAATTCGGATTTTGTATTTCTAAATTTTTTCTTTCTCGTTGCAGCATTAGTTTATATTTGTAAAATCGTGACAATTCTGAAAATTTCAGCCCAAAATTTAAATATTTAAACGGTGCTCAAGAATTTTAAATATTAAATGATAATATGTAACTAATAGTTTGAATTAGTTGTTGTATTGTTTTATGTCTCAATTATTGTCGATTCAGTAAAATATAACTTTTGCATAACCAAAAATACATAGGTCGGTCTTAAACAATAATATTTGGTAAGTCTGGAATAAGCGAAAAAACCTAAAAATTGAATTAAACAATGAAAACGTACATAAATAACTTATTATTTTAATTTTTTGGGTTATATTTTCATACATTGTGATACAAATTGATGGTGAAAAAATCGAGAAGCTTTATTATTAATATTCAAGGGTCGCTTGAAAACGTCCAAAAGATAGCACTTGAAAACATTGAAAATTCTTGAGCGAAATTTAAATATTTGAATTTTTGGCTCAAATTGTCGGCGTTGACATGATTTTACGAATATAAACTAATGCTGCCACGAGAAGATAAAAATTTAGAAAAAAAAAATCCGAATTTCAATCATTTTTGATATTTTCAAAATTCGTGAGCGACCTCTTAAAAATATCCTCCCTAGGCCACCCTAATGTATATCTAATCTAATATATAAAATTCTCGTGTCACAGTGTTAGTTACCATACTCCTCCAAAACGGCTTGACCGATTTTTATAAAATTTTATATGCATATTCAGTAGGTCTGAGAATCGGCTACTATCTATTTTTCATACCCCTAAGTGATAAGGTTTATTCACCCCTAACATTTTTTTTTAATTTTTTGAACAATAATTTATTTTTTTATTTTTTTATAATGTGGGATTAAAAAATACATACAACCCTAAATTTTTACCCTTCTATCACCAACCCCTATTTTTTAATAGTTGTTTTCGTAATTGAATTATTTGTCATCCCACTCGATAACTGATCAATTATCACTTGGAAAGATATCCCCCCCCCCCTCCCCAGGCGTCTACCGGTGTAACTTCTGGCCCAGTAAACAGTACGGAGTAGGGATGAGACCGAAGCCGGTCTCCTGTTTTTCTCACACAATAAGCCTTCTCTCACTCCCATCACAGTTTTCAGCCATAATTATTGATTATGCATCAATCGTAATAGTAACGTTTACAATTATCATTTTACTATATCAGTGTAACAGTATCAAAGTAAATTTATTATTAATCCGCTGGACCATAATTATTTATTCCTATTTTATCAATATAATTAATTAAATTATTAATTTTGAGAGTAGTTTTCTGGGAAAAACGAATTATATGTAGCCATATATACATGTGACATATATGGCCATGTATGAAAATTGGCGCTACATAACGATATATAATTTTATCCGGCCATATATAGCTTGATATGACTATACATAACTTGACCTGACTATGTATAGAAATTGACAATATATGGGAATAAGGGCGGTCGATGAAAATATATTTTTAATTGGGGATACTTATTCTCAGATTGATGGAAATCAATTATCATCCAACTTACAAGTTTTACAATTTTTATTTTACAATCTTCGAGTATTAAAGCATAATTGACATGATAGTAAACATTCAGTTTATGATCAATTGATTACTTTTTGGCAAAAAGTGAAAATACCAACGCAGCAAAAATCTCGATGCATTGCAAAAATTGACCGATTATATAATGAGTGGCGCTGTTTGCAAAAAAGCTCTTCAATAAAAGGAATCATCCAAACAAACAACGAGGAAGCTTTTTCATCAAACCTTAAGAATTTATTCGATATTGCTCATAATGATGCTTTGACTATGATTGATGATAAGATTAAAAATTTTTTATTAAATCAACGTAAGCCCTGTCGTGTTGGATTTATCGATGAGGTTAAAGATCCAATTTCTGGTAAATGTTGAAAGAATTTCTGTATTCTATGGTTTATATTTTTAAATTACAACTCTTTTTTAAATTTTTTCTTTAGAAAGTTCGGAATGTAATTCACATATTGAGTCATCAGAAACAAGCTCTTTTAGTCAACAAAGCCTTCATAAAGATTCTAGTTTTGTATCGGAATTAGATGAATCACCACCATCGAAAAAATCTCGCGGAACAATCAATATTTTCACTCGAAAACTATGCACAATGTTGGATATATGTGAAATCAGCGATCGTAATGCGACTGGTCTGTTGATTAGTTTTCTTGAAGCTGCTGGTCTTGATGCTAGCCAATACATTGTTAATAGAACTTCAATAAAACAAAAGCGTGAAAATTTTCGGGAAAAAAGAGCTGCGGAAATTCAGCATAGATTTAAAAATACAAAACTCAGTAGATTAATTATCCACTGGGACGGCAAACATTTACCTGACATTACTGGTAGAAACTTCATAGAGCGTCTTCCCATTGTAATTTCTGCAGAAAAAGAAACTAAAATATTATTGATACCCAAACTCGAAAATTCCACCGGTCGTGCAATGGCTGACGCAGTTTTTGATGCTTTGGAAGAATACGGCATTAGTGAATTCGTAGTTGGTTTGTGGTGCGATACTACAGCTTCAAACACGGGACAATTTAATGGTGCAGCAATATTGATTGAACAATCATTGGAACGAGATATTCTTCTATTACCATGTCGACACCATATATTTGAAGTTATGCTGAAAGCTGTATTCGATTGTGGAATTTCCAATTCTTCTGGACCGAACGTTCCTTTATTTGTAAGGTTCAAGAAAGAGTGGGATACATTAGACTTTACAAAATTTGAATCTGGAATAAATGATCCGATAATATATAATATTCTGAAAAATGATATTGTTGACATCCGCGAGTTTGCAGAGACACAATTAACATTAAATCATGACAGAGACGATTATTTAGAATTTTTAAAGTTGACATTGATATTCATTGGAGTAGTACCCGATAATTTTATATTTCATGTTCCTGGAGCTATGCATCAAGCAAGGTGGATGGCCAAGGCAATTTACTCTTTGAAAATTTTTCTTTTGCGGTCTACGTTTAAACTGACTTTGAATGAAAAAAAAAGCCTTGGTATGATTTGTGTTTTTATTGTTAAAATATATGTAAAAATATGGTTTATGGCATCATTATCGACCAAAGCTCCCAATTATGATTTTCGATTGATAAAATCGATTTACGACTTCCAGTTAATTGACAAAAAATTATCATCTGCAGCTTTGAAAAAAATTTTAAATCATTGATGGTATCCCGCTCCAGAAAACTAATTGATGGCATTATTCGATGACAGTGTTGATAGAGAAACAAAAAAAAAATGGTTCAAAAATTGTTCGATACGTCTAATAACGAACTTGATTCTTCAGATGACAGTCAAATCTATAATTCAAAAAAATTGATAATAGCTGAAAAAGATATACTAAAATTATTCGACCAAGGATTAGAACAGTTCGTTAATCCTTCTTCAATAAATTTCTTTCTTAAACTGGATTTGAATACAAGTTGGTTGAAAGTAGATTGCGGAAACTGGCAAGAAAATATAAATTACAATATCTGTTTGAACGCTGTAAATAATTTATCAGTTGTGAACGATGTTGCTGAACGCGGTGTAAAATTAATGCAAGAATACAATGATTTGTTTACGAAAGATGAAGATCAGAAGCAGTTGATAATTCAAATTATGGATGATTTCAGAGCTCGAAACATAAAAAATACAAAAGAAAGCTTGCTAAAACCTTGGAAGTGATCAATCAGTCTATGAGATATAAATTTGTACGTGTTCGTTTCGGAAATAAATAAATAATATCAAATATAACATGGTAGTCATTAACTAGATCTCCATAAATGAATAATTGTCCATTAAATTTACGAAATTGTTCATGTTTTAAGAAAAATAAAGTTTTTAGTGCTGAAATAACTGACTTAATAGAGTTTATAAGTTTACCAATGAAATTATCTCGATGGATATGAACGTCATCTAAAACCGAAAGATACCCTTTTGTAAAGAATTTAATTTCCTATAAGTGCATTTTTATGAATTTTTATTTAAACTTGAATACTGTGACAAATATTAAAAAAAAACAATAATTTTATCGAAAAATGAACTTCAATTGGCCGTCGGCACGTGTTCTTTTTGTTAAAAATCAAAAAACAAAATTTTTCCCGTAGTTTCTCGTCAAAAGGAAGAATTTTTTTGGGCGCCTGAAAAAATTTAATTTTTAACGACCACCCTAATGGGCATATATAGTTTAATGTGACAATATACAGGGTGATTCAGGATGACCTTCACAGCGGGAAAATTTGAATAGAGGAGACAATTCTAAGCATAAAGTTCCTTAGCGATTTTTCAAAATTCTCAATAGTTTTTGAGTTATTTGAACTCTGACCAATCGAAAACATGGTTTAGGATTTAAAAAAAATTTCAAAGAAGAATAAATAAATTTGGCAATGCCGCAACAGTATACTTCAAGTTATACATTATTTATTTAATTTAAAAAGTTCGAATTTTCACAGAAGAAAAACAAAACGGACAATTACAACCTAGAATATATTCGTATATTTTTTTTATCTTTTCTCTTTTTATAGAAAGAATTGTTAATGGAAAATAATGCTTTTATTGAAAATAAAGCTTTTGGAGATTCGACAAGAAAAAATTACGGATTTTGGATTATACACTGTAAAAAGAGCGGTGTTAAAAATGGACTCATTTTAATCCTCCCGGTCTAAAAATGAAATTACTGCGGTGTAGGAGGAGTAATTCACTGGTGTTAAAAATACCGGTGTAAAAGCAGGGTAACCGGTGTAAAAGCAGAGTAATATTGGTGTAAAAGCAGGGTAACCGTCGTAGAAGCAGGGTAAACTGCGTCTGCTTGGAGAATGAACTTTGAAGATTATAAAACACAAAAAATATCAGTTTTTAATGAAAATTAATAAAAAATATGATCTATTATCAAGTATAGTGATCGAGTAAGTAAAAATATTCACAAAGTAAAATATTTTAACATCGGTAAAGAATATCTACACCGGCGGCGGCGTCATTTTAACACCGGAGAATTTGTTTTAACACCAGTTTAGAATATTTACATCGGTGGCGGCGTTATTTTTACATCGAGTTCGGTGTTGAAATTTAACACCGCTGATTTGAACACCTACACCACTTGGACTTACCCCGGTGATTTTCTACAGTGTATGATAAGCAACCCAGATTACTGTTCAACTCTTGTATTAACTCTTCGAGCTCGAAAATACTTTTGTGTGCGTTTATTTTCGAAAAATAACGTTTTTTACCATTTTTTCTACAACGATATCTCTTGAACGAATAAACCGATTGAGACGTTTAGTGTGGCAATCGACGCGTTTTATTGAGTTCTACAACTGATCAAATTTTGAAATTGATTTATCGACTCGTTTTTGAGAAATTTCCAAAATACTTAAAAAATTTTTTTTTTTAATTCTTTCGTTAACGGTTTCTCTCGAACGAATGAACCAATTTTGGTTTTTGAGGCAGCATTCGACGCGGCTTACAAAGTTTTAGAGCTAATTAGATTTTGGAATCAATCCATAGAGCGAATTAAAAGTTATTCAAAAAAAACATTTTTGAAAAAATTTTATTTTCGAAATATCTCCGAATGTACCTGACCGATTAAGCTCAAATTTTTAGTGTTCGTAGTAAATAACAAGCCGCGTCGAATGACACCTTAAAGTTCAAAATCGGTTCATCCGTTCAAAAGTTACAGAATATTTACATACGTACGAACGTACGTACGTACGTACATACATACATACATACACTCGGACATCATCGTGAAATTAGTCAGAATAGCTTCCTAGCACCTCAAAACGTCGACATCTGTTGGAATTTCGATTTTCACAAATCGGACTGAAACCAATAACTTCCCGAATTTTTGAAAATTTGCAATTTTCTTAGCAGGAAGTTCAAAAAGAAATTTGAAAACTAATTGAATTGTCTCACCAGAATAAAAGTAATTTCAAATAGTCAAAGATATAGATATACACATTATTTTAAAATCTTTTATTTCGCTTGCTCTGTCTCGCTCAAGACTTTGCTAAGCGCTCATTGTATGTCATACTAAACATTAGGGTGTGTCATTTCAGAGCAACATTTTTTTTTTTTCTTTAAGTGCATGTGGAAAAATCATAGTTTAACACGAAAAAAAAAATTTCCGCACAAGAAAAGAAATTTTATATCGATTACAGACCTAGCTCATTGAAAAATTCGATTTTCCCATTTAAATAACACGGGAAAAATATTTTTTTTCGCTTCAAGTATTGTTGACTCTTTAAAAAATCATTAGATCGAATAGAATAATATATATTTTTGTAGGGAATTGAACGCTCTACAAAAACGGTCGATTATCATTTTTCGATCAACCCATCTGTTCAAAAGTTATTAGAACTCGAAGTAAAGTTGGAGATCATTTTACTTTTCCGGTGAAACTATCGGACTTATCACAAAATGTTATAGGATTTTTTTTGTTGACAATTTTATTCTCTACGAATTATTACTCGTAAAATTTTTTCAAATTCCGTATTGTTTTCTATTTATTTTTATTTTAATTCCAAGCTCTCAAAAAAGTGGTTCTGATTGATTTCAAGATCTCGGCATTAAAATGGAAATAACTAGAAAACAACGTGGAATTTGAAAAAACTTTAATGATAATAATTTGTAAAGAATAAAATTGTCAACAAAGAAGATCTTATAACATTTTGTGATAAGTCTGATAGTTTCACCGGAAAAGTAAAAAGATCTCCAACTTTACTTCGAGCTCCAATAACTTTTAAATAGATGGATTTATTAAAAAATAATAAGAGACTTTTTTTGTAGAGCGTTCAATTTTCTACAAAAATACGTATTAGTCTATTCGATCTATTCATTATTTAAAACGTTAACAATATTTGAGGCTAAAAAAAAAACCTTTTCCATGTTATTCAAACGGGAAAATCGCATTTTTTATTGAGCTAGGTCTATAATCGACATAAAAATGTTTTTCTTGCGCGAAATTTTTTTTTTGTGTTGAACTATGATTTTTTCCACATGCATTTAAAAAAAAAATGTTGCTCCGAAATGACGCACCCTACTAAACGTATTTGTAAATATCTCACGGATTGTCTTGTTAAACATCTTCCAAGTGATCTTTCTCGGTGATTAACTGACTATCTCGCTAATGGTCTTGCCAGTGATCTTGCTGGTGATTTTTCTGATTGTCTTGCGAATGATCTTGGTGTTCTTTTGTGATCTTTTTCCCGTCCTTTCTGGTGATCTTTCTAATGGTCTTGCTAGCGATCTCAATGATAGTCTTGCTGGTCAATTTTCGCAGCATTGTGCTGTTTATCCTGCTGGAAATCTCGCTGGACGACTGGCTCATTGGCTCGGAGAACATCTCGCTAGGCATTTGTTGGACATGCTTGCAAGTTTGTCAACCTAAAAACAAAATTGCAAAAGAAGCAAGCAAACCTTTGCCTGACTTAGCCAGTATACTGCTTTGTACTAACAGAGATATAGCAAGAGGCATTTCGTGGTTAGAATCAACTATTTCTCGTATTGTACAGATCCGATATTTGAGCTGAAAACTTCAGACGAAAATATTATTGGAAAAAGATTTTTTATGTCATCAGGAGCGGGGCTGCATCGAACAAACAACCCCTCAAAAGCTATGAAATCGTAATACACTGGTATAAGTGTAGAATGGTGAATAAATATAAAAGTATTTAGTCTAAATTAAAAAATTATGTAAATATGAAGGTGAAGGACCATTGTAGCAGGTAAAAGAGAGAAAGATCAAGACAATGACTAAGAGGTCCAAAAACTGACTAGGTAGTGGTGTGTTAGCATGTGTGTAAGTGAGACTAGGAACATTGTTTCCAGGAGTCGAAATGAGGGATGAATGAGGGACAGTTGAAAAATTTTGGTAAAATTAAAAGTTAGGTAAAATTTTTCCAAATTCCGCATTGTTGTCTATTTATTTTCATTTCAATTTTAAGCTCTGAAAAAAGTGGTTCTGATTGATTTCATCATCTCGGCATTAAAATGGAAATAACTAGAAAACAATGTGGAATTTGAAAAAACTTGCTGGTAACAGAATGATGGGAACCGTAACTTATTTTTAGACCAATCTAAAAAGGAAATATTTTAGTATTTCTGTTTAGCCAATTTTTTCCTCTTCAATTCCCCCTTAATCATTTAGGAAACTGCCCTTGTTGCAAGTACTACTAATACCATGGTTGATGATTCTGGTGCCGCTGCTGATGATATTTGTCACGCTGATGCTGTTGCTGATGCTGCTGTTAGTGCTACGTCTGGTGCTAGTGCTGATGGTACTCCTGGTGCTGCTACTGCTCATGCTACTTCTAATGCCGTTGCTGCTGGTGCCGCTGCTGCTGTCGTGGATCCTGGAGCTGTTGTCGATGCAGAAGTTGTCGACGAAATAATAGCAATTTCGTGAAATATTACCAGTATTTGTGCTAACGATTGTATTGGTTCAACTGTTGGTGCTGACATTGATAGTACTGTTGATGCTGGAGTCACTGATGCTGGTATAGGTACAGGTGCTGCTGCTGATGTTGATGTGGATGTCAAGTTCGGCGCTGATGCTGTTGCAACTTCAGGTGCTGCTGCTACTGGTGGAGTTGTTGCTGGTGCTGGTGCTGTTGCTGATGCTGGTGCTGATGCTACTCCGGGTGCAGCTGCTGTAGCTGAAATTGATGATGGTGGAGCTGTCGCTTGTGCTGTTGCTGCTACGGGTACTGCTGTTGGTGCTGTTACTGATGCTGCTGATGCTGGTGCTGATGCTACTCCGGGTGCAGCTGCTGTAGCTGAAATTGATGATGGTGGAGCTATCGCTGATGCTAGTGCTGCTCCGGGTACTGCTGCCAGTGCTGTTGCTGATGCTGCTGTTGGCACCATATTTGGCGTTGGTGCTGATGTAAATCCAGGTGCTCTTGCTGTTGCGGCTGCTGTTGCCAATGGTGGAGTTGTCACTGATGATGGTGCTACAATGAATGCTGTTGCTGATTCTACTGGTGCTAGCGCTGATGCTACTTCGGGTGCAGGTGCTGCTGCTAGTGTTGATGATAGTGGAGCTATCGCTGGTGCTGTTGCTGATGCTAGTACTGCTATGGGTGCAGCTGCTGCTGTTGCCGTTGGTGGAGCTGTCGCTGGTGCTGTTAATACAAGTGCTGCTGATACTGATGTCATTACTTCTGTGGTACCGATAGCTCCGAAAACCGGGATGGTTGAATTAATCGAAGGAACTAATGTTTACTCACGGTCTCTTGATCTGCAAGATATCATGCGATTCAAAAATAAGCCGAAGGAAATGATTCGCCGGCTGTTACTTCGCATCCTAGGATCACAACGATTGAAACAGCTGACATTTCAAAGCTGTCAACAAGATCCTGTTCTGAATCAGCTGTTAGACACTGTTGAAAGTAAATTATTCTTATTCATTATACTTAACTTTAAATTTCGAATTAATAAATTGATGATTTTGTTACAGGATTCACTGAGCAAAATATGATTCGAGAAAACCAGTTATCCCGAAAAGATTTTAAGAGATGTATCACTCTCTTCTTATGGAATTCAAAAAACCCTAAAAAGAAATTGTAAATAAATTATAATTTGCCTGATTTTCAAGGCCCAATAAACTTAATATTTTTCAGATATCAATTTGTTTTTAGTTTTAGTGGTCTTACCAATGGTCTTACTCGAGGCTGGTAATCTTGCTAGAAGTCTCGCTCGTGGTATGGGTGGTAATTTTAGTGGTAGTCTTACTCACGGTCGTGCTGGTAATCTAGCTGATAGTCTTACCACTGGTCTTGCATTTGGTCTTACTCGTGGTCCTGCTGATAATTTTGCTGGTAGTCCTGCTTATCGGCTCGCTCGTGGCCTCTCTAGTGATTTCTCTCGTGATCAAGAAGGCCCTCACTGCTTTGGAACAATCTTTAGACCTACTCTAAAGATTGAAACAATCTAAAAAAAATTCTGAAAAAAAATATGTATGAATTCCCCTTATAGCTAGTATTGGAGAGATATACTTTTTAGTGAATCCATCAGTATTTAAAAAATCGTAAAGCCCTTATCTCCTACGAAACAACCGTAAAACGTGACCGATGACTAGAAATTAAAAAATTGTAACTATAAATAGTCAATAACTTGAGTCTTTGTGGTATGCGTAGGAGTTGTTCCGGAGCAGATAGGGGTTCGATGATTTTTTGTATCTCGTAGAATATACTTACAAGTATTCCTCTCCAAGAATAGATTTGGAGAGACTCTCGAAGTATTTTTTCAAAATTTTTGAAAAACTTTTTATTGTTATTTTTCATTCTTCGCGATGATTAAAGAACTAGGTTAGATGATTTCTGAAGTTATATAAGTTATTTTCCTGCCGTTTATGAATTACTGAAAATGTAAAATAATTTCTAGCCTTCGAAGTCGAAAAACTTGTTTTTTACTTCAACTTGCAAGATACGAGCAGAACTTGTTCTGGGCCAGACCTAGGTTAAAGACATCACTAATCAATTTTGTTCTGCAAAGATTTGTCTATAAAATTAGACTAATAATTGCTCCTATGTCGTTAAGAGAGAAAAATTTGGTTATCGAAGTTCACTTGATGGGTTATAAAATTAATGTGTTGCTTGAAGTCTTGCTGGAAATCTTGCTGATAGTCTCACCCATGGTCATGCTCATAGTCTTGAGGGTAATCCTTATTGTAATCTGGCTCATGGTCTTGCTCGTAGTCTTGCTTATGGTCTTGCTCATAGTCTTTCTCATGGTCTTGCTCGTGATCTTGCTCATGAACTTGCTTGTGTTCTTGCTCGTGGTCTTGCTCATTGTGTTGCTCATAGTCTTTTTCGTGGTCTTTCTCATGGTCTTGCTTATGATCTTGCTTGTGGTCTTGCTCATGGTCTTGCTTGTGGTCTTGCTCATGATCTTGCTTGTGATCTTGCTCTTGGTCTTCCTTGAGGTCTTCCTTGTGGTTTTGCCAGTAATCTTGCTTGTGGTCTTGCTTGTGGTCTTCCTCATGGTCGCGCTTGTGGTCTTGCTCATAATCTTGCTTGTGGTCGTGCTTATGGTCTTGCCGGTAATCTTGCTCACGATCTTGCTTGTGGTCTTTCTTGTGCTCTTGCTCATGGTCTTGCTCGTAGTCTTACTCATAGTCTTACTCATGATCTGGCTTGTGGTCTTGCTCATGATCTGGCTTGTGATCTTGCTCATGGCTTTGCTTGTGGTCTTTCTCATGGTCTTTCTCATAGTCTTGCTTATGGTCTGGCTCATGGTCTTGCTTGTGGTCTTGTTCATGGTCTTGCCGGTAATCTTAATAGTGATCTCGCTTGTGGTCTTGCTCGTGGTCATGCTTGTGGTCTTGCTGATGGTCTTGCTGGAATTCATTCTGGTGGGCTTGCTTAGGGCGTTGCTGGATATTTTGCTGGAATTCTGCTCAGTATCTCACCCGTTTTGTCTCTAGAGAATATTTTCTCGATCATCAAGCCTCTAACTATTTCGGAGCAAATCTTTCTTCCACTCTCAAGACTAAAACGTTTTTATAAATTTCTAAGAAAATCTGTCGATAGTCTACGTAAAACCAGTATTGTACAAAATTGTCAAGTCCTTATCTGCTCCGGAACAACCCTTATACATTATGAATGGCTAGTACTTGTCGAAAAATTGAATCCAAAAATTTTCTTTATCTTTTCAGTCTTCGTGGTATGCATAGGGGTCGTACTAAAGCAGATTAAAGTTTGATTAATTTTTCGTATCCTCTAGGATGCCAGATTTCGAAAGAAAACATCTCTATTCAATTTTGTTCAGCTATTTTATTCCTATAAAATAGGATCATCGATTGCCTCTAGGCCATTAAGGAAGAAAAATTCAGTTGCTAATATATCTTCGATGAGCAACAAAATTGATAGTTTCTACCAGAATGTGTGCATAACTTGTTTCAGGCCCGACTTCGGTCAAAAACATATTTATTTAATGGTGTTCAGTTAATTATTTCCTTGAAAATAAGATTAATGATTGCTCCTAAGCCTATGAGTGAGAAAGAATTCGGTTGCAGAAGTTCATTTTGGCAACAAAATTCACAGTTGTAACCAACATATTCAAGATTTTTATCGCTTTCTTGTTCGTGACCATATGCAAGATAACCCACGAGACTGTCGGCGTAATATCCTGCAAGATGGCTTTAGAGATCCCAGTGCGATATCCAGCAAGATGTTTAAGAAGACTTTCCACGTGATCTTCAGTGTCAGTAGCTACCTAATTATTAGTACGATATTCAGGAAGATATTTAGTGAGACTGTCAGTCCGTGCGATCACTAGCAAGTTCAAACGCGATCTTCAGTACGATTACATGTAAGATTTTTCCACTTCACTTGAACAAAAATATTTAGAAGCTCCCTTTGAAGCTAGTACTGTACAGAGATACTTTTTTAAAATACGTCGAACAGAATTTACAAGGCAAATTGTAATTTTGACAGAGCAACAGATTATGAAATTTGAATTTCTTCGATAAAATTTAATCGGTTGCTTTGTCAAAATTACAATGCACCTTGTAAATTTTGTTCGATGCATTTTAAAAATTTCTACGTTATCGGTAATTTGTTCAATAATTCCATACTGTCTTCATGTTACTATAATATAGTAATTTTCCTATAAATTTTTTTTGTAAAAAATACTATAAAATTCTCTGCGAGTTCTTGTTTCCTGAGATTTTCTTATAAGCGCTGAATTTCCGTGAAAATAGAAATAAGAACCTCAAAGACAAACTTTTTCCGTAGGAAATTCACCGACGAACAAGTATCTTAAGTATTTTTGTACCCTCAATTGAGATTACCAGTAGTAATAGAGGTTTTTATGGTAGACAAAAAATTCTATACTTGTTCCCTTACAACTTCTTCTACACGCTGTACCTCTGTAAAAAAAGAGATAAGGACCTCAAGGAGCAACATTTTTCATAGGAAAATTCCCGGCGACCAAGTATCTCGTGTATTTCACTGCCCTGAATTGAGATTTCTAGCTGTAATAGAGGTTTTATTGACGGTTAACAATTATTCTGTATATATTTTCTCGGACTTCCTGTTTAAAATTTGGTTAGTAGTCTCGCTGATTTTTTCTTTAATGTACATCAACATTCTTTACTCTATTTGCATTGCTATCGACAGGCTCAACTTACTTGTAATTGTACTGGACATTCATATGCAGAGCAGCAGAACTTCTGTTGATTTGTTTTTTTTTTTTTGCAATTTTTCATGTCAGTAGCTGTTTTCAGATCTGTCAAATCCATTTTCATTGACATATCGTTCGTGATAAGCATCGTCTTCAACAAAGTTTATATAAGTTTAATTAATTTCTTTGTTTAATTAAAGTCGTTCGTTCGTATTTGTCCCGTCGTTGTCGTTTAGTCAGTTGTATATCTCTGTACGTTAGTGACTTTTTTTTTATTCGTGAAAATCATGGCAGATTAACTATAACGCCAATGAAGGTGTTCGTCAGTACCGTGCGCGCTATCCGACTGCTCGCCATCCAAGCGCTCATGTAATTCTCGGGGCTTTTACGTGCCTCTGCGAAACAAGCAGCGCCTTACCTAACCACCGTCTAGCTAGTGCGCCAAGGAGAGTACGAAATCCTCGAAATGAGGATCGAATCATTTATCTCGTCGAAGCGAATCCTGAAATCAGTATTCGAGGTGTAATGGTACATAGCGGCTTATCGTTCGGTACAGTTCAGCGTACGTTGAAATCTGAACAACTCCACGCATACCATTACACTAAGGTGAATGCACTTTTACCAGAGGATTACCCTGTTCGCTTGGAATTTTGCCGACAGCTTCTTGCCATGCACGCTGAGGATCCACAAATTCTTCACAAAATTCTGTGGACTGATGAGTGTACTTTCCAGCATGGAGGTTGCTGGAACTCCAGAAATTTCCATTGGTACGCTCGAGAGAATCCTCATCAGGTAATTGAACAAGGTCATCAACGTCGATTTTCAATGAACATGTGGGCAGGGCTGTACATTGAAACTCCATGTTTGGTATGTCCGTTTTAAGTTGATGCATTATTTTGATAGGCGTTCATTTAAAATAATCTTTCGTTCCTAATTTTTTGCTTTTTAATTTAAATGAACAGGTTGGACCTTTTCAATTTCATGGAAACCTAGATCAGAATATCTACACGGACTTTTTAGACCGTTGCTTTCGTCCAGTTTGTCTGCGATCTGGAATTACTCAGCAGCAATTAAATGAAATGTGGTTCCAGCAAGATGGCGCACCTGCTCATACATCTGAAGCAGCACAAGCCTTGCTTTGGGCCCATTTCCCTCATCAGTATATTGGTCGAGGAAGAGTTTTGAACTGGCCACCACAATCCCCTGATTTAAATCCACTGGACTTCTTTTTATGAGGGTACTTAAAGTCCAAGATTTATCGCCATGTTATTGATAGTGAGATGGAACTTCAGCGACGGTTTCAAGAAGCTCTCCTTACGGTTACTCCAGAGATGATTCATAATTGTCATCGAAGCCTCTTGCGACGACTCCAAACTTGTGTCGAGCGAAATGGTGGCTACATTGAATATTTAATTCATTGAATTATGAATTTCCAATAAATAACTGTTTTTTCGTTTTAACTTGACCAAAATTTTTTTTAATAATAAATGTTTCTTCTCTAAGTACCCATGCAGGAGCTGCCAGAGTTAGAAGACTGGGTAACCTAGCCTTGGGCGTTTAATAAGTAGATCATATAAATGTATCAGTTCAACATTAGTAGATTTGTCCAGTAGCTACCGTTCGAAACCAGCAATTAGAAGGACGGCAGTACGCGCCCAGAGCACAGCAGAATTTTCAACAAGTTTTTTTCACATCATTTACCCCCCTTAGATAGTTTAACCATTAATGATCATGAACTCTACGAGGCTAATAACAATAAAAATTTTTTTAAATTAAATTTATTCGTTTCCTCGATGTATAGGCCAGGTCTGGCAACCAAGTTTGGCCCGAGATTATCATTCCAGACTTTTACCAGAACTGGGCAAAGACTGGCCTACAAGCCTGGCCCAAGGTTCTACAAAGTTGGGCCAAGTCTGGGCCCGTGGTACTTTCCTCTGTAGGTAACTCCATTTAGGCTTATGTAGTATCGAGAATGGTGTCAAGGTATTTAATCTAAAAGAAGGCCACAGAACCAGTGCTAGAGCTCTAAAAGTCTACTCTCAACTGTTCCTCATTCATCCCTCATTTCGACTCCTGGACACAATGCTCCTAGTCTCACTTACACACATGCTAACACACCACTACCTAGTCAGTTTTTGGACCTCTTAGTCATTGTCTTGATCTTTCTCTCTTTTACCTGCTACAATGGTCCTTCACCTTCATATTTACATAATTTTTTAATTTAGACTAAATACTTTTATATTTATTCACCATTCTACACTTATACCAGTGTATTACGATTTCATAGCTTTTAAGGGGTTGTTTGTTCGATGCAGCCCCGCTCCTGATGACATAAAAAATCTTTTTCCAATAATATTTTCGTCTGAAGTTTTCAGCTCAAATATCGGATCTGTACAATACGAGAAATAGTTGATTCTAACCAAGAAATGCCTCTTGCTATATCTCTGTTAGTACAAAGCAGTATACTGGCTAAGTCAGGCAAAGGTTTGCTTGCTTCTTTTGCAATTTTATTTTTAGGTTGACAAACTTGCAAGCATGTCCAACAAATGCCTAGCGAGATGTTCTCCGAGCCAATGAGCCAGTCGTCCAGCGAGATTTCCAGCAGGATAAACAGCACAATGCTGCGAAAATTGACCAGCAAGACTATCATTGAGATCGCTAGCAAGACCATTAGAAAGATCACCAGAAAGGACGGGAAAAGAATCACAAAAGAACACCAAGATCATTAGCAAGACTATCAGAAAAATCACCAGCAAGATCACCGGCAGGACCATTAGCGAGATAGTCAGTTAATCACCGAGAAAGATCACTTGGAAGATGTTTAACAAGACAATCCGTGAGATATTTACAAATATGATTAGTAGGGTGCGTCATTTCGGAGCAACATTTTTTTTTTAAATGCATGTGGAAAAAATCATAGTTCAACACAAAAAAAAAATTTCGCGCAAGAAAAACATTTTTATGTCGATTATAGACCTAGCTCAATAAAAAATGCGATTTTCCCGTTTGAATAACATGGAAAAGGTTTTTTTTTTAGCCTCAAATATTGTTAACGTTTTAAATAATGAATAGATCGAATAGACTAATACGTATTTTTGTAGAAAATTGAACGCTCTACAAAAAAAGTCTCTTATTATTTTTTAATAAATCCATCTATTTAAAAGTTATTGGAGCTCGAAGTAAAGTTGGAGATCTTTTTACTTTTCCGGTGAAACTATCAGACTTATCACAAAATGTTATAAGATCTTCTTTGTTGACAATTTTATTCTTTACAAATTATTATCATTAAAGTTTTTTCAAATTCCACGTTGTTTTCTAGTTATTTCCATTTTAATGCCGAGATCTTGAAATCAATCAGAACCACTTTTTTAAGAGCTTGGAATTCAAATAAAAATAAATAGAAAACAATACGGAATTTGAAAAAATTTTACGAGTAATAATTCGTAGAGAATAAAATTGTCAACAAAAAAAATCCTATAACATTTTGTGATAAGTCCGATAGTTTCACCGGAAAAGTAAAATGATCTCCAACTTTACTTCGAGTTCTAATAACTTTTGAACAGATGGATTGATCGAAAAATGATAATCGACCGTTTTTGTAAAGCGTTCAATTCCCTACAAAAATATATATTATTATATTCGATCTAATGATTTTTTAAAGAGTCAACAATACTTGAAGCGAAAAAAAATATTTTTCCCGTGTTATTTAAATGGGAAAATCGAATTTTTCAATGAGCTAGGTCTGTAATCGATATAAAATTTCTTTTCTTGTGCGGAAATTTTTTTTTTCGTGTTAAACTATGATTTTCTCACATGCACTTAAAGAAAAAAAAAAAAATGTTGCTCTGAAATGACACACCCTAATGTTTAGTATGACATACAATGAGCGCTTAGCAAAGTCTTGAGCGAGACAGAGCAAGCGCAATAAAAGATTTTGAAATAATGTGTATATCTATATCTTTGACTATTTGAAATTGCTTTTATTCTGGTGAGACAATTCAATTAGTTTTCAAATTTCTTTTTTTAATCTGGGTTGCTTATCATACACTGTAGAAAATCACCGGGGTAAGTCCAAGTGGTGTAGGTGTTCAAATCAGCGGTGTTAAATTTCAACACCGAACGCGATGTAAAAATAACGCCGCCGCCGATGTAAATATTCTAAACTGGTGTTAAAACAAATTCTCCGGTGTTAAAATGACGCCGCCGCCGGTGTAGATATTCTTTACCGATGTTAAAATATTTTACTTTGTGAATATTTTTACTTACTCGATCACTATACTTGTTAATAGATCATATTTTTTATTAATTTTCATTAAAAACTGATATTTTTTGTGTTTTATAATCTTTAAAGTTCATTCTCCAAGCAGACGCAGTTTACCCTGCTTCTACGACGGTTACCCTGCTTTTACACCGATATTACTCTGCTTTTACACCGGTTACCTCGCCTTTACACTGGTTCTACTCCGTTTTTACACCGGTATTTTTAACACCGGTGAATTACTCCTCCAACACCGGTGTAATTTCATTTTTAGACCGGGAGGATTAAAATGAGTCCATTTTTAACTCCGCTCTTTTTACAGTGTATAATCCAAAATCCGTAATTTTTTTTTGTCGAATCTCCAAAAGCTTTATTTTCAATAAAAGCATCATTTTCCATTAAAAATTTTTTCTATAAAAAGAGAAAAGATAAAAAAAATATACGAATATATTCTAGGTTGTAATTGTCCGTTTTGTTTTTCTTCTGTGAGAATTCGAACTTTTTACATTCAATAAATAATTTATAACTTGAAGTATACTGTTGCAGCATTGCCAAATTTATTTATTCTTCTTTCAAATTTTTTTTAAATCCTAAACCATGCTTTCGATTGGTCAGATTTCAAATAACTCAAAAACTATCGAGAATTTTGAAAAATCGCTAAGGAACTTTATGCTTAGAATTGTCTCCTCTATTCAAATTTTCTCGCTGTGAAGGTCATTCTGAATCACCCTGTATAGCTTGATATGGCCATATATGACTTGATATGACTAGGTATAGAAATTTTAACTAAAATTAATTTTTTTTTTTTTTTTTTTTCAATTATTTTGACAACTCAGAGATTATCAGATCTGCGAATCATTGAATTCCTAATCGAAATGGAAATTTTAATACAGAGAAAAAACGTTAGACTTATTAATAACCGCGCCCGCGTCAGTAGGATTCAAATCCGCGACCTTCCGTACGAGAGACCGACGCTTTGACGACCAGGCTATGTGACCGACAGTTACAACGAAGTTTAGTTGTGCTACGTGAAATTGAAAAAATATAATCACTTTCGAAACAATAAAATATAATTATATTGGTTAATTGACATTCGATGTGTCTGATATCGAGATGTATGAAATTTTTATGTTTACTTTTATGTTTGACCATTTATTATTATATATACCTATATATATTTATATATAGAAGCAATCGAAAACTATATATTCCCATACATTGTTTTATATGTTCGAATAAAGTTACATATGATATCATGTAGAATTCGAGATGTATAAAATTTTCATGGTCACCTTTATGTATGATCATATATTATTACATATACCTATATATAGTTGTATATGATCATATATCGAATTCGAGATGCATGAAATTTTTACGTTTACTTTTATGTATGACCATATATTATTATACATACCTCTGTATAGTTATCAATGGTCATATATAGAATTTGAGATGTATTAAATTTTCATGTTTACCTTTATGTATGACTATAGCTGACCCGGCAAACGTTATTTTGCAATATAAATTATTTCTAGGGAATTTCTAGTGTAAAAAAAAAAACATCTAACTTACTGTAAGTGTGTAAGGATTTTATTTATTTTCTTCAAGAATATATAATTTTCGATTGTTTCTATACATGGATATATATAACTATATATAGGTATTTATAATAATATATGGTCAAACCAAAATTTAAATTATTTATTAAGATATCATTTTTCTTTTAATCATCATTTACTATTCTCAATAAAATTAGAAAAAAATTTTTTTTTTATTTGAATTTTCATTCTTTATTTTATAAACAAATTTCCATTTTCTTTATATTTTTTTTTGTTTATAAAAAAATGCAGTATTGGAATTTTCAATTATATCTTTGAAACTATTGAAGTTACGGCTTCTATGATTCCGGACAATTTTATAGAGTAATTATTGGACTATTTATTAATAATTTATTTTTAAGTTTTTAATTCCATTTATTTATCTTTTTCTTTATTTATTCATGTTATTACAAGGTAAAGGGTACATTTTCTGAATTTCATTGACCTTATATTCCTACCTAACGCCAATAATTTATGGTGTTCTTGCTGTTTTCTTTAAGTTTTGGAATTTCCAATTTATTACTTAACGTTTGTCGAAGCAAAAACTCGAAATTTTTGCCAGTAGTGCAGCCTGTAAGGCATTTACGGAATTAATTGTTTTTTTTACGATTTTTTAATCAGACTTTTAAATTTTAAACATTTGCATGCGTTAAAGTTAATTTTACAACTTTAGTGCACATGGCTGTATTTGTAATTTTTTAAAGCTACGGAAAAAAATATAATGAAAATGAAAATTTGTTTATAAAATAAAGAATGAAAATTCAAATAAAAAAAAATTTTATCCTAATTTTATTGAGAATTGTAAATGATGATTAAAAAAAAAAATGATCTCTTAATAAATAATTTAAATTGTGGATAAATGAAAAAAACAATGATAATGTTATTTTGCGTGGCTATATTCCTTCAAGTGTCCAGATGACACTATAATTTATTCAGATTTTTAAATTAATATTGAATGTTATAAAAAAATTATTTTGTGTTGCACACTTTGCTTGGCGGTGACGCGCAGGCACCGAAACGCCTGCGCGGAGCCCAACTTTCCACGTTAAATAAAAATTATAAATAATGGAGCTACAACTCGGGGATTCGAGACTTATTTTATCAAAATTTTCTCCTAATTTAGGATCTTTATTTTTAATTTCAGATAACTTTAATATTTTTGAAGTTATAGCTACAAAACGGAGACTCCCTTTTTGTCTCTTTGTTTTTTGTTTATAACAAATGAAATTTTTGATGGCGGATAAAATAAAAAATACCCATTTATCAGAATTTAATTATGAATCCAATGCACCAATCGTCATATTTTTAAGAGAACTTCAACGATTTTCCGCAGAAAACTCACTTCTCGACTGGACTATATGCACGGTCTGCAGGTAAGGTTTCGCTGTAAATTGGATATTTACATCTGGAAAAAATGTCAGCCATTTTCAATATTAGCTCAAAGTAGTTCAATAAATAATATATTAAAATGGCTGCCGCCGTAAAGTACTTTAAAAAAATATTTTTTTCGAATTTTGAAAAGTGACTGCCGTGATGTTGCAACCTTTAAAATCGGCAGCCATAGTTATTTTTCAATTTTTCTAGAGGTATATTATAACATATTAAAACGGCAGACACCGTAAAATACTTTAAAAATTTACTTAATTTCCATACCTGACTCACCTGAGGGACCCCAAACCTACCGCAGCCGGGCTTAGCTAATATCCATTGCTTGTTTACTGGGTATAGAAGTCTCACTAGACGAAATTACAGATACCGTAAAAAATGTGTTGTCAGATTCAAGCTGGCTCTTAAACTATTTCTAGAGAAATTAATTGTGCCGAGAAATACACGAAGTGCTTTAACGGTTTTAAGAGACTGGAGATTAACGATAGCCTTAACTTTTTCCGGAAATGGTTTAATGCCGTGTTCGTTGATTAAATAACCAAGGAATTTAACTTTGGTTCCGCCTAGCTGGCACTTCGGAACGTTTATTACTGGTCCGTAATCACGAAGACGTTGAAATAATATCGTGAAGTGTTTTAGATGCCCGTGTAAAAAAGTTCAGGGATTCCGGCGGTGAGTCGGCAGAAATCCTAAGGAATTCAGATTTGTGTCAAAATAGTACTTCCGGATGAATTCCACATGAAAACTAGATACGCAATTTAAACGTGACAGAGGGTGATAATTTCTGTCAAAAAAAAGTAATATCACCTGAACGTACATTATTGCAGCAAGATGCAGTAAAGAAAAATATTGTAACATTTCCAAGATAAAAAAAGGTCTTATCACGTAACGGATTCCTAGTAAGATCTTAGTGACATCTGGCGAAAAGGTACATGAGGAGCCGAAAGGAAATTTTTGATTAATCGGCTAGCTTGTTATTTCAATATTTCATTGGAATTCGATCGATCTTTAAATACATTGACAGGTATTTAATGAATTATTCTTGAAATAGAAAATAAAAATTCTTGATTCAGTTTCCTGCCAATAATTCATCGGAATTCAAGTGGTCTTTAAATAAATTTAACAGGTTTTTCATTAATACCGATGTCCTAAAATTTCTTTTTGAACATCGGATAAATTCTGAATGAATTCATATAAAGCACCGGCCAAATTCCAGCCGACTTTTAACGGAAAATCACATGAATATTCAGTGATTTATTCTTAAAGTAGAAATATTAAATGTTTGATTCAGTCTACTGCCAATAATTTCACCGGAGCTTTATAAGAATTCCTCCAGAATCTATCCGGTGATCAAGAAGAAATTTTAGGGCATCGGTATAAATTTAATACCTGTCTATTCATTTAAAGATCGATCGGATTCCTATTAATTATTAGCATCAAGACACTAAATCGAAAATTTCCTATCGGCTACTCTCAATAATAATTTCTCTGCTATTCATGTACCTTTTCGCCAGATATCACTAAGATCTTACTAGGAATCCGTTACGTGATAAAACCATTCTTTTTATCTGGGAAATCTTACATTATTTTTCTTAACTGCATCTTTCTGCAATTATGTACGATCAGCTGATATTCATTTTTTTTTACTGAAATTCACACCATCCATTACGATAAAATCGCATATCTAGTTTTTATCTGGAATCCATCTGGAAGTCCTATTTTGACACAAACATGAATTCCTCAGGAATTCTGCTCACTTACCGCCAGAATCCCCAAACTTTTTTACACGGGTGCTCCTCTTCGTATTTGGATGCGACTAGTATATCGTCGATGTATGGAAGTATGAAATCCAGATCACGGGTGATTTCGTCGATGAATCTCTGAAACGTCTGTGCTGCATTTTTGAGTCCAACAGTCATGAATCAAAACTCAAATAAGCCAAACGGAGTGATAATAGCTGTTTTCTCGACATCTTCTGGAGCTACTCAAAGTTGGAGGAAAGCTTTGGTAAAATCGACGACAGAAAAAAATTGGTTTCCCATGTACATACGCGGCAAAATCATCCATTTATCAAAGCGCATATTTATCGATAAGAGTACGGTCATTAGATGGGCGATAATCACCACATGGTCTCCATCCACCGTCCTTTTTCTGGACCATGTGTAATGGGAAGACCAAGCACTCTGCGATGGCCGACAAATACCTTGCTCAATCATTTTACGGAACACCTCTTGAGCAATTTTCAATTTCCCGGGAAAAAATGATCAGACCTGATCATGCCTATTAATGTATGATCAGGCCCGAAATTAGTCCTGATCATGCATGTTCACGTCGGAAGCGTTAAATACGCTCAGGCCTGATCATACCTATCCATGTCTGTGCATGTCTGTTCATATCTGTTCATGTCTGAAGCGTTAAATACGATCAGGCCTAATCATACCTGTCCATGCCTGCTTATGTCCGTTAATGTCTGGAGCGTTAAATACGCTCAGGCCTAATCATACCTGTCGATGTCTGTTCATGTCTGTTCATTTCTAAAGCATTAAATACGCTCAGGCGTAATCATACTTGTCCATGCCTGCTCACGCCTGTTCATATCTGTTAATGTTTAAAGCGTTAAATACGCTCAGGCCTGATCATACCTACCAATGTCTATTCATGTCAAAAGTGTTAAATACACGCAGTTCTGAGCATACCTGTCCGTGTATGTTCATGCCTGTTCATGTCTAAAGCGTTAAATACGCGCAGGCCTGATCATACCTGTCCATATCTGTTCATGTCTGATCCAGCCTGATATATAGGATTAAATTTACAATCTTATTTATAATTAAATATAACTAACTTAAAAATTAACTTAACAGTTGTCTTATGATATTGACACGGAGAGGCCAACGAATGATCACAAATAAATAAAAATGAAAATGGATTGGGTTGCCGTTCAATGATTAACTAATTTAATAAATACCACACACCAGTCAAAGAATATATAAGCAAATACATGCATTATATATATTGAAAAACCACAAATGAATAATTATTAAGGCATTAAACATGGAATGGAGAAGAATGGAACATAAATATGGAAACATCGTGACAGTTAAGTTAAAATCAAGATCAGCAATTACATACAATTTAGCTAAAAAATTGAGTAAAGTTAAATTTTTAAAACATTGTTTAAAATTACATTTAGTACCTAAAACAATGAATTATAAATTTACCAGCTGACCCGGCAGACTTCGTACTGCCTCAATCGATTGTAGAGCAAAATAAAAAAATCAGCTCTGTTTAGGTTTCCACTATATAAAATCGGTGTATTACCGTACGATGGACGGTGTAGCTCAATGAATTATAAATTTAGTTCGAACGAAATATAGTATAGTGCCGAATAGCTCAACTGGTAGAGCATTTGGCGGGATACCGACATGGTCTGGGCTATATTCCCAGTTTGGGCTATCTATGAGGCATTCCACGCCAAATCTGACACCATTTAGCTTTTGAACCTCGGATTTACACTTATCCAAAAAATTAAAGGAACAAGAAAATTTTATAAAATTTTTAGCGATTTTTGGAAGTCTGTTTTTTCGTGAAAAATGGTCGTATCGAAAAAGTGAAAAAAGCAAATTAAAGATTGAAATCTCTAGTTTGACGATTTTTCAGTCAAATAATTTTCTGAGCCACGGTTTTTGCGAAATCATAAGAAATAGGCCGAGACGAAATTTTTCTAAATCTTTTGGTTTTGTTTTTTAGGTCTACGGGGCCAGGAAATTTTTTTTCGAAAAAACCAATTCAAGGCTCGTTTAGGAAATTTATTCTGCTACAATTTGCTTTTTTTTTGTTTCTTTGTACGACAATATGCTGCTGAGATATCAGCCTTCAAATAAAAAAGGATCCTTTTGTCTTTGATTATTGATATCTCAACAACTTATGGTCGCACAATAATTAAAAAGGAAATTTGAGAAACTTGAATAAATACCCTACAAGCTCGATTTTTGATGTTTTGAAAAAAATTTTTTTTTCATTCTTAATATCAATTTTAAAAACCCATAAAAAATGGCCATTTTCTGGTTTTTTGGTCAACTCATCGCTACTTTGTAAATATCGATAAAACAAATAATGTTGCCAGGTCATTTTACAGCTTAATGTACCCCTAAAATCCCTGGAAATTTTCAGATTGATCCATCAAACCGTTTGTCCGGGCCGATTGCTCAAAGTTTTAAAAAACAATTAAAGGAACAAGTTTTGTTCCTTAATTCGTGTAATCATTACCAAAATAAAAAAATTTATTTTTTTCGGATTTTCTTCTATTTTTACGTTAGTTATTCGGTAGATGTGAGTTCAAGAGAAAAAAAAAAATTTTTTTCCGAAAAACGAGATAAATTAAGACTTTCTTACTTTTTTTTTTTTTTTACGTTTTATTCGGGTTTTTTTTTTTTTTTTTTCTGTCGTTTTTTGGAAAAAAAAATTTTTTTTTCTCTTTACGTTACATTTACCGAATAACTAACGTAACAATAGAAAAAAATTCGAAAAAAATTAATTTTTTCATTTTGGTAATGATTACACAAATTAAAGAACAAAACTTGGTCCATTAATTATTTTATAAGACTTTGAGCAATCGGTCCAGACAAATGGTTCGATGGATCAATCTGAAAATTTCCAGGGTTTTTAGGGGTACATTAAGCTATAAAATGACTTGGCAACATTATTTTTTCATCGATATTTACAAAGTAGCGATGAGTTGACTAAAAAACCAGAAAATGGCCATTTTTGTGGGTTTTTTAAATTGGTATTAAGTATGAAAAAAAAATTTTTTTCAAAAAAATCGAAAATAGAGCTTGTAGGGTGTTTATTCAAGTTTCTCAAGCTTCCTTTTAAATTACTGTGCCACCATTAGTTGCTGAGATATCAATAATCAAAGACAAAAGGATCCTTTTTTATTTGAAGGCTGATATCTCAGCAGCATATTGTCGTACAAAGAAACAAAAAAAAGCAAATTGTAGCAGAATAAATTTCCTAAACGAGCCTTGAATTGGTTTTTTCGAAAAAAAATTTCCCGGCCCCGTAGACCTAAAAAACAAAACCAAAAAATTTAGAAAAATTTTGTCTCGGCCTATTTCTTATGATTTCGCAAAAACCGTGGCTCAGAAAATTATTTGGCTCAAAGATCGTCAAACTAGAGATTTTAATCTTCAATTCGCTTTTTTTACTTTTTCGATACGATCATTTTTCACGAAAATACAGACTTCCAAAAATCGCTAAAAATTTTATAAAATTTTCTTGTTCCTTTAATTTTTTGGATAAGTGTATTTTAAACTTTTCAATCAATCGATATAGGTTGATAAAGTCCTTTATGATTTTTTAAAAATTTTTTTCTATAATCGTTTTCGAAATATCGACATTTGAAAAAGGAAGAGATTTTCCTTTTAAATACCTGTATTTTTGCGGAAAGTGGTTTAAACAAAATTTTCAAAAACTTTTAAGAATAAATTGTCGATTTACAAAAAACACGTATTGATCGATTTTCCTCATACTTTCTCACAGCAAATTGTCACCTATTCTACAACTTTTCCAGCTATGCTCATAATGGGACAACGATGAGATATATTTTTTTTTCGATTTCTTTAATTTTATGTTCCAGTTTTTTTTTTTTTTTCAAGAAAATTGCCTTAACATAAAAGCATGCTCAGGATTTACTGTTAATAATTATCTGTCACATAATTTTCATCAAAATTTTCAAAGTTTTTTCTACAGACAAATTATTACTAATTAATTAATAAATAACAATTTCAATTAATAACGATAATACTTAATTAATAAATAATAATTTTTCTGAGGAAATAAAATTAGAAAATTTCGATAATAAATGTGTCTGATAATTATTAACAGTAAATACTGAGCATGCTATTATTTTGAGACATTTTTCTTGAAAAAAAACTGGAATATGAAATTTAAATAATCTAAAAAAAATAGATCCCATTGCTGTCTCATTATAAGCATAGCTGGAAAAGTTGAAGAATAAATGAGAGTTTGCCATGTTGTATGTCCATATGTGCTCCGTGTATGGACATAAATGCTTCATATATGAGCCATATATGGCCATGCAAGACCATGTATGATTCATTTTTCACGGGAATGCACGCCTCGAACGCTCATCCTGTGAAAAATGGATCATGCATCGCCGATTATTGTTCATATATGGTCATACGTGGGCGTATAAACTTTTTTAATACAGTCATGCATGGCCATATACAGTCATACAAAACCATGTATGGCCATACATGGCCTTGTATGGTTCATATATGGCCATGCATGACTGTATTAAAAAATTTGGTATGTCCATGTATGGCCATATATGCTCCATGTATAGCCAAGTATGGTCATGCATGGCCATAGATGATTTATTTTTCACGGGTATATATATAAGAATTCGAGCTGACTATTACAATTACTTATAAACAGGATTTTATAGTGTAAAAATGATAGGAAATTTTGATATCACTACCAGCATATTGATGATTATATTATGCTTTTTCAAAAGTGATTATATTCTTTGAACCTTCCGTAGCACAACTAAACTTTGTTGTAACTGTCGGTCGCATAGCCTAGTCATCAAAGCGTCGGTCTCTCGTACGGAAGGTCCCGGGTTCGAATCTTACCGAAGCGGGTGCGGTCATTAATAAGGCTAGCGTTTTTTCTCTGAATTAAAAATTTTCATTTCGATAAGGAATTCAATTATTCGCATATCTGATAATCTCTGCGTCGCCAAGATAATTAAAAAAAAAAAAAAATTTTTTTTTTAACTTAGTTAAAATTTCTATACATAGTCATAGCAACTCATGTATGGCCATATCAAGCTATGAATAGCCATGCATGGCCATACATGGTCATATATGGCCATGTCTGGCCAATTTTCATCCATGGCCATTCATGAAGCATTCATACATGGCCATGTATGATTCATTTTTTACGGGAATCGACAATTTATGCGAAAAAGTTTAAATTTCAATAGGAGCGTTGTTGAATAAAATTTTTTGATATTCTTTACTGAAAAGTTGTCTAAAAATGAACATTTTTAGTCTTTTTGAAATTTTTATTTAAACCACTCTTCGCAAAGTTACAGGCATTTGGAAAAAAATCTCTACATTTTTCAAAATTCGATATTTCGAAAATGGTTTGGAGAAAAAATTTAAAAAAAATCATGAAGTTCTGTTCACTAAAAGACCTATACTAAAAGTTAAAAAAGTTACAAAAAAATCCGAGGTACAAAAGCTAAATGGTGTCCGATTCGGCGTGGGACGCCCCTATATTTTCCTCAATTTATCTATAAATTGTCTTATTGAGAAGGTTTGCATGTTTAGGTTTCCACTATATAACAAACCAATTTAATATAGTGGAAACCTAAACATGCAAACCTTTTTAATAAAACAATTTATAGATAAATTAAGAAAAATATAGATAGCCCGAACTGGGAATATAGCTCAGACCATGTCGGTATCGCGCCGAGTGCTCTACCAGTTGAGCTATGCGGCACTATACTAAACTCATATTTATTCACCTTTCAAACCCTTTTTGGACTTCCAAAAATAATTCAACACCAAAATTAGCCAAATCGGTTCAGCCATTCTCGAGTTTTAGCGAGACTAACGAACAGCAATTGATTTTTATTTATATAGATAACTTGTAGGAAATAGAATTGTCTACAAAAAAGATCTATGATATTTTGTGATTAGTCTGATCGTTTCGCTGGGGAAGTAGAAAGATCTCAAAATTTACTATAAATTTGACTTCAAGCTTAAATAACTATTCAACAGATGAATTAATCAAAAAAGTTTGAAAATCCAAACGTGCACAACTTATTTGCTCATTTAATAATAAAAAACGTTTTCCTAAACAAAAATGACTCAAAAATAAAAATCTGGAAAACTTTTGATCCTACAGGCCAGCCCCAAAACTTGTCGCTTTTTTTGAGCTCGAAAACGTAAGTGTGAATACACTTTTGAGCCCTTTGAGTGTGAAAATATTCATTACTGCATCGGGTTTTACTAGCCCGAAGAGCCCAAAAAAAGTAGCATTATTTTACACTACGAAAATTCAAATACTCAAATATAATTCGGAAAAAGTAATAATTCTTAAATTTTTTTTTCGATTATTGTTTATGAAACGCAAGGTTAATCAGGAATAAATGTAAGTAATTAAATAGAAGTTTTAAATTGGATCAAAATGGGACAGAAAACGATTTTTTCAAATATGTTTAATTTCATTGAATTTTCGTAGCCCGATTTATGGCTTTACTTTTTTTAACTCAAACAGTTTGAAAATATGACTGTGAAAAAGTATTATCGAGCTGTCAGCGCTCAAAAACAGCGGGATGTCTGGAAAGTGACGTACAGGATCAAACTGATTTGAAATTTTTGAATTTGTTAATTATAAAAAATGATTTCGGAATGATAAATTATTAAAAATTTTATGCAATACTACATGATTGCAATATTTATTAGTGATGAAGGTTCCGTTTACGGTGTTGCTTCTACCATCTTCAAGCGAAGTTCATACATAATTATTACGATTAAGAAGTAAAACGATTCTTGTTTTAATTATACGTACACCTTTCCATGAATCACCATCAAAGAAAAGGTGAGCTCAATATTCTGTGAGTTGCACAGGAAAAAAGGATTACTTGAATTAAGGAATTTACGCTCTTCCCAAATTTTTTCGTGAATCAAGTTCACATTTTGTTTTTGATTAAAACAACGAAAAAATTTTGATTTAGAAGCTAATTTCTTTATTGAATAAACAACTGTCTCGATTCAAAAATTAAATTATTCAACTTGAGGAACTTTTGTATTTATTCAGAAACATTTCAGACTAATCTCAAGTATTTTTTTCTTGGTTTAAAGTATTTAGTTTTTGACTCGAGTATTTTTAACTTCCCGCTAAGAAAATCGACGATTTTCGAAAATTTCGGGAAGTTATTGTTTTCACCCCGATTTTCGAAAATCGAGTTTTCATCAGATGTCGACGTTTCGAGGTCCTAGAAAGCTATTCTGACTATTTTCAGAATGATGTCCGAGTGTGTGTATGTATGCGTGTGTGTGTATGTATGTAAACTCTTTGTAACTTTTGAACTAATGAATCGATTTGGATGGTTGAGGTGGCAATCGAAAGAACTTGTTGGCCATCAACTTTTCTGAAAATATCAGATTATTTGATCGAATAGACTCGAAAATATTTGCGAATTACGAAAAAAAAAAAAAATTTTTTTATTTTAGTTTTTTATTGATTCTCAGAAACGAGTCTAATGATCAACTTTAAAATCTAATCAGCTCTCGGGCTTAGCCATCTCAATCGGATAATTCGTGCTAGAGTTATCGTGGAAAATAAAAATGGTGAAAAATGGTTTTTTGCGAATATATTCGAAACAATCAAACTATACAATTCCAAAATTCGGTCAGCTTTAAAGTTTATTAAAACGCGTCGATTGCCACCTCAACCATCAAAATCGGGTTATTTTTCTAAGAAGTATCGTGGAAAAAAGAAATGGTGAAAAACGGTTTTTTGCAAATATCTTTAAAGTAACTAAACCAAACGATTTCAAAATCTGGTCAGCTTTAAACTTTATCGAAACGAGTCGATTGCTGCTTCAAACACGAAAATCAAATCATTTGTCAATGAAATGTTGTGGGAGAAAGAAAAGGGAAAAAAACGTTTTTTTCGAAAACAACGGCATGCAAATGTATTTTCAAGCTCAAAGAGCTTGAAATGGGCAGGAAGTTTTGGGGCTGGCCCGCAGAGTCAATTGATAGACCGATTTTTTTTCTTGATTTTTCAAGAAATAATTTTTTTTGGTTAAAAAAATTTTTCTTTTCTACGACTTATTTAACCCTCTGGAGGGTTAAATGTTTTTTTTTTCAACCTTTGGTAAAGAAGGAATTTTAATTTTTTTGCCATATGGTGAGACTCGGAGTGTCGACCCTTCTATTGATAGCAGTTTAAAGTCATGTGCTTTAGACCACTCGGCCAACACGTGCATTTGGAAGTGGAAATTTATTTTTTTACTTAAAGCTATTCAGAACTATATATGGGTCATTCCATGCCAAATCACCCGATTTTCAGAATCATATTTTTTGATCCGGTTGAATTTTTTATATGTTTTTGTACATATAAAAAGACACCTAATCCTAAATTTAGAGCCCCTCATTTTTAAAAACCTTGGAGATATGAATTTTTCAAAATCGCGAAAAAATAACGATAAGGTAATTTTCAGAAATTCATAACTTCTGAGTATATTATCGTAATTTCATTTTGGCGGTGGCTATTTTCTTCACGTTTAAATTCAATTTTCGAAAAGAAAATTTAAAAAAAAAAATTTTTTCTCTTTCACCGTTTTTTCTTACATTTTAACTCAAATTTTGACTTTTTTCGAAGACGGACATTTTTAATTTTCTTGAAGAAAATATATGTTTTACTGAACTGTAAAACAAATTTTTTAAGCCCTTGGTCAAAGTGGGATTCAAATATCTTCGATTTTTTAAGTCACTTTTTCGCATTTTTTAAATTAAAAATTCGAGGTTTTTGAAGATTTTGTAATTTTCCACCAAAATTTCAATGTAAATACAAACAAATAATATTTTCCTACTGTGCCAATCATATAAATTGAAAATCTTTAATGATATGTTTACAGACAATGAACAAATTTTTGTTGCAACATAACAATAAAGATTTTCAATTGATATAATTGGCACAGTAGGAAAATATCATTTGTTTGTATTTACATTGAAATTTTGGTGAAAAATTACAAAATCTTCAAAAAACTCGAATTTTTAATTTAAAAATTGCGAAAAAGTGACTTAAAAAATCGAAGATATTTGAATCCCACTTTGACCAAGGGCTTAAAAAATTTGTTTTACAGTTCAGTAAAACATATATTTTCTTCAAGAAAATTAAAAATGTCCGTCTTCGAAAAAAGTCAAAATTTGAGTTGAAATGTAAGAAAAAACGGTGAAAGAGAAAAAATTTTTTTTTTAAAATTTTTTTTTCGAAAATTGAATTTAAACGTGAAGAAAATAGCCACCGCCAAAATGAAATTACGATAATATACTCAGAAGTTATGAATTTCTGAAAATTACCTTATCGTTATTTTTTCGCGATTTTGAAAAATTCATATCTCCAAGGTTTTTAAAAATGAGGGGCTCTAAATTTAGGATTAGGTGTCTTTTTATATGTACAAAAACATATAAAAAATTCAACCGGATCAAAAAATATGATTCTGAAAATCGGGTGATTTGCCATGGAGTGACACATATACTTAAGACTAAGCTAAAAAAAAATTCTTTTATTGACTACTAAGAGTTTAAAAGAGTTCAATATTTATAATAAAAAAAATTTTGCATTACTACAATAAAACATTGCATTACTTTATTTAATATTCAAACTTTCTTGTACTAAACATTTATATTTTTTGGTTAAAGTAATAAATACACTACAGTAAGAAACAATATTTATTAAATCAAGAAATTTAAATTATTTAACTAAATAACTCAACTGTTGAATCGATCTTTGAAGATTTATTGAGTCAAAAATATTTTTTCTTTTTTCAAGATTCAAAATCCAAGGAATTTTTTTACTTCCCTTAAGGAGGTTCGACCGATACTAGTGAGTCGAAATAGTATTTGAATTTTTTTGTTTACTAAATTCTCCTAATAGTTATTGTTGTTTAAATAATAAGTTTAGTCGATTAAGATAAATGATAAAGTTTATTAGTAATTATATACAGTTGCACGCGCTTCTACGATACATAAGTTTATAATTAGTTTCACACAACGTCTAGTTGTCAAGAGTACTTGGTAAAGAATGAATTGTGAGTCATACTTGTACATACATTATTTTGGGACTTTTCTAGTTCTACGCATGCGTATATTAGATCACCGCAAGGTTTGTGTGTGTCTTCTCAACGACAACATTAGAATATTTCCAACATCCCCCCTCAATGTTGGCGTGTGTTGTTTATAACAGCCCCAAATTCTCGCAGTGTTTCACATGTTTTATAGCAGGCAGTGCTTTTGTGAATATGTCTGCTACCATATCATCTGTTGATATTGACTCCACCTTGATGAGCCCTTCTCGCACCTTTTCACGTATGAAATGATACCGAATATCGATGTGCTTCGTCCTTGAATGGAATGCTGGGTTTTCTGCCAACATTTTTGCACTCCTGTTGTCGCAGAATATTTCCCCACTTATTGATTGATCCATGCCTAATTCTCCCATGAACCTGTTGAGATGAATTGATTCCTTTGCAGCTTCTGTCAGTGCCATGTATTCTGCCTCGGCAGTTGACAGTGCGACCGTTTTTTGTTTCTTGGATTGCCAGCTGACTGCTGCTCCTCCTAATAGGAATGTGTATCCTGTGTATGATCGTCTGTCCTTGGTGTCGTTTGCCCAGCTTGCATCTGCGTATCCGATTAACTTTCCTAACGGTTTGCTGTACTTCAATGAATAGTCTGCAGTGCCTTTTAAGTATCTTAGGAGTCTTTTTGCTGCTCCCCAGTGATGATCATTTGGCTTGTCATTGAATTGTGCCAATACGCTGACTGTGTGTGCAATATCGGGTCTAGTACACACCGCCAGGTACATTAGCGATCCCACTAGTTCCTTATAAGGATACTTTTTCGGTGGTTGCCCTCCTATGTCTTTTGTCCCTCCTAGATTTGTGTTTGGGCTTGCTGGAGTACTTGTTGCATTACTGTCTTCCATTTTGAACTTTTTCAAAATTTCGGTGACGTATTTCTTTTGACATAGTTTTATGCCTTCACGTTGATCAATTTCTAACCCCAGACAGTATCTAGCTTCACCGAGATCCTTTATCTCAATTTCCTTGTTGATTTCTTGTTTCACATGATTAGTTAGTGCTTCATTGCTTGATACAATTAACATGTCATCTACCCAGATTGTAATAATAATTTTTTCTTCTTCATGGTGCCCAGTAAATACACACGGGTCCGCCGCTGTTGGTCTTAGTCCTATTTTTCTTAAGGTTGTTTGTAGGTGTTGGTACCACCTCTCTCCGGACTGCTTTAAGCCATATAGCGCCTTTTTCAGCTTGCATACCTTGTTTTCTTGTTTTAAGGCTTCTTGCATCTTCACAGCGGCTGTGTGAATTTTTGAGTCACGTCTTTCCGTACGCACTATGTCATCTACTGCTTCTTTCACGCCTTCCGGAACTTCCATGAATATCTCTTCTTTTAATTCGCTATTTAAATAGGCCGTTTTCACATCCCACTGCTGAACTTTGGCGTTCATCTCAGCAGCCATGGCCATCACTAGCCTGATGGATTCTAGCCTCGTTACCGGAGCGTATGTTTCGTTGTAGTCTGATCCTGGTCGCTGGCTGAAACCTCGTGCGACTATACGAGCCTTTCTTCGCTCTATGTTTCCATCCTGGTTTATCTTGTTCTTCAGCACAATTTTCGTGCTGATGATGTTCTTTCCAGCTGGTCTTGGTACGATTTCCCAAGTCCCATATTCTAGGTGTGATTTTACCTCATTCACGATTGCTTGTTTCCACAAATTGGCGTCGCTTCCTGCTAGAGCGTCTTTCAACTGAATATCAGCATTTAAAGCTATATGTTCAGCAATGTTTACGATTTCATCATCGCTTTCTTCTGCTTCACTCGTGTTTTCGATACATTTTGGCCTTTTTTCGATTTGAATTATTGACGAATTGAGTTGTCTTTTCAGCCCTCGGTTATCTTCTTCGTTTTCGAATACTTCGTCATTTTCATCATCTTCTTTGTTTGTTGATCCTGTACTCGATATACTTTCAGTTCTATATTGCTTTTGCGGACGACCTCGGCTTCCTGTGCGTATGGTTCTTGGCCTTCCACGTAACCTTTTTACTATTTGTATTTCTTCATCGCCCTCTTCGGTGTTTTCTTCGTCGTCTCCGAACTTTATTAAATCGACATTTACGTATATCTTCTCAGATTCCTTTCGATTCACCCTTTCGTTGATTCTTGGAGTCCGCTCTTCTTCTGTGATTTCGATAGGCTCTTCCTCGTTGTTACTCGCGCTCTGGTTTTCGTCAAACTTAACGTCACGAGTAATTACCACTTTGCCATTGTCCAAACGTACCCTGTACGCTTTTGCTCGTTGATCATATCCGACTAAACGACCAGTACTCGCCCTTTGATCCAGTTTTCCGCGTCCGACTGTCTTGTCTAAGACATAAGCTTTCGCACCAAACACCCTTAGGTGTCGCAGATCAGGTAATTTCCTGAACCAAAGTTCATACGGCGTTTTCCCGCCGATAACCCTGCTTGGACAGCGATTACGTATGTAGTTTGCAGTGGCTATTGCTTCCGCCCAATATGATTTGTGCATACCTGCCTCGATCAGCATACATCGAGCTGTATCGAGCAGCGTCCTATTTCTTCTTTCGGCTACTCCATTTTGCTCAGGAGTATATGGCGCGGATAGTCTTCTTTGGATCCCATGTTCTCTCAGGTACTCATCAAATTGGGCATTGACGTACTCTCGGCCGTTGTCGGACTGTAAGAATTTAATTTTCTGGCCAGTAAAAGTTTCAGCAATGCTTTTAAATTCTTTGAACTTACCGAATACTTCATCCTTGCCTTTCAGGAAGTAAACCTCGCACCACGTACTGCAGTCGTCGATGAATGTGACCATGTACCGCGCTCCGCCGTTGGAAACCACCCTCATGGGCCCACAGACATCAGAGTGTACAATTTCTAGTGACACCTGACTCCTCTCGGGTCGCTCTTCGAATGGCATTGCTGCCATTTTTCCTCGACAGCATACTTCGCACACGTGGTTTTCGCCTTTCGGATTTATGTTTATTCCTGTAGCCAAATTTTCATTTGACAACTTCGTAACTCCATTCATGTGTAAATGGCCGAGTCTTTTATGCCATAGACTCGATGGGTATTGTGCTCCTCTACTGGTTGCCCGTGTGACAGCTTGTGCTTGCTCTATTTTATTTCCTTCCTTCATGGAATATAGGTCGCCGACTCGATCGGCTGTCATTACTGTGTTACCATCAGCATCTTTTACTATCGCCTGTTTACTATCAAAAATCACTGTTTTTCCTTTTTCCGTAATTTTTGATACCGACATGAGATTAGTTCTCAAATTTGGAACATACAGTGTGTCATGTAGTTTGGCCAATTGTATTCGGCCTCCGCTTACCGCTACTTTAGCCACGCCTTTCACCTTGGCAGTCGTTGAGGCATCAGTTGCCAACTTCAGTACTGAATTACACGTGACTTTATTTTCGAGAATTCTTTCGTCTCCGCACATGTGTGTGGTGCACCCACTGTCAAGGCACCATTTCAATTTTGGTTCATCTTGAATCTGGTTCACCTCTTCTTCGTCCTGTGCCGCGATGTAGAAATCCTCCGTGGTATTTGCACTTGCACGTTGCCGTCTCACATCCCTTTTCCTTTCGGGACAATTTTTCGCAAAATGGCCTGGTTTTCCGCATTTGTAACAGTTTCCGTAAATTCCTCCGTTTTTTCGAGTTTTTGACCTTGCCGCAAATGCTTTTGTCTCAGTATCATGTGAGTCACCTTTTCTAGCTAGGCACTCATTAAGAATTTTAATTTTTAATTCTTCCGGCATCGGCAGATTATCTCGGCTTTCGATGACGCATCGAAAGTTTTCAAAGCTCAACGGTAATCCGTGTAGCAGCATAGTTGATAAGAGGTCGTCGTTAATCTCTATGTCCATTTCTGCTAGTTTATCTACAACGTCAAAGAAATTGTCTAGGTACTGATGAATGTCCTCACCTTCCTTCAACTTGTGTACGAACAACGATTTCAGTAATGTTGCCTTCCTCGCCGGTCCTTTTGATGCGTATATTTCTTCTAATTTCAGCCATAATTCCCTTGCCGTCTTACATGTCTTTATACTCTTTAGTTCCGATGGTGCTATGGCCAGTATCATGCTTGCACGTGCTAATTGATCTCCCTCAGTCCACTTCGCAATGGCTTCTTCGTTTCCGCTGAGTTCTGCGGGTTTTATAGATGTTCCATCAGCAAATCGCCATAGCTTCTTTTGGATCAGTAATGCTTCTATTTGTATCTTCCAAGTGTCGTAGTTTTCCTTTGACAGCGCCTGTATACTACTACTCGTGCCCGCCATTTTTGTGTTACGTTACTAACTCACGTTTCACTATTTATTAACTCACGGTTTTTCGCACGCACTTTTATCTTTACATTTGCACAAAACTTTTAAACGCACCAGACGTGTTCTGGGCCCATAACCTGTTGTTTAAATAATAAGTTTAGTCGATTAAGATAAATGATAAAGTTTATTAGTAATTATATACAGTTGCACGCGCTTCTACGATACATAAGTTTATAATTAGTTTCACACAACGTCTAGTTGTCAAGAGTACTTGGTAAAGAATAAATTGTGAGTCATACTTGTACATACATTATTTTGGGACTTTTCTAGTTCTACGCATGCGTATATTAGATCACCGCAAGGTTTGTGTGTGTCTTCTCAACGACAACATTGGAATATTTCCAACAGTTATGAAAATTCATTATTTCAATTTATAATATATTATGTTATAACATAATGAATTCATAAATTAATATTTATTATTATTTAATTGAAGAAAGTAATGAAATGACTTGGTTATTTTTGACTCATATGATTAAATAAAAAGATTTGTCTACAGCGCGTTCTAACTTCTAACACATCGATATTCAAATTAAAGCGGGAAAAATTTATTTCTAATCTCTTCTCTCTTATTAATGTATTTTTATCTTTGTTTTTTCTCTTAGCTGCTTCCGCGACGTTGTCAAACCTTCAATAAAATAAATCTTTGTTGATAAACAAGAGTAAAAAATAAAGTTTAACTTGAATTATTTCAATAATTACAACGGTAACACTATATTGTTAAAATCTCATCATATTCCAATATTATTCAAGTTTATTGCTTGTGATTTTTTATTTCTTAAACTTGGGTGGTTAATAATGAAAATAATCGAACAAGTCATGAAGGGAGCTTGTCCGCCATAAGAGCCTGTGTATAAGAATTTTAAAAAAGTCATTTTTAAATTTTTTTTTCTAAGAAACTAGACGGTGGATCATATTCAAATTTTGAGAATACATAGATAAATTACTTCTTTACATGTATACTAAGTTTCAAATCTTAAAGTTGGAAAATCCTCTTTACATTATATTCGGTCGAACCTCTTTAAGAAACTTTCGATTTCCATTTTATGTCCTCAAAAGATTCTTGGCTCAAGAAAAATTACTTTGAGCCAAACAATTATTTTTTCTGTGTGCTAAAAAATTATAATAATAAATAAGTATTTATATACTTTTGTTTGCAGTTGGTGCCACGGTAGTTATGAACGCAGCAAAATTTCAAGAATCAATAGTTAAAAAAAATTTGTCGGGAAACTTAAATAAAATTTATTAATTTAACATTAAAAATCAATACGTTGATATTTGAAAAAATTGAAGCATAATCTTCAATGAAAATCCAATACGACTACCCTAATAGTACAGTTTGCTATAGCAAAAGTTTACTTTATAATAATTTTCTTGAATTTTTTGTCAAATGTCCGTCAGCTTTGAACTTATCCGTTTCTGACGACAATTTATATACAACTTACTGTACAATTTGACGTAAATTTACTACCCGACTTAGAATGCAAATTCACTCTAAAACAAGACTAGAAAAAAGTTGTCAATTTTCAGGCAAATTTCCATATCTATTTATCGTTAATTTGACCTGAAAAATCGTTGATTATTTTTTTACCGTCAAATTGTAGATAATTTTATGTCTAAATTTGCTTACCTTCTGTAATGGTAAGAATGAACATTACCGGTTTTTTTTTTTTCTAGTAAAAATTTACCTCTAAATTGAGGAAAAATTAACCGCTAATTTTTCTTTCCAACGTTTGCTGTCAAATTGTCGGCTAATTCGGGCAGTAAATTTCAGATTATTTCAACGTCAAATTACTTTCAATGTCAAGCTAAAGTGGCTATTAAGGTTGCTTAGGACAGACTGTATACATATAATGATAAAAAAAAATCTGGGCATCGGTTGACCCTGCGGGCCAGCCCTAAAACTTCCCGCTGTTTTCGAGCTCAAGGAGCTAAAAAACATCGTTGTAAATACATTTTCGAGCTCTTCGAGCTCGAAAATACTTTTGCATACCATTATTTTCGAAAAAAACAGTTTTTAGCATTTCTTTCTCCCGCGATAACTCTCAAACGAATTATCCGATTTTGATGTTTAAGGTGGCAATCGACGCGTTTTAATAAAGTCTAAAGCTGATTAGATTTTTGAATTGTTTGGTTGAGTTGTTTCAAAGATATTCGCAAAAAACTGTTTTTTACCATTTCTTTCTCCAACGATAACTCTCGAACGAATTATTCGATTCAGATGTTTAAGGTGGCAATCGACGCGTTTCATTGAGTTCTAGAGCTGATTAGATTTTGAAGTCGATCGTATAAGTCGTTTTCGAGAAATCAATAAAAAACTAAAAAAAAAAATTTTTTTTTTTCGTAATTGGCCAATATCTTCGAGTCCACTTGGTCAAACGATCTGAAATTTCCAGAAAAGTTGATGGCCAAAAAACTCTTTCGATTGCCGCCTTAACCATCCAAATCGGTTTATTAGTTAAAAAGTTATAAAGAGTTTACATACATACACACACACACACATACACACACACACACACACACACACACACACACACACACACACACACACACACACACACACACACACACATACATATAGACACTCGGACATCATTCTAAAAATAGTCAGAATAGCTTCCTAGGACCTCAAAACGTCGACATCTGATGAAAACTCGATTTTTGAAAATCGGGGTGAAAACAATAACTTCCCGAAATTTTTGAAAATCATCGATTTTTTAAGCGGGAAGTTAAAAAAATAAATAAAATATACAGCAAAAAAATAGTTGTGCAATAAAAAAGGCAGCTAAATTTTTTATGAATTATTAGTTTCCAGTTCTTATTTTTTTTCAGTAATTACAATTAAACAAAGAAAAATGAAAGTTTTTCTTTACTTTTAATTGCAGATAAAAACAAAATTTTTTTTAGTATTGGTTTAAAAAAAAAACATTGAAAAATAATAATTCTTCCTTTAAAAATAAAATCAAATATAATAAGATAGAAAAATGAGTACTATCCCGGACAGTAGTGGGTATAGTCTAGATAGTAGTGGATACAGTCTAGATAGCATACAGTACTGTCTGAAATTTTTTTTTTCAGAAAGTACTCAGTACTGTCCCAAAGAGTAGCTACTGCTATTTTTTTTTCCGTGTGTAAATTATATAATATATATTTATTATTCTCTAAATTTAGAAAATAATAAATATTTCTAAAATAAATAAACAAATTTAATAAAAAATTATGATAAAAAAGAAAAGTGAATATTGAATTGAGAAAATAATAAATATTTAAAAAACGAATAAACTTAAATTCAATTATTTAATCTATTTATTATTTTTAATTTGTTAAATAATCAATAAAAAATTTTTAAAATAGATAATCTAATAATGTCTCTGATTAAAAGAAACGATTCGAAACGATTTGCAACGTTAAATGATTATAAGAAAGACGATTTAAATGCATTGAAAAATATTTGAAATTTTTTTTTTTCTAATCGTTTCTTTTAATAAGGAATTTTGTATAAATTATATCGTAAATGCTTTTATCCTCTAAATTTAATTTTTTTTATGAATTATTGAATACTAAATTCAGAAGATAATAAACATTTTTAGAATAAGTAAATAAATTAAAAAAGAAAATATTAAATAATAATGAAAAATAAATATTTAATTAAATTATTAATTTTTAATATTTATTATTTATTTCTCTACATTAAATTTTATTCATCAACCTAAGATTCTTTTATTGAAGATTTTATGACTATTAATTGTACTCTCCAATTTCTATTTCAGTTCTTAGATGGGTAAAACAAATACGGAAATTTGTAAGAACTATCACAATTGGAAGATGCTAGGGCAGTAGACATAATTTAAAAATAACATTCTAGCAAAAAAATAAAATTTATGTTATACTTAATGGAAGAAAATCAATATTTGTTTTGTTACGCCTCCGTACATTACTTTCACGGTCACTTTCAAAAGTGCTGACAGTGATGTTCTTACGCTCGCTATCGGTCACATGACTACTTATTGTTTGACTTTTTTCATAGCGTAATAATATCAGTTGTAGCATCAGCTGCAGTCGCTGACTGCCGGTAGTTAGTCAGAAAGAAGGACCGAAAGGAATAAGAATAATTATAGAATTATTAATTAAGAATATTTTCGATTTAAATGGAATAGAAGTATCATTCCTTAGTTTCTATAATTAGTAATATTATTATCATAGTTGTAAGACATTCAAATCAATTTACTATCATATTATTTGTAATGCATTTAAAGTGAAGTTTTCTGTGTTATTTCTCAATAAAAAAGTGAAACTTCATTAAAATTAAAATTTGAGTGTCGTTATTATTTGAGAAGATATCAAAAAATTCCCAAGGCATAACATTAAATTGGTGGCAGCTGAAAGGAGTTCTCAAATCAGTGTGTCCGAAACAACGGGATTTTATTGACGGAAATGGGAATTTTCGTATTACTGTAAGTAATTTGAAGAGTATTTACTTATGCAGAACAATAATTTTACGGAATTTTGTGAAGTAAAAAAAAGTGATAATTTGGAACGTCAAGTAATTCAGAATTTGATTACAAAATGCCAGTCGAAAATGAAGAATTAGTAAATCTTATCACTGCTTTACGAGCACAGGTTAATAATTTGACTGCAAAACCTAATTCTCTTCCTAAAGAGAATGACTCAAATCTGCCAAACGAATTAGATAACGATTCCGTCGTATCGGAAACTAATAGTATAACTCTGGATAAAATGAAAATTTTGAAATCACAACTAGAATTAGTTACTTATTTCGGCGGGAATATCATATCAGAGGAAGATTCGAAATCTGTTTTTATTAGATTAATAATTTCAAAAAAAGAAATGTACGACATGCTAGAAAAATGATAGATGGTTGGAACATTCGATCAGCCGAAGTTCTACTTCAGGCGTTACGGAATAATTTTGTTGAAAACAAATCATACGATGTTGTTTTACTCGAGCGAAGTCAATGTCAGCAAAGTAATGAGAGTATTCTCAGATACAACAAAAGTTTCATCGATTATCATTTAAACGTAAAAAAGTGTGTTAATAACAATCCTGATCTCAATATAACTAATAGAGCTATAATCTTAGCAAATGAAGAAAAACAAGGGATTGTTCATTACATCCGTGGCTTACGTGCTAGTATTAAGCTATTCGTCAAAGCGAGTAAGCCAAAAACCCTTCGTGAAGCTCAAAATTTAGCGTTAGACACTGAAAAAGAATTAATTTCTCTAATTCTTCATAAGAAACCTTCTCCAAGTAACTTTAAACCACTTCAGAAACTTCAAGAAAGTCGAAACGCAGGTCCTAAAATTCAAGGATTTAATCAAAAATTTGAAGTTAAGAATAGATTTCCGTGCCATGGTTGGGGAAGTCTAGAACATTTTATTAGAAATTGTCCAAAAAGATATCAGACTACCTACAAAAATTTTTCGTCTCGTCGATTATCAAATGTTTTGCCAAACCAGATAGAATATACTCAATGTCGAGAAATAGAAGAAACTCCGGAGCAAACTTCACATTCAGAGTCAACAATGTCAGAGTCAAACAGAGGACAGCGAAATCATACGTTCCTGGCAGACACGGGAGCATCCGTCAAAATCATCAAATTAAAGTGTACTGTTGGATTATCTGTAAGAAACGTAAGCGCAGAAATTACCGGAATCAATAATATTCCAATAATTTGTATTCAAGAATGTAAGGTTACTGTTGATAAAGTGAATCATATTTTCTTAATTGTTCCCAATGAATTTCCATTGAAAGAAAATGGCATTGCAGGAAGACCGTTCATAGAAAAAGCCGACGCGATAATATTGACAAAACAACAAAAAATAATTTTTAATCGCGAGCAATCTCAGATTCTCCAATTAAAATGCAATAACTCACAAAAAAAAACGAAGCAATGTAATGAAAGAAAACACTCGACTTTCTCATATCTTAAAGGTTAAAGAAAAAAATGAAATCTGGGATATTATTGATTTATACTAGGATATATTTGACGTACCAGGCGATCCACTAACTACTACGTATTAGCTAAATATACAATAGGAACAACCAACGAGATTCCGATAAGTGTTAAGGGGACCAGGTGGTCTAGAAATTTCGAATAATCGATTTTTTTTTTGCATATTTCGAAAGTATAGTATTTCAAAAATATACTGTGAATATATAGTGATGATATTTCCAGTATTTCATGTTCTAAAAGCTATTTAGCAGGCCGGCCGAGTAAGTAGTTTTTATTCTACTGTGCGGTGGAAAACATCTGCTTTGGTTTCTATACCTAAGTTATAATAATAATAAACAAGTCAACATATAATGAAAAAAAAGAAAAACCGAAGAAGTGCACAAGAAAAAATATGGTGCTGGAATAGCGGATTTATCGTAAGTATTTGTTCAAATCTAGTTTTCTTCAGAATTTCTTTAACTAAAACTTTAAACGCGTTTATCTTGAAACTACTTTTTTCTGCCTGGCGTAGTTGAGAAAAGAAACACACTCCGGTCGATTGCTTTCAAATTTAAATATGTTATTTAATACACCAACAGCTATAGTTGGAACTAGAATAAAATTTTTGCGTTGAATATTTCTATTTTTTAACATGCAAAATGCTACGAAAAAAAAGGCAATTTGTGGACTAAAAGTTTCAACAAAGTGAAACTTCTTCAAAAAAAATTTTTTTTTTTCTTATTCTAGTACCAGCGATAGGTATATTTATACTGATTAAAATTCCATTAAATTTTTTTGATTCAGAGCCATAGAAGAGCTGAATTGTTCTACGCCGCCTGGGTCCCTTTTTTTAAAGGAGCTGGCTTCAACGCCATATTTTAAATACTAAAAATATTTTTTTTTCTTAGCTATAAGCATTTTTGTATATATTAATAACAATAAAATAATCCCTCCAAATTTCAAAAGGTTTAATATTTATTAAAATATAAAAAAAAAAAACATTTTTTTTAAATCATGAAATTTTCAGCCTCTAGACCACCGGGTCCTCTTAAACAGTACAGATTTCCACCTGTTCAACATGAAAAATAACCCGACAAGTAGATGATATGAAGAAAAATGGGATAATTCAAAATTTAAATTTACCCTACAACTCGCCCTTATGGATTGTGCAAAAAAAAAAATCTGGGTGTCAGTTGGCCCTGCGGGCCAGCTCCAAAACTTCCCGCTGTTTTCGAGCTCCTTGAGCTCGAATACATTGGTGCAATTGTATTTTCGAGCTCTTGGAGCTAGAATAAGCTAGTACATTTTTTTTATGATCTTTTCAAACTCTAACAAGTTACATTTTATGCTGAAGTTTGAAAATTTAAGAATCGAAAATTATTAATAAAGAAGCGGTTTTTAAAATTTAATTCCCGATTATGCTCAATAAAATCAGTTTATTGAGGCAGAAGTTAATGTCAGGGATCAAAATCAAGATTTAAATAAGTTAAGACTTATGTCAGAAACAATAAAATATGAAATATCCGAGAAAAATATTAAAAACTGCGTTTTTTCAATTTTTTTGTTGATAATATGATTCAAACTAAAAAACAAGTTCGATGACATTATACGATGGTCGAGAAAAAACATAAAGAGGAAGAGTTGGTATGATTTTACACATAGACACATTTTAGTACATTATATTATGATTTATCCGGAAAAAATAACATAAAATGTTATTTTTTTAATTTTTCAACCCCGTTAACTTTTGAAGTTATTAATCGATTTTGACGTTTGAGCTAGCGATCGGCGCGTTTCATTGATTTATAGAGCTGATTAAAATTTGAAATCGATTGGTTTAGCTGTTTCGAAAATATTTGGAACTACCCGTCTTTTACCACTTTTTTCTTCAACGATATCTCGCGAAAGATTAAACCGTTTTTGATGGTTGAGGCGGTAATTGACGTATTTTATTGGATTCTAAAGCTGATCAGATTTTGGAATTGTTTGGTTAAGTAATTTGAAAGATACTCGCAAATAACTGTTTTTTACCATTTCTTTCTCCCGCGATATCTCTCAAACAAAGTAACTCATTAAGATGGCTGAGGCAGCAATCGATGCGTTTCATCAAATTCTAGCGCTGAGTAGATTTTGAAGTCGATCGTTCAAGGCGTTTCTGAGAAATCACTAAAAAAATAAAAGAAAAAAATTTTTTTTTTCGTAATTCACCAATATTTTCGAGTCTACTCGATCAAATGAACTGAAATTTTCAGGAAAGTTGATGGCCAACAATCTCATTCGATTTCCACCTTGACCATTCAAATCGATTTATTAGTTAAAAAGTTACAAAGAGTTTACATACATACACACACTCGGACATCATTCTGAGAATAGTCAGAATAGCTTCCTAGGACCTCAAAATGTCAACATCTGATGAAAACTCGATTTTCGAAAATCGGGGCGAAAACAATAACTTCCCGAAATTTTTAGAAATCGTCGATTTTCTTAGCGGGAAGTTGAAAATCTGGGCGTCGGTTGGCCCTGCGGGCCAATCCCAAAACTTCCCGCTGTTTTCGAGCTCGTTGAGCTCGTCGAGAAGATAGAGAGAATTTATTCTCACAACTGATACTTCAGAAACGGTTATTGGCGGTATACTGTCTCAAATAAAAAATAGCAGAGATCATCTGGTAGCTTATACTAGCCGTTCTCTAAATAAAGCAGAGAAGAATTATTCAACAATCGAGAAAGAATTATTAGCAATCGTATGGTGTTTTAAACATTTTTATCCATACTTGTATGGACGTAAATTCAAAATTATTACAGATCATCGTCCTTTGGTTTGGTTAATGAATCATAAAGACCCACCCTAAAGATTATTGAGGTGGAGGATAACTTTGGAAAAATACAAATATGAAATAATTTACAAGAAAGGGAAATTGAATACAAACGCTGATGCACTATCCAGGAATCCTGCCTTAGTGTTTAGAAGAATGAATGCTGATGATCTAATAGATTCAGAATCAGAAATAGAAGACGAAACCGATGAACTTACAATGTGAAGTAACAGAAAAAGAAAAACTTTCAGATCTAGTTTTGAAAAAAGAATACGAGAATATACTGAGACACAAGCAAGTAATTTAAGAAGTCAATCTCGAGAGATTAAGAAGAATAAGAGAATTAAAAAAAAATTAGAAACACCAGGAACCAGTCGTGAGAAAATAAAAAATTATGCACAACAGAAGTACAAAGCTTTGAAAAGGTGCGAGAACAAGCTTTACAGGAAAATTATCACCTTGAAGATGTTATGTCCAATTAATTTTTTTTATTTCATAAATAAATTTATATAACTCCTCTTTACAAAAGCACGCGAAAACGCAGCGTCAGTTTTGCCACCATTTATGCGTATAAAAGTAGAGCGACGATTCTTGCAATAACGATTGACGAATAAATAAAAACTTGTCGTCACTTTCCACCAATGACAACAATTTAATTACTCCCATCAAACATCAATCAAAAGTTTTTAAATAGCCTGAGCACCATGGCTCAGGGCCTTAGTTGTTGATCAAATGTTCAGATCTCGAGTCCTACGATCCGCGTAGTACGGTTTCGTGGTTGTTGATCAGATCTTTATATTTCGAGTCCTACGGTCCGCGTAAACGGCGTCGATAGCCCGTAATCTTATTGCAAAATCTGTCCTAGAGAAAGCAATAAGTAACCGTCCTTAATAAAAAGTACTAGGCTGATATTCATATCGTGTAGCGGTATTCTTTTGTTAACAGCGGTTTATCTTATATTTAGATTCAGTTAAGTTGTAAATTGATACAGGTACTGGGCCGATATTTTCATATCGTATAGTGATATTATTTTGTTATTGCATGCCTTAAGCACAGCGTTGGTATGCTCTACTCTCGCCTAAAAATCGTGATTTCGATTTAAACGTAAATTTCATAATTTGAACGAAAAACAAATGTATAAAAAGCGTATTGAGATAAATAATAATAACTACAGATCACGTTGTAAGATTTTCTTATCGCTTAAATAAGATTTCTCAGAAAAAACTCGTTTTTCTGACAAATTAAATGGATAAGAGTGTGGTATTCATAGGAGCACTGGGCTTGATAACACCTCATTTTTGTCAAAAATTATTTTCACGATTTAATTTTTTTTTTGTTTTATTCTTTAGGAAATTTGCTAGAACCCTTGCGAAAATTGCGTGTCAAAATAATTCCGTTTCAATACAGTTAATTTTTTCCGACTGTCAGTTCGGTGACTTTTTCTGCGATTCCGGCAGCCATATACATTATATTCCATAAATACGATTGGAATAACTATAAACAAGCAGAAACTATACATACATGATGGTATAATTACTAACTGTTTTATCATCTGTTAAGATTTTTTTTTAGTTCGACTTACAGAGGAGATAACACCACTCGCGGAAAAATTCAAACAAAAAAATCGGTCTGTCGGTTGACCCTGCGGGCCAGCCCCAAAACTTCCCGCTGTTTTCGAGCTCTCTGAGCCTGAAAACATCGTTGTAAATACATTTTCGAGCTCTTCGAGCTCGAAAATACTTTCGTATACCTTTAGTTTCGAAAAAAACCGTTTTTAGCATTTCTTTCTGCCATGATAACTCTCGAACGAATTATCCGATTTCGACGTTTGAGGTGGAAATCGACGCGTTTTATTGAATTCTAGAGCCGACTAGAATTTAAAAGCGATCGATTCAGCCGTCTTGAAGATATTTGAAAAAAACCATTTTTCACCATTTCTTTCTCCAACGATATCTCCCGAACAAATTAACCGATTGAGATGGTTAAGGCAGCGTTCGACGCGTTTTATTGAGTTTCAGAGCTGATTAGATTTTGAAGTCGATCGTTTTATTCGTTTTTGAGAAATCAATAAAAAACTAAAAAAAAAAAATTTATTTTTTTCGTAATTCACCAATATCTTCGAGTCTACTTGGTCTAATGATCTGAAATTTTCAGAAAAGTTGATGGCCAAAAAACTCTTTCGATTGCCGCCTTAACCATCCAAATCGGTTTATTAGTTAAAAAGTTATAAAGAGTTTACATACATACATACACACACCCACACACACACACACACACACACACACACACACACACACACACACACACACATACATACACTCGGACATCATTCTAAAAATAGTCAGAATAGCTTCCTAGGACCTCAAAACGTCGACATCTGATGAAAACTCGATTTTCGAAAATCGGGGTGAAAACAATAACTTCCCGAAATTTTTGAAAATCATCGATTTTCTAAGCGGGCAGTTAAAAAAGGAATAATAAAGAATGAAATCGTGACCGTAAAGCCTCAAACGAAATAACAGTCAAATTCCGCTATCGATTTAATTTGATCATATAAGATAAAAGATAAAACTTCGTTCGCTATTGATATTAAATTAATAGAATAAATAAATAACTGCATGTTTATTATTATCATTAAATATAACAAAAAAAATAATTGCATGCCTTAAGCGTGAACCCTATCATTTACGCATTTTTATTGTTTTATTGCGCTTAAGGCATGCTCATTTGGATTTTCCAAACTTTTAAAAATTATTATAAAAATCAGTCCGGCTCGATCGAATAGTGACACAGAAAGCAAGTGTAATTAATTTCCGATCTCGGGTCGAGATAATATGTGCATAGAAGGCCAAAAGGCTAAATAAGGACGCATATATTAAAAAAAATTAAAAATAATAATAATTAAATGGTTTTACATCTTTTATAAGTGAAATCCATGGTAACAATTATAGTGAATAAGTGCTGTACTTGAAAAATTGAATAAAAAGACAATAGATCACAATCTTAGCTTAGTGAGTTCATTTGAAAATAGCACATAAGACTTGATCCTACAACCCCAGCCGCGTCCATTCAACCAATTCCATCCGGAGGAGGCGAGTGAGCTGAAAAGTTCTGGAGGAATAAAAGCCTGCCGTGTTAGAAGGAAGAATCAGCTAAAGGTAAGTGAGAGACAATATTAATATCTTTGCTCTCTGTTGATCGAGTTATAAATGCAACGTAACCAAGTTCGAAGGCGTTTGGGTTCGCACTCTTCAAAAAACCCACATTAAATAATAAATATAGAAAGTTAGAATCTTCCTCGTATTCTTTATTGCTGTCCGCAACCTCCATATCGCTCAGTAAATTTTTCTATCGCTACCAAAGGGAGAAATCCTGGATAATTAAACTAAATTAAAGCGGCGGACATAACAAAGATTTGGAACATCAAATTGAAAATTACTCAGAAGAACTTAGAAATCAAGAAGATGTTATTAAATTAGGAAAACAAAAGAAGAATTACGTGAAAAAATATTTAAGATATTATACTTAAGTATTGCTGAAGAATCCAAGGGGCTCCATGTTGATTATAATGGGTGTGCTTAATTAACTGGACTTTCTGAGAAAGAAATAGAAAAAATTTGGAAAGAAATATTTGCCCGTGAAAAAATTTTCTGATCAAGCCTTATATGACCTGATATGGCCATATCAAAAAATTTGATATATTCATATCTGACCTGATATGATCTGATATGCCCATATATAATTTTTAATATATTCTGATATAGTCTGATATAAAAATTGGCCATATCAACTTGATATGTCCATATCAACTTGATATTTCGATATCAGATTTGATATGTCTTGATCTGACTTGATATGCTTGTATATAATTTTTTTTATATGTCTTGATATGACCTGATATAACTTGATAAGGGTATATATATTTAATATGCTTGTCAAAAAAATCTTGATCAGGTTTGATATGGCTTGATATGCCCTGATATGGGCACGTATACTAGTTTTTTCGAGTTTTCCGTATACATACGTTTGGTAAAATAATTTAGAAATGACCAAATAGTGTAACATTGTTCGGAACAACCGATTTTATAATGGTTCATAAAATCTTATGAAGTCTGTTAAATATTTTAATTTACCGCATTTATAAATTGTATAAAGTGCACAAACTTTGTTGAAAAATTTTTCCAATAAGCTAACGAGATCAATTTTTAAATCTCTGAGAGAATTTCAAATTTTCGTAATGAATTTAAATATAAAAAATTGAGATTTTAAATTGAAAAAAGTTTAATTATTATTAAATTTTTATGTATACTTTTTAAAAATTATAAGTTAAAAAATCTTGAACTTTTTTTTTTTCTTTTACCAAAAGAAGTAGTTCTTGCCCCGTTACTGGTGGGTATACCGTTAATGGTCTCGTTACTCTATAAACAATAACAATTGAATATAATACAAGTAACCAAATCAATCATTTATCTGATGTCTTTAATTTTCTTAGTTTCAATTTTATCCAAATAGATATAATCAACCTTACATTTCAAGTTCATGATTTGGCAGAGCGGTTAATAGATCAGACTTAGAATCAGAAGTACTCGGATTCGAACCCATGACCTGGATGGATTTTTTTTTCTTTTTTTTTTTTTTTTTTTCATGACAATTATTGCATATACAACTTTACAAAGTTATACACAATTTTATAAAATTATCTATAAATTTAGTTCCCGAGATAACAATGTTAATCTCACTATATATAGTCTGATATGTCCATATCAGAACATATCAAATCTTATCTGTACATATATTTTCTGATATGGCCAATTTCCATATCAGGCCTGATATGAACCGCCGAAATCAAGCCATATCAGGCCATATCAGAAAATTTTTTCACGGGTGATAGAGGTAATACTCTCATAATTCTGCATAATAAAGCGAGAATAACTCCACAGAACGAAGAAATTGAAAAAATATTGAAAGAAAACCATGACAGCAGCTTAGGACGTCGTGGCGGAATAAAGGAAACTTAATATAGAATCTCTCAGAACTATTTTTGGAATACTTTAAGAAAAGACGTTGAAAACTACGTAAAAAAGTGTCAAGTATGTCAGAAAAATAAATTGAACAGACATTCAACTAAAATACCAATGATAATCACCGATATTCCGAAGTGTTTCAATGATAAAATTGCAATGGATATTTGTGGACCGTTACCATTAACAGAAAGACGTAATAAATACATTTTAACAATTCAAGACTGTTTAACGAAATATTTCGTGGAGATACCAATTCCGAACATGACTGCTTCTACGGTTATAGATGGATTTTTAAAACATTACGCAGCTTATTTTAATTATCCACGCAATATACTAACAGATAGAGGTACGAATTTTACTAGTGATTTGATGAAGAATTTTCAAAGAATGGTAGGAATTAATCATATTAAAACGACACGTTTTCATTCTGAGAGTAGCGGCAGTCTAGAAAGAAGTCATCAAGTACTGAAAGATTATCTGCATCACTTTTCTAATGAAAACGCTGACGACTGAGATACGAAGATTCATCTAGCAAATTTATATTATAATACTTCCAAACAGGAAAGTACACTGCCGTGCTTAGGAAGAAGGCAGTAACTTCACTTACTGCCTTTCTATCTTCCCAATGTTAAAATTAACATGGGAAAGATAAAAAGGCAGTAAGATGAAGTTACTGCTTTCTTCCTAAGCACGGCAGTACAGGGTTCACACCATTTGAATTAGTTTTTGGATTTAATCCTAAAGGTTTATCATCACTAAGATCTAATAATATTACATATGAAGAATCTTTATCCGATCTACAAGGTAAAATAAAGAAAATTGTTGAAGAAAGTAAACGAATTGTGTTGGAAAGTAAGCAAAAAACGAAAGCATGGTATGATAGAATGATAAATCCGAAAGAGTTTAAAGTAGGTGACTTGGTATGGTTACGAAAGGAAAGTACTGCCAATAATAAGACTAACGCTCTTAATTTGCCAATTGAAGGGCCTTATAAAGTAATCGAAATATTATCTGACGTTAACTACAAACTAGAAAAAAGAAATAAAAAAATAGTAGTGCATGCTGATAAATTAAAATATGCTAATATCAATTTGTTTCAGAATCCTAACTTATGTGGTCAAATCAGAAAGTAAAAATTACGTGTAACTAAATTTTTCTACTCTACCAAATGATTACATGGAATATTAGGGAGATGAAAGGTTTTTGCACGAAACCTACAATATTGTATCCTCGCACCGAAAATATTACATCAAAATTTAGCAATGTATACTTCAAATCTGCATGACTATATTATAACAAACAATAAAAAATTATTATATACTCCTAGCGATGAACATTTTTTGCAAAATTGTAAAAACCATAAACTAGTTCATATTTGTAAAACGGTTCATCCTAAATATTACATTAAAAAACATGGTTCTTGTCTAAGTAAAATCATAAATGATCCTTCAAAATTAGATAAAAACGGTTGCGATCTTAAAGTAATACCAATGCAACATGCAGCTTGGAAACAGTAAAAGAATGGTCATGAATAGCTGTATTCAGTTCCAATACCAGAGACTATAAAAATTATATGCGGAGTTGTAGTAGAAAACAAGCTCATAAATGTCATAAAGTTATTACTGCACCTGTCTGTAATGCGTTGACAAATAATGTAACATTAAACTCTTACATAGAAAGAAACAATGATAATAACAAAGCATTATACCACTCATAACTTATAATTTTAGCGAACATTTTCAGGCATTAGAAGACCCATCTTTGAATTTCAGTTTAATAAATATTCATCCTATAGCGACACCTGATGTAAAATTAAGCGATTTAACTAAATATGGCACTACACTGACTGAAATACGTAAAGATGCATTCGAGATAGGATTCGATTCCCAGTTCGGGCTATCTATGTTTTCCTCAATTTATCTATAAATTGTCTTATTGAGAAGGTTAATTGTGAGTTTAGGTTCCACTATATTTTAAAATTCACCAATTTTTATATATAGTGAAACCTAAACTTACAATTAACCTTCTCAATAAGACAAAAAAAAATGAATTAAACTGCATAATATAACCATTATAACATTAAAATATGTATTTTTTTAATTTACCCGAGAAAAAATTTTTATATATAATTATATACAACTCGATTATATATAACAAATGGCCAAATATAATCATATATAATTACATACAATCATATAAAATTATATATGATTATAATTGGCCATTTTTTATATATAATTATATATAATCTAGTTAAATATAATTATATATAATTTTATATGGTTATATATAAAAATTTTTTGTCGGGATATCTTAATTCTGTGAACTAACAAAGGTATAATAATAGAAATAGTTGCTGAAGTGAGGCTTAAAAAATTTTTCGATCGTAAAGCACGCTCTAATGCTTGGCATCATGAGTCGTGCAATTTTATTTTTCAAATAACTTAAAAACGTACTTTACTGATCGAGACTCCGAGTAAAAAATGATGCACACACATTAGCACGCTTACCGACACGGACACAAACTCAAAGTTATCCCAAAAACAGTCCTTATAGCGTTCTCAAAATTCAAAACGTTGACACCCGTTCAGAACTTGATTTTTGATAATCAGATTAAAATCAGAAACTCGGTTTTTGTTACTCTTTTATTTTTCCCATAGCGAGAAATTAAAATGTCATTAATTCAACTGTATAGTATATTATAGTATTCAATTTAGATTTAGTAACATTAAATATTCGGTTTCTAATTCATTAACTACTTGATTTTTCTAAGTCTCGTATTACGTTCCTGAAAAATTAATCAATTAAATAAATATAATTAGTTTAATTATGATTCTTAATTGATAGTTTTTGATCCGTTTGAACGGAAATATCATCAATAAGCATTTTTAAAACGTCAACGCAGTCCGTCCATAGACAAAACAAAGTGCCTACGTCAATGAGAATTGGACTGCTTCAACGTTCCCATGAAGAATTTGAAATGGAACACTATTAATTTTTATATATAATTAATGCAGTGTTAAACGAAAAGTCAGTTAACCGAAGGACTTAGCAGAGACTAGTACTCTGCTGAATCCGAATTCATCAACTGTCTTTCCACACTTCATTCATTCATCCAGCCTCACAATTAATTTCAAATTGATTTACTCTCTATTTTTTTTGAGGTTCCATTTGGCTACCGACAATCCAAATATCATCAACCTACTATTGGGCAGTGATATAGGTTGCCTAATAATTTATCCAGTCTTGGGCGCTGCCACCAGTTATCCAGAATTCTCCGAATCTCGCGTCCTCATGAACAACATGGAGACTAGGTCGAAAAATCGATAAAATCACAAAAATTAATAAATTATAAAATGATCGACGACTAAGGTCCACCGGAGTTCTATTGAAATCCCAATAAGGCGCAATCTGGACTTTATAAACATTAAAAATAATTTAAAAATATTTATTTAAACCGCGAAAATATCTAGTGTGCAACGCTAAATTTCCTCTAAATATCTCCAATTATTACTTGATGATACTTTAAGAGAAAATAAGAAAAATTACGTTTATCAGGAATCACATCAAACTGGTACACGCGGTACCTCTATTTTATTATGGATGTTGGCTCGTGCGAAAGATTATTTCAAAAACTGGAAAATAGAGCTTAGACACGAACGGGTTACACTCTTGTCCTTGAACTCAAATACTATAGCCGTGCTTAGGTTTAAATTCCACGGTGATCGAATGAAGTGTTTCTCACGTTAGGCTATTATAATTTATTGATCCTTTGAGTTTTGTTCGACATAGCCATCAAACTGCTCTCGGCTTGCAATCTCACCCACTAATATGCCTGGCGTATGCAAAGAAATATGGAGAATAAGATGAGAAATACATCTGTAACTATGAATAGAATAGTGAGACAAAACAGAAATAGCCAATTGGTGGATAATATTCTAAAAGTTAGAGTAATTTGCTAGAAGCATAGTGAATGTTTACAGTAAATAATAAGAACTGGAATGATTCGCAATGTAACCTAAAATTAGGTAATGTAAATATGTGAATTAAAAATAGCCGAAAGCGCATATAAAACTGTAGAAAACGGAAGTCATAGTGTTAACATTGTACTTAAAATTATTTTGAAGGTTTAAAAATTATCAATCTCCACACGCCAGTGATGAGCATAAAAAAATTCAAAACTAATTTATTGTTTATTATTAAATTAATTCCTTAATGTCCAATAAACCTTCACTTGGTTTTAATGATATCAATTTATATTATTGTTAATTAAACTAGTATTTATCTATAATAATCTTTGTCTAAAGTATTAACAACAAATATATATATTGATTAAATATTAATAAATTTAGATTTGCTTAGAGTAAGCATGCATTGCATACAATTATCTAAGTTTTGAAAAATCTAATATGCATTTTTATCCGTATCAAGTACAATTTTATTTAAGCGTAAAATATATACTTGTATTTCATTCACTTTGATTTCTTTTTATGCCGTTTAAATCCAAACATGAAGTCAGGCAATAAGTAATTGTCTTTATCTCTAGATGTAACTTGTAAGAATGAAAAGAGAATGAATAACTTACCTATATGTCATGTGGGTAGGATATCCACTAGTTGACTAATGAAACAGAGAAATCCACAGACGAACTTGAAGGGTGTTACCCGAATTACTACGGGTCGATAATATCGCGGCTGCGCCATTCCATCTCGAGAATTACATACACTTTATTCAAATTCTTAGTTTATCTTTTATGTATATTATTCGTTACTGACTTACTGTTTTGTCTCAAATGAAGCCATAAGCCTGGATTGACATTCTTCTCAACTTGTCCACCAATGGCCCAAGCCATTTTCAATATCACCGGAATTTTTTGAATTTTGAATATCGTTAAGAACGTGTTTGGAAAATCCACAAGTACATCCCGCATGAAAAAAAGATATACTGATAAAACACATCTAAAAATATATAATAATGTACTATCCTCACATGAAGTTATAAAAGGTTAAATATAAATATTTTTTGCCGATTTGACATAAATATTGTTATGTCCAACTTATTTTCTAAGTTTAATATTATTTTATTTTTATTCTAGTTTTTGAAATTTGTCCGAACACGTAATTCGTATTCGAATATTGTGTAAAGTAAAAAGGAATATTAATCCTCACCAGGGTCCGCGTAAAAGTTAACACACTTCTCATCGCAACTGCACTCTAAAATAAGGCTTAAAGTAAATAGTACCATTGTACTGCATTTTTAATGTGTTTTCCAAATTAAAATATACTTAATAGTAAATAATGGTGTCTAGATAAATGAATGTTTACATAAACAAAAAACCCAGAGTGAAAGGTTTTAGTTAGATAATAAAATTTAACAATTTTAAATATTGTTAAGAGTAAAATACTAAACGGAGATACAATAGAACAAAACTTCATATCTGAGTAAAAAAAAATTAAACCATAAAGTTATTATAATAAAATTAATTTCAGTAGAATATTAATGCAAAAATAAAGTAAAATATTAAATTATCAAAACTTAAATAAAATAAAATAAAATATTGAAAGACAACAAATTATTCCCTACTACAAATTTTAAGAATGAATGAAGTAAAATATTTAAATATTAGAATTTAAATAAAATAAAGTAAAATATTAAAAAGAAACGAATAATTCTTTGAGTACCATTAGGAAAGCCTACCAATGAAAGTGGCTAAATGTAAACCGACTAGAAGAGAATTTGGCTAAGTTTTATAGTGGAACTATAAGAAATACCATAAACAAGTTGACGCCAAAAATCAATTTTTTTTGAAAAACTAAACGCCAAAAAATTGCTCATGAATTGCTCTTTGGATAGAAACAATTGCTCTACTGCTATAATTAATAATTAATTAATTAATAAATCGTAATTAAAAAATCAAAATAAAATTTCCAATTATCTCTAATTGTAAAGACTTATTTGGACCGTAATTGCTGCCAAAAAATTGCTCATCATTTTATCTATAAGAATTGATAATTGTTTTGTTCATGAAACCGTTTTTGATTAATTAATAATATATATAATTATTTTGCATCTTTAAACCTGTGAATGACTATCGTGACGTCATCGTCGCGACAATTTGATTGTCGTTTTTATGAGGACAAGCCATAGTAGGATATTAGGTTACATGCGTATTGACTTGGTAAACAAACTTTTTATTGTTATATTCTATTTAGGCTTGGTGTATAATTATAAAAAAATGATAATGTTTATGAAAAGCTGTTTTTTTTTGTCGTATTCAACATTCACTCGAAAAAGGTATGCACTTTAATTAAATATATGCGTGTGAATGGAACAAACATCAGACAAGTTTAAGCTTATTAATAACCAGAATAAATAATTGATCAAATACAATTTTAAAAAATCCACATTTGATAAATTTAAAAATTAATAAGTGAATTTTTTTTAATTATTATTTTTTAAATTATTTACTCTATTTGTTTATAATTTTAGATTTGTCTGATGTCTGCTACATTCCGACTCATATGAATATTCGTGACTAATTTTAGAAATTACTAATGAAATGAGTAATTTTTTAGGATTACTTAAGTATGGAAGTGATGCTAACTGAGCCAAAAATTTTATGATCACTTTTTTTTTTTATATCGGAATATTAATAAGTGGATGTAATTAAGTTACCTAAGCAGTTATAGTATAACTCATCTGTAATACAAGTGGTTATAGTTAATTTAAAAAATCAATAATAATTGTGGATTTGCTCCAAGTACTTATAAAAATAAAAGAATTGTTATCAATCGGTTAATTGAATAATATGGAAGACGTAACAGTAACTCCAGCACCTGAAAATACTGTTAATCAAGACCAACTTAACCATCAACAGCAGCGGAACATTGAGGAAAAGATATCGGAATCAATACTTCATATTGGCAAAAAAGAATCACTTAATTGCCTTGGACGCGAGCATGCAGAAGACCAAGTGCCATTTGTCGAAAGCTAAAATCTTGGAAGAAATATACTCGTTTATAAGAGTTGCTATCAGGACCAGACCTGATTATAACTTTTCTGAAGATTTTCATGGCATATTTATGGAAGTTATTGCCCGAGTAAAAATAAAATTTGAAATTAAAAAAATTAAATTTTCATCTTCTGCCGCAACACCGCTGCAACACAGCCGTTTGGAGGACAAAACCGCCGCACGCTAAATTTTTATTCTCTGCCGTCATAGCCGCAACACCGCTGCAACACAGCTGCTCGCTGTTTATTTTAATCCGAACCGTCGCCGCAACACCGCCGCAACACAGCTGCACGCTATCATAATTTTTTAAAAATCTCTGCCGCAACACCGCCGCAACACAGCGGCTCCGGGTGAAAATATTTATTATTATTATTATTATTTCATTTAATTAAATAGAATAGAAGTAATTGTAATTATCAAATACTTATTTAATTATATTAATATTTATATATGGCCATATATTAAAATTCTCCAATATATACATAGCTACGTATAGAAATTTCAAATAAATTAAAAAAAAAGATTTCAGTTACAGTATTTTTTTTTTTTTTTTTTTTTTCGATCAATCATTTTGGTGATGCGGGAATCATCTGATATGTGTTTAATTTAATATCTAATTTAGTAGAAATTTTTTATTACGCGAAAAAACGCTAGAATATCGACTAACCGCGCACGCTTTAGTGGGATTCGAACCCGGGACCTAACGAACGAAAGACCGACGCACTAACGACTAGGCTACGCTACCGACAGTAACTACTGAGTTTACTTGTGCTATATGAGATTGAAAGAATACATTATTTTTAAAACAGCGAAATATAATTGAAAATCTATTATTATTAATAACAAAAAAATTTCTTACTTTTTTTTTTTCGTGTGCTATAAAATCCGGTATGTAAGTAATTGCGATACGTGTAATTTTGGTTATATAGTTATGTATAAAATTGTTTAAAGAGTATATTGGCTCTAGATATGGCCATGTATGGTCATGTGTAACTCGTTTTTCCTATACGATTAACTACTATGCTTACACTGTAAAAAATGCGGAGTAAACGCGGAATGAATACGGAGTGAACGTGGAGTGAATGATTTTCTATTTCTTTTGTCCCCCCAAAGTGAATTTCATTCCGAAGGGAAGTTTTAGAATATATGAATTATAAAAAAAATTACTAATACATAGTGAAGTTAGGTCTTATATATTTAGACATTTATATTGACTACGGAATAATTACGAGCTCCCTTTACATATATCCATAAGAAATAATTGTTTAAAATTTTAATCTGTTAATAATAAAAAATTTTGCTCGTATGAAGTTCAAGAAATTGATTTTTCATTTTCGCTCATTAATATGTTTTCACTCAGCTATGAACTGTCATACAACTTCCATCAATGATACCACGAAAGAAAATTGTATATTGTACCAAAATATAAGCAATTCCCATGAAAATTATGTCACTATAACTATTAAATGATTAAATGTTTTCACTATGTCTTATATAAAATTATAACTTAGTAAGTTACTAAAACATTTTATAAATTTAAAACATAATTTTTCTCAAAATTTTGAAATATGTTTTTAAGTTCGACAACTTGGAATTTTTTTATGTTCTATTTTGAATTGCATGCAATTTTTTTTTAAGTACCATAATTTTATTTAAAAAAAAATACTATGGCCGAAAACAGGCCGATTTAACTTTCAGCCTGTTTTCGGCCAAAGATTTTTGCTCGCGATAATGTTATTAAAAAACAATATATAATCTGGCCAAAAAAAGGCCAATTCATTTATTGGCAAAATATCGGCCAATTTTCGGTATCTTTAAGCAGAATAAAAATTTTTCGGCTGGTTTTCGGCCTCTTTCAATAAAATTTTACAGTTTCGGCGTGATTTCGGCCAAATTAAGCTGTTTCGGCATATTTTTGGCGAAATATTTTCACCTGGGGCTCGCTGATCATTTTTAATCTGAACTTCAAAATAAGTCACGTGATGGTATGCGACTTAGAAAATTGTTTCAAAAATGATAAAATATATATGATTCGTCTGTCGAGTGTTGCGGCTATGGTGCAGCGGTGTTGCGGCAATCATAATTTTATTTCATCATAAACTTGTTGCAGCGGTGTTGCGGCGGTGTTGCGGAATTTTGGAAGTTTTTCAGAGAATATTAATATAATGCTATCGTGTTGCAGCAGTGTTGCGGCGGTGTTGCGGAAATTCTAATTTTATTATTTCGTTACAAATTTGTTGCTGCGGTGTTGCGGCGGTGTTGCGGGCATTGAGAGCCCGTGCAGCGCTGTTGCAGCGGTGTTGCGGCTATTTTACGTTTTTACTCGGGTGATAAGCTCGACGACGATCCTGAAATCTAGTCATGCAATTAGTTGAGAGTAAATCTGTGTTTAATATTGTACATGTTGGCCACGTAAAGTCGGTTCTACGGATAAAAGAGTGTAAGGCATAGTCATAACATTTTCCTATATCAGACCACAGACAAGCAATAAATAATTGCTATTAGATTATATTCAATGAAGTAATCATCCAGTCCCACCATCTTAGCTCCAGTGTGTCACAACATTTTAGAAAGAAACTTTTGCAGCGTTAACTTGGTGCTCCTTTATTATTTCGGCTAGCACCAGTTGACTAAAATCTGAAAGTGAATTAGTCAAATTTAACTTAAATTCGAGTAGTACTGTGATTGATAATGAAAGTCCCAAATCCAAGACTTACTCACAACAATGTGCCACTCTATATCAATGATTCCATCAGAAAATGTAAGTATGTTGATAAACATTACATCAATTCTGACCGTAAATTTATTGAGCACGTGCTAATATCGATCGCCAACATATTGACATACTCGCATATTTTTTTTTATTTAATCACATCACAGCATATCATAATAACCTTTCACAACAATTATTTCCTGGTATACTCAATTCTGTTATCACTATTCAAATACAAAAATATTTTTCTATATTTTTTCTCATTCTTATTATTTATAGTTTATTAACTATAATATAACTAATTTTTGCTTATTATTTGACAGCCACATTGAGGCAGATACCGGGGGACACAAAATCCTTTGTGAAAGCGAGAGATCTCTTTAGGATTTCTATGATTCGCGCTGGTCTATGGCAAACGAGTTAATCTATTGATTGCCATTGTGTCTATGGATAATCAGATGATCTACCCTGATAATAATGACGTCAATAGGACCATGGATGTCTGTCCATAAATTACTCCTGTCAACGATACATTCTGCCTGTAAGTTTCTTTCTTTTTTTAAATAAATAATCCCTTAAAATAAAATTATTTAATTGAAGATTTTGATTGTAGTGAATATTCGATTATTTTTTATTTATCAGTCAACCGTTTATTATAGTGGATTTTAATATTAAATTTTTTTATTCTACTACTTAACTTATAACTATTTAAATACTAATCATTTAATATTTTTGTAAAAAATTTTAATTTATGAATATTAAACAGGAAAATTAATAGGATTCATTTTTACAGAATCCAGGAGAGTTCAATTGGAACGATATGACCCAATATGAGGAATAATACTGGGATTGTTTTCTTTCGGCTTTGTAATCGGAAATGTTCTGGATAGATGAATGGATGAAAAAATCCGCGGTAACTTAGTTTACGGTCTCGGCATATTTTTAACTCTTCTATTAACCGTAGTAGGCCTATTTGCTGCTTACTGGAATTTTGTTCCGTTTTTAGCTGTAAGAACTGCTAAAGGTTTTACTGAGGTATTTTTATATTTGGTATTAAAACTTACTTTCAATTAAATTCAAATTTTCAATATTTCTTGAAATAATTCAATTAATTGTACAAGCAATTTACCATTTTTTTTATTGATTATAGTTTTTTCATAAATTATTATTTATTTCAAATTTTTAGAAGTTATAATATAAGCTACGTTTAAAAAATCAATTAAAAAAAATTAATTAATAATTTCAGGGTGTGTCATTTCCTTCAATGCATTCAATGAATGTACACTGGGCCCCGCCATTGAATCGAAGTAAATTTACTGCTTTAGTTTATGCAGGTTACTATACTTTAATTAACATTTACGTATTACAATGGTATGTTAATGGTAAGGTTGAACTACATTGAATATAGATTTGTTTATGAATTTTTAAATAATTTTATATCTTGTTTAAAATAAATTATTATCAGTTTCCACATACCTCACCCGTGCAGTTGTCAGAGGACAACATGTAAGAATAGAAGTCAACAAACTAAAGATAAGAAAACTGTAATTCGATCAAAAGAAAAATCAAGAAAAATACTATATTACTTCAAATTCAGTAACCTTGCCTTAATTTTTCGAATTAAAAAAAAACAATTAATACGAAATTAACAATCAATAATTTGTATTACAAAGCACATATAAAATTTTCAATTTTCTACATGTCAAGTTTCTATTTTTTTATTTTTCATTAAATATGTAATTTTTCATTTTTTATTATTTTAAAAATTAATTAATGTCTGCCAGAATCTGTTATCACGACTTTGTTCAATCTATTTAGTTTTCAAAGTAATAAAAATTTTAGTCTTGAAAATGAAGATAAAAAAAGTACTAAATATGATTATAGAGTGAAAGTTAATGGGTTTTCTGCAGATAAAAACTGTCATGCTGCTATTTATGGTGAAAGTAGTTATAATACTGAAGATAACAGCGCTAAAATGTTCATTTTTACTTCAAATACCGAAGGTATTCCCCATTATAAAAAACGTTACGTGTCGAAAGGAAGAAGAAAAGAAGTGAAAAAAGAGTTGAAAAATAAAAAAAGTGCTATGTATCGGGAGGAATTAATTTTAAGATTCCAGAAATATGGAGATCAGATTTCACGGGTCATCCCGTCAACTAAGGTCTTAAACGAAATTAAACAAGAAGCTGAAAATGAAGATTTTGGAATACAGGGAAATTTATAGGAAAATTTTAATCCGATAAAATATGAAGCTGAATTTTGTTCTACGTTACGACAAACGGGCTTTGATAATAGTCTAGTCGAAAAGTAAGTTTTCTGCGAAAAATCGTTAAACCACTCTTAAAAATATGGTGATTGGTGCATTAGATTCAGAATTTCATTCTGAGAAAAGAGTACTTCTTTTTTTATACGCCATTAAAAATTCCATTTGTTATAAACAAAAAACGAAGAGACAAAAAGGGAGTCTCCGTTTTTCAGCTATAACTTCAAAAGTATTAAAGATATCTGAATTTTGAAAAAAGATCCTAAAAGAGGAGAAAACTTCAGTAAAATAAGTCTGGACTCTCCCAGTTGTAGCTCTATTATTTATAATTTTAATTTAACGTTGAAAGTTGAGCTCTGCGCGGCCGTTTCAGCGCCTGTGCGTCGTCGCCAAACAAAGTATGCAACATAAAATAATTTTTTTATAACATCAAATATTAATTTAAAAATCTGAATAAATTATAGTGTCATCTAGACATCTGAAGGAATATATGTCCGCATAAAAAAAATTTTTGGCTCGATTTTTGTATAAGTTATTTGACTGTTAATTAACAAATTTTTCGGAGACTTGAGTTTTTATAAAATCTCTTAAAAATGTTTAAAAAATGTGTCTATAAATTTTTTTTCTTTTGGGAGCTCTTGTTATAACAATCATGAACAAGATTCCGTTGTAATAGTTTATAAAAGTTTTTTCATTTGTTTATAATGATTTTCCAAAGTTATCAAAAATTGAAATATCCGGCTAATGCTATAAAAAAAATTTTTTTCCGAAATCTGCAATTGTGGTTGTTTTTGTATTCATATATATTGCGTTTAGTAGCTTGGCTAAAAAATTTTTAACATGAATTGTTTAAAAAATTTTTATAAACAAATAGACAAATTGAATCTTTTTGAAAAATTTTTTTTTGTCCATCTGTTGTTTGAGTAAAATAATGATTTTAAAAAAAAAATTTTTTTCTTAAAAAAATTTTTTAATTGTTTTTTTCATTTATCTACCATTTAAATTATTTATTAAGAAATTATTTTTTTTTTTTAGATCATCATTTACAATTCTCAATACAATCATGAAAAACAATTTTTTTTTATTCAAATTTTCATTGTTTATTTTATAAACAATTTGTTATAAACGAATTTCCACTTTCATTATTTTTTTTTTTCCGTAGCTTTAAAAAATTAGAAATACAGCCGTGTGCATTAAAGTTGTGAAAAAAATTTTTCTCTATTTTTTATTGAATTTTAAAATACTTTACCCAATCAAAGTTGAAGCGGTTAACTATTTTATCAACTTATAAATTGTTATAACTGTTAAACTGTTGATGATACGGTCATAGACATTGAAGCCGATCTTTTAGACAATTTATTGATTTATATCATACATTTTTTAAATGCTCGATATCTATTATGGTTCAATTTTTATAAGTATTTGTTTATAAAAAAATGCTTCATTTGAATTTTTAAATAATCATATTTCTTAAACTATCGAAGTTACGGCTTTTATGATTCAAGACAATTTTATAGAGTAATTATTGGACTACTTAAAAATAATTTTTTTATATTTTTAATTTCATTTGTTTATCATTTTTTGCATGCCTTAAGCGCGGAGCGCGCAGATATGCTCTACTCTCGCCTAAAAATCTTGATTTCGATCAAAACGTGATTTTCATAATTTAAGCGAAAAAAATTATGTGGATAAAGCATTTTGAGATAAATAATAATAACTACAGATCATGTTAAATAGATTTTCTTAACAATTAAATAAGATTTCTCAGGAAAAACTCGTTTTTCTGTGGAATTAAACAAATAAGAGCGTGATATCCACCGGAGCGCTGGGCTTGATAACACCACAACTTTGTCAGAAATCATTTTTACGATCTAATTTTTTTTTGTTTTATTCCTTAGGGAATTTGCTAAAACCCTTGTCAAAATTGTGTGTCAAAATAATTCCGTTTTAATACAGTTAATTTTTTCCGACTGTCAGTTTGGTTAATTTTCTGTGATTGCGGCAGCCATATATATTATTTTTCATAAAATAGGATAGAAATAACTATGAACAAGCAGAAACTATACATACATGATGGTATAATTACTAACTGTATTATCATCTGTTAAGATTTTTTTTTTAGCTCGACCTATAGAGGAGACCACACTACTTGCGGGAAAATTCAAACAAAAAAACGAATAATAAAGAATGGAATCGTAACCGTGGAGCCTCAAACGAAATAATTATTGTTAACAGTCCAATTCCGTTATCGATTTAATATCATTATATAAGATAAAAGATAAAACTTCGCTCGCTACTAATATTAAATTTATATGATAAATAATAACTGCATGTTTTTTATTATTATCAAATCGAACAAAATAATTGAATGCCTTAAGCGTGAACGCTATCATCTACGTATTTTCACTGTCTGAAATGAGAAAAATTAAAAAAAGTAAAAAAAAAAGTACTTCGTTACATGAGAAAAAAATGAACGAATAATAAATAAAAAAAAACCTTTTTTTTTTCATTTTTTTTTTAATATTAGAAATTGAAAAAATAATTGAAAAAACAAATGTACTTTACTACATAAAAAAATGGATGAATAATAAAAAAAAAACACTTTTTAAATTTTTTAATTCATTTCCTTTTTTCCATTTTATTTCATTATATCTTTTTTTTTTTATTGTCTGAAATCATAAAAATAATTGAAAAAGAAAAAAAAGTATTTCATTACATAAAAATAAAATGAACGAATAATAAATAAATAAAAAAATTACACTTATTACTTATTTTCCATTTTACTTTATTATATTCTAAATAAATGATTTATTTTCTGAAATTTATATGATTATTATTATTTATTGTTTATAACTTTTTAAATAAAAATACATAACAATAGGTTTTAACATATTATTGTTCTTTTTTAATCTTATATTTTATTTTAAATCTTATATTTTTATTTTAGTCTTTCAATTTTGATGAGTATTGTTTTATAATTTATATCACTTATATTTAAAATATTTTAGTTAAACAGTTATTTTTTTTATTAATCACACATGTATAAAAAATATCTAAGTGAAAAATTATTCAAAAATTTATGCAGAAACAAAATAAAAAAAAATGATAATCTCAATATACTTATTAATCTTAGATTTTCTCATCAACAATATTAATTATGCTTTTTAAGCTACATAATACTTTGTTATGGTAAACATTTAGTTAATTATTGACTATCTTTACTTAATACAAATAAATATTGATAATCTCAACAGCTAAATTAACCTGTTATTAACCTGTTATTCATTTTAATTATACTTATATTAATATATTTAATTGAAATAACAACAAGAGATTAAAGTATCATTGAAATATTCCATAAATAGTTATCTTACATACATAAAAAAAAACATGACAGTAACTTTTAATAAAAAAATGTTTTTGTAAAACTTATGTTTTTTATGTAATTTTTCTGAGAACTGACTCTTTTTCATCATATATACTGCTTATTTATCGTATCATCTTATCTTAACAGTTATTTTTTTTTTTTCAAACCACCCATGTTTATAGTGTATTGAAGTGAGAGATTATTTAAAAGTAAAAATTAATGCATAATAAACATAATAAAAAAAAAAATAAATTGTTATGTCCAAAAAGTAGCTTGTACTGTGATATTTGGACAAATTATTATTATTTTTATTTTCGGCCCTAGTCTTTCGACCAATAGACCGGGATCACACTGAGTTATTATCTGGAAGGTTTGTTTGAAATGAAGATGTTCAATATACGAATTAAACTACTATATATTATACAATTTACAATTTTGATGATGTGAATACAATGAATTTAATATTTAAAACATTAGGTGGCTAGTCAGCCGACTCTAATTTACAATAAAATGGTTGTGATAAAATTCGTTTTGAATACTAGAGAGGACTATAGAATTTTGAATACAATAATTTCTTTTATAATATTTCCGTGTATTGGAAATGTTTCTATATGTTTTGGCATACATAAACTTAAAGATTACAATACCTGAAGTTGTGAAGACTGGAGTATACTTTTGGTTTACACTGAGTTTACTAAATTATTCGCGGTTACAATTTGTTTCGTTACTATTAAACACTAACAATATAAATAATAGAATAAAGTGTGAGAACACTTGTACCATTAAATCAAAATATGAAGTGTGAGAACACTTGTACGTTTAAATAGAAAACAAAGTGTGAGAACACTTGCAAGTAAATACTCGTACGGAACTAGTGTAAGTGTGAGAACACTTGTACTTGAATTTTCTCATCCTTACTGATCCAGGACTGAGAACTGTGACTTAACTGAGAAATTGAGACTCTGCCGTAAAAACTGCGAGATTGAGAGTGATTGAGGTGTGTCAACACTTTTTATAATTTTCGTCAGGTCCTAATTGGTGTATTGTTTGGGGGAAAACTGTGTCCAATCGGAACATAGTTCTTTGGGTCCTTTCCCTTTCCCTAGGATTTTCCGCTAGGGAAGTGGTAAAGGGCACACCCCGATGCAGGCCTATGCGTGTACGTATCCACACATACACCCACATGCACAATATTTTATGTATAATAATATTTTAATTTATTTATTATAATAGAAATTTATATCTTATTTTATAAATTTTCCTTTTGATAAATTTTCTTTTATTTATTTGTATGAATTTTACTTATTTAATTTTTATAAATTTACTTCTTTATTTATATAAAATTCTATATTTATTCGCATGAATCTTTTCTTATGTAAATTCTATTAATTGCTTTATTTATTTATGTAAAATTTCATATCTATTTTATAGTCTTTACTTCTTCAAAATTTTGTAATTTATTTAATCATTTATATGAATTTTTGTATTTATTCCTGAAATTTTATGTATTTGAATTTTATTAATTACTTTAAAAGTTTTATATTTATTCTTACTATTTTTATCTATTTGAGTTTAATTAATTAATTTAATTATTTATACGAACTTTCATCAGATTTTTTTGTTAGTTAAAAATTATTTTGAATAGTAAGTTTTTTTTTGTATTAAATTCCCTTAAGGACTATTTCGTCATTTAAAACAATTTTGTCTATTTGTTCTATGATCCCGAGATGTCTCGTTGAAAGTGCACTCAAAAATGTAAGGGCTTATAAGATTAGGTATTTTCGTTTATTTTATTTATTTAAAAATGAGTCACTGTTAAAATTTCATTTTTTTCCTTTTTAAATATTTCAAATACGTCTCCGTTGATAATTTTTTATTGCTTTCTAAAAAGAATAACCTTGGGCCTTTTCGCTATGGTGACCTGAGGGGTCATTAAAAATGCATTTGATTGTTTGCTCTAGTACCTTTTTACGTGCGTCAGAGCAAACAAGTTCACTAATCTTAAAATATTTTTACAACTAAAATGTCTTATCGCTCTAGAATTATTAAAGAAAAATAAAATTTGGTCGCCACGTAATTTTAATAAAAAAAATTGATTATAAAAAGTTCAGCGTCTAAGCTGGACGTAGCAAAATATTTTTCAGCACACTTATTAATTTTAGTTTTTTTTTAATTAAAAGAACTCTGAAAACTTGAAGTATTATTAAACTATTTTATAAATAGTTAATTTATATGCATAAAAAAATACATGGCAGTATTTTCGAATATATTTTTTTTTCTTTAATTTTTTTTATGAGTACTGACTTTTTGCATTTTTGGTAATTTATATCACTTATTTAACGTATCACAATCTTAGTTAATAAGTTATTTTATAAATCACACATCTTCAAATTATATTCCAGCTCGAAACTACTCAGGACATCAAATATTATAAAACATCACATGTTATTGATGTTTTTAACCCTACTGACAATTTTAAACTCAATTTAGTTACTATCATGATAAAAAAAAATTTGACTTTTCTGTTTTGGCTCCGTATCTGATAATACTTCGATCTCCAGTACCTAAAAAGCAAAGTATTAAATATCATATCATTATTTTAATTAAATTTATTCACTTACGTTGCGTCTTGGTCTCTTTGATATCTTCCGCCTCGATTACGTATTGGGCTCACAGCATTTCGATTTGGTCCATAATTTTCCTGCTGCAAACCATTGTCAACATTCTGTCCTCTATCTTGCTGCCATTCTCGTCCATTATCATAATTATAACCAAGGTTTTGATTCCTACGATGATCCGATGCGTTTCGATTCATGTAACCTCTTTGATTTTGTCGCTCATCATCTCTTGGCCTCAAAACCTGTTCTGGAACTAGACCTTCACGTTGCTGTCTAACATTTCTGTCCAAATCTCTTCCATACAAATTCTTATAAGCAAAACGCGATCTATTAGCCCTCTCTTCATTTTCTTGTATAATCGCTGTCAATCTTTGACGACGCTCATCATCATTCATCACTCTTGCGTCGCGACGACCTCGTATACCAGCATTATTTCGCAAACCCAAGTCAGCTTGAGCTTGTCTAATTCTTTCAGGGTCTGGGTTTGCAGCAACTGCGTCAATGTCCAAATTCTGTTGAGGGTTATTTCCACCATTGTTTTCGATTTGCACGTGACCAGCAGCATAAGGATTCAAGGCATAGTTACCCGGAAGATTCTGAATTGCGATTTCTGCATCGTTTCTTGGGGGATTATTCTGCTGTACGTTGTTCCCACCATCATTTCTTGGAATAAACTCGGCAGCATTGGGATTTAATCCATCATTTTCCGGACGATTTTGATGATTTTCATCAACAAGATTATTTCTTGGGCGGTTATTATTGATGCGGTTATCTGCTAATTCTACATTTTGAAGGAGATCCTCCAAAAAAGCCTCATCATCGTCAATTTCCATAGTCCTTAACCTAAAAAAAAAAGAAAAATAAAAACTATTATTTTATCACTACTACGATTATTAATTTCATGAGCTATTATATTTTATTGTATTTCTCAATACTTACTGCAGTATTTACTACAAAAAGACAATTTTTTTTAGTTAAATACACAGTATGAATCTTCTGTCTATTAAATTCACACGTGCCGGCGATGCATGGAAAGGCCTGATCATCAATAAATACGGTGTAGGTTCTATGGAGACTATACACATAGTATAGACCATAGACTATATACACTATGTGTATAGTCTCCATAGTAAGTTCAATCACTAGTAACACTACTTCTATTCACTTTAAGATGGCACTACTTGCATAGGAAGCGGCAATTTTTTAATTCAGAATAATTTTTATTACAAATCATTAAATGCGCCCAAGTGGTCAAATATTAACTTTTTTGTATCGAAAAAGTCAACAAGACAAATGTTACCACTTTTTTTGCGGTGTAAGAAGGCAGATTTTTTCCAACAAATATTACCACTAATGTCCAGCAAAAAGTTAACTTTTTTACATTTCAAAAAAATAAATTTATGGTAACCATTTGTCGACATTTTGGCATCTTTTTAATAACATTTTGTAATGTTTTGTTGACAAATAGCAATTAGCTTATTGGTACGAAAAAGGTAACAAATTGACAACTTTTTTGACATATAAGATTCAGAATGTTATCTTTATGTTAACAAATTAAACATATTTATGTTGACTTAATGCTAGCAAATTGTTAAATTTTTGAGGGCTTGTGGATAGGATAAATAGTAGTGGAATTGAGAGTACGTAAATAAACAAAAACAAAGTACTTAGCATATTTCATTGTAAACTGAAACAATTACTACTTTGATTTAATTTATTTTATAAATTAAACAAGCAGAAACGATTTCGTATTTCAAAATAATGTATGGAATGCACTAGTGTTTCATCTATTTACTAACTCTTAATCGTCTACTATCGGTTTATACAAATATGTACATTATATAGTTTCAATTTATTTAAATGTATTTTTAATGATTTATTTTATAACTATCATATAGCCAAAAGTTATTTTAAGGCATTTATCGTTTTCTTGAGCGCACTTTGATGTATAACGATCGACATGTTGAACTTACGAGTCACAACATTAAAAAAATGGCAGCGTACATAAGATAAAGTTATAAAAAAAGTAACATGAAATGATATAAACAATGGCAACATTTTTCAGTTGTCAGTTGTCAAAATAAAGCTAAAATTAAAATATAACAAAATGTTCACCTAAAATAGATAACAAAATATTAACAACTCAATGTTATCTTTTAAATAACGTAAGAAAGTCAAAATTTAGTTAATACTTTCGAATAACAAATTGACAGCATTAAAGTGGTAACTTTTATTTATCTCCAAATAGTTATCATTTATCGCGTCATTTTATAATAACTATTTTCAAACATTTTTAATGTTGCGTCCCAGATAACCAGAGTTTCAGCGAAATTTTTAAACTTAAACTTTTGTCGTCTCAGTGACGTACGGTACACATAAAAAATTTCAATGTCAATTTTTTGATCTTTTTTTGACGTCAAATTTCACATAAATTTGACGTAAGTTTAAAACTGCTTTTTGACGTCTGTGAGACATCAAAATTTGAGACGCAACAAATGACGTCAACAAGACTTCAATTGGAGAGATATTTTTTACTTTTTGATTTTTGAATTCTCATTGTTGAATTGTTGCTAGATGCCGTGAGCTGACTTTTCTTCAATATGTATCAAACGGTAAAATCGAATCTAAACAATTTAGATCAATGTAAGCTACTACTGCAGTCAAATATATATATATATATATATATATATATATATATATATATATATACCCTGATTAAAAAGAAGTATTTAAAAGGATTAAAAAAATTTATATCCTCTTGAATGCTATTAAATCCTGAAAATATGATTCAGAAGGATTCAACATGATTCAAATTTTTAAATTCTGTTAAATACTATTTAATCCTAAAAATATGATTTAACAGGATTTGAAATGATTTAAACTGTTAAGTACTGTCAAATGCTTTTCAATCCTAAAAATATGATTAAATAGGATTTAAGATGATTGAAAATTTCGAATACTTTCAAATACTCCTAAATCCTAAAAATATGATTCGTAATGATATACACTAGTCCCAAAAATTAAGGGATAGAAAAAAAATTCGAAATTTTTGGATGATTTTCAACATGCTGTAACTTGGTGAAAAATGATCGTAGAGTGAAAATTAAGAACGCAAATCGTAGCCTCAAGTTTCTAGTTTTCAGATCTGGACCTCAAAATTTTTTATCATGCACGGTTCCGGAGTAATCTTAAGCGAACCGACGAAAAAAAAATTTTCAAAATTTTTGCTCGTCTTTTAACAAGTCTATGGGCTTCAATAAATATTTTTAGATAATCTGACCTTATGACCCTTTTAGGAAATTTTATGCCCTTCAATTTGGCGGCCTCAAAAAGTCTCTACGACGAGTTTCCGCCGAGTTATCATTGATCAAAGCAAAAAAGTCCATTTTGGCTTTGATAATCAATAACTCCGGGCGTATTGGTCGTACAGAGAACAAAAGTAGGGTTTTAAAAACTGGAAAACATTCTCTATAAAACAAAATTAGTCGCTTTTCATAAAAAAATTTTTTTTGAAGCGATAATGTTTATTAAAAATCAGGTCAAAATTCGCATATTTAAGGATATTCTGAAATCTTGCTATAACTTTGGATATAACGGATGAACAAATTTTTTTTTTTTTTTTTTCAAAAATTGTTTTTTTAAAAAAATTTTTTTTTCTTTGGTGTATCCGCAATTATTTATCATTGTCAAAAAAAATTCCTCAATTTTTTTTTTACCGTCGGTATGTGTGTAAAAAGCGTAAATTCGACCAAGGAACCTCCACGAGGTACGCTTTGGGTAACGCTAATGCCGGCGGTAAAAAAAAAATTGAGGAAATTTTTTTGACAATGATAAATCATTGCGGATACACCAAAAAAAAATTTTTTTATGAAAACAATTTCTGAAAAAAAAAAAAATTTGTTCATCTGTTATATGCAAAGTTATAGCAACACAGAAAAAAAAGTTATCTTGAGTCAAGAAAATATTTTTGAAGACCACCGTTTTCGGGAACCAAGTCAAGATTTTCTTAAGCTAAGAGAATTTATCTTGGTCAGATAAAATTACTACTTTAACTGAGAAAGTTTATGTCTCCAAAAAAATTTTCTTGAATTAAGAATATTTACCTTCAACCAAGAATTTTTTTTTTCTGTGAAGATTTCAGAATATCCTTAAATATGCGAATTTTGACCTGTTTTTTAATAAACATTATCACTTTAAAAAAAATTTTTTTATGAGAAGCGACTAATTTTGTTTTATAGAGAATGTTTTTCAGTTTTTAAAACCCTACTTTCATTCTCTGTACGACCAATACGTCCGGAGTTATTGATTATCAAAGCCAAAATGGACTTTTTTGCTTTGATCAATGATAACTCAACTTGTCGTAAAGACTTGTTGAGGCCGCCAAATTGAAGGGCATAAGATTTCCTAAAAGCGTCATAAGGTCAGATTATCCAAAAATATTTATTGAAGCCCATAGACTTGTTAAAAGACGAGCAAAAATTTTGAAAATTTTTTTTTCGTCGGTTCGCTTAAGATTACTCCGGAACCGTGCATGATAAAAAATTTTGAGGTCCAGATCTGAAAACTAGAAACTTGAGGCTACGGTTTGCTTTTTTAATTTTTACTCTACGATCATTTTTCTCCAAGTTACAGCATGTTGAAAATCATCCAAAAATTTCGAATTTTTTTTCTATCCCTTAATTTTTGGGACTAGTGTATAAGACGACTCAAAATTTTGAATACTATTCAGTAATTTTTCGTTCTAGAAATGAGATGCAAATAGATTTATGATAATTGAAAATTCAAAATCTTCTACCCGGGAAAAAAAGTTTATACATAATTATACAAAATTTTATATAAATGCTTAGATAAAATTGGATATGAGTTTTGGTTCCATCTAATGTTGTATAGTTATATATGAAATTACAGTTAATTATAGTTGAGTTATCTATAATTTTATATAATTATATATAACTTTATAAAGTAATATATACAATAATTGTCATGAAAAAAAAAAAAAAATAAAAATAACCTGCTGACTAATGGACTCGACCCCGGATCCTCCTGGTCCGAAGTACTAGCTGTTGTCCACAGTGCTGTATCACACGCTTGACAATAAGTGCTAATTGTATTTATTTGAATTCAAATGAGCTTAAGAAAATTATGGACATCAATAAATGATTAATTCTGTTATTAGCATTGTAGTAAATTATATTATTGTTCATAGAGTAGAGACCATTAGCAGTATACCCACTAATATCGGGACGATAATGACTACTTTTGGTAAATTAACAAAAATCAGAAGTTTGAATTTTTTAAGTTTAACTAAAATTTTTTTAATTTTATGTCTCAGTTTTTTATAACTTAATTCATTGTTGAATCTTCAAAATTTTTTTGCTGTCATCCTGCTTTTGGTCTACTTAATGTATTTCTGGGAAATTTAAAAATAGTTTGTATACTTTCTAACATTTATTAATGCGGTGAACCAAAAAATTTTATAGGCTTTATAAGATTTCATTAATCATTATACAACCAGTTACTCCGAATAATCTTACATATAATTATATAAAATTATACATATAAATATATGATTATATATATTTTTATATAATTAAATTAAAAAGATTTGCTTTTTTTTTTATTAATTTTTATTTCAGCCTATCAGGCCCAGAAATAGGACTTGGATAGCACCATACACATATTTCTTATTTCTATTTCTATAAACTATATTATATATATACATTATATAATGACTCTGTTATAACATATAATTATTAAAAAGATTTATATAATTACATATTTTTATATACAATTAAACATAAAATAAAAAAAAAAATTAGATGTAATCATATATCATTATACAAAATAATATAAAAAGATACAAAATTTTATATAATTATATATTATTATATCTAATTATATATATTTTTTCCCAGGCTCAAATACTTTTGTTATTTTATAAAATCGCGATTAAAAATACATATTAGTGATGAAAAATTTCTAACTTCCTGCTAAGAAAATTAAAAATTTTCGAAAACCGGGGGTTATTGCTTTTACCCCGTTTTTCGAAAATCAAGTTTTCATCAGATCTCGACGTTTTGAGGTCCTAGGAAGCTTCCCTGACTATTCCTACGATGGTGTCTGAAAAAAAACTACGTCGAACCCCGCCAACCGCGTGAAAATCGGTTCATTCCTTCAAAAGTTACGGCGGCTTAAAAATTCAAAAAATAGTTTTTTATTAAACTTCTATCTGACCTTTGAGCTCGAGGAATTCAAAATGATATGAAAATTATATTTTTGAGCTCGAAGAGCTCAAAAACGTAATAAGTGCAATTTTGAGAGCTTAAGTATGAAATTAGCGGGAAGTTGCAGGGATAGTCTTTAGGGTCAGTAGTTTTCCTAATTTTTATTGAATTGAATTCAAATTTAAATAAATCAAACGTTATAAGTCAGGTGGATAATGTGATAACTTGAGCGAAAAGTGTGATAGGTTGTACATTAAGGCTTGAAAAAGATTTCAAGCAGTTGTCAACCTTAAGACAACTGTATATGACGTTACTTAGACCCATACTGGAATACACGTTAAAAGACTGGAGGCTGTCCACAATCTTTTTATAAAGTGTATAGTCAAGTATTGGAAAGCAAAAAGTGTAGCAATGAATGCTGAAGATGTAAAAGCTAGTTTGAGGATCATGAAATTATCCGAAAATTATCCTGAAAAGATAATGTAATAAAATTATTATTTTAGGATTAAAAAGTATTCAACAGAAATAAAAAGTTTAAATACCGTTTAAATCCTTTTATATCCCAAAAAAGTAATAAAAAGAAAATATTATTTCAGGATTAAAAAGTATTCAATAGGATTAGAAATTTTAAATGCTAGTCGAATCCTTTTATATCCTAAAATAATATAATGATATAAAATTATTGTTTCAGGATTAAAAATCGGTCTGTCAGTTGACCCTGCGAGCCAGTCCCATCAAAACTTCCCGCCCCCTTCGAGCTCAAAAATAGTTTTTTATGCCTTTGTTTTCGAAAAAAAATGTTTTTTACCATTTTTTCTCCAACAATATCTCTCGAACGAATTGACCGATTGAGACGGTTGAGGTGGCAATCGACGCGTTCTATTGAGCTCTAGAACAAATCTAATTTTGAAATTGATTTATCTAATGGTTTTTGGCAAATTCCAAAAATACTAAAAAAAATTTTTTTTTTTTCAATTCTTTCGACAACGGGTTCTCTTAAACGAATAAACCGATTTTGATGGTTGAGGTAACATTCGACGCGGCTTATGAAGCTTCAGAGCCCAGTTGATTGGGGAATCAATCTATCGAGCCCGTAATAAGTTATCCGAAAAAAAAAATTTTTGAAAAAATTTTATTTTTGTAATATCTCTGAACGAGCCCTACCGATCGAGCTCAAATTTTTTCAGCTTTTAGATATTGATAAACCGCGTCAAGTGACACTGACGATCAAAATCGGTTCATCCGTTTAAAAGTTATAGATATTTACATACGCACGTACGTACGTATATACATACACTCGGACATCATCTTGAAATTAGTCAAAATAGTTTCCTAAAACCTCAAAACGTCGAGGTCTCTTAGGAATTCGATTTTCGAAAATCGGACTGAAACTAATAACTTCCCGAATTTTTGAAGATTTGCAATTTTCTTAGCAGGAAGTTAAAAAGTATTCAATAGAATCAGAAATTTTGAATGCTAGTCAAAACCTTTTATATCCTAAAATAATAACGGAATAAAATTATTATTTTAGTATTTGAAAGTATTCGACAGAATTAGAAATTTTATATGCTAGTCGAATCCTTTTATATCCTAAACTAATAACGAGATAAAATTATTATTTCAGTATTGAAAAGTATTCGACAGAATTAGAAATTTTATATGCTAGTCGAATCCTTTTATATCCTAAACTAATAACGAGATAAAATTATTATTTCAGTATTAAAAAGTATTCAACAGAATTAGATATTTTAAATGCTAGTCAAATCCTTTTATATCCTAAACTAATAACGAGATAAAATTATTATTTCAGTATTAAAAAGTATTCAACAGAATTAAAAATTTTATATGCTAGTCGAATCCTTTTATACCCAAAAATTATGATGAAATGAAAATATTATTTCAGGATTAATAAGTATTCAATAGGATTAGAAATTTTAAATGCTAGTCGAATCCTTTTATATCCTAAAATAATAACGAGATAAAATTATTATTTCAGTATTAAAAAGTATTCAATAGGATTAGAAATTTTAAATGCTAGTCGAATCCTCTTATATCCTAAAATAATAACGAGATAAAATTATTATTTCAGTATTAAAAAGTATTCAATAGGATTAGAAATTTTAAATGCTAGTCGAATCCTCTTATATCCTAAAATAATAATTAAATAAAATCATTATTTCAGGATTAAAAAGTATTCTACAGGATTAGAAATTTTAAATGCTGGTCGAATCCTTTTATATCCTAAAATAATAACGAGATAAAATTATTATTTCAGTATTAAAAAGTATTCAATAGGATTAGAAATTTTAAATGCTAGTCGAATCCTCTTATATCCTAAAATACTAACGAGATAAAATTATTATTTCAGTATTAAAAAGTATTCAATAGGATTAGAAATTTTAAATGCTAGTCGAATCCTCTTATATCCTAAAATAATAATTAAATAAAATCATTATTTCAGGATTAAAAATTATTCTACAGGATTAGAAATTTCAAATGCTGGTCGAATCCTTTTATATCCTAAAATAATAACGAAATAAAATTATTATTTCAGTATAAAAAGTATTCAAATAAAAAGTATTCAATAGGATTAGAAATTTCAAATGCTAGTCGAATCCTCTTATATCCTAAAATAATAATTAAATAAAATCATTATTTCAGGATTAAAAAGTATTCTACAGGATTAGAAATTTTAAATGCTGGTCGAATCCTTTTATATCCTACTACTGCTTTCGAACATTTTAGTATTAAAAAGTATTTGACATGATTAACCGCAAATTTTAAAAAAGGATTTACAGTATTTGGCAGGATTTGAAAGTATTAACATTTTAATCCTTTTTAATCCTGTCAATTACATTTTTTTAATCAGGGTATATATATACATAGTTATACAGCCTTTTTTTATTCTATTAATTGTAATTAAGTGGCACTGAGTTACCTAGCCATTCAGAATAGAAGACCTACAAATCTTTCAAAGAATTAAAAAAAAAAATTTGATTCAATTACTTAATTTTTTCGCAAGTTACAATCTATAAGGGTTTCAGACTTGACGGACAGGAAATTTTTTCAAACTATTCTGATGTTTTTTCCGTTTTTATTGAACTAAATAAATTTCTGAAAAGTATGGAATCAATCTCCATTAAATTATCTTCGAAATAGTATGCAACATATCTTAATTCCGTGAACTAACAAAGGTATAATAAATAAAATAGTTGCCGAAGTGAGGCGAAAAAAATTTTGCGATAGTAAAGCACACTCTGATGCTTTGCATTATGAGTCGTGTAATAATAAATATAAAAATCTTGAAATTAGCCATTAATCGAAATTCACAACAGATGGATCACGATTTATTATTGGTCAAATTAAACCGCGCGCACAACACGTGATCCATATATCTCGTACACATATATGCATATATATACGAGATATATTATATTGTAGTCGCTAGATTTTGTGCTAAGTTATTCGGAGTTGGAATATTAATAAAAATTATTTTATGTTCTTAGCCACAACACACTTTTTATTACAGATAAATTAATTCAATCATTCATAGTGATTACATATTTTACTTTCGATTACAGAAATTCCCCTATTCTTTGTTAATTCTTCTTTTAAAATTAGTTTTGTCATTATTCACTTTGAGGTTAAAATGTGAAAATATTTTAACTCTTGTTAAAAACCAAGCGGTAAGTAAAACTTTTTATTTATAATTATCCTAAAAGAAATTAATCATTTTTTGATTGTTTTTTCTTTACATTTTTCTATAGTATATGAAAATTACATAAATTAAAATCAATTTTACAAAAATACTAATTTTTCATTAATGTTATTTATGATTATTGACTAATACATGAATTAAGTATAATTTAATTGTGCCGTTTTACATTTTAATTTTTTTAGTAGTGTAGAATATATTTTATTTTTAAGTAAATTTATTAAAAAAACTCATTAATTCGATTTTTTTTTTTTTTCAGGTACTTTTGTTGTAGATAATTGGAATTTTACATTATCTGCTTTCAATCAGCAGTCAATTTTCTTATTCTGCTGGTATAGCATTGTTTATATAATCTGCTTATGATCAGCAGTCAGCTCTCTTATTCTGCTTGTCTAGCAGTTAAAAATATATTGTTTTTATCTGCTTCTCAAAAGCAGTCGAAATAAAATTCGCATTTATATTTTTTATAATATTTTGAAAAATTTATTGTTTTTATCTGCTTCTAAAAAGCAGTCGAAATAAAATTCACATTTATATTTTTTATAATATTTTGAAAAATTTTACTATTTCAATTTCAGAATCTGTGATTACCTCATCTGCTACAAGAAAGCAGTTAAATTTACATACTGAAATCGTCAAATGTAATCTATTGTATTTATGAACATATGAAATTGAACATTCTAAATAAATTTGTTATGTAATTAATCTAAACATCGTTGACTATTTTCTAATGCAATAAAAAAACATTAAATAAATAAATTTACTCAGTTTTTTATTGATTTCCTTTGTGAGTTGTTATTTAAAACTTAATTATTGATGCTTGTTATAGATTAAATCTATGTATTGTGACTCAAAATTTGTAGATATAGCCTGTTTTTCGCTACTTGAATTCTTACATCTCGTGTGCATCTTGCGATTTCAAAAATATAGATCGAGCCCGACTCTTGTGACATTGAATAATCTAGTCTGCTTTTTGTGGCTTGGTGCAATATTATTATTAATTATCAAATATTATAAATTTAATCTTCTATGCTCGAGTAACAAAATTTTTCTTCTCATAGTTGATATTTTAATTTAGTTTTAGTTTTAGTAATAATGCCAAAAATAAATAAACGTTTTTTGAAAAGTCGACGACTGCTACAATATGAATTGACAAAAAAATCAAGAGAACAAAATAAAAAGTTAGTAGATATAGAAATTCAGAGGCTTCGAAAATAATCCAAAGATTTAAGTAAGATAAGCAACTCAGAAAACGACGTCAAAAATGAACATGTAACTTCTTGTTGTGATCATGATGAGCATTTAACTACAGAAAATGAACAATCTCAAATTCCCGACTTTCATAATGATCATACTTATTGTTCTAAACAATTTGACACATATAAATACTCTCAAAAAGTATCTGAACATTCTTTGAAACGTAAATTATATAATGATAGCAATGAAGAACCAATGAAAAAAACTCAACTGGATCCAGATTCGGGTCCTATGATGCGACAACTTGAAAAAGAAGAAGAACGTAAAAGGCGAATAAACGAATTGAACAAGTTTTCCAACACATATTTTGCACAAATCACAAACAAAGCGAAAAGTGGTGATCAAACTGCATTGTTATATAAAAAAGTTCTGACTAAACAATGTCAAACCCCTGAAGTTTGTACTTGTTGTATGCGTAACCTATATGATGGTATAACTAAACTAACAAACTATAAACGAAAACTCATTACCGAAAAAAATATGGACTCTGATACGTATTATTTCAAAGAATCGGAGTTTATTTGTGACCAGTGCTGGAATAACTTAAGACTGGGTAAGATTTCAAAAAGAGCTGCCACAAGAAATCTTTCGTTTATAGAAATTCCTGATTGTTTAAAGCGTTTGAGTCCTCTTGGAGCTAGATTGGTTTCACCTTGGTTACGTTTCATGCAAATTGTTCCTCTTCAACAGTTCACTGTCAACCCACAACTATCTATCAGAGGAAGTATTGTAAATATTGAAGTTGGTGTTGGAGAAATGATAAAGTGTTTGCCTCGATATCCTAAAGATGCCCAAGTGATTCAAATAATTCTCAAACGTAAAAAAGGATATAAAACTAATTATATGGCTGAAAATGTAGTTGTCGAAGACATAAAAAAATCGGTGGATTTTTTATCAAATTCAAAATTGTATAAGCAATATGATATTCGACAAAATGATGAGTTTTTTACTCAGTTTACCCAAAAATAATTTCCTTTCATAGTTGATGAAAAGGATAAAAAATATCTTTTGCAGTCTCAAAATGAATTATTTACAAAATTTAATGATGATGACGACGATTTTGAAGACATGGATACCGGTGGAGACTTTGACAGAGATAATGTTTTAATTATTGATCAAAATCGAGAAGCAGCCGAATTAACTCGAATTATTGCGCCTGGTGAAAACGAAAAGCCGGTACCGCTGTATAGCATTCCTTACTATGAAATTTTTTGTTTCCCACAAATTTTCGGAGGTGAACCTTTCGATGAAGCAAAAATACTCACTACTAATGAAAGGCACAAATTATGGCTTACTCTCAAAGATCCGCGTTGTCGGATTGATCCAACGTTTGTTCTCTTACTTGGTCAAATGACAGTACAAAAACGTACAAGAGACTCAATGAGCTTTGTTTCTCGTCGAGGTTGTAAGAACGAATCTTTAAAAGCTGAAGACGTTTTACAAAAAAAAGTAGTTGATGAACTTATTAACAAAGATAAAGCTTATAAATTTTTGAAGCCAATGGTTGGCTCTCCAGCTTATTTGGAAGATAAAAAAAAATTCTTGGTTGCTAAAATTGCACAAATTGGTCCAGCAACTTTATTTGTTACATTCTCTATTGTATTAGAGAATGACCCTTACATATTGCAACAACTCTATGAAGAGCAATATGATAAAAATATTAGTTTGCAGAATGCACTTGATCTTGAATATAATGAAAAACTTCTTTTAATACGCAATAATCCAGTCACGTGTGCACGATATATTAATCGTTATTTTAATAATATACTGAACCGTCTTCAAAAGATACCTGGCCCCTTTAAGGCTAATTACGTTGAAGATTATGTTCAAAAAGATGAAGTTCAACAAAAAGGAACATTACATCGTCACATGTTGTTTTGGTTAAACGATGCTCCTACATATGACTCTGAAGATAGTAATTCCATGAAAGATTGCGTTGAATTCATCGACAAATTTATTACATGTCGATTTGATCGTAATAATCCTTATGTAATGAACTATCAATTTCATAAACATACCTTTACATGCTACAAAGGTTCTAAGAATTTAAAAAGATGTCGTTTCCATTATCCCTTGTGGCCAATGCCAGAAACGAAAATTTTAACTAAACTTCCGTCGGATCAACGAAATGAAAGGGTAAAATTAAATTTTCAGAAAATTACCGATTATCTTGATAAACTGAGCAAAACCCCACGTGAAGTTTCATTCGCACAAATTTTAATTGAACTTGAGCTATCTGAACTTGAATATATTGAAGCTGCTAGATATCCTTTACAAACAACTCGTGTATTTCTGAAACGTGAAAGTAATGAGATTCTTATTAATGCTTATAATCCAGATATTTTGAAATTACTTAAATCGAATATGGACATTCAATTTATTTGTGATGCATATGCATGTGTGACTTATTTAACCGATTATGTAGTAAAAGTTGGAAAAGAAATGGCAAAATTATTCAGAAATTTAACTGAACAATTTGCTCAAGGGGATTTTACGAATCTTGAAAAAGTAAAAATAATAGACAATTTTTTTATGAATAAAAGGGTGTTGTCAGGACAAGCAGCTGCTGGCATAGTTCTGCATATACCAGGTTTTAAATCAAGTCGATATGGTGTGACAGTACCTACTTTCCCTTCTGAAGAAAGAAGTAGAGTAGTAACAAATAACAAAGAATTATCTGAAATGGCACCTGATTCAACTGATATCTATCAAGAAAATATTATAGAAAAATATAGTAAAAGAGATATTCAGTATGAGTCATTATGCTTAGCCGATGTTGCTACGGGATTTAGTGACCTTAATAAGCTTTTTGCAAAGAAAAAAGCAAAAAAAAAGGACCGTGGTTCAGCTGAGCTCAGTGATTGTTATGACAATCAAGATAGTGATTGTGAAGAAAATGTTGCAAAACAACGTGCAAAACGTAAAATTTTGAGAACGCGGCACTACAATAAATATCAAGATGAAGAAAATTACTATCGAGAACAATTACTTTTATATTTGCCATTCCGTAATGAGAAAAATGAAATTGAGGCTTTAAGTCTACAAGAGAAGAAAGAACGGTACAACAATAATATTATCTTAATTGAAAAAAATCGAACCCTAATTTATAAAATGGACCAAGATTACATAGAAGATCTTGTTAAAGAGGCTGAAAAAAATGAATTTGATAATGAAGAGAATAATGAATCACTAATAGATGAAAATGTGCTAAGTTTAAATGTATCCGCTGATATTTTCCCCGATATCAATGGTGATGGTAACCCAGTTAATAATAAAGGTAATGTTGAATCAAAAGAAAAAGATTATAAGATCAGTGTTCCAAAAATTATGGAGGAAAATAATATCTTGGGATTACTTTTAAAGGCAAACGAACCACAGTTACAAATAACTATGCATTGTTTGCATGCCTTAAAACTTGATAAAACTTTACGTTTAGTCATCTGTGGCCAAGCTGGTACTGGTAAATCTTTTTTCATCAAACTTTTGTTTCAAACTATTACTAATTATTATACTAAGCAGATTCCTTGCTTAGATATTTCTTCTCCAAGAATTGTTTTAGCTGCCCCTTCAGGTAAAGCTGCATTCTTAATTGGAGGTGTAACAGTTCATAGCTGTTTTGTATTACCTCGTGACAACGAAAGAGGAAATCTTCCGGCTTTAAGTTCGAGCACTGTTACATCATTAAGATTTGAAATGCGTGATGTAAAAGTTATAATAATAGATGAGGTGTCAATGATTGGACGAAATCGTTTCAATCAGATCGATACTCGTCTTCAACAAATCACTGGTAATAACTCACCATTTGGTGGTTTATCAGTCATATTTGTTGGAGACTTGAGACAGCTGCCACCTGTGATGGACAAACCGATTTATTACACGGCTCAACATTATTTAAGAGATAGGAAATCAGAATGGTCTAATACCAACCCTGGTAAACCATTCAAACCCAATCTTGCTGATTCTCGATATAGCGAGTTATTTGCAACGGATAATTGGGCTAATTTTGAATACTACGAATTGACCAAAGTTATGCGGCAAGATAACAAAAATTTCGTTGACGCTTTAAATAATCTTTCCATGGGAACGATGACTGATAGCGATATACAATTAATACAATCACGTTGCAATGTGAAAGATGTTCCTCATGATGCTATTCATCTTTTTTTTAAAAATAAAGATGCTGATGCTTACAATGATCAAAAAGTAACGCAAATGCCAGGTTATTTGTTTGTACACAATGCTAAAGATAATATTCGTGGTAAGAAACGAATGAGTGATATAAACATTCAAAAATCACTTTCTGCCCTTCAAAAATTACCAATAAACCAAACGGGTTGCTTACCAACTACTATTTTTGTTAAAATTGGTACTAAATTGATGGTTACTCGTAATATTTGTACAGCTGAAGGATTAGTGAATGGAGCATCAGGCATTTTAAGACATGTTACTAAAAAAGACAGTTCAGATGAAATTACTATATTTTGGCTAGAGTTGGAATCAACTAATATTGGGCGATCAACTCGAAGTAAGAATTTTTTCTACTTGAAAAATAATAAATTAAACATGAATCTTGTTCCGATATTTCCAATTGTAATTTCTGATATTACAGTTGGTACAAAAACAGCTGCTCGTCAGCAGTTTCCTTTGATTGTTGCTAAAGGTATGACGGTTCATAACAGCCAAGGTCAAACTTTTTCATCCGTTTGTGTTCATAACCAGGGGATGACACGAATGATGCAGTACGTTGCATACAGCCGTGTTGGTCATCACAATAATCTTTACATTGATGGTACATTTAAACCTCCAGCTCCTTTAGATGATACCAGTGATCTTAAAGTAGAATTAGATCGCTTAAAAACTAAAAAACGTTTAGTAACATTTGAGCAGCCATTAGATAAATTAGAAGGCATTAAAATCGTTTTTCATAACGCGTTATCACTGCATAAATACATTGGTTGCGTTAAAAACGATAAATGGTTCCACGGAGCAGATGTTATGATTTTTGTGGAAGCACGCACTTTGCCTACTGACAATATTGACCATATTACAATTGATGGATATGAAATAATTTATCGATCAGATGAAAACAATGTTGGTAAAAAATTTCTTCGAGGATTGATTGCCATTGTAAATAATCTAACACGTGATTTTCGTTCAGAAAATAATAAGAAAATTGAACATCTTGATTTAGTAAGTTTAATCATAAATGATTTATTTATTGTCGCAGGATATGTATCACCAGATACTTCCAAAAAATCATTTAAAGAATGTATAGAAAGTATGATAGATCCTTGTAAATCAGACAATAATTTAGTTATCATTGGTGATTTTAATCAAGATTGTTACAGCAATGATGTGTCATGGTTGGAAAAATACATGAATGAAATTAAAAACTTAAAAAGAGCATTACCTCCATTGATTTCAACTACCAACTTTAATATACAAATCGATGTAATATTTACAAATTTACTGGATTATGTGTCGGGAACTTATGAAAGTATCACTTCAGATCACAAACCAATTTTCTTTTGTAACAAAAAAAATGAAGTTAAGAATAGGGTTATAGTTGATCAATCAAAATTAACACGGTTTAGCATCACAAAACCAATCATTTCGAACTCTTTAACAGCGAAAGATTGCCTGAATGATACTAATGTGCGAAACTCAAATATTGATCTCCACAGTAATAAGAATTCATTACACTCATTGAATGTCAATAAAGTACAAAATATTGAAACACGTAAAAGGAAGACATGTCCACTAAAGCAAAAAAGTGCTAATAAAAGCAATAAGAAAAAAAACGATACTATTCACAAAGTTTCAGAAGTATCAATATCTGACGAGCTTCTCGCAACTCGAGAAATTTTAAAGAAAATCGCAGCATGCGAATCTTTAAAAGACATTGCACTGCTTTTAAATCAAAACAATGAACTTATATGTAAAATTTCTGATGAAATTTATAAAATGTATCAAAAAAACATAACAGATACATCATGTAACTATCACAACTCTAAAAAGTTTATTTTGTAAACTAATGGGTTGCCAATTAAAAATGCTCAATTGAATGTTAAACTCAATTATACATTTGCATTAACTGACGTTGAGCCTGATGGTAATTGTTTATTCAGATCATTCGCTGAATTAATCTTTTATGATGAAGACAGATATTCAGAGATCAAACTTTTCATCATATTTCACGTTATTTGTAATAAGAACAAATTTGAATCACTGATTTCTCGTCATCATATTTCGGTTAAAGACAAGTATCGATGTGAAATAGTTTCCCCAATATTAAAAGATTTCTTGCAAATGGTAGCTCGTGATAAACATTGGGGAAATGAAGGCTCATTATTTGCTATGAGTGATGCTCTGAAAGTAACTTTAGTCGTTATTAGTGTGGAGCGGGAAACACATAACAAAGGTAGCATTATTAAATATATACCAAGTAGTACATCTTTAGCTGTACCAATTACGTTAGTAAATGAAATTAATTTTTATTTTGTGGCAGCTCACAGAAAAGTTAATTCACCAAAGTTTAATAGAATTACATGGCAAGGTATACGCGTTATGCAACTTAATATAGATTTACTAGTTGACGTCTCTGGTTCTGGTTTTTGTGAAATCCTACGCAATGAACCTAATATTCAGAACAAAATAAATGATAGTAAAGAAAAGCCTGCTCTTGGACCAAACGTTGATATTTTAAAACAAATTTATGCTACTAAACCAATTTCTCAAATTAAAGAAATCCAGAACAATGAAAATAATATTCCGAAAATAACGAAAAACAGGTTACAAAAGCCTGCTATTGAACCAAATATTAATATTTTGAAGCAAATTCATGCTACGAAATTGATTTTTGAAATAAAAGATATTCTAAAAAACAATGAAAATGTCATTTCAAAAACCTGTAAAAAAATTAAAAACGAGTTTAAAACGAACTATACATATTTAGTGAAAAATTGTAACATTAAAAGGGAGGTACAAAAAGCACGATTCCCGAAATTCATCTTAGATAATCTTCAACTTCATAATGTTGACGCTGATGGAAATTGCTTCTTTCGTTGTATTGCTGAACTTTTGCTTAACGACGAAGCATTGTATTGTGATATCAAAATTTTCATCATTGTTCATATCATGGAGAATCTTTATTATTATGAAATATTATGCAAATCAGCAGAGATAGAGGTTAGAGTAACCAATGAAGACAGTACTATAATTGATGATCCAACTGTAGATGATCTTGTACGAATGATTTCTGCTGATGACGTTTGGGCGAATGAAGGATCAACAATTGCACTCAGCAATGCGTTAGAGACTAAAATAATTACATTTATGATTGATGGTTTTTCATCAATTTTTCATAATATCAATCAAACGGGTCCTTCAGTTACACAAACAGACCAAGTAATATTATTAGCTAATACAAATTTAAGTCACTACTATGTTGCTCGACGGACTTCCGTTTCCGGTGACAGTGAGAGTGTAAGTGGTTTCGTTGCAGGCAAAAAGATTTTTGGGAAAGCAGGTGAAGATAGGGGGAAAGAAAGGGGGAAAATAGTCAGTGGGAAAAAGAGAATTTTTTAGAGTGTGGTGAAATAAAGAACTGAAAGGGGTGAAAAAGAAAGGTGAGTTTTTGGGGAGAGTTAGTAAGAGATCAGGAAAGTGAGGTTATAGAAGTAAGTCTTGAGAGGGGCGCGGGAAAGAGGAAGGGCAGGAGTGTAGAATAGGAAGTATCGGGGGGCGACGCCGGGGTGGGTAAGGAAGAGAGTAGAGAGTAAGATAAAGCAGAGAATTGAGGAGAAAGATTTCGAGTGTAGTGCGAGTAGGTAAGGAAGGGGGTAAGTAGAAAAGCAGAGCAGAGAGGGGGATGGGTGATGAAGGAACAGTGAAAAGACCGGTTATAGATAGAGTAAAGTTGAGTAGAAGGGGAAGTGAAGGGGAACTGGTAGAGGCAATTCTCAGGGGCAAGTGGAAGGAAAGGGAACAAGAGGGGGAAATAAGATTGTCAAAGGAGTTGGAAAAGGCTGAGGTTTTTAAAAGAAGCAAGCTAGTTATAAGGACGCCGGAGAAAGAAAAGAAAGAATTAAATATGGAGGAGATGATTAAAATTTTAGAAGGGGTGATGAAATCGGAGTGTGGTAAGATTGGGGTGAGGGTAGAGGAGTTGGCGTCTGAGTCTAGGAAGGAAAGAGAGGAAATGAGGAGGTGGTGGGAGGAGGAAAGGGTGGCAATGGGAAAAAGAATAGAAGACCTAGAGAAAAAGGTAGAAAGCTTAGAAAAAGATAGGCAGGAAGGTAGGATTAATGGCGAGGGGGCAAAGGAAGTAGAGATGGAAGACGGAGGGGGAGGGGGAAATGTGATTGAGGAAAGAAGGATTAGGGAGTTAGAAGTTAAGATGGATAAAAGGGAAAGAGAGATAAAAAGAAAGAATATTGTGATCAAGGGAGTTAAGTTAGGGGAAGGTGGGGACAATGAGAAGGAGGTAGATAAAATATGGGAAAAATTGGGGGTAGTAGGGGGCAGGGTTAAAATGAGAAAAATAGGAGGGGTAGATAGAGAGGGAAGGGAAATAGTATGGGTGGAGCTGGAGGGGATAGAGAAAAAGAAAGAAATTGAATGCGAAAAGAAAATTGAAAGGGGAGCGCGAAAGAATAGATGATGACTTAACGTTAGATGAAAGGAGGACAAGGTAGATGATTGAGAAAGAGGCTCAAAAAGAAAGAATGCAAGAAAAGAGTGTAAAGGTGGGGTATATGAAGATGTGGGTGAATGGGGAAATGAAAGTGTGGGACGAAGTGAATGAGATATGGGTAGTGAGGTTGGGAAACGAATAAGAATAAGGGAAAGGAAGGTGGGGGATAAAGGGGGCAGGAGAAGGAGAGTAGAAGGGGGAAGAAAGAGCGCTATAAGGTTGCCTTTTGGAATGTGGCGGGACTGAAAAATAAGGATGAGGATTTTTGGATGGGGTTAAAAGATTGGGATGTGGTGGTGATGATTAAAACGTGGCTGGTTGACAAGGGATGGAAAGGAGTGTGTGGCAGATACAAAAAAGGATTCAAATGGGAAATACAGGGGGCAGTGGGGAGTAAGGGAAGAGGTAGAGCGAAAGGAGGGATGGTGATGGGGGTAAAGGAAGGTATAGAAGTAGGAAGGGCTGGAGAAAGCGGGGAAAAAGGGTGGATAGAGAGAGAAGTAAAAATAGGGAAGGAATGGTGGTGGATAGTAGGAGTGTATATTAACCCTTTCCCGGTTGACCTTGAATCCCTACTCTCAATTTGAATCGTACGTCTTCGTTTTAAAGCGAGAGAGCACTAGCCTGTTGAGAAGAGAAGGGGCAGCAAAAATAGTAGAAGGGGGCGCATGCATGCACTACTACGATCAAACCGTCACTCACACGACTAAACCGTTACTCACACAGCCTTAACAACGAACTTTGATTGGCGCTACCCCCGTAGAGCTCACACCGATTCATTTCGATTCACACTTTCGGGAAAGGGTTAACGGGGATTTAGATAAAAAGTTAGAACTGTTGGCTAAGTGGGTAGAAGGCGTGGAGGGGAAAGTGATAATAGGGGGGGATTTTAATGCGAGGACGGGGGAGGAGGGGGGGCGTTTTGTTTGGTTGGAATGGGGAAGAGATAGGTGTGGGGAGAAGGTCGAAGGATAAGGTAATAAATAAGGAAGGAAGGAGACTGTGTAATCTACTGGATGAAGGAGGGTGGGGAATGTTAAATGGTTCAGTGAAAGGGGACGAGGAGGGAAATTGGACATTTATAGGGGAGAGGGGACGGTCAGTTATAGACTATGTAGTGATGAGCGATGCGATAAAAAAAAAAGTGGAAAGGCTAGAGGTGGTAGAGAGGGCGGATTCAGATCATCTACCGGTGGTAGTATGGATAGAAGGAGAGAGACAGAAAGAAGATATGGGAAGGGGTAACTGGAGGGAAGAAGGTGGCAGGGGGGTATGGACGGAAAAAGGGAGGAAGATGTTTAGAGAAAGGTTTACAGGCTGGGACTGGTGGGATAAAGGGGTAGAAGAGGGGTGGGTGTCACTTAGAGACAGGGTGAGAAAGGGTATAGGGGAAACAATGAAAGAGAGAGGAAAAGTAAGAGTGAATGGATGGTGGGATGAGGAATGTAGAGAGGCTAAAAGGAGGGTGAGGGAGGAGCTGAAGTTAGTCAGGGAGAAGGAAGGTGATGTGGGAAAATACAAGGAGGAAAAAAGAAGGTTCAGGAAGTTATGTGAGGGCAAAAGGAAGGAAGAGAGGGAGAGGTGGGAGGAGAAGTGTAAGGTGGTAAGGACGGAGGGACAGGTCTGGGAAGTGGTGAACAAGTGCAGAAAGAAAAGGAAGGAAGTTAACAGTAGTATTGACATGAAGAATTGGGATAGATACTTTCGGGGTCTGCTAGGGGGGGTGGAGGGCAGAATAGTAAGAGAAGTAATGGGGGAAGGGAGTTGTGGAACTGAGGAGGAGGGCATTACTTTGAGAGAGGTTAGGGAGGTAATAAAATGGCTGAAGGATAAGAAAGCAATGGGGGAGGATGGTATACCGAACGAGGTATGGAAGTATGGGGAAGAGGAGGTAGTGGTAGCGTTGTGGGAGCTATGTAGTAAGGTGTGGGATGGAGAGGGGTGGCTGGAGGGTTGGAGGGAGGGGGTGGTGATACTGATAGTGAAGAAGGGAGAGGGTAAAATGGTCGAAGAGTACAGGGGGGTGACGTTAACTCAGACGGCGTATAAGGTATATGTAGGGGTGCTTGAGAAGAGACTGAGAGAGGAGGTAGAAAGAAAAGGGTTGCTACCACCGAGTCAAGCTGGGTTCAGGAAAGGAATGGGAACGATAGATAACGTGTATGTGGTTAATTATTTGATGAACAGGGAGGTCAGGAAGGAGAAAGGGAAGTTAATGCTGATGTTTGTGGACTTGAAGGCAACGTTTGACTCGGTGGATAGGAGGAAGTTGTTTGAATGTCTGAGAAAGAGGGGGGTAAGAGAAGGACTAGTAAGGAGGTGTGAGGTAGTATTAGGTGAGACAGCAAGCAAAGTGAGAGTGGGTAAGGAATGTGGGGAGAAGTTCTGGACAGAAAGGGGAGTCAGACAGGGATGCCCGCTGAGTCCCCTCCTGTTTGTGCTGTTTTTATCAGATATGGATGAGGAGTTAGAAAAGGGAAGATGGGGAGGAGTAGAGCTGGTAGGTGGGAAAAAAGTGTATGGTTTAGCGTATGCGGACGATTTGGTGTTGATGGCAACAGAGGAGGGGGAAATGAGGGGGATGATCAGGACGTTGGAGAGATACATAGAAGGGAAAGGGTTAGAAGTTCATACAGGGAAGACGAAAATCATGAGGTGTAGGAAAGGGGAGGGGGGTAGGTACAAGAAAGTGAATTGGCGATGGATGGGGGAGGAGATAGAGGAGATGAGAAAGTATGTGTATTTAGGGTATGTACTGAAAGCGAATAGGGGTCAGGAGGAACATGTGAGAGAGAGGGTGAAGAAAGGTGCAAGTGTGTTGGGGGTTACCTGACCGTTGATCCAAAGACAATTGATCCCCGACAATTAATCCCCGACAATTGATCCTCGCGACGATTGATCCTCAGATAATTAATCCTCGCGACAATACTTATACCGACAATTTATATGCCGACAATTTATTGCTTATTTTATTATTACGCCCTTTTTCCACTAGTTTTATGTGCGTGTAACTTTAAAAAAAAATAAAAACTAACAGAAAAATAAAAACTGAAAAAAAATATAAATAAATCATTTGTTATATAATTGCATATTATTATGTCATTTATTAAAATACAAAAATTATGGAACGAAAACACTTCAAACTGAGAATAATATCTATTTTGCCTTTATAATATTATTGTTAATTATTTAATCAAGTAAAATATATTAATATTAATATATTTAATTAATTTATATTTAAATAGACAGTGATGAGGCAATATTTTTTAAATATTTCAATTTCTTCGACGGATCATATTTTGTAACTAAATTTTTTAAACGTTCATCTTTTTCTATATATTTTTTACGTTTTTTAGCAGGATTGATTACACCTGAATCAATTTGGATTATTGTGGTTTCGGTTATAACCTGTTCGGCTTTAATAATAGAAATAAAACAACTGAAAATAGCATGGATAACTTGAGCTTTGTTATTAAATGAGTGATGCCAACCCTCGACGCTGTTGTTAGTGCACATAAGGTCTTCAATAACTGCTTGATAACAGTTCCACAAAGAAATATCAAAGAATGGTTTCTTGCGCTTAGAACCGATACGAGATCTTTCCCCAATCCACGTACGTTCGAAATAATGGATAAATTCATTCAATGTATCGCTATTATCTTCATAAAATGGCGATTTTATAATTTCTTCAAATGCATCAATCACGTGATCAACAGGAACAAATGCTAGAGCCATGAGCATTTTAAGATTAATACAAAACTTTATATCTGTATTGTATTGCTGCTGAAGCCCGCAAGATTGGATGTGGCTCCAAATACACTTGCAATAATGAAAATGACATCTAGTAATAATGCATTCAGGAAATTTACTTTTAAATGCATTGATAAACGCACGTTCGAAGTCGACCATAACTCTCTGAGGCTTTAAATTTTTTTGACGATTCTTGATGACTGATAACGCACGCGAATATATTTTTTCAGATTTATTTGGAGCAAGTATATACACCAATGGTAATACTTTGTCACCATACATACCGTGTATAGTGTATAATTGTTTGAAAATGAGAGGAACTGAATTAAAAGTTCCATCACAGAACCATGATTTACATTCTCATAATAATTCTAAATTTTTACTAGTCGCATATATTAGAAATCGATCAGCAGCACTTCCACTATCATGAAGTAAAAATAGTTCATTATTGTTAGTCATCTTATATAGATCAGGAATAACTAATTCTTCTAATGTCTTGGGATTTACAACTTGATCATCTGACTTCTTTGCTCTTTGAACTGCTCGTGTTAGTGATTTGATTTTAGGTAATTGAGCACGAACTGGCGATGGAACGTTACTCAAAACATTAGAAACCAACACGCTATTGTTATCACAACCCTTTTTTGCTTTTTTTTTTATTTTTTCCTTTACTTTTTTTACTTCAATATTAATGATATCAGCGGGATGGTTGTGCACTGGTATTTTATCATCGACAATTTGGCCTAAATTATTCACAAATATTTATGATAATTTGAATTGGCAGCTAATGAATGATTTGAATTTAAAACTTGTTAGCAATATCAATACTTACCAGTTCTTTTATCGCTAGTTGTATGAATTGTAGCGCTACATAACCTATTTCGATTTTCTCTACAACGCCAAGTAATATTTGTTGCATTGACTTTTTTTTTATAGTAAGCATAGCCCTCGTGGACTAAGATTATACCACCACGCTCAGATTTAATAAACTTAAGGACCATTTCTCTCAATATTTAAATCAATATTTAAAATTCAATAATCAATATAACTGTTTAATTTACTTCACCAGATATGGAAGACATGTGCTTACAAATAAATATATATATATATATATATATATATATCATGTTGTTACAATTAGTTGTAATGCCCTCTAACTGTTCGATAGTTGAATTAATTACGCTCGATCAATTGTGTATGGATAAATTGTCATTACTATTAATTGTCGCGTCGATCAGTTATCGACATATCAATTATCGGCGGATCAATCGTCGCGAGGATCAATTGTCGGGGATCAATTGTCCTTGGATCATCGTTCGTGTCACCGTGTTGGGACAGGTCTTTTAATAGGAAAAAGGAAGTTCAGGAATGATTGGGGGAGAAGGGTATGGCTGTTTGATAAGTTGGTATGGTCGGTGGTGAGTTACGGGGTGGAGATCTGGGGGTGGGAGAACAGAGAGGGGGTGGAGAAACTGCAGGAAAGGTACTTGAGACGGGTGTTAGGGGTTTCGAGAAGGGTGCCGGGTTATATGGTCAGAGAGGAGCTAAACAGGGATGAGATGTTGGTAAGAGCGGGGATGAGAGCGTGGGGGTATGAAAAAAGAATAGAGGAAGGAAAAGGAGGAGAGTTAGCGCGAAGATGTAGGTTAGAAATGAGGAAGAGAGTGAAAGCGGGAAAAGGAGTTGAGGGATGGGAAGGAGAGAGGAGGGAATATTATGAGAAAAGAGGGTGGGACTTAGTAGAGGTAGAAGAGAAATGGGAAAAAGGAGAAATGAGAGGGGAAAAATTAGTGGAGGTAGACAAGAAAAGGCAGTGGGAGGTGAGATGGGAAAGGATAAGGAACTCGAAAGGAAATAAGGAGTATAAGTTCATTAAGGGGATAGGGTTCCCAGGGTATTTAAAGAGGGGCTGGAAGGAAGAGAGGTGGAGAAGCGTGGCAAGGTTTAGGCTAGGGGATGGGCTGAATGGGGGTAGGTATTGGGGAAAAGAAGAAGAAAGGACATGCAGGGTATGTGGGTACAAAGAAGAGACATGGGAACACGTGTGGGAAGTTTGTTCGGGGCTCGGGGTAGAGAGAGGGTTGCAGGAGATGAGAAAAGAAGTGTTAGGGGAGGATGGGCAGGGAGAAGAGTGGTGAAAAGAACTGGAAAGAAAGAGGGGAGAGGCAGGGGAGGATAGTTAGAAAAAGAGCAACGGAAACGGAGGTCAAGGGATGTGTGTGAGCGAGTGGAGGAATGAGGAAAGGCAAAAGAGTTTTTTCTTTTTCTTTTAAGAGTTTCTTTTTTCTCTTTCTGCCCTGAGTGTGAAGGATATAGGATGGAAATTGTAAAGGATGGAAGGATGAAAATTGTAAAGGATGGAAGAACGGAATTTATAAGGGAGAGAGGTTAGGTTAAGAATATAGGATTAAGGAAATGGTTATGATGTAAGATGGATGTTGTAATGGGTCCACTTATTTTATCAACTAAATGTGGTCGTTATAAAACAAGGGCCCACACATATGTAAAACTTAAGGTGTTCTACGTACCTGTCCAGCTATGCTCAGTGGAATCTCAGGACGAGGGTAACCCCATACTGGACCACGCAGTCTTAAAATTAGAGAGCGATCTTATACTAAACTTATCAGGAAGGTTGTTATTAATTTTAGAAACTAAATGTATTTAATTGCACTATAAAAGAACTATGGCATTTATTTCAACGAAGTCGCTTTACAAAATAATGATGAAATTATGAACAATAACTATAAATGGCTGATGAAACTGACTCGACTAACTTTACTAAACTGAATGACTCGACTGACTTTATTAATTAATTATAACGACTCTTCAATCCAAAAATTATTATTTAACAAATCAAATAGTTAACCCGACAATAAAACAATCGACTCACTTACTCCAACAACTCCAATCCAAACCAGTCCTTTCTTCCACCGAACCTTTTCCTCCATGACCAAAGCCTCCAACCAGTTCCTTCCAATCCACCGATCTATTCCAAACATTTCCAAGTCCACCAGGTCCAATCCACAGTAATAATTATAGAATTATAAATAATTTAAATAGAACTTAATTAACTTAAGTAAGGATAAGCTTCCACCTGAGGTGGGCTTATATGCTCTTGGCCCATTATACGTATGACTAATAGCACGTGTCGTAGTAGTAGATGGTAGTAGAAAAACCAGGATGGTAGTGGTAGTAGTAGTAGGCACGTCCGTCCACGGCGGTTGCTGCGAGCCAAGAGACCGACCGCTCGTCGTCTCTGGGCCTCGTACCTCCCCACTCAGGTTGGCCAACCCCTAAAACCAATTGTCGAGGGACTCGACCGTAGCGACCCCGGCGCATCAATGTCTGTATTTTCTTCAATATTGAGAGTTGTTGAGGAAGGAGGGCGGATCTTTTGGCGCGAGTCGAAATTTAAATTAAAACGCGAGATGGAGGCATTCCACCCCGTTACACTCTCTCCCCCCAGACTCGTTCGTCATCCCCAAAAGACCAGCGACCTCGTTCTTCAACAACTGCCATTTAATCTTAAATTGTAACCAAATTATTACTATACGAAAACAAAATTTTAATTGACTCTACCAAAGAAATGAGGATATGATAATTAGAACTGTAAGTAATTATAAGATCTATAAGAAAAATAGCGCCGTCGCCGCCAAGTGAGGTCAGGGTGTATAGACTACCCCTTCTATGTACACGCACCAACCTCCTGAGCTTGTCGAGGGCCCACTCTCCCTTATCCGAGAGATCTTGTTCCCGGATAACGACGGAGGCCCCCTTAGCCTCAGTTGTGGCTGGGCCTAGAACCCTGACTATTATTATTATAAGAATTTATATCTTAGAATTAAATTATCAGATGACTTGAGCGTCTCTGACATGCCTAAGGTACCCGAGAAAGTAATAACCCAAAACTCCCTCCAGATAACCGGCGTCCATATTATTTAAAATGAAATAAAGTCATTACCAATAAAATCTTAATACCTAAATACCGTTTAACCTTTTTCTTGACTGTCCCCGTATCACCAAGATACGTGACGTCAGCATCTCTAACATGTGTCTGACGTACACAAGTCTGAGGAAAACCATCTCTGACCTGTGCCGCCATCCACATGCCAGAGGAATAGACATCTCGCAACCTGCGAAATATCCCAACCCACCTTATTCTAAAACCTAAACCTAAACCTTTTACCTTAAACCAAATTTCCCCTTATGCCTGGTTCGCCACTCCGATAACAGAGTGTCATCCCTGACCTGTGTCCCTGACACACATCTGGGGTATGGGCATTTTGCACCACGCAAAAATGCCCAACGAACCACCTGAAACCCCACCCATCATCCTCAACATATGCACCGCGCACATATTGGAGGCCTAGACGTCCGCCCTCGCGCGACATCCAGCTAATCTAAAACCTTTTATTTATCACAGACCATTGACTAGAAAATATCACAGTTTTTATGACTAGATTCTAATTTCCTCATTAATTAAGTTATCCAGATAAATTTCTAATAAAATAAAATTACTCGATAAATTGATAATAAGATAAAATTACTCAGTTAGATAAAAATAAAATTCAAACTAATGACTCTACTATTGACGCGCTTGTCTCTGTTTTTCCTGTCAAATCGGCCCCTCACCTAGTCTGCGAAGATAAATTCCCCAAACAGACGCGGGCCAATTTTCGAACCAGGAGAAGGTGCAATAGATAGGACACATGAAGCAAATAAATTTGGTTAAAGTTGTTTGAAAGACGACGAATTCTTAAATTGCAGAAAAGATGGACTGCCGTGATGGTAAACAGTTTGCTCGGACTTAACCGGGTTCTTGATGAAATTTTACACACGTTTGTGCGAAGATTAGTGCAATAAATTGAACGCATGACCAGAATTATGACGTGTTGTTAATTTACGTAGATTCGATGAAGGTAACTGCGAACAGTAATGCTGTACGGGTCCTTGGGTGCAGAAGTGACACTGAATAAATCGCTGACTGAAGACTATGGCCATACCGACGATACAAACACTTGTGAACGCCATTTTGTTGTTGTTGAGGCTGCGCAGGGACTAGTTGAAATTGAGTGTACGGGTTAGAAAATAGAAACGATGTTATCCACCACGGACCTGGACATTAAATCGAGGACAGGGGCAGAAATCTGCCACTGCGGTTGTCCACTGCTTTTAATTGCAGCCCACATCGTATAATCTCCACCTTCCTCCTCACGTATCTCCTCAATTACCAATGGCTGTCAGTGCTTATCATCAATCAAGGACTTTTTAGCGCCAAAGACCCTCCTGCATTCCTCCAAGGACACCGTAGCTTCCTGAACAGCAGACAATATTCCTTCGTAACTAAAAACAGGATGAAAATAACCAAGTGTACGAATATCTTCATAGAGATGGTTACGTATACTTATTACCTGTTTGCATTCGGGTGGTAGATTATGTATAAAAAGATATTGCTGCTGCATATGTAAAATAAAATCACAGCCACTTTCACCGTCTTTTGACTTAATCTGGTCTATTTCAATTAAAATCTGCTGGTCTGATTTATATGAGTCGAATACTCGACAAATTCTCACTTAAATTGCTTAAAAGATTCTTCAATGTGTAAAATTTTAGTCATACCGACGCAATGCTCGATCCTGCAATAAATAGTTTATGAGACGTAATATTTCTGTGTCAGACCATCCTTCATGGAAAACCCCGACTTCAACAGGTCTTATAAAATCATTAGTTGACAAACCGCTTTGTGGGAAGCGTAAAACCAAACATTTAACTAAGAGTGTATTTCTTTCTACCTTGTAAATGGTCTGAAACCTCTGCTTGGTATATTTTGTCAACCAAAAACTGTTTACTAACTATTGAAGCCAGAATTTTCCCGAGAAAGGTCATCGAAATTATCAAAACCCATATGAATATCCAGATCGTCTCTACTCGGGTCGCCTAAACAGCCCAGAGGAGGTATCTGAATCTTTTCCAAGCCCTGTAATAAATTTGGGAGGTGATCTTCTACCAAATAGTCGAAGTGTATCCCTCTCCCCCCTACCAGCACCATGATTAGACAAAATCATAGAGTTGCGGACAGATTAAGATACACTCGGATATCTGTATGCCTCGAAAGAAGTTTCAAGAACGTCCGGGTCGGAAGCAAGTGGCAAACGGTCATGAAAATATGACAAATTTTGATTATTACTTTGTATATTCTCTAAATTATTTTGTAAAACAGATTATTGGACGCTAAATTACTATTGGATACTAAATAACTATTGGATACTAAATGACTATTGGATACTAAATTTTTAACAAACTGAATTTTGTGGTGAATTACTGTTATTGACATTACTATTGTTATTATTGACTAAATTATTGTTAACATGTACATGACCATCTAACCAAGCTTGTTCCCGAACCATCAGCCATTCTGAAGCTTCAGTTACTCTCCCTACTTGAGCAATTACTTCTATTTGATTCTGAGTCCCAATTTAAACCGAACAAATTTTTGACTCGAGTTCTAAATTTGTATTTAATTCGTTACCAAATTATCGAATCTCACCCCGACTTAAGCCAGTACTGGATTTAAACCAGAGAAAAAACGAAACCAGCTCTCGTATCGACCGAGATTCGATTTAAATTATTTTGTTGTAAACTACTAACTAGCGTTATTACAGATGATAGGACTGATAAAGTTCTGCACTCGTGACGCTAGTAGCAGAACAATACTGGTAACAGTGGCGTAAGCGGATGGGGACAGTGTTATACACGCCCCGCACCCTGCTGTGCCGGAAGCAGCTCGGCATTGGGAGCACTTGTTTCAACTACGACTATGTCGTCATTGTTACGGCGTCCCTCAGCCCGCACAACGCTTGCTGTTAAGAACGAGTCGCCATTTTGTGTACACCGGTACTTGTTCACGTGAACAAGGGATTAAAATCTATTTTTAGAAATGAACCTTCGAGACAAAGCTGACGTCAACTAAAATAAAATTTATGATAAAATAAAATATTTAATACGGTTAAAATACGTAAGCCGGAAATGGATTATTTAATTAAAATAAAATTTCCTGTAATAATAAAATTATTTTTACTTTAGGAAACAAACACAATCACGAGTGAAACTACCTGGCAAAAATTTATTTTGAAACTGCCAGTAAAAGTAGATTCTCTTTTTTTTTTTTTTTCTTCTTTTTTTTCTACTTTCACCTCAAACCCACAAATAACATTACCAGAGCAAATTTTACTCCAACTGTGCTCTATTCCCCAGCAAAAATATTAACAGAGAGAGAAAAATAAATAGTTAATAAATAATTAATAAATAAATAATAAATAATTGAAATAATAACTTTATCCATAAATAAACCCCAGCGTTAAGCTTATTCCCGTTATTCCAAATAAAATTACCTTGGACGTTCCATCCTCCAAACCTACTCCCTCCGACGCTCACACCGCGTTCCGACGCTAACTATTTTTCCAACAATTTTATTTAAAATTTAACAACCTCCAAAAGTTTTGGTATAAAAAATCTCTCCAATTTTTGGTTTTTAAGTAGAAATTTACGTTGGGCGCCAATGTAATGGGTCCACTTATTTTATCAACTAAATGTGGTCGTGATAAAACAAGGGCCCACACATATGTAAAACTTAAGGTGTTCTACGTACCTGTCCAGCTATGCTCGTTGAAATCTCAGGACGAGGATAACCCCGTATTGGACCACGCAGTAAAAAAATTAGAGAGAGATCTTATAGTCTAGTCGAGAAGATGAAAACCTGCGAAAAATAGTTACAAGTCTCCTAAAAATATGGTTGATGGCTTAAACGATCCGGAATGGCGTCCAGAAAAAGGCGTTTTTTGGATTTTTTTAGCAAAAGAAAATTACAATTGTTATTAACAAAAAACCGTTAAAAAAATTAGACGTTCAGCTTTTCGACAAAATCTCAAAAAGTATAAGTGATAGCTCAAATGTTAAAAAAGTTTCTGAAAGAGCAGAAAATTTGAGTAAAAAAGTTCTCGACTCCCCGAATTGTAGCTCCAATATTTATAATTTTTATTTAACGTTGAAAATTGGCTTTTGCGTGGCAGTTAGGGCATGCGCGCGCCGCCGCTCTAGTGAGCGTAGTTGTTAAATAATTTTTTTATGCAATTTAATATTAATTAAAAAATTTGAAAAAATTCTGGTATCATCTAGACACTTCAAAGAATACGATTCCGCGGTATTAAAAGTTTTATCACCATTTTTCAAAAAGTTATTCGATTGTTAATTAACATGTTTTTTACGGGTATGTGTTGTGATAAAAGGCGGTGTAAAAGTTTAAATAATTAATCTATAAATTTTTTGTTTCTTGGAGCCCTCTTTATAAACATACTCAACAAGATGACGTGAAAAAAGTTTATAAAATATTTTTATTTCATTAGTTATTAATTTTTAAAGTAAGAAAAAAATTAAAAATTTAAATAATGTATGTTAAATAATTTTTTTCTTTGAATCTTAAGCTATTAGTGATTTCATATCCTTGTTAAGCATTATATAATTACTTTTTAAATTTTTTCATGCCATTTGTTTATAAATTTTTTATAAACAAATGGATTAATTAAATATTTTTGAAAAATTTTTTTTCACCATATTGTTTGCGTATGAAAATAATGATTTTAAAAAAAAAAAAAATTTTCTTAAAAACAATATCTTATTGTTTATAATCGTTTTTTTCATATTTTGATTATTTAAATAAATAATTAAGGAATCGTTTTTTTCTTAAACATCATAATTTGCATTTCTAAATATAATGGCGAAAAAAAAATTTTTTTTTTTCAACAATTTATTCATTTATTTAGTAAACAATTTGTTATAAACAATTTTTTTTTTTCATTGTAATTTTTTTCTAGAACATAAAAAAATGACAAAAACAGCAACCTGCAACAATATGGTAAAAAAAAATTTTTCGATTTTTTAAAAAACATTTGGATTTTGTAGCACGACAAAGTCCAAGCACTGACTCGATTTGTCAACAAACAAATTGCTGTAACTTTGCAACTATTGCAGATACAGTTTTCGACTTTCAAGTCGTTTTTATACAGTATTAGTTAAGCTTTCTTATTAATCTTTAACCTAACGTTTATCTGCTATAGTTCTCTAACTACACGCATTTATTTATAAAAAGTAGTAGTTTTTATTTCTTACAATGCTTATATCTCATAAACAAATAATGTTATGACAAATATGCTTCAGGACTTTTTTGTTACCTGATTATTAATCTATTCAAATATATTTTTTTTATATTTTTAACCTTATTTGTTTATGAGATTTTTTAAATTATTTAAATTATTTCCTATTAATACTCTTATTTTTTAGATGTCCAAAGTACATAGCGATTGAAACTATCAATTTTTACTGTTTATTATATTGTTCAAGTCAACCTCACGATTTAATTTATTATTATTCTTCTTGAAGCATAGAATATGGTTGTTGGTTTGAAATTATTAATTATTTGATGTTTGCCAAATGAAAACTTTTTATCTATGGATAATAAAAATCATTTTTCTGATGAATGCTGCTTATTATTCTCACGATTTATTCCAATCTTCTACTTTCGATTTGTTTTTAAAAAAAAATAAGAGTATTAATAGAAAATAATTTAAGTAAATTCCAAAATCTCATAAACAAATAAGGTTAAAAATATAAAGAAAATATATTTGAATAGATTAATAATCAGGTAACAAAAAAGTCCTGAAGCATATTTGTCATAACATTATTTGTTTATGAGATATAAGCATTGTAAGAAATAAAAACTACTACTTTTTATAAATAAATGCGTGTAGTTAGAGAACTATAGCAGATAAACGTTAGGTTAAAGATTAATAAGAAAGCTTAACTAATACTGTATAAAAACGACTTGAAAGTCGAAAACTGTATCTGCAATAGTTGCAAAGTTACAGCAATTTGTTTGTTGACAAATCGAGTCAGTGCTTGGACTTTGTCGTGCTACAAAATCCAAATGTTTTTTAAAAAATCGAAAAATTTTTTTTTACCATATTGTTGCAGGTTGCTGTTTTTGTCATTTTTTTATGTTCTAGAAAAAATTACAATGAAAAAAAATTGTTTATAACAAATTGTTTACTAAATAAATGAATAAATTGTTGAAAAAAAAAAATTTTTTTTTCGCCATTATATTTAGAAATGCAAATTATGATGTTTAAGAAAAAAACGATTCCTTAATTATTTATTTAAATAATCAAAATATGAAAAAACGATTATAAACAATAAGATATTGTTTTTAAAAAAAAATTTTTTTTTTTTAAATCATTATTTTCATACGCAAACAATATGGTGAAAAAAATTTTTCAAAAATATTTAATTAATCCATTTGTTTATAAAAAATTTATAAACAAATGGCATGAAAAAATTTAAAAAGTAATTATATAATGCTTAACAAGGATATGAAATCACTAATAGCTTAAGATTCAAAGAAAAAAATTATTTAACATACATTATTTAAATTTTTAATTTTTTTCTTACTTTAAAAATTAATAACTAATGAAATAAAAATATTTTATAAACTTTTTCACGTCATCTTGTTGAGTATGTTTATAAAGAGGGCTCCAAGAAACAAAAAATTTATAGATTAATTATTTAAACTTTTACACCGCCTTTTATCACAACACATACCCGTAAAAAACATGTTAATTAACAATCGAATAACTTTTTGAAAAATGGTGATAAAACTTTTAATACCGCGGAATCGTATTCTTTGAAGTGTCTAGATGATACCAGAATTTTTTCAAATTTTTTAATTAATATTAAATTGCATAAAAAAATTATTTAACAACTACGCTCACTAGAGCGGCGGCGCGCGCATGCCCTAACTGCCACGCAAAAGCCAATTTTCAACGTTAAATAAAAATTATAAATATTGGAGCTACAATTCGGGGAGTCGAGAACTTTTTTACTCAAATTTTCTGCTCTTTCAGAAACTTTTTTAACATTTGAGCTATCACTTATACTTTTTGAGATTTTGTCGAAAAGCTGAACGTCTAATTTTTTTAACGGTTTTTTGTTAATAACAATTGTAATTTTCTTTTGCTAAAAAAATCCAAAAAACGCCTTTTTCTGGACGCCATTCCGGATCGTTTAAGCCATCAACCATATTTTTAGGAGACTTGTAACTATTTTTCGCAGGTTTTCATCTTCTCGACTAGACTATTATACTAAACTTATCAGGAAGGTTGTTATTAAATTTATGAACTAATGTATTTAATTGAACTATAAAAAGAACTATGGAATTTATTTAACGAAGTTGCTTTACAATTGATGAATGAAAAGATGAACAATAACCAAAATGACTGATGAAATTGACTCGACTAACTTTACTAAACTGAATGACTCGACTGACTTAATTAATTAATTATAACGACTCTTCAATCCATAAAATATTATTTCACAAACAATTAGTTAACCCGACAATAACATAATCGACTCACTTACTCCAACAATTCCAATCCAAACCAGTCCTTCCTTCCACCGAACCTTTACATCCATGACCAGAGACTTCCAACCAGTTCCTTCCAATCCACCAATCCATTCCAATCCTTTCCAAATAAACCAGGTCCAATCCACAGTAATTATAAATATTATTTAAATAAACTTAAATAAGAAGGAATAAGCTTCCACCGGAAGTGGGCTTATATGCTCTTGGCCCATTATGAGTATAAGATATCAGCACGTGTAGTAGTAGTAGATGGTAGTAGAAGACCAAGATGGTAGTGGTAGGCACGTCCGTCCACGGCGGTTGCTGCGGGCCAAGAGACCGACCACTCGTCGTCTCTGGGCCTCGTACCTCCCCACTCAGGTTGGCCAACCCCTAAAACCAATTGTCGAAAACTCGACCGTAGCGACCCCGGCGCATCAGTGTCTGTATTTTCCTTTAGTATCGACAGTTGTTGAAGAAGGAGGGCAAATCTTTTGGCGCTAGTCGAATTTTAAGTTTAAACGCTGTGTGGAATGCTTCCACCCCGTTACAATGTATACAGTTTATAGATTGTTAAGTTTTTGTTTGTAAGTGTTTTTATGTATTATGTGGGCGGAATGTCCGGTTTTAACCCGTAAGGGAAAATTTGGTAACCAATAAAAAAAAAAAAATACTATGTTGCTCGACTGAATAATTGTCACCTGACTTTTAATGATTTTATTGAGAATAATCAAGTCGAACTGAAAAATAAAGCTTACAATAATAATGATACAGAAAAAATATTCCTCAGAGGTTTATCAAATTACAAAAACAATAAAATTGAAAACGAAAGCAGTGATCAGTAATTTTTTTGTAAATTATATAAATTTTAACTGCTGCTCCCGATAAAAGAAATTCCATCGATTTTTTTTTTTTTTTTTTTACGAACTAATTAATCTGTACCATACATTTTAATTAGTCGAGTAAATTCTAATAATAACATTAAATCAAAAGTTGATAAGTATATGCGGGCTGATCAAAAAAAAAAAAAAATGCCGCAAAATATTCAAAACTAAAATATTTTTTAAGCATAATTTATCAATAAATATATACGGAAAGATACGATAATATAAAACGTGCACATCAAGATTAAAAATTTCTAGTTAAAAAGTAAATGAAACAAGATATTATAGAAATTCATCTTTATTACTTGAGAGTAAATAATTAAAAAAAAAAATTACTTAGTAATATTGTTATGTATGTAGTATATTTTTGCATTTCTGTATAATCCATTTTTGCAGAACGTGTTAATACAGTCTAAAGCAGAGTACGTTAAGAATAACGTGCTTAGGACGAAACTGTAGCAAACTACACCATGATTTTTTCCGAATTCATGGTTATTTTTTTTTTCTTTTTTTAATTAAATTTTTTCATATTTAAAAGCAGTCTGTTACCAATTACGTCGAAATGCTTTACTGATGAGTCCGATGACGTACCCGGAAAAATGATCAGGCCTGATCATACCTGTCCGTGCCTATTCATGCATGAACCAGCCTGGTAAATGGGATTAAATTTAAAATCTCAGTTATGATTAAACATAACTAACTTAGTTATAATCATATATAGCTAACGTAGTTATAATTATATATAGCCAACGTAGTTATAATTATATATAACTTATATATAATTTCATATAACTAATAATCAATAATAAATAAATTAGATATAAAATTTTGTTGACCAAGAGTCTATCAAGTATAAGATTTTTATTACTTGAAGTTCATACGAAACTTATTTTTTAAGTCAACCTCTTAAATCAACGAGTAGCGGGTTAAACTTTCGAGCGCAAGGTCCACGGTTCGAATCCTACACAGGCCCGAATTTATTTATTTATTTTTTATTTTTATAGGAATAATTATATATAATTGAATATAGTTATACATAATTATATATAATCATATAAGGCCATTTTTTATCCATAATTTTTTTACCCGGATGGGCATGAACATACCTGATCAGACCTGAACATCCCTGATTAGGTTTAGTCGGGCATGGTCATTTTTCATGTCTGATTAGGCCTGAAGACGCCTGTTCATGCCTGATCAGATCTGATGATTTTTTCCCGGATATTAACAAAAATTTTATGAAATTTTTTTATGTTTACCACTGTTTCCTGAAGTAGATTTTATTGAATGTTTTCGGAAAGTAAAGTGATCGCTGACCTTATCAAAACTGTTTTTTTAATTGATTAATTACTTTTATATATAAAAAAAAAAAAAAAATCGGTCTGTCGGTTGACCCTGCGGGCCAGCCCCAAAACTTCCCGCGTATTTCAAGCTCCTTGAGCTCGAAAAACTGTAGAAGATACATTTTCGAGCTCTTCGAGCTCGAAAATACTTTTGTATGCGTTTGTTTTCAAAAAATAACGTTTTTTACAATTTTTTCTACAACGATATCTCTCGAACGAATAAACCGATTAAGACGTTTAAGGTGGCAGTCGACGCGTTTTATTGAGTTCTATAACTGATTAAATTTTGAAATGGATTCATCGAGTCATTTTTGAGTAATTTTCAAAATACTAAAAAAAATTTTTTTTTTTAATTCTTTCGACAACGGTTTCTCTTGAAAGAATTAAGCGATTTTGATGTTTAAGGTAGCATTCGACGCGGCTTATAAATCTCCAGAGCCCAGTCCATTTTGGAATTAATCCATTGAGCCCGTAAAAAGTTATCCAAAAAAAACATTTTTGAAAAAAGTTTATTTTTGGAATATCTCCGAACGAGCCCTACCGGTCAAGCTCAATTTTTTTTTCAGCTCCAAGATATTAAAAAACTGCGTCGAATGACACCTTGACGTTGAAAATCGGTTGATCCGTTCGAAAGTTATAGATATTTACATACGTACGTACGTACGTACGTACATACATACATACATACACTCGGACATCATCGTGAAATTAGTCAGAATAGCTTTCTAGGACCTCAAAACGTCGACATCTGTTGGAATTTCGATTTTCACAAATCGGACTGAAACCAATAACTTCCCGAATTTTTGAAAATTTGCAATTTTCTTAGCGGGAAGTTAAAAAAATAAGTGGAAATAAAAATATTGAAAATCGTAGTTTGTTATAGTACCGTTTAGCTGTAATTAAATTTTTCGACTGGCAACTATAATGAAATTCTTTATATTTTAATCCGTCATTTTTTAAAAATAAATATATTAATTAGAGGTTGACATTAAACGTGAAATTGTTTAGTATCGAATATCTCAAAATATTGCGGCCTCCGATTTCTGATTGGTGAAAATAAAAGTGCACGCGCAGCACGCAGTTCAAATTTCTAGCTTTTTAAAGGTTGGATCCAGCTTTAAGAAAAAATAAAAAGAAAAAAAAGTATAGGAGTCTTTATGAAAAAGTTAACAAATCGTAATGTAAACATTCGATTTAAATCATTCTCGTATGACACGAGCGCTTAAGGCATGCTCATTTGGATTTTCCAAACTTTTTTTATTTATTCAAATTATTACACGGTTAGGGTACGGTTTCTGGATTTTATTGACACATTTATACTCACACACACAACAGATTTTTATATATAGATATTTTTAGTCAAGAAATCTTTACTTGCTAACTGTCAAGGCGACATTTTTGTAAAAAGTTCATTCAATTCTGTAAATATCTTCCAGGCTGCACTACTGGCAAAAATTTTAAGTTTTTGCTTTGACAATAAAATCCAGAAAACGTACCCTTAACCGTGTAATAATTCGAATAAATAAAAAAAATGATAAACAAATGAAATTAAAAATATAAAAAAATTATTTTTAAGTAGTCCAATAATTACTCTATGAAATTGTCTTGAATCATAAAAGCCGTAACTTCAATAGTTTAAGAGATATGATTATTTAAAAATTCAAATGAAGCATTTTTTTATAAACAAATGCTTATAAAAATTGAACCATAATAGATATCAAGCATTTAAAAAATTTATGATATAAATCAATAAATTGTCTAAAAGATCGGCTTCATGTCTATGACCGTATCATCAATACTTTAACAGTTATAACAATTTATAAGTTGATAAAACAGTTAACCGCTTCAACTTTGATTGGGTAAAGTATTTTAAAATTCAATAAAAAATAGAGAAAAATTTTTTTCACAACTTTAATGCACACGGCTGTATTTCTAATTTTTTAAAGCTACTGTTATGTCAGAAATTAACATAAATTAATGTTTTGTGGGCATTCAGCCCAAGCGGAAGCTTATAGACCGGGAACCCCTGAGATTGTTTATTAAAAAGGATAGGTTTATTTTTAATTAATAATACGATGTTTAAATTTTAATTTCTATCAATATTGTCAACTCAATTACAAAAACTGTTGAGATTGAAATAATATTCTCTAATAACACGGTTTGAGATGAGTACAAGATCATCTTCAGTTATACAATTTTTTTGGTAATTATTTGACTCAGTTCTTCACAATTTATAATAAAGGTGTTAGGTGGCTAGCAGCCGACTCTAATTACGCAATTCGAAAATTCTATTTACTATCTCAATTTTAGTCTGCACATGTTTGAATTTTAATTTTATAATTTGGGTATTATTAAATTGAATATTTTTAGATTTTACTTTAACATTTTAATTTCAAATAACACGCTGTTGAATTATAATTTTATAATTTGGATATTATCAAATTGAACATTTTTTAATTTTATTTAGTATTTTAATTTTACCTGGTTTTCCTATGTGAATAAATGATGAAGTATTTATTCTAGTTTACTTTATACTAACACTTTTCTTTTTCTTTCTCTTCATTGTAAAAAAAAATTTGTTCACTCCTCGATGATTGGGACGATGCCGAGTTGAGCGCGAACTACCTGAAAATTCCGACTTGAGCGCCGGGTCGTAATCTCCTCGTCCGACTTGAGCGCGGGGTCGTAATCCTTGCGTCCGACTTGAGCGCCGGGTCATAATCTCCTTGTCCGACTTGAGCACAGGAAATAATTTTATATCTGACCAACTTGAAACTTTCAACGGTAATATAACCAACTGAGTTTTTAAAAATTCATATCGTTCACTTCAATATAGTTTCACATATAGTAAGGGAAAGAGGGCAAAATGGGCCTCCATATAATTTAGTAAATTACTAAAAGATTTTATAAATTAATTATTAGAAATATAAATAATATTTCATTCAATGTTATTCGATATATTTCCCTTCACACTTTTCCCAGGCTTAGGACTGGCAGTCAGAAGTAATTTCTACTGGCGTGTTTAAAAATATTAAGAACCCAATGTTCTTGCTGTTTATAAATGTTAAATATGCGGCTTTAAAATGAAAAATATTAAAAGTTGTATTAAAAACCAAATGATCATTAAATTAATGCAAAAAATTGATATAAAAAATTAAATTTCAATTGGCAAAAATTTTCTCGATACTTCATGGACAAACTCGAATACAGATAAATTATTGCTTTCTAAAAGCAACATTCGCTCTGATAGAAACTTTTCTTTTTTTCTATTTCTCTACTTTTTGGCTGAAAACTACTTCTTATTTTAATATATATTTCTGTCTGAAAATCTAATAATGTTTCAATTAATAAAAATAAATTTGGGGCATTGTTAAAATTTGAATTTAATTGTGAATGGAACGATTCACAATTATTTGTAGTCCGCATAACTGAATTTGAATATTCGGCCCAAACTTCTGGTGGAAACGTTGAATATTCTGCTACATAAGTATCGAGTACATAATCGCAGAATTTTTCAATTTTCAAATTTTGAGGCATTCGTGACATAAAATCACTTGTGAAGCATTCATCAATATCTTGTGGATCTAAGAGAGGTAAACCGAAAAAATTTCTCAAAAATTGACCTTCAATGGAATCTACATTTTTATATTCTGCCGTTAACCCCAATTCTTGGATTTTTCGCCACCAACTTTGAGCAAGATGAAACCGACAGCCTGCAATTCTACTATTTGGGAAATTTATTTTTAGTGCATTATGGATTGCTAATTCAAAATCTACATAAACGACATTAGGATTAAATTCAAGAGCTAATTCTTTCATAGCAGTTCGTAAATTTTCAAAACATTTTTCGTATGACTCTTGTTTTTTATCTGGTAATAAAATAAAAGCTAATGGAATATACATATTATTTTTAAACCCGTGAATAGTAAAAAGTTGTAAAAATGGTTTTGGACAACTGAAAAAAGTACCGTCTACGAAGACTGTGTCTACTTCAGATAAGCAATGAAGATTCGTCGGAGTAGAAAAACCAATTATATTGTTGACTCTATCATTAATTTGTAAAAAAATTTCTGATTTATTCGATTTAAAATTCATTTTTTCAACTGCCTCGTGACATTGATCAAATGTTTTTGGTAAATTTGGGAAATGAGATGTTTTCGCGTGACTAATGTTTTTTCTTATTCGCTTTAAATCGTGTACCGATAACGATTCACTATCATTTTTACGTAATTCTTGACGAATTAGTTTTGAAGGTCGGATGGATATATCTTCAATAGCTTTACGTTTCAATGAGTTACTTATTTTTTGGCGCGCTAATAATTCAGATGGAATAGAATCGTGATTAATGTGGGTTTCATTTTGCTCAATTATATTATTACTTTCATCTAACTTCAAAAAACTTTTACAGTCGTTTTTAGTACAACGCCAACGTTGAACATTATTCGCAAGATCTTTATCCTTGCGATATTTGAAGTTATTAATAACCAAAATGGGTTTACCTTTAGAACTTAATATAAATTCCATATTGAGATACAATTATTTACTTTTTAAAATGGAAAAAAAAAATTAATTATTATTTGATATTATTATGTTTTACGTGGAAGTAATCGCGAAAATACTAATTTCTCGTAAGCCTTAAAAAAAACTTTTTGAGACTTGAATAAAGTTTATAACAATAATCTTGAGCTATAAAAAAGCTGTTAGTAATAAATTTATGTAGCAGTTATCGAATCGATACGTAAGCACTGAAAGCGGTAGCAGAACAGCATTGAGCGAGTCTAAAGCTCTATTGATCTGTTAACATAAAAATCGTCGGTTCCTGCGAACCAATCAAATTATGAGTTTGTCAGTGGTGGGGGGTACTGGGTTTTAATTGGCTTGCAAGTACTCCCCACCACTGACAAACTTGCAAGTACTCCCCACCACTTGCAAACTTGCGAGCTAATTAAAACCCAGTACCCCCCACCACTGACAAACTCATAATTTGATTGGTTCGCAGGAACCGACGATTTTTATGTTAACAGATCAATAGAGCTTTAGACTCGCTCAATGCTGTTCTGCTACCGCTTTCAGTGCTTACGTATCGATTCGATAACTGCTACATAAATTTATTACTAACAGCTTTTTTATAGCTCAAGATTATTGTTATAAACTTTATTCAAGTCTCAAACAGTTTTTTTTAAGGCTTACGAGAAATTAGTATTTTCGCGATTACTTCCACGTAAAACATAATAATATCAAATAATAATTAATTTTTTTTCCATTTTAAAAAGTAAATAATTGTATCTCAATATGGAATTTATATTAAGTTCTAAAGGTAAACCCATTTTGGTTATTAATAACTTCAAATATCGCAAGGATAAAGATCTTGCGAATAATGTTCAACGTTGGCGTTGTACTAAAAACGACTGTAAAAGTTTTTTGAAGTTAGATGAAAGTAATAATATAATTGAGCAAAATGAAACCCACATTAATCACGATTCTATTCCATCTGAATTATTAGCGCGCCAAAAAATAAGTAACTCATTGAAACGTAAAGCTATTGAAGATATATCCATCCGACCTTCAAAACTAATTCGTCAAGAATTACGTAAAAATGATAGTGAATCGTTATCGGTACACGATTTAAAGCGAATAAGAAAAAACATTAGTCACGCGAAAACATCTCATTTCCCAAATTTACCAAAAACATTTGATCAATGTCACGAGGCAGTTGAAAAAATGAATTTTAAATCGAATAAATCAGAAATTTTTTTACAAATTAATGATAGAGTCAACAATATAATTGGTTTTTCTACTCCGACGAATCTTCATTGCTTATCTGAAGTAGACACAGTCTTCGTAGACGGTACTTTTTCAGTTGTCCAAAACCATTTTTACAACTTTTTACTATTCACGGGTTTAAAAATAATATGTATATTCCATTAGCTTTTATTTTATTACCAGATAAAAAACAAGAGTCATACGAAAAATGTTTTGAAAATTTACGAACTGCTATGAAAGAATTAGCTCTTGAATTTAATCCTAATGTCGTTTATGTAGATTTTGAATTAGCAATCCATAATGCACTAAAAATAAATTTCCCAAATAGTAGAATTGCAGGCTGTCGGTTTCATCTTGCTCAAAGTTGGTGGCGAAAAATCCAAGAATTGGGGTTAACGGCAGAATATAAAAATGTAGATTCCATTGAAGGTCAATTTTTGAGAAATTTTTTCGGTTTACCTCTCTTAGATCCACAAGATATTGATGAATGCTTCACAAGTGATTTTATGTCACGAATGCCTCAAAATTTGAAAATTGAAAAATTCTGCGATTATGTACTCGATACTTATGTAGCAGAATATTCAACGTTTCCACCAGAAGTTTGGGCCGAATATTCAAATTCAGTTATGCGGACTACAAATAATTGTGAATCGTTCCATTCACAATTAAATTCAAATTTTAACAATGCCCCAAATTTATTTTTATTAATTGAAACATTATTAGATTTTCAGACAGAAATATATATTAAAATAAGAAGTAGTTTTCAGCCAAAAAGTAGAGAAATAGAAAAAAAGAAAAGTTTCTATCAGAGCGAATGTTGCTTTTAGAAAGCAATAATTTATCTGTATTCGAGTTTGTCCATGAAGTATCGAGAAAATTTTTGCCAATTGAAATTTAATTTTTTATATCAATTTTTTGCATTAATTTAATGATCATTTGGTTTTTAATACAACTTTTAATATTTTTCATTTTAAAGCCGCATATTTAACATTTATAAACAGCAAGAACATTGGGTTCTTAATATTTTTAAACACGCCAGTAGAAATTACTTCTGACTGCCAGTCCTAAGCCTGGGAAAAGTGTGAAGGGAAATATATCGAATAAAAAATCATCCACTCTGAACTCATTGCGCATACTTTTTCAGTTCACTAGAATACAATCGAATAAGAATCTTCGGAATAGATAGAATTTATTATAAATATTTTTAAAGCCTAATAAAACTGATCTTTCAAAAGAGTAAGATTATGGCATGTGACTTTAGTGTAGAGATACATTGACTTTTGCCGCCATGTGGGAACATAACGTTAAAAAGTTTACTATACTAGACCGAACATGCTTGCTTCGCTCGCCTTTATTCTTTCAAAAATCCCGCCACTATCTCAGTCGACCAATCGACAACCGAATAAAATAGTCACAGAAGTGACGTAAAACGATACGACATCCGGTCATCAACTTTTTAGAAGAGGATGCAAGACTTTGTCGTATGAAATTTTAAAGATTCCATTGGTAATATTACCGCTGTAGAGTTTCTCTCCGGTCAGATATAAATTTACTGATTGCGCTCAAGTCGGACGAGGAGATTACGACCTTGCGCTCAAGTCGGACGAGGAGATTACGACCCGGCGCTCAAGTCGGACGCGAGGATTACGACCCTGCGCTCAAGTCGGACGAGAGGTTTATGACCCAGCGCTCAACTCGGACATGGCTCAGGTAAATTTTGGGCCTCGCGCTCAACTCGGAATCGCCCGATGAATGCAGACAGAAGAGAGCGAGACACTTTTTGTTACTCAGGCCCAAAATTTTCTCATCAGCCCCTCCATATTCGTCACCTTGGTCGACGCACGCCTTATTCTCCCCACTAATATTTTCCTTAATAGATATTTTGTTGTTCGCGTGGCTCATTATATGTTGTAAAATTTTTCGAATAAAAAAAAAATTGTTTTGAAAATTATAAAAATTAATCGGACGTAACACTACGGAAAAAAAATAATGAAAGTGGAAATTCGTTTATAACAGATTGTTTATGAAATAAACAATGAAAATTTAAATAAAAAAAAATTTTTTTTCATGATTGTATTGAGAATTGTAAATAATGATCTAAAAAAAAAAAAAATGATTTCTTATTAAATAATTCAAATGGTGGATAAATGAAAAAAACAATTATTAACAATTAAAAAATTTTTATTTTAAAATCATTATTTTACTAAGACAACAGATTGACAAAAAAAAATTTTTCAAAAAGATTCAATTTGTCTATTTGTTTATAAAAATTTTTTAAACAATCCATGTTAAAAATTTTTTAGCCAAGCTACTAAACGCAATATATGAATACAAAAACAACCACAATTACAGATTTCGGAAAAAAATTTTTTTTATAGCATTAGCCGGATATTTCAATTTTTGATAACTTTGAAAAATCATTATAAACAAATGAAAAAACTTATATAAACTATTACAACGGAATCTTGTTCATGATTGTTATAACAAGAGCTCCCAAAAAAAAACAAATTTATAGACACGTTTTTTAAACATTTTTAAGAGATTTTATAAAAACTCAAGTCTTCGCACTGAGAGAAAAGTGCTTAGTAGCCTTAACTAATCAGCGTCAGATATGAAAATATAGTGTCTCTAACCAATTTTTATTGTTACTGGAACTATGCACTAGTGTGAATCAGCACGAAAAAATAGTTACATTAACTAAGCTTATGAAACTATTTTTGCCCCATTATGGTCACTACAAAACTTTAATCTACTTAAATCAAGGCTTAGTAGTGAGCACAATTTTACTTTTACTATTGACTTAATTAAAAAAAAATAGATACATTAACTATGTAATCTTAGTTACTGGTAGATAGTTGGTAGAAATAATTTTAATAGTTGACACAACTAAGAATTTAGTTGTCGTCTCATACAATATCATTTATTTAGTTCCTTTTACTACTGACAAAAGTATCAACCGTACTATTTCATCTTAGTTCTCTAAACAATCGATTTCAAGTTCATTTAATAATTATAGAATATTTCTGCTGATTAATAATCAAATGTAAAAAAAAAATTCAAAAGAGAATATAGTTATAATTACCATTAATATTTAGTTTCCCTGGCTATAAATTGCATTCCTAATGCCAAAAGTGCGTATTGCAAAATATAAGTCAAAGAAGCATATCAAACATTTTTTTTTTTTGCTTATCAATTCCGAATCGTTAAAAATTTGAAGATCGATTAAAAAAGTGAAAAAAAAAATTTTTTTATACTAAAATGGCGCGTAAAAATTTTTTGTTGCCAATCATTCGGGATTATTTATTAAAGTGAAAACCAATCAAGATAATATATATCTTTTCTCCCAATAAATTTTCTTTTAAGCTTAAACAACTTTTTTTTTATTTTTTTGTTGAAGCGTACAAAAATTCTCACGTTAAAAAAAAGTAGTTATTTCAAGAAAGTTTATTTTCTTCAAACTAAAAAATTTTATTGTTACTAAAAACTAACATATATATCTTGCTACAAAAAATATCTCCTATATTAACAAAATAAAACTCTTTAAATAAGTAAAAATTGTTTGATTTAAGCGTAAGAATATGTTGACGAAAAAAATATTTTGATTCAAGATAATAAAAATTCAAGATAATTTTTTACTGTAAAAAAATTTTGATTTTCCGCATTGATCAAAAAAATGATCTAAAATCTAGAATATTTTTTTGACTCAAGTTAACTGTTTTTCCTGCGTAAAACAACTCAAATCTGAAAGCCGTGTTTATAAGTCTTCATAACGTACAAATAAATAACCTTATGAGTTAAAGAGAAACCCTTTATAGCAAAATAATTAGACAAAATGTTTGAATCGAAGCAGTTTTACAATTTTCATATTATAAAATAATTCCAGCTATTAATATTAACCCTACATATATTTTTGAATTATCTGCTGTTTTCGATAATTATAAATACACAGAAAAAACAGATAATTTGAATCCAGAAATGGTTTTTGACCGATTCGGGAAATCAAAATTTTCTTGTCCTAAATAAGTAATTATCTTAAAATTTTTTTTCTTAATTCAAATATTTTTTCTCAAGTTAAAATATTCTTATGCTTAAAGCGAAGAATTTTTACTTGCTACAAAAATTTTTATTTCCCAATATTAGATATTTTTTGAAGCAAAATATATGAGTTTTTGTAGCAATCTGCACTTTGTTGTTTGAAGAATATAAAATTTATCGGAAGGAGTACTATTATTTAACGCAAGAATTTTTTATGCTCCAACCAAAACAAAAAAGTTGCTTTAACTAAGAGATAAAAGTCACCAGAACAAAGCAACAGCAGCGGGAGTAGTTTGGTGATCGCCACTAGATCGCGCCCACCTTTTGTATAGTGTCCCTGGTAAGAATCTTATTTCAGAAGTATTATATTCAAAGCTTGATAACAATTCTGGCATAAATATTTCTCTGTTATTCGACAGAGTGACAAGTATCATTTTTGATTGTAATCTAGTATATACTAAATTACATTAAGACATTAATGGTTGACAAGTTTTTAAATTAATTAATGTTTTTTAAAATAATTTTTGTTGTAATAAAAAAATATGAAGTACATTCAATGTGATAGAAAAAAAAATTTCTGAATTTATCAAGTAAATGTTGGCTAGTAAAGAAAAAAAAATTCAGTATCAATGAATCTAAATCTGCAATACTGATCAGTAAATAATTTTGTTTCTTGCAATACTAAATCATGGAAATAGTAACTATTAATGTTTAGTTACAATAAGTCAAATCAGTACATTCTCAGAAAGTTTGATTTTCTAGTGTGTGCATCTAGACACAAATACTTATTCCTACCATTATAAATAATCTGAAGAACTAAGTGTACATTATTAACAACACATTAATCTTATTGTTTATTAGACTAAGAATAAATTATTTATTACAATATAAATTATAGTTATGTTAACTTTATCTTAGTATATGTAACTAAAAATAGTAAGAATGACTACGTAGTCGTAGATCACTTTACTATGGTGATTTAGTTACTGAAACTGATTTAGTTTAGCTGAGTCGTCTGTGAACTACGATTTCTTAGTTCAGAAAACCGATTTTTTCTCTCAGTGCGAAAAATTTGTTAATTAACAGTCAAATAACTTATACAAAAATCGAGCCAAAAATTTTTTTTATGCGGACATATATTCCTTCAGATGTCTAGATGACACTATAATTTATTCAGATTTTTTAATTAATATTTTATGTTATAAAAAAATTATTTTATGTTGCGTACTTTGTTCGGCGACGACGCACAGGCGCCGAAACGGCCGCGCAGAGCTCAACTTTCAACGTTAAATTAAAATTATAAATAATAGAGCTACAACTGGGGGAGTCCAGACTTATTTTACTGAAGTTTTCTCCTTTTTTAGGATCTTTTTTTAAAATTCAGATATCTTTAATACTTTTGAAGTTATAGCTGAAAAACGGAGACTCCCTTTTCGTCTCTTCGTTTTTTGTTTATAACAAATGGAATTTTTAATGGCGGATAAAAGAAAAAATACCCATTTCTCAGAATGAAATTCTAAATCCTGTGACGGGGTGACCTGGTATTCGACTGCCAGGTCAGCAAAAATTAAATTTCGCGCCATTTTATTCGTGCGCACCCGCCCTCGCACCGGAAGTCTTTTAGTTTAGCGGCGTGACGGTAGGGGGTAGATCAGGCACACCTCGTCGCCAGACACCCGATCATAAATTAATCGTAACCTGGAAGCCACTTTGAGCAGTCGCTCTACTACCAGTAGCTGTGTCTTTTCTAGTAAAGTTTAATAAAAATTCAGGCAGATGCCTATTATTCAGTAAGTTCCGCTGTGGTGAAAATTCGGTGTCGTTTTCTTACATCCAGTTTTGTCCAAGGAAACTAGGAGTCATGGCCAAGCACCTAGGACAAGTCGACGTAAGTTCCTTGACATAGAGGTTAAGTTTAATTCTTGCAACAATTATAATTGTCAAACACGTGGGGTAATTTCCAATTTGATTCTATCGTCTTTTATTAATTATTTAATTATTTATTCATATTTATATTTAATTTAATTTATTTAATTTATTAATTGCTGTGCATGCAGAATTTTAATTATTAAATTTTACTTGTCGTCAGGATTTTCCTAGTCTCTGACTAATCTATATTAAATCTAGCCGTCATTAACAATTGCAAATATTTATTTACAATAATAAAATAAGAATAAGAATTCGAGTTTTATAATTTCGAGTATCCAGTAAAAATCCTCAAGCACCCGGCAAAAGAGTGTCGCGCATGCGCAGTAGGATTCTGCCGAGTTTTCTGCCGCCAAATTTATCAATTCATTTACCAAGATTTCTAGTATTAATTATTTATGTTAACTAAGGACTAAATTTATTAAATAAATAATTCAATTTATATTTATACGTATTCTAAATTCATTTCAACAACATTTCCCTATCCTAAATCAGGCTGCATACTCGGTCATATCGGACCTCCCCGAACCCAGTGCTCAACATCTACACGAGCAACTTCAGAAGGACTGTCCGAACTTCCTGGTACGGGGAATTCAGGGCAGACCCTTACAATGGCGCCCAACGTTTAGTTGCAAATACTTAGTTGATTCAGGATAGTTGGAAAATTTAATATCATAAAATCTTGAATTCAAAAAGTTAAAAAAGAAAAAATATATCGTAATTTTCTCTAATAAATTTTAATTATTCGTAAAATTAGAAATTTATGAATTTTATTTTATTTTAAACACGTGTTTGGCAAACAATTTACAGGGAGATTGCTCTTGGAAAAGTTATCATTCTACTACTGACAAGGCTAGCAATACATTTTCAAAGAATAATTATTCTGTGTAAATAGTTTTATAAAAAAAAAGTTCACCTTTTGCTAATTAAATAAGTAAAAATTCTTTTTCGATGACGCTTAGTATGTTATATTGTGACCCCGGCTCACAGTTTTGGTGAGGGGGGGGGGGGTGTTATGTCGTCATCGAAAGCTAAAATTATAAAACAGCAGATTATAAATCTATAATACTAAGTGTGAGTGAAAATAATTATTCTTTTGTTTGTCAAGACGAAGGTAATCCTGAAAAATGATAAAAAATAAATTTTTGAAAGATTGGGTGTTTGACGTCGAAAATTGGTTGTAGATAGTAGTGACGATCATATTTTTTTAATTTGTTAAGAAGTGACATAAAAATCTAAAATTTTCCTTGTTATAAGATATAATTTTAAATGATATGACTAGTGAGCTAAGTGTGTAAAAATAATTGTGGGAATAATATATTTTTTTTGGTTTGAAACTTAACTTAAATGATGTTGAAATAATAATAATTAATATGTGGGAGAAAGAAAAGTAAAATTTCATGAATAATTTTGGCGTCTAAAGTTCAATTTTAAAAGTAATAAGTTAAGAGATAAATAAAAGAAGTGGACAAATAATAGTGATTAAATAATTAATTAATTTTCAAATCAAGACGAGGCAAAGCCTAATAACATCGGAATTAGAAAGCGACACAAACAAATAAAAGTTGGAAGAAATATCAGTCATCTGATTCTTTTGAAATAAGTCATTGTGTATTTCAAATACATTCATTCAATTCGAAAAATTTAAAGTATAAACCTTGCAACAAAGTAAAACAGTTAATAAAGTTTTTGGCAATAAAGATATTAAAATTTTAATTTCAAATATAACTCAAAAATTTTGCTATCAAAAAATTTAACTTAGCTTCATAGAAGCATATTTGTTATTATAAAAATATTGGATATGTTCAACAAAATAAAACATTAAAAATAATCAATTTCTATAAAAATTAAAATATTTTCTAAAAATAAAATTCCCAGTATTTAACTTCATTAATTCGTTTCGTTAAAATATTTGAAATAAAGTCTAAAATGCCTCTAAAATTTCTCGTGTCTATAAAATTACAAAACTTTCAAATGAAAAAATATTATTCAAATAATATCTCTATGTTCAAATTTCATTTTTCTGTTAAATCTAATACTTCTGCACATGAATTTAACTTCCGGTCTTAACAAACACAAAATCTTTTATAAGTTCCATAATTTTATAAATTAATGAATCATCAAAATAAGTTCTATATTAACATTTTTTGGGAATAAAATTAATCATGCCGGAACAATAATTTTCGTTAACAAATTAGAATTCTGCTTTAAAATAAAATATTAGCAGTACATAAATTTATTCTTATTTTAAAATGCAATTACTCATATTGTTTAAAATCTGCACTTAAATAAAGACCGTCTTTAATTCAAAGTAAATTCCTAAGTAAATTTTGTCAAGCTTAAATACATTCGATAATAAAATAATAATTTGAATTGAATTGAATTTAATTGAAATTAAACGGGCACTCAGCTTGTGTTAGCCATTGTACCCGGGCCCATTGAGGACAATTTTTATAGTTGTTGGAGAGGATCGCGGTCCTGGTGATCACCGTTATTAGGCCTTGCATTTTTTTGCTAGTCCACCTAACAATGAACTTAGTAAGCCCACTGTCCTTCCGAAAACTATATATAATTTAACTATTGTAGATACTATTGTTTGTGAGTTGATAGGTGGAGGAGACATAGTTTTTATTTCGGTGATTCCCCGCCCCGAGTCTAAGGAAACACGTCGCGGGACATAGCCGCTGTCAGTAGTCCCCACTAGTTCAGGAAGAACCGGGACCTGGCATTAGCTAAGCCCACCGTCGTACTCTCGTCGCTATGAGTCCTAGCCTCCAGCTGCCGTGGCCATCTTACGTCGTGTCCTTGTCATCGGGGAGTCTTGTCATCCGAAATTATGTCTTCTGGGAAGTTAATGTGGGTGTATTGTGGTCCATCCTACAGAGCCCACTGTGTAAGATAAGGCACTTATACGATGGAGGATGCCTGTTATCCAAGGGCAACGTTGGTGGTGCAGGACTCCCTCTATTATTGCTTTTGACACGTTGGCTTACACCAAAGCTAAAGGTTCTGCAAATGTTTATGGGCCTCCGCCGCCATCAATGCTCGGCCGATAGAGGTGTTCTTCTTTGATAAGAAGCCCCACCTGCTAGCCTAGTCATAGAGGCAGCAGAGTCCTGCAGATTCGATCGAGTTTTTGTGTTCCGCCATCATTTTGTAATGAAGTCGGCACCACTTCCACTCACTCGAAAAATCTTCGGTATTCCACCACCAGGGGGCTGCCAATGTAATGCACATAAACAGTATTGTGAAAATAAAATTCATTGGTGCATGCCGGAATCGAACCTGGTCCAACGCTGTGGTAAGCAAGTACCTTGTTCGATAGGCTATTGCCAGCCCCTAAATAATAATTTACAATATTTGTTCCATCAGAAATAAAATTTACTCATCAAAACAAAAATTTAAATCAAAGTTCTGTTAAAATAAATTTCGTCATTAAAATAATAGATAACGTCTCAAATAAATTAACTGTAAGCCGAAACAAAATAGTATACAAAGGAAAATCCTCTTGAATAAATTTATTAGATTTATTTTGCTATTGTAAAATTTACGTTAATATACATTCAGTCTAACGATTAAAATTTCTGCATATAATTAAAATGAAAATAAATATTCTATTGTTATCTGTATTCAATTTATAGTAAATTCGTATTGTACAAATTTATATAACTACAAACGGAAGTCATATTTATTTTGCTGGTCAATTATTACTTGGGTCTGGTAAATAAGATAATCGTCAGATTAAAATATTAGAGAAATTTAAAACTTGATTTGTTAGTCATAATGTAAGGAATGGCATCAGCATTGGAAACTTCAAAGTATCAGTTGAATTTGTTAGAGTCATGTGAAATACAAATTGTGGGGACTACCCCGAGGAAATATGCATACCCCACAACATCTTCGACAACACAACCATGAACTACGAGGCCTGGTGATATTACACATACAGTGTTAAGCTTGAGAACAAATAAAGTCATTTCAGCTATGTGTACAATAATGAAGGTCACAACTTCGACGGTTATGACAAGCATCGGTTTCATCATAATATCAAGTCGTCAATCTCTAATTCCAAGAAGATAAGAAGGTCTCAACTACGAAGGAAATTTATACTGAAATAAATTCAAGCCATTTCAATAATTCCAATAATAGATTAAATAAGAGGTCAATGAATTATTGTTGTTAGCGTATCTAATGATTAACCAGGGATAAAACCCTCCTAAAGAAGAAAAAGAAATCGTGTTCAGACCGAATCTGGCTCAGGTATCGCTCCTTTTTCAGGCTTTGTCCCAGTACCGGGTCAATTCGATGGTGAAACGATGATTATGGTGAGAGTTATTAATTTAAAATTTTTTTGTGAATAATAATTTTACTTGCTGTGATAATTTTAGTCCTTAAGGAATCAGGCTCTTATAAATAGTTTTAAATAAATTGAGCTTCTAGTAATCATTTTATACTTTTTGATTATTCTGCTGTTCAGCTTTTTGTAAATAGTTCTTTTAAAAGTAATCTCTCACGAAAGGTTCGTCCTGGTTTTTATAATAATCGCTACCACAATGATAAAGACAACAATAATCTAATGTTAATTAAAATTAAATGTCGTCGTAAAGATTTCTCTAATAATTTGAACTTTTAATATTTATTTTAGTCATTGTGAAATTATTAAGAAGTAAACTTATAGAGAATCAAGTCACTTTATCAAGTTAATTGAGTTTTGTCGAAAATAATCCGCGAATATTCACATTGATACTTAAATATTTTGAACAAGTTTGTAATGTTACGCGTTATAGTTTTATTATCCAAGGTTTTCCTATGTTAGTCTCAGTTGATTATAATATTTGAATTATTTGTGACAATAGTAAATTTCGGCCGCTAAATAATATGTTTTGCTAAATTATTTCGAATATAATAGTGTAATAGTAATTAATGATATGGATATTAATAGTATATTACGCCGTGAGAATCATATTTGAAGTAATAATGATAATTTATAATTTAATGAAAAAATAATAATAGTTGGATGGAAGTTAAGATAATGATCGGAATTGCTATGAATTTAACACTTATCGGGTTGTTGTCAAAGTTTAGGTTAAGCTAATGTTGTTAATTTATTGTTGTTATTTAATGTTAAGTTAATTGCTGGTGATAAGGATTCGCTCATCAGAGCTGATTGGGAAGGTTGTAGGTTTGACGTTGAGATTCACGTCTCCCACCTTCCTAATTGTTGGAGTTGACGTTGCGATTCACGTCTCTCCGTTAGTAAAAATTGAAGATTTAAAGTTGTTTTTAGAATGGTCGGGGTTGAACAATGATTTCCACGTTCCCCAAAAGAGTTTGGCTGAGATAAGGCGGATTGGGCAGAGGTTGGCGATGATTTCCACGTCCCACAAGTTGAGAAGGTATATATTAGGGGTTGGCGATGATGCTCACGTCCCCCAGGTCGATGAAAAAAATGGATTTAGGGTGACGAGGGTTTGCCGTCCCCTGTTTAGGTTAAGAGAATTTAGTTTTAAGGAAATTTAGTTATAAGGATAATTAGTTGTAAGGCAACAACAACCCGACACTGAGAAGAGCTAAAACACTAAGTTAATTTCGAGTGATTGAAATTTTGTAGAAGAATCTTAGTAAATCAATAATTTTTCAGATATTTTGTATGAGTATAAACATAAATTAAGGAATGCCTGTTGGAATTTGTTGTGAATAGTTGCAGATAATAATCGTCTAGTTATGAAAAATTTGTAAAATAGTTTATTAATAATTGTTAACATTTGTTAGCCATTTCTCACGGCGATATCTGTTGTAAAATTTTGTAGAGTCGTTTTATATATGTAACATTTATTGTGTCACGATCGGAGAGAGTGAAGGCGACGGGCGAAGGATTTTTATTAATTAATTATTTAGTACAAAATTACCTAAAAATAATTATTCTATAACTCAACCAAGGAGCCGATTAGGACCGTCACGTGGCTAGTGTGAGAATGTTAATTACTCGGTAATTTCGTTAAATACTAAATAAGTCTATTTCGTACCGAGCGGAAGTACGATAGACTATCCCGATCGTTGACCTGCGTGGCTTTAGGATAGGTCCGGGATATTGAAGCGAAAGGAAAATAGGTAGGTGAATATGGGCCCTCGAGAAGTCCCCGTTCTTAACGTCTGCCTCTTTCTGCACCCGTTAACTTATGAATGTTGAAGTGAGAGGTATAAAGTAAGAGAAAGATGTTTCTTAAAAAAAAACGAATAATTGTATATTCTTGTAATATTGTTTTACAAAGGTGTGTTATAGTTTTACAATATATATATAGACTTACCACTCAGCTTGAGGTGGTTTACAATTTTCGCTGATCACACTCTCTCACAGTTCACCAATTTGAATTTATGATCACGACTTGTTCAATTACAGTCCTTATTTTTAATTACACTGGGACACGGCACTGTGGCTTCGTGATTTTATTCAGCGGAATCAAATATCTTGCTCAGACTCGGAGCTACTGGGGTGCCAAGCGGATGCACTCCCCTATCTATCGAGTATGAATGCGAGAATTCTGTTTTTGTTAGGATGTCGGTCTAGGAGTCCGAATTCCTAGGCTATGGACCGTCACGAAACCGATGATCCTGGTTTAAGGGTGAGTCGAATCAACCGAGATTTTTACGAATTTAAAATTTAATTATTTGACCAAGGAGCCCGATTGCCTAGGCGGTGGACCGTCACGTGGACAATGATGAAAATTTCAGATTCTGGTTCGCGGTACTAATCGGCTTAGCCGTTTAGAACTAATCTTATTTTGAACTAATAGAGATTTAGACCGAAACCGGCAATTGACCTGAGATCCGACAGAGATTAGTTCTGATTAGCGATTGACTGACTTCATTAGATTTTCGGCAGTTTATATACCCTAGATCTGGCTGGGGAAATTGTATAGTTCCTATTGATTTCCTGGTTTGGATCATCGATGTGATGATCTAACAGGGCGTCAAAAACAAATGAGTAATCCATGGTGTGGCAATAGTTTCCGGGTTTAGGGAATCAAAATACGTCTCAAAATGGTCAAAAACAAGATGATGCGTAAGTGTTCCGGGTTTGGAGGTCATTCTACGTAAAAAACAAATGAGTAATCTATGTTGTAAGCTTAGAGTTAACAACAGGGGGTAGAAAAACATGATGCGTAAGTGTTCCGGGTTCGGGCGTCATCTTGCGTGAAAAACAAATGAGTAATCTATGCTGTAGGTCTGATATTAGCGAAAGAAGTCGTGATTTGTCCCGTGAGAAAAATATGATGCGCTTATATTCCGAATTCGGAGGTCATTCTATGTGACAAACAAGTCAGTAAATATATTGAGCAATCCGTATTACTAGTAAGTATTTCAGAGATTTCGAAATCAAAAAAAAATATATATAACTCGAAATATTGAATTTGGATTATAAGTAAGGTAAATCATTTAGCTCGTAAAATTTGTTTACCGCTGAATCGCTAGAGGCTCAGTGCTCACGTGCACGCGTCCCTGATAAATTAGACGGTGATTTTATCATTCATCTATTGGGTATTATGCTCACACACACACGCTCTCTTGTACGTATATTGTCACGAAAAGTACACAGGTAGGTGTGGATGCAAGATGAGTATACTCTTAGGTATCATAGTTGGTTTGAAAAAGGATGGCAGAGAGAGAGAGAGGTATACACAATATTGTCCCATCTGTCGATCTCTGCCTGTCCATGGTCACCGTGCATGCACTCACATAGATACCTGAGAAAGATCAATTTATCACCGCGGGGTGGGCGTAGTCGAGTATTTCTTATTTTAAAAGAAAAATAAAAATATAATAGGGAATGTTAATATAATTGATTAAATCGCAATTGATATATATCGATTGTTACAATTGTAATATTTATTTAATTATTGTATTCAGCTGAAACTTTGTTAATTATCTTGTTGAGAAAAAAGGATCATCCTGAACTTGCCAAGTCTCACCCGATTTTCGAGTCTGGTGGCGGGGGTTGTAACGGGGCAGCTAGAGGTTCGACTACTCAAATCGGTCGCGCCATTTTAGGAAGCCCCTCAGTTTACACACCACCCTTATCAACGCATATTTGCTACCCGGTTCACGAAGACTCCGAAAGAGGCCTATGGGTCAGTGTGCTAGACATTCTAGACGAAAGTTCAGGCGAGGTCACGTGGATGACCCCTTTTCGAATTTTATAGCTATATAAGGGCGAACAATCGGCAATGAACTCAGTTAGCTTGCAGTTAGCTTGCAATTAGCATACACTTAGCACCTAGCAATCAGCTGGGAGTTGTAGAGAAGGGCTGAGGACGCCTAGCGAGGTCCTTACTTTACACTCTCCAGCTCACTAAGCACACATTGCTGCATATTTTTTTGTACTAGTCAAGTCTAGTCAATTCGTTATAATGTGAAGTCCGTTAATTTATTGTCAAGTCCATTTATTTATCGAAAAAGTCTATTCAGTTTATTTGTGATAAAATCTAGTCAGTTGATAAATTTCATTTTAATCTATGTAATAAAGTCAGTGCCATAATATCGAGTCGTCGTCGTCAATAGTTTTGTCAAAGGGTCAGTCAAGTACGTTGCAGTCCACGCTCAAGATGTCCGACGCATTTTACGAGATCATCGATGTAAGTTTACAGGCAGTTAATTATAAGTTTGCCAAAACGCGGAGTCAATTATATTTAGAATTTTGTTAAATTTTATTTTTCTCTCAATTTATTGAACATAGAAATGATTAAGATATATTAATTAAGTCGTTAAATTTTATTACAAGAAATGGTAATATTGTATAAAATAAATTCTTTGAATTAATTATGTTACTGATGAGATCAGACCCAGGATCTCCTATTTGCGCATTAATACAATAATTCTTTTGGATTTTTCTTTCTAATCTAAATGTCCAAATATTTAATAGATATCGGTTGTAAATAATCAGAACATTAATAAAATCAATTAAACAATATTATAATGAAGACAATTACATTATAAAAGAAATTCATTACACCATTCCTCTATCCTGTAATCAGGCTGCGTACTCAGTCATACTAAGTATTCCCGAACCCGGGGCTCAACATCTACACAAGCAATTTCAGAAGGACTGTCTGAACTTCCTGGTACGGGGAAGCCAGGGCAGACCCTTACAATCCAATGCACCAATCGCCATATTTTTAAGAGTGGTTTAACGATTTTACGCAGAAAACTCACTTCTCGACTAGACTATAAGTTTTTTGCATTTTATTGGAGCATCGAGCAGATTGATGTGTATAACGACTTACTTCAATTGAGCCCTATAGTTTCGATAGACGCAACTGGAAGTCTAGCACGGAAAATATTTTATGATGGACGTTTTTGAAACGGACCAATATTCCTTTATCAAGTTGTAACTCACATCAATGATTGAATTGTTCCAGTATGTCAGATGCTTCCGGAACGCCACGATACCATAATTATCACAACGTGGCTTCGGGAATGGATTTCTAGTGGTGCCCACATCCCACAGGATATTGTGACTGACATGTCAAAATCTTTACAGAACGCGATTTATTTAGCGACAAATAATCAGACTTACGGCGAATATTTAGAATGCTGTTATCAATATTTAATTGGTAAGTGTCAGTCTATGTCAAAACCGGATTTTAGAATTGATATCGCGCATTTAATTCACTGGATATCTTCGTTAAAATGTTTTACAAATGCGAAACCAGGTATTAAAGATTTTTATTTACGTGTCATTATATTAATGAGTACGATTGATTGTTTTGATCAACTGAAAAAATTAATGACAGCAATCTTTAAAATCTGCCAAAATAGTCATGGCTGTAAAGAAGATATTCAGAGGATTTTATCCAAAATAGAAACATTTCAATTTGAAAGTAGTATTAATTATAAAAGCTGCGAGAAACAACATTTTGTGGCAAAGAAAAAGAATGTGATGAACATTTATTTTGTAATGATGATGGTAAAGATGAAACAAGTGGCTAGGAACTTGAAAATTTTATTGATAATCTTGCTAAAGGGGCATGTATTAGTAATACAAAGTTGGATATTGCATCAGTGAGTTTCGATGATATCAATTCATACCATTTTCCCGTAATTCTGGAAGAATTAAAACGTTTATTTAAAAAATTTCCTGCTTGGACCAATGTAATGCTAGCAATTTTTGACTCTGATATTAGTGTTCCAACATCTGCAAGATCAGAAAATTATTTTAGGACAGTTAAAGAAGAGTTATTAAATAATCATCGGCCTAGTAGTATAACTAAAATACTTATAAAACACATGTGATCCTTGACAGCCCGGATGATAGAAGCTAGATCTAAATTTGATAAAAAAAAATCTTTATTACAACCAAAATTTGATGTGAAGAACAGTACTAAAGCAAATAAAATAAATAATAATGTCTTGAATGCTCGTGAAAATTGGAAAAACAAACTGGACATTGACAAAAACATAAACTCAACCTTCGAAGACAATGACAATCATCTAATAAATAATTCGATTAGTTCTTTTCCCACATCTGTAGATGATTTACCGGCGTCGGATTCATCATTAGCTGATTTGAAACCTGCAAAGAAGCATGCAGACTTACCTATTTTGGACTGTTCACTTCTCTTCTCAACTGAAAAAAATTGCAATTCTTCAGTATTAAAATCTAACTTTTCTAAATTAATGTCTGAAAACAAGATACACGACTCATATAAAAAATCTCCATTATATCAATCTACACCAGAAAAAAATGAGCAAAATATTTTAATTTCATCGAATTCCAACGCACTCTCTTTCACTCAAAACGGTGACGATAGTTTTAGTATTAGATTAGAATCACCTAAAAAATTTAATTTAAAAACTGAAAAACTACCAACAAAACGGATAATCGTGCATTGTGAGCCAACAGTTAGCAAAAAAAGAGGTAAATATGGAACTCCATGTCCTGATGTTAAAACTCTTCACGAAAATATTGCTAATAAAAAACTATCTCAAATAAAGAAGAAAAAACAATTTATTAAAAATGGTAGTAGAAAAAAACCGCGAACAGTTAACAAATCTAAATATATGTTACATAATACGTGCGGATTTGATAGTTTGTGTGAAATTTTGTCATTTGAGTACTTGAACTTTCAAAATTTAAAAAATTTTATCGATTCACAGAGTCCGTCCAAGAGTTTTTTTTCATGTATTACACATTATGCTCAGTTTGGAGCTTTAGCACCATTTTATCAAAAAAGGATCGAATCATTATTTACTTTATATCCGGGTCAAAGTGGTACAATAAATTATGCGGATGCTATTAACGTATTAATGCAGCGACTATTAAATAAATTTCCGTACAACTCAAGCATTGTAGAGTTTACTTGCACAAACCATTTATGCAAAAAAAAATCAATAAAAAAATTTGCAACATGAATCGTATCAGGAAAAAAAGTCTGGCAAAGTGGAATAGTCAAGTTACAGGACAGTGTTTCAGATGCATTGAAAGAAGAATCATCACTCTACTGTGAATCATGTTCACAAAAATCTGGTAAAAAATCTAGTTTTATTAATGCATTTATATGCTTAGACACGTCATTTTTACATACCTTCGACTTCTCTCTCAAAGCTTCATAATAATCAACGTTTAACGGAAAACTTGGCAAGTATCCCAACAAAATTAAAGATACTTGACAAAAATTACTTATTATTTGGTTTAGTAGAGTTTGTGCCACCAGTATATTTGAATAGTGTCGGTCATTATGTAGCTTATACAAAATCGATCAACAATAATTGGCTAAAAATTGATGACTTGGTTTTAAAACCTAACCCTTGTAATTCCAAATGAACTAATATCAACATTTCCTTATTATTTTATGTTTGAATTTGATAATATCTATTATGTTTTATAAACTAAATTAGAGTGAAATAAAATAAAAATGAATAAGTGACCTGTTTAGACAAAATTACTTTTTTTTAATTTCGAGTTTTATTAAAGATAAATTATAAATATTTGCAATAAGTTTATTAATGTAGAAAAATTGAGTTAGAACTCTGATAAGAATATATAATATATTTCTTCTCAACAGTGACATGCATTATGATTTCAAGAAAGATTATACTGTAAGTAAAAAATGCACTATTTCTAATATAATAGCTAACCTTATGAAGAAAATTTGATTATCAACAATTGAATTGAGGAGAATAATTTAAACTGTGAACAATTACGAACTCTATATTACAACAGAATAATACTGATTTGTGTCCTTTGATTGAATTTATTTTACACATATCTTGGATGAAAAGTTTATATTTTAACTAGTTACTATTGTAATATGTAATTGTTAATTAAAGTATAGTAACCTGCATAAACTAAGGCAGTAAATTAACTTCGATTCAATGGCGGCCCCCTGGTGGATGCGAGCGACACCAAAACGTCGGTCGCTTTGTTCACGAAAGCATCGACGTTTTAATAAAAAACGACGATGGTTTCACAGAAAAAAAAGTTATCTTGAGTCAAGAAAATATTTTTGAAGACCACCGTTTTCGGAAACCAAGTCAAGATTTTCTTGAGCTAAGAGAATTTGTCTTGGTCAGATAAAATTACTACTTTATCTGAGAAAGTTTAGGTCTCCAAAAAAATTTTCTTGAATTAAGAATATTTACCTTCAACCAAGATTTTTTTTTTCTGTGTTGAAATATAGATAAATAAGCTAAAGATAATAAAGAATGTAGGTGTACTGATTATAAGAATTGTTTTCGGTATAAGGAGAGGTATAAAATTCATATATGAATGGGTTAACAGTAAATAAAAAAATGAAAACGACTAAACGAAATGAGTCGGACGTATATTATACTGAGCGTATTATATGTAGGATCGCATGACCACTGACAAAGCCGATAACGATATTGTTACGTCTTGGTTGATGTTTTAGCGCTGGCGTAGTTGAGCGGTTGGTTTGGATTAGACGTAATGAGAACTTACATATAATTATAAATAATTATTAAGTAGGAGTTGAACAGCCTCCATTCGGTGGTTGAAATAAACTGGTGATTATTTTATATCTCAATCCGATTTATTCAATTGTAAAAGAATAATTTGAATAATGTGAAAATATACAATTGAATCAATTTATAAATTTGTTAAAGTTCGTCTAACAATAACTTCAAAAGGGTGAGAAAGAAGTTGAGCATCTAAATTGGAGCCTGACTGCTCTCCATGATTCTATATTCCAGACTGATTTCTCTTGATCGAGAAAAACTAGAGTAAGTCTCTTATCAATATGAGGCGCTTGGGCATCAGGCCCGCGCATCGTTCGATATAGAAGGGTGGATCGAGATAAGCAATGTTCTCGAATGATCTATGCTCCGTTCTCACTCTTTCTCCGTTTTTGTTATTAACAAATGAGTCACTTATCTATGAACAAAAGATATCTTAGAACAAAAAAGATGTTCGTCTAGCTGCACGTCTCGAGAATTTACTCGAGGCGTCAGCGTTTATTTGTGCATAACAAATATTAAGAGAAAAATAACTTTATCAATATGTTTTAAATATTCTAAATAATATTATACTATTTTGTATTCTATTACTTTATGTTATTATATTATATTATATTATTATATTAAATTATATTATTATATTACATGATATTATTATATTGAATTATATTATTATATTATGTTATATTAATATATATTATATTTTATTATGTTTTATAATAAAGGGTGACTTCTTAATTATGCCATTTATCAATATACATCCTAATTGATTAGTTAGGTCTCAGATCAGTCTCTCAATAATTAGTATTCCAAAATAGTCAGAGACATCTGACGAGCAGGCTCGGACGTAACACCTCCCACCCGGTAGACAAGCGCCCCGCTTGTTTTGGGCCTTAGCTCTTGTTGAAAATGTAATTTTTCTATTCTAGACAATTGTTCTTATTTTATCTATTTTAACGCTTTGAAATTTGTATACCGATCTGTAGCCTAGCGTTTAAATGCTTATTTTAAACAGGAAACATACAGCTATTTAGTTTTCACATGCTAATGTGTTAATGTTAGCAAATTAATTTATAGTTTCGATTCTGGCGGGAGATTTGAAAAGATCATGTGTCATTTTAGAGATAAATTTCGTATCGTTTGAATTATTGAAGTTACTTAATTGTTTATTGAATTTCTATTGAATGTATTTAATGAATTATAAGATATGAATGAATCGATAAAATTTTCGTTAGCTAAAACTAGTGGTTTCCGAGTTTCGGATTTCTTGATAGAAACAAATTTTGTTCCGTTCTATAAATTTTTTTTTATATTTTAACCCTTTCCCGGTTGACCTTGAATCCCTACTCTCAATTTAAATCGTACGTCTTCGTCTTAAAGCGAGAGAGCGCTAGCCTGTTGAAAAGAGAAGGGGCAGAAAAAATAGTAGAAGGGGGCGCATGCATGCCCTACTACGATCAAACCGTCCCTCACACGAATAAACCGTTACTCACACAGCCTTACCAACGAACTTTGATTGGCGCTACCCCCGTAGAGCTCACACCGATTCATTTCGATTCACACTTTCGGGAAAGGGTTAATCTATATCTATTTGTATGTAAAATTTTTATAAATTTTTTATTATCCTTTTTTGTTCTATTCAGTATATATTTACAATTATATTTTTTTTTTGTTAGTTTTTGTTCCTGTTTTTACTTCATTTACTTTTTTTTGTTTAATATGTGATTTAAATTATAACTATCTATATTTCGTTTTTATACATTTTTACTGTCTTATCATGAAAGAAAAACAAATTGTATCTCTTTTTTTAATATTCTATAATGCTATTCTAAACGTTATATAAAAAACAAAATTTCACTATTTTTAAATTTCTACTAAAGTTTTTCAAGATATATTAAAAAAAAAAATTGGATTAGCGTTTACTATTAGTCAAAGTCATAAGTTCATATTTGCTAGAAGAAAAGAAAAAAAAAACTTATTCTATATTTTTCTTAAGTTTATGTGTTATGTTTCTATTTGAGTCTTTATATTGTTAAAAAAAATTATTTTTCTGTCTTCTTTTTTTTTTTTACTTAATTTCTCATGAAAATTTTATAGCTATAAGGATTATTTTTCGAAATTTCTTAGCATTATTACTCAATTCCAATTAATTGCAGTTTTTTGTTTTTTTTTTTTTTTCGTTTTTATAATTTATTTGTGTGTATTTATATTGTTGTTTATTTATTAATTAAATTTTTTTTATTTTTTTTTTCTTTTCTATAATTTATATCAGTAATTTAAACAATTCGAAAGAAAAGTTGTCTCGGCTCCTTTTCGTAAATTTTTAGGGTGTTTGCTTGGATATTCTTGTAAATCTAGAAGGAAGATTAGAAGTAAGGTAGGTAAAGAGAGGTGGTAGAAAAAAATTTTCGATCCTAATGCGCTACTTTTGCTCTGTCGCAATGAAGTATTTTCCTCTTTCCAGGTTTGTATTCAATTTCTATGTCATTTTGTTATGTGTGAGCTTACACCTGAATGTTTTTACTGCGTAACCGAACTTACCGTGCCTAGCACAGCGTCTCTAAAAATTTAATAGGATGTTATAAAGGGTGTGGGTCGCTCAGTGAAGGAATGACTATATGTGAATTATATGGATATTTATTTATTGGGCGTCCCCAAATATGGGAGTACCCAGAAAAGACCCTGAGAGTCTCTTTTACAAATCTAAGATAGCATAAATCATATGGATACAATACAATATTTTTATTTAGCAATAGCGACGTTAATTGTGTCCTTATAGTGATCTGTAGTTATAGCGGTAGAATAAAGGAGATACAATATTTATGCGTGAGCAGACGACTATTCGAATCAGCTTAACTATGGTAACTAACTCTTTTCTGAGATTGCATCTTCTACCTTGAAAATATCACTCCGCCTTTTCTCATGAGAACTCTTTTCTTGCTGCAAGAGAATATATCCCTCCGCAGTTTCCAACGGAACTCTTTTCTTCCCAGAGTCAAAATTGCTGACCACGCAAAACGTCTGCTCGTCGCGTTGTAATATAAAAGTAAAACTTAATGCGACTAATGTAATGGGATACATATGTGCAGCTGTATAGCGCCTAATGAAACGCAATTAAATATAATACTTTCTGAATTTGGATTCATCTATTTATTATTTGTTAATTACTATTAGAGGGATGGGCGTCAGCCCACCCATCACACGCTCCCCCGGCTTGAAAAAGAAAGCCATTCTCGCGAATGGCAAAAGAGACAATTCTATTCACAGGGTAGGTCGCATATGAACTCCCTGATGCCACTCGAAATCACGACCCCCTTCTTCGTCCGACTGAAACGCATATTAATTGGACTCAACCGCCCAATAGTATACATTTCGCATTCCTAATCCAAAACAACAACCAAAAACAAAAATAGCATATATGATAGATAAAGATTATAGTTCCCTAAAGAGACTCTCTACATACTAAGATAATAGAATAATTGCCAAAATTACAATACATGTGAGAATAATAATATTAGATGTCTGCTAATAAAATAATAATTCGTGTTCCACTGCTTGCACGATGTTATTGGAACTTCATCGACCCCAGTCCTCATGATCCTGAAAACCCAATAGACTTGGATGACCCAGCATACCGCCTGTATTTCCCTTGGTGGTATATCTGCAACAGAAAAATGGGTTAGTCTAGGAGCGAGGGACGGGTAGGTTGTTGGTTTCGAACTCCTCTACAGTCTCAAGTTCTTATAGTGCCAAATGCTCCGACGGGCAGTAGTGGCTCTTGTTAGTTCTTCCGGTTCGTCATCGTGATGAAGAAGTTGTGTTAGCTGCATCATCTCCTGATCCGCATATGATACCCCTGATGGTTCCGGCGCCTCGTCATTTCCAATAATGCTGGGCTTCTCTTGCAGTCCAATAATATCTTCTCTTTTTCCTTTTTATGTTCGCCTCGATTTTGACAGCGACTTCCGAATGTCCGACTTGGTATCCTTTTGCTGAACTGGTTCCATCCTAGGTTCTTTTATCGATGGTGTTCTTCCTTCTGTTCGTTCTTCATTAACCACCTGGACTCTTCTTTCTGTACATACCTCTGACTCTTGTACTGTCGCAATTTTTCCTTCTTCTGCCCACCTCTCATTCTCTGCTTGAATTTTTCGTTTTATGTATACTCTTGAGCACCATCCACACGTAATCAAAAATATTACGACGCCTAATCCTATGCAGAAGTACACGGCCAAGGTCTTGATCTCCACAATTTCAGCTCGTATTCCCTCAATCTCCACCATATGACGCAGCTCCTGCCACACCTCTGCGAACTCAACACCTTCTTTTTCCATGGTGGCTCCATCACCCTGCATTTGTCCTACCACGGCCATTAATTCGTCAGGAACAATATGAGTTCCTTCCAGTATCCCTTCCAACTCTTTCCCAATCTCTGGCCAACCGAGTTCTCTATCCATAATCTTGGCCACGGCATGTACTTCTCGAGTTAGAGTCGAAAATATTTCGCCCGTTACTCCCTCACACTCTTCCCGTATCCACATAACTCCAGTTCCGTTCACTGTCAATTCCTCGGTCTTATTTTTCGCACAGCTAATTTTTATGTAATCATCGCCCCTTGCAACAAACAGCCAAGCGTTTGTATTGTGTAACTTCATCCAAAATGTCTTTTCCAACTTGACCACCCTCAATTCACATTCGTTGTAATCAACGTTCTTTCCTGCATACAGCTTTGCTTCACATCCTTTTCTGTCTTCCATCTCATGTGTAACAACTCTTCCCACCTCAAATAATCGATTACCGATTACCTTACTTTTACTTATGTCGTTTTCCGTAAGTGATACATATTCGCCTTCCTTTATAGTGGTGTATGGTGTAGTCGGCATTATGATCATCCCGTACCTTGACGCTGCTGACAGCATGGCGGGAAATGGTTAGTGTTTGATCAGTCTATATTTTAGTTTCAGCATCAACGGCACCCTCCAAATGTATATGATTTTTTTGTTATAAGCCCATACTTCTGCATCTATAATCGCCAGCAATGTTTTTATCCCGTCTGAATCCGTTCCAGTAGTAAGTTCCATCCCCTTACTGTCTTCCAAAATAACGCCGATGGCCCGCTGAAAATCCGACACCGACAATATCCCAGTGTAAATCTGGCTTTCAGCTACCATGAAGGAGGCGAAAAACATTCTTCTACTAGCAGACTCGCGCACTACTAACTCCCCTTCAAACTAATCCAAGTCGACCTCGGTTCCTTCATTCCCTTTTTCAATGATGAATTCCTCTTGGTGTCTGAGTATGACTTCGTTATTCTCCGTTTTTGCTAAACTACTATTACCCCCCGCAAATTTAGATATTTTCTCATAATAACTCATCAGATTGGGCGTTGATTCCGCTGACTTTAACCTACACCAATCATTACTCTCCTCCACCGGGGTTTTTACTAGCTTAACTCGTTTTTCTATTTCCATGAGGTGCTCCTCGCTCTTTACGTGTTCCCTCAATTCGTTCAATCTCTTCGCTAACCGTTCCGTCTCAGCTTCTTCCTCATAAATGTCTATGAATGTTATTATCTTCCACTCGTGAGAAAAGACTCTATACTCCCCAATATCCTCCGAATACAATCCCCGTTTATTGTCCAATCTTATCATCCTTCCTGTAGTCCCTTCTCCCGTCCTCACCGTGGCACTGTAACCATCAAATTTAAAATCATAATCACCCTTCCCTCCTTTTTTTTTTTTTTTTTGTTTCTGTTTTTTTTTTTTTTTGCTTTTCAGAGAGAGAAATTTTTAATTTTCGAATAATTAACCGGTCCTTAAATTAATTTCTCTCTCGATTTTTTTCACCCGCTTATTTTAATTTGCGGTTTCTGAAACCGTCTTCTTTCTATTTTACGTTCCTTTGACCTTTTCTTTTTCTTGCTTCTCAACGGTTCTTCTGCCAACTGTAACAATAAATGTGTTACTGATGATAAAACTGCACCCACTAAATACAAACTCCAGCCATATGCTCGATACAAAATGTACCCATGTACTACTGTGTCGATTATTATTTTCAGCATTTTTATACTTATCATTATGCCTATTAAGCCCGCACTTGCCGTTCCGAATATTAAAAATCCTCCCCGAAATTTATCCAATTGTTTCTTTGCATAACTTTCAATAATAGATTCATCCATAAACTGTGCTATTGATATTCCTGTGCTAACGACAATTGTGCGACCCGTTGCCCCTTTTACTATAGTGTTAACCAAATTTGGAGTTCCTATTGGTAGCATTATCCTATTCCTCAATTTTTCCAAATCTTTTTTCGTGTATATCCCACTTGTTTCCAAATATTTTGTATCCTCGTGATCCCAAGTTGTTTCCCAAGTAAGTTGTAATCCCAAGGTATAGTAGTTGGCTTTAAAATGTGTGGTTCTTTCGTGTCTTCGAATCCGGGCCTCATAATAATCCATGTCCCATCCACCTCGTATCCGACCGATAGTAACTGGTTGCAGTCTACAATAGTACCTTGTTTCATCAACATTCTTGATCCAGCTGTGACAAACCAGCTCTGATTTTGATAAGTCACCGGTAACTCCTGATAACATTCTTCTACTTTCCTTAACTGGACATCTACTGGTATACACTTGATAACGTAAATGATTTCTCCTGCAACTGTTGCGTAGTACCCTGGTCCTTTCATCATCGCATAAGCAAATTCCTCCGGCTTCAATCCTGACAACATCAGTGCATTCAATATTACCTGTCGTTCTACTTCGCAATTATGTGTCAATATATCTCTATAAAGAGATCTCATTTGCCGTTTAATGTGTTTTTCTACATACACAAATTCAGAATTGATGTATGTAAATATATCAAGATCTTGCGTCGAGATTGATTTTACTTTCGTTGTTTTTTCCCCTGGTTTGAGTACCTTAATTAATAATTTAGGATGTTCTGTTTGTATCAAAGTGTACCCACATATCTTCTTTTCCATCTTTTTCGCTAGAGCAAATGTTATCTCTTCTGTATTGATTGTATAGATTTCCGGTTCTCTTTTTTCTCCGGACAATAAGGAACCAGGTCCCTCGTACAAAATTATATGACTCGCTGTTTGACATGATTTTTCTCTTATGACTTTACACAATGTGTTACTTCCTGTCTGATCTATGCACCCTCCTTCAGCCCAGTCGCATCTTGCTCCACTGCTAAGAACTACCCTATTGCTTGTACGCTTCACTGTGACAAAGTAATTCCTGACCGTTATCCTAACGGTCGCCTCTACAATTACGTTATCCCAGGTGCCAAATGGATCACTATATTGCGTTCCTGCACACTTTCCATCCACAGTAGTAGTTCCTGCTAACATGATCGTCCTATAGTGCGCTGCGTTTCTTGTCAATCCCTCCAATTCTACATTATAGCCCATCTTCAGACTGCCAGTTTCATGTAGCCTCTTGCACTGTCTATATTCTAATTCCAAAATATATTCTCTTCTTCCGTTTATCACCACAAATGCATGGTACCACTTCCCACAATATGTTACCACTCAATTTATTTCCACTCGACATTCAAATACTTCCGTATTGCCGAACTCTGCTAACTGGAGTAATTGAAGCGATACCGCCTTTTTCTCTGGATTTTTCAACGGTATGTCGCACTCGCCTACCTTATTTGCCGATATGGTAGTGACGTTCATAGATATGCCTTCGCAATCGTACCCCAATAGTGCCTGTAGGGATTGAGCTAACAGGATTATAGCGAGCAGTGCCATTTTATTCTTGCGCTCCATCCTGTATTGAAACAAATCTTTTGTAAATTAGCAAAATTTCTACACTTCGCGATTCAATATATATACTTGTAATAATTAATTTATTATTAGCTTATCACATTCACCCTCTGTTATATAACAAAATCAATTATTACTATTAATCGTGACTGTGCATACTTCCACTGTTTCATCTTTTTATTCAAAATATCGTTTACTACAAAAAATTATTTTAAGCCCTCTCCTTTTTTTTATTTAACGCGCTTAAAATAACATTGGAAATAATAAATTAATCCGCTGATTCGACTTCCTGATTTAATTGCAATTAGAATTCTAATCTCATTTCATTTTCCACACGAGCAACAAAAGAGGACGAACGGAAAGAAAAAAAAAAATAAGATGCGAGGGAAAAGAAAAGAAAGGGAAGTAAAAAACTCTAATCCTCCTAACTGATTCTTAGACTGTTGGTCTAACACTATTTACTACGCCTTTCCTACTACGTCGGTGTTTATGTGCAATATTCCTAGTCATAACGTAATTTGCAGGTAAGTATCTTTATTAAGTACCATGAACCTCAAATATTTCCTGCAAAGGTGATTTACCCAATCATTAATTCTCGATACATACTTTTTTCTTGAAAGTTACCTGGAATTAACGTAAACGTTCCCCATGATCAATTTCATAGAATAATATCTTTTACCCTTTTCCTCTAAGAAAAAATTTATTATATATTTATAAGTACTTACATTATTATTTTTTTTTCATTGCGAGCTATGCATAGAACTAAATTAATGGCAATTGTATACTTCTTTAAGGGATAACTTATTATCTGGAAAGTCTAACATCTTAAGAAAAATTCCTTTATAATTGTACTCGTTCTGTCATTATTTATACAATTTGTTGATTAGTCTTGGCCCGGCAATTGTTGCAGCCTACTATCATATTTTTTTTCAGCCACAGTTTATTACGTATGCAATTAATACTTAAGGATTTTTATAATGTATCCATAAAAAAAAAATGTGCGAGAAATAATAATAAAATTTGTGTTAAACAATCCTGATGGTTGTTCTAGATTTTATGTCATTCTATTTAAAAATTTTTTTTTTTTTTAAATCTAACGGTCAATTCTTTTCCTTCCCTTTTTACCGATAACATTATTGGTAATTTGAAATTTTATTGAGAGGAGAGCGAACATTGTACGATTTTATTAATTCTATGTTTTTCTTTTTTTTTTTTTTTTTCAAAAAAAACATTCATTTTAATCTCTTTTTTTTTTTTTTTTTTTGAGATTATAAAATACGTCCTCCAATGCTAGATTAATATTCCTAAAATTTAATGAGTTCTTGTGTACCCGATTTTGCTTATCGATTTTTTTTCGTTTTTTTTTTTTTTTCATATTCTATCTTTGAGAAGGAAACTTTATCTGCATATTAATTTCTCTCTTCCGATGCCTTATTTTGCACGTGTGCATCTCGACAATCCGTCTGTCATCAACCTCCTGAGCTGATGTTGCTGTTTTAGCGATATTTTTACTTGCTCCCTATGTATTTTACCATTGCAATCATTCATTCTGCCGAGTTAACTGTTTCGGTACGTTGGTGCGTGAAAAGACAAAAATAAAATTTAACATGGATCAACCCCTCACTCTCGAACAATGTTGCGAGCAATTCACCCCTATTGATGTAAGTTACATTTCTATGTATTTTTATTTTTCTCCTTACTCGATAATTTATTTCTTTTTCATATATTCTCCAGATCATCCTTCGTATTTTTATATATCTTCGAACCCTAACTTATGATCGCCATCCTCCACAACGTGGCGTTTTCCTGTGTGACCAGGTCGATCAACTCATTCGCTCGTACCTTCCTCCTGGTCAGCAGTATGAATTGCCCGGGTCTGTCATTTTTCAGCGCTCAAACACTCCAGCCAGGGGCTACACCTCGTCGGACTACTGAGTTTCATGGTCTGCACCGTTTGTCATCTGACCTTGAAGTTATTGCAGTCAATAAGATTTTTAGCGAACAGTGAGTTCCAATAAAAAAAAATATAGAATGACAAAAAACAAATTCAACCCCCCCCCCCTTTTTTTTTTAATTCAACTTACAAAAGTAAGAAAAAAAAATTTCAACTCCAATTTATTTATGTATTTTTCAGGGCCTCGATTTCCCGTCTCGCTGTATTAGACGCAATCAATTAATTAAGATTCTTATATATATATTTTTTCTACTTCATTTTGTAAAAAAAAATTTAAAACTTTATAAAGTTGAAAGAAAGGTCCTGCTTGTTTTTATGTTATTACTTGCACAAGGTTATACTAATTTAGAATTTTATCTCATTTTTGTTCTAATATTCCTCCCTTCCTAATAATCTAGAAATAATCCTTGATATCTATAGTTTAGTTAATCTATTAATATCTATAGTTTATTCAGCAATAATTTATCTATTTCAAAAAGTCTACATTCTTAGAATTCAGCCCGGTGCTTGTTATTTTACCTAACTTTAAATCCGGAATCCTACAATCTAAAAAAAATTTAATATAATTATAAGGTATTTGATTATTAACTAAAAGCATACAATAGATTAACTATAATATTTACAATTTATTTTAAAGTAATTTATTTAGATTAAAATCCCACCCTGCTTCCAATTCAAAAGTGGGTGATGATTATTATTTTTTTCTTTTTAAACCTTCTTTCTAGAATATAATGACTATAAAATAATTATAAGGGAATCAATTATAAGTCAAAAAGCATCCAAAGTTCACTCATATCGTTTTTGGTTTATCTCAACAAATTTTGTTGAATTAAGATTTTTCACTGCCTAAACTCCCCGGGTAAAAAAAATTATATATAATTCAATATAATCATATATAATTCTATATCATTATATATGATTTATATAGAATTATATATGATTCATATAGAATTATATAAAATTATACAGAATTATATATAATTATACAGAATTATATATAATTATATATAACGATGAGAAAAAATCTCAACTGATTATATATAATTATTGTATATAATACAACTGATTGTTTATAATTATATATAATTATATACAACTATATATAATTTTACAAGATTATATACAATTATATAGAACGCTAAGAAAAATCTCAGATGATTATATATAATTATATATAGTTACATACAATTATATATAATTGCATACAATTACCCGTGAAAAATGAATCATACATGGCCATGCATGAATGCTCCATGCATGGCCATGTATGTAAATTGGCCAGACATGGCCATGTATGACCATTAGGGTGGGTCAAAAAAATCGAATAATTTATTTTTGACTTTATACTCTGAAAAATAGGTTCGTAGACACCTAAAAAGAATTTTCTCCAAGTATGAGCTCTTAATCATAACGGGAAGGTCCTCCGCTTTGCGGGTTTCTATTTTTTTCGAACCATCAGATAAAAAAATTTATATCTCGCTTCCTACTACTTGGAAAAATATTCCGTGATATAGACTTTATAAAAAATTGAATGCTCTACAAAAAAGATCTCTTATGATTTTTACAAAAACCCAACCGATTAAAAGATATTCATAGTTGAAGTTTGGCTATTTTAAGGAAAATATTCGTTTTTGTTATGAATTTTATAAGTCGATGAAAAAAAATTATTTCGAATTGCGGAATTTATGATTTTGTAGGAAATTTACTGCTCTATAAAAATGGTCTCTAATGATTTTTCGATTAAGTGAAGCCGTTACGAGATATCCATCGTCAAACATTAACAAATATCAATATTTTCAGTTTTTGATCAATAATTCGATAAATTTCCATTTAAAATATTAGTTTCAGGAAAATTTTCATAAATTTGAGTTTCGATCGATAAAGAAATGTTATAAAAAATTTTTTTAATATTGTTTTCAGTCTTGAGCTTGTTTGATTGTATTAAAACAAGAAATTAGAGCATTTTATCGACATATAGCCAATGATTAGTTCAATTTAAAGTGAATGACACATTCCTTTGTCAAATTTAATATGAAAAGTATTGAATCGAGTATAAAACAACCAGTATTTAACTTTTTTTATTGAATTATCAATTGCAATATAATTGTCAATATTTGTAACATAACAGTACGCTATTCCTATAAATAATTTCCCTTATTACAATTTGGGTATGTTTTTTGATGTTCTTTGACAACTTGCAATAAGTACTGGAATTGTTCTTCGTTTTTTAATCATAATCATTGGCTATCTGTCGAAAAAAAAGCTCTAATTTCTTGTTTTAATACAATCGAACAAGCTCAAGACTGAAAACAATATTAAAAAAATTTTTTATAACATTTCTTTATCGATCGAAACTCAAATTTATGAAAATTTTCCTGAAACTAATAATTTAAATTGAAATTTATCGAATTATTGATCAAAAACTGGAAATATTGATATTTGTTAATGTTTGACGATGGATATCTCGTAACGGCTTCACTTAATCGAAAAATCATAAGAGACAATTTTTGTAGAGCACTAAATTTCCTACAAAATCATGAGTTCCGCAATTCGAAATAATTTTTTTCATCGACTCATAAAATTCATAATAAAAACGAATATTTTCCTTAAAATAGCCAAACTTCAACTATGAATATCTTTTAATCGGTTGGGTTTTTGAAAAAATCATAAGAGACCTTTTTTGTAGAGCATTCAATTTCTTACAAAGTCTATGTCACGGAATATTTTTCCAAGCAGTTGGAAGCGAGATATAAACTTCTTTATCTGATGGTTCAAAAAAAATAGAAACCCGCAAAGCGGAGGACCTTTCCGTTATAATTAAGAGCTCATACTTGGAGAAAATTCTTTTTAGGTGTCTACGAACCGATTTTTCAGAGTATAAAGTCAAAAATAAATTATTCGATTTTTTTGACCCACCCTAATGACCATGCATGGCCATGTATGACTATACATAGCTTGATACGGCCATACATGACTTGGTATGACTAGGTATAGAAATTTTAACTAAATAAAAAAAAAATTTTTATAATTTTTTTTTTTTTTTTTTAATTATTTTGGCGATGCAGAGATTATCAGATATGCGAATAATTGAATTCCTAATCGAATTGGAAATTTTTAATTCAGAGAAAAAACGCTAGACTTATTAATAACACCACCCACTTTAGTAGGATTCGAACCCGGGACCTTCCGTACGAGAGACCGACGCTTTGTCGACTAAGCTATGCGACCGACAGTTACAACGAAGTTTACTTGTGCTACGTAAGATTGAAAGGATATAATCACTTTCGAAAAAGCAAAATATAATCATCAATATGCTGTTAGTGATATCAAAAAAATTTTCTATTTTTTTTCACTACAACATCCTGTTTATAAGTAATTGTAATAGTCAGCTCAAATTTTTTATATCCGTGAAAAATGAATCATACATGGCCATGCATGGCCATATATGAATCATACAAGGCCATGTATGGTCATGCATGGTCATGTATGGCTATATATGTCAGTGATTAGTTGGACATATATGGCCATGCATGGCCGTATATGGTTCATACATGGAGCATATATGGCCATACATGGAGCATATATGGCCATACATAGGCATACGAACTTTTTAAATTTTTTTTCTTTCATTATCTCATAAACAACAAGACCTACAAAAAAAATGTAAATGACAATTTTATAGGAAATTTAGTTTCCTACAAAAAAGGTCCCTAGCACCGAATCACTCAGATCGATATTTTCTGAGATATTAGTCAAATAAAAAATCAGTATTTTCTAAGATTTGATTCGACATTTTATGGGAATTCAATGCTACGTAAACTTCAATAATTAATATCTCAGAAAATATCGATCGTAGTGATTTAGTGCTAAGGACCTTGTTTGTAGAAAATTGAATTTTCTATAGAATTGTTATTCATATTTTTTCTGTAGGTCTTGTTGTTTATGAGATAATGAGAGAAGAAACAAGAATTCTATGAAAAAATTTAGTTCAGCGGTCCGTACTACCCCACTCGTATGAGTTACGACTTCGCGATAATGGGTACTTTTGACGAGCATTCAATTTTGAGAAAATCCCGACTTTGGGTGAGATGATGTCATAAAATGCCACGGAGTTACAGAAATTTAAAACATAAAAACCCAAGTTTACGTGTATTTTGAATGGGAAATCTTCGCCTGCTCTGGGAAAGTACTTTATATTAATATCAAGGGCTTAAACTCCTTAGGGAATTTTTTGGAGGGTCTTTCCAACAAAATTTCGGGATGGGAGCGAAAAAAAAAATAGTCGCTAAAAAAAGCAGTTCAATATATAGTCATCCATGACTATGTATGACCATGCATGGCCATACATGGCCTTGTATGATTCATATATGGCCATGCATGACTATATTCGAAAAGTTCGCAGGCCCATGTATGATGTTACGTCCTGGATGACGAACACACGTTATTCAGTCCCTTAATTTTGAGTCAAAGCACTTAAGCCATTTACTCGGGTAGCGGGGACCTCGCTATTTAGTGTCGAGTATGTCAATATACGAAAATAGGATGTACGAGGTGAATGGATGTGTCTTATCACTAGATAAATGAACAATTGATTTAACTTACAGTTGGTTTATTCAATATAATAAAATGTCAGGATACAATATTTGGCTGAGTTGGAGACCAGATTGTAGATTGAAATTCGTTTCGAAATAAATTGTTGTAGGTTGAACCTTGTTTTGAAATAAATTGTTGTCAGGCGGCTTGATAATTGGTTATGGTTCTTGAATGTTGCGAATTGTTGATGTAAAACTGAGCAAAGGGAGTTTACTTATACTGGATAATTGACAATCTGTCTGAATATACACTTTTAAACTGATGAAATTTATTTAAATATGAAAAATAATATTTTAAAACAGTAATAATATTCAACAGAAATAATTTAATTAGTTAAATTATTTGTATTGTTGAATAAAAGAATTCAAAATCGAAATTATTTTATTTAGAATAATTCACTTTAAATTGTATGAATTCTGAATTAAAATATTAGCGACTCAAACAAAGAAATTAAATTTTAATATTTTAGAATAATAAGTTTATACGTAATCAAAAGCTTGATAAATAATGGGCATTGAGGTCCGATTTGCGGCGGTTTATATAGGCGCCAATTATAGGCGAGGGGTTGCACGCGCGACCTAAATTTCATTTGGTTACCGAAACCTAATGTTATTGAGCAGAGTCGAATACTTGCGGGGTGGGATGTAAGAAAAGGCGTACGTGACGATCTCGGATCGAAACTTCTAGAACAATGACAAAGACTCAAAAAAAAAGATGATGGTAGGAGTTACGGGTGGAAGAAAGATATCTGACCCCATGCTATGGGATAGGAGTTATTTTAGTCTGTTAATTACGGGTTATTAATTAGATTTATCGTATAGGTGGTTATTGATTATTGATCCATTTGTCATTATCTTTCAATTGGTTATAATTATTTCCTCCTATCGTCAGCAGTTTAAAAGTTACACCTATTTTCAATTACAATATTCAATAAATGGAAATTATAATTAGGTTCATAGATAGATCTGCGTTAGAGGATTATGGTGATAATTTTAGTTTTTCATTATTTTAAGTATTTATCGAGTTATTTAAGGTTGAATTTAGTGATATAGTTGTATGCGTTAGAGAAAAAAGTGATCATATGAGTCATGCGCCACGCCTTAGAACGAAGCTTCTAGATCCAGCTCAATGTTATTAGGTGAGCCTTATGTTAAATGGTTAATTACCGAATACTAATGAAGATTAAGGTATAGATGATTATTGATTATTAATTCTTTCGTTATTAGCTTTCAATTGATTGTAGTCATTCTCGTTTACTGTTATTGGCTGCAATGTTATACTTATTTGTAATTATTGCGGGGTAATTATTAAATAATTTGGAATTATTATTGGTTCAATTAGATAAGTTATTTTTCTGGATTATTGTGAGATGTTTAGTTAGTCGATATTTTAATTAGTTATCGAGTTATTTAACCTACAAATTATCGATATAATTGTATGTGTTAGAGAGAGAAGTGACAAAATACGTCAGGCGATACGTCACACGGTATGTCACAAGAAGAACCTTGGGAGCGCGAGAAGGCAGGCCGTATTAATTCTACCAATGGAAGAAAAAGAGGCAATCTCATGCTTTTAGATGGGCTTATTTTAAATGGTTAATTACGCATCATCCGTTAAGGTTAAGATTTGAGAGTTTAATAGTTAATAATCTATTTTTCCTTATCTATCGATGGGTTATGATTATTTTTCCCTAGCGTTAGTGGTTTCGAAGTTATGCCTGTTTTTGGGTTTAAATATATAATAATTTGCAATTATTATTAATCTCGTTGGTAAAGGGACGCTAGTGGATTGTCGTGAGAACTTTGGTTAATCATTATTTTATTTATTATGTGAGTTATTAAAGGTAGAAGTTACGCGCTCACGTATGTGTTAGTGAGACAAGGGTGAAGCGAAAGAGTTAGGTTTCTTGATCGGCCTCTGATGGTTAGTTAGTTAGTATATAGATTTTTATCTAAACGTGAATTCTACCTTCCCTTATTTACCGATTGATTATAATTTTACTCCTGTTATTATAGCTAGGTGGTTATGAAATTGATTATTCTTTGTTAGAGGTTAAGGAATTATTATTTAATTCATTATCATGGTATGTTATGGTTGTCCGATGCTGCGTAGCTAGTTGGTGAGTTGTTATCTTGTTTTCGTATTGGTACGTTGGGATATTGCGTTTTAGTTGGTTAATATTTATTTAATATTTAAATAAAATTCAATATTTATTTGGATTAGAAGATAATAGAAAGACTGCAGAGGGTTTAGGTGAATTAAATGTAAAGTCAACGACGCATAGATATAAAGGTTATCAGGGTGGTGACACTTGGCCTTCTAAGAAAAAACGGAGGAGCCTCGCGTGGCATTATTGAAATATGGTACTGTTTAGGTTGCAAGTATTAGGGAGCTTATCATAGTTTAATTGATTGCTCAATTTATTAGTTAGTGTATTATCTCTTCATAAGTAATAAAAAGGGAAATTTATAGTATTCTTTGTTTACATCAACAAGTTCTGACTACTCATCTGACCTTGATATGTTTAGTTTTAGTTTTTATAAAAAAATAAATTTTGTTTATTTAATTATGAAATATTTCCGTATTTTCGCATGTTACGCCGTAACAATGAACCATATACGGCCATGCATGGCCATATATGTTCCATTAATCACTGACATATATAGTCATACATGTCCATGCATGGCCATACATGGCCTTGTATGATTCATGAATGACCATGTATGCTCCATGCATGAACCATATAGGCCATGCATGGCCATGTATGTTCAATTAATCACTGCCATATATAGTCAAACATGCCCATGCATGGCCATACATGACCTTGCATGATTCATGTATGACCATGTATGCTCCATGTATGCTCCATGCATGGCCATGTATGATTCATTTTTCACGGGTTATATTGGTGATAGCTCGGCTGCCCAATTCCAAAACACAGTGAGTGACAAATTTTTCAAAATCGAGTTTTTAGTATTTTTAGTTCCAATGGAGTTTTGTGAACATGATTCTATACATATGTCAAAAATTTCATTTTTGTCAGTTATTGTGTTTTGAAATCGGTCAGCCGAGCTTTTCTAATAGTTTTAGAATTTTTAAAAATTATGATATTGAAAGTAGTACACATCAAACAATTTTTTTTTTATTTGCGATTTTCTTGCAAGTTTAAAAAAAAAATTATGAAAATATGCACAAAAATTAATTCTATCCAAAATTTGTGATTGTCGATAATAACAAACTAAATGTATACTAAACTCACACTATATAAAGATTGCTACCTATACGTTTAATCTATAGACTATTCAATATAAGTGTTTGCAGCGTTGCCACAATTATCATACTCATCAGTGTAATTATATTAGTGTGTGTCTGTATATTTAAGACTAAAATGTATTGGATACAGTCTCTCACAAAAATAAAATATTCTCGCATTGAGTATCTCTAACTTTTTGTAGTTACGATTACACTATACTTTTGGCTACGAATATCGCGAGTGAACTACCTTAAATGTGACCACTTTTTTTTTCTTAAATCTGGATAAACTATCTTTCAATTGAATCGTTTTTGACTTAAATGAAACTTTTTCTCAAATTTAAATAAAATTATTTTAATCGACAAAATTCTGACTTAAATGTGACCCCTTTTTTTGTCTTAAATCTGAATAAACTATCTTTCAATTGAATCGATTTTGACTTAAATGAAACTTTTTCTCAAATTTAAATAAAATTATTTTAATCGACAAAATTCTGACTTAAATGTGACTCCTCTTTTTTTTCTAATGGGAATACAGTCAACTGACCAGTTCTGATTTAAACGTGACTTCTTTTGTCTTAAATCAATCCTAACTACACCACAAAAAAAAATCAAATCAAAGCCGAATGTTATGGAGATTTTACAGACTAAAAAAATTAAATTAATTGAAATTTGAAGGATTCCTTTTCTTTTTCTTTTTTTTCTCCGTACCAATCAGATTGTAAATTATTTTACTGACGAAATGATAACTAGCAGAAGGAAAAAAAATTTGGTAAATCCAAAAGTGCACGACTCTTAATGCTCATTTGATCGTGGAAAATATATAAATATAAAAGTTTTGTACTTTAAAAAAAAATAAAAACAGTAGCGAAAAAGAGACAACCTGGCAACAGGCGCGACTGGTGTGACGAAAGTATATGAAAAAAAACATATATAGATGTACAAAAATTTAATTATGTTTTTTTTTTTTTTTTATTATAATTAAACGAGGCTGAATTTGAATTTGAATTTCTTCGGCCCTAAAAGAATCTTTTGTTTCTTTAAAAGTGATTCAAATAATGGCTTTTTCTCAAGTTTTTGTGTTTACGGGTTACGGGCACATTTTCTACTGCTTGACGGAAAAATTTTATTGTACATTTTGATGCCTTTTTTTTTTTTTTTTTTTTTTTGTATTCAATGCATCAAATAAAATTAATCCTTATTAAATTCTCTATCCGATGATGTGTAACGTAGTTGAGCTTCGTTCGATCGTACAGCACTCTCTAATGCTTCGCGTTAAGAGTCGTGCAAAACAAAAAAAAATCTCTAATGGCGCGAATTTAATTAGATGAATGATGGAGAGAGAAAAAAAAATTCTTCCCTGGAAAGTAATAGGACGTGCGCGACGAATTTAGAACAACCCACATCATTTCATTTGGAACCTTCTAGTAATTGTAATTGTTATAACTATATATTGACTCGCTTGAACACATATAACTAGGCTTAGATCTCTTATAAACGGTCTCCTTATCTCATTATGGATATCTCTTATTACCGAATTCCGAAGCAAAAGAATACTGACTCCATTCGAGCTCTGATCCTCGTTGTTGTCACATCTGGTCTATTTGCAATTGTGAAACCCGTATTTTATGATCCCATTTCTGCGTCGTTGTGACATTGGCTCTATTGCCGAATCTTTAAATTTTTGCCAGTTATCTGGACCGTAGATAATAACAAAATTGTATTCAGTGTGGTGTCTTGTATTGTGGTCCATCGTTCTGATTACTGCAGGTAAGCGTTATTTAAACATTATCTGATCTCCTCTTTTTCTCTAACCAAAATATTCCTGCTCCCTCTTTTCCCGACTCTAACAGAATCACGTACATCCGTTTTCTCCTCATAAAAAGGATTTGTGTTTTCTTCTTGTAACTTTTTTCTTTTACCCACTCCAAAAGCTATTTTGAAAATAAAACAAAAATTCGGCAGTATAACACTCCCGCCTCGTTTTTTTTCAGATTACCATCAGTGAGAACCAATCAAAAGCAAAAAAAAAAAATCATCATGCCGGATTTCGTTTCAATGAGTCTTTTCGACCGTCGCGTAGTTCGTCTCTCGGTTGATGTAAGTATTCCCTGCTTTTTCCTGGCTCCCGAGCCCGCTCTCTAACATATCCCTTTCTTTTTCTTTTTTTTTTTTTTTTTTCAGGACACCTGGCGACTCGTGGCCGTCCTGGGATTTCTATGCCAGGGCTTTTTCCCGCCATTAGTGGCCTTGGACTTCTTGGATGAAATGAATGACATCGCCGGTATTCTCGATATTCTCTTCGATCTCTACCATTTCCTGGAGGGTATCAATGAGGTGCGCGTTCAACAATATTAGCAGGCTCGGATTACTCTTAAGGAATATAATTCACCCTGATATTACCCGGGTAACTTGGGCTCCATCGAGAGTTTATTATATTCCATCTGGACTCTTTTACACTCCCTTGCCTAAACAATTATTATTTGCACCTAATTTTTATTTGATGATTATTTGTCTCTCCCCGTTTGTATGATTGTTCAAAAAAAAATATTTAAATAAAAATAAAATTTTCTCTTTTTTTTTCACAATAATTACAATTTTCTTAATTTTTTTCTCCCTTTCCTTTCCTTTTCTTTTTCTTTGTGTGTGTGTTTTTTTTTTCTTTTTTTTTTCATCAACAGAGTCACAGCGTGTCAACAATTGGATCCATGTGATATACATGTGATACATATAATATATATTTCCTCCTTATGTTGTTTTTAAAAACTACGTAAATCGTATAATTTCCTTGAAACTTTACTTTTATGGAAGATTACTTCAATCTATTAACTCACTCAATCACATCATTTTTAGATGAAAATTCAAATATCGCATCTCATGCGCATGCGCTTTAGGCCTGTCAATAACAGGTTAAATATTATATAAACGCAATTAACTTAAAGATAAAATTAGTTTAATATTTTATTTCAAAATTTTCAATTAAGAACTTAAGAATTAACGATAATCCACGTTGAAATGAACTAATCCTATATTTTCATATACTACCGTTAGATTTTAATTCATACCCGTTCGGCATCCATGTCAGAAAGGCATCATTATGTTAACTGAAAAAAGATATCTTTTAGAGGCCAGACAAATGTTATCTTTTTGACAACTATTTAAGGATATCGATTTATCGAGATCTAAAAGATAACTTTATGATAACTTCTGTAGATGTCCTTATGAAGTTAAAAAGATATCTTTTTGTAAACATTTGATCATAACCTAAATTTATCAGCTGACGTTTGGTATTCATATATTTTATGTTTAGTTTAGTCTAACCTACAAAATAGGTATAAGTGCAAAAAGTGTTCGATAAAAAATGACTTTCCAAAAAACATTTAAAGAATTATCTACGAGCTAAAAAAAATGATCATTTACAAAAATTCTTAAAGAATTCAATAAACAATTCTAATCTGTAGGAACCTCAGATTATTGGGCCTCAATCATTATACCCTGAATAAGAAAAGTGATTTACTCCATACTAAGTGTATATTTATATATTAGTCGATTAAAATTGCTTTAAATTATTTCGAATCGTTTTGAATCATTTCAAATAATTTTTCTTAATTAGGGTACCAAACTTGAAGTTAATAGTAAATGTCAATTGAATTATACTAAAAATGATAGTATAAATAATAACAGTGATAATAGGGGTGAAAAAGATGATCGTGGCGATAAACAAGTTGAAGTGAATTTGAAGATTACTATTATTATTATATTATTATTATTAATATTATTATTGATATTACTATTATTATGAGTATTATCATCAAAACTGAATTATTATTATTATTATTGATTACATTTAAGTTACTGTATAATTTTGAATTAATTACTTTCGTACAAATAATAAACAATAAAAACCGAAAAATTTTTAAATATTAATTATTATTAAGTAACCTCAAAATCATATCTAATTCGAGATAACTTTATGATATCATTGATCCACTATCTTTTAGACATCAGAAAAATGTTATCTTTCTGATACCTTTTCGAAGAGATCTAAAAGATGTCAGTAGGTGGCGCATTAGATATCTTTCTGATATCTTTATGTTATCTTTAAGATGAGTCTTAAAGTTATCAGATCCAGGAAATGTTATCTTTGTGAGAACTTTATGATAACTTTTTGCCGACCGGGTAATAATTATTAAAATTTATTTATAAAATATTTTGGGACAAAATATAGATATAATCCAGGTATTCTAGTAACGATATTTTAAATTGCAGAAAAATTTCAACATTTTTTTCTTATAATTTTACTCAACTCGGCCGATTTTATATTTATCTGTTTAACAAAACATGTCTTATTGAAAATAATTTTAAGTCAATTCTACCCAATGAATAATTAAATATCGACATTGTTTAATTGTTCCAAGTTTGCCTTGGCGAAATAAAATTAGTGGGAACGAGTAAGTGTAAAGGGATGTAATTAATTATTTCATCATTTCTCCGCGTTATTTTATTTAACTTCATCTCCCACTGTATGATTCCCTTATCTATTGTAGCCATATCCTATTCCCAAATTCCTTTGACTTTATTCAGATCCAACTCACAACGCTGCCAGCAATAAGTATTGACTACTGCATCGATTGCGATCATAAATTTACGATACACGTATATATAAAAATAATTATTCATTCTTGGCGAACAGAATAATTTTAACAAAATTTCTGATCTTCAACGTCTTGCTCAGTGCTACAGCGATACCAGTTAGTGCGGTCAAGTTTTCTCCATTGTGTAAAAAAAAAATAATTTGTATTTAGTGCCAGTGTTGTATTTAATCATTAAGACCATTTCAGTGATTAATCATCTGAATGAATGAAATAATAATTAAAACCAATTGGGCTTTAAATTTGTGTTCCTATAGGTACGATATCAACGCTTCTTGTAAGGTAATAATTTTCCTTTCATTGCTTTAAATTCTATAATGACCTAAAAATTTTCACGGAATTTAGATGTCTTTAACATATCGCTCTTTCTAAAATAACAAAAAAAATTACCTTTCCCTTTTTCCTCTCTTTTTTTTTCAATACCATTTGTCAACCCTTCCTCCGCAATTTCAATAATTTCCCATTCTTCTAATTATCTTTCAAATAAATGAAAAGTCATACATCTCTCCAACATACTGGAGAGGGAGAAAAAAAATTACCTCTAATTTCTCAAAATTCTTTTCGACTTTTCATTCCTCATTCACTAAGATATTATTCCCTTATCACATGTGTTACGTTCTGGCTCTAATTAAATTTGAATAAAAATTTTGGAAATTTTTTTTTTTTTAAGTCTCGAATTATTTATTCGCCACGGTGGGCGAATAAACGGTTTGACACTTCTTAGAATTATGAATAAATAATAAATTAATAAATCGTTACTTTGTTGGCGATATTATTTTATTTATCACCAACAATGTAACAAAAATTTCTTGCAATAAGAGAGCCGCCGTGGCTTGCGGATAGTCTAAACAGATGACGACGCATGAGACCTGGGCCACGACGATTCTCTCGTAGGAAACCTGAGATGCAACGTTAACACTTTGACGAATGTATTTAGTCGAAGAGCAGCAGGATCAGTCAGTTGATCGCGAGATCTCAAAGAGCACGAAACTCTGTACTTTTGACTGACTGATTCTCCTGTCTCTAGGTTCAGAGGAATACAACCTAAAATTTAACCTGAATACAAATCTTTTGTCTAAAGAACCTAAAAGGGGCGAGCGCTTACTAGCTGTTCCACCCTTCCTTTGCTCAGAGCGCTAACCAGCAGTTCAGGCTCCTTCACCACCTATCATATCACCCTTTATGCTTCGTGGCCGATGAAGCAGAAGGTCAGGATGTACAGTACAGCTCGGTCGCGGGATCCAAGGTGTCATCGCGGACCTCACCAAAGGTCGTCCGAGAGTTAACATTCGAGGAAGTTGTTGTTGAGCTTTCGAGCTCATGTGTTGTTGAGCTTTCGAACTCGTGTATTGTTGAGCTATTGAGCTCATGTGTTGCTGAGCCATCGAGCTCTTGTGTTGTTGAGCCTTCGAGCTTTTGTGTTGTTGAGCCTTCGAGCTCTTGTGTTGTTGAGCCTTCGAGCTCTTGTGTTGTTGAGCCTTCGAGCTCTGGTTGTTTGATCGGCCAATTAGAATCGCTTTCCCTTATAGAGGAACCAGGCCTTCAAGGCTTGTCTTGTTCGCACTCAGAGGAGGCATCAAGGGGTTATTGGGGCCGAGTTATGGGGATAATTGTCACCATGGTAAGTCATTAAAACGTTTTCGCATAAATTAAAAGAAGGTCAACAGCTGACGCACCTGGGGTCTATCGACACCCTAACGACGTCAACCTGGTCAATTAAAAAATATTCTGTCTGATAAATAGTTAAGCCAGAATGTAACACATGATTAAATAAATTATATATCTTTTCTTTACTCAAATAATTTCCTAAGCAAAATTTTACCGGCTTTTGTTTTTTTTTTTTTTTTTATTTACCGTTCTCATAATATAGAATTTTCCTTAATAATTTAAACATTCGCCTCAAAATTTTAATTGTTATCAATTCGATTCGAGCAGGAACCTGTAACTGCTTAAATATAATTTACACTTACATCTACTTTGTAATTAGACGATATATCCAGCCCCACTGGGCTACGACTTCCAGTCATTTTTGAGGACCTTTTCACCAAACTTGATCACGTAGTTGCAGTGCGGCGGAGGCAGTGGGTTCGGGCCCAGATTTCTTTGGAGGAACGCCACCGCTCCTACCACTATCTAGGGGACCTTAGCTCAGCTCTAACCCTTTTAAACAACATCCAGGACCTACTGGATAGAACTGCTTAATTTTTTTTTTCTTTTCTCTCAAACCCTCCTCTTTATTTGTAATTTTGACTAATTTGGTATTGAAAGAAAAAGATTTTTTGTAAAGCGATCGAATTTCCTTATATTTAACTAAAAAAAATTTCTTATACTAACAAAACAACAAAAAAAAAATGTCGATGTGCCTCTAGATTGATAATTGTAATAAATCTATTTATAACGATAAGATTTATGCATAGCTCGTTACCTACTATTATTAATAAATTAATTGTTTTATAATATAATTCTTGTTCCTTTCTTTTTCGAAAAGGTTTATAGTTTTTTTTCTTTTTTTTTTTCGTTTTGCTCACATAACTTTGTACTTACTATAAACGTGTCAATCGCACCTGTTCACATGCTGCGAGAAAAATAGTGAATTTAACAAGGGAAGAAGATTTGGTTTAGTCGCCAATCTCAAAAATATAGTTTTCTCTGACTCGATTTATTGAATTCGTTATTGACGATTATCCGCGTTTATAGGCGTTTAATCCACAACAGCAACTAAAATTTGTAGTTAAAAATAATTCTACTGTGTACGTTTCCCATTCGTTTGTGAGGTTGATTCTTTTTTCAATATAATGTGAGTAATTTATAACTTATACTACAATATCATTTTTTTCATTATTCAACTATATAATCACTATCTTAGTATTTTAATATGCCCACGTTATAGGTGTGAATAACACCTATTTCCGGCACGCATTGACTCCAATTGAAAGGGAGGAAAATATGGGTTCAGGAATGAGAAAATTAAGAGAGACATCAATAACCAACCAAACCTAATGAGAAAAAAAAGATAACTGGGGAGAGAGGAGATGAAACTTAAGCCTGTATGGCGAAGGAAAAGGTGAGGGAGATAAAATTCCGCAAGATCGATAAGTTATTTAATTTTCTCTTTTCCAGATTAACTTAATCATACTAATAAGAAAAAATATTTTATTTAAATGAATTGAACTGTCGTCACTCGTCAACTCTGGAACCGTGTGTATCGAGGATAACCAGACTGCAACGTTACTCTGTTTACAAATAATCGTATACTAGCTAATTAATTATCATCACTACTTACCACTATCATTTTACATCTATCTTCATAATAATTTTATCTTTATAATTATATAATTCTTTACTTCCCTTTACCTCAGCGCTTTTTAGCATAAAATGAATCTTTTATTTATACTTACACTCCTTTTCTTATTTATTCCCCACTCAATTTTATTAAATACCCCGTGGAATTATGCACAGTCATTCGTAATTTATATTCTTAACGTAATAATACGATTTAGATTCGGCCGTTGGCGCTCGTGTAGTTCGGACGCACTTATCCTTGTCTTATTTTATTAATTGTTGTTAATTGTGTTTTAAACCCGTTTAACTGAGTTGTTTCCTGTTTTTTTTTTTTTATTTACTTTTTTTTCTCATCTCCCTACTGGGATTCAGTGAAAATCTTCTACAGTTTTAAGTGATAAAAAATAAAAGTTTTGGGTAGCACGTGGTGAGAATGTGAAGTTAAACACAGCAAATCTAGGTTATGGATAGCGAGCTACCAGGTTCTGACGATATTGAGAACGTATCCAGCATTATCACAGATCCTCAAGGCTTGGACCCACTAGCCCCTGAATTTGTTTTTCATTTCACTGGCACTCCGTCTAATAAAAAATCTAAACCGGGCCTTGATTCCCGCTCACGTAAAAGAGGCCGCCCCTGGAAGGCAACAACTCTATTACAAGACCACCCGAAGACAGTTAACGCAATCACCGACTACTTTCAGCCAGATTTCTCTAGGAATAACCTAAATACCATTTCACCAGATCTGAGCTCACCCCCACAGAAATACCAACGCTCATCATCTTCTTCACCATCTTTACCACGAGTTGCGATATCATCCGCGAACACTGCTTTTATCTCCGAGGCTAATACTCACGATTCAACAGTGGTCGCAACCATGCCTTTGAAAGCTCCAGCAAATACTCTCTCCGAAGTTCTGGAAACACGACAAAAATGGAGAACAGAGGACAATAAAGCTCGAGACTGTATGAAAGAAGAACTTCTCTCCGAGATCACGGCGTCCAGAGAAGAAAATGCAAGACAGCTGGCCATTCACACTGTTAAACTGGAGGCTGAGAATGCAGAACTCAAAAAACAATTGGAAGACATAAAAGCTAGAGTCACGATGCTTGAATTAGGTTCTTGCTCTAACGATCTGGTGTCATCAAACACAGCAAGTGCACCATTTCCCAGCAACTTAGATATATTAGAAAAACGTATTATTCAGGCTAGTATTTCTTCTTTTGATAAACATCTCAGGAAAACCAATATAATAGTAAAAGGCTTAATTTCAGATCAGTCGAACGTGGTCCTCAAGCTGAATGAATTCATCTCGACCCACTTTAAATTAGATAACTCCGTTCTGGACGCTCGTCTGATTGGCAAGCGCAAACCCTTTATCAAAGCCACGCTAAAAGATATTAACGTTAAAAAAACGATTATGATGAAAAAATAAGATCTTAAGGTGCCAGTTTATATTGGGCACGACCTTACACCAGAAGAGGAGAAAATGGAGAATAAACTACGTATCGAAGCGAAGTCCCTGAGAGAAAGAGGTAAAAAAGTTAAATTTGGCCACTTAAAAATCTTCGTCGATGGAGTTGGATACAAATACAATCTGAACTGACAATCTTTAGTTTTATGCTCTACTCCTAACTCAAATACATCTAGTAGCAAAGCAGTAACAGAGGAATTTCCTACACCTCCAACAGAAGTCATGGATATTCAACAGCAACTTCAGCGATTTCAACAGTAATTTCAATCATCCAGCCGACATACACAGTTCCAATAATTCAGCCAACTTACATAGTTCCAATACTTCAGCCGACTTACATAGTACCAATAAACTCATCAAGTTAACTTTCTGGAATGCTCACGGAGTGAGAAACTTACACGAAATTGAATTTTTTGACGGGGATTTTTGTGCGTATCAGAAACTTGGGAAACCTCGTCTAATATCAGCTTACCTCTTCTTTTCCGTAACTGGGCCAGTATATTCTCACCAGCGACCAAACAAAAACTACCAGGTAGAGCAAGTGGAGGCTTGCTTACCCTAATCAACCAACACTACAATTACTCTGTTTTAAACCTATCTGACAATTGGATTTTTCACAAGTTCCTTTTGCGAGGTTACAAAATCATAGTTGGATCTGTTTACCTTAAGCCAGAAATGAAGGGCATTTTAACGGTCCTCGAACATCTACAAACAGTCTTAAACAATATTTTCCACAATGAGGATTACGATGCCATAATTATTGGCGGGGATTTCAACGCACGAGTGGGCGAATTCTTATCCATAGAACCTGAAATTGTGGAATCGTCTGCCCTTAAAGAAACAAGAACCGTCTTTGACTCTTCATCGAATCACCAAGGACAACTTTTGATAGATTTTATGTGTAGCAACAGCTTTATTCTCCTGAACGGTCGCACGCCAAGCGACTGTCCAGGTTGTTTTACATTTAGCAGCAGCATTGGCAGAAGCACTGTTGATCTGGTCTGGATCAATACTCTTAGTATTAGCTCGGTGTATGATATGCGGATTGATTACATTATGACTAGCTCGGATCACTTCCTACTGACTACCACTTTGTACACACCTGAACCCGAGCAGCTCTCATTTACCAACTCAGCCCCCATTGGATTAAAATGGAACCCCCGATTTGCGAAAGTATTTCTAGAAAATATGCGTTGGTCACCACTCGTCTCACAGGATTTCAAAAACGCCTCAACCGACTCCTTACATCGCTCTCTTTGCGTCGCTATCGCAACCTCAGCCTCTCTTTCAAACATGTATGTCAGCGCTTGCCCAAGTAACAAGCACCCAAACTCGCGCTCCAAACCGTGGTTCGATAACGAATGTAAAATAAAGAAACAGTCAACCATGGCTCTACTTAACCACTGCAAGCTTGGGGGTCAAGACTCAATACTCTGGCCTTGCTATTTCCAATCAAAAAAAGAATATTCTGCGCTGATCGAGCTAAAGGCCAAACAATACCAGGAAAACCTCTCCAAGAAATTCGCCAACGTCAGAAACCCATCTGAATTTTGGAGCACCGTAAAGCTAGTCAAAGGTTATAACTTTAACAACAACAAAGTCTCCTTAGATACATGGTGTCGCTTTTTCTCGAGCATATACCCACCTCGCATCACTTCAACCCTACTCCTGACAGATACGCCACACCCTACACTAGACAAAGAATTTACCATCGAAGAGCTATTCACAAATCTCAAAAGTTGTAAAGCTGGGAAGTCACCCGGTTTCGACACAATTAGTAACGACTTCTTAAAAGAAATCCTATACAACTGGATTCTGTACATTTTGAGCTTTTTTAATAGAGTACTGGATACTGAATCGGTACCGGATGACTGGGCTGCAGTCATGATGTTCATGTTATTTAAGAAGGGTGATCCCTCGGACCCAAACAACTACAGAGGCATTGCTTTGATTAATTCTATAGTCAAATTATTCACCCGAATGCTATATAATAGATTAAGAAAATGGGCAGAAGACGAGAAGTTAATCCCAGAGGAACAGGCTGGTTTTCAAGAAGGCCGAGGATGCTCGGATAACGTCTTTTTACTCCAGGCTACTCTCCAGATGCAATTACGCTTGGAGGACTCTTCAGTTTACGCGTTATTTATCGACTTCAAACGAGCCTTCGACTCAGTTCCCCACGACAAACTTTGGGCCAAACTTGCAGATATCGGGGCAAGTTTCAAATTCATTCGAATTTTAAGAAACCTTTATGGAAAGTTAATGATGTACGTCAAAAGTGACGGCCTGTTATCTGAACCTACTGAAATTACCAAAGGTGTATTACAGGGTGACATACTAAGCCCTCTCCTATTCATCTTGTATCTTGGTGACCTGGTGCCCTTCTTTAAGAAGCGCGGAATTGAAGGTCTGAGCCTAGGAGACATACATGAGCTTCTCTTACTCCTCTACGTGGATGACATAGTGGTGCTAGCTCGTTCCGCTGTTATCTTAAAACGGATACTGCGTTTACTTGAGGAATACTGTGATGCTAACAGCCTCACAGTGAACGTCAATAAAACCAAAATCCTGATTTGCAGGACATCAGGCAGAGTAAGACAGAAAGACACTGGCTTTATATACAAGGAGTCAGTAATTGAGGTGGTCAAATCCTGCGTATACCTCGGAGTCCCATTCTCTAGTACTGTCCAGGGTAATCTGGCAAGAACAGAAGCTTCCAGACGAGGTAGACAAGCCACTGGCACGGTTCTAGCCATTCTCTCTCGTTTAAAAGCCGACTCTTGGGCTGGTAAAAATAAGCTATTTAACAGCATCGCACGCTCCACGCTATTGTACCTTGCACATTTTTGGTGTCTCAGAGTGGAAAACTATGAAAAACTAGAAACAGCGCACTTATATTTTTATAAACGCTTACTACATCTACTGAGTTGCACACCCAACTATGCCCTACGTTTAGAGCTGAACCTCACTCACATCTGCCATGATATTTTTGCAGCTGCCTACAATTGGATTATCAGGATACTGCAAATGAAGGCCCACAGGCTTCCTAAAATCGGTCTGCTCCGACTTATTCTTCTGAACAGCACTCCTCTCAACTCCAATAAACTAAACTGGATCCAACAACTTAAGGAAATGCTAGCAACTATATCCGAAGAAAAACTCCTCGACAATCTATCAGCAGAATACTGGACTAAACACAAGCTAAGAATTCTTGATAAATACCGCTCCTACCTGAGGCAAATGGACTTCATGAGATATGCTGAATCGAAGGCATGCCAATTCATGATCCCAAGAACCCTTCAAGGCACCACACCGTCGTATCTAACCAACTGTCCACACGCTATCGCCATAACTAAGGCGCAGCTCAGATTAGCTAACTACTTCTCGGGCAACATCTCTGCCAACCATTCTTATCTCAAACTGATACCGACCCAACCATGCCATTACTGCTATAATCTTGAAGCAGAAACAATAGAGCACATTCTTCTAAAGTGCTTGTACTTCAGCAAACCCCGCGAAAAATTTCTCGAATTGTCACCAACGGAAACAAACGACAAACTGAAGATTCTCACCATTCTGGACGACCAATCTTTAAGAGGCTCGAAGTCACTGTTTTATTTTTTCAAGGAATGTATAACAATTATCTCTCAATGTACCTAACAGTTTCCTTTGTAATTTCTGTACTTACTTTTCTCTTCTTGTACTGTAATTAACTCGTTTAACATAAGTCGAATCAACGAAAGTGGATCAAAGTTAATTTCTTATAAATCACTCAAAATAAATAAATAAATAGATAAATAACTTAAATAATACTACGAATTTTTGATATAGATTTATTATTATCACTTATTTATTAATTTTTCGAGCCGGAGAAAGAATTTATTGAAGTTCCAAGTATATGATCTGAAGCCATGCAATAGAAAGTAGCAGAAAGTAAAAGTAGAAGAATAGGTTACCGGTACCGGGTTTTCATGCAATGAAATATTTAAATTCTTCCTCCTACTCTCTTCATTCTAGCTTTACTTGTTATTCTTACAACGAGAAGAAAAAAAAAATAATCAGAGGGTGAAATTCAAATTAATTATATTCTTTATAAATATCGTACGTAACTATTAATACATTCAACAATCATGTTCCATTATTATACTTTTTTTTTTTGCTAATTCACGTATTTACGACTATTTCTTTTTATTTTCTTTTTCCGCATTTAAAGTTATTGGTCCATGCGTGTCATCTTGATGAGCTCTTCAATATTAATATTACTAACGATTTCATCCAGCACGTAATTTGGCAAATTTTCTAACGGCATCTTGCTGTTTCTCGTCACATTATTTAGTACTCGAATAGTCCGTTCGATAAGCTTCTCCCTGTATCTTGCCGCCACGACTTTTTCCAACATGTCATTCCTATAGTGATCGATCTTTCGTCGTTGAAGCTTTCGGACAAAATCCCTATGTCTTATAAATCGCCTCATACTTTCTGTTGATGCTTTCCACACGTCGATAGGTGTCACTTCTTTTTCCCTTGACGTATTTTCCCTTGACGTATTAACACATTTTTCTTCATTTCCTCCATTTCCTTCTTACATTTTACTTCATACTCCGCTTCATTTTGCTTCAAGTACAACAATTCCACCTCCAAATCCTGGTTTATCATATCTCCCATAACTTTTTTTCATATGAGGAACTGTCTTATTATCGAATGCGTCCAACTAACGTGTACCTCAGTGACTGGCATATTTCATTCGGCTCTTTTTCGTATCCTGCAGGCAAATCATCATCTTGCCGCGCATATCTGCAATATTGTACCACGTATCTTTCCTTTTTCTCTTTTAAATTAACATTTGCTCCATTTTCTAGCAGCATTGTTACAATCTCATTATACCCTCTTGCTCCTGCTAGGTGCAATGGTGTTGCCCCTTCATTAGTCGTCTGCTGATTGACATTGGCTCCAAATTTTATTAGCATTTCCGTTATTTCCATCTTCTTTATATGATCTGGACTGTACAAATTGTCTCCTTCATATCGGTGAGCTAGAATTTTGTTAAATATCATGAACAGTGGTGTCATTTCATGGCAATCCCTATGATTTACTCTAGCCCCTTGTTTTAATAATGCATTTACTTTTTCTGATTGCCCATACTCCACTGCGTAGAACAATGGTGTTCTTCCTTTTTCATCTTCAATGTCCATGTTCACATTATGTTCAGTAAACAAATCAAATATTTCCATATACCCCTGTCGTACGTCCAGATGCACAGCTGCGACTCCTTCACGATTTCTCGCCTCCACCTCGACTCCATTTTGGAGCATGTATTCCATTATTTCTACTAGTCCTGTCCTGTTTGCTCCTGTTTCCTGTCCAACAGCGATGACGAGCTGATGTATCGGTCGATTCCCACTGTCATCATTATTTGCATTGATATTTGCACCCCGGGCGATGAGTAACCATGCTAATTTCGTGGTTGAATATTTTAAGATTCTGCATAATGGAACTATGGAGTTAGCGTGACTTGGTCCGTTTATATACGCGTTTTGCACAATGAGAGCCTGCACCATCTTTTCCTTTTTCCTTAGCAGTGCCCTCATAATGAACGCGTATCCTCCCCTCCATTCTGGTACGTATGACAACCCGTATCGTCTTATTATTGCTGTCACCTCGTCGTTTCTGTTCGTATCTATTGTCTCGTTCATCAGCCGCTTTGCATCTTCGTACTTCATCTTTCCTCTTCTTTTTTTATCTGCCAACAGAGTAATTCCATTATTGTTTTATTGCATCTCCAACTGTGGGTCTGCTGAATCAGACTCGGAAGCAATATGCGCTAGTTTTATCTTATCCTGATGAACTACACGATTATTTTCCTTTTACGATTAATTCGACGTTCTTGTTGTCAAATATTCTGACTATTTCATACGGGCCGTCATAATGATCTTTCATTTTATCCGCTCTCTGTTCTTTCTCCAGCCACACCCAGTTGCCGACTTCAAAAATTCTTTCCTTTGCGTTTCTGTCGTCATATTTCTTTGATCTCTCCTTAGCTTTTTCCAAATTTTCTTTCGCTAACTTACGAGTTGTTTCCAGCGTGTCAACCAATTCATTCAGGTAATCATGATACGATCTCCCACCTGTCGCTCCTTCTCGTGAAAATTCAGATGGCACTGACGCAGGTCGTCCAAAAACGAGTTCGTGTGAAGTATAATTTGTCACCTCGTGTACTCCCGTGTTGTATAAAAATATCGCAAAATCAAGCCATTCATCCCATTCTCGATATTTGTCTATAAAAGCTCTCAGATACTCCGTAAGAGAGTGGTGGCTCCTCCAATTGATTCATTAGACTGCGGATGATACGCTGTTGTATTTAAATGTCTTATCCGAAACAAACTGCATAAGCACTGTATCATATCACTCATAAAATTTGTTCCTTGATCCGTCAGAATCGCTCTTGGTGCCCCGAACAAGCAAATTACTTTTCCTGCCAACGCTTTTGCTACATCTTCAGTTTCTTGTTGTCTGAGTGGAATTGCTATCCCGAATTTTGTTGATAAGTCTTGCACAGTTAAAATATATTTATAACCCCGTCGCGTCTCTTCTCGTGGTCCATAAATATCCATGGAGATTTTTTCGAACGCTGTCTCTGGCGTATCAGTAATCATCATCGGCTTCTTAGGTTTTACGCGCACTAATTTTCGTTGCTGACAAATAAAACAATTTTTACAAATTTCCTCACATCTGGTTGCATCGTTCTCCAATAAAGTCGAGTTCTTATTCGGCGATATGTTTTTGTCATTCCTTTGTGTCGTCCAACCGCGGAAGTATGACACTCTCTCATTAATGACTGTTATTTCTATATCCTGTTCCTTTACAATCTCACGTAACTTTTCAATGTAATAATCTTGTAGTGCTTTATTCAAATGTTCACTTCCGACCGGAACTCTCAATGTCTTATACCCTTCTCGCTTAATCAATATTCCCAATGACACCATAATCATATCTATTATTTTCTCTGATGTACGACCACCGGCATCCAATGCATAGACCAATCCCAATCCGTGTCTCTTCCTTTTATTTATTATTAGAATATCGCCTTGTTCCAGTTGAGTTCCTTGTAGATTTGACATATTTATCCACTTCATCTCGAGCAACACATCTGTTAAGCTCGAATTTACATCCCCGTTGGCTGGTGCAACGAAAGCAAAATTGTCATTGACGTCTATTACATGCTGTTTTGTGTGTATTAATTTTGATTTTTCTTCCGGATTTGCGTAATGTCCATCCGGTGTATCTAATTACATCAATGAGTATCCTGAATCTGAATCCAAATCTGTAGAGTCGTTAACACACGTGCTTCTTGCTTCAAAATCCTTCGACAACAGGAATCGCCATGGTTCGTTGCCATTATTGTCATCTTCCTCATCGAAATTCTGTCGGTATTCAAGTCCCGTGTCCTCTTGTTCCATCGGTACTTCTATATTTCCTTTCAACTCGTGTTGTGTCAACTTGGGCTTCTGCACCTCAATTATTTCGTCTCTTATTTTCTTTTTCACTTTTTCCTTAACAGCTGATAGTGCCTTGATTTTTCCGTTTGCCGTTACCCTGCTCCCTTTTAATCGCTGTTGTCTCTCGGTTTCCTGCCTCGCTTTTTCATCTTCTTTCGCTTGCTGTATTCTCTCTTCCGTTTTTGCTTTACACTTGCTTAGTTGCGGACGACTGTTGGCAATCTGTGACTCCGCTCCAGATTCTGACGCTGATCCGGACGGCACGTAATACTCCCCACTTCCATAACTTGCCATTCCCCGTGGTGACTCGCTGTCACTGAGGGGAATCCGTACTTGGACGTCCCCTTCGTCGCACTTCTTTTTTTTGTTGTGTACCCAACGGGCCCGGATTCTGAGTAATCACGACTGGACTCGTCTTATCATTTCCTTTCGTACCCTTGTCAGTCATCATTTCGATATCAGATTCTCCCGATGATGTATTATCTTGATCGTCGTCTGCTCTTCTTAATTTCTTCTTTAAATTCTTGACCTTTCCTCTCTTCCCTCTTCCATCAGCTGATGAGTGCGTTACCGATGTGTCCTCTCTCTCTCTTTTGCCAACATTTACTTCCACCATAGCCAATAGTTCACCGTTTTCGTTTCTCACCGGATTTCGCGATAAAGCATCTGCATTTGTGTTACTCTTGCCTGGTCGGTGAATAACTTCATACTCATATTCTTCTTATCGATTTACCCATCGCCGAATGTGCTCCCCAGGGCTTTTAGTAGACTTGAGCCACTGCAAAAGTTGATGGTCAGCAACTAACGTAAATTTCTTACCAAAAATATACAGTCTGAACGTGTCGACAGCATACATAATAGCCAATAATTCTTTCTTGGTCACCGTGTAATTTCTTTCTGTTTTTGACAAAGCTCGAGAAGCATAACTTATCGCTCTATCTTCTCCAAGTTTCCCTTAGCTTAATACCGCATCCAAGGCAAAGTCTGACGCATCTGTAGCGACGATGAACGGTAATTTGAAGTTTGGATACTGCAACATTACATCCCCACATAATTCTTCTTTCAATATCTTAAATGATTTTTCTTGAGATTCACCCCATGTAAAAATAGCGTCTCTTTTCAATAAATCGGTTAAAGGTTTTGCCTTGCTTGCAAAATTCTGGATGAATCTTCTATAATATCCCACAAGGCCAAGAAATTCTCGTACTTTCTTCTCGTCCATTCGCCTCTTAATTTTTTCAACTACTTCCACTTTAGCTGGATTCGGTTTTACTCCTTCCGCGCTGATTATGTGTCCAAAATACGCAACTTCTCGCCGTAAAAATTCACACTCTGCCGGCTTTAATCTTAATCCCACTTTTTGAAGTCTATCAACAAATTGAAAATATTTTTGACAATGCTTCTTTAATGTTCTTGCATATATGACTGCGTCGTCGACATAAATAAATAATATTACACTCTGCAATCTGGACAATACAATTTCCATCGTACTTTGAAACGTCGTTGGACCACCTTTCAAATCCATCGCCATCCTTTTAAACTGATAATGTCCCATCGGAACTGAAAATGCCGTTTTCTGTCGATCTTCTTCCACCAATGGTATCTGATAAAATCCCGAGTCGAGATCAAACACAGAAAAATATACAGCATCACCAATTTGGTCTAAAATATCTCGGATATCTGGCAACGGATACGAGTTTGGTACTGTTTTGTCATTTAACCTCCGAAAATCGATTACCAGCCTCCAATCTTTAGTTCCGTCGGCTTTTGATTTCTTGGGAACGATCCATACTGGTAAACTGTACGCAGAATCCGATGGTTCAATTATATCAGCATCAATCATTCCTTGTACTCGATCTTTTAATACGTCTTTCAGATGACGTGGCATGCGATACTGCTTGATATTTATCGGGTTATCGTCCGTTGTTCTTATCCGATGAGGTGGGACATTTGCTGCTTCCAGTCGTTCGCCTGGTAATATATATTAGAGTGGGTCAAAAAAATCGAATAATTTATTTTTGACTTTATACTCTGAAAAATAGGTTTGTAGACACCTAAAAAGAATTCTCTCCAAGTATGAGCTCTTAATTTCAACGGGAAGGTCCTCCGCTTTGCGGGTTTCTATTTTTTTCGAATAATCAGATAAAAAAATGTATATCTTGCTTCCAACTGCTTGGAAAAATATTCCGTGACATAGACTTTATAAGAAATTGAATGCTCTACAAAAAAGGTCTCTTATGATTTTTTCAAAAACCCAACCGATTAAAAGATATTCATAGTTGAAGTTTGGCTATTTTAAGGAAAATATTCGTTTATATTATGAATTTTATAAGTTGATGGAAAAAAATTATTTTGAATTGCGGAACTTATGATTTTGTAGGAAATTTACTGCTCTACAAAAATGGTCTCTTATGATTTTTCGATTAAGTGAAGCCGTTACGAGATATCCATCGTCAAACATCAACGAATATCAATATTTCCAGTTTTTGATCAATAATTCGATAAATTTAAATTTAAATTATTAGTTTCAGGAAAATTTACATAAATTTGAGTTTCGATGGATAAGGAAATGTTATAAACAATTTTTTTAATATTGTTTTCAGTCTTGAGCTTGTTTGATTGCATTAAAACAAGAAATTAGAGCATGTTTTTCGACATATAGCCAATGATTAGTTTAATTTAAAGTGAATGACACATTCCTTTGTCAAATTTAATATGAAAAGTATTGAATCGAGTGAAAAACAACCAGTATTTCACTTTTTTACAGATAAATTTTTTTATTGAATTATCAATTGCAATATAATTGTCAATATTTTTAACATAACAGTACGCTATTACTATAAATAATTTCCTTTATTACAATTTGGGTATGTTTCTTGATGTTCTTTGACAACTTGCAATAAATACTGAAATTGTTCTTCGTTTCTTATCGTAATCATTGGCTATATGTCGAAAAAAATGCTCTAATTTCTTGTTTTAATGCAATCGAACAAGCTCAAGACTGAAAACAATATTAAAAAAATTGTTTATAACATTTCTTTATCCATCGAAACTCAAATTTATGTAAATTTTCCTGAAACTAATAATTTAAGGAGGTTCATCGGTAGCAGTAGTTCGCAACTTTTAGAAAGATTTCTCCCGTGTAAAACATTCTAACTACAATAAGAAGTGGTTGAGATACAGTACACTTTTTCGCATCCTTTTATATGCGCAGAAGTATAAAAATGATCCCATTGCGTCTTTTCTCAGACTTGGTTACGTTGCATTCTAACTTGGAATATTTTTCCCCTTGAGCATGTGTTGTAGAAAGTGTTTTGAATAATTTCAAGATTATACATAGTTGGAGACAACAAATAATAAATAATAAATAACAATGACTTCGCGACTAAATTTAAAAAATTCTAAATTTAAAAAATAATTTGTAATTATTTAAATCTGTTGGGCTTCTACTGTGTTTTGAATTTCCTGCGCACTGCAACGTTGCCAAGTCACTATCTCTCACTCGTCAGGTTATGGGAGAAAGCTTGAAAATCATTAAAAGTAACAAACTTTTAAAATTGATTACAGAAAAATGAATACTGCTCGTTTATGTTTTTATTGAAAAAAATTACTTGTTATAAATTGAATTAATAATTTTCAGCTTTTAAAAAAATGTTGTAAGAAAAGTATGATTGTTATTTAATAAAATGCTCACTCTAACTACGGTCAACATAGGAAATGCATGTTAAATGTACAATTTTTAATTGTTAATATTTCGAAATTTAGTACCGCAAGGACTATTTTAAAAAATTCCTACGTATACAGGACACTTCAAAGTATTTGTGTTTAAAAATTGAAAGATATGGTAAGAAAAGTGATTATCCGATGAACCTCCTTAAATTTAAATTTATCGAATTATTGATCAAAAACTGGAAATATTGATATTCGTTAATGTTTGACGATGGATATCTCGTAACGGCTTCACTTAATCGAAAAATCATAAGAGACCATTTTTGTAGAGCAGTAAATTTCCTACAAAATCATGAGTTCTGCAATTCAAAATAATTTTTTTTCATCAACTTATAAAATTCATAATATAAACGAATATTTTCCTTAAAATAGCCAAACTTCAACTATGAATACCTTTTAATCGGTTGGGTTTTTGAAAAAATCATAAGAGACCTTTTTCGTAGAGCATTCAATTTCTTATAAAGTCTATGTCACGGAATATTTTTCCAAGCAGTTGGAAGCAAGATATACATTTTTTTATCTGATTATTCGAAAAAAATAGAAACCCGCAAAGCGGAGGACCTTCCCGTTGAAATTAAGAGCTCATACTTGGAGAGAATTCTTTTTAGGTGTCTACAAACCTATTTTTCAGAGTATAAAGTCAAAAATAAATTATTCGATTTTTTTGACCCACCCTAATATATATACTCTTGGCTCATATTCGATGTTCCGCCGCACCGTATTCAGTTCTTCTTCATCCAGATGTGTTACTGATATTAAATTTAGTACCTGCTCTGCTCGTTCCGCCGCATTTTCTTGCTTCTGTTCCGTGTTTTGAATGAACTTCACCTCTGCCACAGCCGTTATTTCCTCGAAAGATTCAGCTTCAACGTACGGTATCGCGAAAGCATGCTCTTTCTCCGTGGTGTTAAATGCATACATCCGCGCTGTGTCTTGATGGATTGACACTATAGCTTCTCCCAAATATATCCCTGGGGCAATATCATCGAGGAATATATCCTTTCGAAACGTTATTTATAACTCTTACTTCTATCATTTTCACGCACCTTCTCGGAATTCTTTTAATGCCCTCCAAAAAGTCGTATTTCTTATTATTAATCGAAACTGTTTTATTACCAAAATCGATTTGTGAATTTTGTGCCGAAAAGAACGGCTGGCCCAATATACCATCATCTTTTATATTAAATTTTTCTCCCACGACACCAAACAGTACCCGTTGACTTTCTATCTCCAGCTCAGCTTGACCCACAGTGGTTATAGCATCGGATGTTATGCCATTTATCAGCGTTCTATTCATATTATCAATTTTTGTTCTTGATTCTAGTGAGTCTCGTCGTACTAAATTTATCTCTACGCCCGTGTCAATGACGAAGATACCTGTTCCTCCAAGTACTTTATCTACTCTTAATTTTACATTTATGTGTGCAGCACCCACTAATTTAACAGATTTTTCTTCTTTCTCTTCATTTATCCGCTCCTTACCCGTTTCTTCTAAGTTGGCCGTTTCGACGGAGCGTGTCATCGCACTGGCCCTTCCTAGTTTAAAGGCCGTGCGTTTGGGCCCCTGTTGGACATCTGATTTCCCCGGTTCTGTTGATTAGCTCCACGTGATCCATCCCATCTATTGTCATAATTACCAGGCAAGCTGTTCATAAGCCGCTGTGTTTCGAATGCGTTCGTCACCATTGCACCTGAGTTACCGTCATTACTGTACCGCCTGTTAAAATTACCCTGAACTTCTTGACCTCTGCCTCTGCCGTAGTAACCATTATTTCCATAATTTCCCCCTTGATTTCCATAATTAAATTCATTTCGGTACCCATCATAATTGTTGTCATTTTGTCCATATACATAATTACCATTATTCTGCCAATTATTACCGTTTTCTCTATAATTATATCTTCCACTTCCTCTGTATCTATCGTTTTGTACATAATACCGCTCTTGCTGCTGTGGAACTCTTCCCCGGAATTCCCGCTGATTCGTCGATGCCCAAGTATTTTGCTTGCCTTGTATTGGAATTGGGCTATTCCGTGCAAAATGCCCAACTTCCCCGCGTCTGAAACAACTTCGCTTGTTTCCATTGCCCCCAATCTTTTCATTAGTAATTGTGTACGTCAATTCTGCACTGGGTCTCAGTTTAACAATATTTTTTGTGTCTCTTTGATTATCTTCCTCTCTCACCTCTTCCTCGAGCGTCACCTGCCTTATTCTCGCATGTTCCCGCTCCCTATACTTAAGTTTTCCTTCCCTTATTCTTTCCGCCGCCTTTGTCCTTTCGTACTGTTTGTCCTTTCGTACTGTACTGTAATGTAACCCAAATTTTTGGGTTCTTTATTTGAGACCGCAAATGATCATTTTTCGTTTAGTCAATTAATGAAGGTTTTCAGCACCGTCGCATTCGAATCCTTAGTTCGGTAAACTTTCTGTTCTGCCGTTAATCCACTTCTGCTTATTTTATTCTCTGCCTCCCCTTTTATACCCTCAAGTCCCGCACCAAATTTTGTTACACTTTCGCTATCCTCTTGAATCATTCCTGCTAATCGATGTATTACTGCATGAAATGTTTCCGTCCTGCCGAAATTTTGACGCAGTTTCTCAATTACTTGATTGACGTTTGTCGCCTTCCTTAAAAATGTACGCATAATGCTTAAAGCCAATCCCTCGAATCGCGTCGAGAATTCAAAAATAAATACCGGATCATCATCAGGCTTCAACCGCGTCGCACTGTACTCGATAGCATCAATGAATGCTTCCACATCACCCTCTCCCGTAAAAAACCGGTATGTACCTCATTAACGATATTATCCTTTTTAACTGAGCCTCTTCAGTCTCCGCCATTATTTTTACCGCTTTTGCGCCTGAGGACATACCAGGGCAATTCGTATTACTATTAGTTATTGAATTACTATGAGTTTCCTCCCGACTTTTTTCAAAAATGTCTACTAATTCCCCGATATGTTTTATCTCAGTTTCGTACGAATAGTCTTCAACCGATTCTTTCAAGCTTACGGAGCCAGACGGGGAGTCACTCGGATTATCTAACCGCCAGTTAGTCCAGTACTCCCGTTGGTCCAATTTGCTATCACAGTTAAAGGACTCAATTTTTACTACTTACTACTGTTGACTTTGATTTCCTCTCAGACTGCTGTCGTATCCGACTCCGGGCAACGGCTTCACCCCTCAGTGGCACTACAGATCACTCTTTCCCTTTCTTCTTTTTTTTTGCTTCGTTAACTTGCCTTTTAATACTTATTCCACTTTTTATTTCTTTTTTTTTCTTTCACTCACTCATGTATTAATTCTCACTTATCACTAGCGGGGCGGCTATGACATATAATTTCCACACTCAAACCGGCTGCACTAATTTAGAGGATTTTGCAGTTCATTCGGCAATTTCCCAGTAATCTCTAATTTTTGGCACTTAATTAAACAACTCTTTACAGATTTTCAATATTTCTCAGTATTTCACAATTTAGTTCAATAATCTTCAATATTCCTTCAGTAATTCACGATCCAATTCAATATTCTTCCAATAATCTTCAGTATTTTTTCAATAATTCACAATTCAATTCAATATTCTTCAATAATTCACAATACAATTCAATAATCTTTAGTATTTCGTCAATAATTCACAATTCAATTCAATATTCTTCCAATAATCTTCAGTATTTCTTTAACAATTCACAATTCAACTCAATATTCTTCCAATAATCTTCAATAATTCACGATACAATTCAACAATCTTCAGTATTCCTTCAATAATTCACAATTCAATTCAATATTCTTCAGTATTTCTTCAATAATTCACAATTCAACTCAATACAATTCAATAATCTTTAATATATCCTCCGTAATTCACAACCCAATTTAATAATCTTCTATATTTTTTCAGTATTTCTTCAACAATTCACAATTAAACTCAATTATTTTCTATACCCTATCTCAATTCAATATTTCCCCATGATTCTTCAATGTTGCACAGTATAATTCAATAATTCTCCAATATTTCTCAATTCAGTTCACTTTTTCTTCAATATTTCACAATTCAATTCATTAATTTCTCCATAATATCATTTCAATTCATTAATTTTACCATAATATCATTTCAACTCAATATTTTTCCATAAATCTTCAATGTATTATTTTCAATATGTGCACTTTCCTTGCTATCTCACAATACCGGTCACTAATTTATTTATCGGGGAAAAGATTTAGAATCTCAGCCTCACAGTTTCCTGTCGCGTTAACTGGGCACTCACCACTAAAATTTCCAAAAATTCACTTCACTCACCTCACTTCGCTGGGTGAAAACCACGCTGGGCGCCAAAATTTCTGTTACGTGTGAGCTTACACGTGAATGTTTTTACGGCGCAACCGAACTTACCGCGCCTAGCTCAGCGTCTCTAAAAATTTAATAGGATGTTATAAAGGGTGTGGGTCGCTCAGTGAAGGAATGACTACATGTGAATTATATGAATATTTATTTATTGGTCGTCCCCAAATATGGGAGTACCCAGAAAAGGCCCTGAGAGTCTCTTTTACAAATCTAAGATAGCATAAATCATATGGATACAATACAATATTTTTATTTAGCAATAGCGACGTTAATTGTGTCCTTATAGTGATCTGTAATTATAGCGGTAGAATAAAGGAGATACAATATTTATGCATGAGCAGACGACTATTCGAATCAGCTTAACTGTGATAACTAACTCTTTTCTGAGATTGCATCTTCTATCTTGAAAATATCACTCCGCTATTTCTCATGAGAACTCTTTTCTTGCTGCAAGAGAATATATCCCTCCGCAGTTTCCAACGGAACTCTTTTCTTCCCACAGTCAAAATTGCTGACCACGCAAAACTTCTTTTCGTCGCGTTGTAATATAAAAGTACGACTTAGTGCGACTAATGTAATGGGATACATATGTGCAGCTGTATAGCCTCTAATGAAATGTAATTAAATATATTACTTTCTGAATTTGGATTCATCTATTTATTATTTGTTAATTACTATTAGACGGATGGGCATCAGCCCACCCGTCACACGTTGTTATCAGAGAATATTTCTATAACTTTATACGGACCTAAATAATTATCATCAAATTTACCATCTCTCTGATTCTTCACTAAGAATATATTTTGACCTATTTTGAAATTTACTGAATTGATTTTTTTATCATACCGTACTTTGGATCTTTGCTTTGAATTTTCTAAATTTTGTCTTGCTTCTTTTCGTGATTCTAATAATCTAGTTGCGAGTTCCTTAACAAAATCTGCGTATGTAGGTATGTCGTCTAGATAGGGAAATTCTGATGGTAATCGTGCTTTTTTACCAAAAACTAATTTATACGGCGTGAATTTCGTCCCTTCATGTACACTCGTGTTGTAAGCAAAAGTGGCTTGAGTCAACCATTTATCCCAATCATTGTGACTTGTAAAATGTTTAATATAATCAGTTAAAACTTGATGGCTTCTCTCAAGAGAACCATTTGATTGAGGATGAAAAGCTGTTGTCTTAATTTGTTTCATTTTGAAAATTTTGGCTACACTGTGATAGGGTAAAATTCCAATGATCAGTAGGATCAAAATGATCGACAGTCGTTGTTCAACAAGCATCGCTATATATGGAAATATGGATAGTTAGTTTTACAGGCGCGAGCGGGCCCTTTAAACATTTTGGACAAGGGTAAGGGAAATTCGCCGCTCGGCGTCAATGGTCAGGTGACCTCGATAAGAAGGGGTAGGCCGAGGGTAGGTATAAAAAGGGCTGTTTTAGCCCAAGTTGACAGTTTAGACAGCAGCCTTTCTAGTGTTAATTAGCCTAGAAAGACAGTGATAAGTGGCGGGTCGCCCTTATCATTAAAACTTAAATTGCTTGGCGGGTCGCCAGCATTAAGTGTCGAGTCAGCTGCGAAAATTGTTCCTCGGGGAAGCGTGGCGGGTCGCTCGGTTCCTTAGCCGTGAAAACCCAACGTTAATCCAACCAAGGAGGCAGGGCCTTTAGCTGGTGGTGCAAGGATCAAGGTAAAACTTAACGGGAGTCGTGGCAGGTTGCCCGACTCCTCATAAGTACCTGAGTGTGTGTGTAAAGTCCAGGGGACTCGTGTGTGTGAAGTCCAGGGGACCAGTGTGTACTCATGTGTTATGAATAGTGTGGATAAATAGCTCACTTATTAAAATCTTCTAATAATTTTCTCCTTATCCTCTTCCTTAATTATTAATTAATTTAAACCCGGTACTGAAAGACCGAGTTAAAAACTTCCAGTGGCGACCTTTCACGAGGTCGCTACAGTGACAGGTTCCGCTCCAGGAGAAGAGGTTCCCCGTCATAACACAACCCATTACTTTACCTATAAAAGCTTGACCTTGGTCTGTTAAAATTACTTTCGGGCAACCGTGTTTTAATATAAAATTTTCGACTCATGCTATCGCGATATCTTTAGCCGTCATGGACACTAAAGGTATTGCAAAACAATATTTTGAAAGATCATCTTGCATCGTTAAAATATATGAATATCCGTTAACTGAAGTTTTATTCGGTACTACTATATCTAATGCTAATTTATCCCATACTTTTGCGGATGTGTCTGTAATGACCATCGGCTGGTTTGTTTTTATCCTAACTAATTTTTTTTTTCTGGCAACTAATACATTTCCTAACAAAATCTTTAACATGCTTTTTGATATTATCCCAAAAATATTTTTGTCTAATTCTATTATAAGTTTTAGTTACTCTTTTATGTCCTGTTGAAGTTTCGTGATTTTCGGCTATTATTTTTTCTCTTTCCTCTACTGGAGGTATTATTATTTCATCTTTACAAATAATTATTTTTAAATCACTACCTTTGAAAATCTTAGCAATAATGTTTTTAATTTTTGTCCAAATTGTTTTTGATAAATTGCTTCTACCTTGAGAGATACTAACTGATTTTATTTTTGATTTTTCCATATATAACTCTAAATTTTTGAAAGCTTTATAATAATCTTTTTCAGTTGGTGTATCTCGACTATTACTTTGAGTTACTAACGCAAGTACTTTCTTTTTAGATGTTCCCATTTTAATTACCTGACCTGTTTCATAATTAGTTAAAGGGCTTAATTTTAAATATCCTGACACTAAAAACTGTTTTCCGATTTCGCTTGGTACGGTACCATCGGCGTTAATGAAACATAAATAACAATTTTTCTGCATTTCTAAGTTATCTCTTGTTTCGTGTACGTTCTCGTTACTGTAGTCGTTTGAAGTGTTTGAAATTATAGATATATTACCGTTAGAGTCTATTTCCTCGTTAGATATATTGTCGTTTACTATTATGATCACATTGTCGTTTGATTTGTTTTGATTTCCGTCTGAATTTAATTGTGCTGAATTTTGTCGTATGTCTATTTCATTATCAGATGAATTTATCTGTTCGATTTTGTCAAAATTTTGGTCATTTAATGAATTTATTTGTTCTATCTGTTCGAAATTGTTGTCGTCAGCTGAATTTATCTGTTGATCGAAGTTCAGGTCGTTAAATGAATTTATTCGTTCAGACGATTTTGAATTGCGATCAACAGGTGAATTTAGTGCAGGGTTTTGTGATTCTCTGCGTGATGTAGTTTGTTGTGAATTTACTGGGCTTGTATTTTCGTTTATTATTGACAATCTATCATTAGTTCGTTTATTATTTAAATTTTGTTGACGTTTAATTGCTTTTATAGTAACCATTATGTCTGGTAATTTGGGTTGTGAATTTTGGTAATTTGGGTTTTTTGTTTTATTTTAAAAATTTTTCGCAAGGTGTTGTATTTTATTTGGAATCTGATTTTGTGTATGTGTATGTTCGTCGTAGTCTGTACAGCATGAACATTTTTTGATTTTACGTTTTCTAGTCGATCTACGTAGTTCCAGTGTAATTTTATTAGTATGTGTTTGTTCTGCATCAGTACCGTGAGGTCTGTTCTTGTCTGCGTCTGTTAAATTTGGGTTTATTTTTGTAGTATTGGTTGTTGTCTTTTCTGTATTTTTATTGGCTATTTTTTCCGTGTTATTGTGTTAGTTTTTAAAGGTTGTTGTTTCGTCGGGTGATTCTACTGTCATGGGTTCAATTACAAAAGATTTTTCTCCTATGTCGTTAGTTGACATGTTTATGTTGTTTTCTGGTTCGTTATGAATTACCGCAGAGACATCCATAATTTTTGGATTATCGCCTCCTTCGTCAGAAGACCAAGGGATTGCACCTCCCATGTCTTTTTTATTTACGGATTTGGGTTTGATAGGAGTTCTTGGAATGATAGGAATTGTTTCCATAGGTGATTCAGTACTAATGTCATTTGAATTTTCTGAATATATTTTTGAATAAGTCATTTCTGTCTCGTCAGTGTTTGATTCGTTTCTGGAATAATTATTTTTTTAATTTTCTTACTTTGTTTAGTTATTTTTCTACGTGAACGTACTGTAGGAGAGGGTGTAAACTCTGCCATTTTAGTTGTCCTTTTGATTTGAGGAGGATTAAATTTATTTTTATTAGTTTTTGCATTTTTCTCCTCTGTCTGTATTTTTGGATTTGGATGTGTAGATGTAGCTTGTGTTCGTACGTTGGGTGGTAATGATAATGGAGTATTCGTGATTTTACCACTTTCAGGTGTCTGTTGTTATGTCCAAATAATTTTTTTTTATTTTGGTAATTATTAAAAATAATTATTACAGAGCTCCTCTTTTCAAAAGCGCGCGAAAACGCAGCGTCAGCTTTTTCCACCTTTTTATGCGACAAATAATAGTGAAAGGATACCTGCAATAAGTTTAACGAATAATTAATAAACTGTCGTCACCTTCCACCAATGACAATAATTAAAAATTCCCCATCAATCGCCAAATCAAAGTTTATAAAAAGCCTGAGCACCCATAGCTCATGGCTAGTCAGTTCTTAAAACTTACGGTCCGCGAAGATTCGAACGTCGTGTTTTCGTGCACTCTTATTGCAGGATTCCGCCCTAGGCGTTGAAAAGTCAATAAGAGGATCTTTAATATTTTTCATTTAAACCTTATTGCAGGTATCCGCTTCGGCGTTGAAATAATCAATAAGGAATTCTAAACTTAACATCTTTTCGCAGTCAATTATTGCAGGATTCCGCTTAGGCGTAGAAAAAGTAATAATCGACTTATCTATCTATTAAAAATCCTCTGAGATTGATAGAATCATCCGGTCCGATCGAAATAGTGACGCAAATCACGTGAATTTGCGATTCCATCTCGGGCTGAGTAATTTTGCGCATAAAACCACTATCGGGTGTGTAAAAAGGACGCATTTAAATATAAAATAAAATTCTTATACAAATATTCTTTAACAGTAAATGATCTAAAAATATCAATTGTTTAAAATCGTGAAAAGATTCAGTGTACAAGTGAATTGTAACTAAATTATTAATAAAAATACAAGATCGCAAGTTCAGCTTTTCGAGTTTCATTCGAGAGAAGCACATAAGATTATATCCTACTACCCCAGCCGCGCCCATCCAACCAAATCCTACAGGAGGAAGCTGAGTGAGCTGCAACGTTCTGGAGGGATCTAACCTGCCGTGACTAAAAAGAAAGAAACATCGAAAGGTAGGTGAAAGATTTACATTTTATTCTTTCACGAGATATCTGGTTCAACACAAGAGCACCAGTCTCTTCAGAGACGTTTTGGGTTCTTACTTTTCGAAAAGATCCACCATAAATAATAAATTAAAGGAAGATAAATTCTTCCTCGTATTCTTTAATGTTGTCCGCAACCTCCAAATCGCTCGTCTAAATTTTTCTATCGCTACCAAAGGGAGAAATCCCGGATAATTAATTTAAATTTAAGCGGCGGACATAACATAAAGAACACTGGTGGCAGCGGTGGGATTTACGGAAGTAAAATCCTTCTTGTTGAGCCACAGGTATAATTTTTCTACCATTTTTGAGAAAAGGTAGATTTTTGTGGTTGTTTTTCTCTTCTCGAAATTTTTACATCTTAGAATTTCGAGTTTCGTGGCATTTTCTTGAAAGTGCCACACCCTGCTATCGTGGACTTGCCACACCTTAACAGGTAGCGATTCCACGTATTGCAAACTCAGCATTTTTTTTTCGCCCCTCGAGTTCGAGTTGCGAAACGCCTGAGTTCACCGTTCGCGACTTCGCGACCAAATCGCAAAGTCAGCAAGAAGTCGGATATCGACTTCACGGTACAGCTTTGAGCTGTTAAAAACAAAAAATTAACTTTCTCTTCTCTTTCTGACCAAGTCAGCAACTTTGCTCCGAATTGAAAGACATTTGACATCCTTGTCTTACGCTTCACCTTAGGGTGTGGGCGTCACCATTACCAAAACCAACAAAAACAGGAGGTGAAGAAATTTAACGCTTCCTCCAGCAGGTGGTCTAAGAGCCGAAATGGTCAATGAGGACGAAAGACCCGTTATCTGGCTAAATGTCACTCTACATGATGCAAACACTCCACCTACTCAGTATGATATGGCCAAGGAGCTCTATCGAGAGCTCCCTAAATTTAACGGCGAAGGTCCAAATTGCGAACAAGATTTCAAGGAATTTGACGCGATTGTACGGAGTTGGATGCCTTGCATCATCCCAGAACATCAGGATAAGTTCGTTGCGAAAATTGTAAAAAGAATTTCCGGTCGCGCTAGGGATCTAATTGAATATACTCCGATTCACAGTGTCGAAGAACTTCTCGAAGTACTAGGAGGAAGGTATCGAGATGGCGATCCAGCTCTGGTTTGGCATAAACGACTAGCTTCAGCTAGTCCGAGAGAGGGTGAAACTATCGAAGATTTCTTTTTCAGGTTACGCAAAATGATTAGAGGCTTGGAAGCTGCGTTGCCAAAGGAAAATCGAGAAATCATCATGTCGCAGCAAGAGAAGGTTGCATTCGATACGCTTCATTCCGCTTTGCCTGACCTTCCAAAATGTCTCGCGAGTTTAAAAGATCCAAAAACACTCGAGGATCTTTATAAAGCAGTAAAGGAAGAACGATCTCGCGAATGCATACGACCAAGGCGTAAGCACGACTCTAACGATTATTCGCGTCAGTCTCATAAAGACAAAGGTTACGATCGAGACTACTACAGACGTTACTCAAAAGACGACTATCAGAGACACCGCAGAGATTATGACGATTACGATGACCGTCAAGAAACGAGAGGAAGAACGTTTACTTACTCTAAACGACATTACAGACCGAGTAAATACGCTACGGACAGCGAAGACAGTGTAGACTCCGATTGCAGTTCAGCATCAGCTGACTACCGAACGTACACTTACACCTCTAGTAAAGGAGGACGTGGACGAATCTACGACGACGACTCAACTCCACGAAAGTCCAAGAAAAGTTCATCACGCCCACGAACTGAAGAACCTTCTTCAACAAAGAAAAAAGTTGTGACCTTTGACTCTGCAGACATTGACTCAGAAAAACTTGAACATCTAAAGCTAGAGGCTCCCTATTGTAATTGTCCTTTCTGCCCTCATCGAGAGGCGAATAAATATCACTCTTCAAAAGACAATGACGAACATTTAAACTCAACGGGCGCTCGACAGACCGAGCCGACTGCGAGTATGCCCCGAGAGTCTCGCCGACCTACGAGTCTTCATCAGAAAACTCAGACGGTGAAGGAATTCAGAATCCTTCAACGCCCGAAACCCTCACACTGGTCATCGGTAAAGGTCCACGAGTCTGGATAACATCTCCAGACCTCTTCCAGGGCGGATGCGAAGTTTTGTTGGATACAGGTTCTGACCTGAATCTCCTTTGCATCGACGCACTGGGGGATGATACTACCTTTTACCCTGAAAATGGCGGTGTGGTAGGCGGCATAGCGACCAGCAGTATGCCAATAATTGGAACTGTGACTCTCAAGATCTTCGATGTCGATGTTTGTTTCCAGGTTGTACCTAGGTCACCAGGTGGTTACCTGGGCATCCTTGGAAATGAATTTTTCGTCAAGAAACGAGCTGGCATTTCCTTTTATTGGAATACGTTGGTTCTCAAAAATCGACCTACCCGCCCTATCCCTTTTTCAATGGATAATGACCTTGACGTGAGATATATCCTGTCCCTAGGGACAGGTCCAAAAATTTTCGACTCATGTAATTCCCTTCATGGAGAATTACAATGCTTTCTTATAGATACAGGAGGGGATGTGTGTTTGATAAATTCTTCCGCCCTTAAACCCGAAATTAGAGTAGATCGTGATGACACGATGCTTCTCCGTGGTTTAAATGGGCAGTCCATGGAAACAATTGGTACCGTGGAATTAAAAGTTTTGGGTTCAAAAATCCGATTCCATGTTTGTGATGGGAATTTACCCTTTCACGGTGTCGGAATTTTGGGCAACAATTTCTTGAAGAATGAACAAGCAGAGATTTCATACCATCATCAATCTCTGAATTTATCATCTCGACCTTCCCGACCCTTATCTTTCAGCCTCGGAATAAAACCATCCCGTTCATACGTAATTCCGACCCGTATGCGTATGTCCGTGTCGGTACCTGTTGTAAATCCTGAGATCAAATAGGCCTACCTCCGTAAGATTCCTCTTAAAGAGGGACTCTTAATGGGCGAAGCCGTTGTCTCAGTCGATGACGATCAGGCGATGTGTATGGTCATCAATACCACATCAGATCCAGCAGAAATCGAAATTGAACCTCAAATGCTTGAGGAATTCGAATTTGATCATCTTGATCCATCTGACGAATTTTCCGACATAGCGGAGACTCCATCTAGAACGCACTCGCTCTCTAAGCGAGATCGTTTTCAAGCAATCTTTGACAAAATTCCTACTGACCATCTCAGTCGCACCGAAAAGAAGCAAATCCTCAGACTTATCCAGAAAAATCATGATATATTTCACCTCCCGGGTGATCGTCTGGGACGTTCTAAGAAGTTCACTTGCAAAATCGAAACCACCAGCGATAAACCGGTCCGAATAAAACAATATCGGTTTCCTCAAGAACATCGTGACGAAATTAAGAAACAAGTGGATAATCTACTAAAACAAGGAATTATTCGCAAATCATAATCTCCGTATAATTCTCCTTTGTGGATTGTTCCTAAGAAATCTGACGCTCAAGGTAACAAAAAGTGGAGAATGGTTATCGATTTTCGAAATTTGAATAAGATAACCATTGGGGATGCTTACCCCCTCCCACTCATAATCGACATTTTAGATCAACTCGGCGGAGCAAAGTACTTCAGTGTATTTGACCTTGCCAGTGGGTTCCACCAAGTACCAATGGACCCCAGAGATGCTGAGAAAACTGCGTTTTCCACCCCTGACGGTCACTGGGATTATTGCTGTATGCCTTTTGGGCTTGAGTGTGCTCCAGCAATTTTTCAACGTATGATGGATTCCACGTTGAGTGGTTTAAAAGGCACAGAATTATTCATTTATTTCGACGACTTCGTAAGTTATGCATCTTCGCTTGAAGAGCATGAAGTGCGAGTCCAAAGACTTTTCAACCGCCTTCGAGGGGCTGGGCTAACTCTTCAGCCCGAGAAATGCAAATTACTCTGCCCCGAGGTGGAATATTTGGGTCACATTATCACTAAAGACGGTGTGAAACCCGACCCAAAGAAAATATCATCCCTTAAAAACGCTTCGCACCCCCGTAATCACACAGAAGCTCGAAAATTTATGGGATTAGCAAACTACTATAGGCGCTTTATCGAAAACTTCGCCGAAAGAGCAAAGCCGATCACTGACCTTACCAGAAAAACTAAACTGTTTGTTTGGTCAGCTGATTCGCAGAAGGCTTTCGATGATATTAAGAACGCACTATGCGAGAATTCATTCCTCGCATATCCAAATTTCAATCGACCTTTCATACTGGCAACCAGTTCCTCTGATGTCGGTATTTCAGGCATCTTGAGCCAGGAACTGGAGAACGAAAACCGTACGCCTGAAAATCCTGACGAAAATATCGAAAAAATTGTCTCCTGTACTTCTAGAGTCTTGCAAGAGACTGACACGAGATACACTCACAATGAAAAAGAGTGTTTAGCAGTTTTGTACGCAGTACAACAATTTCGGCCTTACCTTTATGGCAAACCTTTCACCTTGTATACAAGCAGCCCTTGCATATCTTGGTTGAAAGACAGCCAAACTGTCACTGAACGACAAATTAAGTGGAGATCCAAATTAAGCGAATACAAATTTTCGGTTATTGTTCGACATAAGATATCAGAGCAATATGCCGAAGGGTTGTCCTACAACCCTGAGGGCAGATCTCCAGATGAAGCACTTTCAAATCAAAAAGCTGTCCAGGAAGCAGTAATGCTACCACTCCGGAAAACTTCTTGTCCCGATGAAGAAGCCATAGCAGCTGTAAAACGAGGAAGAAAACCCGGAAGTAAAAACAAACCTCGGGTCAACAGCGCTCCACAACCTCGTGACACGATTGCATCCCGGTTGCGAATGAGACGGGCTACGGAAATGATACAAAACCAGAAAAAGATAAATTATTGCGAATTAAGTACAACTGAACCTGACGTTTCAGAAAGTATCGAAGACGACGTTTTTGATCAAAATCAACCAGGGCAATCCGCAGCACTTCAAGCTCTGGCCGACTCAGTAGTAGAGATTGGGCCAGAACCCGGACTAGAACTTGAAGAAACCGATGATGAGGAAGAAGAAGCAGTCCGACTCATGAACGAGGAATATATGCTCAACGAATCAGAGAAAAGTTCCAGCGATCAGGGGGATGAAAATTCTCCTGAAGCGATGAATCGACAACAAATGCGCGAAGACTTGAGGAAATTATTTGAACGTTACAATAAAGCCGTAGAAAGACGAGCGATTAACGTTACAGATGAAGAAGCAGATCGTACTGTTCGTCCAGAGGATTATTACAACCCGCTGCCCGTAGTCAGCCCTCAAGTTGCCAAAGAAGTTAGAAAATATCTTGAACGAGGTTACTTATCAGATGAACACGAAGAATCTGAAGACTTGGACGAGTCCGACAAAGAAGAAGAAGAAGAATTCCTTTGTGAAAATCAAGACATCGAAGAAAATGAAGATTCGAGTGAAGCCAGCTGCTCTGAATCGGAATTTCAAGTGGAAATAACTCCTGCAACTCCAAAGACACCCCGAGCTGATGAGATTCGAGAAAAATATCTCACCGCAGGTAGAAGTCCTTCAACTCCTATGTGGAAGAACACGGTGCTGAAAGCTGCGCAAGCAAATTGCAAAGAACTTGACTATGACGATCATACAAAAAGCTTTTACTGGAAAGACGCAGAAAATTCTGATGACAACACATCTACAGTCATCACGAGGCCTTCCACTTGCCAAACTCTGAACGTCGAAGATGTACCTGCAGCTTCATCTAGTATGGCCCACGTGGAAACGCCCAAACGCAAAGGAACATCCACCAGTAAAAATTTAGAAAATGAAAAGACCTTGCTGAATGAAAGTCAGCAGTCCTGCTCACCAACTCGAGACTCTGCAAATGACTGTACAATCATAGCAGAGAGATCTTCTCATTCAGACCAGTCAGATGCAAAGGAATCGGATGGAGCCACTGTGATTCAAGTGGAAGTACATCAGGAACAAGATGACGGAAATGCGCAGGTAAACGAATCTGGCACTCTCAACACGACTCAACCGGAAGTTGTTGACGAACAACTGGGGGATGAGCCGGTGATGAATATTGATTTACCTCTTAAAAATCCAAATCAAGCTCCGTGGTATGTATTTGATCCTCCTTCTTCAGATATAGCTGAAGATTTGAGTGATCAACGCTATTCACCACCGGAAATTTCGTCTTCCTCGAGCTCTGAGTCTGATAGACCTTCGAAACTACCTGAGAATCGAATCATATTCAAAGACAGTCGAGATGGGATTACCTATGTGAGAGACCACATGGTACATTTCCTGTCTCTGGATTGTGAAATGATGAAACCAGTCTCACGATTGTTGAGAGATCTCACTTTCATCGATCGGGAAGACCTGAAGGCAGCTAAACCAAAAATGGGTGATGTATTAGTCACAAAATTGGGTCAGTGCTTTATCTTCATGGTCTTTGTTAAGAAAAATCATTTTGAAAAAATCGATTTAAATAATTTGATTGAAGGTTTACGAAATTTAAGAGTGTCCATGTTCAAACATGAAATCTATACATTCCGCATGGCGAAACAGGGGGATGAATTCGATGATTTAAACATTAAGCCTTATCTTATACAAGAATTGGGCGACTGTCCTATCGAGGTAACACTTTGTGAAGGAAATATAGAAGTTCCTGCCGAAGAGTTACGCGATAAGATCATTGAAGAAAACCACTGTAGTCCTATTGCGGGCCACAAAGGTGTCGTGAAAACTTATTGGCGAATTCAAGAGAGATTCTACTGGCCAGGCATGAAGGAGAGAATCTATAAATTCATCCGGAAATGCGAAATCTGCCAGAAGAATAAACTCACTCGAATTAAAACAAAACAACCAATGATGATAACCGATACTCCTTTCGAACCCTTCAAGAAAATCTCCATTGATACTGTTGGACCACTTCCTATGACTAGGAGTGGAAATGCCCACATCCTGACTATTCAAGATAATTTTTCTAAAGCCGTAACAGCAATCCCGATACCTGATATCCGATCGACAACAGTGGCAGAAGCTCTTGTTGATCGTTATATGTGCTATTACGGATGTCCGAGAGTTATCCTCTCAGATAAAGGTACTTCATTTACCTCTAAAATAATACGACAACTTGCAAAAGCTCTAAAAATCCAAAGATTAACAACTTCGGGTTATTACCCTCAGTCAAATGGTTCTTTGGAAAGGAGCCATCAGCCGTTGATAGACTTCTTAAGAGTATTATCAGATAAGTATCCGAACTGGGATCGATACATGGGACTTGCGGCGTTGAGTTACAATACCAATATGCACACTTCCACCAAATTCACTCCATTCGAGTTGATGTTTGGTCGACGAGCTTGGTTACCAACCCAATTCCCTGATTATTCCAGAATCGAGACCTATTCCGACTATCTCGCCGATCTTATAAGTAGATTGTCCGAAGTCAGAGAAATCGCTGCTGATTGTCTCAATAAGGCAAAACAAGATTCCAAAATTCGTTACGATCGACACATACACGCCAAAGCCTTCAAGGTAGGCGACTTTATTTATGTTTTAAAGGAACCACGGAAGAATAAACTCGATGTTTATTATACCGGGCCTTATGAAATTGTCAAAATTAATGAATTTGGGAGTCTGATTTACCTAAATGACAAAGGGAACCGCAAACTGGTAAACCCCAACAAAGCTAAGCCTGCTTTCGACCATAAGGCTAAACCTTTATAAAGTTCTCTGTTTAAGATCCAAATCTCTTACCATCATGAGACAATTATTAATATTCCTAATCATCATCATCGAAGGAAGTCAATCCAAAGACGACCTGACCATCCAACCATTGTCAGACAACCCGGGTTTACTGTATGACCCATTTAAGAAAATTCACCTTGTAGAAGAAAACTGGTGCATCATCTCTTCCATTAACGTCCGAGGATTAGTTGAAATGTATTCATTCGAGTGGGACCATCTCCATTCAACCATACTAGGTTGCACCAAAATTATCGACGCTGCGACCTGCATGCACTACCTAAAGATGGACATGATAACCGAATTACAAACCTCCATAAACCAAGCTAAAAGCCGTTTGGACCAACTCCTCGAAGAAACGACATTTAAAACTCCGCCGTTTGACCGTAATCAACGAGCTCCATGGTTTGGATTCGTCGGCACAATTGCACGAGAATTGTTTGGAACCATGGACTACGAAGACAAAGAACATATCACCAAAGAGATCAATAAATTATATCAAGACAATGCAGAAATGGTGCACCTAGTACAGAACGCCACTCACTTAGTCAAGAGTGAAATCAACACTATCCTCCAAAGCGAGGCGCAAATGCAGTCCAATCTAGACAATCTCGCAGACGCCACTACTAAATTTATGAATTCCACCAAAGATACCTTGGGAAAACTCGCATATTTGATGAAAGTCATGATGCTGGGGGATGAACGAAGAGAGATCGCCAGTAACCATCTTCGAGTCCTGAAAGAAGCCGAAACAGTCATTGAGGAAGCCAAGGCCGGCAGACTCTCTCCACAGGCTATATCACCAAAACAACTTTACCAAGCAACTGTTGACATCATGAGGAAGCATCCAGATTTGAATCCACCACAACCAATTGATAGATAGATAGCTATACATTATTCATTTATACACATTTATTTATTAACTTAAACATACATACACACACTTGTTGCTATCTACATTTTTTTCTATATTATTTATTTATTTATGCATCAATATTGGCAAAATATTTATTTATTTATTTACCTATGTGTGTGTATATTATTGACTATGTATTAACTTTAATATTATCTTATGACTAAACTCACCCCTTTCTCACATGCAATGCTGGACCATTGTCATGCGGGGTAAGGGGTGATGTAAATATTATATCATTGACTGTACCATATGTATACTATTGTTTTCTTTTGCTTGAATGCCCAGAGATTGACTCACTGCGGGTATAATATTAACTAATTGACCATGTAAATTACTTATTGACTATAATTACCAATTATTGATTATATATATTGTGATGACTCCCGCCACACGAATATATTTATATTATGTATTGTTTTTTAAGTGTTTTTATAAATAATGATAATCTAGACATAAGAAACACTTGCTGTACCCGGTGGGGGTTCGCCTCTACCGGGAAGTTCTAATGACTTTTCAATAAAGTGAGTTAATCTCATATGGATAGATATCTCGACCTTGTCCTCTGTGTCTACAGTAAAGGTAGCTAGGTCGAAAGGTTACCTACTTATCATAGTAACCCTGCCGCTGTTCCATAAAATTCCGTTATTATCGTATGAGATGAGATCATTACCGAAGCCAAAAAATTTGAATGGAAAAATTCAGACACTGACAATACTACCATCGAAAAGGTTCCTGATTACAGACCCAGGCTTGAGAAGATTCTATCTAGCCGATTCTGAATACATCAACAAATGCAAATCTATCGGAGATGATTTGTCTTGTCGTCCCGACATACCATTCCAGTCTACGGAGGCAGAAGAAGGAGTAGACTGCGAAATGAAGCTGCTTCTGAAATCAACTGAAGATATCTCAAGAACATGCAATGTTCGCATCATACCAGAGTGTAAAACCACGTGGATAAAGCTCAATCAACCCAATTCCTGGGCGTACTCGACTTGTAAAGAAGAAAAACTAATCTTCAAGTGCTTAAGTCCAGTAGAAAAAGAATACTACATCAACGGAACAGGAATGGTCCATATTCACGGTCGATGCGAAATTAGAGACGGAAAATATATATTAAAAAGCATAGACGAAGAGATCACTCAGCTGAACATCACCTTGCCAAAGTTAAACTTAACTTTGGAACCGTTATCAACAAATTTAACAGCTGAACCCAAAATATCCGGATTTCTTTTCAAGAAAAACGTAGATCCGTTACAAACAGTAGACAAATTCCAACCCTGGGGAGCAGGACTGGAAGAAAATCGAATGTCCGAAATATCGCTGCACCATCAAGAAGATGATATTCATCGAACAATGACGGTGGGAAACATGTCCGCCTTAGTTGTCCTGTGTGTCATTCTCGTCGTTCCAATATTCTTCAAATGCTGCATATGCTCGAGTAAGAAGCGCTGCTTCACCTACAAGAAAAACAAGCAGCCAGGCGAGGTACATCCAAAACCAGTAAAAGAAACAAGACGTACCTCAGACTCTAAACTGAAGTCGGTCAGAATCAAAGACGAACCAGAAGTCATCGAACTCCGAGAAACTCCACCAGCTCTTCCAACTCGTGTCGTCTTCTCTACGAACAAATCACCAACGACAACTCGTACCACTAGAGGCCTTCGCCTCTCAGACTTCAACGCTCCGATTTAATCATCCTAAACAAGATAAGAATAATGTATAATTCAAACCAAAATTTCACGGAAAAATAGAAATCCTCTTTTAATTTACTTTAATCCAGACCCCAAAATAATTTATGGGCCTTTTTATGAAAATTTTACGAAAATTCTTATAAATTTACCGACACTTACTGTCGTCTTGAAAGAGGATTCCTATTTTACCGGCATGACATTTTAAGAAAATTATATTATTACTAATCTAATTAGAAAAATTGTTGAAATCTAAATTTACAAGATCAAAATTTTGGAAATTATATTACTAAATTCAAATTCAATTAAATTATAACAAACTTTCAAATCACCTGGACTTTGAGAAAACAGGAAATTCGGAAATCCCTCTTAAAACTAAGGAAATTATTTCATAATTCTAACTAAGAGATAAAATGCTTACCTCTCACAGCGCATGCGCAACTCCTAACATTAATAACAGCCTCTTACAGCCGTTGACAGAACTCTTGACAGAACTTCCCTTTTCCACTAAAATTCTCCTATTAAAAATCAGCTCCAAGGAAACATCCTTGTTACTCCTATTTCACCGCCTAGAATGACAGAAAATGAAAGCAATAAATGGAAAAGAAAATTTCTTTCAAAAACGAACATCAGAATGTTACTCACCTCTTAACAGTCACGTGTTCCGTAATAAATTTTAATTAACTTACCTGGCGTTGCGCCGTAAGAATAATAATAACTATAATAATAATAAATTTAAAAGCAAAAGAGGAAAAGGAAATAAAAATCGCTTTTTCCTCCGTTTACACTCGCATTCGAGAGCGTATACGGGTGTATAGAAGGATGAATAGCTTTTCAGGTTTTAAAATAAGGAACAAACAATCTCCAAGCTAATTTTCTCTTTATTGAAAAGAGAAAATTGACAGCTAAAAAGTGACTCGAAAGTGGTAACATATTTTGGTTACCCAGCAAATGCTATTGATGGCCGAACTGCCTCATTTTCGTCCACTCCCTCAATTTCCTCCTCTTCTAGATCATCCTCCCCATCTTCTCTAAAGAGCCAGGAAATGGATTTCCAATCCTCCATCCAATCTTCCTCATCCTCGTCCTTTTCCCTCCAAAGATGTTTACTCCAGGCCAGGAAAAGCTCACGCTTTAAACGGTCGGGACAGTACGGCAAGGAACCACAGCTTAAATAATACTGGACAAACGAACAGGATAATAATGACACAAACATAATTAATCCCGACTTAACACTTCGACACTTACGTGTAACAGATTATTACGCACACTACACGAGTAGTAACAATCACAAATGTGAATCTTGGGATCCCAGATAGCAAAGATCCTCCGAATATAAGTAAATTCGGCATAGGTTCTTACAAAGTAATAAATGGGATCCCCAAGGTCGTACTTTTGACCAAAAGACATGCACATTGTGTTAGTTTCAAGTCAGTTGACTGAATGCCCGACTTTGCGCATAAACGACAAGTCAGCAGTAATAAGACGCGCTAGCCGTGAGAGAGTTAGTGCAGCAAAAAGAAAAAATATTAAAGAATAAAATATAATGGAGACACTCTTAAAACTAACAAAATAACAAATTACATATTCAGGAAACTCATTCAAAAATTTATTTCCCAAAATTTACAATCATTGTCGCCTTTTGAACAACCAGGCGATAGAAGAATCTTTTAAATTTGAATTCAGTAACCGCAAATTATTCCTGTTTTCCCGAACGTCACGGAAATTCCTCAAAATTTCTAACAGATAACTGTCACGAACATCGGCATTATCGGTGAAATGTAGATGTAGATTGATGACGATATACTGAAACCCATAAATTAACTAAATATGGACGAAAACCTCTTTCTCTTATTATAAATGAATCTAGATAAACTATTTACCTCTAATAGCGTAGAAACACGACCGTCGGCACCTAGCGGAGGCGACGGTGGTGCTACAGAATGGATCCAATCAATCTCGTATTGATTTGTCACGAACAAAAAGATTGGGTCTGAGTCTGAGTACCAACGAGCTTGTACCTCGATCAGAACCTCCTCCATTAAGATTGGTAAAGGATCCAGTTCTGGATCGACAATCTCGACAGGTGGGCGATTAAAACACATTTTCAAAAAAAAAAACGAATCATGAAATTGTCAATTTCAGATCATAAATTATTATGACCAGATTACCAAAATCTGTATTTTTAGAATTGGAAATGGGTTTTAATAAAAATTAACCAACTTACCCCCTATTGTAAGGAGCGTCCGCTAGCTTTGAGAACAACTCAACAAGACACTATATTTAAATGTCATCTTTTTCGTAAAATTGTAAGAAATAAGCGAAAATATATATGACTTTGCTAAATCAGCGGAAAAATTTATAAATATGATAAAATCAACTATAAGCTAAATTAAGCGATATATAAGATTTGTATTAGTTTTTCAATCTGAGATGCTGCCAAGAAGCAGGAAAATGAAATCTTCCCCATATTAAGGTTCCAAGAACCTGTAAAAATCTCTCTCCATGTATTTCATGTTATAAATGATACTTGTTCCTCATTTTAGCATAAATTCATCTTTTATTACAGTTAAATTCCATAAAAATGCGGATTATTCACATAAAAATCATATGCAAACGAAATAAGCTGTTTTAAGAGAATGGTTCCTTTGGTGACCGTAAAATGGCGCCACTTGCCGGTCAAGATCTACCAAGGTAAGATCAATACGATGGTCGATAATTAACATCATATTGATGTTGCGCTGTCGCGAGAGTTGCGAACGCGGGCAAAGCAGAGACCGATATACGCTATCTGCCTCGCTCTCACCCATCGTGCACCCTCTCACTGTACCAATAACGTACCCCTCGGTTTAAGCCATTTCCGGCTAAACAAAACACTTCCTGGGCTAGAATAAAGGTGTACACTTACCGTAATAACGTTAAACCATAATTTTTAATAAATAAACTATAGCTAAAAAAAAAAAAAAAAAAAAAAAGGGGGGAAAAGAAGGAGAAAAATTATTTTTGTTTGGTTTTTGTTTTATTAATCTGCTCACTTACAGCCAAAGGAACAAAATTATTTTTATTCTATAGAGACTCAGTAATACCCTAGTCAGCAGGTGGTCTCTTTTTACTACGATTCTTGGTTTTTTTTCTTTTGTTTTTTTATTGCTGACTGGGCCGTAGAAGCTGTTTCGCTTGCCATTTAGCCTCCCATCCGGGATGTTTTAAATCACTGAAAAAAAAAAAAAAAAAAAAAAAAACACAACAAATTAATTTTCCTTTAGGAAAACTTCCAATTCCAATGTATACAACTTTGTACTTACAATCGAGTCTTGATATGGGCCACCTGTATCACGTTGTGAGTCACCTCTTCGATGAAACGCGAGTTGAAGGTGTTGGTAATTAAATCGCGAGGACCAGCTCCAATCAGTCGAGTCGAGAGCCACGCCCTTAAATTTAGCAATTCAACGGGCAACTCCTCTCCCATCACGCCCTCGAGACACGAAAGAACCCTGAGTCCGACTGCCGGATGGAAATGGCCTTCAAAATATCGGAGAAGCCCTCCCATCATCAACAGGACCTAGTTAGCAGACAGCGAAACTTTCAAGGAGAGAAAACTAATCTTGTAAGGATTACTTAATTACAAATTCTGAATACTTACATCGGCATCAAATTTATTGACACACCTCGTCGCGAATGCAGGTGGGTTGTCGGAAGGAAAGCGCAGCATGGTTGAACACTTGAGGATTGATTTGAAGTTTGATTAAAACTGATTTAAATTCCAAATCTCGCGGTATTTAAAGGGACGAAGACTCGACGTGGCAATCGTCATTACCCCTCGTCGAGTTGCTAATTAATTACTCTCGAGAACAACAGATGTCCCCTCTATGGCGCTAATTGAAGGTCGCAGCCTCGCGAGAATCGCGAACGCGGGCAAAGCAGAGACCGATTACCCCGCAGCCGCGCATTCTTTCTCTCTCAATCCCCATTTCCCATGTCACGCGCTCACTCCCACTCACACACGGATAACCTTATAAATATATAAACGATACATCTAAATTAAAACCTAAATTATTTAAATAAATTAAATCTATTATTTATAAAGATTAATACTATATTAAAATAAACTCACGCGGCCACAACAAAACCTATGTTTAAGCACAAATTTACGTCTAAACCTTAAGACTAAATTAAAACTAAATTTAAAGACTTAATTGCCTAAAAAAAAAAAAAATTTATAAATAAAATTTAAATCTAAACCTTAAAACTAAAAGTTAAACTAAATTTTAGAAGGGAAAATAAACTAATTCTAAAGGAAGGTGATTCAAAAAAAAAAATTTTTTTAGTGAAACCCATTAAACTATTTGTTTTTATTAGAAGCTTTATAAAAAAAAAAAGGGGGAAACAAAAGAAACGAATACACCAAAATATAAGTAATTAATTTTTTTTTTTTGGACAAATCCTCTGCTGGGGATGATCAATTCCCCTCCGGGGCCCTTGGTAGGTCAGCTCTGAAAAAAAAAAAAAAAGGGAAAAAAAAATTATTTTTTTTTATTATTAACTGAAAAAGAAAAAGAACCCATCTGTTTTCCTCACTTCCCCTTACCTCATGAGGTCCTCGGCCGTTTCCAGCAAATTAGTTGCCAAGACCCAGATCTCCTCCAAGTTCGGTGCCTCCAAGTGAACTCGAGGAGGCGTAGCACGCCAGGAAACCCGAAAATATTGGGTAACTACCTCGAGTTCAGGAGGGAGCACCCCCACTATCTCCTTTATGTTGAGAAGAAGTCTCATCCCCAAAAGAGGATTTATGGGCCTCGTGAAAATATCCACGAGGATCCCAATTTCCAGTAAGGCCTGAAAATAAAGGAATAAATAAGAATTTGTTTTTTTTTTTTTTTTTTTTCTTCCTCCTTGAATAATTAGTAATTTAATAGTAAATTAAATAACCATTACTTACATTGTAGTGGAACCTGTGTCTCACTAACTGAAACCAGGTCGAAAACCCTCAGTAATGATGCCTGGTAACAAACATACTAAATCGCAAAATTTTTCAAATTTTCTTTTTATAATAAAGTTACCAGGCTCACTGTTACCTTGGTACTGGCGACCAAATCGCACTGAGCACCCGCGGAATGCGTCTCGAGATAAAACGGTAGCCGGAGATCATATTCGCTCGTGCAGACGCGGCAAAATTTACTCGCAATTAAACCTCGCTAGATGTCAGTTAAATGCAGATTTCTAGCGCAAAAATGAATTATTCTCTCCAGCTTATTTCGTTACCATTTTCAATCTCAAGGTCATATACGGGAATATGCAAATGTGCACGCATTATATGCATGTAGAGAGATAAAGAATTTATAATAATATTGTAATCCTTATTTGAAATAACCATACTATGTAATCCTTATATTCAATAATAATTATTATTATTTTGGTGATGGGCAATAATAGATTTTAGGGAAAGTATATAAAAATAATGATATGATAATATATAAAATTATATTATATACATAATTGCAATACATATTTATCTAGGAAAAGAATAGAAAAACAAATATATCTCTTATCTTTACATAATCTCATAGTTGTAAGAAATTTTATACATTGTAAGCGTTATCGCAAGCTTTTGTGAAAGAAGGGACATATGTTTAGGAAAGCAAGAGAGTTTGCAACCCTCTTACTTTCCGGGGGAGTGTTATGTCCAAATAATTTTTTTTTTATTTTGGTAATTATTAAAAATAATTATTACAGAGCTCCTCTTTTCAAAAGCGCGCGAAAACGCAGCGTCAGCTTTTTCCACCTTTTTATGCGACAAATAATAGTGAAAGGATACCTGCAATAAGTTTAACGAATAATTAATAAACTGTCGTCACCTTCCACCAATGACAATAATTAAAAATTCCCCATCAATCGCCAAATCAAAGTTTATAAAAAGCCTGAGCACCCATAGCTCATGGCTAGTCAGTTCTTAAAACTTACGGTCCGCGAAGATTCGAACGTCGTGTTTTCGTGCACTCTTATTGCAGGATTCCGCCCTAGGCGTTGAAAAGTCAATAAGAGGATCTTTAATATTTTTCATTTAAACCTTATTGCAGGTATCCGCTTCGGCGTTGAAATAATCAATAAGGCATTCTAAACTTAACATCTTTTCGCAGTCAATTATTGCAGGATTCCGCTTAGGCGTAGAAAAAGTAATAATCGACTTATCTATCTATTAAAAATCCTCTGAGATTGATAGAATCATCCGGTCCGATCGAAATAGTGACGCAAATCACGTGAATTTGCGATTCCATCTCGGGCTGAGTAATTTTGCGCATAAAACCACTATCGGGTGTGTAAAAAGGACGCATTTAAATATAAAATAAAATTCTTATACAAATATTCTTTAACAGTAAATGATCTAAAAATATCAATTGTTTAAAATCGTGAAAAGATTCAGTGTACAAGTGAATTGTAACTAAATTATTAATAAAAATACAAGATCGCAAGTTCAGCTTTTCGAGTTTCATTCGAGAGAAGCACATAAGATTATATCCTACTACCCCAGCCGCGCCCATCCAACCAAATCCTACAGGAGGAAGCTGAGTGAGCTGCAACGTTCTGGAGGGATCTAACCTGCCGTGACTAAAAAGAAAGAAACATCGAAAGGTAGGTGAAAGATTTACATTTTATTCTTTCACGAGATATCTGGTTCAACACAAGAGCACCAGTCTCTTCAGAGACGTTTTGGGTTCTTACTTTTCGAAAAGATCCACCATAAATAATAAATTAAAGGAAGATAAATTCTTCCTCGTATTCTTTAATGTTGTCCGCAACCTCCAAATCGCTCGTCTAAATTTTTCTATCGCTACCAAAGGGAGAAATCCCGGATAATTAATTTAAATTTAAGCGGCGGACATAACACTGTCGATTTGAAGATTAAGGTGATGGTGTTAAATTAAGTGAATTTTCATGTTTTGGAGAGTTTATAGAATTATTAGAAATATAAGACAAACCGAAATCTGTCATATCAGATTCGTCACTTAAATACGAAGGGTTGTCTTTAATGAGTTTTTTTCTCAGAGTTACAGCATCATACATGTCTCCTGATGACGATGATCTGTCAGGATAATTAGGAAGAGTAATTGATTTATCTGGTTCTGGATTTGATACGACTTTGCATTTAGAATTTTTATTTAATTTTATATTTTCGTTAGATTTCCGTTTGCGGTTTGAACTTTCGTTAGAATTTACTTTATTTTTATTATCTTCATTTTGATTTTTAGAATTAAAGTTTGTATTTATTGAATTTTAATTTAGTTTTTGAGGATTATTTGTTTCCAAGTTTGTAAATATTTTATTATTTTTATTTTTACTTAAATCATCTTCGCTCAGTGATTCAGTACTTGAAAATTTTTTATATGGATTATATCGTCTGAGCTCAGATTTTTTCTTTTTTAAATTTTTATTTTTACCGATATATCTGTTTTTATTATTTTTAACTAACTGTTGGTTGATAGGGTGATCAGTCCTATTGTCATCGCTAGCGGGTTTGACGACTGGGTCTGTGGTATTGTTACTGACTGGCCCAACCGCTTGAATTTTTGGCTCTAGAATTTGACGTTTTTCGACCGAATCTTCTAGACGACCGCTTGAGTATTTTGCTCAAGATTTTGAATTTTCGAATTTATATTTCTAATTCTGTCGACTGAGTTAGTCGCAATTTTATTTTTATCGCGAATTATTTTCTTACTTGGAGTAATTTCCTCTGAACTTGAATTATTATTTTTGTTAAAATTTGTAGGTAATTTATTTTTATCATTATTCGAGCTAACTGACTCTGAATTAGTTTTGTATTTAGGTTTCTTTTTAAAGACTTTACCATCGTCTGAAGGATCTGAAGTCCTCAACCTAGCGATTCCGGGTTTTCCAGGTCACCATTTACTTTTAATTGGATAAACTTCGCGGTTTTCAATTATTGGGTTACGCGATAAAGCGTCCGCGTTTGAGTTTATTTTTCCCGTCTTATATAAAACGGTATATCCGAACTCTTTAAGCCGTTCTCTCCATTTCATTACACGCGATGTTGGGTCATTCATATTATTTACCCACACCAACGGTTTGTGATCGGTGACAAGAGTAAACTCTCTGCCATAGAGATACGGTCTAAATGTTTTCATACCAAATAAGGCTTCGACCATTTCTTTTTCGGTGGTCGAATAATTTTTTTCGTGTTTGTTGAGCACACGAGAAGCTGCTGCAACAATTGTGTCCTCGCCAATTTTGCTTTGTGAGAGAATTGCTCCAACTGCATAGCCCGAAGCATCGGTCTTTAAAATAAAAGGTTTCGAAAAATCTGGATACTGCAATATCGGAGCTGTACATAGTTTATCGCGCAAGGTTACAAAAGCTACCTGATGTTCAGGCGTCCATGAAAATCTTGCGTTTTTGCTTGTAAGATCAGATAGGCACTTAGAGACTTTTGCGAAATCTTTGATAAATCGCCAATAGTAACCAGCAAGTCCAAGAAATTCTCTCACTTGTGTTGTGTTTTCAGGTGTTTTGAAACATTTGATCGCTTTAATTTTATCGGGATCAGGCTTGACACCGTCGGCAGATATAAGATGACCTAAATAAATTACTTCTTTTTTTAGGAATTCACATTTATCGGCTTGTAGAGTTAAATTCGCACTTCGCAAACGTTCGGCCAATTTTTCGAATTTAGTGTTATGTTCTTCTAGAGAACGTGCATAAATGACTATATCGTCTAAGTAAACAAAGAGATCTGCTCCTTGTAACCCGCGTAACACTAAATCCATTAATCTTTGAAACGTTGTTGGATCATTTTTAAGTCCAAATGGCATTCTATTAAATTGATAATGACCATGATATATATATATATATATATATATATATATATATATATATATATATATATATATATATATATATATATATATATATATATATATATATATATATATACATATATATATATTAGGGTGGCCCAAAAAAACCGACTATTTTTTTTTTTCGATCTCGCATGAAAATTTGTTGGTTTAAGATGTTTTAAGAAGCCTCTCCAAAAACCAGCTCGATAAAAAATTTTTAAAAGGTCGCTCACGAATTTTGAAAATATCAAAAATGATTAAAATTCGGATTTTTTACTTCTAAATTTTTTCTTTCTCGTGGCAGCATAAGTTTACATTTGTAAAATTATGACAATCCTGAAAATTTCAGCCCAAAATTTAAATATTTAAACGGTGCTCAAGAATTTTGAATATTAACTGATAATATGTGATTAATACTTTTAATTAGTTTTTGTAATTTTTCATAACTCAATTATCGTCATTCCACTAAAATATAACTTTTGCATAACCAAAAATATACAGGACAGTCTTAAACAATAAAATTTGGTAAGTTTTAAATAAGCGAAAAAACCTGAAAATTGAATTAAAAAATAAAAAAGTGTATAAATAACTTATTATTTTCATTTCTCGGGTTATATTTTCATTCATTATGATGCAAATTAATGGTGAAAAAATCGAGAAGCTTTATTATCAATATTCAAGGGTCGCTCGAAAACGTTCAAACGACAGCACTCGGAAACATTCAAAATTCTTGAGCGAGGTTTAAATATTTAAATTTTTGGGTAAAATTTTCAGCGTAGTCATGATTTTACGAATATAAACTAATCCTGCCACGAGAAAAAAAAAATTTTGAAAAAAAATCCGAATTTCAATCATTTTTGAAATTTTCAAAATTCGTGAGCGACCTCTTAAAAATTTTTTATTGAGCTGATTTTTGGAGAGGCTTTTTAAAACATCGTAAACCAACAAATTTTTATACGAGATCGAAAAAAAAAAATAGTCCGTTTTTTTGGGCCACCCTAATGTATATATATATATATATTTACACAGCTTTTTAGAAATTGAGAAATTTAAAATCTAATTTTAAAACAATGCTTTTATAAAATTAATAACAATAATATTTAAAGTTCAGCAGTAAAAGCATTTAAAAGAAAAAAATTATTATTATTAATTTTTATACATTTATTATGTAGTTATAAAAGAATAAAAATAAAAGAAAAAAAAAGTATGCAATATTTAAGACTAAAATTAAAAATATATATTATATAAAATATATATACATATATTTCTATCATTCTCTTATCTCGTCACTGAAATCATTGTTTACAAAATCATTGTCACAGAAGGACTCTGCAGAAGGGATTCTCATTAACGACTGACCAAATATTTTTGACAAGTTAACTTGACGGGTAAAATCAATAAATCACTAGAAATCACATGTGCATCGTTTTTCGATTTTTAAATTTGAAACAAAATGTTCATGTTTTTTATGTGAAGAAATGTCATCTGCTAATGAAATCATTTAGAGTGTTTCAAGTTACTTGAAATCAACTAAACAAGTTTGTTACTGATGATTGATCGTAAGAATGCTAATGTATAGAGTAGAGGGGGGTTTTGTTCTAAAATATCCAATAAGTTGTATTCGAAGAAAAATAGAAAGCGAATGGTGTAGAAGATGGAAGAAAAAAAAGGGATTCTGTTTTTTACATCGATGATATGCATCTAATATTTAATTTTCCTTTGAGAGAGTCAGTCAGTTCGAAACATTTACCGAAAATGGACCCTCTGAATATTCCTGAAATCGATGATGACTATGAGCAGCAGTTACTCGCGTTAAATGAAATACCATTTAATTAAGTGTACTTACGTGATATAGACTTTTCTGTACAAAACAATCCTCACAATTAGTTAAATATCGAGAATGAAGATATTGAGATTTTACGGGAATTCGGTATTACACCTGCATCCAATCTAGATCTCGTGATAGATGACGACTTCGATGAAGGTTTACTTGACGGTACGTTATTAATTCTATTTTGTTAATTCTGTTGTTTTTTTTTAACTAAACTAATAGAAATTGAATTTAATAAATATTCTCATTTTTCTACAGATATTAATCAAATTGGAAGAGAAATCATTCAAAATAATAATGTTAGCAATAATGATGTGGTCGCAAATGGTGAGCAGCAGCAACAACTAAATGTTGTGGACAACATAGGCGATGCTGAAAATATATCTCCTCTCATTGAAATTTTTAATGGGCAACAGTATCTGAGGAAATACCGCTTAAATACTCATGCAATGGGTTTTCGTATAAGACCTGTACCTCAGGATGGCAATGCTGTAGAGTGGGTAGTTAAAGCATTTCGTAAAGTGTACGATAAACTCATCACAGCAGGCGGAGCAGGAAATAATCGTTTCCGCTGAAGTTTTCGTTTTGATGGGCTACAGGGTAATGATGCATACCAAAGTATGCGACCGATTGCTGGCTACGAATTTGATGATTCATGGAACCTTGTAAATAAAACTTCTCAAAGTGCCGGGGGATTTAATGTAGTCAATTCATTTCATATCAAATTACATGTCGTTGAAGCTCCAGTGAGTCAAAGTTATAGTATTGAATGCGATAAAAAAAGACCACCAGGTGTCTTAAGGATGTGCAACAATGATAATCTCTGTTTACCGAGGGCACTTGTTACTGCTTTAGCAGGTGAGAGAAAATTGAAAGCAAAAGCGGCAACCGGCAAACTACATAAGGTATGGAATCAGGTCCGGGACTGGAGAAGAAACCACCAGCGCGATAGTGCACTAGAGCTTGCAGCACAAGCAGGCGTTAGAATACCTGAAATCGGATGTGGAATAGAAGAACTTAAGCTGTTTCAAAATTATTTCACACCACAGAAGATAGGAATTGTACTGTACGGTCTAAAATCCTGTCCCTCGAATAAAAGACATGAAAAAATTTATGATGGTGCTGCAGTTGTTGAAGCTTCAGGGTTGGAATAAGATCATACTTTAAATATTTTATATTATGACGTTGAAAAACATTATGAGTATATCAAGACAATGACAGTATTCCAGTCGGTGCCATTTTATTGCAAACCGTGTAGAGAATATTACGATGCCGCGTATAGGCACACTTGTAAAAATCTAACTACCTGTTCGGACAGAGATGTAAAAATATGTTATGTATGCAACAGGATATTTTTCGGTAAAATTTGTTTTGAGAACCATTTACGTCAGGGATCGTATGGAGTAGGATTAGTATCGACAGTATGTGATAACATTCAATTCTGTACTTCGTGCAACTATGCGACATATCCAAAAAGGTATCCACATCGATGCGGTAAAAGTAAATGTCTTATATGTAATGAACTATGTGAGCCCGGCCATTTTTGTTATATTTCTAAAGCGACGTGCCAAAAAGTGAATAAGATTAGATACGTACTATATGTTTTTTATGACTTTGAGACTCGTCAATACGATAATGTGTCAGGCAATAGTTCGGTTAATATTCATTTGCCTACATTATGTGTTTCACAAATAAACTGTAATAAGTGTTGTAATTCAAGTGCCGATAAACAATGTAGTAATTGTGTAGTGCGTGAGCGTATTTTTGAGGGTCCTGAATGTGTGAAAAGTTTTGTTGACTATATACAAATGTTGAGTAATTTAAAAAATTGCGCAAAAGTAGTTGGTATTGCTCATAATGCTAAAGGTTTTGATGCGCAATTCATTCTCTGTGAGGCTATCAAAAATAAATATGAAGATATTGAAACTATTATTAATGGTACAAACATTACTCTGTTGGAGTGGAATAAAAAAAAAATTAAATTTATTAATAGTTTAAATTATATTCATATGCCAGTAGCAGCTTTACCGAAAGCATTCGGTTTGAAGGACTTAGAAAAAGGATATTTTCCTCATTTCTTTAATACAAAAAATAACCAAAATTATATAGGCTGCATGCCCGATAAAAAGTTTTATGGTTCTGATACTATTAGTACTATAGAGCGTGAAAAATTTTTGCAGTGGTATAAAAAACGGGTAAATGAAAATAACTATTTCAATTTTGCTGAAGAAATTAAATTTTATTGTCAACAAGACGTCACTATTCTGAGACTTGCTTGTATAAAATTTCGTAATTTAATTTTAGAACGCGGTAATGTCTGCCCTTTTGCGGAATGTACAACAATAGCTTCTACATGTATGTTATTTTACCGTAGAAATTTTTTAAAAGAAAACCAAATAGGTATCGTACCACGCACAGGCTATCGCATGGGAGATAATCAGTCTCGTATTGCAATTGAATGGTTATCATGGGTTGAGCATTCGGAAAAAATACAAATTACACATGCATTGAGAAATAGAGAAGTCATAACATCAAACGGTGTTAAGTTAGATGGATACAGAGCAGATGAAAATGGTAAAAAATATGCGTATCAATTTCACGGATGTTACTGGCATGGATGTCCAAAATGCTTTAAAAATAATCGTGATCTAAGATGCAATAAAAATAAGGATAAACCAATATTTGATACTCCAGAATCGCGATATCAAAGAACATTAGTACAAAATTTAAAAATTCGTTAAATTGGTTATGAATTAATAGAAAAATGGGAATGTGATTTTATCAGTGAAAAAAAAAAAATGATCCCCGTATAAATGCGTTTCTCAGCACTGCTAAATTTTTTTCAATCAATCCTTTAAATCCTTGTGATTCTTTTTTCGGTTGTAGAACAGGTAATGTTAAAACTTATTATGACGTTAAACAAAATGAATTCGGTAAGGACATTGAAAAAATTAAGTATGTGGATGTATGTTCATTATATCCTTGGGTATTAAAAAATGGTGTTTTTTCAATAGGACATCCTACAGTATACGTAGGAGCGTCATGTAAAACTATATGTCCTAATTACAATATTGAAAATGTCGAAGGTTTGATAAAATGTCGAATATTACCACCAAGAAACCTGTATCACCCCGTATTACCTTTAAGAGCGCATGGAAAATTATTTTTTCCTCTGTGTAAAATATGTTGTGAGGAACAAATTCAAGCGGATTGTACCCACGAAGCTGAGGTCGATCGTGAACTGTATGGTACTTGGGTTAGCTGTGAGCTTCGTAAAGCAGTAGGAAAAGGATATCATATTAAAGAAATAGATGAAATCTGGGCATAAAATGCAATTAAATATAGCCCTAATGACAAAAATAATGATAACTCTCTATTTGTAGAGTATATAAATACTTTTTTAAAAATCAAACAAGAAGCGTCAGGGTGGCCTAGTCAGTGTACAGATAATAAATCAAAAGATGAATATATTTCGGGGTATGAGAAAAGAGAAGGAGTGAAATTAGACCCATGTAAAATAGAGAAAAATCCAGGCTTACGGTCAGTAGCAAAGTTATTTTTAAATTCTTTCTGGGGGAAATTCGGACAACGAGAAAATATGCCAAAAAAATCTATTGTAAATACGTATGAGGAGTTTATAGATTTAGTTTTTAACCCTGCAGTAGAAATAACAGGGCTCGTACCTGTCAATGAAGATACAATTTTTGTGACCTAGGATAACAACATTGATAGCTATGCCCCTTCAAATCGCGTAAATGTAGTTGATGCAGCATTCACCACTGCACAAGCTAGACTTAAGTTGTATAGTTATTTGGAAGTTCAGAACGAAAATGTATTGTATTATGATACAGATTCAGTTATTTATGTAAGTGATGGCTCTAATGAATTACCAACCGGGGATTTTCTCGGTGATCTTACCGATGAGCTAGAAGCATATGGTGAAGGAAGTTATATATCGTCTTTTATCTCAGGAGGTCCAAAATGTTATGCGTATACTGTTGAAAAGTCAGATGGTTCAACAGCAAAGTGTTGTAAACTTAAAGGTGTCAAGTTGAATGCTTCTACAGCACCATTGATTAATTATCAAACAGTGCCGTCATTAGTTGAAGATGATTTAGAGCCTTTTACGGTTAAATATACGGGTATACGTAGAAATCAATATCATCAAGTTTTAACAAAGTAAGAATCAAAAGTTATTAGAGCTACAGGACCAAAACGTCGCAGAGTAGGCGTAGCCGACAGCCTTCCTTACGGTTATAAAAGGGTTAAAAGATAACTAAAACGGTTTGAAGAAAATTAAAATGATAAATAAATAAATTAAAAAAGTAAAGAAATAAAAAAAAAAAAAAAAAAAGTAGGGAAATTTTTATAAATTCTTAGTTAAGTTATTGTATAATATGAATTTTTTATAAATTTTTGAAAATATATTGCATGAGATGAAATTTTTTTTTTGTAAAGTGTGAATTTTTTATGTATTTTTTCAACATCTTTTGTAAAATATAAAATTTTTTTTTTTTTTTTTGTAAAGTATAAGTGTATTTTAAATGTCTAAAAATTTTTTAATGTAATAATTATTCAATAAAAAATGATAATACTATAATAAACTCTAGTTTTTATTTTCTATATATATATTTCCTCGCAATCAAGAATATGTTTCAGATATCAATATGGATTCAAGGTGGAAACATCCTTTTGCTTCAATGATTTGTGGGCCAACGGAGTGTGGAAAAACATTCTTTGTTAGAAGATTCTTAAGAGAAATTAAAGAAATTTGTACTACAGAGCTTAGTAAAGTAATATTCTATTATGCAGAATGGCAGCAGTCTTATAGTGGATATGATAAATCGTTTGTAGAGTTTCGCGAAGGCTTACCGCAGCCTGGTGATTTTGATGATAATTTGCCAAAGTTAGTTGTAATAGATGATTTAATGCGTGAGTCATCTAGCGGATCTATTGTTGATTTATTTACAAAAGGTAGTCACCATAAACATCTGAGTGTGATGTTTCTGTCTCAAAATTTATTTCATCAAGAAAAAGGGCAACGTGATATATCACTTAATACAAATTATATTATAGTATTTAAGAATCCTCGTGACCTTGCGCAACTCTCACATTTGGCTCGGCAAGTATTTCCTGAGAACCCAAAATTTTTACAAGAAGCATATTTTGATGCTACATCTAAGCCTCATGGCTATTTATTATTAGATCTTAAACAATCTACACCTGAAAATTGTCGTTACAGAACATACATTTTTCCTACTGACCCTTATCATTATGTTTATATACCACGGAAAATTAATGATATAAAAGGATGTAACCAACGTTACAATATACCAGTTGTACGATTGTAATGGCAGGAGAAACAAGTAATTCTCTGCGCAGTAATTCTGCTCAAAAATCCACTGGCCGGAAAAACTTTGCTTTACTTCAAGCTCTTGTTTACGCATCACCTAAGCAACGTCACGCTATATTACGTCACGCTAAAAAAGATTTAATACGCGTTATATGTGAGTGTTGCTTAAACATTTTACAGGGGAATATACCGATAAAAGATTCTGAAAAAAAACTTCTTGCCAAACATAAATCTATTTTATGGAAACTGATCAGAAAAAGTAATAATTGGGTGACAAAGAAAAAACTAATATCCCAAAAAGGCGGTGCATTTTTACCCATGCTACTGGCCCCCCTGCTTACTGCAGTAGTGTCTAATCTTTTTTAAAGATATGGAACAGGTAAAAAAGATGGTTCTTGTCTCACACGACGATATTGAAAAATTAAAATCTTTAAATTCAGGTCAAAAAAACTTCGAGCAAGTGTTATCTACCCTATCCAAGCAGTTTTTACCATCTGTTCAGACTCCTGGTGACACAATTTCTCGTCTTGATGCTGAACTATTTCAAGTTTTGAACTTACCAGAGACGAGTGAACATGAAAAATTAAAAAAATACAATGACATACTTAGAAGATATTTATTTTTTAAAAATAAAGAAAATATAGGTAATGTAGGTGGTGAAAAAATTGATTCCGGTGATAGTAACAGTATTGAAAACAGCGAGCGTAACATTGAAGACTACAACAACAGCAGTGTCAATCAAGAAAGAAAATCCTACGAAGCGGCTGCCATAGTCAACGGTGTTCCAAAAACATAAAAGGCCTTAGCTGAAAAATTATTAAATCATATCAAAACGGTTGACAGTAATAAGCGTCTTGAGTGGGACGAAGAAGGGAGAGTTGCACTGGACGGCCGACCGATACCTGGTAGTAATATAGTTGATCTGATTAATGATGCTGTCCGTCACAGAAAAACTGTAACAGCAACTGGCCGAAGTATTTTTGCCGGATATTTACAAGAGATTAACACTCCACGAGAGTTTGTAGGCAATAGTAGTTTTTTGAATAAAAATCTACGCATGCTCAGCAGATTACCTGCAGCTACTTCCACGCCTAATCGTACTTCACAAAATAACAGTAGGTCATCTGATAATTCGATGAGTTTTCAATCTTTTTCTGACCTCGATACTACTGTTCAGAAAGGTGGTAATAAAAAACAAATGTATAAAAACTCCTTCAAATGGCTGCGGCTATAGAAGAAACTCTTGAAAAAGAGTATTTTGATCCGACCAATCCCGTATCGTAATCCGGAGCTCGAAACCTCATTCATAAGTTCAAGCGAACTATTCCCGAAGAAAAAATGAATGATTGGTTAGCAGCTCAAGATGCTTATACTAGGCATCAGCCTACAATACGTAAATTTCGAAGATTACATTATGACGTTTCAAATATTGATGATGTATGGGAAGCAGACCTTGTAGAATTAAAATCTTTAAAAACATATAACGATGGCATTTCATTTCTCCTAGTTGTTATAGATATATTAAGTAAATATGCATGGGTAGAGCCCTTAGTAGATAAGTCGGCACGTACTGTACTACAAGGTTTTAAAAATATATTTGACCGTAGTAATGGGCGTGTACCTGTAACTTTACAAACAGACAAAGGAAAAGAATTTGTAGCCGGTAGTGTACAAGAGTATTTAAAGTCGAGAGATATACACTTTAGGACTGCACGTAATCCTGATGTAAAAGCAGCGATTGTAGAAAGATTTATTCGTACACTGAAAGAAAGAATGTGGCGTTATTTTACTCACAAAAAAAGTTATCGATATTTGGATGTTTTACAACAAATTGTTAGTGCTTACAATGACACAAAACATAGTTCAATGAAAATGAAACCCTCTTCAGTTACTATTAATAATGCTATGGAAGCACGACGTAACCTTGGACACCGTTTTCCTGAAGCGATAGCCCGTAAAAAAACATTTAAATATAAGGTAAATGACTATGTTCGTATCAGTAAGTACAAGTCGACGTTCGAGAAAGGTTATGAAGCTGGTTGGACAGAAGAAATTTTTCAAATAGTAAAAGCCAAGCTTCGACAAAATAATCCTATTTATGAATTAAAAGATTTAAATGGTGAGGAGATTGACGGGTTTTTCTACGAACAAGAAATAACCCTAGTGAAGAAAGATTTAGAAAAGGAGGAGTTCATATTTGAAAGTATAATTATGACAAAAGGAAAAGGCAAAAATAAACAGCACTTAGTTAAGTGGCAGGGATATCCAGATAAATTTAATTCTTGGGTTCTCGCATCAACAATATCAGAGTGAATAAAACAGAGTTTCATATGGTTTTACCTAGTATCAGTAGTATGAACTATTATCCCAACAACACAGCGACCAATTATACAACAATGCTACCTGAACATATTAAATTAGAAGGTCAATGGGTCGTTGGTTTAAAAGAGATACAGTTCCCGGCAAGTTTTCTTCATATACAATCGAAAAAAGAAAGTAAAATATGCTTAATAAGAGCTGCAGGATCAAAAGATATATGTGATGATTTTTATTTTCCGCCTGGGCTTTATAATGATTCAAATAAATTGACACATAATTTGACTTATTTTCTTCCTACGATGAAGCATTTTTATTTTGAAATAAATGATGCAGGATATACTAAAATAAAGCGAATTTGTGAACCTCCTTTTTGTAACGACACGAGGCATCGCCTTGAACTGTCAAATACTTTATTAGATATTTTAGGCTTTGAACGCTATACTGATGAAAATAAACAGCAAAAATTTGTAATTGGTAATAGAAAGGGAAGGAGTTATGAGTTCACAAGCATAAGTAAAAGACCTCTGAATGTAATACGAGGTTTGCCCGGCAGTCTCTTTATGTATTCAGATATATGCTCCCATTGTGTAATTGGGGATGGGAACTCTGCACTGTTACGTATAATTTCTATAGATGCAAGTTCATATACCTACGGTATGATGATTACTAGTACCTATGGCTCACCTAATTATATTCCGATTTTATCAAATTCATTTAGAACAATTGAAATAGATATAAGAGATAATGACGGAGATCCTGTACCATTTGACTACGGACCATTGAACGTTACACTACACTTTAAAAGAGTTGATTAAAAAAAAAAAAAAAAAAAAATATGTCTCATTATATCGAATATTACAATAATCAGGCGGGAGGAGGTTACATTGAAAAATATAATAGATTCGGTAAAGTTTTTGTTGGCTCTTATCAACATGGACATGGAATAGGGGCCTTCCTCGGAGGGTCTCTTTCGCAGGGTAGCCCCGTTTCTTGGTAAAGCAGCCCGCGCCATAGGAAAAGAGGCACTCCATGCGGGTATGAATGTCGTAGGAGATATAACTTCTCGACGAGTACCTCTAAAAGAATCATTGGAAAACAGATTTACCGAAGCGGGGTTAAAACTGAAACGAAAAGCTTCCGATAAAATTGTAGAAATGATGCAAGGATCTGGATATAAAAGACCGCGTATGCATCAAATCACTCATAAAAGTAATAGCAGCGGTAAGGTTCAGAAGCGACGTGCTAGTAAAAAGGAAAAGTCAACTAAAAAAAAATCAAACGGATCTAAAAAACATAACCACAAATTGAAAATATCAAAAAAAAAAACGTGACGTTTATGATATATTTGATTAACTACTAAAATGTCCTTTTTACATTCTCATTCCATGGAGTGCGCGAAATCGGAACTCGATTTGTTTACATTACCGCTTACACAAACCAGTATAGAACAATCACAATGGGCTTATTACAATCCTATGGCTTCTTTATCAGACGATGCACCGATAGAATTTGTTGTACCTGGGCATGGTGATGAGTACATCGACTTATCTCATACTATGCTAAAAATTAAGGCAAAAATCGTAAGAGCTGACGGGAGTGTCGATGCGAATGATTTCGTAGGTCCAGTGAATAATTTTTATATTCCTTATTCAACAAAGTAGACGTATTTTTTAATCAGAAACTCGTGTCTCCGCCGAATAATGCTTATGCTTATAGAGCTTATATTGAAACACTTTTAAATTATGGACGCGATGCAAAAACCACACATCTTAAAATGTCATTGTGGGCCGGTGATACTCGAGGTGCCATGGACTCACTGGAGACATAGAAAAATACAGGAATGGATGAGCGTATAATTTACATGGGGAAAGGGAAACCATTTGAGATGATGGGCGATTTGCATTGTGATGTTTTTAATCAAGACAAATTTTTAATCAATGGTGTTGAAATGAGAGTTCGCTTACTTCATTCGAAAAATGGGTTTTGTTTTATGGACAGCAGTGCTGACAGTTATAACGTTAAGATATCTGAAGCTATGCTGATAGTAAGGAAAGTTAAGATAAGCCCAAGTATTTTGCTTGCACATGAAAGAACACTTGCCCAAACAACTGCGAAATATCCTCTTACAAGAGTAGAAGTAAAATCATTCGTTTTATCAAAAGGAATTATTGGAGACACTATAGACAATGTTGAGCTGGGCCAATTACCGAAAAGAATAATAATAGGTTTTGTAGACAATCTTGCATACAATGGATCAAAAAAACATAATCCATTTAATTTCCAAACCTTTTTATTGAATTATCTTTGTTTATACGTCGACGGAAAACAAGTATTAGGACGTGCATTGCAGCCAGATTACGGCGATAATTATTTAGAAGTTGAAGCTTTTAATACATTATTTAGTGGCACCGGTGTTCACTTTGGAAATACAGGAAATTCAATAGACCGCATAGATTTCAGTCATGGTTATGCCCTCTATGCTTTTGATTTAACTCCTGACCTGTCAGCAAATCTTGCTTCTCACTGGAACTTAGTGAAAAATGGGAGTTTGAGAATAGAAGCGCGTTTCAAAAATGCTCTTGAAGTTAATGTAAACTATATAGTATATCTAGAGTTTGATAATATTCTTGAAATTGACTCTTCAAGACAAGTAATTGTTGACTACAACTAGAAATATATATATATATATATATATATATATATATATATATATATATATATATATATATATATATATATATATATATATATATATATATATATATATATATTTGACTGGAGGAATAGATTTAATTTAGTATGCAGTGAGATATCACGCTGCGTGGTTAGTTTTCATGAACACCCGTGAATTGTTACAACTTTTACCCTATACTGATGCTACCGTCAGAGGAGTTTACCCTGCAGACAAGATCCCTGGGTCTGGACACGGCCCTGCGAAATCATTGCAAACACCGATGACCACACAAAACCGGACGTCCATTGGGTCGCCTTTTTTGTCAACAAAAATGGATACGGAATCTACTTTGACAGCTTCGGACGACCACCCAGTGACCATAGATTTATTCAACGACTCAGTAGAAACTGTAGATCATACAGATGGAATAGACATCACTTACAAGATATTACTTCTAATGTTTGTGGTCAATATTGCATTGTTATACTGCATTGGCTTTCTAATAATCATTCCATATCATCATTTTGCAAACTGTTTAGTGGCGACACAAAACAAAACGATAAGCTTTTATTGAAAATGTTCAACAAAATTGTGAAAAATAAAACAAATCAATTTAAAAATAAATTGATTAAACCATTTAAAAATTCATCTGGTAAAGGTTTATCGTATAGTTAAAGTTGTATTCATGAAAAAATATGTATTTTCTAAAATAAGATTTAAAAAATGTTTTTATAAGTATGCTTGAGAGTATGAAGAAAATTGATTAATAAAAATTCAAAAACATTATACCTTATCTTTTTATTCAAGCACCTCAACTTCAAATATTATGATTATTATTATTATTATTACCATTATTATTATTAATTATTATTAATTATTAGTATTATTATTAATTATTAGTATTATTATTTATTATTACTATTATTATTATTATTATTATTATTATTAATATTATTATTATTATTATTATTATTATTATTATTATTATTATTATTATTATTATTATAACTCGTTAAGTTTCTATTATTATCACGTGAACATTATTTTTCATTATTCCAATTTTAGTAACATCCCCACCACTAGGGAATTCCCTCTGACGTCACGAGGCCCCTTCCCCCCTCACCCTTCCCCCTCGGTAAAACCCTGGCGCCAAGGGCCGCAGGGAGGGTGCTAGACATGTCTCGCAGGATCCCATCTCTACTACTTATTGCTTTACGCTCTTCCTCATTCAGATGATCAGCACTTCTTCAGTACGATTTCCTCGCGTCCGAGTACTATCATCGTATCTATCCGTGTCGTCTTGCGTCAAGTTAGTATCCTCGTGTTCGGTTGTCCCGAATAGGTACAGAGGAATTATCGGTACTTTTACTTTTACATCTTTGTCAAGAGTATTTATTGCGTACAAATAAGCGATTCCGTTATTATTACTTACTAAAGCTTCACCCACGTAAATACCATTTTCAAATTCGATACGAGGTGTATAACCCTCTTTAAGTTTACTATCTACTTGAACAAACATTGCTGTTTTCGTTCGAGCTTTTAAAACGAAATATTCTCCTTCTGTTAATGATATTTGTAGATTATTTAAATGTTGAAATGTTACCGTATTGTCAACTAAATTTATTATTCCGCCGTGTTCTCGTAAAAATTTCATGCTAAGTATGCCCGTATAATCTTAAGGAAATTCGTCCGGTATTATACGAAAATACGTATTTTTATTAAAAATTTGTATTCTTATTCTACCCAAAGTGATAGCTTCGAAGACACCGTTTAATTTGTAACAATATGATTCATCGATTAATTTTTTATATTTTACTTCCCCGTATGTTATTAAATTTAAATTACATCCGGTGTCTACTAAAATTTTCCCATAGCTAGATATTATATCTTTAGATTTGAACATAATTGACGTAGAATTATAATCAATTGACATGGCACCCACGGAATAAATTTCTGTCGGTATTCTTAGTTTTTGTTTAACTTTTGGAGCTGAATTGCTACGTTTCCCATTGGAGCGCTGACTCGAGGGAACGCTTGATCGTTTCCCGTACCTGTACTCGGTTTTGCATTTAAACCATCGCGTTTTCTTACATTATAAATTTTTTTACGACAATTATTTACTGAATGACCGTTCACTTTGCAATAATCACATTGAAGAATATTTGTGCTTATAATTTGATTAGATTCAATATTCTTTCTTTGAATTAAAATTCGACATTCCTCGATATTATGATTGTTTCTTTTGCGAAAATTACAAAACTTATTTGGGTTGTTTCGATTTTGATTATTAACCTGTTCCAATGTTTCACGACTGTTCCTGTTATAATTTTTATTAAATTGTTGATAAGGATTCAAATTTTGAATTTGGTGATTATTTTGGTTAATTGTGTTGTGTGGGTTTGGATCTTGGATTGCGAAACAATTTTTATTTGAATGGCTTGAAAAGTTTATTTATATTTTTGATTTGCTGTAATTTTTGTTCCGCTTTAATTGCTGCAGTAGCGGCTGCAGAAGATCCGCAAATTCCTCATTGTGTAAAAATAAAGCAAGTCTTGCTTCTAAACCCGAAATAAATGCTTGTACCGCGGTTTCTTTAGCTAAAACTATTTTTTCATCTTTACTATTACCGCCTGTATCCGCTATTTCTGAGCAAGTGTCCTGTAAATGTTTATTCACTCTATTGTAAAAGTCTATTACGCGCTCGCTCGATTTTTGCTCCAAATCATGAAATTCTTTTAACCAAACTGAAACTTGTTTGCTTAATCTAAAATTTAAATTTAAAAATGCAATAAATTTGTCTATTGTTTTTACGTTTGACCCACTTACTCTAATTAAAGGTTCGCCTTTACATTTGGATTTTAATATTCCAACGAGTGCGTCCTCGTTTATTTCTCTTAGATATTCTTTCGCGTCTTTGCATGCCTGTATGAATGATTCTACTGGATAACTTATACCATCAAAGTCTGGTATAGTTTTGAAAAATTCTTTGTAATCGAATTTGTTATTTGCAGTTAAATTAATCGTTAAATTAAGATTGGGAGGTAATTGGTGTGAAGCACCCACGGGTGGATTTTTTTCAAAATGTATTTTTAATTGTTGAGCAATAGCTGCTTGACAATTTTCTTCAAATTTATTTTTCATTTCAAGTTTTTCTGTTAGTAATTGTTGAATTTGAGTTTTTAACGCTGTAACTTCATTTTGGGTTTCCGTAAGGGAAACTTCCATTTCTTCAAGACTCATTTTTATTTATATAAATATTTTGAAAGACAGAAAAAAAAAATTTAACAATATAATTGAGTTACTACTTAGTTGTTTACAGGTTTGAATTTCAGATGAATCGGTAATTGTAATCGATACGGAGATCTTCGTTGCCGTCGGAAGGTTGATGGAAACACGTTGAGCAGGAATATGCGGAGACTGTAGATTTCTCAGCTGTAGTTGATGTTGAACTGCGTCCGTCGGGCGTCGTGAATGATATTGGTAGTTTTATTTTATTTTAAATTTTAATTCTTCATTAACTTCACTCACTTGAATTTTATTATGAATTTTATTTTTAATTCACGAAATTTTATTTTTTTCTTAATATATCAGATTTTTATAAATTTATATACTTGTTTTTTTTTATTATTTTATTTGAGAGCAAAAAAAAAAAATTTAATTTCAGATTTTGAATAATAAAAAAAAAATTTTTTTTGCATCTTTAATTTAAATGTTCGACGTAAAATTTTTGTTATTTTTTTATTTATTTATTTTATTTAGTTTATTTAAAGTCGTTTTTTAACATCTTGGTCATTAACGACCACTGTAATTACAAATTTAGTATATATATATAAAGAATTTAATATTGAACATCAAGTAAAATTAATTTATTGTGCGAGTTGTCGTTTGTTTCTTGTTTCAGGAACTAATCCTATATGTTTTAATTTTAGCTTTGACTTTTGAATACAATTGTACAGATTGATTTTTTTTAGGAACTCTAAGGACTTCCGACATCCAATCGGTGTGTTTAGGCATTTTTTAATGTTGTTTGGAAGCTTCAAATCAGCTCTAATCTCCGTTCTAGTAGCACAATCCAAGAGTATGTGCCCAACGGTGAGCTCCGTACTGCACCTGTTACATTTTGGTTGGTTCTCTTTTTCCAGCAGCCATTTGTGGGTGATCAGCGTATGTCCCATCCGTAGTCTGTTGATTTTAACTTGGTCTTTTCTGGGCATGTAGAATTCTGGAAACTTCTCTTGTACTGAGTCTCTTATTTTTTGTAGGTGGGAACTTTTTTGATTCCAGGCTTTATTCCAGAGCTTCTGTGTCTCCACTTTGATTACCTTGTAGTAATCTTCCGGTGCAGGTGTCAGAATCGTGTCAGGTTTGTCTTTGAGGGTAGCATTTTTTGCTTGTAGGTCTGCCTCTACGTTGCCTTTGATGCCCTGATGTCCAGGGATCCACACGATTTTCACTGTGGCCTTGTTGTTTAAGTTGTGCAGTAGAGTCGTGATTTCTAGAATCAGCGGAGTCTTTTTGGTGTCACTCTTAATGGCAATTAGGGTGGACATAGAGTCCGAGAAGATTACTGATTTATCTTTTCTCTTTGAGTTAGAGATCAGTTGGAGAGTCTTATATATCGCTGTAGCCTCACAAGTAAAGACCGAGTGATAGTCCTGTAGTCTAACTAGGTGCGTTTCATCATTAGCAACTATAGCGCAGCCCGATTTCCCGTCTGCATGTGAGCCGTCAGTGTAATATTGATGGTATTCTCTATACTTATCCTCAAGTTCCAGGAATAGGTTTTGGTAGGTGATGGCTGGTGTCGTTTTTCGAGGGTACTCTGCAAGCTCAAGGTTAATAGGTAGAACTAATTTTTCCCACGGCGGAGGTGTTTCTATACTGCTAGCGGTCCAACTTGGTAGCGGGAGAAGAAGTTCCTTCATGTATTTACCTGATCTAATCCTCAACGGTTTGGGTAGATATTTTCTTATCTCGTATTCTAAATCTGTTGCAGACAGCTTGAGTACTTGATTGGTAGCTGGGTTGTTTTCTCGAGTGGAGGTCTTAGTTCGGAATTTTAAAACCAGTTCTTTTCTTCGAACGGCAAATGGTTTGTCTCCTGCTTCGGCCAGTATACTGTTGATAGGACTTGTTCTGAATGCACCTAGACAGAGTCTAAGGGCTGTATTTTGAATGGTCTCCAGTGACTTTAATAGCCTTGCTGGGGCTGAGTCATGGATTATTGACCCATAATCTAATTTTTGACGGATGATTGCTCTGTACGTCCTTAAGAGGCAATCTTTGTCAGCACCCAATGATGTTGAAGCTAAAGATTTAATAATGTTTTTTCTTTTATTACAGGTTGTTCTGGTGTTCTTGATGTGTGTTTCCCAGGTTAGCTTCTGATCAAAGGTCATTCCCAAGATCTTTAGAAAGGGCACTTTTCTAATGTTTAGACCGTCTAGTTGTAGCCTTATTATTTCTTTCGTCCTGCTTCTTGTGAAAATCATGTATTCGGTTTTGACTTTGAAGAATTTGAATCCTGTTCTCTCCGACCATTCCTGAAGTTTGTTTAGGGTCTTCTGCATTGAGTTTAAGACATTATTCACATTTCTGCCTTTACCTACCACTGTCAAGTCATCTGCAAACATGTAGCTTTTTATTGAGGCCTCGACAAATGAGAGGATGTCATTGACTGATAAAATAAAAAGTATGACACTGAAGACCGCTCCCACCGGTAGGCCGTTTTCCAGTGAAGCTGTCGCGGACAATATACCTTCCACTCTAACTCTGATAGTTCTCTTGCTTAGAAACTTGAGTATGAATGCCAATACATTTCCAGTGAGGCTCAAGTTTTCCAGTATTTTTAGTACTCGATGAGGCCAAGCCATCTCATACGCCTTTTCTAGGTCCATTGCAACTGTAACCACCGTATTTCCTTGGGCATATGCATCACATATATCACTTTCCATATTTACTAGGTAGTCTTGTGTGGATCTGTTTTCTCTGAAGCCAAATTGGTAGGGTGACAGTATAGATAGTATAGATCTATAGCTATTTGTGCTGGTGGCTGGTTTGTTTTGTCTCAATACTGGAACTATTATTGCTTCTTTCCAGTTGTCTGGAAATACTTGTTTGGTCCATATGTAATTATATAGATTTAATAGGAACATTAATCCGCTTAGTGATAGATTTTTTAGCAGGTGACTCGGAATGTTGTCCGGGCCAGCACTAGATTTTTCAGCTAGCGTTAGTGCTCGGGTCAACTCGTGCATTCCAATTTCCATGTTGATAGGGTTAGAATTGTTCTCCAGATTAAACGCGGCGTTTGTTTTCTGGTCTATTTTATGAGCTTTAAACGAATTAGAGTAATTATCAGTCTTGGAAGTCGCCGCGAAGGCGTTCGCCAGTATGTTAGCTGTAATTGCAGGTTCGCTCTGCAGATTGCCATTTGCGTCTTCGAGTACGATTTTGTTGTGTCTACTATTACCTGAGATGGCCTTCACTTTTTTCCACATGGTGGCTGTAGGTGTACTATTGTTTATTGATGAGACAAAGTTTTCCCATGAGGCTCTGCGGCTATCTTTGAAAGTTCTGCGAGCTTTAGCTCTTTTCTTCTTAAACTCAATCTTAAGGAGGTCATTAGGATCGTTGAATCTATTTTCATCAAACTGTTTTCTGGCATATTTAACGTCTTTGAAAGCAGTAGCACAGTCTTGATTCCACCAGGGGACTTGTTTCTTTTTTTTCATTCCGGTTGACCTGAGGATTGACTCCTCAGCCGCTGATAAAATAATCTTGGTCCAGTTGCTTAGTACTGAGTTTATAGGTAGAGTATCCAGGTTTAGAGTGTCTTTATGAGTAAGGATACTATTGTCTATTTGCTTTTGGTATCTTCCCCAGTCAGCATTTTCAAAAATCCATTTCTTGGGTATTGTAGAGAGGCTCTGCTACTCTCTACTGTTAGTTAGCTGAATCTTGATTGGAAAGTGATCACTGTCATAGAGGTCATCTGAGACTGACCATTCCATACGAGTGTTTAGCACTGTTGATGTGATCGACAGGTCTATATGGCTAGTTGAGCCATATTGGCGGTTAAAATGAGTTTCTTTACCTGTGTTAAGAATGCTTAAATCATCTCTAGAGTCAAGCCAGTTAGCTATAATTTTACCTCTCAATTCATTTGCCTGTGAACCCCAATATTCATGGTGGCTGTTAAAGTCTCCTGTAATTGGTACTGGTTTGGGTAGTTGGTCCACTAGATTCTGGATATCTTCTTCTTTCACCGGGGTACTGTTTGGAAGATAAATACAGCAAATTGTCATCGGGTACGGGAACTTGATTTTTATTGCTACTGCTTCCAAGTTGGTAGTAAGTAGTACTTGCTCTGGGAGTGAGTGTGGTTTAGCATAAATGGCTACTCCTCCACTTGCTCTTGCAGCCTGGGCTCTGTTTTTGAAAAATTTCTGAAAGTTAGGTAGGTTAGCACAGTGATAGTTACGAAAATTCGTTTCCTGTAAACAGAGAATTAACGGATTATGGTTATTAACTAGAAGATGTATGTTTTCTAGTCTGTTATAATATCCGTTAACATTCCATTGTATTACCGCCATTTTGAGTAAGTTTATTAAATTAGATTGAGGTAGTCGAGTTACTTCTTGTTCTAATCCCAGTTGCCTCAGGACCTCCAGTTGGGATTTGTACTCTTCGCATGATTCTTGAACATCTATTCTTCAGTCTAGGGTTCATACTAGGATAGATTCTTTTAGCCATTTCTAATAGTAGATCAATTCTGTCTGTATACTCGGTTACCAATTCACTGACATTGTGTTGTCCTTTCGCAGAATCCATCATGCTCCTGAACTGACTGATATTTAAAGGGAAGATTTCTGGTAAGTTTTGGAATTCTTTGTCTAGGTTATAACGTATATCAACTTCCGAAATTCGCGACGGAGACGCGAACCCGTTGAATATAGCGTATGCGGTCGCCCACGCGTATAAACAATTAATAATAGATGCTTTTAAATAATATTAAATGATAATAACTATTTTTATCAAATTAAAATAAATAATAAATTTTAAATAATAATTAGATCATAAATAATAAATATTTGTGTTGTGCCTGGACCAGCTCCTCAGGCTGGGTTAGTGCACGTAGGCGCCAGACCGTTTTCCCAAAAACGGACAAAATTTATTCAGGGGGAAAATTTACGAGGGAAAATCCGAGCAAGTGACTCGCGACCAAGCGGAAAAACATACGAGAAAGACACCAGAAAATTAAATAAACAATAGCAAATATAGTGAAACAATAATAAACAGTTATATGTAAATAATAAATAATTAAAAGAGAAATAAGCGAAAATAGTGGGAAAAGATCTAGAGGAAAATGAGTATTCAATTCTCCCCGACAGCTGTTGGTTTCCGTATTTTTAATTATAAACAATAATAAATATAAATAATACTATTTTACAATAACCAATTGTTGTTAAACTGACCACAATAATTACACTCGGTGGTTATAAAAAAAATACAATAAAAATCATCAATTTTTACTGGGAATACAAAAGTGACGGCTACTACCTCGACATCAAAACTTCTTACTTAATACTCAAAATGAAAAAATTTAATAATCTGGTTTGATGTAATTAATTATTAAAATGACATATAAATTAACAATAATTTCAGTTAAATTCCTATTATCATAAACAATAAATAATAATAATAGTAATATTTCTTTTAGATCTATCTCTCACTACTCGTGAGAGAGAGAAAGATACGGTTTTTGTCCTCACTCACACTCGAATAATAATAATTATTCCACACAATAATTGATAATTTAATTTTAAAGTAAAATAATGATTTCGGTGTAAAACAATAATTCAATAATTATTACTGACCGCTGGGGTACATAAATCAAAATAATAATAATTATTTACTTTCGTTAAATAAGATAAAATAGAAATAATAATATAAATGATAATAATAATAATAATAATTTACAATGATAATAATTCCACTGAGAACCAAAAAGAAAAATGTCTCAAGTACTTTGGGTAAATAATTACGCCATGAGATCAGACTTGAGGAATTTTCAAGTCCCGCGTGTGTAGTATAGATATATTTATACTACCCGTATATATCTATATACGTACCGGCAACGTTTTACTACGTTGCGTACGTTGGATTGAATTATTTATATATAAATATGGATATTTTTCACCAAAGTCACCAATTAATAATTAATAATAAGTAATGGTATTAATTAATCCATGTATCACCCAATAAATAACAATTGTAAATCAATTATTCTTTTTTTTTTTTCCTCACGGCGACCAACAACTACCGGGGGAGGTTAGCACGTGAAAATATTTATCCAGCAAACGAAATGCAAGGTACTTACTCAACCAGCAAAATAATAATCAGCCAAGCAAAATCTCAATTGAATTAATACCAGTCAACTTCACCTGGTGAATATTTAGATCAATAGGTTTAATCTTTTAACTAATTAACAACTCAGTATAGAGATAAAAAAATCACGTCTGCACACGGAGCTATCCCGTATCTTTCTGAAATTAATTAGGTCAACCTCCACCTGTTGGTCGTCGCGTAAAGGGCAGCACCATCGCCCTTAATTATTGTAATTACTCTTGACATCCAATTTAAATTAAGAATATAAATTATAAACATAATCCTCTAACACCCGGATGATACATGGTAAATTATTTCAATATATGAACTATTTGTTCATATCCTCTGTAGGTTTTTATATCAACTCATTGAATAAATTTTAATTATTCCTAAATAATAAACATCAATTGACGTCATCCATCGGATGACAAGTTGAACAAAATAATATGTTGCCAATTGTTGGGGCATAATATTACGCTGGTTTCTGCATCCCAACTAAATCAAAATTATTAATAAATACTTAAATTAAACAAAAGTCAATCACTTGGATATTAAATCATAAATTATAAAAATAAATAAAATCACACACGTGCTCTCTCATACCCCTCGCGCATGCGCGAGCACCGTGCACGGACTGCCATAAACAACGGCGAAATGGCGGAATGCCCGCGCAACGATTCAAATTCAAATATAAAATTAAAATATTTGACTTAAAACTAATTAAAACTAACTAATTTGAATCGCTACGTGACAAGGTCTTCCCATACTTGATCATCCGTTCTAGTATCCGCTCTTAGTTTCTTTTTGGCCACCCTGGGCATCCTTGGCGTAATCCAGTTGCCTTCTAAATCACTGGTCACACTGGGGTTGTCAGTTTCCCTGTCAGAATCACCCGGGTCCAGAGCGTTTGCTCTGGTTACAACATCTGAAATTGATTCTGTGGTATTTGAGTGCGCTCTTTTTTGTCCTTTTGTGGTGATCATCCATTCCCATACTTTCTTGCCTATGGCTAGTTGTGGGTGGAGCTGGCGGCGGAAAAATAATAGTTTTAGCCGTCCCCTTTGTGCTTTTTGGAGGAACAAGAATTTCCTTGATGGTATGATCTGTCTTTTTGATATTATCGTCGTTTTGATTCTCCAGCGTTACTTCTGTGCCTGCGTTCGGACAACTTCTAGCTATATGCCTAGTTGTGTTGCAGATAAAGCATTTTAGCGTGTCTGTGGAGGTGTAAATCCAATAATTGGTGTCTTCATAGTAGATTGGGAACGACTCAGGTAGTTTTTTGTCGTCACCCGGTGCAATATATAATTGTCTTCGGAAACTCAAAACGTGGGAGAATCCGGACTCATTCATACCTAATTTCATAATGGTAATCTGAGACATTACTTGTATATTCATTTCTTTAAGTTTATCCTCGATCACATAGTGAGGTATAACTGGGCAAACATTAGATAACACGATTCTCTTATTGCGGGTAATTAAGTGTCTGATAGGAATAGTTGTGTCTTTGATTTTAACGACATGTTTAACTTCAACTAGCATGTCAGCTGTTGAGACAATGGGAATCGTCTTCGTCGTCCTCAGCCTTGCGGTTCCCATTTTCCCTCATGTTGTTGCCATCTGAAGCTACACAAGTCATAGTAGCGGGGTCACATGACTAATTTTCACGCTGACGCATGACCGTAAGGGTGAAGTGGGGACAGAGTCCCGAGGCTAGTCCTACACCCAAATTTATCGGTCGATCACTTCGATCCTGGATCAATTAACGTACAGACGTTCTTATATTAATTATTCAATATTAATTCTGGCAATTTACTTGCAATAATCTAATTGTAATTCGGGCAATTAACTTGCGATATTCTGTACATTATTGTCAATTATCTTGCAATTATATTTTATTGTTTAGTTATTGATTATTATAAATAAAGTTAGTTTAAGTAACTATCACTGTACGTACTAGCGAGATACTCGTATTACAAAATCATACTGTGCTGCACATCTTTTTATATTACATCCAGCGCTTGCATTTTCTTGTAAGTAATTTTTATTATTATAATTGGCAATAAACTTGCATATATTGTTAATCATTCATTTTATCTACTATTTGTTCATCTTATTTATTATCCTATATTACTGGTAAGAAATATTGAATCGTCTATTAAGAATATTATTAATTAAGTAAGAATTGATAAATTCAATTAACAATAAGAAATCTATTGATAACTAATAAGCCGTGAGGTAAGTTGGTGAATTTTCTATGCGTTGCCGTTTGAATAAGTGCGGGTCTTTGCTTTGCAAGAACCCCAGCCCACTGCTCTGCCCAGGTAAAATAAAATTTGTTAGAGGCCAGCCTAAGCCAGGGCTCAACCCGCGAATTCTGGTGGCTGCTGGTAAAAATCGCAAAAACAAAAAAGCGATTTGTCTCAACTGGCGCTCGAACAGGGACTTTGCAGTAGTTCAAACGGGCAACAGAAAATTTAATTAATTTTTCTCACCGCTTTACAGTAAAAATTTTTATACGATTTCCAGTAATCATTTTAGAAAAATTTCTTACCAGTATCAAACATTTTATTTTTACATTCATCATTCCATTACATTTCATCATTCATTACCTACATCTAATTTTATAAAATACTTAATCACTTCTTGTATTTATTGTAAATTATTTATTCTATAAATTAATTGTCATTGTAATATTGTGTGTCGGTACGTTCTGTAAGAATTTTGTGTGCACTTTGATCTCGAGATTATATTAATTACGCGTTCTGTATTACTAGACGCTAATATTTATTTCTTTATAGTTTACTCGTTTACAACAACACAAAATAAGTACTTAAAATAAAATTGTAAAGCAAAACTTTTGATCGGATATCTTTTAAGTGTAGTAAATAAATCTAAAACTTTATTGGTAACACAAAAGATTATTATATGCGTTTCCGGCTTAACATAAAATATCTTTTGCTAGACAAAAATTATCTTCAAAATTAAATTAAGTACTTATTAAATAAAATCTTTGCAGTAGTAAATAAGAATTCATTAGTCATCAAGAATTTTAATAATTAAAATAAATTATTAACTTATTAATTTATATTTAATAAATAAATAAATCTTTACAGCTTTGAAATAAAATTTCATTGTGAAAATTCTTGATAAAATGAATCTGTTTATAACCCAATAAAAATTTTTAACAGCTTGAGCTAATTAAAAGTATTTGTAATAAAATTTTGATAAATTATTATTTCTGCAAAAAATGTGTTTTTTATAAGAATCAAGTAAGATAATTTTCCCGCAATAATGATGCAGAGAACGCCGACTTCTCGACCACTTCCTTCGGTCACCTTGGGTAATAATCTCGAGAATCTTCTACCGTTGCCAACTACATCAGGCGCATCCATACCGAGCACTAGCGCAATAGATGAACTCGCTGCTTTCATACAGACTCATGACGTGCATAACAGTACATTACGCACCCAATGTCAACTAATTAATAATAATAATATTTCTACCACTAGTGTGAACGGTAACACTAGCACTCATTCTCACATCATTAGTGGTGTCATTCCAATAACTGAGCCGTCACAAGATACCACCTCCGTCGCCGTCCTACAGAACGTTGTTTCTCACCTGCAAGCAGAAATCGAAGCATTGCGAGCTGAGCGTCAACATCTACTCCGGATAATTAGTACTGTTTTGAGGCCATCAAACACAAATTTGGCGCTTGAAAATTTTCCAACAAGTATTTCAAACACGTGGATGCCCAGGGAATTGTTTCCCGCTGCTACGGTAACGTCACAAGCAGCAAATTCTCTTACGGCTTGTTATGCTGCCCCATGTCTTCCTGCATTCGTTTCAGCAACACAAGCAAGCGGACTGCAGTCAGCCATGTCTGGATCACTTGCGCGGGAACCGTACGCGCACTCGACGGTCCCACTACCGACTCATACGTCGCCACCACACACGAGTACTCAATCTTTACCTGCACATACATGCACATAGGCATATAGCAGCAACAATCTACCAGTGTATTCAAACGCACACACACAAGCTCCACTTGTATCGACATACACTCACATACAGCCATCATCCTTGTCTAACACTTACACAATACCTGTTGGGAAATATGAGTTACTCAAATTCTATGCGCTTAAATGATCTCAGTCGTATCGCCAAATCCTGGAATATCTCGTTTCCTCCTCGTGATCGATCTTCTTTAATTGATGCAAGAAAATATATAAAAATCATCGAGCAGCGAATGATCAGTAAAGATATCCCTGCAGAGAGTTTTCATGCGGTTGTAACAAATACCCTTAACGGTGACGTGCTTGAGTGGTATTACCAGAATGAAGAACTGTTTTTCAGTTGGGCGACTTTTAAGGAGTATTTCAAAATTTGGCAGGTTCAGAAAACAGATGAAGCTGTCCTGCGGGAAATTTATTCGGCTAAGCAAGACAACGACGAGAAAGGAGTTTCGTTTATTAATTGTATTCAAGAAGCATTCTCACGATTAGAAGATCCGTTACCGCAAGCAAAACAGATCCGAATAATAGTGTCACGATTTAATTTGTACTTTTTACAAAAATTTTCGGATATGACCATCATGATTTATGCAGAATTATACACAGGAGTCAGCGCGTGGCAGCCGACAGCTGATGCATTAAATCCTCATTTCGAACTTAAAGAAGAAATTAATAGCAGACAGAAAATTCGCAGCCAAATTGAATTTAATTGATGATACTTCAGAGGTAGATCAACTACATAGAGTTAAAACTTTGCAGTCATCTACTTCATCACGATAAAAATAAACTCCATCGATACTCAAAGTACTCTATTGCCAATGCTCAGTAACGACTCACAGTACAACACCTGTAACCAAATATACTCAGGGCCTAAGAATTGGACGTCGATTGGACATACTCAAGAATAAGAGAAGAAATTTCATCAAGCTCACTTACGTGCGATCAACAAACCGGAAGAAAACGAAAATCTTTACGTTACCGATTCGGGGCTACAGTTAAAATAAGCTAATACATTCACACATATTCATCTCATTATTTCATTTTATTTATTGTTGCCAATTGTAATAATTTTAATTACAGCGTCGAGTCTGAGAGCAGTTGGCAGACTAAATGATCAAAATCTTCAAATAGTATTATTTCTCTACAGTCCAAAGACTTTCAAAAATTTTTTTTTGTACTTAATTATTAACTGTAAATAGTTCTAGATTCTTCTAACATTATCTCGTACTTTTAGTTTGTAAACTGTAAATATACATTTTTAGGCTGATCCAGATCGAAGTCCCGAATAGAAGTGAACCTGAAATGGGTAACTAACCCCTACATTTTTTCAAAATCCCTTACGGCTTGCAATTTATTACTGACAATATACTTGTATATCGGGCGATACACTCGCAATCGAAATACTAACCACTGGCAATCTACTTGCAATACTTTTAAATATTTTGATCAAACTGATTTTCTTTTATTACGGCAATCTACTTGCATTTTTAAAGCGATCTACTCACAATGTAAATATTGTAAATAGACTAAATTACTCTTTTCAGTCGGACAACCTAGACAAGAGGTCAAAGGGGTAACCTTGGCTTGGTGGGAGGGGGGGGGGGGTTGAGACAATGGGAATTGTCTTCGTCGTCCTCAGCCTTGCGGTTCCCATTTTCCCTAATGTTGTTGCCATCTGAAGCTACACAAGTCATAGTGCCGGGGTCACATGACTAATTTTCACTCTGACGCATGACCGTAAGGGTGAAGTGGGGACAGAGTCCCGAGGCTAGTCCTACACCCAAATTTATCGGTCGATCACTTCGATCCTGGATCAATTAACGTACAGACGTTCTTATATTAATTATTCAGTATTAATTCTGGCAATTTACTTGCAATAATCTAATTGTAATTCGGGCAATTAACTCGCGATATTCTGTACATTATTGGCAATTATCTTGCAATTATATTTTATTGTTTAGTTATTGATTATTATAAATAAAGTTAGTTTAAGTAACTATCACTGTACGTACTAGCGAGATACTCGTATTACAAAATCATACTGTGCTGCACATCTTTATATATTACATCCAGCGCTTGCATTTTCTTGTAAGTAATTTTTATTATTATAATTGGCAATAAACTTGCATATATTGTTAATCATTCATTTTATCTACCATTTGTTCATCTTATTTATTATCCTATATTACTGGTAAGAAATATTGAATCGTCTATTAAGAATATTATTAATTAAGTAAGAATTGATAAATTCAATTAACAATAAGAAATCTATTGATAACTAATAAGCCGTGAGGTAAGTTGGTGAATTTTCTATGCGTTGCCGTTTGAATAAGTGCGGGTCTTTGCTTTGCAAGAACCCCAGCCCACTGCTCTGTCCAGGTAAAATAAAATTTGTTAGAGGCCAGCCTAAGCCAGGGTTCAACCCGCGAATTCTGGTGGCTGCTGGTAAAAATCGCAAAGAGAAAAAGCGATTTGTCTCACTGTTTCTTTGGAGTCCATGTAAATGCAATCACGTTGGTTAGAAATTCGGGATCCCAATAGTATGGTTGTAGGAGATGATAAGATAGCAATGGCTAGAATGTAGTCTTTTACATCAATACCTTCAATGGCGTCCAGGACAATCGCTTGTTCTTTTTTAGGGAAAACTCCATTTGCCACACTGGCATATCTTGACATGTTTTTCATTGGGTTCTGTTGGCTTTGGGGTGAATTTGTAGTATTAGTTTGGAGAACGTTAGTGTTTTGGTATCTTGTTGTTGAACTGGTTCTGTTGGTTGAATTGAACTGTGTACGTTGACTGTTTAGGTTACTTTGAAGAGGCATTTTACTTTGGTTATCAAAAACATTAGGGTTTTCCATGATGTGGAGCCCCCTCTGGAGCCTCCACTAGCTGTTTTTTACTTTTGATGCTCGTTAATAAAATTTGTTTACCGAGCTTAATTAATTAATTACGTGAAACACGTGCCACTGTACATAACCTCAAACTCGAGTTACTGTAGTATCACACGTCTGCACTGTATGAGTGTCGCAACACGACTGTTTTTGTTATTTTATTTTAATTATTATTAAATTTTTAATTTTTATTATTTAGATTTTTGTTAATATTTATTTCACTCACTTCAATTCTTACTTATCTTTTCACTTCTGTTTCACAATTTTGCTTCTTTTTTTTTTTCTTAGCAAAAAAAATTTCCGATGTCGACAAAAAAAAATTGATAATATTTTTTTTTTGTGTTGCTTAAGTTCACTTTGAGAACTTGATGTTAATTTTTGTAAAAAAAATTTTCGGATTTTTGAGATTTTACCCGTCTATTCCGGGGCTGTTTGAATCCGTCGCTGCCACCAATTTTAATTATATAATAAGTTGTTACGTCCTGGTTGATGTTTTGGCGCTGGCGTAGTTGAGCGGTCGATTTGAATTAGACGTAATGAGAACTAACATATAATTATAAATAATTATTAAGTAGGGGTTTAACAGCCACCATTTGGTGGTTGGAATAAACTGGTTATTATTTTATATCTCAATCCGATTTATTCAATTGTAGAAGAATAATTTGGATAATGTGAAAATATACAATTGAATCAATTCATAAATTTGTTAAAGTTCGTCTAACAATAACTTCAAAAGGGTGACAAAGAAGTTGAGTATTTAAGTTTGAGCCTGACTGCTCTCTATGATTCTATATTTCAGACTGATTTCTCTTGATCGAGAAAAACTAGAGTAAGTCTCTTATCACTACGAGGCGCTTGGGCATCAGGCCCGCGCATCGTTCGATATAGAGGGGTGGATCGAGATAAGCAATGTTCTCGAATGATCTATGCTTCGTTCTCACGCTTTCTCCGTTTTTGTTATTAACAAATAAGTCACTTATCTATGAACAAAAGTTATCTTAGAACAAAATAAATGTTTGTCTAGCTGCACGTCTCGAGAATTTACTCGAGGCGTCAGCGTTTATTTGTGCATAACAAATATTAAGAGAAATATAACTTTATCAATATGTTTTAAATATTTTAAATAATATTATACTATTTTGTATTCTATTACTTTATGTTATTATATTATATTATATTATTATATTAAATTATATTATTATATTATGTTATATTAATATATATTATATTATATTATGTTTTATAATATAGGGTGACTTCTTAATTTTGCCACTTATCAATATACATCCTAATTAATTAGTTAGGTCTCAGATCGGTCTCTCAATAATTAGTATTCAAAAATAGTCAGAGACATCTGACGACCAGGCTGGGACGTAACAATATCATCGACACATAAGAGTACGACGATAGAATCAGAGATGGCGCAAGGACTTCGGAATTCCAGTCAGAAAATATTTATTAATTTAACGTAAGATGTGCAGAGCTGTTGATCGATTGCGAGAAAAAAAGCGTCGTCGTTTTATTGTGGGCGTCGAAAATAACGACAAGCATAAAATATACAAATTTTTTTTTCTGTTAAAATTTTGTTATGTTTTTTTTTTGTGTTATGTCCAAAAGGTAGCTTGTACTGTGATATTGGGACAAATTATTATTATTTTTATTTTCGGCCCTAGTCTTTCGACCAATAGACCGGGATCACACTGAGTTATTATCTGGAAGGTTTGTTTGAAATGAAGATCTTGAATATACGAATTAAACTACTATATATTATACAATTTTCAATTTTGATGATGTGAATACAATGAATTTAATATTTAAAACATTAGGTGGCTAGTCAGCCGACTCTAATTTACAATAAAATGGTTGTGATAAAATTCGTTTTGAATACTAGAGAGGACTATAGAACTTTGAATACAATACATTCTTTTAAATATTTCCGTATGTTGGAAATGTTTGTATATTTTGACTTAATGTTTACAGTACCTGAAGTTTTGGATGCTGGAGTACACTTCTGGTTTACACTGAGTTTACTATATTATTCGCGGTTACAATTTGTTTCGTTACTATTAAACACTAACAATATAAATAATAGAATGAAGTGTGAGGACACTTGTATTATTAAATAAAAAATAAAGTGTGAGAACACTTGCAAATAAAAACTAGTACGGAACTAGTGTAAGTGTGATAGTACTTGTATTTGATTTCCTCATTCTTACTGATCGAGGACTGAGAATTTAAGACACTGAACAATTGAGCAATTACAATTGACTGAGCGAAAAGAGAGCGTGATTGATGTGTGTCAACACTTTTTATAATTTTCGTCAGATCCTAATTGGTGTATTGTTTGGGGGAAAACTGTGTCCAATCAAAACACAGTTCCTTGGGTCCTTTCCCTTTCCCTAGGATTTTCCGCTAGGGAAGTGGTAAAGGGCACACCCCGATGCAGTCCTATATGCGTGTGCATACACATATACACCCACATGAACAATATTCTATGTATAGTAGTATTTCAATTTATTTATTATAATCGAAATTTATATCTTATTTTATAAATTACCTTTACTTTTATTTATTTATATAAATTTTATTTATTTAAATTTTGTGGATTTACCGCTTTATTTATAAAATTCTATATTTATTTGCATGAATCTCTTCTTACGTCAATTCTATTAATTGATTTATTTATTCATATAAAATTTTGTATTTATTCTCATAGTTTTACTTCTTTGAATTAATTGATTTACTTGTTCACATAAAATTTTTATTTATTCTCATAATTTTTGTTTCTTTAGATTTTATTAATTTATTTAATTATTTATGTAAACTTTTATATTGATTCCTATAATTTTTATTTATTTGAATTTCTTTTAAGTGTGGTTATGCGCTGCAAACTATTTATGCGAATATTCCTGTTAGAAGTTTTATTTGTTTTAAAATTTATTTCATTTACTATGATTCATTTGAATATTCTGGACAACGTGTCATGGAAATCATTTATCTGTTTTACGTTTACGTGGACATCGAAAAATTATCTATAAAAGTACACTTACAAATGTAGGGCTTACAAGATTATGTACACCGTTTATTTTACTTATTAAAAAAATGAGTCCCTGTTAAAATTCCTTCTAAAGTTTACTTTTTTTTCTAAATAGTTTACGTATGTTTCTGTAGATAATTCCTAGTTGTTTTCTAAAAAATCATTGGCAGCTGGCCTTTAGGTTTTTTTTCTATTGTGACCCGAGGGGTCATTAAAAATGCATTTACTTGTTTGCTCTAGCATTTCAATGTGCGTCAGAGCAAACAAGTTCACTAATCTTAAAACATTTTTACAACTAAAATGTCTTATCGCTCTAGAGTTATTAAAGAAAAATAAAATTTGGTCGCCACGTAATTTTAATAAAAAAAAAAATTTAATATAAAAAGTTCAGCGTCTAAGCTGGACGTAAAACCCCCGCCGTTAGACGGAAGCACGAGCTGATTTGAAAAGAATCGAAGAAACGAGTGCGACGACAAAATTTTATTTTCTAACGATCTAAACTTACGGAAGGTGCTGACACGCTATCTCTCACGATGACTCTTGTTCTGCTGGTGTCTGATTCTTGTTGATAGGTGGTCTGGCAGCGCTGACTTCCGTTGTTGCTGATCAGGTCATGGCGGCTATTGACAAGATCGGATAGATCTTGGATGCTGGCGCTAATTTGTCTCCCTTTTCCATTCTTTTGACTGGAACTTGTGGAGACGAGTTTAATTCGGCCTCTCTCTGCCTACCTAAGTTTAGCATGTAGATCAGCGAGTCCCCGAAAACTCCTACGAGACACAATGTCCTCCCGTAGACTGAGTACAGAGCATAGCCGTGGATTACGGTGTCTGTAATTAACTGGATCGTTCGAAGAAGCGAGATGATGTCAATAATAACAGCACACCATGTGCCGAATCCAGTGAACGTTGTCCTGGTCGTGGAACTTTTACTTTCGACCAGATTTTCCAAAAGTTGGCTGTTGAGGGCACTGACTAAGGATGGTGACCCTTGAGTACCATTGGTGAATTGCTGAACCGTGGTCTCCATGGCCACAGTCTGTTCCATGGTGAACATATTCCTTCGGCACTTCCTCGTCATGGGTTTCAGTGTGGTTAACGTTACTGTCTCGATGGACCTTGGCCTAAATTTAAACCAAGTCGAGCCCAATTGGCAATGTTGCAGGAATGAAGAGCTGCGAGGCATTCGGTTATAATACCGGTCGGACGGTTGAATCTTGACCTCTATTGAAATACGGTGCACTATTAGATCCACCTCTCCTGCCACCACCGCCATGAGTCCTGGACCTTCCATGTACCTGAAGGTGACCTCATCCTGATGTGTTGATGCAATAGAGAGCGTGTTCTTCAGCACCTCCGTTATTAATTTATAATTAAGTACATCTAAGTACAAAGTCTGGACCTGAGACCTTATGTAGCGTTCAACAAATATAAATTTCGTGTTTACGTATAATGAAATGTCTAATTTATCAAGGCTTGAAGCTACCACGTTACTTTTACCCAACCATTCCAAGTTCTTGTCATCGACAATAGACAGTTTAGGATGTTTGGTCCTGATAATAGTTGTCTCGCATGAGGTCTCAGCTTCCACTATGTTCAACAAGGAACTGGTGTCTCTTACATTCAATGAGTACACCGTTTTCTTGTCGGTTTTTATTTTAGTGACTACGCCATTAGGTGATATTGTATAATTAAGAATTTTCCAACGTTTTCGCGGCCTGCCCCTTCTTCGAGCAAGGTTGTCCCGTCTATTATAAGAAGTGTTAGCAACTTCTGTATCTAATTTATTAGAAGTGTTCGGTACTCCTGTATTTAATTTGATAGAAATGTTTGGTACTTCTGTATTTAATTGTTTAAAAGTATTAGGAACTTCTGTATGTATTTGTCTAGAAGTGTGAGGCACTTCTAGTTCTGATCGAGGAGTGTTAAGAACTCCTGTGTTTGATCGAGAAGTGTTAGGAACTTCTGTGATTGATCGAGAAGTGTTAGGAACTTCTGTGTTTAATTTTCTAGAAGTTTTAGTAACTCCTCTGTTTAATTGGCTAGAAGTGTTAAGAACTTCTGTATGTAGTTGTCTAGAAATGTCGGTAATTTCTGTACGTAATTGTCTAGAAGTGTGAGGAACTTCTGTATGTAATTGTCTAGAAGTGTTAGGAACTTCTGTGTGCAATCGTCTAGAAGTCTGAGGAACTTTTGTATATAATTGCTTAGAAGTGTTAGGAACTTCTGTGTTTAATTTAAAAGCGCAGTGAACTTTTGTCGTTGATTTAGAAATGTTAAGAACTTCTGTGTTTCGTTTAGAAGTGTTAGGAACTTCTGTGTTTAATTTAAAAGCGCAGTGAACTTTTGTCGTTGATTTAGAAGTGTTAAGAACTTCTGTGTTTCGTTTAGAAGTGTTAGGAACTTCTGTGGTAAATTTAAAAGTCTTTTGTGACTCTTCTGTTACTCTCTGGGCCCGAGTTGTGATATGTAATATTCCGACGGGGTTCCTGGGCAACGCGGTAGGCTTTAATTTACAGTATTGGTTTTGTTTATTATTAATTTCTGGGCAGCTTTTAGCGATATGCCCTTTTATGTAGCAAATCTGACACGTGATTTGCTGCCAATTTTTAGAGAAGTGACCGGAGTTATTCGCGAAGTTTCGTTGTGTGCCCGAGACAGAATTCACGGATTTGCTGTACAGTTTTACCGTGTTTTGCTCGCGGCGTAACTCTTTCCGCGCGTTCAATTTTCTTTCAATTTTTATAGCGGCTGTCAGAGCCTCGTCAATCTTACGACACTCTGGCATCCGCTGGTCAATTTCATTATTTAAATTTCGTGTGAAGCAACCCGTTATTACCGCGTCTATTTTCGTTTTGAAATCTTCAAGTTGTTCGTCGGTCAACTCGGGATTTTCGATCTCATAACATCCAACGATTTCGTGCCCTTTTTTCCGCAAACGATTCATAAAATCTAAAATAGTTTCTCCGTCCCGTTGATAAATCCGGCCCAGTTCGCCCTGGAGTTGAAATAAAGATTTCGCCGGTGCGAAAATCTTTTTTGAATTCGCGGATAAATCGACGACGGTCGTCGAGATATTATAATTAATTGAGGCCTTAACCTTCGCGCTCAATTTAATACCGTAAATTAATTTAACTAAATTTTCTTCAGCCCCGTCAGGTAACACGGATTTCGCGTCTTTACAACAATTTAGGAAATCCAATAATTCACCAGGATTTCCCTCAAATTTGGGCACGAACGAAAGGGCATCGTGGAGTGATATGTTTTGGTTTGGTGCCAAAGCCATATCGTTAACAATTTCTAATGTTGTACAACACGTGTTGTACAATACAATACGTATTTCAAAAAAAATTATATTTTACTACTTAGTCACGTGTATTTTGACTACGTGAAGTAGTCATTTTATTTTGTATTCATTCTATAGTTCTCTCTGTATTTTCTCTTATATTGGAGTCATCGTTCTGATTTCTTACTCCTAACGGGTATAAGAATATAAGATCTAGATGCACAGAGAGCTGGAACGCTTTTTCGCGCGCCAAACTCGAAAAAAACAAAGAAAGCTGGAACGCTTTTTCACGCGCCGAACTTGAAATTTGTAAAATTTTAGAATAGTTGTACCTGGTTTATCGAGACAAATCACTCATCTCTCTGTACCCGCTTGTCTTAAGTGCGGGGCCCTGCTTTACGTAATCTTTTTTAGGCATAGGTAGGAACTAGAGCAGCTGTTTCGCGCATCCAGTGAGAAAGGTAATGCTAGTGCGCTTTTTCGCGCTTCCAGCAAGGAAGGAAATGATTGCGCTGCAAACTATTTATGCGAATATTCCTGTTAAAAGTTTTATTTGTTTTAAAATTTATTTCATTTACTATGATTCATTTGAATATTCTGGACAACGTGTCATGGAAATCATTTATCTGTTTTACGTTTACGTGGACATCGAAAAATTATCTATAAAAGTACACTTACAAATGTAGGGCTTACAAGATTATGTACACTGTTTATTTTACTTATTAAAAAAATGAGTCCCTGTTAAAATTCCTTCTAAAATTTACTTTTTTTTCTAAATAGTTTACGTACGTTTCTGTAGATAATTCCTAGTTGTTTTCTAAAAAATTATTGGCAGCTGGCCTTTAGGTTTTTTTTCTATTGTGACCCGAAGGGTCATTAAAAATGCATTTACTTGTTTGCTCTAGCATTTCAATGTGCGTCAGAGCAAACAAGTTCAATAATCTTAAAACATTTTTACAACTAAAATGTCTTATCGCTCTAGAGTTATTAAAGAAAAATAAAATTTGGTCGCCACGTAATTTTAATAAAAAAAAAAATTTAATATAAAAAGTTCAGCGTCCAAGCTGGACGTAACATTTGCTTTTCCTCGCCAATAAATATGCAATCTGCTTTCGAAATACACTGAATTTCTGAGACTACGGACTTGATTTTTACGAAAATTCTAAAATCAAAACTGTAACGCAAGCGAGAAAAAAGCGTCGTCGTTTCATTGTAAGCGTCGGAAAAAACGTGGGCTGAGAATTTTAATAATATTTCATTTGTTTAATTTTGGTTTTATTACTTTTCTTTTGGCCGCTAATAAATATGCAATATGCACTCGAAATATCTGCAATTTTCGACACTACGGATATATTTATCTTACGAAAATTCTTAAATCAAAATTGTATCACAAGTGAGAAAAAAAAACGTCAGCTGAAAATTTTACCAGTTTTCAGTCTGTTTAATTTTCGTTTTATTACGTTTTCTTTCCTCGCCAATAAATAAATATTCAATCTGCTTTCGGAATACGCGGACTTTGGCACTACGCATGTTATTATCTTGCGGTAATTGCAAAATCAAATTGCATGTAGAGCGAGAAAAAAAGGTCGTCGTTTTAGTGTAAGCGTCGAAAAGAAAATGTCGGCTGCGCATTTCACTAATTTCTCATCTGTTTAATTTGTGTCCCTTACTTTTTTTCACTCGCTAATAATAATGCGATATGCGCTCGAAATATCTGCAATTTTTGACACTGCGGATGTTATTATTTAGCGAAAATTTTAAAATCAAAGTTGTATCGCAAGCGAGAGAAAAAACCTCGTCGTATTATTGTAAGCGTCAAAAAAAACGTCGGGTAGACCATTTACTAGTTTTTCAACTGTTTAATTTTTATTTCATTACTTTTTAACTTCCCGCTGAGAAAATCGATGATTTTCAAAAATTTCGGGAAGTTAATGTTTTCAACCCGATTTACGAAAATCAAAATTTCATCAGATGTCGACGTTTTGAGGTCTTTGGAAGCTATTCTGACTGTTTTTAGAATGATGTCCGAGTGTGTCCGAGTGTGTGTGTGTGTGTGTGTGTGTCAAAAAAGCTTGTTGGCCATCAACTTTTTTGTAAATTTCAGATCATTTGATCATGTAGACTCAAAAATATTGGCGAATTACGAAAAAAAAAATTTTTTTCTTTTTAGTTTTTTATTGATTTCTCGGAAACGAGTCTAACGATCGACTCCAAAATCTAATCAGCTCTCGGGCTTAATAAGACGTGTCGATTTCGCCCTTAGCCGTCTAAATCGGATAATTCGTTCTAGAGTTATCGTGGGAAATAGAAATGGTAAAAAATGGTTTTTTGCGAATATATTTGAAACAACTGAACTAAACAATTCCAAAATTTGATCAGCTTTTGAGCTTATTAAAACGCGTCGATTGCCACCTAAACCCTCAAAATCAGGTTATTTTTCTAAGAAGTCTCGTGGAAAAAAGAAATGGTAAAAAACAGTTTTTTGCAAATATCTTTAAAATAATTGACCCAAACGATTTCAAAATCTGATCAGCTTTACACTTTATTAAAACGGGTCAATTGCTACTTCAAACATGAAAATCAAATCATTTGTCAATGAAATCTCGTAGGAGAAAAAAATAGTAAAAAACTTTTTATTTTTTTTAAACAACGGCCTACATAAGTATTTTCGAGCTCAAAGAGCTCGAAACTGTATTCCTGACAATATTTTTGAGCTCAAAGAGCTCGAAATGAGCGGGAAGTTTTGGGGCTGGCCCGCAGGGTCAACCGATAGACCGATTTTTTTTTTTGCTCGCTAACAAATATGCAATCTAGTTTCGAAATACCTGCAATTTTTGGCACTATGGATGTTTTTATCTTGCGAAAAGTCCTTAATGAAAATTGTATCGCAAGCGAGAAAGAAAACGTCGTCGTTTTTTTGGAAGCGTCGAAAAAAACGTCGGCTGGAGTAATATAGGGCATAACTGGGGAGACATGTCTGGCTCCCACTCCTGGGTTTTATGAGGGGGTTTTCCCGAGGGGGAAGGCTAAGGGGGCAGGTATCTGGTGACGTCACAGGGGATCCCCTTTGTCGGTGCGTGTGTGGAGGTGTAAAAATATATAAATGGTCTTTTATGGCATGCAGATATTGAGGTGTGAAAACATTTAAATGATGATTTATGACGTTACAGTCCCGTAATATTTAATTGATTAAATTAAATAAATTATTTTTAATAAAATAATTTTATACAATGTAACGGAAATCGGTTATGATAAGAGAATCGCCGTGGCTCGCGGGTAGTCAAAACAGATGACGATGCATGAGACCCGGGCCACAACGATTCTCTCACAGGGAACCTGAGATGCAGCGTCAACATTTTGTCAACTCTGTTGGCTCTATTATATTTTTTATAACGACTTAATAGTCAGTCCTTCGAGAGAGCTCATAGAGCTCGAACCTCTGTTCTCTATAGAGTTAATAAACTCCATAATTATTTCTAAATTAATTCAACCTTCTTGTGGGGTGCCAATTGGCACCCCAATATTTTCACCCACACTATGACCTATCCATAGCCCTATTACTACCCAGGGGCGAGCGCTCACCAGCAGTTCCACCCTGACCTATAACCCTGAGCGCTCAATAGCAGTTCGGGTTTCCCTAAAATTTCCTGCCGATTTTCCTACCATTCACCTTTCATTGTAAAAATAACTATATGGAGTTGGAACCGGCGCGAACATATTTTAAAATCGCGAAAAATAATTAAAATTAAATAATTAATCAAATAATCGATGACCACGGCCCACCAGGGGTCTATAGACACTCTAAGGAGGCCAAACCTGGATAAAATTAAATAATTAAAAATTATTTTTATTTTTGATTAATATTTGAAATTTTTCAGTATGTAACAGTGGTGCTGTGACCAGGATCAGTGACCATTGTTTATAAACATTAAAAATAATTTTAGAATAATTAAATTAATATCGGGAATTTCCCAAAATGTAAAAGTGGTGCTATAACCAGGATCAGTGACCATTGTTTATAAACATTAAAAATAATTTTAAAATAATTAAATTAATATCGGGAATTTCCCAAAATGTAACAATGGCATGCAGTTGTTGAGGTGTTAAAATATTTAAATGAGGAAAATAGGAGTTTATGGCATGCAGGTGTGGGAATCAAATCTACAGGGAGGATAACTTTAATAAATGCAGATTTTTTTATTTCGTTTTTTTTTATTCAACATTTTCTTCACTCACACAGTCATACTTATCTTTATTTATAAAAATTACGTGTCACGTTGTTTGTCAGCGATAGACTCTTAAACTACTGAACCGATTTTAAATTTTATTTGCACACTGTGTGCAATTTGATCCAACTTGAAAGATAGGATAGCTCCCATCTCAATTTATAGTCACAATATTATTTTATTGCAAATTATTTGTCTATTATTTGACAGTCACGATTGTCTGTTAGCTCCAAACGATTCTAACAGATGACGATATCTGTTGACTGGATTGAGTAAGTATTCAATAGATAGTGCTATGTTAAAAGAGCAACCGTTTTGTATGTTTTTTTGAAACAGTCTAATACATATATATCTATATAAAAAAAATTAATTGCTGTTCGTTAATCTCACTAAAAGTCAAAAACGGCTGAACTGATTTGGCTAATTTTGGTCTTAAATCATTTGTGGAACTCCAAAGAAGGTTTGGAAAGTGAATAATTATGAGTTTATTATAGTGCCGAATAGCTCAACTGGTAGAGCACTCGGCGCGATACTGACATGGTCTGGGCTCGATTCCCAGTTCGGGGTATCTACATTTTTCTCAATTTATCTATAAATTGTCTTATTGAGAAGGTTTGCATGTTTAGGTTTCCACTATGTTTAATTAGTTTTTTATATAGTGGGAGCCAATTTAATATAGTGGAAACCTAAACATGCAAACCTTCTCAATAAGTTAATTTATAGATAAATTGAGAAAAATATAGGGGGCGTTCCACGCTAAATCGTACACCATTTAGCTTTTGCTCCGCGGATTTTCTTATAACTTTTAGTATAGGTTGAAAGAGGTTTTCATGATTTTTTTCAAATTTTTTCCCTCAACCGTTTTCGAAGTATTGAATTTTGAAAAATGTAGAGATTTTTATTCAAGAACCTGTAACTTTGCAAAAAGTGGTGTAAATAAAATTTTTAAAGAGACAAAAAATGTTCAGTCTTAGACATCTTTTCAATAGAGAATATCAAAAAAATTTTTAGAACCACGCTTCTATTGAAATTCAAACTTTTTCGCATAAATTGTCGATTTACAAAAAACACATACTGATCGATTTTCCTCATAATTTTTCACAACTGTTCAATCAAGACCCAATTCGCTTCCACCTGCGAACGCCGAGCCTCACCAATAGGTCGGCAGCACTATCGCTATTTGAACTTACGCGCGAGATCTTGGCCAATGAGAAAATTCCACCATTTAAATATTAGTTCCAACTTTGAATAAAAGAGTTGCGACGTGAAACACTCTCATTGGTTCAAGATCTCAACTCGCTACGTGGATTTTTGCTATTGGCTGAAAATTAGTTAGCGTCTGTTATTAATTTTCTAATTGGTCTATCGCTCTGACGTCACAAGAAACCCGTTGAGGACTGCTTTTTCCGCCATTAATTATTCATTCTACAACGTGCTTTTACTTCGGTAACCTCGTGCTTGAAATCGCTTAATTACTTCTTGTGTTAATTCTATATCACTCTGCTAATTCTCTCGCTATTTAGTCAGTAAATTAAGGCTGCTATTTACTGAGAGTAAATTGATTAATAATTATTTATAATTATATTATAAATAATTACCGCTATTAAAATCGCTTTGACCACGTGTCAATTTTGTACGTGATATTTTACTTGAGTCGCATTCGCTATCTCGTGTTATATTGAGTTGAATTCGCTACGTATAATTATTTCTCATAATTTTGAACAAAGTGTAAATAAAACTATAACTTTATTTATTGATAAATTTGGTGTAATTTTTAATTGTTTAAACTACCTCGCCATAACCAGATCCACATTTGTATATTCGCTCATTTTTCATTGGTCCTTCGAGCCGGATCTGGCGAGTGTTAAACAATTAAAAATTATTTAAAATTAAAAATCTAAAAACTTGTGAGAAAAAGTGTAGTGATCAGTGTTGTGCAGTGAAAATCGCTAAGTGCCGTGGGCATTGCTGAGCACTTCTAGAGTGCTGCCCGGGGTGATCATTTACACACCGGTGTAAAAAGACATTTTATTCCGAAAAAAGATCGAAAACTTAGCGTCGGGTTTACTCATCGCGTCCATTTTGTGCCACGTATTCATCCAAGATGGCCGCCGAAGCTCAAGTCGCTCTACAGATGCAACGCATTGACACGATGCGTAACATGTCTAACCGCTTGTCTGACGCTGTACTCGCTACCCAAGGTGCCGCCGCCATTGATGCAGAACTCGCTATCTTGAACGATTTGTGGAACCGCTTCAACACGACTCATGAGCGTCTTTACGATGATATCCCTGAGATCGTCGAAAATGAATACCACACAGGTAACGCATTTCAAACCGCTAATGAAGTCTATACTTCGCTTCGAGTTCGTCTTTGTGCAGCAAAACCCGCTCCAGAGCCTGCTCATGATGGCCATGCAGTCAATCATGACCAAACCGCTTACTTTGGTGGTGCACATAAGGCAAACTTGCCGCAGATTAAACTGCCAACTTTCCAGGGTTCTTATGACGAGTGGGACTCTTTCAAGGACTTATTCACGTCCCTCGTCATCAATGAAGATTCGCTAACTGGGTCTCAAAAAATGCATTATTTGAAGACTCAGGTCAAAGGTGAAGCGGCTGCCCTACTCGCTAACCTCCAGATCACTGACGACGCATTCCAACCGGCTTGGAATCTACTGAATACTCGCTACACAAATCCACGCAGATTACTCGATATGCATATCGATGATTTGCTGGATCGTCAACCGCTCACGTCACACTCCGCTGCTGATCTGGACGCGCTGTTACTCGCTAATAAGAAGTCGCTGGACGCCATCGCTGCTTTGGGAATACCAATTGGTGAATTAGACCCTTTTTTGATTCGACTGACTGTTCGCTGCTTGCTATCAGACCTCCGTGTTGAATGGATGGCTTCGCTTGGGCTATCAAACGAGTTTCCCACTTACCAACAGCTGCACGACATGCTTAAAGCAAAGGTTCGTGCGTGGGAAAACTCGGAGATTGGCGCGAAGATAACCTCTACCCAAGCTAAGAGTGCTGCTGAAAGACCTGCATCACCCAAGTCTTACGCTAAGTCCGCCGCTACCAAGCAAGTAAAGTTTGGTAACAGTCGATCCGCTACCTCCTCTGCGCCATCTACAACCACTGGCTCCGCTAGTTACGTCGCGTTCACTCCCAAGGAGAAAACTAGTGAACCGGGCTTGTGCCCACTCTGCAAAGAGAAACACTTTGTTCTCTTTTGCCCAAGCTATCAAAAGGCGTCGCCACAAAACCGCAGAATGATCGTACATCACTACCGGCTCTGCTTTAACTGCCTGGGACGCCACCGCTACGCTGACTGCAGAACTAAACAGAAGTGCCGCCATTGTGATCAGCCACATCACACCTCAACACACATTGATGATGGTGCTGCCACTAAACCAGTACAGGACGCTCCTGTAACTGAACCAGGTAACAAATAGTTCCAATTTTGGTAACTTTTGTTGTTGAATTCGCTAACTTAGTCTGCTTTCAGCTCATTCGCTCAATGTATTACTCGCTACAGCACTTGTTAAGTTGCATTCGCTAACAGGAAGTACATGTACTGCTCGTGTACTTATTGATCAAGGATCGGAGTTATCCTTTGTGACGCATTCGCTAATCAAGAAGCTGGATATACCGCTACATAAGGCAGCTGTACCATTACGTGGGATTGGTAATGTGTCAGCTGGGCATTCGCTTGGATCATGTCAGATGTCGCTGCATTCGCTACATAGTTCCGCTTCTATTACCATCCAAGCCCATGTGCTTGCTCTATTGACGGTGAACTTGCCGTCATTCACGCTAACCAACAAGAAATGGCCGCATATAACTGGGCTACAACTCGCTGATCCAGACTTCTTGACATCACGACCTATTGACATCATTCTGGGTGCAGCACCAGCTGCACATATAATCAACGCTAAAATAAGGAAGGGTAATGCCAATGACCCAATCGCTCAGTCAACGACGCTTGGCTGGATCATTTACGGATCTGTGGACACCGCTACATCGAAATTGACAGCTTATGGTCATCATGTCACTGTTGATGATCAACTGCAAGACTTGCTAAGCAAGTTTTGGTATCAAGAAGAGCCACAGACAGAATTCGCTACACGCTATACCGAAGAAGAGGAAGAGTGTGAACAACACTTTGTCAATACACACTACAGACAGTCTGATGGTCGATATGTCGTTCGCTTGCCGCTTAAATCTTCTCCAAGTCAACTGGGTGATTCGCTTCGAGCTGCTCAATACGCTTTACTACGTCTGCGCAAAAGACTGGAGGCTGATCCAGTCTACAAGAAGTTGTACTTCGACTTCTTGAAGGAGTATGAAGACTTGGGACACATGAGACGTGTAAAATTAAAGGATTTACCACCTAACAGCTACCTGTTGCCTCATCATGGGGTTTTGAAAGAGCAGAGCACTACCACCAAGCTCAGGGTGGTATTCAATGGGTCCTGGAAAACAACATCTGGCGTATCGGTCAACGAGATACTTCATGTGGGCCCAAAGATTCAAGTTGACATCAGTGACGTACTTATTCGCATCCGCTGCCATCGCTATCTATTCGCTACTGACGTAACTAAAATGTTTCGTCAGATCGCAGTTGACAAGGAAGATCATCATCTACAGTGCATACTCTGGTTTGACGAAGATGACATCCCAACAGTATTTGCACTCACTACGGTTACATATGGAACAACATCAGCTCCATATCTCGCGGGGAGAGCACTTTCACAACTCGCTGAAGATGGAGGGAATAAATTTCCAAAAGCTGTCGAACCGCTGACAAATACACGCTACGTTGATGACATCTATGGAGGTGCAGATGAACTCGCTGAGGCAATCCAAGTTGCTCTCGACACAAAAAATATGTGTGCCACAGGATGTTTTCCGCTTGCCAAGTGGGCAAGTAATTCAACTGAATTACTATCGCAAGTCGCTCCAATTGAAACCCAAGTAGATACATCAAGAGAGCTTGGGGATACTACCGTAAAAGTGCTCGGATTAACCTGGAATTCTACACAGGATAAATTCCAGTTCGGCTATTCGCTTCCAGAAGCATCGCCTACTACTAAACGCACAATTTTATCTGAAATTGCTCGCTTGTTTGACCCACTGGGGTTCTTGGCTCCGATCATCGTAAGAGCCAAGATGTTCATGCAGAAGCTCTGGCTGCAGAACTTCGACTGGGATGCTACGCTATCACCGTTGCTTCTTCAAGAATGGAATTTGTTTCGAGATGAACTACATCAGATCTCGAAGATTCAGATACCTCGCTGGAATCATGTAAAAAAAGGTGTATCAATTGAATTACATGGATTCTCTGACGCTTCACATCTCGCTATGGCTGCTGTCGTTTATTTAAAAGTTACTGACGCTACTGGAAGCTCCAATATTTCGCTAGTGTGTGCCAAAACACAAGTTGCACCACTGAAACCAATTTCTATACCAAGGATGGAGCTCAATGCCGCTGTTTTACTCGCTCAACTGGTGCTCTACGTGAAGAAAGTCTTGAAACTTGAAAACGTTCCAGTTTTCATGTGGACGGATTCCGCTGTATCCTTAACGTGGATACGAAACAACCCAGCAAGATGGAAGGTCTACATTCGCAACAGAGTGACCAAGATTCAAGAATCGCTACTAAGTGTCAACTTGGATTTTGTCCCTGGGAAACTTAACCCAGCTGACTGCGCTTCAAGAGGTTTATCAGCAGCCAAACTAGAACAGCATTCGCTATGGTGGTCGGGACCAAAGTGGCTCAGTCAATCAAAAGAAAACTGGCCATCTTTTGACATCCCTACGCAGACGGTATCACATCTTGAAGAACGTCCAGGTCTGGTTTTTACCATCTTCAAGGCAGATTCACATCCGCTATACACGCTACTAGAAAAATTCTCTAAGTTGTCACCGTTACTTCGCACTCTTGGAATCTATCTTCGTGCCATCGCTACATTTAAAAAAGTGCCACAGTCCACACTGGCCACACCGCTTGCTACAGTTGACCTGGAACTCGCTAAGACTTTGCTGATCAAGTATACTCAAAGTCAGTACTATTCGCAAGAGTTGAAGCTACTGAGAGATGGTGATTCTCTACATCGAAATCATCATCTCGCTAAATTGATTCCCTACGTCGACTACAACGGAGTACTCAGAGTCGGCGGTCGCTTGAAGAATTCTCTGCTGGACGATGAACAGAAAAATCCAGCTATTTTACCGAGGTCATCACGCTTAAGTACGCTACTAATAGATCATTCTCATCAGAGAACATTACACGGGGGAACTCAATTGACACTCGCTGATCTACGGAGATCTGTCTGGATAGAAGGTGGTCGAGTTCCAGTCAGATCACACATTCTTCGCTGCGTCGTGTGCACGAGACATAGAGGGATTCGTGCACAACAATTAATGGGACAATTGCCATCCGCTCGTGTAAGACCATCTAAAGCATTCTTACACACTGGTATAGACTACGCTGGGCCAGTAACACTGAAGACTTTTCAAGGTCGAGGTGCGAAAACCTATAAAGGTTGGATCGCTGTATTCGTATGTCTCGCTACTTCCGCTATCCACATTGAAATTGTCACCGATTATTCTACTGACGCTTTCGTCGCAGCATTTAGAAGATTTACTAGTCGAAGAGGTGCCTGCAGTACCCTATATTCGGACTGTGGTACAAATTTTGTAGGAGCAGACGCCACGCTAAAGAAAGAATTCGCAGCAGGATCGAGACAGCTAAAAGAACTTCAGTATTTACTCGCTACAGATGGCACAGACTGGAAGTTCAATCCGCCAAGCGCTCCTCACTTTGGTGGCAAGTGGGAAGCAGCCGTAAAGTCAATCAAGTTCCATCTTATACGAACTGTTGGTGAATCGCTATTGACTTACGACCAACTCGCTACAGTTTTAACACAGATTGAGGCTGTGTTAAATTCAAGACCGATCGCTCCGCTAACTGAAGATCCTGCAGACCTAACCGCTTTGACTCCAGGACATTTTCTCATCGGTGAACCGCTAATCGCTGTACCTGGACCTTCGCTACTGGAGAACAATACTGCTACGTTGTCACGCTGGCAACAACTACAACAAATGTTCCAGAGATTTTGGAGTAGATGGTCATCGGAGTACCTACAACGACATCAATCTATTTCTAAGTGGCATAATCCACAAAACAACATCAAGGTGGGTTCATTAGTCTTGCTGACTGATGAGGTTCCCACCATCAAAATGGCCGCTTGCTCGAGTACTCGCATTACATCCAGGCAGAGATGGCCTGACTCGAGTAGTTACATTGAAGACCGCTACCACGGAGCTTGTTCGACCAATCGCTAAACTATGTGTGCTGCCAGTTCACTCGCCAAATGACAATCCTGTCGACACCGTCGTCAGCGCTGGGGAGAATGTTCAATCAAGACCCAATTCGCTTCCACCTGCGAACGCCGAGCCTCACCAATAGGTCGGCAGCACTATCGCTATTTGAACTTACGCGCGAGATCTTGGCCAATGAGAAAATTCCACCATTTAAATATTAGTTCCAACTTTGAATAAAAGAGTTGCGACGTGAAACACTCTCATTGGTTCAAGATCTCAACTCGCTACGTGGATTTTTGCTATTGGCTGAAAATTAGTTAGCGTCTGTTATTAATTTTCTAATTGGTCTATCGCTCTGACGTCACAAGAAATCCGTTGAGGACTGCTTTTTCCGCCATTAATTATTCATTCTACAACGTGCTTTTACTTCGGTAACTTCGTGCTTGAAATCGCTTAATTACTTCTTGTGTTAATTCTAAATCGCTCTGCTAATTCTCTCGCTATTTAGTCAGTAAATTAAGGCTGCTATTTACTGAGAGTAAATTGATTAATAATTATTTATAATTATATTATAAATAATTACCGCTATTAAAATCGCTTTGACCACGTGTCAATTTTGTACGTGATATTTTACTTGAGTCGCATTCGCTATCTCGTGTTATATTGAGTTGAATTCGCTACGTATAATTATTTCTCATAATTTTGAACAAAGTGTAAATAAAACTATAACTTTATTTATTGATAAATTTGGTGTAATTTTTAATTGTTTAAACTACCTCGCCATAACCAGATCCACATTTGTATATTCGCTCATTTTTCAACAACAAACTCTCACTCATTCTTCAAATTTTCCAGCTATGCTTATAATGAAACGACGATGGAATCTATTTTTTTTTTATTTTTTAAATTTCATATTCCAATTTTTTTTTAAGAATAATGTCTTAAAATAATAGCATGCTCAGAATTTACTGTTAATAATTATCTGACACACAACTATCATCAAAATTTTTTAATTTTATCTCCTCAGAAAAATTATTATTAATTAATCATTATTGTCATTAATTGAAATTATTATTTATCAATTAATTAGTAATAATTTTTTTCTGGAAGAAAATTTGAAAATTTTGATGAAAGTTGTGTGTCAGATTTTATTAACAGTTAATCCTGAGCATGCTATTATTTTAAGACAATTTTCTTAAAAAAAAAACTGGAATATGAAATTAATAAAATCAAATAAAAATAGATCACATCGTTGTCCCATTATCAGCAGAGCTGGAAAAGTTGTAGAATAGGTGACAGTTTGCTGTGAGAAATGATAAGGATAATCGATTAGTACGTGTTTTTTGTAAATCGACCATTTATTCTTAAAAGTTAAAATTTCAATAGAAGCGTAGTTCTAAATTATTTTTTGATATTTTTTATCGAAAAGATATCTAAAAACAAGCATTCTTTTACTTCTTGAAAATTTCGTTTAAAGCACTTTTCGCAAAGTTATAGGCATTTAAAAGAAAAATCTCTTCCTTTTCCAAAATTCGATGTTTCGAAAACGATTGGAGGAAAAAAATTTAAAAATAAATCATGGAAACCTCCTTCAACTTATGCTAATAGATTGAAAAGTTTCAAAAAAATTCGAGGTTCAAAAGTTAAAAGGTGTCTGATTTGGCGTGAAACGCCTCATAGATAGCCCCACTGGGAATCGAACCCAGACAATGTCGGTATCGCGCCGAGTGCTCTACCAGTTGAGCTATCCGGCACAACACTAATTCCGTTCAATTTGATCTTTAACTTATTAAGCCACACCGTCCATCGTACGGTAATACTTCAATTGTATATAGTGGAAACCTAAACAGAGTTGATTTTTATATATTGCTCTACAATCGATTGAGGCAGTACGAAGTCTGCCGGGTCAGCTAGTAAAAACATAGATTTTATTTCATATATATGTATTTTAATAGAATAAGTTTAGAATAATATATTATACAATGGTGACTTCGTCATTCATAGAGCAGTTGGCGTGATACTAGTTTAACGTAGAGCGAAGTGATTGTTGTAAATCAATTTGATTGATGATGAGTTGAATCAAATCGTCGTGAAAATAAATTAGTTCCCAGAAGAATGAAAATCCATGGTCAGAAATATTTGCTTCTATCGAAGTAAATCTCTTGTTAACTTTAAACATTTCATTGAAATGTTTTTCTAGGTAATTCATGACTGAGGAGGTGTTTGGAACTTCTCTCGTATTCAGGATCAGATTTTTCAGAATATATTTTGATATATTATTGACAGTTAAATCAACGTCATACTTCATGGGTAATTTTTGCAGATGGTTTAACCACTGATTGACTCGATTGCAGCATAATTTGAGAATGTTAGCAGTTGGCGCAAGGAAACAAATCCGACTATCTTGATGTTAGAATATAACGCAGCGCTCACTTTTGAATTCAGAAAACTGTATTGCACGCCTCATAACGCGAAGCGTTTGAGGTTGTGCTCTACTCTCAACACATCAAGGCCAAGCAATTTTCTGGTCTTAAAATGACTCTTAGCGTACATCTTTCATTCATAGGATAAATATGAGTACACGTATATCAAGAATAGACTTTAGAGAACTTATTTAATGTTTTTTCAAAAACATTTGTTTTGTTAGTTTAAAGAAAAAAAAAGTTTAAAAAAATTTTACTTGGACGTCCGGATGTCTGTATGTATACACTTTTTTGGGATGTAGTCATGATAACTGCCGAAAAAATTATCGTATCGAAAGCGGTTTTTTTTTATTTTGTTCAGAATTTTCTCAAGATGAACCCTTTCGATATTCACTATTGTAGTTTCTATAGTTTTTTTTATATTTAATTAAAAGTGATGACTGATAGCATTTTTGTATACAAAATCCCGTATATATCTTTTCCGCTGGTGCTACCTCTGACGGATATTGTTGCAAACATATATATAGACATATTCTGCGGTGGGCCTTTTACCGGTGCTGCATCCAAGCGGCTAATTTTTGCACAACTCTTTTTTAATTTTCCTTCTATTTTTTCGACGTCAAATGTTGACATAAACAGTGGCGTAATAGTAGCGAAAATGTTTTTTTGTTTTAATCTTTAATTTAGAAATACAAGTTATTTTGACTTCAAAATTAAAAAGCGTTATGAGGCGTGCACTTTTGGATTTTCCAAACTTTTTTAAAGTCTTCACACTCAATTTGACAGAACTTGTGATAGAAGTTGGTATTTTTTTCGTCGTGAAAGTAATTGTTGATTGTTTCTATGGAATCACATAGTTTTTGCTACTTGTTTAGATTTAATTGTAAGTCACATTTTGGATATACACTGATAATTTGTGCAACAGGTTTAAAGTTGTTGTTGTAATATTTCAACCCACAACGCAACTGGTTTGTTTGTGATTTTTTTAGAGAAATTACTTGCGCTTGGTATACAAAATCGTTGGAAGCCATGCTTTTGATATTATTGCTGTACCGGATCAAATTATACTGAGCTATATTATTTATTTAAATTTGATTGCTGAATGAAGGGGAGTGGGGGGTGATAGACCAGAGGTGTGATTTTATGGAGAGGGTAAACCAGTGGAGGGGGACATAAAAAATTTGGAATTTGAGAACTTTAAATTTTTAGTTATATTCTATTTGTTGGTAGTGAAGTTTTACTGAAAAATGTATAATTTGAATCTATCCCTAAGCCATCAGGATATTAATTTCAAACAATTTTTTCTGGAACGAAAACGGTTTAAAATTAGTAAAAAAAAGATCTCAAAAGTGTTTTATAAAAGTGTTATTGAAGAAATACTAAATTTAAAAAATTTTAATGCAAAGCATAAAAAACAATGTAAATTATGTGTTGGTTGTTCTAAGGAACCTCATGTGAATCAGTGGAAATTTCCACCTCTCGTAGATGAAGAGCTAAACTTCTTCAAGCTATGCATTGCGATTCCTAGGGTGTGTATCCCAGCGGGTATGCCAAAAGCAAATTATGAATATCGTTCTTGGAAAATCAAGTATCACCCTCCATCGCTTAGAAGTATAGCATGCGTTAGTATTCTTACATATGTGGATACAGTATCTCAAACTATTAATTTAGAATATCTTGCTTACTTATTGAAGTTCAGCCTGCACGTAGAGAAAAATATCGTCAGAATAACTATCCAATGTATCCTCAAATGCCGTATTGTCAGAATAACGATTCATATACTTAATTTAGGAATACTCTCATATTAATTTAATAATCTATAGTATCGCTAAAATAAAGATTCGTATTTAGGTTAGGATAAGTATTCGTTTATTTAGTTTGACAATACGACAAATAGCCGTTGTAACGATATGTAGTTTCGTTAATATAGGTATCTGTATAGCCAGCGTGAGGATCCGTATAGCTGAATTGGCTATACGTATCGTCGTTTTCGGTTTCCGTATGCCTAAATACAGAGTATGCGTAATAGTTATATCAACGATTCATATTATGCCTAAAATAAGGATACGGATCGTCATTTTGACGATCCACTCTGAGGATACTCCGTATAGCTGAATTAGCTATACGGCGTATCGTTAAGTAAGTTAACTGAAGTTAACTATACAGCGTATAGCCAGAATAACGATACGTATAGTTAATATAGCGATATTTTTCTCTCCGTGTGCCCACTAAAGTGTTAGCTATAAACCCTCCATTAAATCTTGACTACGAAATAGAAAAAAAACCAATCTATGAGATGCAGGTAAGTGAATTACAGCATTGGGGTACTGGCCGACACTATATTCCTTTTTATTCAGCGACTTTATATTGTTTTGAAAGAGAGATAGATGTGGGTGAATAAATAAAATATCTCATAAAAAAGTCAAAAATACCGGAAACCTTAAAGTCAGCGAGGGTGGAGTGTTACGAGGTGAATTTTCTGTACATAGTTGAAAAATTCAAAGTGTGACAGTCAGTAGTTATCGCTGGTAGTGATCAGTACGAAGAAGTTATCTACAAAATGTCAAGAGAATCAGGTGCGCTCCATCCTCTTTTAAATGATGCGTTTGATGAAGAGCTCATAGCAATGTACGAAGTGTTTGAAAAGCAACAGACACTTCAAGAGACTGTAGGTGATAATAAAACCCCCAATTTATTTGAAAAGCAACAGGCAGCTCAAGAGCCTGTACGTGATAATAAAACCCCCGATTTATTTGATGATTCAGGGGAAGATATATATCCTGCATCTCAGAAAAAATATATGCAAATCCAGGCTTTGCGTGGAAGTTTGAAGACTCAAAGCAGCAAAAAGAAGTCGTTAGCCCATAACTACAAAGAGTTATGTAAATCTATATGAGCAGGTATTTACAAACTTAATATTATTATTTTTTTATATAATTATATATTAATTTGATGATTATTTTCAATATTGATAACATAGCGGGTATGTGTGATACGGTCCACAATAATGCGGAGGAAACGAAAGATCCACGTCAAGAAGCTTATAAAATTTAAAAAAAAATTGCTGCAAAGGCGGTTCAGAAAATTAATTCAGAGTGTACGCACACTCAGGTGATTACAATCAGTTGATATTTTTAATCTAGTTTTTGACATAAGTTTTATTCTCCATTGTACTTATTTTAGATGGAGTTAGTAGGAGAGAAACCCTAGAAGAGAAGAAGAACGAAGTTGTATTCGATTTTTTTAAGCCGTTGTTTTTAGATAGAAAAGGTAAATGCACTCACAAAGTTTATACTTATATTATTGATGTATAATTTTTTTAAATTTGGATCTCATTATTAATTATCTGGTTTTAGAATACTCCTCTTCATCGAGCTGGACCAATCAAAGCCAAGATTCAGATCCGAAGGGTGACAGTGACAAAGTAAACAAATCTCAAGATGAAGATTTAATTTTGACAAAAAAAAAAAAAAAAAATTCACAAAAGCTGCAAATTCGCAAGATCGGAAAAATTGAGAACAAAATACAAATTAGAAACAATAACAATAAAATAAAAAAAAAAATTAACAAAAAATTACGGAAATATTTAAGTAAACTTAAATACAAATTATTTATAATGATAATAATAATAATAATAATAATAATAATAATAATAATAATGATAATAATAATAATAATAATAATAATAATAATAATAATAATAATAATAATAATAATAATAATAATAATAATAATAATAATAATAATAATAATAATAATAATAATAATAATAATAATAATAATAATAATAATAATAATAATTTGTAAGGCTTATTGTATTTTACTTTCAAAAAAATATATTAAAAAGAAAAAAAAAAAAACTGGGCATCGGTTGACCCTGCGGGCCAGCCCCAAAACTTCCCGCTCTTTTCGAGCTCTTTGAGCTCGAAAACATCGTAGTAAATACATTTTCGAGCTCTTCGAGCTCAAAAATACTTTTGCATGCCATTAATTTCGAAAAAAATAGTTTTTAGCATTTCTTTCTCTCGCAATAACTCTCAAACAAATTATCCGATTTTTAAGTTTGAGGTGGCAATCGACGTGCTTTAATAGATTCTAAAGCTCACTAGATTTTTAGATTTTTTGGTTGAGTCGTTTCAAAGATATTCGCACAAAACTGTTTTTTCCTATTTCTTTCTCCATCGATAGCTCTCGAACGAATTATGCGATTTTGATGTTTGAGGTGGCAATCGACGCGTTTTATTAGGTTCTAGAGCTGATTAGATTTTGAAGTTGATCGTATAAGTCGTTTCTGAGAAATCAATGAAAAACTATAAAAAAAAAATTTTTTTTTTTCGTAATTAGCCAATATCTTCGAGTCTACTTTGTCAAATGATCTGAAATTTTTAGAAAAGTTGATGGCCAAAAAGCTCTTTCGATTGCCGCCTTAACCATCCAAATCGGTTTCTTAGTTAAAAAGTTATAAAGAGTTTACATACATACATACACACACACACATACAGACACTCGGACATCATTCTAAAAATAGTCAGAATAGCTTCCTAGGACCTCAAAACGTCGACATCTGATGAAAACTCGATTTTCGAAAATCGGGGTGAAAACAATAACTTACCGAAATTTTCGAAAATCATCGATTTTCTAAGCGGGAAGTTAAAAAATTCTCATCAAGAAAAAAAATCTCCCTTCCATTTTCTTCTCCTGCTATTAAATTATTTTATTTTACTTAAAATTAATTAAAAATAATATTGAAGGATAGGTGATTAAAAGGTAGCTTGAAATAACGTTAAAAATTATTCAAATTTTTTTTACAATTTTTATTATCAAATCCTAGGTTAAAATATACATATATTATCGTATACAACTTTGATTATAACTTAGTCTTGTACCAGATAAATTTTTGAAAGGTCTATTTAGTTTATTTTTATTTTGCTTCTTTTTATTTTTAACAATTTTGTTGAACATTTTGAATAAAATTCGGTCGTTTTGTTTTGTATCGCCACTAAACAGCTTACAAAATGCTGATAAGGAGTTGCGATTAGAACGCCAATGAAGCACGACAATGCAATATTGACCGCAAAAATTAGAAGCAATATCCTGTAGTTGATGCTTATTCCATCTGTAGCTTCTACAGCTTCTTTCAAGGCATTGAGTAAATCGAGGGTCACTGGGAGGACGTCCAAAGCTGTTGAAGTAGGTTCCGTTTCCATTATTGTTGACAAAGAATGCGACCCAATGAACCCCTGGCTTTGTGTGGTCATCGGTATTTGCAATGATTCCACAGGGTCGGGGCCAGATCCAGGGGATCTTGTCAGCTGGGTAGACACCTCCGACGGTGGCATTGGTATAGGGTAAAAGTTGTACTAGCTGACGGGTATTCATAAAATTGATCCGCTCAGAGCGATAACTCAGTGGAAAATGGGGTTCTTGCAAAGCAAAGACCCGCACTTATTCAAACTCGGCAACGTATGTTAAAATTCACTAACTTACCTCACGGCTTATTACTTATAAATAAATTTCATTTGAGTTATAGACTTATTCGTTCTTACTTAATTAATAATACTTTTTATTAAACTGTTTAATAGTTCTTACCAGTAAAATAGGAAAATAAATAAGTTTTATTGACAATTATAATAATACTCAGTTACTTACAATAAAGGCTGCGCAATTAACACTAGGTAGAATATCCTCGTGGATACCGGATACAATATTCCTCCACCTGGAGTGACACAGTTGTACACAATAATTAATATTTAATTATTTATAATAGTTAATACCGCGGATAATTCGCCGGTAACGCACAATATGATTTACTTCATTCAAACTTGATTTAGAGTGATTATAACAGTTTATACGGAATAATAGAATAGCATTGCAAGTAAAAATTGCCAGAGTAATAATCGAAAGAATAGCAATATAATTAATATAATATAATTAATATGAAATAAGAATCGCCAATTAATACTAGACAACACGTCTAAACGCTAAGTGATCCAGGATCGAAGTTATTGGCCGATAAATTTGGGTGTAGGACTAGCCTCGGGACTCTGTCCCCACTTCACCCTTACGGACATGCGTCTACGTGATAATTAGTCATGTGACCCCGCTACTATGACTTGTGTAGCTTCAGATGGCAACAACATGAGGGAAAATGGGAACCGCAAGGCTGAGGACGACGAAGACGATTCCCATTGTCTCAATATATATATATATATATATATATATATATATATATATATATATATATATATATATATATATATATATATATATATATATATATATTAGGGTGATTCATTTCCGCAAAAGTTTTGTTTTTTTTAAGTGCTCAAGCAAAATCTCAATCTACATCGAAAAACAAAAATTCTCACCAAATATGAGCTCTTAATTCCAATGCTAAGTACTTACTATTTGATTTCAAAGATTTCCCATTTAAAATACACGTAAATTAAATTACTTTTTTTTAACTTTCTAATACTCAGCTGCGTTTCATGGTATCAACACGGTTTTGGTCGCAAATCGTAGGGCATTTGGTGTTCTTCAAAAGTGCCCATAGTTACTTAGCTGTTATTCCAGCTATTTCACCTATTTCCACTGCGGAACTCATTTTTCCTATGAAATTGACCTTTATTGGCTTGCAGAAAGTAAACCAATGAAAGTACACTAAAATCGCTGATAGGAATTTTATAGGAAATTGTATTCCCTTCAAAGGAAGTCTTATGGGTCAAGCCGCTAAAGTCCATAGTTTCCGAGTTATAGTCATCTTAATAATTTAAAGAATAAAATTGCAATTGTAATTTTTTTTTTTATATTATATTTTTCAAATTATTAAAATGACTATAACTCGGAATCTATGGACTTTAACGGCTTGACTTATCAAACTTTTTTTAAAGGGAATACAATTTCCTATAAAATTCCTATTAGCGATTTTAGTGTACTTTCATTGGTGTACGTTCTGCAAGCCAATAATGGTCAATTTCATAGGAAAAATGAGTTCCGCAGCGGACACAAGTGAAACAGCTGGAATAACAGCTAAGTAACTATGGGCACTTTTGAAGAACACCAAATGCCCTACAATTTGCGACCAAAACCGTGTTGACACCATGAAACGCAGCTGAGTATTAGAAAGTTAAAAAAAAAGTAATTTAATTTACGTGTATTTCAAACGAGAAATCTTTGAAATCAAATAGTAAGTACTTAGCATTAGAATTAAGAGCTCATATTTGGTGAGAATTTTTGTTTTTCGATGTAGATTGAGATTTTGCTTGAGCACTTAAAAAAAACAAAACTTTTGCGGAAATGAATCACCCTAATATATATATATATATTAGGGTGATTCATTTTAGACCAACATTTTTTTTTTTCAAGTCCCGCTCAAAAATCTTGTAGCATATGAAAAATAAAAAATTCTCACCAAATTTGAGCTCTTAATTTCAATTTGTAGAGGTCTCTCAACGAACTTTTAGTTTTTCCATTTAAATAACATGGGAAAACTTTTTTTTTTCATTTTTTACTTCCGCATCTCACCTAAAAATTTTTTTTTCGAAATATCGTTCCGACATTTTCATAGTAGACTAAATGCTCTACAAAGAAGTTCTTTGAGTCGAGTTTGTAAGTTCAATATCTCCATCATAATTTGCGTTGCAAATTGTGATTTTTGTGGAAAGTCGATTTAAATGCACTTAGAAACGAAACTATTGGTGATAGACGAAAACTTCAAATGGCAATTTTGTAGGTCATTCAATGCTCTTAAATAATGCATTAATGACTATCTCTGCACCACCAATAGTTTAGCCTCAAGACGCTCTTACAGTTCTATTTTTTCGAAAATATAGTTTCAATAAATGTCGAAACGAAACTATTGATGATAAACAAAAAATTTACATCGCAATTTTGTAGATCATTTAATGCTCTGAAATAATGCCCTCGTGGATATCTTTGTACCACCAATAGTTTAACAGCTAAACGCTCTTAGATTTCAATTTGTTCTTAAAATTCACTTTCAATGTATTTATTACGGTGTGTTCTTTCATGACAACTTGTTTTTTTCAACAGTCTAACAGTATCTATACTTGGAAGAAGGTAAAAAAAGATGTCTGTTAAAATTAGAGCCCTAAATATTAATATCGACAATTGTCTCATCCCTATTTTCTATTTCTCATTTAAAGAACATGGGAAAAAGAAAATATTAAGTTTGGATTTTTATATCTTGGTGATGGCGTACTGTACAAATAAGCCCAGGATACATTTTTGAAGGGAATTGAACGCTCTTCAAAAGAAGTCCCTAATCATTATTTGATAAATCCATCTCTTCAAAAGTTATCGGAGATTGAAATTAGATTTATGGTAAATTTTAAGATCTTTTTACTTTTCCAGTAAAACCATCGGACATATCATAGAGTATCAAAGAATCTTTTTCATAGACAATTTTATTTCTCATAGATTATCTCAGAGAAAGTTTTTTCTAATTCCGCATAATTTTCTGTTTATTTCCATTTTAATATCAAGCTCTTGAAATCGATCGCAACACTTTTTTTTTTAAGAACAAATTTAAATCTAAGAGCGTTAAGCTGTTAAACTATTGGTGGTACAAAGATATCCACGAGGGCATTATTTCAGAGCATTAAATGATCTATAAAATTGTGATGTAAATTTTTTGTTTATCATCAATGGTTTCGTTTCGACATTTATTGAAAGTATATTTTCGAAAAAATAGAACTTTAAGAGCGTCTTGAGGCTAAACTATTGGTGGTGCAGAGATAGTCATTAATGCATTATTTAAGAGCATTGAATGACCTACAAAATTGCCATTTGAAGTTTTTGTCTATCACCAATAGTTTCGTTTCTAAGTGCATTTAAATCGAATTTCCACGAAAATCACAATTCGCAACGCGAATTATGATGGAGATATTGAACTTACAAACTCGACTCAAAGAACTTTTTTGTAGAGCATTTAGTCTACTATAAAAATGTCGGAACGATATTTCGAAAAAAAAATTTTTAGATGAGATGCGGAAGTAAAAAATGAAAAAAAAAAGTTTTCCCATGTTATTTAAATGAAAAAACTCAAAGTTCGTTGAGAGACCTCTACAAATTGAAATTAAGAGCTCAAATTTGGTGAGAATTTTTTATTTTTCATATGCTACAAGATTTTTGAGTGGGACTTGAAAAAAAAAAATGTTGGTCTAAAATGAATCACCCTAATATATATATATATATATATATATTATATGACTAATTATAGTCAACGATAACTCGTCTCGAAGAATCAATCTCTAAAATATTATCAAACTCCAGGTATGCAATACAGTTATCATTAACTTTAAGAGCTTGTTTAAAGCGGGCCTCAAATCTTAAACTACTATTCCTCACTAAATTCCAGTGGGAAGCGAGATTAGCAGATAAATTTGGGGTTAGATTAAATGCATACAGTGCGTAACCGTTACTGTAGTCTATACGGGTTATAGAATGTCCAGCGTTTCCAAAATGAACTCCAGTACCACTAAATATTGTATTAAAAGCTTCAACTTTTAAATAATTGTCAGCAAAATCAGGTTGCAATGCATGGCCTGAAACTTGTTTTCCATCAATGTATAAACAGAGGTAGTTTAATGAAAAGGTTCGCAAATTGAATGGATTGTATTTTTTTGACCCATTATACGCCAAGTTATCTACGAACCCAAGTATTACTCTTTTGGGTAACTGGCTCAACACAATGTTATCAATAGTCTCTCCGATAATTCCTTTCAATAGGACAAATCACTTAACTTTAACTCTCGTGAGGGGGTACTTAGCCGTCGTTTGACTGAGTGCTTTTGCGTGAGCGAGTAAAATGCGAGGACTTATCTTTACTCTTCTTACAATAAACATAGCCTCAGAAATCGTGATTTTATATTTGTTGGTACCAGCATCCATAAGGCAAAATCCATCCTTTTCCCAGATTAGACGAATTCTCATTCAACACCATTGAGTAAACATTTCTCTTGCTTAAATACATCACAATGTAAATGCCCCATCATCTCAAAAAGTTTTCCTTTGCCCACATAAATCATACGCTCATCTAGTCCAGTATTTTGCTTAGCTTCCATAGTATCCATTTCACCTCTATAATCATTAGCCCACAAAGCCATTTTGAGTTGCGTAGTTTTTGCATCAAGTGCATAATTTAAAAAAGTTTTAATGTATTCCTATATGCATAAGCGTTAGTTGGTGGAGAAACCAGTTTTCGATTGAAAAAAAGGTCAACCCGATTGAATAATGAATGTCAAAAATTATTTACTGGTCCGACAAAATCTTTTTCATCGGCGGTTCGATCAGCTTTTGCGATTTGTGCTTTAATTTTTATCATAGTATGTGATAAGTCGATATACTCCTTGCCATGACCGGGAACGACAAATTCGATTGGTGTATCATCAGCTAATGAGGCCATAGGATTATAATATGTCCATTGTGATTGTTCAATACTCGTTTGTGTAGGTGGTAAAGTAAATAAGTCGAGCTCCGATTTCGCACACTCCATAGAATGAGAACGTAAGAACGACATTTTTTCAACTATTGAAATTCATCAAACACGTCACGTTTTTTGGATTTTTTCACTTTACGCTTTTGTTTTTTAGATGGCTTTTTTTTCTTTGTAGCTTTTTTCTTTTTAGTGGTGCGCTTCTTCTTCACTCTTCCACGGTTTACACTTTTATGAGTAATTCGTTGAATGCGCTTTCTTTCATATCCTGAACCCTTGATCATTTCATCAAGTTTATCGGTTGCTTTTCTTTTGAGTCGTAATCCCAATTCCGTTAATCTATTTGCCAATGCTTCTTACACGTACAGCACCTTTCAGGAGAGGTATAACTCGTCGAAAAAGACCCCCCAAGAAAGCCCCTATTCCGTGTCCGTGTTGATAAGAACCAACGTAAACTTTACCAAATCTATTATATTTATCGATGTATCCTCCGCCAACCTGATTATTGTAATACTCAATATAATGAGCATTTTTAATCTATCTTTTTGAAATGCAGTGTAACGTTCAACGGTCCGTACTCAAATGGCACAGGATCTCCATTGTTATCTCTTATATCTATCTCAATTGTCCTGAATGAATTTGACAAAACAGGAATATAGTTAGGCGAACTATAAGTATTGGTAACTGTCATGCCGTATGAGTATGAGCTCATGTCTAAATAAACTATGCGTAACAATGCAGCGTTTACATCTCCAGTTGTGAACAGACATCAGAATAAACAAAAATTGTGCTAGGCAAACCTCTTATGAGACTGAAAGGTCTTTTACTTATACTTGTAAATTCGTAAATTCTCCCATTTTTATTACCAATCACAAATTGTTTTCTGATTATATTTATCTGCATACCGATCAAAGCCTAAGATATCTAATAAAGTATCTGATAGTAGAAGACGATGGCTAGTGTTTTAACATATTTCAGGTTTACAAACTCGCTTAATCACAGTAAATCCAGATTCATTTATCTTAAAATTGAAATGATTATAATTAGGAAGAAATTTGTTCGAAGCTTATATAAATTGTATTTTATCTGTATAGAGTTCTTGTGGAAAATAATAATCAGTATATACATCAGGACTATTGTTCTTTGATGATTCAGCACTTATTAGATACATTTCTCCATCTTTTTTTTTTGATTGAATATGTAAAAAGCTCATTGGAAATTGTATTTCTTTTAATTCTACGACCCATTGACCTTCCAATTTCATATGCTCAGGTAGCATTGCTGTGTAATGAGTAGCTGTATTGTCTGGATAGAAGTTCATACAACTGTCACTAGGTAAAACCATGTGAAACTATGTCTTATTCATTCTGATACGGTCGATGCAAGTACCCAGGAATTGAATTTATCAGGATATCCTTCCCACTTGACAAAATATTGGTTGTTCTTTCCATGACCCTTCGTTTTAAGTATTTTTTCTATCTTAAACTCGTCTTTATCAAAGTCTTTATTTACACGCGTTATTTCTTGCTCGTAAAAAAAAACCATCAATCTCTTCTCCGTTTTAATCTTTTAACTCATAAACAGGTATAGACTGCCGTAGCTTGGTTTTTGTAATTTGAAAACTCTCCTCTGTCCACCCTGCTTCGTAACCATTCTCGAACGTTGATTTATACTTACTGATGCGAACATAGTCATTCACTGTATATTTAAATGATGTTTTCCGGGGTTTCATTTCAGGATACTCCCGATTTAGATCATACCGAGCTTCCACAGCGTTATCAATCGTAACAGAAAAGGGTTCCATTTTAATTACGCTATGTTTCGTATGATTGTACGCACTAACTATATGCTGTAAAATATCTAAATATCGATAAGTTCTTTTATGAGAAAATTATCGCCACATTCTTTCTTTTAGAGTACGGTTAAATCTTTCAACGACTGCTGCTTTTACATCGGGATTACGTGCAGTCCTAAAGTATATATCTTTTTACTCTAAATACTTTTGCACACTACCTGCTATAAACTCTTTTCCCTTATCTGTTTGTAACATCACAGGTATATGCCCATTACTACGATCAAAAATATTTTTAAAACCTTGAACTACAGTACGTGCTGATTTATCTACTAAGGGTTCTACCTATGCATATTTACTTAACACATCTATGACAACTAGAAGAAATGAAATACTATCGTTATATGTTTTTAAAGATTTTAATTCTACAAAATCAGCTTCTCATACATCATCAATATTTGAAACATCATAATATAATCGTTTAAATTTGCGTATTGTAGGTCGATGTCTAGTATAGGCATCTTGAGCTGCTAGCTAATCATTAATTTTTTCTTCGGGAATAGTTTTCTTGAACTTATGAATGAGATTTCAAGCCCCAGAATAGGATCCGGGATTACTAGGATGAAAATACTCGTTTCCAAGAGTTTCTTCTACAGTCGCAGCAATTTAAAGGAATTTTTATACACCTGTTTTTTATTACCACCTCTCTGAACAGTAGAATCAAGGTCAGAAAAAGATTGAAAACTTGTAGAAATATCCGATGACCTGTTACTTTGAGAAGTACGATTAGGTGTTAAAGTAGCTGCAGATAGTCTGTTTTTCATGCGTAATCTTTTGTTCCAAAAACTACTGTTTCCCACAAATTCTCGTGGAGTGTTTATATCTTGCAAGTATGCCGCAAAAACGTTTCTTCCAGTTGCTGTTACTGTTTTTCGGCGTCGTACAGCATCGTTAATAAGATCTACTATATTACTACCAGGTATCGGCCATCCATCCAGTGAGACCATCTCTTTGTCATCCCATGTAAGGTGCTTATTATCGTCTACAGCTTCGATATGTCCCAATATTTTCTCAGCCAACCCTTTATATGTTTTTGGAACACCATTAACAATCGCATTTACTTCGTAGGATTTTATATCTTCATTACTGATATCATTGAGTTCAATACTATTGTGTTTAATATCTATTTTTTCATCATCTATATCACTTTTATATTGTTTACTTTTAAAGAATAAATATCGTCTCAACAAGTCACTATATTTTTTTAATTTTTCATCATCACTTGCTGTTTTTGCTGAGGAATTTAAAAGGTCGAATAGCTCAGCATCAAGACGAGAAATTGAATTCCCCGGGGTTTAGACAGATGGTTAATACTGTTTGGATCGAGCAGATAATACGTGTTCCGCATTTTTTTGACCTCAATTTGAAGGAATTAATTTTTCAATGTCCTCGTGAGCTACAAGAACCATTTTTTCAGCATATTCCATAATTTAAAAAATATTGGAGATTAAGGCGCCAAGTAGAGGACCTAATAGGATAGGTAAAAACGAGCCACCTTCTTGGGTTATTAACTTTTTCTTTGTTGTCCAATTATTAATTTTACTTGTAAACTTCCGTAAAATAGTTTTATGTTTAGCAAGTAATTTTTTTTCAGAATCTTTTATTGGTATATTTCCACGTAAAATGTTTAAACAACATTCACAAATAACACGAATGAAATCTTTTTTTGCGTGACGTAGTATAGCGCGACGTTGATCAGCTGATGCATATACAAGAGCCTAAAGGAGAGCCGCGTTTTTGCGTCCAATAGCTTTACGTGCAGAATGACTGCCCGAAGATCTTTCCGCTGCCATTACAATCGTATAACTGGAATATTATTAAGTGAGACACCTCCTTTTTTATCATGATTTTTTCGCGGAATATAAACATAATGAAATGGATCTGATGGAAAAATATATGTTCTGAATCGACAGTTTTCAGGTGTAGTTTGTTTAAGGTCAAGAAGTAAATACCCATGGGGCTTAGAAGTAGCATCAAAATATGCTTCCTGTATGAACTTAGGATTTTCTGGATGTACCTGACGAGCTAAATGAGAAATTTGTGCACGGTCACGAGGATTTTCAAACACTATTATATAATTTGTATTGAGTGATATATCTCGTTGACCTTTTCCTTGATGAAATAAGTTTTTAGATAAAAATATTACACTTAAATTTTTGTGGTGACTACCTTTAGTGAACAAATCTACTATTGAACCGCTAGATGATTCACGCATTAAATCATCAATCACAACTAATTTCGGTAAATTATCCTCAAAATCTTCGAATTGAGGCAAACCTTCGCGAAATTCAACAAACGATTTATCATAGTCTGTATAACCATGCTGCCACTCGACATAATAGAATATGACTTTATGAAATTGAGTATCACAAATTTCCTTGATTTCTCATAAAAATCTTTTAATAAAAAACGTTTTTCCGCATCCTGTTGGACCACAAACCATGGATGTAAATGGATGTTTCTACCTCGGATTCATTTTTCTGTCTGAAATGTAATTTAAATTTCAGGGAAATATATATATATATAGGAAATGAAAAATTTTTTATTGTATTAAAATTTTTTATTGTATTAAAATTTTTTATTGAATAATTATAACATTCAGAATTTTTCTTCACAAAAAAATTTACGTATTTCACAAAAAAAATTTACGTACTTCACAAAAAAATTTACATACTTCACAAAAAAAGTTTACGTACTTCACAAGAAAATTTATGTACTTTAACAAAAAATTTACATACTTCACAAAAAATTTATGTACTTCAAAAAAAATTTACATACTTCACAAAAAATTTATATACTATACAAAAAATTTACATACTTCACAAAAAATTTACAAAAAAGTTTTCATGCTTTACAAAATATTTATAAAAATTTTTTCTATCTATTTATTCTGTTTTAACCTTTTTTTATTGTTACCATAGGGTAGACTATCTGATTCTCCTACTAGTCGCCTCTTAGGGCCCGTCGGTCGAATAACTTTTGACTCTTTTTTTGTCAAGACCTGATGATATTGATCTCTGCGTATACCTGAGTAATGTATATTAAAAGGTTCCAGATTATTGACTACAAGAGAACGTACAGTATTGTAGTTCACTATTTCTGATGTTTCAGCATTTAATCTTACTCCTTTCAATTTATGGCACTCGGTAGTAGTCCCGTCGGGTTTTTGTACAACGTATGCATAAAATTTGGGACCACCAGATACAAATGATGAAATGTAGCTACCCTCTCCATATCCTTCTAACTCGTCAGTTAGATCACCAAGAGAATTACCAGTTGGCGAATCTCGTGAACCATCACTAACGTAAATTAAAGAGTCTGTATCGTAATATAAAACCTGAGTATCTAAGTATTCTAAATAACTGTATAATTTGAGTCTAGCTTATGCAGTTGTAAAAGCAGCAATAACTACATTCGCCCTGTCAGATGGAGTAAAACTATCTAAATTATTTGCCCAATTAACAAAAATGGTATCTTAGTTAATCAGTACAAATTCAGATATTTCTATTTCAGGATTGAAAACTAAATCACAAAATTCTTCATAAGAATTCACAATTGATTTTTTTTTCATATTTTTCCGCTGACCAAATTTACCCTAAAACAAATTTAAAAATAGTTTAGCTAGAGATCTCGAACCAGGATTTTTTTTAATTTTTGAAGGATCGAATTTTATGCCCTCTCTATCCTCGTACCTTGCTAGATATTCATGCTTAGAAATCTATCGATACATTGGCTTGGCCATCCTGAGGCCTCCTGCTTAATCTTTAAAAAAGTATTTATGTATTCTACAAATAGACCTGTAGCATTTTTTTCTTCCGGGTTATATTGTACTACCTGATAGTCCCAAACCTCATCAATATTTTGAATGATGTAGCCCTTTTCTACCGCTTTACGGAGCTCGCACTCAACCCAGGTACCGTATAACTCTCTATCCCTTTCATTTTTATGTGGACATTCAGTTTGAGTTTGATTTTGACAACAACTCATACATAGAGGAAAGAATAATTTGCCATGTGCTCTAACAGGTAAAACTGGATGATATAGAGTTCTTGAAGGTAATACTCTGCATTTTATCAGCCCTTGTATGTTTTCAATATTATTATCTGGCGCTATATTTTCACAATCGTCATTTACGTAAACTTGGGGTGCCCAACCGGAAAAATCCCGGTTTTTAGAACCCAAGGATATAAGGAGCATACATCTACAAACCGGATCTTGTCAATATCTTCTCCAGAAGAATTCTTTCTAGCGTCGTAATAAGTTTTCACGTTACCAGTACGCCTTCCGAAAAAAACTTCACGTGGATTTAATGGTTTAACTAACATAACTTCTGAGGTATCAAGAAATATTTGTAACTCTCTATTATTTTTTTTTTTTCGTGATTAAACTCACATTCCCACATTTCTGTTAGTTCATATCCACTGAGACATAAATTTTTAATTTATCAATAAATTTATTGAACAATCCACCAAAGCCTCGCGGATGAGTATTTTAGTCGGTTGAGCCCCTAAATTTATTTAATGGACCACCAGCTTTCGGAAATCCGCTTCCTCACGGGTAACGTACTTAATTTTAGAATTTAAGTGGAATAAAGAGTTCGATAGATATCAATGTGTAGATATAAGTTCTCACGTGAGCCAGTAAATATTCTTTATATACTTACAATACGCAGCAATGATATTATCCTTTTTTTTTGACGGCGCAGCAACAACGACAGACAATTTATTACAAACGATCTAATGAAAAACTTAGTGTACGGTAACGAATGACAACTTTCACTTAATAAAACAAAATATTTAATAATTAATTAAGGTAGTATGATTTACAAACTGTTTAATAGCAATATTATAATAATTAGACGATAGGAGCTAGCGTGGTGTCTAGCTCGGGGTTGGATCGAAGTCTGATCCATATTTTTGGGTGTCGTCGCGTGGCCCGTTCATCCCCTCTTACTTTGAGGGATTTTACCGCAAAATGATAAGTAATTAACCCAGTATCGGTGACGAAGGTTTCTAGGCAGCTAGTTGAGGGCTGGGAAGAACTGGACAATTTGCATTGTCTCAATCCCCCCCACCAAGCTAAAACTACCCATCCAAAAACCTCGAACACCGAGCTGGTTTTGTAAGAAAAAAAATATTTAATTAAGAGATTCATTAAAACAATATGGCAAGTAATCGCCTGATAAATGCAGTGATGATTATGGTGGCAAGTAATCGCCTAATTAGAGTGGATTTTAAAATAGAAATTTTTCCGTAATGTCAAACCTAAAGGTGATTCGCGTCCTCAAATACTGATTCAGACTTCTCTCCGGACTTCGATCCCTTTAAGGTTGACCTACTAGTAAATAATAACAATTAAAAGAACAAATAGAATACAATTTTAGAATATTAAAGTGATTTAGTCTAATTTACTTACTGCTGCTGTAAATAAAGAAGATTTTACTGGCATAAGTTTTAAAGGAGATGAGTTTGAGTATGTTTACAAAATTTTATTTATGAGAAGTAAGTAATATGTCATGTTTTTTTTTTTTTTTTTTTAGGTAAACATTTGAATTATAATCGTATTACAACTTGACAGTAACAAATAATTTTGATTATTATGATAGAATAATTGTAACGTTTTAATATTAATGTAGAGTATAATCAGTAATGGAAATGAAAATAATGATAATGACGACGAACTTATTTGTTCAGGGAACGTAAGTGCGCCTTGTGGAATCTTTCAATATCTTGAACCGTGTATTTGGTACCAATCCAGCTTCGGTACCCAGGCCAGCGTAGATTGCAGTGTTTACACTGCGAATCAAAAAATTGGATGGGCACTCCACAACCTTGACAATGATCCCTGAAGTGATCCCTCTTTTCCTTGTCGTGTGGACGGAAACATGTTTCCGTCGTCACCTGGTCCTGATAGCAAATGTGACACATATCAGGCCGCCATGGCAAGCGACATTGCCCGATTTTATGGTCGCGCTACCTGCAATTTGGACAAGCATCAGCAATGAAGAGCGACTGTGCTTGTGTCATGACCGTCTGCATCCAGGATTCCTGAAGGTTGGGCTGTTGAAACGCTAATTTGGCAGCTAAACAAGCTCCACGAATCGCGTTACGGAATGTCTCAAAATCAATAAAGCGCATGCCGTTGTGAACCATGACTCCAGGTGTGGTGATATTCTGCGATGTTGGTACAGCTTCAGTGTCCTTGAGGAATTGTTCAAAGGCAACTGCACATGAAATTGGAGCGTGGTATTTTGGTGCTGATACCGTCTGCGAGTACGGCAACGAATTGGAGTACGTTATCATAACCGGCTTCGCTGGTTTTGTCTTCTTAATGGCTCCAGTGGCCACATGAGTGTGGATTTGTTCAGCTGGAAGCTCTCCCCGAGTGGCCAGGTGGGTCAGGAATGGTGATGGCGGAAACTGAGCGCCTTCTGGAGGTGGTTTCGACGTCTCCTGACGGATTTTAAGTCCGGTATTGGCCCACAGGCGGATGCTGATTGGCTCGCCAATACTGGTATCACCATTGTATTACTAGGCGTAGTTCCGACATCGTAAATCGTAGGCTGATGTTCAGGAACTCCCTCTGGAACCTTTGCTGCAAAGAGGTCAACGATTGACTGTGGCTTCTGGCTTATCAGTTGGATTTTAGGCTCCATGACATCGAGACGATGATTGATAGCGTAGACACTGTCAGCTACTTCTCGGGCACAGCAGGCTAAATCAGCCACTTGCTGGTCTTGTAGAGTACATAGTCGTCTCTCTACAGTTTGGATGTGCTTTCGGAGGCCTTGGATCTCCAAAGTGTTCTTACGGGTTTCTGTGCGAAGCTCGTTGATGCCGTCTATGAGCTCGCTGACCCATGCTGGCAGTTGAGTTACAGGTTCCTCGAAGCGAGGATATAAAGAGGAGATTCTTTCTCGTTCAAATGTCGGTGACGGTTGAACTTCAGCCCAGTCATTAATATAACTAGTAACTGGGTTAGGTCCTTCTCGTTGTTGGTTGTCATTACTGGTATTGGGTTTGGCTGGTGCTGGCTTGGGACTAGTGGACTTATTATTTCGGTTATTACCGCGGGGCCTGCATATTTCGGTGCTAATTTCGCACTATATCCGTCGGCTTTCTTGCTCAGACGTTTGTTCAGATAGTACACCTGATCTCCGATCTTTAAATCGATTAATTTAGTTGAGAATCGTTTCTCATGTTGTTTACGTGTATGTTCCCGAGATTTAAGCATGTAGCGTTCGACAAAATGTCTGAGTTCGTCCATGCGATAGATACGAACTTTCCAAAGAGCTGTATCGGCTTCAGTAAGTTCCTCGGTAACGTAAGTACCCGATATTAAGTGTGGATCACGTCCGTGATTAAGATAAAACGGTGATACCCCTAATGCCGTATGTACTGCGGTATTATACGCGAGTTTTGAGTCTGGGAGGTGAAAGTCCCAGTCCCGTTGATTTTGGCTAGTAAATGCTGCAATCATTGGTTTTATGGTGCGATTGCAACGCTCTACGGGGTTCGCGCACGGATGTCCTAACGGGGTTGGTGTAAATTGGATATTATATTGTTTAATTAAAGACAGAAGTTCTTTATTTATAAACTCTTTACCGTTGTCGGAAATAATTTGACGTACGGGTCCCCAGTGACAGAGCACGTCGCGTAAATTTTTCGCGATCTCTCTACCTGTCTGCTGTCTAAGAGGGAAAATCTCGAGGTAACGGGTGTAAATGTCTTCAATTACTAGAGCATATTGGTGACCTGATGAAGATTTCGTATATGGGCCTATCGTATCCATAGAGATAATGGTCCATGGTTGTGTAGGTGGTCTAGTTCCTATGCATCCTTGCGGCTTGGCTTGATTACTTTTCGTCTTTAGGCAAGTTTCGCAAGAATTAACATAAGAAACAACATTTCGGAACATACCAGGCCAGTAATGTGTTTCACGTATGCGCCAATAGGTCTTGTCAATGCCTAAGTGGCCAGCTTGGATATCGCAATGGAACTTTTCGATATGAGGATTGATTCCTGCTTTGGTGAGAACGATTTTTCAAGCAGTAATGTCACCTAGTATCTCTTTAGTCGCTGTTGGTCGGTAATAGAATAGTCTGTCGTCCTCGTATTTCCATTCAGGGTATTTATCCGGGAATTTCTGTACTACCCGAAGTTTTTCGTCAAACCAAGAAAGATTTGAAGGGTTCAAATTACTTAAGATAGCAGAAACCTGTTCAGTCACGTTAGTATCTTCATAGAGTCGTGATAGTGCGTCTGGGGCTTCATTCTGCGTTCCTCGGTAGTGAATAATTTCAAGCCTGTAAACTGAAAGGTCTATGACCCATCGGGCTAACCGACCCGCGGGATCTTTCAAGCTGTATAACCATTATAATGCAGAATGGTCGGTGTGAACGGTAACGAGGAGACCTTCTACGTAGCCTCTAAGTTTCCGTAAGGCCCAAACGACAGCGAGACATTCTCTTTCTGTTGTTGTGTAATTTGACTCAGCTTTGTTAAGGGGTCGACTTAAACACATGATTAAATATTCTCAATCTTCCTGAGAATCATACTGAGTTAGTATCACGCCTAAGCCGGTGTTACTCGCGTCAGTATAAAGGCGATAGGGGCGATCAGGTTCCGGTAATGCTAATGTCGCGGCTTGTAATAACGCATCTTTAGTTTTTTGAAAAGCTTCTTCCTCAACGTCCGTCCATTTCCGATCTTTCGAGTACTAGTTAACTTGTTAAGAGGTCCTTGCACCTGAGCTATATTTTTAAGGTGTTTATGGTACCAATTAACAAGTCCATTAAACCTGCGCAGTTCCTTACGGTTAGTAGGCCGTGGATAATCCGCGATCGGTGCCAGACGAGCTGGGTCAGGACTCATACCCTCGTCGTTAATTATAAAACCGAGAAATTTTACTTCTGATCTCCCGAACTGGCTTTTCTCCTCATTCATTTTGAGGCCTGCTTGGCGAAAAGCTTCAAAGACAGCTTGTAAATAAACTAAGTATTCTTCTAAAGTATTACTAATGAATCATTAGTAATACTTTAGAAGAACTAGTAATGATGATCCAATCATCAAGATACGCGAATATTTTATCTTGGGCCCCGGAAACGTATTGTTTTGCTTTTTGTTATAAGATTTTCGTAACTAAACGGAGTACTTTGTCGGTAAGAGCTTGATAGGTACTTGGGGCATTTACTAGACCGAAAGGCATCCGAACTCACTCGAATTGGCCTCTGCCATCAACGCAAAAGGCGGTATATTGCCGACTACTTTCTTCGACTACTGCTTGGTGGAACGCGTCGCTAAGATCAATAGTTGAGATGACTCTAGCTCCGCGAAGACCGGACGAAATACGATGCATGATCGGTAACGGATAAGCTGACTGCTAGGTCTTCTTATTTAAGGGGCGATAGTCTATGCACATACGCCAAGTATGGTTTTTCTTGGCTACCATAACTGGTGAGCATGTCCAGCTGCTATTTGGAGGTTGGATATACCCTTTTTCGAGCAGCTGATCCACCTTCTCGTGTAATGCTTTCATTACTGGTTGATTGCGGTGGTATGGTTTGCGACGAGTTGGAGTATCATCTGTTACCTTGATCCGGTGTTGAACTAAATCAATGACCCCTAAATTAGCAATTTTGTTTTTCGCGAATTCAGCAGCTAGGAAGCCATTTAGTTCAGATCGTTGGGATGATGTCAATACGTTTAGGGATAGTCTGTCTGTGTTATGACCTCTAGAGCGGAAGCGATGTTGTACTGAGTTGTCACCAAGATGCCATATAGCTGCTTTAGATTCAACTCGAACGTCTGCTCGTTGCCAGAAGTCTAGGCCGAGGATCATTGGTGTTGATAACCCTGGGAGTACACTCAACCAGGTAAAGAAGGTTTAACCGTCAATTTCAATTCGGAAGGGAGCGCCACCTCGTGTGTGAGTAGATGCAGAGTCAGCAAGAGTTACCCCAAGCGTGCTTGTGGGGTCTGGCCTTAATTCTTGAAGCTCATTGCCTTGGATGATCTTGTAAGCTTTGGCTGAAATATAGCTACGTTCACTGCCGCTGTCCAGTAATGCTTCAACTCGATGGGGTCCGATAGTAACTTCTGCAAGCATTCGGCTTGTTTGAATGGGGGCTGAATTTTCGGTAACGTTTTCGAATTGATTTATACGTCTTCGTAATCTTCGTACTCTGAATCTGAAAGGTCTAAATTTAGAGGACTAGGAAGTTGTTCCGAGAAGATTGAAGTTTGTAATTCTGTATCATTTGTTATGGGTCCCTGAGGGGTACTAGTAGGGGAGTTCGGTGTCGTGAGGACTTTTACCGTCTCGTCAGTAGTGTTAGTCTGCTCTACCGCGGATATATTGGCCCTGGCTGGGATAGAGGGGGTCACCAGGGCACCTACTCGTTTTTTGAATTCATGGTTCGCTCGATAGGTGGTAAACCTGCTCTAGCGCGAATCTCGTTGGTAGTTCGGCCGCAACAATTATTGGCAATGTGTCCAATACGTCCACAACGTCCACAAGTAGTCAGTGACGTCACGTGATTAGAAGTTGGTTCGAGTTTTTCTATAATTACTTGCACTATGGCCTGAAGGTCGGCTGTTGTGAGTGCAGTAGGGTTGGGAGTATTTTTTTCTGGATTTTACCGCAAAATGATAAGTAATTAACCCAGTGTCGGTGACAAAGGTTTCTAGGCAGCTAGTTGAGAGCTGGGAAGAACTGGACAATTTGTATTGTCTCACCACATTCTCTAATTTTTGAGGCTTGCATTTGCGTACTTTCATACCGTGAATTGGGCATTGCTGATTTTTTGTTTTTATCTTTATTTTTGAATACAGAGCGATCACGATTATTCTTGAAACACTTTAGGCACCCATGCCAGAAACAACCATGGAATTGATACGCGTATTTTTTACCATTTTCATCTACTCTATAGCCATCTAATTTTACCCCATTAGGCATTTTAATTTTGCGATCCCGTAAAGCATGTGTTATTTTGATAATATTTCTATGTTCAAGCCATGTAAGCCATTCGATAGCGACTCGTGATTGATTATCTCCTCAACGGTACCCCATTCGCGGAACAATACCAATCTGCTGATCTTTTAAAGTTTCGTCTGAAGAATAGCATACAGGTTGATGCAATAGTTGTACACTCTGAAAACGGACAAACGTTGGCACACTTTAAAATTAAATTACGGAATTTATTACATGCTAAGCGCAAAATGCTGACATCCAAGCGGTAATAAAATATAATTTCTGTCTTAAAATTAAATAAATTATTTTCATTCACTCTCTTTTCATACCATTGTAGAAATACTTTCTTCTCTGTCACGCTCATTGTGTCTGGACTATAATACTTTTTTCAGGCATAGGCCCAACATAGTTTTGGTTTTTTGTGGTATTGAATAAATGAGGGAAGTATCCTTTAGTTATTTTATCTGCAAAACCGAAAGCTTTAGAAAGTCCCGATAAGGCCATTGGTATATAATTTAAACTATCATTGAATTTAATGTTTTTCTTATTTTTTTTTTTTTTTTTATTTATTGACTACTACAATGTTGCCTTACGGCTTACATGTGTACCTGTCCAGGCCCAGGTACTAGCCTTACAACCTCCCCCACTTACAATACTCTGTCCTTATTCCCTAATTCCTTACAATAATACTTATGATCTAATAACCTTAACCCTTAATCTTACATTGCCATCTCTATTTCCATCATCATTATTACCATTACTATTATTATTACCATTACCATTAATCATTCGGGTGTCTGGGACTCCATCGTCATATACGCTGTTCCTCTCACTCCATTCCTCACTCTCATTCTGCTTCTACCCTTACACTCTCTTTAACTTTTCCCATCCACTCCTCCATCCATTCTATCCCCCTTCTCCCCCCCTCCACAAACTCCTTCCACGACCCTTCCCACCTCCTCATCTCCCCGTTATATGCTCCACCGTCTTTCTCTCCCTCCCGCAAAGCCTACACCTCCTATCCTCCTCTTTCATCCAATACCAATTTCCCCTCCACTCACCTCCACACCTTATCTTTGCTACTACCCTCATTTCCTTCATCTTTAAGCCCCTTTCCCTATCCCAAAAACCCGGTACCCCTTCCTTCACCAAGTCCTTATACCCTGGGTTAAACTCCGACTTCTCAATTTTCGCCCTCCTTTCCTGCTTCTGCGCATCTACATCCCTGTCCCTCAGCTCTGAGCTCCTCCGGAACCCTGCCCTCCAATCCAAATCTATCCCTAATCCTGACCACCCACATCTCTTCAAGTAGCCCTCCCTCTCTTCGTCTCTTACTCGTCCCTCTCTATTTACCCCTCCTCGTTCCTCGATACATTTCTTTAGAAGTTCCCTATCCCTTCCTAGCCTAACCTTCTCCTCAAATTTGCACGCACAATACCCTGCTCTAACCCTGATCTTATCTAAACCTAACTCCTCCCTAACAATGTATCCTGGCACTTGCCTACCTATTCCCAAAATCCACCTCCCATATTGTTCTTGTAGCCCCTCCACCTCCCTCCTTTCTCCCCACCCATGTTTTTCTTATTCAATTCCATTAATGTAATACTCGTACTATTTATTATGGTATCTATATCATCATACTACTTTGTAATAATTTCAGTAAGAATAAGCTGTGCATTAAGCCCTTTCGCATTATGAGCTATACATACTACTTTTTTACAATTTTTTAATTTCCTTAATTCAAAGATATAATCTACAAATTTTTTAACACAATCTTCGCCATAAAAAATAGTTTCACTCATTCCACAATTAGTGCAATTAACTGAATTAGGATCAAGAATAACTTCTTCATTGTAACAACATAAATTACAGACAACTTGAGCGATACATAAAGTAGGTATATGAATATTTACAGATGTATTTTTTTGAAGTTTATCGTCCTGGCGCGTTTCAAAGTCGTAGTAAATAAATTTTGTATATTTTTTAAACTCAACTGACGGTTTGGCCACAGGTATAAAACATAAATGCCCAATCTCGCATAACTTTTTGCAGGTATCGCACATTGATTTACCGCACTCATGTTTTGAAGTTTTCGGATAAATAATAATTTTAAATGTTAAACAAAACTGTTCATTTTCACAAACTGATTGATTGCCTTGATATGACCCCTGTTGCCGATGATAATTAAAACATTTTTCTCCGAAAAATAGACGATTGCAAGTGTTACATAATTTTTCTAACGCAGTGGCCGAGCACGGTGGTTTTGCATAACATTTCACACGTGCTAAGGGACAATTTCTATGATCATACGAGTTTTTATAAACTGTGCGACACGGTTCACAGCAATGCCTGGCCGCTTGAAAACTCAAAATCGTTTGAATATATTCAAAATGATTTTTATCTGGGTAGTATACGAGCCTTAATGTATGTATCACACTTTTATTTTGTGAAGTAATTGAAGCTGTCCCATCGAAAATAACTTCATGCTGCTTTTCACAAGGGTTGCCTTTTAACTTGTAAATAATTATAGCTATTTGCTGAGGAGTAAAATATTCTTGAAATTTTTTAACTTCCTTTATTCCGCATCCGTTTTCAGGTATTTCTATACCTGCCAGTGAGACAAGTTCTAATGCTTTGTGACGCTGATACGATTTTCCTGTGTTTCTAGAGTTACGTATACGATTCCATTCTTCCTGTAATGGCCCTGCAGATGCTTTTGCTGCCAATTTTTTCTGACCTACGAGAGATGTCACAAGAGCTCTTGGTAGACAAAGATTATCGTTGTTGCTCATTTTCAACACACCGGGTGGACGTTTATTATCACACTCCTAATTATAGTTTTGACCGGCCATTGCTTCAACTACGTGTAATTTAATTTGAAAAGTATCAGTAACATGAAACCCTCCTGCACTTTGTGAAATTTTATTTACTAAATTCCACAGCTGATCAAATTCGTATCCTGCTATTGGTCTCATACTTTGATAAGCATCATTACCCTGCATTCCTTCAAATCGAAAACTCAAACAGAATCGGTTATTTCCAGCTCCTCCCACCTCTATTATTTTAGTATACAATTCCTTGAAGGCTTTTATGGTCCACTGTACTGCATTACATCCATTCGGTACAGGAGCTATACGAAATTTCATAGCATGACTATCAGAGATCGGCAGTATCGATTTTTTCACCAACGATATCGTTTATATTACTAATTTTTTAAATATTTGATAATTAGAACAAAAAATTATCAAATTTTTTAAAAAATAAGTTATTAAAAAAAATAAATTATCCCATTTTAAAAAAATTAGTAATAGAAAAATTAATTGACTAATTTTTTTTTAAATCAGTAATTTGTAAAAAAAAATATCTAGTTTTTTAAATAATTAATAATTAGAAAAAATAGTTATCTAATTTTTTTAAGAATTAGTAATTTGAAAAACAAATTATCTAATTTTTCAAAAAATTAGTAATTAGAAAAAATAATTATCTAATTTTTTTAAAAATTAGTAATTAGAAATAATAATTATCTAATTTAAAAAAAAATTAGTAATTAAAAAAACGAATTTCTAATTTATTACAAAATTATAATTTTAAAAAAAGTATTTATTTTTTTGAAAAGTTAGGTTTCAATAAAATCTAATTTCAGCTTTTTACTGTTACATTCTGGCTTATTTATTATTCAGACAGAATATTTTTTTAATTAACCAGGTTGACGTCATTAGGGTGACAATAGACCCCAGGTGCGTCAGCTGTTGACCTTCTTATATTTTATTCAAAAAAAAAAAGTTTAATGACTTACCATGGTGGAGATTATGGGCCCCATAAGTCGGCCCAAATAATCCCTTTCTTACGTAGTTTCTTCTCTTCCGCCGGTGCGTACTCGTCCCTGCCGGTGGCCTTGAAATAGGCCTCGGAATAATACCCGTAACGAGGGTCGTGGAATGGGATGCTTCCGCTGGGTGGATGGACGGATGGAACGTCCACTGGAATCAACCGCCAACCTTCGTTGATGCTGGTCCAGAAGGCCGGGTTCTCCCTGGATGGTTCCTCTGAACAAGACGAGCCTGAAAAGCCCGGGTCCTCCTTAAGGACGAGTGATTCCAGCTGATGAACAATTCCGCAAGAGCTCGACGGGTCACTAACTTCACTAGACGCGATACCAGAACTTGGTAACTCGTTCACCGGTTTTGGAACGACCAACGTTACCGGATCGAGGAGGACTTCCTCGGCAACGATCTCTAGGCGGGAACGTTGGTGAACTGAACGACCGAGATCCTCGTGGATCGTTCGAATGATCCGGCGGAACTGGGCCTTTTTGCCTGACCTTCGGCTTCTCGGCATTAATTTTGGGATGCAGAATGGAAGTGCTTAGGCTGCCGGTATCAGCGCCCAAAACAGGTGAGAGTATTAGGCTGCCGGTAGCAGCGCCCAATATAAGGTATAAGATTATTAGGCTGCCGGTGACAGCGCCCAAAGTTAAAATAAGGAGTGCGTATTTGGTAAAGTACGGATATGTATTTTTGCCTTAAAGACCGAGTGACAGGATCAAGCCAGCAGGTTTATGTAGAGTTCTTAGCTCTACTAGATCTTGTGATCGACTGACTTGATTCTGTCGCTCCTTGGTATTATACATGATCAAAAATGTTAACGCTGCATCTCAGGTTTCCTATGAGAGAATCGTCCTGGCTCGGGTCTCAAGCATCGTCATCTGTTTAGACTATCCGCGAGCCACGGCGACTCTCTTATCGCAAGAGATTTTCGTTACATTGTTGGTGCTGAATAAAATAATATCGCCAACAAAGTAACGATTTATTAATTTATTATTTATTTATAATTCTAAGAAGTGTCGAACCGTTTATTCGCCCACCGTGGCGAATAAATAATTCGAGACTTCAAAAAAAAAATTTCCAAAATTTTTATTTAAATTTAATTAGAGCCAGAACGTAACATTGCATTAAAAATTATAAGATAAATTATTCAATTTTTCTTGAAAATGAATAAACAATAAATCGAATTTTATAATTTTTGCTGGAAATTTAAGAAAAAAAAAAAAAAATGTTGTCTGAAGGAATCGCATTAAAAAAAACTCATATTTAAAAAATATTTTTAAATCATTACTTATATGAGAAAGGAACTTTTGGTACATCGTTTCTACGTCAGATGTACCAAACGTTTGAAAATTAATATTATTTTGATCCGAGACACTTTCTGAATAACAACTAAAATCAAAGAAATCATCTGTTTCTTCGGGACAAGTGTCATCATCAGGAAAATGATCGGAAGTGTTCTTGATTGCTTCCTTTATAGCTTCCATGGCATTGGTTTGAGCTCTAGGACTCAGACATTGTAGCCAATTTAGCTTAAATTTTGGATGACAACCAGCAGCCACAGCACTTGTTCTTCCTTCGTTGATGACCTTATATACGTTTTCGAAACGAGTGTCGAGAGCTTTCAACAAGCCTATGACAAGCTTATGGCAGAATTGAAATTTTAGCTCCTTACAATGGTTTAATTTATTTTTAATTGTCAATAAAGTTGGCAATAAATATCCATAAGAAGCTAATTTATCGCCCTGTAATTTATCAATTGCTTCAGCAATTGATCGATTGCAATGCAAATATTCTTCTATGAATCTGAAAGGAAAATATTTTTTTTATAATCTAAGAAGTTACATGAAAAATGAATTTATATCTAAATAATTTTATATACAAGTTACACCATTTTAAAAATGGTCTGAAGCATTGACTCAATGACATAACTTCTATTTTAATATCAATTCAAAACATTATAGAATAATCATAAATTTTCTAAACATACTAAAGTTTTTAGAAACTATCGAAATATTAATAAAAAATATTTTTTATTGGCTAAAACTTTTTTTTTAAATTATTGGTTGACTAACTCTAAATCATTTTTATATTTTCTGAAATCAATTAATTAATTGATTAGAAGTATTATATTACGAGAAAAAATTATTCGAGTTATCTTTATAGAATATATGTTAAGATTTAATCTTACCGAAAATTATTTTTATCTAGTGGATTATCGATTCCCAGTTCTTCACCGCTTGACAGAATTTTATCTTTGAGCCCAAATATTTGTAAAATCGATTGATACAATGAGTTCCACCTGGTGACGACTGGCTTTTGCAAACTCTGTCCTAAAACTTGCTTCAATTTTTCACTACTTTTTGGGGAAGATAATAATTTCCATAGTGAATTACAACGTTGAATCATTTGAGTGTACGGAGAATGTAATAATTTGGATGACTTGATACAGTTCAGCATATCGGTTGTTGCCACGAGGTTCAACGTATGACTAGCACAACGAATTTGTTCAGGTAGAATTTCAGTCGATTCAAATTCATCGAGTGGTATAAATTCTTCTATATGAGCGTGGTCATTCTCATCAGAATCAACGTCCATTTGGTTATTGGATGATTGGGGTACTATTATCATCAATATCAAAATTAAAAAGGAGGAATAATTATTTTTAACATTAAGCAGTATTATTAATTTCTTTTAAAAATTAAAAATTAGAAAAAAAAAATGGCTAATTTTTCGTACACAGAAGTAATTAGCGTAAAGATATTACTAACTTTCAGGACAATTTTTAAAGTAGCCAAAAAATAATTGCTAATTTTTTTCGAAAGTAAGTTATTGGCAAAAAAATTGACAGATTTAAAAAAAATTTTTTTTTTTTTACTAAAATGTCAATATTTTTATTTAAATTTTTTTAATATAACTGAGTTTTTGGAGGAGGAAAAATACATTTATAATTTTGGTAGAGAGCATTGTGTTCTATAATTATTCTCTATCGAAATTAATTAAAAAAATATTTGGTAAATCCAAAAGTGCACGACTCTTAATGCTCATTTGGCTGTGGAAAATATATAAAAATAAAAATTTTGTAAATTACAAATAAAAAAAAATAAACAGCAGCAAAAAAGAGGCAAACTGAATTTTTCGATCGTAAAGAACTCTCTAATATTTCGCATTAAGAGTCGTGCAATTAACTATCCGATTTGAAAAAAAAATTTTTAGCTTTTATTTCTATTGTCCAGAATGCCAATTTCTCTACTAAAAAAAAAAATTATTTGTTGATAACTAAGTATTCTTAAGACTAAAATGCATTTATAATTTTTGTTTGAGAATCTGGTGTGCTATAATAATTTTTTATTCAAATTATTTGAGCCAAGCAGTCCAAAAATTGATAAAAACAAAATCACCTGAACTATTTTTTTTTCTTAATCAGTCGGTTAATTTCTTTAATTTACCCACAAAATAATTATAAGACCGAAAATCCTCACTTAAAAATTATTTTCGTGATTCTGCTTTAAAAATATTCAAGGTTAAGAAAAAAAATTATTTAAGTAGTGAAGTTGAAGTTTTGGTAGGCATAAAAAAAATAATTTAGTTTAAATTTAAAGTAAAATTTAGTTATCGAAAACAAACTTTGCTTTATGGATTCAATATAAAGTTTTAGTCTATTTCATTTATATAAAAATACTAAAAATGATATAGAAACAGTACCTGGAAAAAATGATTCACCAACATTAACTCCAAATTCGCGAAATGCCTTGACAAAATTCGACCCATTGTCCGTCACTGTAGCAAGGATTTTCTTTTCATCGATACCATAGGAGGCATGTATTTCTTTAATTAAATGAGCAATTCGATCATAAGAATGAGTGCCCTTAAGTCTTCTACCAGTAATATCATAAGACTTACGTTGAAAAGTATTGTTTTCGATCTGTAAATTTTATATTTATTGTAATAGATAAAAAAAAAATTATTGCTTCAAAGAATATGGGTTTGCACACCTCAAATGCGAAAGTGCTGACGGTACTCTATTGTCATTTGTTTTTTTTAACCACTCATAGATCTAGTATATAGCAGTGCCAGGACTACGCTACTGTTGAAGCTACAAAATCATATTCTGTTGTAGCAACGGAATAATTCTAGAACTACAAGACAGGTCTTGTTGCAGTTATTGAACTATCATCTTATTTTTAGTAAGATTCAATATAGTAAAAGTATATTTACTATACTAAATGTACGCAATGACAAAAATAATTTATTTAATTCGTTCAAAGACATTTTAATTACTGCATAAAAATAAAACTTTTTTAACTTTCCCATTAATTGAAACAAATTATTGAATGTCTAAAAATAGAGCAGTGACCACAAATAATACTTTAACCCTATCTAGAACTACAAATTAATAATTACACTTATAATTAAAAATGTTTTCACAAATGTATTTGCGATACTGCCGTGATAATTTTATTAACCGACATCGATCTCTTGAATGTCATAGATTCAAATGAAAATATATTCCACAGAAGGATGATCTGTAAATTTTACCGATATTTCTGGATGTTCTATTAAATAACTTACCCAATGAATTGTCATTCCTAAAAATCGACGATTTTTACTCGACCAAGTGTCAGCGGTTGTACACACAAATTGTACTTTACTAACCATATCTTTTATATTATTAATATGTTGGTCATAAGCATGATGAATGCAACGTTCCACTGTTCGGGCAGATAAGTGCTGGAGTGGCACATTTCCTCTCTTAATACGAAAATCTATCGAGCAACAGCACAAATTGTAGTTCACAAGTGAACTTCCTTAATTAAAGTAAAAAAAAAAGAACGAAGAAGAAAGAAAGAGACTTTTTTTTTCTAAGTGTATTGTAATTAATGACATAGTCTCTAATATGAAGTTTATCACATTTTCTTCGAAGACACTCTGAGAGAAATTGCAGTACGTTTTTAATTCCACTTTTTCATCACTTCTTTTTAATTTGTTAGAAGCTACGTACTCTACGTATTCTTTATGCTTATGATTATGTATCTTCTAAATTAATTACAAAAAAGAAATACATAAATTGAATTGTTTTTAATGATTTATTAAACATTAAATCAAATAAAATGAAAATTGTCCATTCTATTATGGTTTTAAGAAAAACTTTAATAGTAAACGCAGAGTGAAAGCGGAGTGAATCTGATGTGGATGATGTTTCCATTATTTAATTTTTTACAGACGATATTATTTTGAGTCTCAAAGTTATCATTAAGAAAATATAATTAACTTATCAAAAAACCTATATGGAGAAAAAATACAGCAACTTTTACTTAAAAAAATGAGTTGAAATTACTAAATTCACATGGTGACGGTAACCAGGTGACCTTAAAGCGCTATTAGAATTGTGTAATTTTTACTGTCTTAAGAATTTAATGTTTTTTTACGTTTAAAAAGTTTTATTATTTAAAAATGGAAATAAATATAAACTGCATTAGTAAATTTGGCAAAATATTTAGAAACTTTCACTATATCGTGTTACTGATGGCATAAGGGCGTACCAAAAATTTTTTTTTCGGGAAACGACATATTTTCACTTGAATCACGGAGAAATGACGAAAAAAAAATTGTCTTCGAATTTTAAATTTTTTGGTACGCCTTTGTGGCACCTGAGCTACCCGCTGGGAGCCACAAGGGCGTACTGTTATGGCCCCGTGAAAATTTTAGTTAATTTATTATGTTTATATTTTGATTTTTAGAAATCTATAGATTTCTTGGAATAACTTGTTTCGGGGGATTCACGGGGAAACATGGATGTGAAAATTTTACAATAATAAATTTTATTTCGTAGTTTTAAATTTTATTTAAACACATATTGATTATTAGATATTTGGTAAAAATTAACAAAATTAAAATTATTTAAATTCGTAAAAATTAATAAAATTAGGAATTATTTAAATTCGTATTTCAATTCGTTAAATTTACATTACAATTATTCTTATATAGTAGTGTCTTCTAGTATAAATTTATTTTTAAATTCGCAAATTAAAATTAATTATTTAAATAATATTGATTAGTTTTATAAAATAATATTAACTGTTTAAAGTAATATTTAAATAGTAAAATTGTTGCTTAAATTCATAATATAATATTTTATATTACATTTTAAATTAAATTATTTACATTTGAATTAATATTGAAAGATATATAATATTTTGTAATATATTTTAAATTAATACTTGAATTAATATTGGAAAATAGTGAAATTATTATTTAAATTTATAATATAATATTAAATTGTTTAGATTCATAATATAATACTTGGTAAAATATTTTAAATTAAATTATTTATATTCACATTTGATTAATATTAAAAACAAGTAAAATTTTTCTTTAAATTCATAATATAATATTTAGTAATATATATTTATATATATTTAGATTCATATTTAAATTACTATTTAAAACATAGTAAAATTATTAAATTATTTAGATTATTATTGGTTCATAATTCGTAAGTCAGTTTTATAAAATAATATTTTTGTAATATATTTTAAATTAATTATTAATATTTAAATTAATAGTAGAATTATTATTCACAATATAATATTTTGCAATATATTCTTAATTAAATTATTTATATTCATATTTGATTAATATTGAAAAATAGTTAAATTCTTATTTAAATTCATAACATAATATTTTTGTAATAATATTTTAAATTAATCATTAATATTGAAAAAAAAATAATAAAATTCTTATTTAAATTCACAATACAATAGTTTTGTAATAATATTAATTATTGAAAAATAGTAAAATTCTTATTTAACTTTATAATATAATATATTTGTAATAATATTTTAAATTAATTATTGAAAAATATTAAAATTCTCATTTAACTTCATCATATAATATTTTTGTAATAATATTTTAAATTAATTATTAATATTGAAAAATAGTACAATTGTAATTATTTTGAAATATACCATTAAAATATATTTCATGTTAAGATTAAATAAAAATAATTGAAAAATTATTTTTTATTTAAATAAAGGAGCGAGATATATTATTTAGGTATATTTCATTAAAAAAAATTAAATGAAAATAATTGAAAAATTATTTTCATGAAATATTATTGATAAGAATTATTGTAGTAAAAATATTGCCGATTGAGTCACTGATCACTCGTTTAAACAATTTGTTAGTCTACTTGTTCCTTGAAGACAATTAAATAAAAGAGAACGTACGTTCATAACAAATCGTTACCTTTTATTGCAGGTAATAAAATAAAAACTTAATTTAAATTTCACACACTTATTTTAAATTCACCAAAATTTTTATATATTTCCTTCGAGTAAAATTTTAATTTATTTGTTTTAAATGCCCATATGTATTCACAGCACAAATAAAAAAATCACTGCACCCGTTTTAACGAAGGGGAAAACAATAATTTTTACTTTTAACGTTAATTGAAATGATTCACTATCGAAATCCTTGAAATAATCCCAGAATAAAATGCTGAATTGAAATCCTTGAATTTAAATCCAAATGAAATGAAAATTGAAGTCCTTGTAAGTTATTCTCCCAAAATGAAGTGAAATTGAAAATCCTCGTAAATATAGTGAAATGAAAAAATGAAAAATCCTTGTGAATATATTGAAATGAAAAATGAAGAAATCCTTGTAAATATTTTGAAATAAAGATGAAAAATCCTTGTCAATATTCTTCCAATAAAAATACGGGATCACACCCGAAAACTGTACTTTGTAAGAAACTCAAAAACGGGGTCACACCCGGCAATAACGAAACGTAAAAACGTACTTTAACAAAAAAAAAACTTAAACAAAATAAACGGGGTTACACCCGACGGTAACGGATTTACATCGCGGACTGATGAGTTTTTCTGACTGATTTCATTAGCTGGTGCAGCGACTTTTATTTGCCATGTAATTTTAGATGGGCCACCATGGTAGGGGCCATGGGAAAAGACGCAGAAAGACTCTCCCAGAGTTTATTGTTTATTCATTAAAAATTTTATCGATGATCCAAGTTTTCTCCGAATCTTTGTTTATTTAAATAAATCTGATATCTCATATCAGCAGTTTATTTATTTAAATAAAATAAAAAGTACTGCCATCGGCAGTTTAATTTATTACATTAATAAATAATAAAATTATAGATATTTTCCAAAATGCATAGATAAAAATTTATAAAAATGAAATTACTATTGAATTTAATGTTTTCGATAATTTTACTATTAATTTTGGGGGTATTACAGCCCTCTGAACAGTCTTTTCTTTATTTTATGTATTAGGATAACAGCAGAAGTAAGTTGGTCGTTTACTCTCGCTGCAGGCGTTTCTTTTCTTTTATTCTGGGCTTTACTCTATTGTTTTACTCCGCCCGGTACTCAGGTTACAGCACGGTATTCGCGCCCACTCATATGTAATGTTTCGCCTTCCCGTACGTTCTCTCTCTTACAAAATGGTGTATTTAACTATTTATCATTACTTAAATTATTTTCAAATTTATATAAATATATATATATATATATATATATATATATATATATATTAATTTTCTTAAATATGTTTTCCAATTAAAATATATATTATTTACATTTAAATACATATATATTTCCTTATTTGTTAAACATATTTATCTTTAAATATATATACATTATTTATTGTTTAAATGTATAAATCGTATATTATTTATTTATTTTTATGTACTTTAATTTGATTTAAAATTTAAGTTATTTTTAAATTATTTAGTTTAAATTTATCCGACTTATTTTATTAGTGTATATTTATTTTTATCCATATATATATATGTGTACACACATATATATACATGCGTAAGGGATGAAGGGTGCCGGGTTCGTAACAGTACTAAATTTTTTTTTTTTTGCATTTCTGCCCATTTCAGGCATGACTACGTCGTTTCCCGGAAAAAAATTTTTTATACGCCCCTATGCCTTTTCAAGGGTATTTTTTTGCGGATTCGCCCTTATGGCATCAGTAACGCGATATCGTTTAGTAAATTTTACTATATTATAATGGAAATAATTTGATGTAAATTTTTATCTTTAAAAAATCACTTGTTTCAACCGTATATTCTATTTACAAATTTTGAATGCAAAGTAAAGTTTTAAATACTAATAACTGTATAATTAGTAAATTTTTACCTTGATATGGGTATTATAATTTGATGGAGTTTGAAAAGAACCACTGATCGTACGATGCCTATTATTTTCAATTTTACATATCTGACACACAACAACTATCGTCCCATCGAGAGAAGAATTATTTAAGTCGGGTTCATAATAAGTGCCGTCCAAATACGGACGCTTTCTGCACTGTTTTGCTAACTCTTGATTTACTCCTTCGATACTTTTTACGGAACCGATGACCTGAGATGCAGCTTCCGGAATATGAATAACTTCAACATTTTCGTTAGTCGTCTCTTGACTAGAGGAAATAACATTTTCTTCTTGTATTTCTATAAATTTATGATAATATATGATTTATTAAATATAATAAAATATTTTCGAGATATTAAAAAATATATTTAAGAAATTTGGATAAAAAAAATTAAATTGATGAAAAAATTTTTTTTAAATAATTTTCAAAAAGATTCAGAATTTCTAAAAAAAGTGAATATATTTAAATTTATTCATATAAATTCTGAATATTCTCGCGCCAAGAAATCATTTTGTTTGTGCATATGTATATATTATATTTACATAAAATATTTTATCTTACAAAACTCTTCCTCAAAATTTTATAAAACTTAAAAAACAAAAATTTCAATTTTACAATTTAAACTCTAAAAATTAATGACCGTCATTAAAAAAAAAATATGTAGGGAAGGGGGGGAGGGCAACAGAGGGTCATTTTTTTTTACAGATAGTAAGTTTTTATAATTTGACGATAAAATTTTGCCTATCCTACCCCCTTTTGCCCCATCCCTATCCTCTTTATATTATATATATATATATATGTATATATATATATATTAGGGTGCTTCATTTTAGAGCAAAATTTTTCTTTTTCAAGTGCATGTAGAAAAAATGATAGTTTATCATAAAAAAAAAATTTTGGCGCAAGAAAAAAAATTCTATCTCAATTACAGACCTAGCTCATCAAAAAATTCGTTTTCCCATTTAAATAACATGGAGAACTTGTTTTTTTTTCTCTTTAACACTGTTCTTTATTATCTAAAAATTTTTTTACAACAAAAGCGAATAAGCAGCATTATAGAGCATTAAATTCTCTACAAAAAAGCTGTGGAAGTCAAATTTGTACCTCCAATATTTTATGGATGACAGACCTTCAAACTTAAATTTTAATAAAATTTCCGCAAAATCGCTCGTATTTTCAAACCTATCGACTTTACATTGAAAATTTAAATTACAATCTTGTAGAGTTTTGTAATATCTACAAATTTGGTCCACAAAAATTTTATTTCATGTATAATTATTGAAGTTTTATCCAATTTATCAGGCTTTAAAATCATTAATTGCTTAAATTAATTACTAAATTACAACTTATAACTTAGTATTAATTTTAACTATAAAATATAAGAAATTGTTAATAAAAATAATTTCATATTAACCCATGATTAGTTCGTTCTTACTGCCAGCTATATTTATTTTAATTTGTTTTATTTATTTATTTATTTTTTTTTTTTGTCAATAAGATCATTATCAACGGTAAGAAAAAAAAAAACTAAGTGAATAAGGTGGATAAAAAAACAATGATTAATTTATTAACACATTTTCATCTATCCAATTATTTTGAAGCCAGCGTTTGTTTATTAGCATTGGGATATTCTTTTCTGTGCATCTGTACGATATGCAATAAATATTGTTTTTGTTCTTCATCAAATGTCAAGCTTCGATTATAAGATTCAATCAGTTGTACCCCACGTTCGGCAGTATCATTGACAACGTGTAAACTTTTTACTATTTTTAAACCATCATTATAATTTTGATCATCTTTCCATTGATCTGGATGTAGTTTAAGAAATTCTGTTGATAGTTTTAAATTTTTAAACAAAGTCAATGAATTTTCCGATGTAAAATCATCTAAATTTTTAAATAAATATGAATTCATGTCAATTCCTTTTGGGTTGACCCGTTTTAAATTTTGAACAACGCTCTTTTTTTGCTTCATTGATTCAATCATCTTAATTTTAACTTCTGAACTCACATTGTCATCAAAAAGCGATAAACAAACGAGTTCTTCCGACAAATACCAAAGATGATTAGCAAATTTACTTATAGCTTTGTCTGAAATTTGTTTGTGAATATTTTTATAATGAAGTAAACTTTTCAGAAACATTAGATCTTGTTGAGGAGCTTTAACTGCTAAAGGCGCGCAGAACCATGCCTTTAAATATAGTAATACTATAAAAGTGCAAATATGACGAAGGCCTTCACTGTCTTTTTTGCTTAGTTTAAATTGTTCTTCAAATAAAAAAATTTTTAGGCAATAAATCGCTTTAGAGAGCCATCGAGCGTGGTGTATAGCTCCCGGATATTTAAATGTAATGTTTTCAGCTGAACAGTCTCCCAAAAATACTAAGGTCAATTCTAAGAACTCTCGATAATCATCCCGAGGATGAATTTCCTATATAAAATAAAAACTATATATTATAATAAAATCGAATAAAACTAAAATTTTAAGTGAGCAATTTCATGATCATAAGAAATTTTTGTAACGTTAAGTGAATCAATATTTAAGAAAAAAATTCAAACTATTCAATTATTAGAAGTAAAATAAAAATCTAGCGTACTTGAAGTTGTTGAAGAATGAATGATAAAATATCATCTCTTTTATCAGAAATAAATTGAGCGATTAATTCATCATCTAATCCAATTTTGTATTTATTTTTGTTAATATTCGGCCAAGCTTGTTGAAATCGGTTAAATACACTGACGTTTGGACCACAAGTAGCTGGCCAATAGAGCTCAAATACACCTCGCAGAACTATTTCATACATATGATGTCGACAAGCCAGATATAAAGATTTTTTTTCTAATTTTTTTTCTAGTTGACAACACACACCTTGAAATCTACCTAATAAATTCAATAAATTGCAGATTTCATTAAATAGCAATTTGAGTAAATAAATATACAGTATCTTACCAGTGTTGACAGGAGTAGTGTCAAAACACAAGGCTCCTATTTGATCCAGTTATTTCTGGGAGAAGTTTCCCATCCCAATGGAGAGTTAACATATGGGGCGCTTGAAAATTTTTTGTGAAATTATTTACAATAATTTTCCTATGTTTAAGACGTTGTCTGCGAATTGTACTCGGGCAAATATTTACTTTGTTAATAGGAATGTTAAGACTTTGTGTTACTGCAGCTAAAATGAAAGTTGCATTTCTATCTGTTGTTTTAGTTCGATCCAATGCTGCAGCAACTTCTGGAGTTATTATATTTATTTTTGAATCCTTGGAACTTTCAAAAATTTCGTCTTCAAAATTAGAAACTAATCGTTGCAACGAAGTAGAACTTTTACTAGAACTATCTCTAGATAATTCGTTTGAAATCGTACAATTCGATAATGATTTGCTCAGTTCAACTAAAAATAATAAATTATAAACATGCAGTAACAATAAAGAATGAATAACAAGTATAAAAAATAATTTAACTGCATAAAATTACTTTCTAATGTATCCGATTCAATGTCTGCTTCATTTAAATCAAACGGTATAAATCTTTGACGATTACTGCTTCGTTCGACATCCAAAAATGACTTTTGTTCACTTGATAAGAAAATAGTTTTACTTCGAGATGCTATATCAAACAGTTTTTTTGATAATTGCTTAAAATCCTCTTCTTTATATTTTTGTTTAACTGAGTCAAAACGAGTTTTATTTTTATTTATTTTGAGCCACTTATCATAAAGATTTTTTAACTTCACAATGCTACTACGAGAATCCATTAATGGTATTCCAGTTTTTTTCCAAACTGCACTAGCTTCGTCAATCACTTCTTTGATACTTTGAGATAAAGATTTCTTCAAAGTCTTATATTTATAAAATAATAAACTTAAAACTGCTTGACTTGACGGTAACTTACATTGGGATAAAAATTTGCGTTGGTGGCCGATTAAGTAAATAATTTCAGGCTGCTCGTGAAATACCATGATATGTAAATATTTAAAAAATTTAATAACCCACAAATAATTTATAATTTTCATTACTTTGAGTGTTTTCTGATTGAAAATTTAAATTATAAATGTGAAACTACAGTGAGAAAACATCATCAGCGCGCCCTTGCGGCGAATAATGAAACTATATTCAAAATAATATTTTACAAATAGACTAAACAATAATTGATAAATTGGTATTCAGAAATAAATAATGTAAAAATAATAACTACAGTGGAAGTATAATAAAAGAAAGTAACTATCGATTTTTATAAATTAATACAATTATTTTTATTAACAATTTCTTATATTTTATAGTTTAAATTAATACTAAGTTATAAGTTGTAATTTAATAATTAATTTAAGCAATTAATGATTTTAAAGCCTGATAAATTGGATAAAACTTCAATAATTATACATGAAATAAAATTTTTGTGGACCAAATTTGTAGATATTGCAAAACTCTACAAGATTGTAATTTAAATTTTCAATGTAAAGTCGATAGGTTTGAAAATACGAGCGATTTTGCGGAAATTTTATTAAAATTTAAGTTTGAAGGTCTGTCATCCATAAAATATTAGAGGTACAAATTTGACTTCTACAGCTTTTTTGTAGAGAATTTAATGCTCTATAATGCTGCTTATTTGCTTTTGTTGTAAAAAAACTTTTAGATAATAAAGAACAGTGTTAAAGAGAAAAAAAAACAAGTTCTCCATGTTATTTAAATGGGAAAACGAATTTTTTGATGAGCTAGGTCTGTAATTGAGATAGAATTTTTTTTCTTGCGTCAAATTTTTTTTTTTATGATAAACTATCATTTTTTCAACATGCACTTGAAAAAAAAAAAATTTTGCTCTAAAATGAAGCACCCTACTATATATATATATATATATATATATATACGTAAACTATGGTTTGATCAGTCATAATAATAATAATTAGCTTGATAAAATTGTAACTGTTTTTTGTAGGAGTTTCTTTCTCTTTAATTTATGATTTTGAAAAAACTTAATTATAATTTAAAGTTATTGAATTAATCATAGTTAATTAAAAAATTCTATTTCTATTTTAGAAGTGAGAAAAATTAAAGTTGATTAAGAACACTATTGTAACGTGCATATAACAAGTTGAATTATAACTTACCTGATTATATAATTTACAGAATGTTTAATTGAAATACATCAATATCAAAAATATAATATTGCTTATTTTAAAATCAACGTGAACAAAAAATTTTTAAATTATGTGTAATAAATAATACACTGACGAACTTTTGAAAAACAAATCACAAGTATTTTGGGTAAACACAGATGACACGAATACTGTACTGCTAGATAAGAGCGTCTGTGCCGAAAGCCTGGCTGTACCGATAGACTCCGAAAACTGCGGGAAATCATAAGACAATCACATGAAAGGGACGCTTAACGTAAGAAAAGAACATGTAATACAAGAGTTGCTATGCGAGTATTGCAAAGCTTTCAGTTAGATGGCGCTGATAAAAATTGAACTGCCGTGACGTCATGGGACCACTTAAGAATCACGTAAGCTTCATTACGTGAAGCTTATCCTTCATGTGATTGTTTCATGATATCAGTCGTCGCAGTTTTTTACCATTCTTTCTATGCAAAATATTTTTCGATAGAAGTACCCTTCCCCTCATATTATTGTGGATACATCTTCTACGTGAACATAAAGATGAGCAAGGCCCCTTGTATTTGTTAATTTCACAGCTAAATTTTCAGTTGTAACAATGCAAAGCAAACAATCAAAAAATGCATAAATATATGCTAGAAATCAAAAAAACAAACGATTTTACTTTTCAATTTTAAAGAATTGTAGAAAATCGTAATTTTGATTCCTTCATTTAAATGTTTTTTTTTTTAATAGAGCAAACGAATTAATTGATTTTGAAATAATTTTTCGTGAGATTTATTGTTTACCAACATTTTAATAATTCTACTTAAATGATTTTTTTTTTAATATCTGAGTGATTTAAGGACAAAAGTACATCAGTAACTTTTGGTCCAGAATATTATGCACTATAATTATTTTCAATCCGAATTACTAAAAAAAATTAATTGATTGATTTTAAAAAAATTTTTCGTTTGATTTTTTGTCTACCTAAATGTTAATAATTCTACTTAAATGATTTTTTTTTTACATCTGAGTAATTTAAGGACAAAAGTGCATCAGTAACTTTTGGTCCAGAATTTTATGCGCTATAATTATTTTCAATCCAAATTACTAAAAAAAATTAATTGATAGATTTCAAAAAAATTTTTAGTTTAATTTTTTGTTTACTAAAATTTCGGTAATTCTACTTAATTGATTTTTTTTTTAATATCTGAGTAATTTAAGGACAAAAGTACATCAGTAACTTTTGGTCCAGAATATTATGCACTATAATTATTTTCAATCCAAATTACTAAAAAAAAATTAACTGATTGATTTTAAAAAAATTTTTCGTTTGATTTTGTGTCTACCTAAATGTCAATAATTCTACTTAAATGCTTTTTTTTTCAACATCTGAGTGATTTAAGGACAATCAATTCTTTATCAAGAATTATTTATGAGTTTTTCTCTGAAAACACTTATTTATAACAAAAAAAATTATAGAAGTGAAGTTGAAGTTTTGGTAAACAGAAAAAAAAAAAAATTTATCGTTTAGTCAATTAAATTATCAAATCAATTTTGACAGAGTAATAATTCCAATTAATTTATGGATATTTTTCACAAAGGAGTATAATGGCCCATATTTTACTCATATAGCTCTATACTACTATTCCAAACTTGTTCTCTGCTAAAAAATTTTTCGTTATTTCTAATCAATTTTTCAATTTTTGAAAAATCAGTACTTTTTTTTCACTCAATGTTTTAATTGTGAAAAAATTAGTAATTTTTTTCAACTAATTCTTTGATTCCCGAAAATTAGTAATTGTTCTCAGTTAATTTTTTATTTTCTCAAAAATTAGGAATATTTTTTCGCTACTTTTTTTATTTTTAGAAAAATTAGTAATTTTTTTCAGCTAATTTTTTATTTTTAGAAAAATTAGTAATTTTTTTCAGCTAATTTTTTATTTCACGAAAAATTAGGAATATTTTTCTGCTAATTTTTTATTTTTAGAAAAATTAGGAATTTTTCTTTGCTAATTTTTTATTTTATGAAAAATTAGAATTATTTTATACCTGATTTTTTATTATTCGAAAAATCAGTAATTACTTGGAACTAATTTTTTATTTTTGAATAACTAGTAATTGCTCTGTGAGTAATTACTAGTTTGCAAAAAAATTAGTCAATAAAAATAGATAATTTTTTTTTTTGCCGATCACTGATGACTATTTACTCTATATCTGTTGAGGCGTTCAATTCCGTTGAAAATTTAAATTAGTGGCTGCTGAAGATTATTACCTTCAACGCAAGCGTTTTGAGCATTTACGATTTCCTCTTCATCCTTAATAATATGCTTGCCTATTGTAACACGATGTCCTTGAACATCGTCTCGATCTGCGGTGATATTATTGTGAACTATACCTGCTCCAACTTATGGGAAACCTTTACAAAATAATTTTATATGAAAATATATTACGCTAGTAAAAATAATAATAATAATAGAAATATACAACTTACCATCAAATAAAGTTTCATCAAAATCATCAAGCACAAACAGTTGGTTTGAAGAAGGCAAAATTTCGAACTCTCTAAGAATTTCGTCACCTTCATTATTTACGTGATTAGAGAACTCAGGTTGAATATCCGAATTTAATTCGTCACTATTCAAATGCACTAAATTTTTCCGGTAAGGCGTTTGACTCGAGAAAAGCCTGTAAAAACTCGTCATCGATTTCCGGGATGTCTATTGGATTCATTACGTATGCGTTCTCGTAAGAGACTGATACATACGTTTTTATCTTCACGCCTAGTATGCGTAGAAATTTGGAAAAACTTGTATCCCCCCACCTTTGGCTCATACCCACGCATGTATGCTTAGATTTATAAAATACATATATGGGTAGACTGTATATTGGTGCATTATGTTTGGTGGCTGTTTTTTCATATATTCTCAGTTTGGTACTCTATAAGTTTTCTAACGTATTTTATGATTCCTCAAATTATGCGGTGCTAGTGCAATATTGAAGGTAAACACAGGTGTAAATTTTACTCTATATCTACTATAAAATCTAAACGCAATAAATGCTTTTTGAAAACATAAAAGTTACCAGCCCCGCTATAAAAAGATTTTATTTCTATATTGCTTTACTGGTGAAGGATTTATTTTAAATATCCACTACTCTGGCATTAATTAATTAATGTAACGGGACGGTTAAGTCCACCTCCGTTTGACGGGAGGCTAATTCCTTACCCTTTTGGGCATACTCGCGCTGCGTAATCGCCTATCCACTGCCATAATATTATAAAAGCAAAATATGAACATAAGCTCACATTAGCCTACCCATTAGGCATGCAATGCATGTGGGTGCCTCACCAACAGCCACCACGAATCTGACCTCAAATGCACCCAAACACTTCTCCCATCTCAGGAAATAAAGAGACTCTGGGCGAAGTGGGGCTTGAAATGGGTCTCCCATGGTACCAATTCCATGTATTGGTGGACATGCTGCAGATTAGTGGTGAGTTACAGCCTTCACTCAATACCCTAAAAAGGGTTTCTTCCACATTATACTCACTCGGATTTAAGACAGCAATTAAATAAACTTGCCCTCAGTTATTATTACCGAGTGATTTTCACTATATGCTAGTGATAGTATTGTGTACAGGCTATTACCCTTAGAATTTTAAGACGTTCAAAAGGGGTTGGCTTCGCCCGCGCAGCAGTACCTATTGGCTTTCTGTAACCACGGAGTTGCCGCATGTTACAAGGTGCAAAACAGGCGGGCACCTCTAACGGTTGGAGTACTGGTCGCAGAACCCGCGAAGGGGGTGGTACTTGCTATTTTTGACGCCCCCTAGAGGGCGCCAAAAACCCTTCTTGGCTACTCTGGCATTACTGAAATGAATCCCAGCTGCATTGATTATTATTTTCGGCTAGTTCAAATATTTCTACCATTCCATAAAGTATCAAAAAAAGTACCACCAAAAAAGAGACAAAATTTTTTTAGCGCTCTCGTCATGGTCCGCGCTTTTCTTGATACCTCCAACTCTTGTAATATTTTATCAGTTTTACTAACAGTAAGCCAAAACTTTACATCATAGTATAACAAAAAGTGAGTCAAAGATGTTCAAAAGCAACGGTGACTTTGATTTAGAATGGTATCAAGCTGTAATAGAGAGGCGTCTCTGCTGGAGAAAGATAAGACACCCATATGAGGAAGAACCTGGGTACCAGCCTGCAGATCCTAAGAAGCCTGACGGAAGATGGTGGATGGGGAGTGTGCCTAGAAATACTAACGAGCAGACCTCAACGCTGCTTGAAGAACATCAGGAAAAGAGCGTTGACGGGAAATGGTCCAAAGAAGAATGGAAGGAGCATCTCCAGTACCTCAGAAGCAACGAAACTACACCTCCCAAGGTATACAGCGACGATAAAATAGAGGATTTGCCTCTAAATGACGAATTTGTTGATCGCCAGCGAACTCGTTGGGTTGAGAAAAATGAATTTATTCTTCGTCAGCAGGCGCGACATCAACAACAGCTGCAGCAGCAAATTAATCAGCTACAGCAATTACAGCTGCAGCTAAATCCTCAACAACAGCCACAAAATAATGATGATAATGATAATGATACTGCTGATGCAGATGACTGGATCGATGATTGGGTCGAGGAGAGCGACCCAATATCCAACTTTACAAGGTCGCCGGAGGAATGGGCCTGGGTGAAGCATGTGACTCCCCCTGAGCTCCCATTAAAAAGCCGGACCGACACTGTCGACGACTTTCTTAATGTAAGTACTCAAAATATATATTTTTGAACTCATAACTTATACAATTTGAACAAAAAATTAATTTTTCATTTATTTATATCTGTTTCAGTGGGTAAAGACAATGTCAGCACATGAGTTCGACATAATTAGCATCGGGTGTCCGGAAGGGCTTTTTGAAATTTTGAGAAGGATTCGGGACGCTGAGCTCAACGTAGACTGGTCCAACCTCCGCAAACGGAAACGTGAGGAGGAGGAAAGTGAAGAGAACTTTTAAAAAATGTCAGAAAATAAGTGTTTCTAAGTGTTTACGTGTGCGTATATGTGTGCGGAGTTAATAAAAAAGTATGTTTTTGTATGAACGTGTGAGGGAAAAATATAAAAAAATCTGTCTTTCCAATCTACGTGCGTAGCTATTGGAAAAAATTAATTGTATTAGTATGTGTGTATGTGTGAAAAATAGAAAAAAAAATCTGATTTTATAAGTATGACTGCGCGAGAGAAGAAAATGTTAAATAAAAAAAAAAAAAATCTGTCTGTCGGTTGACCCTGTGGGCAAGCCCCAGAACTTCCCGCCCATTTTGAGCTCCTTGAGCTCGAAAAAATGTTGTGAATACATTTTCGAGCTCGAAGATACTTTTGTGTGCATTTATTGTCGAAAAATAACGTTTTTTACCATTTTTTCTACAACGATATCTCTCGAACGAATAAACCGATTGAGACGTTTAAGGTAGCAATCAACGCGTTTTATTGAGTTCTTCAACTGCTCAAATTTTGAGATTAATTTATCGACTCGTTTTTGAGAAATTTCCAAAATACTAAAAAATTTTTTTTTTTTAATTTTTTCGTTAACGGTTCCTCTCGAACGAATAAACCGATTTTGGTTTTCGAGGCAGCGTTCAACGCGGCTTACAAAGTTTCAGAGCTGATTAGATTTTGGAATTAATCCATTGAGCGAATTAAAAGTTATTAAAAAAAAACATTTTTGAAAAAATTTTATTTGTGAAATATCTCCGAACGTACCCGACCGATTAAGCTCAAATTTTCCGTGTTCGTAGTAAATAACAAGCCACGTCGAATGACACCTTAAAGTTCAAAATCGGTTCATCCGTTCAAAAGTTACAGAATATTTACATACGTACGTTCGTACGTGCATACATACATACACTCGGACATCATCGTGAATTTAGTCAGAATAGCTTCCTAGCACCTCAAAACGTCGACGTCTGTTGGAATTTCAATTTTCTCAAATCGGACTGAAAACCAATAACTTCCCGAATTTTTGAAAATTTGCAATTTTCTTAGCGGGAAGTTAAAAAAAAATAAAAAATTGTGATTTTATTGAAATAATCCTTCTTGTCGATTTAATTCCCACACCTGCATGCCATAAACTCCTATTTTCCTCATTTAAATATTTTAACACCTCAACACCTGCATGCCATAAATCATCATTTAAATGTTTTCACACCTCAATACCTGCATGCCATAAAAGATCATTTAAATATTTTCACACCTCCACACCCGCACTGACAAAGAGAATTCCCTGTGACGTCACCAGACACCTGCCCCCCTTGCTCTTCTCCTCGGGAAAACCTCCTCATAAAACCCAGGAGTGGGGGCCAGACATGTCTCCCCAGTTATGCCCTATACTACTGGCTAGATATTTTACAAATTTTTAATCTGTTTGATTTTTGTTTTCTTACTTTTTTTTGCTCGCTAATAAATATGTGGTATGCGCTCGAAATATCTGCAATTTTTGACACTACGGATATATTTATCTTGCGAAAATTCCTAAATTCAAACTGTATCGCAACCGAGAAAAAAATCGTCGTCGTTCTATTGGAAGCGTCAAAAAAAACGTCGGTTGGAAATTTTATTAATATTTCATCTGTTTAATTTTTGTTTTATTACATTTTTTTCGCTCGCTGGTAAGTATGCGATCTAGTTTCGAAATACCTGCAATTTTTGGCACTACCGATGTTTTTATCTTGCGAAAATTCCTAAATCAAAATTTGTTCAGTCACGAGCTTGACTAATTTGAATCAAGCTTCGTGCATTTCCGCTTGGTTCGGTAGTGGCCGAAATCACTACTGACTCCAGGTCAGAATAGTGCCGGGTCACTCGCCATTTGGGCCCGGCATATACAATTTCTAACTCAGAACCGTGTCAAAAGTTATAACGTAAACCGTTTTTTTTTTCGCGACGGAGACGCGAATAAAAATCCGGAGTCGTATGTGGTCACCCGAGTGTATTAAAAATTAAAAATAAAAATTATAAATATAACTCAAAATAATGAATAATTATAAACAAAATAAAATTGTGCCTGGACCAGCTCCTCAGGCTGGGTTAGTGCACGAGGGCGCCATTCCGTTTTTACAAAAAACGGACAAAAATAATAATTCAGGGGAGAGATCACGGGACAGTATCTTGAGCGAGAATGTATGCACCAAGCGAAATGACACCCAAATAAATATATAATGAACAAAAATAATAATAAGAAATAATTACTATTAAATATATCCAGGAAATAAACAAACAAATACTGGCTATCACTGGATTCCTTTTTCTAAATTATTTAATTCAATATATATTCAAATAAACTCAACAGATGATTACAATATTCAAATACTGTTTAATATAATTAATTCTTTATAATAAATTTTTATCAAATTAAAATATACTCATTACTAATAATAATAATCCATTTAAATTATCCACTGGGGAACTCAGATACAAACTTACAAATAATATAACATATAAATTGCAAACTAATAAAATAATAATAATTTCTACTTTAGATTATTTACTCTGGGGAGAGAAAGACGCGGGTACTCAATATATTTGGCAACACTGGGTTGCATGCCATCAAATTGTAAAATAAATTTTACCCAGAAAAATAATATTTAATACTCAAATATACTTTTAAACTCATACATATGTAAAAAAAATACTAGTGTAAGACAAGGAGCCACTCTTGCTATCCTTGTCTAATCCTCTAAGGAATTTGCTCGACGCGTCTACGTACTTGAAACGCACGCCGGACAAATTCAACTTATTATGACACTATAACTCAGGTTCAATTATTTATCAATTAAATACCGCGATCAACTCTACTGAAGGACCAGCGATAGCCGATGCAACAAATGAAAATACCAATTGACTTACCGGCGTTGATAACAATTTACTTCTTGAGTTTATTAATAATAAATATCACAATCCAAATTAAATACTTTGATTATGCAATTATTTTATTACGGCACCTGGGCCAGAACAATTCACTCAAAAATAATCACGGACAACAACACGTCCTATCTTTACAAAAACCCGGTCCTCTCTGACTATATTTTCGTTGATTTTTCTGAGGGAGGGGTATCACTCACGTGTTATCCCCTCTAACGACCTCGGACCCGAAATTATCAATTAAAATGAAATATTTAAAATCATTAAACGACCTGAGTTATACGATAATAATAAATTAAATAATATTTTCTATTTATAAACATAAACATAATGATTATTAACCCTTTAAACAATAAAACAATAATTATTTCAGTGCACCACGTGACTGGAGAAAAATATCGATTTTTATCCCTACTACATCGACTTACTCTCCCTTCGGTCGATATTTTTATGTATGCTCTACAACACGTGTGCTACTGACTGAAATGAAAATATTGATTAAGTACATAAAATTCAAAATAATTATCAAAACATAAATATAAACATAATAAACAATAATATCAATAAATTCATAATTACATCATACTAAAATAATCCAATAAAATAATATAAATATTTAAATAATAACAAATCATAATAAATAAATGCGCTTAATTTGAGCTAGGAGGTGTTGTTCAATTCACGGTGAGATGGGAAAGCGCGCGCAGCGATTCACGTTTGAATCGCTACGTGACAAAGTCCTTGAGAACCCGCTACAAGCCTGCCAATCATATAATTCGTTATATATTGGCCAGCTAATGAGAGGCTTCGCTACCAATTACTTCCCGTTGGCGCGCTTTTAAGCCAATGGGAAAATTCGTTAGATGCAGCAAGACTGCCACGTCGACACCAAGCTTTCCGATGACTTCTTCGACTTTTTATCTAATACTGATTCTACAACGTGTCTTTGCTAGCAGCAACCTCGTGCTTGAAATCGCTTCTGTATTAATTCTCTTTGTTAAATAAATCTAAGCCGCTACACTGAATTATACTCAATATTCAGTCAGTATATCAAGGCTGCTATTTATTGAGAATAAATAAATTGCTCGTACGCTAATAATTAATTATAAATCATTTATCGTAAATTTAACCGCTACTGACCACGTGTCATTTTATACGTGAATTATCTCTTTGAGTTTGCATTCGCTATCGCGTAGTAACTTAAGTTGAATTCGCTCTCAATAATTATTTCTCATAATTTTAAGTGTAAATAAGTGTAAATAAATCTATAATTTATTTATTGATAAATTTGGTGTAATATTTAATTGTTTAAAATAACCCCGCCAAAACCAGATCCTCTTAGTTTTATTCGCTCATTTTTCAAAATTGTATCGCAAGCGAGAGATAGAACGTCGTCGTTTTATTGGAAGCGTCGAAAAAAACGTCGGTTGGAAATTTTATTAATATTTCATCGGTTTAATTTTTGTTTTATGACATTTTTTTTTACAATGCCTGTGATTTTTGGCACTACGGATGTTTTTATCTTGCGGAAATTGCGAAATCGAATTGTATCCAAAGCAAGAAGAAAAACGTCGTCATTTGAGTGTAAGCGTCGAAAACAGAAACGTCGGCTGAAAATTTTACCAGTTTTCAATCTGTTTAATTTTCGTTTTATTACGTTTTTTTTGCTTGCTAATAAATGTGCGATATGCGCTCGAAACACCTGCAATTTCCCCAGTAGAAATGAAATCGAGTTTTTGTCTGGTAACTGGCCAGTTTTACTAGACTTAAACCAGAAACTGGCCAGTGGGATATTAAGTTTTTGTCAAGTAACTGGCCAGTTTTACTAGAGATCCAAGAGAAACATAGCGGCTTTGAAAAAACTGTCACTTTAAAATTTTAGGTTTTGAGGTTATTAAAATTATCAGTTCCTCGGAAAAATGAAACGATTTTTTTAAAATTCCCAGACAAATTAAAAATTAATTCAAATTATTGTATCTTTCTCCAAATTATTCCAAAAATTTATATGCGATAGATAAATCTAACTTGAAGCATAGATATACATAGATCAATAAATAAATATTGATCCGCATTGACAAACATTAAAAATGAATTAATTTAAATACATAAATTATAACTTATAATAAAAATAATAGTTGACAAAGAAAATTATTATAAAATTTATTTTTTGAGCCTTTCATTCACTTAAAATATCAAATTTTAATTTATAAATGTTAAATTATAAAAGTGGTAACATTATTATATTTTAAAAATAAATGTAATCATTAAATCGTACTTTCAAAAATTAACTATAGTTAAAATTTTATTGTTAATAATATATGATATTTTTTCTTTTCAATTATTCCTTTTTTCGACTTCCTTCTTTCCAGTTTTTCATAATTCGTCTAAATGACAATTTACAATATTTGTTTCTATTGCCCATAGTCGCAATTCACTTATTGTATACATTTCCTTCATTGATTCCATTTTTTAATGTGTATATTATTAATTATTTATCATAAAATTATTTACATACATGTGTATTAACGTACACATTAAAAAATAGAGGTTAAACAGAAAAAAAATAAACACATACATACACACTAGTACAGAAAATATATTAGTGTGACCAATGTGTACGCCTTAGTTGTAGGTGGCGGAATTTCTAGTTTTTAGTCGGGATCGCTGGCCAGTTACTGGTCTGAAATCGAGTAAAGTCTAGATTATTTCTACCAGGGAAACTGGTAAAATTTCCAACTGACTTTTTTTCGATGCTTCCAATTAAACGACAACGTTATATCTCTCGCTTACGATACAATATTAATTTAGGAATTTTCGCAAGATAAATCATCGGTAGTGCCAAAAATTTCAGGTATTTTGGAATTAGATTACATATTTATTAGCGAGCAAAAAAAAGTAATAAAACAAAAATTAAACAGTTGAAATGTAATGGGGTAAATTTGAATTTACCGCGTTCAAGTTAAGTCAAAATAAAACCTATGATACGACTTGTCGTCCGGATGTGAAAATTCCCACTGCTCGGATCTCATTCCCCAATTTGAACTAAGTAGTAGTCCGAAGTTGAGTGGGGAGCGAGTAATTATAAACTGGGACCGGAACGTAAATCAACATTAGTGACCGGAACGACCGGACTGAACGGACCTAGTCCAGTCTAGAGTAGAAGTTCAACAGCTGAAGGGACGCCACCATAAGACGCCATTATAGACGCTGACTGTTAGACGCTATAATTTATATCAGGTAAGATTATATAATTGAGAGCTTGTGTTTTATTGTGGAACCAAGCGATAAATTGTTAACATCTTTTATCAGATACCAGGCGGATAGCCGGTATCTCTTATGAACTTTACTGATTACGTCTGGTTAAGCAGGTTGAAGGAGAGAACGAGTAGAGGAGAGTTTAGAAACAGAAAGAGAGAAGAGAGACGCGGGACAATTACTGGAACGAGACAGAAAATTTACAAGTACTAGACCAGACCAGGACGAGACCAAGACGAACACCACGACGAGAAAGGAACTGGAGAGTTAATTGTTGTAAAGGTATTTCTTTAACCCTTAACGGCCATACCTCACCCACGCCACATAATGGCCACACGGGGTAACTCCCTTTTCTTGAAAGTTTTTTGACCAATTCATTTGAAAGTTATAAGACCTCTAATTCGACTTTTTTTAAACCTGGGGTGACTAGTCACCCCATGTGGCCGTTAAGGGTTAAAATTATTCCAGGCAGGAAGCCGGAAAATTTTATTTAATACTTAGTCATACGTCTGGTAGCGTCGCGTCTAATCGTCATAAAAATAATACTCGTAAATTAATTAATTACTCGTAAAATTAAAATTACAAAGCCCATTCGGCAGCCGAAATGGAAGTAGATTTCTCATTTGATTATTTCAACCTCTCAAATGAACGTTAATAACAAAATAAATTTTTTTTTCGACATTCTTAGATTCTTAAGGTTATAAATTTAAAAAAAATTGTCAAACAGTTTAAAATTGAAAGCAAAAAATTTAAGAATTAAAATAAGAAAATTAAGTAAATTATCGGAATAACAAAAATTAAAGTTAAAGAGAATCTATTTATCTACGAATAAGTATTCTGTGATTTTTACTATAGGATTAATGTTTAATTCAAAATTAAATAATATGATTTGACTTGAAATTTCAATTATGATAGGTCTAAGTGTCATACTTGAAATCAGTTGTAAACACTGTCAATTAAAAAAATTGAATTTGCACACTTAAAATGAGATATTTAGATTTTATGAGTTTTACACTGTAATAATATGAATTCAATCAGTTTCATAAATTTACTGATAAATACAGTAGTTAGGATTCTATGGAATCAATTAAAAGTAGGAGGACCAATGCAACAGCAAAATTCCATTAAATGAGTAGTAAGATGCGAAATTTCATTGGTCTAGACACATATATAGGCATGGAAATGAAAGCTTATTTGAAGAGCTTTCAGATAAAATTTATAGGAAGTCAATAAGTTATAACATTCAAAAAATATTGAAGAAAGAATAAGTAAAAATCTGAATTTTTGATATTTTAAAAATTTTGAAATGCTATAACTTTTAAAATATTCGACCGATTGAGCTCATTTTCCACCTTGATCAAGGTAGTCACCCACAGATTATGTATGCCAAGTTTCGAATAACATTTTGTGATAACTCTGGTAGTTTTGCCGTAAAAGTAAAAAGATCTCCAACTTTACTTCGAGCTCTAATAACTTTTGAACAAGTGGATTTATCGAAAAATGATAAGAGACCTTTTTTGTAGAGCATTCAATTTCCTACAAAAATATGTATTAGTCTATTCGATCTATTGATTTATTAAAGAGTTAACAATCCTTAAATCTAAAAAAAGAATTTTCTCGTGTTATTTAAATGGGAAAATCGAATTTTTCAATGAGCTAGGCCTGTAATCGACATACAATTTTTTTTCTTGCGCGAAAATTTTTTTTTTGTGTTGAACTATGATTTTTTCCACATGTACTTAAAAAAAAAAATGTTGCTCTGAAATGAAGCACTCTAATATATATACAATACATTCAGATTAACCAATTATATCTTATTTTTCTTTTATTTCTTTATTTTATCTGTATTCACAATCATATTATTTATTTGAAAAGACAGGAATAAATGTTAAGATAATTTTTGCAGAGATTCAAATTTTCTAGAACTTTCTATTGCAATTTTTCGTTAATATAAGTTATTCATTAAATGTTTTCTAAAATATAAAAAAAAAAAAACATCACACACGATATCATTGCACACAACTAAGCTGAAAGAAAAGTATGTATCGGTATATAATCTTCAGATAAACATTTTTTCTATACAAGGTAGAGCAAAAAAGGTAACAAAGATTCATTTATGACAGTAGATTTGCTCAATAAAGAATTTATTTTTTGGAATTTCTTGATTTTTATATTTTTGTCGATCTATTAATAACAGGGTAAATGTACCAGTAGTTGACCGGTTTAAAGTTTTCAGCCATTCAATTTGTTGTAAATCTATTATTATAAGCTTTAAAATAAATTATTAAAAATTAATATCATCTATTAATAGTTGAGATTTCGAATTATGATGAAATTTATTTTGTGTAAGTAAATGACCGTCAATGTTCAAGTTGTTGACCGGTTAACTAATACACGCAGAGAATTTGACGGTATTTTTGACATCAAAAATTTATAAAAAAATTACTATGTCATAGTAACATGAGGGCAGTATGGAATTATAGAACAAATTACCGATAATGTCAAAATTTTAAAAATGCATCGAACAGAATTTACAAGCTGCATTGTAATTTTGACAAAGCAACAAATTAAATTTTATCCAAGAAATTTAAATTCCTTAATAAACTGTTTTTTTTTTTTTTTTTTAATTTAATAACTATAGTTATTGCCTTACAAGATTTCAAAAATATGTACATATAATTTTTGAAAGCTTATAAATGTAAATTAAACTTTCTTTTTTTAACTTATTGATCAAAAAAGCGAAAATTGTTGGATGTTTTTTTTTTTTTAGTATTATTAGAAAAAAATATATATGTACTTACAATAACTATGAACATAAATTTTGCTAAAATTTTTTTTCATTATCTAAAATAATAGTTTCAATCAGAGAATAGTCACGAAAAATGGATGCTTCTATCATTTATAGGCAAGAATTCATAGTAATGAACATGCGGTCATTAACTGGAGCAATAGCGATTTTTTTATAACACTAGCGTAAACACACTTTTTTATAACACTTTCAAGTTAATAAAAAAGAATTAAAAACGATCTACAATATTAAATCTCCATAAAAGAAGGAATTAAAAGTATTCAGAAGTATTGGAAAGAATTCAAATTTTATCATTTTTAATATTTTTCAATTCTTTTTTTAATCACACTAATATTTTTACGGATTCAGTACCTGATCAGTAATTAAACTATTGTTTACATGAATATTTTTGCCTTGCTACATTTATAAAGTTATTATACAACTAACGACTTATAGAAAATTAAGTTTAACCAAATTAATCCAGTAGATGTTATTTTATTGATTAAAGAAAGTAGGCACCTTTGTGAAATGCTACTATAGTAGATGACTGCTTATGTAAAATCATACAGTCGGTAATTTTAATTAATTATTTTCAGGATTACAAACAATGAGAAATATCTATTGCAACTATGAATTATTTGTATTATCAGTGCAATTATCGTTAAAAAGTATTTAGAGACCATATTATTTTCATTTAATAATAATATTATTACTTTTATATACAATTGATCAGTTACTGGTGCATTTATCTTAGCTTTAAGATTTGATATTTAAAAATTAAAAATTGTGCATAAAACTGATTTAATAAATATAAAAATACTTACTATGCCTGTTTCAGTCGATTTAAAAAAATTGGCGATACTTGCTGCTGTCTGCTCTTGAGGGTATAGTTTTAGGTATTCTTCTTTATGTACTGCCGACAAATGTTTTTTAAGACCGGAAGTATTCCTATTTTTCATTTTTATTTTTATGATTTTTTTACTTTTTTCACAGAGCTTACATAATCCAAATAAATCGTCTTTTGAATCAATAACATCGAAAAACCCATTAAATTTGCTCCTATTTGATTTTTCAAGTTTCTTAGACCTTACTAATTCCTGTTCAGAGTTATTTATTTTCTCACTATTCACACACACTACACTATTGTTATCACTTTCTTGAAATTGCTCTAATAATATTTTTTCTGCGTTACTTATTTTTTACAAAAATACGCTTTATTTTATGTTTAAAAATCGATAGAAAAATATACACCCGTGAAAAAATTTTCTAATCAAGCCTTATATGACCTGATATGGCCATATCAAAAAATTTGATATATTCATATCTGACCTGATATGATCTGATATGCCCATATATAAATTTTAATATATTCTGATGTAGTCTGATATAAAAATTGGCCATATCAAGCCATATCAACTTGATATGTCCATACCCGATAAAAAACGTTTGGATCCAACCAGATATGTCTGGATCTTATTATATCTGTTTATATCCAAATACATTCAAATATTTGATCTTGCTAGATATAAGCATATATAATTATATCTGCTCAGATCTAATCATATATTAACAGATATAGAGATGTATTAAGATTGATATCCAAGTAGATATACGTATATCCAAGCATATATAAGTATATCTGCTGAGATTTAACTGTATATAAGCAGATATAAAAATTGATACCCTTACAGATATGCTTATATCAAAGCATATACAAGTATATATAGTTATATCTGCTCAGATCCAACTATATATAAGCAGACATAAAGATTTATATCCAAGCAGGTATACTTATATCCAAGCATATGCAAGTACATATAGTTATATCTGCTCAGACCAAATTGTATGTATGTGGGTATATAGATGCAAAAATAATTAATATCCAAGCAGATATACGTATATCTAAGAATTTATCACTATATCCAAAAATGTTTGTCTATATGTAGTCATATTTGATCAGATCCAATAATATTTAAATACAGGTAAGACTCCTGAATCGTCGAACTGTCAGGGTTTTACTGCGAATAAGACATTAAATACAGAGTTTTTTTATCTAATTATACACGAATATCTGAGTAATATACGAAAATTAAAAACTTTAATCCAAGCAGATATAAATATTTCCGAAAATAAATTATTACATATTGGTAGTATTATATCTGTTTACATTTAACTATATAGATTAAGGTGGATAAAATATATTTAGTCCCATGTAATCGATAGAAGTTTACGAAAATATTTATAATTTTTTTAATTATATGTAATTAAATGTAAACGTAAATAATTGAATATAAAAGTATCAATTTCTCTAAAGTATTCATCTATTTTTTTTACTTAAATATCAATTGACTTTTGATACATGTTAAACATTAGGTTCATCAAAAGCATTAATAGGTAATAGCAATAAGATTCGAGATGTGAGTAAATATTGTTTTAAGAGCGGTCTAAAGTATAATATATTTATACATGTATTCATTAGAATGTAGTGAAACCTCTTTAGATATATGTGCTTAAATTTATATGGATTTCTTTGAATATTGACATTTACGCAGATCTGCTTCAGTGTTGCCAACTGTAGAGAAAAATCCCCTAAATTTGGCAAACCATGTTATTCACTGGTTATCATTATATTATGCACATGTTTCGTGCTACACTGTATTTTTAGACATATATTGCTTGTTGTTCAGTATAAAGACTCATAAATTACAACCAAACCCAAGGTATATGTCTACTTGCATGATTTTGTAGTTTCGTCTACTCTACACTGCTAAAGTGTACAAAGGTGATAAAAATAACATAAAAATCATGCAATTTTCCATAATAAAATTTTTCTAATAATAATAATAATAATTTATTTAATACCGTAAGATGGACGGTGGCGATAGAAAGGTCCAACGAAGAGTTTAAATAATTTGAACTCTTGAAATAGAGAAAATTGGCATATTTTTGTTATTTTAATACTTTCAAGGTGTACGTCAGCTCACCTAACACTTTGTTGCAAGTAGTTTAGAAAGTATCCGTCTCCCCTTACTAGTATAGCGTTCGACTGAAGCCCACAACACAGTTTTACGCCGATGTGTACTAGTAAGAGATGTAGTCTAAGGCAAGAGTACGTTAACACAGCCTTACTGACGAGTCCGTCAACGTACTCAGGACGAAACTACAAAATCATGCAAGTAGACATATACCTTGGGTTTAGTTGTGATTTATGAGTCTTTATACTGAACAACAAGCAATATATGTCTAAAAATACAGTGTAGCACGAAACATGTGCATAATATAATGATCACCAGTGAATAACATGGTTTGCCAAATTTAGGGGATTTTTCGCTAAAGTTGGCAACACTGATCTGCTTGGATACACTTATATATTCGTGGATATAGTGAGAACTGTTTGGATCTCTTTCGATATTTTAAGATCTGTTCGGATATATTTAGATATAGTGAGATCTCTTTGGATATTGTTAGATCTGTTTGGATCCGCTTGGATCGCGCCAAAATTTGGATCCAAGCATATCTGACTGTTTGGATCCAATCATTTATGCTTGGATCTAAACATTTTTTATCGGGTATCAACTTGATATGTCCATATCAACTTGATATGTCGATATCAGATTTGATATGTCTTGATCTGACTTGATATGCTTGTATATAATTTTTTTTATATGTCTTAGTATGACCTGATATAACTTGATAAAGGTACATATATTTTAATATGCTTGTCAAAAAAAATCTTGATCAGGTTTGATATGGCTTGATATGCCCTGATATGGGCACATATACCAGTTTTCTCGAGTTTTCCGTATACATACATTTGGTAAAATAATTTAGAAATGACCAAATAACGTAACATTGTCCGGAAAAACCGATTTTATAATGATTCATAAAATCTTATGAAATCTGTTGAATATTTCAATTTACCGCATTTATAAATTGTATAAAGTATACAAACTTTGCTGAAAAATTTTTCCAATAAGCTAACGAGATCAATTTTTGAATATCTGAGAGAATTTCAAATTTTCGTAATGAATTTAAATATAAAAAATTGAGATTTTAAATTGAAAAAAGTTTAATTACACGGAAAAAAATGTTGGCTCGAAACCTACCAATTTTTATTATGCTGTCGACTGAACTTGAAACAGAAAGGGAAGCATCCAAAAAATTATTATGCTCATACGAAAAATTATTATGCTGTATCACAATAGACAATACTTACTACGCGCGAGAAACTTAACGATGAGATGTAATTACAATTACTTTCATACATTATAATAATTATGATGTGGCATAGTAATTTTTCGTATGAGCATAATAATTTTTCGTACGAGCATAATAATCTTTCGTATGAGCATAATCATTTTTTGCATGCTTCCCTTCCTGTTTCAAGTTTGGTCGACAGCATAATAGAAATTGGTAGGTTTTGAGCCAACATTTTTCTCCATGTAAGTTTAAAAATCTTTAACTTCTTTTTTTTTCTTTTACCAAAAGAAGTAGTTCTTGTCCCGTTACTGGTGGGTAAACCGTTAATGATCCCGTTACTCTATGAACAATAACAATTGAATAAAATACAAGTAACCAAATCAATCATTTATCTGATGTCTTTAATTTTCTTAGTTTCATTTTTATCCAAATAGATATAATCAACCTTACATTTCAAGTTTGTGATTTGGCAGAGTGGTTAATAGATCAGACTTTGAATCAGAGGTACTCGGGTTCGAACCCATGACCTGACTGGATTTTTTTTTCTTTTTTTTTTTTTTTTTTTTTTTTTTCATGACAATTATTGCATATACAACTTAACAAAGTTATACACAATTTTATAAAATTATCTATAAATTCAGTTCCCGAGATAACATTGTTAATCTCACTATTTATAGTTTGATATGTCCATGTCAGAACATATCAAATCTTATCTGTACATACACTAATGGAAAAAATTAAAGGATCAAAAAAAAATTCTAAATTTTTGGGTGATTTTCAACAGGCCGTAACTTCGAGAGAAATGGTCGTACAAGGAAAAAAAAAAAAAAGGAAATTGTAGCTCCAAGTGTCTACGTTTGGGATTAAAACTTTAAAATTTTTTTGCGTCAGCGGTTTTTGAGTAATCTTAGAAAAACCAGCGACAAAAAAATTTTCAAATTTTTTTTACTTTTTTTTTTTGGTCTACGGGCGTGGGAAAATTTTTTTTTGCTTAACCACTATAAGGATCGGATACCTTCATTATTCAGCTTTAATTTCATTTTTTATAGATCTTGATACGTCCATTTGTCGCCGAGATATCGGTCTTCAAATGAAAAAGGATTCTTTTGTCTGTGATTATCGATATCTCAGCAACCAATGATCGCACAGAAAGTTAATGGTGGGTTTCAAAAACTTAAAGAAATTCCCTTGAACGATTAGCGATTTTTTTTCGACAAAAAAATTTTTTCCTGTCGTCACATGAATTTGAAAATGCAACAAAAAAAAGGCTTTTGGTGGTTTTTTGGAAAATCAAGCGCTGGATCGAAAATATTGTGGAAATCAATAATGTTGAGTGTGCATTTTACAGTTCAATATGCCCACAAAAACATCACAAAGAGCCAGATTGATCCAACCAGCCGTTTTTTTGTTTCATTCGATCAAATTTAAAAAAAAATTAAAGGATCACTTTTTTTGCTCTGAAAAGCTCATAATCTTTAACAAAATGAAAAAACAAATTTCTCCGAGCTTCTTCCACATTCTCATACCAAACAGTGTTTAAATTTCCTGAAAATAACAAAATTTAAAAAAAAAACAAAAATTTTTTCAAAAAAAAATTTTTTTTGAAAATTTTTTTTTTTTAACGACTTTAAGAAATTTAAGAGACCAACGCCCAATCATTTCAAACACGTTTTCTTCGCTGCATTCCGTGGTCTCTTAAATTTGTGGGCATATTGAACTGTAAAATGCACACTCAACATTATTGATTTCCACAATATTTTCGATCCAGCGCTTGATTTTCCAAAAAACCACCAAAAGCCTTTTTTTGTTGCATTTTCAAATTAATGTGACGACAGGAAAAATTTTTTTTTACGAAAAAAAAATGACTAATTGTTCAAGGGAATTTATTTAAGTTTTTGAAACCCACCATTAACTTTCTGTGCGATCATTGGTTGCTGAGATATCGATAATCACAGACAAAAGGATCCTTTTTCATTTGAAGCCCGATATCTCGGCGACAAATGGACGTATCAAGATCTATAAAAAATGAAATTAAAGCTGAATAATGAAGGTATCCGATCCTTATAGTGGTTAAGCAAAAAAAAATTTTCCTACGCCCGTAGACCAAAAAAAAAAAGTAAAAAAAATTTGAAAATTTTTTTGTCGCTGGTTTTTCTAAGATTACTCAAAAACCGCTGACGCAAAAAAATTTTAAAGTTCTAATCCAAAACGTAGATACTTGGAGCTACAATTTCCTTTTTTTTTTTTTTCCTTGTACGACCATTTCTCTCGACGTTACGGCCTGTTGAAAATCACCCAAAAATTTAGAATTTTTTTTTGATCCTTTAATTTTTTCCATTAGTGTATATTGTCTGATATGGCCAATTTCCATATCAGGCCTGATATGAACCGCCCAAATCAGGCCATATCAGAAAATTTTTTCACGGGCAGTACTGAAATGTTGAAATTTTCTTAGATGCTTACGATCTTATCGTAGTGGCTTAAGAAAATGGTATGAATAGTTGTAAGAGTAACGAAAGCTCGAAAACTTACCCTTACAATTCTTGAACGCATAAATTGACTTTTTACTGCAAGAAAAGAAAGTACAAAGTACTTGAAGAAAGTACAAATATAAAAAAAAGTAGCTTAGCTCTACATCAACCATGGGTTAACCAGACATCGGAAAAAAATAGTAACTTCAAGAATATTCTTGTAAATCCTTTTTTTCAGACAATGGTAAGGTTTACCGATGCCTTTTTTTATATTCGGTGTTTAAAGTTAGTATAATAAACTGTAAATTTTAAACACACAAAATGTTTTTTTTCCGACAAAAACATATATAGAAGTTGTGACAAACATTCTAATATATCCTATTAATAATGGAAGTTATAATTTTTAGTTTAGTCTTGCATTTTGGTCTTGGTCTTGCATTCTTGGTCTCGGTTTCAGTCTTGCTCTTGTTCATTCGGTCTTGGTCTTGGTCTTGCCAGTGTTTGTATGATCTTGGTCTTGGTCTTGGTCTTGCAAAATCGCAAGACCAAGACCAAGACTGCAAGAACAAGACAGATTTTGCTCATAAAAGCCCCCATTATTGACAGGACCCCTAAGATTGACATATTGTTTCAATTTATTAATTTTTTAATTAACTGTATGAATAATCACATTGCTCAAAACTTCTTATCAATTTTTTGATATTTTTGAATGGAAAAATAGTTCAATTTTATTTCTGGGTATAAACTATTCGCTGTAAAAAAATTTTATTTTCCCGACTAGGCCACCTTCGCTAGAATGTTTGATATTTCTTAACAATTTCGTTTAGAGAGATCATATTTTTAGAAACGAATTTTCCTACACTGTTCTAATGTAAGTGTATCATAACAAATTGTTTCAGGTTATTGATAGTTTAAATAATCACAAAATTATTGATTTAGACTGATAAATCTTAATAATCATTTAAAAATAGCAGGTGTCAATAGTCGGTACATAAAAATTCACGTGTGTCAACTAGCGACAGGCCACAAACTCAAGTATTTTAACTTCCTTAACATACATATCGATCAATTTATGTTAACACGCTGTCTAGTAATTTCATAATAAACAAAACATTGAATAAAAAATTTTCGAATTAAGAATAGTGTCGTCGAATTTATAAAAAAATAAAAGTGTGTCCTAGATGAATTTTTAATTAGTAGATTTTATAAAAATCTAACTCTTGTGTTTGTCCTCATGACGCAACTTTTCAAAAATTTTAACATTTTCTATCTATTTGAATCAAGTAGGTTCCAAAAATACTATTGGTGGAAAAGTTTATATATGTATTTATATATATATATATATATATATATATATATATTAGGATGCTTTATTTCAGAGCAACATTTTTTTTTTTAAGTGCATGTAGAAAAAATCATAGTTCAACACAAAAAAAAATTTTTCGCGCAAGAAAAAAAATTCTATGTCAATTACAGACCTAGCTCATGGAAAAATTCGATTTTCCCATTTAAATAACACGGGAAAAATTCGTTTTTTAGATTTAAGGATTGTTAACTCTTTAACAAATTAATAGATCGAATAGACTAATACATATTTTTGTAGGAAATTGAACGCTCTACGAAAAAGGTCTCTTATCATTTTTCAATAAATTTACTTGTTCAAAAGTTATTAGAGCTCGAAGTAAAGTTGGAGATCTTTTTACTTTTACGGCGAAACTATCTGACTTATCACAAAATGTTGTAGTATCTTGTTTGTTGAAAATTTGATTCTCTACAAATTATTATCAGTAAAGTTTTTTCGAATTCCGCATTGTTTTCTATTTATTTTTATTTGAATTACAAGCTCTTAAAAAAGTAGTTTTGATCTATTTCAAGAGCCCGACATTAAAATGGTGATTAGGGTGGGTCAAAAAAATCGAATAATTTATTTTTGACTTTATACTCTGAAAAATAGGTTCGTAGAGCTCTATGAGCTCTTAATTATAACGGGAAGGTCCTCCGCTTTGCGGGTTTCTATTTTTTTCGAATAATCAGATAAAAAAATTTATATCTCGCTTCCGACTGCTTGGAAAAATATTCCGTGACATAGACTTTGTAAGAAATTGAATGCTCTACGAAAAAGGTCTCTTATGATTTTTTCAAGAACCCAACCAATTAAAAGATATTCATAGTTGAAGTTTGGCTATTTTAAGGAAAATATTCGTTTTTATTATGAATTTTATAAGTTGATGAAAAAAAATTATTTCGAATTGCAGAACTCATGGTTTTGTTGGAAATTTACTGCTCTACAAAAATGGTCTCTTATGATTTTACGATTAAGTGAAGCCGTTACGAGATATCCAACGTCAAACATTAACGAATATCAATATTTCCAGTTTTTGATCAATAATTCGATAAATTTCAATTTAAATTATTACTTTCAGGAAAATTTACATAAATTTGAGTTTCGATGGATAAAGAAATGTTATAAACAATTTTTTTGATATTGTTTTCAGTCTTGAGCTTGTTTCATTGCATTAAAACGAGAAATCAGAGCATTTTTTTCGACATCTAGCCAATGATTACGATAAAAAACGAAGAACAATTCCAGTACTTATTGCAAGTTGTCAAAGAACATCAAAAAACATATCCAAATTGTAATAAAGAAAATTATTTATAGTAATAGCGTACTGTTATGTTAAAAATATTGACAATTATATTGCAATTGATAATTCAATAAAAAAATTTATGTATAAAAAAGTTAAATACTGGTTTTTTTTCACTCGATTCAATACTTTTCATATTAAATTTGACAAAGAAATGTGTCATTCACTTTAAATTACCCTGATTAAAAATACTCATTGGGAGGGATTGAAAATTTTTTCAATCCTTTTCAATCCCTACAGAGGTATTGAAAAGTATTGAATGGAATTAAAATTTGGATCATTTGAATACTTTACAATTCTTAAAATGGAATTCAAAAGTATTGAAAAGAATTCAATCTTTTATCATTTCAATACCTTCCAATATGGAATTATTTAGGTATTGAGAAGGATTGAAAAAGATTAAAAAATTTCAATTCATTCGAATTCTTTTCAATCCCACACGTGACCCGAAATGTGATATTATTTTGGTATTGAGAAAGATTCAGAAAGATTCAAAAATTTCAATTCATTTGAATTCTTTTCAATCCTACACTCGATCCGAAATATCGGACTATTTAGGTATTGAGAAAGATTGGAAAAGATTAAAAATTTCAATTCATTTGAATTCCTTTCAATCCCGCACTCGATCCGAAATATCGGACTATTTAGGCATTGAGAAGGATTAAAAAAGATTCAAAAATTTCAATTCATTTGAATTCTTTTCAATCCTACACTCGATCCGAAATATCTTTTTCAATCCCTCCCAATGAGTATTTTTAATCAGGGTAAACTAATCATTGGCTATATGTCGAAAAAAATGCTCTAATTTTTTGTTTTAATGCAATCAAACAAGCTCAAGACTGAAAACAATATTAAAAAAATTGTTTATAACACTTCTTTATCCATCGAAACTCAAATTTATGTAAATTTTCCTGAAAGTAATAATTTAAATTGAAATTTATCGAATTATTGATCAAAAACGGGAAATATTGATATTCGTTAATGTTTGACGATGGATATCTCGTAACGGCTTCACTTAATCGAAAAATCATAAGCGACCATTTTTGTAGAGCAGTAAATTTCCTACAAAACCATGAGTTCCGCAATTCGAAATAATTTTTTTTCATCAACTTATAAAATTCATAATAAAAACGAGTATTTTCCTTAAAATAGCCAAACTTCAACTATGAATATCTTTTAATTGGTTGGGTTTTTGAAAAAATCATAAGAGACCTTTTTTGTAGAGCATTCAATTTCTTACAAAGTCTATGTCACGGAATATTTTTACAAGCAGTTGGAAGCGAGATATAAATTTTTTTATCTGATTATTCGAAAAAAATAGAAACCCGCAAAGCGGAGGACCTTCCCGTTATACTTAAGAGCTCATACTTGGAGAGAATTCTTTTTAGGTGTCTACGAACCTATTTTTCAGAGTATAAAGTCAAAAATAAATTATTCGATTTTTTTGACCCACCCTAATGGTGATAACTAGAAAACAATGCGGAATTTGAAAAAACTTTACTGATAACAATTTGTGGAGGATAAATTTGTCAACAAAAAAGATCTTACATCATTTTGTGATAAGTCTGATAGTTTCGCCGTAAAAGTAAATAGATCTCCATCTTTACTTCGAGCTCTAATAACTTTTCAACAAGTGGATTTATCGAAAAATGATAAGAGACCTTTTTTGTAGAGCGTTCAATTTCCTACAAAAATATTCATTAGTATATTCGATCTATTGATTTGTTAAAGAGTGAACAATACTTAAATCTAAAAAACAAATTTTTCCCGTGTTATTTAAATGGGAAAATCGAATTTTCCAATGAGCTAGGTCTGTAATCGACATAGAATTTTTTTTCTTGCGCGAAAAATTTTTTATTGTGTTGAACTATGATTTTTTTCACATGCACTTAAAAAAAAAAAATGTTGCTCCGAAATGAAGTACCCTAATATATATATATACGACATAACGCGCGGTTTTCCCACGATAGTGCCCATAATTCTGTACCGATCTTAATGAAATTTTTTTCGTATATTCCTTAGCTAAAAAGCTCGGTTCAGTTCGAAGATGACCTCAATCGGCCAATAAGTTTAAAAGTTATAGTCGTTTAAAGATTTTTTAATTTTTCAAAAAATTCAACTTTTCTTGATTTATCTCTAAATATCTTTTGATCCTAAAGAGATAATCTATTTTCGGGGATTTTATCTTTATGTTCATTCGATTTGCTTTAATTTAGGCTATGTTGCTTACTCTTTTGACAATTTTTTCTAGTACTTTGATGAATTTCAAAATTTTCAGAAAAATATAATAAACTATTTTTTTTTACTTTCTCATTTAATATAACTTTCAAGTAATTCATAATAGTTGAATTTTGTTAATATTTTTATGTAGCTTATCTAATGAGCTTTATATTTCAGTACTTTTTTTTTTTTATTCAACGAAAATTACCTATTTATTTATTGAAATTTAGCTGTTGCATTCGTTCTTCCACTTCTCAATAAATTCATGTAACTGTTCCAATTTTGATTACTGCCGTGTAACACTTTTAGAATCTCAACATTAAAGTATGCATAAAGTATTTTTTCAAAATTGGCAAGCATAAATATAATTGATCTTATAAGCTTCAGATGAACCTTTAAACGCCACCGTCTACCTTACAGATTTAAATATATAAATAAATAATGAAAAATCTACTCCTATTTCGGCTGCCGAATAGCCTTTTTGTAATTTGTAACACTGCGTTTCGACTTGGAAATCGAGCGCCAAACTCTAGTTGACCTAAGGCCATCTATTGTGATAATTATACCTTAATTTACACTCATCAGTCACCTGGGGCCATGTCAGAGGCCCACTTGATCGCATTCTACTGAGACAATAGTGGGGTAGTTTCCCACTTTCAGACTTTTCCTTTAAAAAGGGCTAGCAAGCAGTTGCTCGAAGACTTAGGCCCTGGCTACAACCCAGAGTGGACCAGTAGGGTAGTGGACTGATGACGCCTAGCGAGGTTCCTACTCTACAACCAGAGCTCATATTACACTAATGGAAAAAATTAAAGGATCAAAAAAAAATTCCAAATTTTTAGGTGATTTTCAACATGCCGTAACTGCGAAAAATGGTCGTACAAGAAAAAAAAAAAGGAAATTGTAACTCCAAGTGTCTACTTTTTGGATTAGAACTTCAAAATTTTTTTGCGTCGGCGGTTTTTGAATAATCTTAAAAAAACTAGCGACAAAAAAATTTTCAAATTTTTTTTACTTTTTTTTTTTGATATACGGGCGTGGGAAATTTTTTTTTGCTTAACCACTATGAGGATCGGATACCTTCATTATTCAGCTTTAATTTTATTTTTTATAGACCTTGATACGTCCATTTGTCGCCGAGATATCGGTCTTCAAATGGAAAAGGATCCTTTTGTCTTTGATTATCGATATCTCAACAACCAATGATCGCACAGAAAGTTAATGGTGGGTTTCAAAAACTTAAATAAATTCCCTTGAACGATTAGCGATTTTTTTTCGACAAAAAAATTTTTTCCTGTCGTCACATGAATTTGAAAATGCAACAAAAAAAGGGCTTTTGGTGGTTTTTTGGAAAATGAAGCGCTGGATCAGAAATATTGTGGAAATCAATAATGTTGAGTGTGCATTTTACAGTTCAATATACCCACAAAAACACCACAAAGAGCCAGATTAATCCAACCAGCCGTTTTTTTGTTTCACTCGATCGAATTTTTGAAAAAATTACAGGATTACTTTTTTTGGTCTGAAAAGCTCATAATCTTCAACAAAATGAAAAAACAAATTTTTTTTCCATAGTTTACTTGAGCTGGCCTAACGATAAGTCTAGTCACATTTAGTCATTTAGTCTAGTGATCATTTTATTTAATTTATCTTATATCTTTGAATTTGTTTGTTCGTTATTAATAGCCGCAGTAATTGTTTTATAAATTATTTCTTCGAAGAACGTTTTAATTGACTACATTTTGAGTCAAATTTATACATGCGGTCATTTAGTAAAGTAAAAGTTAAATTTGAATTGTGCCGATTAAATTCGCGAGTGTTACCACACCATTGCTGTTCATTTCCTGCGATTTCCTATCACCGAAGATTGGGCCTACACCGTTGCTGCCACGTTTGCTGCCTACACTTATTGACGGTCATTTCCTATCTACAACTACAGGAATGGAGCATGTAGTAAGGTACAGCGTAAGCGGGATTCCGTCTTCCCCAAATTAAATTTATACTTGGTCTCCTCCCGCGTAAATTAAAATATCAAAACTTATATACCAAATTTTATATTTATAAATTCTATTGGGAAAATTTTCATATTGTAAATGGGTATTTGGTTAAATAAAAATAATATTTTCTCCTTGATAATACAAAACCAAATCTTTCACTAAATAAACCACCAGGCATTCCTTTTCCTTAATAATTAATAAGCGCAAATTTCAGGGAACGAGGCGAACCCTCCCCGCTCATAAGATTATGTTAATTAAGTTAATTGTAAGTAACCGAGGCCTGGACAAGAGCTAGCCAACCAAAGGTCCTCCGGTTATAAATTATCGTATTTTGTCATTTTTAATTAAAATGTTTGCGCATGCGCATTAGACCTGTCAAGAATGGGGTCCATGGTAAGTCAATAGTTGGCTCTGACACTATTTTACCCCGTCAATAATACCTGCACTCGACTTGTTGGTTTTTAATTAATATATTTTTTATTTGGTTCATTGCTATTTAAGTAAATTAATTTAAATATACAAGTAGAGACATCAATTAAAACGTCCAATGCAAAAAAAGTTGATTGTATTAATTTTAAATACGATAAAAAAATTCAAACAATCACAAACATTCTTATAGTGTCAATAATGGGGGCTTTTACCTTATGCTTGGCGACGACGTTCAGACACCGAAGCGGCCGCGCGGAGCTCAACTTTCAGCGTTAAATTAAAATTTTAAATAATGGAGCTACAACTGAGGGAGTCGAGACCTATTTTACTACAATTTGCGGATAAAAAAAAAATACCCATTTCTCAGAATGAAATTCTGAATCCAATGCACCAATCGCCATATTTTTAAGAATGGTTTAACGATTTTTCGCAGAAAACTCACTTCTCGACTAGACTATTCGAATACTTTGAATCGTCTTTTTTATGGGCATTTAACATTGCAAATCGTTTCGAGTCATTTCTTTTAATCAGGGATTCGGAACCATGAATTATTTTTCTAGCTAAAAAAACAGCTTCATATGTTTAATTAACCCGATATATTTTATGAATGTATGACAGTGGCAAGTCTCTTTTACCTACTGAGAAAGATAGTTAATAACTAACAGTAAAAATAAAAAAAAATGAAACTAACTCAAATATATTTAAAGTTCAATTTAATTTAAATGATTTGCTAGATTTCGGCTTATAGATTTCATTTCAGTTTAGAAATTTTATCCCACGAAAAAAGTAGCTGCATTCAGATTGCACCAACAGGTGTGACGTTGAAAGTGATCATCTCCCCACTGTAAAAAAGAAAAATACTCACAAGAAAACCCGCCAGGGAGCATCATCGATGGGGAAAAAATACATATTAAGTTTTATAGAAAATTTTTCCTTCAGTTGTCACTTTTAAATAAATAAAAAAAAAAACAGATAAAAACTACAATCGTGAATATTTAAAGGGGTCGTAGAAGTCGTTCATTATTAGCATTGTTATTTTTTCATTATTATATTATCATGATTAATAATGAAATTTTTTTTTTTATCTATTTTATATTATAGAAGGAATGATTGAGGTGTATACTTTCTTTTTCTTTGTTAGGGTGCAGGATCCCAAGCTACGATACTGATTGAAAAAAAAAAAAATAATGGCCACACGTAGCACTTTCCTTTTCTAATAATCAGCTTAACATGTTTTAATGCGCTTTGCTCAGTCCATACTTTGCTGAGCAAACTTGGCTATCTGAGTTGTTTACGTACTTGTTGAGTATTAACTAATAAATATATACATATATATATTTATATACATACATATATTTTCTACAATATTGTTACTCAGTCATTGTTTATAGATAAGTATGAATAATTTATTTCTATTTATTATAACAATTATATTGTAATATTGTAAAAGTATTGATTAAGAATAAATGAAATCACGCGAAAAAAATTTCACATGTTTCGATACTTTAAAATGCTGAATCATACTTTTTTAGGTAGATATGACAGAAATCTATCTATCATATTTACCTTCATGGTGAATTTTTCAAATAATTTCGTCATAATCTAACATAAGTAGTCGAGGATGTTCCAAAAAAAAAATTGATTTAAAAATTTATACATGTATTGGACTATTTCAAATTAAGGAACGATTTTTTTCACGGAAAAAAATGAACTATATAAATTGAGAACGACGAAGTAATATAATAATAAAGTGATCAGTAAATATTATCATTTTAAATAGTAAGTTTCTCATTTATGATTAAGACGTGAATCATTACAGTATAAGTATGAAAATTCATTTTCTATGCAAGAAAAATTACTATTTGAACTTTAAAAATCGTAACTGATACTTAGAAACTTGACAATACGTATTATAAATTATTTATTATTTGGAATGTTAAAATTCTCTATATTGACATCCGGGTTCCGGGTCATAATTTCAAACACTAATTTTTAAAGCTTATTTTTTTCGTGTTTCGAATAACATTGAAAAATTAAAAGGGTATCTTGAAATATGACACCAGTTGAAATTTGAGCTCTTAATATAGATATTAAGAGATGGCTGTTTATAATTTTCAATTTTTCATTTAGGAACATAGTGAAAAATTTGCAACCTCTAAACGGATCAAAATAAAAAAAAGTTTTATAGTAAAATTATGGATCTACAAAAAATGTCTTCTATGTATTATGCATAAGTTTGACCATTAAAAAGATCCAAGGTCAAAGTTTGATGCAATTCAAAGAATTTGGTTTTGCTGGTTCTGAATTTTATAATATGTCAACTAAGGTATGGATCCCAATTTCTGACACTTCAAGAGTGGCAGCTGAGGTTATTCTATGATAAATAGGATGAAATTCAATTTAAATAAATAGTATTATATATAATAAACAAGCTTAGAATTTCCAGATGAGGTCATAAGTGCAAAATAATTACTTTGAGCTAATTAATGGAGAAATTAAATATTTATCATGAATACGACACAATTTTTTCAAAGACATAAACAACTTAAATTATGTTGCAGAATATCAATGCATACTATAAAATATAAATATTGATAATAATACATATTCACATAAACGAATTATTACCAACGTTGGAAATCATGATTAAATATGAGGATCAATAACTGTGACATACCTATAAAATTAAGCCTAGTTATTCACACTCACATTTTAATAGAAAAATGTTATTCAATATGAAAGAAAATTATGGGAAGTTCTGCTATGAATTATGGGAATGGTTCCCATAATGGTTTAGGAATTGTACCCATACTATTATAGGGATGGTTCCTATATATTATAAGAACCATCCCTATTATAGTATGGGTACGATTCCTATACCATTATATGAACCATTCATATAATGCTATGGGAAGTATTCCTATAATAGGATGAGAACTATTCTCATAATGTTATGGGAACCATCCCTATAATATCATAAAAATTTTTTTTTGCAAAGTACACGGAGAAAAAACTATAGTAAAATTAACTAAAAAATATGGGAATAATTACTAAATTTATATAGTAATATTGAAACGCTTATGATTTATATGAAAAATTCATGAACAGATAAGTAAATTTTATTCTCCCGTTAAGTGAATTTTACTATTCCGTTTAGTAAATTGTACTATTCCGTTTAGTGAATTTTACTATCCCGTTCAGTAAATTTTACTATATTAGAATGGAAAAAAATTAAATTAAATTTTTATTAACTTTTAACTTTTTATTATTATTACTATCATTTTGATTATGATTGCTATTTCTGTCATCTGTATTAGTGTTGGTGTTGATTTTTGTTTTTTGTTTTTTAAAAAATCACTTGTAATGCTATCCCCACCAAATTTTAATTTTATCTATACATATTAGAATTTACTATACAGATAGAAAAAAAATATAATTGTGTTTAATAGTAATTTCTCATATTTTGTATAGTAACAAATCCTAAACAAAAGTGTTGGAAGTTTTTACACACAACAATTTAGTAACAATACCATTCAGTTTTGGAAATTTACTATGCGACTTATTCCAACTCCTAGGAAAATTACAAAATATGTATTGTATTTTTACTAAACATCTATCGAAAATTTGTTTAGCAATATTGCAATACAAATATTGTAATTTTATCAAGCAATTTGTATTGAAAATGATTTGTGATTCCAGTATGCTGTATTGTAAATTTTTTAGACAATCTATTGTAACTAAGTTTACAAAAATTACAGCATATTTTTTGAATTTTTAATAAACATCTATCGAAAGTTTGTTTAATAATATTACAATACAAATCGACACTCTCATTAGCAAATGGTCTAACTCCATTTTTGTAAATTTTTCAGGAGAGCCAAAAAATGATTCATAATTAAAAAAATGATAAAATAATCAATTAAAAATTTGAATATTTTTAAAAATATGTTTATTGTTGAGTACATATATAATAATATGTTCTCGTACTAAAATTGTATCAGCTCAGAAGCTTTTTTGGAGTTAGATAATTTTCATCCTGAAATTCTAAAGTTATATGAGGAGTTAGACAATTTGCATTCCGAAATTAAAAAGTATATAGGAGTTAAAGTAATCAATTAAATCAATTGAAATATTTTGTGTTTATTAAATTAAAGTTTATAACGTTCTCCTCTATTTCACGCGTCCCACGGCGGAGTGTGGTCGGCGTTCAATAGCCGTTATGGCTCTCCGTTGGTGAAAACTGAAACTTAAAATAATAACAAAAACAAAATGTCCCACTTGGAGATATCCTGAATATCCTTAGACCCGCAGCTCTGCTCAGGCTGGGTTAGAAATCCTGGTTGGGCGCCAGTTCGTGTGCCCCTCGAACAAAATTAAACTCCAAAAAAATAAACACAACGGAGAAAATGAAATGAAAATGAAAAATAATTACAGGATAGCAAATTTCAGAATTAGGAATAAGATAGCAAGTAAAAGATGGCAATAATTAAAATAATAAAATAAATAGTACCGGGTTGCTGACCATTTGCATTTAATTGTAATTTAAATAATAAGTTCCTTTACCAGATTGTATCGCCAAAAATCAATAACAATATTAAATATAAAAAAAAAATAATACTGGTTCAATTACAAAAATTACTAGTTGTAGGCGTATACAATTTTCATGAAAATAATACGGTTAAATAATAATACGTATTAAACAATAAATATCCGCCGCAAAAGAAAATAATTTATCGCATCTAAATAATAAATAAATCACTCGCCTGTGATTCTCAAAACCAATTTATAAATAAATAATAATATATGACACTTTCACTCGCACGTGAAAGTAAGCAAAAATAGTTATAATAGTTGATATCAATCTCAAAAATATTAATTTAAAATATTATCTCAACAATTATAAAATAATATATCACTCTCTGCACAATACTTCAGTAATTATAAAGTACTATATCACTCGTATGTGATCATCGCAATATCAAATAAATAAACTCGCAGAGTAATTTGAAAATATGTCCAATAAAATATTTAATACATTCCACTTGTGAATTTTCTCAGTATTCACCAAATAATATTCTCAAAAAAAAGTCAATCAGTAATTAATAATTATATAAACTTAATAATAATTATAAATAAAACCCCTAAATTATGGTATCAATCACGTGTGATACTTTGTTTACAATAATAATCAAGCAGGAAAATATTCCAATACTACTAACTGAAAATTATTTACTAGTGGCCAGGAAAATATTTCACTGATATCTAGATGAATAATAAAGGCTCAGTCGCATATATTTTATCAAAGCAAAAGTAATATTTATCACATGACACTAAATATAAGTAATACCCAGATATTTCCAAAATTAATATCTGGTATTAATACACAATAATAAATATTATTGCAAATTAAACATCCACTGGGCTCTATAATCATTCATTTCATCATATGCTTGTTATTTGTTCCTTTTTTTTTATACTAGAAAATTACTATATATATATATATATATATATATATATATATATATATACGCGCGAGTGCAAATGGCCACCAACGCGGGAAAGCAAAGTTACGCGCTAACCGATTAACTCAAAGGTACTTACAATCGTCGTTGTTGTATAAGATTCTTACTGGCTCCATTAGCGAGTCAAAATATTCAACAGGATAATTATGGCACAATAATTATCAGACAAAATAATGGCAATTACCAATTCACGTATTCGGCAACGATAAGCACACACCCTGCTCTTACAATGTTTTTCCCACGCCTGACCATGGCAGCACGTGATTCTCATGCCGGCACCTCGGCCGGCCATCTTGAATATTTCTATCTCACTTTAACCAATGAAGAACTATCTCTGTCGCATGTTAATTTTGAATCAAACCAACGACAATATTCATGATGTCAACTGTGTAACTCCACCTGTTCCCAATGTTAAATGACCACTTGCTACTCGCATTGTCGATTACAATTAATATAAAATGCAAAATCAATCAATGATTTGTGCATAACAAATCTAAATTAATTTATAATCCTAAAAATCTGATCATATGCGTATAGTAATCAGTGAATTTTCCGGATTACAAGCCAATTTATACCTAAGGAAACAATTAAGTAACAATGCCGTAATAATTAAAACAAAAAGTATACATATAAACAAAATAATAATAATGATAATGTATGGAGAGGCGTGTAAGGGGTGCCACGACCTGTGCCCAACGGAGATTACGTGTAAACACACGCTTGCATCAAAAGTAATAGTGTGTAGCAACACGTATGAATAAACGAAAGACAGATAAAAGATAGGTTCAAATAAACGTAAGAATAAATAACGTGATGGATGTGTAATGTCTATTCTGATTAACGTAATCTCTGAATAAAAATTTCTTCAATAAACCAAAGGTTTAGTTAAAGTGAGATTTGTAAAAACGAAAGAACGGAAAATGAGAGACTTGTATAAACGGAGAAACGGACAATGATATATTTCGTATAAGCGCGGGTAACAGATGTTGAAAGGTTAGTATAAACGGAGGAACGAATAACATGAAATGTATACAACGTGCGAAACGTTTAATGTGAGGTTTGTAGAACCGGAGGAACGGATAATGAGCCGTTTGAATAAACGCGGGTTATGGATAATGATAGGTTAGTATGGACGGAGGAACGAATAACGTGAGATGTGTACAATGTTCGGAACGGTGAACGTGAAGTTTGTTAGAAGTAATGTGTGTTTAAAAAATTATTTGACAGTACCGACCGTTAAATTACCTGAATTCAGTTGGTGTAGTAGATGCCCATTATAACAAAAAATTATGGAACTGGTTCTTAAGGATTTTAAAAATCTAACCAATCGTAATTAGAATATTTATTATTTAATGGTTTGAATTAAAAATTTATAAATTTACTTATAATTCAATTGATGGTGATTTAATTTTTTGAATATTTGAATTTTATTGATAAAACTTAAAGTTAAAAGAAATTATATTTGATATTAATTAAAAAACAAAGTATTGACCGTATAAATTATTATAAAAAATTAGACTAAACATAAAAACTAATCAATGTAATAGTAAAAATGCAAAGAAAAAAAAAAATTGATCTATAATGCGATTCGAATAAAATTTTTAAAATTTATTTGTGTAATAATTAAGGTTAAAAAACTTGAAATTAATTTTAATTTTTTTTTTTAGAGAAATATAGTTGATTTATTTTTTAACACATCGTTTTAAAATAAAAAGTATATTTAGATGTTTTCAATAATTGTATTTAATTCCTGGAAGACTTCCATTCTATAAAATTCCTAAAAAAAGGTCTCTTATTTTTTGATAAATTCATCTGTTCAAAAGTTATCAGAGCTCGAGGTAAAGTTAGATTTTTTCGCTTTTCCGGTAAAATTATCAGAGTTATCTCAAAACGTTGTAGCTATAACGTTTCGTGATATCTATTATGTCATTGATAACATCAATAAAACGATACAATTTTAAATAAGAAATATTAAGGATGCCAATTAAAATTTTACCAACTGTTGCAGGTATCATTCTTCGACCAATGGAGGAATTTTATAGGATATACACGTTTATACAAGTCTCTCATTTTCCGTTCTTTCGTTCTTACAAATCTCACTTTAACTAAACCTTTGGTTTATTGAAGGATTTTTTATTCAGAGATTACGTTAATCAGAATAGACATTACCCATCCATCACGTTATTTATTCTTACGTTTATTCGAACCTAACTTTTATCTGTCGTTCGTTTATTCATACGTGTTGCTACACACTATTACTTTTGATGCAAGTGTGTGTTTACACGTAACCTCCGTTGGGCACAGGTCGTGGCACCCCGTGTGAGCAGCGTGTGCTGCCATCTGTTGCTCACCGACCGGATGTGAGACTGCCGCGATATTTAAATATCGTGACAAATGTTTTTAACAATTTAAGTTATTTATAAATAGGTACCCGTGAAAAAATTTTCTGATATGGCCTGATATGGCTTGATTTCGGCGGTTCATATCAGGCCTGATATGGAAATTGGCCATATCAGAAAATATATGTACAGATAAGATTTGATATGTTCTGATATGGACATATCAGACTATATATAGTGAGATTAACATTGTTATCTCGGGAACTAAATTTATAGATAATTTTATAAAATTGTGTATAACTTTGTAAAGTTGTATGTGCAATAATTGTCATGAAAAAAAAAAAAAAAAAAAAAAAGAAAAAAAAATCCATCCAGGTCATGGGTTCGAACCCGAGTACTTCTGATTCTAAGTCTGATCTATTAACCACTCTGCCAAATCATGAACTTGAAATGTAAGGTTGATTATATCTATTTGGATAAAATTGAAACTGAGAAAATTAATGACATCAGATTAATGATTGATTTGGTTACTTGTATTATATTCAATTGTTATTGTTTATAGAGTAACGTGACCATTAACGGTATACCCACCAGTAACGGGGCAAGAACTACTTCTTTTGGTAAAAGAAAAAAAAAAAGTTCAAGATTTTTTAACTTATAAGTTTTAAAAAAGTATACATAAAAATTCAATAATAATTAAATTTTTTTCAATTTAAAATCTCAATTTTTTATATTTAAATTCATTACGAAAATTTGAAATTCTCTCAGAGATTTAAAAATTGATCTCGTTAGCTTATTGGAAAAATTTTTCAACAAAGTTTGTGCACTTTATACAATTTATAAATGCGGTAAATTAAAATATTTAACAGACTTCATAAGATTTTATGAACCATTATAAAATCGGTTGTTCCGAACAATGTTACACTATTTGGTCATTTCTAAATTATTTTACCAAACGTATGTATACGGAAAACTCGAAAAAACTAGTATACGTGCCCATATCAGGGCATATCAAGCCATATCAAACCTGGTCAAGATTTTTTTGACAAGCATATTAAAATCTATATACCCCTATCAAGTTATATCAGGTCATATCAAGACATATAAAAACAATTATATACAAGCAGATCAAGTCAGATCAAGACATATCAAGTCTGATATCGACATATCAAGTTGATATGGCTTGATATGGCCAATTTTTATATCAGACTATATCAGAATATATTAAAAATTATATATTGGCATATCAGATTATATCAGGTCATATAAGGCTTGATCAGAAAATTTTTTCACGGGTAGAATCATAAATATCAGTAACGTTAACTATAATAAAACTATATTTGGTTAAATTAGCTTTAAATCGGTTTATAATTGCAATGTTTTACTAAATAATCTAATTATAATTTTAATAATATGTAAAAAAACAATTTATCGTTTTATTTTTCGTAACGAAGATTATCATAAAACTGATGATAGTCAATGGGCAATGTTTTCTTCAATTCTTGCAATTCTTCATATTTGCTTTTCTTTATTTTAAGTCTGGCACGATAGAATCTGGGTAGTTATTGAAAAGTTAAACAGGATTTTATTTTATTTTTTCTTTGAGGTAGTAAAATTCCACTCATTCGAAATTTTAATTTGTACACTAATGGAAAAAATTAAAGGATCAAAAAAAAATTCCAAATTTTTGGGTGATTTTCAACATGCCGTAACTGCGAGAGAAATGGTCGTACAAGGAAAAAAAAAAGGAAATTGTAACTCCAAGTGTCTACTTTTTGGATTAGAACTTCAAAATTTTTTTGCATCGGCGGTTTTTGATTAATCTTAAAAAAACTAGCGACAATAAAATTTTCAAATTTTTTTTACTTTTTTAACTTTCCGCTAAGAAAATTGCAAATTTTCAAAAATTCGGGAAGTTATTGGTTTCAGTCCGATTTGTGAAAATCGAAATCCTAACAGATGTCGACGTTTTGAGGTCCTAGGAAGCTATTCTGACTAATTTCACGATGATGTCCGAGTGTATGTATGTATGTATGTACGTACGTACGTACGTATGTAAATATCTATAACTTTTGAACGGATCAACCGATTTTGATCGTCAAGGTGTCATTCGACGCAGTTTTTTAATATCTTGAAGCTGAAATAAAATTGAGCTTGATCAGTAGGGCTCGTTCTGAGATATTCCAAAAATAAACTTTTTTCAAAAATGTTTTTTTCGGATAACTTTTTACGGGCCCGATGGATTAATTCCAAAATGGACTGGGCTCTGGAGATTTATAAGCCGCGTCGAATGCCACCTCAAACATCAAAATCGGTTAATTCTTTCGAGAGAAACCGTTGTCGAAAGAATTAAAAAAAAAATTTTTTTTAGTATTTCGAAAATTTCTCAAAAATGACTCGATGAATCAATTTCAAAATTTAATCAGTTACAGAACTAAATAGAACGCGTTGACTGCCACCTTAAACGTCTCAATCGGTTTATTCGTTCGAGAGATATCGTTGTAGAAAAAATTGGAAAAAAACGTTATTTTTTGAAAACAAAAGCATACAAAAGTATTTTCGAGCTCGAAGAGCTCGAAAATGTATCTACTACAATTTTTCGAGCTCAAGAAGGTCGAAATACGCGGGAAGTTTTGGGGCTGGCCCGCAGGGTCAACCGACAGACCGATTTTTTTTTTGATCTACGGGCGTGGGAAAATTTTTTTTTGCTTAACTACTATAAGGATCGGATACTTTCATTATTCAGCTTTAATTTCATTTTTTATAGACCTTGATACGTCCATTTGTCGCCGAGATATCGGTCTTCAAATGGAAAAGGATCCTTTTGTCTTTGATTATCGATATCTCAGCAACCAATGATCGCACAGAAAGTTAATGGTGGGTTTCAAAAACTTAAATAAATTCTCTTGAACGATTAGCCATTTTTTGTTGAAGAAAAAATTTTTTCCTGTCGTCACATGAATTTGAAAATGCAACAAAAAAAGAGCTTTTGGTGGTTTTTTGGAAAATCAAGCGCTGGATCGAAAATATTGTGGCAATCAACAAAGTAGAGTGTGCATTCCACAGTTCAATATGCCCACAAAAACACCACAAAGAGCCAGATTAATCTAACCAGCCGTTTTTTTGTTTCACTCGATCGAATTTTTAAAAAAATTAAAGGATCACTCTTTTTGCTCTGAAAAGCTCATAATCTTTAACAAACTGAAAAAACAAATTTTTCAGAGCTTCTTTCACATTTTCATACCAAACAGTGCTCAACTTTTCGAAAAATAAAAAAATTTAAAAAAAAAACAAAAATTTAAAAAAAAAAAAATTTTTTTGAAAATTTTTTTCTTTTAACAACTTTAAGAAATTTAAGAGACCAAGGAATGCAGCGAAGGAAATGTGTTGAAAATGATTGGGCGTTGGTCTCTTAAATTTCTTAAAGTTGTTAAAAGAAAAAAATTTGTTTTTTTTTTTAATTTTTGTTTTTTTTTTTTAATTTTTTTATTTTTCGAAAATTTGAGCACTGTTTGGTATGAAAATGTGGAAGAAGCTCTGAAAAATTTGTTTTTTCCGTTTGTTAAAGATTATGAGCTTTTCAGAGCAAAAAAAGTGATCCTTTAATTTTTTAAAAAATTCGATCGAGTGAAACAAAAAAACGGCTGGTTGGATTAATCTGGCTCTTTGTGGTGTTTTTGTGGGTATATTGAACTGTAAAATGCACACTCAACATTATTGATTTCCACAATATTTTCGATCCAGCGCTTGATTTTCCAAAAAACTACCAAGGCCCTTTTTTTGTTGCATTTTCAAATTCATGTGACGACAGGAAAAAATTTTTTTTTCGAAAAAAAAAATGGCTAATCATTCAAGGGAATTTATTTAAGTTTTTGAAACCCACCATTAACTTTCTGTGCGATCATTGGTTGTTGAGATATCGATAATCAAAGACAAAAGGATCCTTTTTCATTTGAAGACCGATATCTCGGCGACAAATGGACGTATCAAGGTCTATAAAAAATAAAATTAAAGCTGAATAATGAAGGTATCCGATCCTCATAGTGGTTAAGCAAAAAAAAATTTTCCCACGCCCGTAGATCAAAAAAAAAAAGTTAAAAAAAATTTGAAAATTTTTTTGTCGCTAGTTTTTTTAAGATTATTCAAAAACCGCCGACGCAAAAAATTTTGAAATTCTAATCCAAAACGTAGACACTTGGAGCTACAATTTCCTTTTTTTTTTTTCCTCGTACGACCATTCCTCTCGAAGTTACAGCCTGTTGAAAATCACCTAAAAATTTGGAATTTTTTCTTGATCCTTTAATTTTTTCCATTAGTGTAGTAAATATCACTAACAGGTGTATATTTTTGGCCTCTTCTATTAGTAACAACTGGGTCACCTGTTTTGTTTTCTGGCAGTATCGAAGAATAAAATTTTATTTTATTAAATGACTTAAAATCTTTGAAATTCAAGTACTCGACTGTGTATGCTTTCTTCGTTACAGTTTTACATACATCAACATAGTCTGCTGGAACATTAATTATTTTATTCTTTAATTTTCGTTCTATCGCTGCATGCATAGAATCAGCTTCCATTTGTGTATGCCCTTTCTCTAAGTGCTTTTGCTCAATTGTAATATCAAATAATTTTGCAGCATTAATAAGAGAGTTACTTAGAGTACAATTGCGGTTTTGATGTGTACATCCATCAGAGTAAAATATTACTTTTTTATTTGACTCTGGTGAAAAAGACACGACATGTGTTGAAATAAATTTAAAAATAATTGAAGAAAACTCTTCAGAGTTTAAACCTCCTTCTGATTCATTCTATGTGTAACAAAAAACCACTGGAATTTTTTAAATTAAACAAACAAAAATTATGAACTGAAAGTTTTGTTTTATAATACAATGATGACACTTGATATTTTGGTGATAAAAGTACCGACTGCAAATCCATTGTAAAAACAAAATTTTCATTCAATTTATCCAAATCTTTTTCTTTCCTAGCATCTTGTTTATTTTTTATATGAATTTAATAATCATTCTCATTAAAATTTCCTAATCTATAGCGAACACAAATGTCACATTAATCTTTCTTCGGTGCATACAAGTCAATATTTTTTTCATCCATTAGTTGATAGAAAGTAGTTAAAGACATAGATTGAACATTATGTTCTTTACACCAATTCTGTACATAAAATTCATACAAGGTATTTCTCGACTGCCACTCTGGCTGCAAATATAATTTTGATGACGAAGCTCTACAATAATGCGACTCGATTTTTGGTAAGGATTCAAAAAACAACTCTAACTCTTTAGATTTTTTTTCTCGCCGATGACTTGGTTTTATCTTTCCTTTTTTAGCAGTATTATTCACGTTTGAAGTTAATTTAGCTGCACCGCCTGATTTTTTCCAACTTTGAATCGTTGTTGGTCCAATACATAGAGTATTACAGTACATAGTTTTGCAAACTTTTTTTTTTCATCAAATAGAGGTAAACTGTATTTAAAAGTCAAATTACGTCGCGAATTATCACTTTTTTGGTCACGCTCACGTTTAACACTACAACTTTCTACTGTTCCATCTACAAAAACTTTTTTTTCACTCCAACTCATTTTCCAAAACCTTTTGAAAATATTAGTCCTTTGATCTTCGGTGAACTCTGTACATTTGAGATAATTTTTTTTACTTAGAGCACAATGACGAATTGGTTTCAAATTTTTTGCGTTTTTAGTGACATCATAATTCCAACCTTGTTCATCTTTTTGTTTGCTTATATAGTTACGCCCATGTTGCCTGTTGATTTTACTTTTCTTACTTTTCCAATTTATTTTATTTACAGCACGTTTTTTACATCTTTTTCTGGGAATATTCACTGTTGTTTTTTCAAAATCCGAACTTTCTGAAAATGAATACGGTACAAGTCCCGGTGCATCAGAATCATCAATGTCACAAGTTTTTTTAGTGACTGAATTGTCATGCTTGTTTAAAGACCCCACAACTTCACTTTTTAATGTATCAGTAATATTGTTTTGTCTATCTAAAATAGAGCCCGCTTGCATTTCATTGTCTTCATCTTTAAAAGATAATCCTCTCAATTGTTTTGTTAATTCCATCTATTTACAAAAAATAACATAAGTCATAACCTATAATTAAGACACATAATAGTAAGATAGCATAAAGAATTAAATAATAAAATATGATAAATACCTTTCATAAAGATGAAAATTATGTAATAACAAATTTTCCAGTTATAATATTAATAACAAAGCTATAAACTTGATAAATAAATCACGAGAAATCGAACACACAGAGCTTGACACCTTTTACTGAAGTTATGTGGGTTTCTTATTGCAAAGATTTGAGCGCCACAGTTAGACATTTTTCGTACGGAAACTTTTCGAACTGTAAAATTTAAATTACGCGCTTACTAAATTCAGGGTATATGGAGAATGAAGTTTTCCAACAGAAAATCGAAAAAAACGATTCTTGAAAAAATGTGGAGTTAGACACTTTTTTACTGAGAGCATCGAAATGTTGTAATTTTAGTAAGCAATCCATATTGAAAATGATTTGTAATTTCAATATGCTGTATTGTAAATTTACTAGACAATCCATTTTAACCACGTTCCCGGGTGAAAAAAATATATAGAATTATATATAATTAAATTGCTATATAATGTATTGAATAAATTGTATATTTTTATTCAATTAGTAGAGACTCTATACTTTTTATTAAAATCATTCTTTTTGTAAATCCAAGTTTAACTTCTCAGGAAAATTAACCAAAAATTAAATTTATCACTCTGTCAAAGAACAGAGGAGTACTCGTGCCAAAATTGCTTCCAGCATCGGAATATAACACTTCTGAAATAAGTTTCTTACTAGGGACACTGCAACTGGTGGGCGCGATCTCGTGGCGAGCATCGAACTACTTCCGCTGCTGCTTATAGCACCGGTGACTTCCTTCTCCTACATATATACATATATAACTTTACTCCCGTTATTGTTCCCTTAGTTTAAGCATTTTTCTCTTGGCTGGAGCATACAAAAATTTTTGCCCTTAAAAAATAGCACTTATTCCGAGAAAATTTATTGTCTTCAAACAAATCAATATAATATTATTTCGAAAAAACTTTCTTGAAAAAAAAAAAAACCTCTTAAAACAAGTAAAATATTTTTTGTTTAAGTATAAAAATATGTTAACTTAAGGAAAAAAAATTCTGATGCAAGATAATTATTTACTAGGTGTAAGAAAATTTTAATTTTCTGAATCGTTAAAAAAAATTTCTTGTATCAAGATTGATTTTCTTGGTTCAAGTGAACTAGATTACTTTGTGAAAAATAAGTTGTAGGAAGGGAAATGATTTACATAAAAGACTCTATCACATTTAAAGATAAGTCTGATAGTTTCGCTGAGTCAAATAATACTAAAATTTATCATGAATCCAACTTTGACCTCGAATAACTTTCGGAAAATTAAATTTATCGAAAAATCATATGAGACCTCTTTTGTATAGCGTTCAATTTTCAACACAAGTATTGATTGATTTTTCAGATACACTAATTTCCTGGTGAGTAATAAAATTCTAAACTGTAAAAAAAATTTTTTCTATGTTATTTAATCGGAAATCAAGTGATGCGATGGGATGCCTCTAAAACTTGAATTTAAGAGCCGATCTTTTTACAGAATTTTTATTTAGACTTATTTCATCAATTGCTGGTAGAGCCAAAAAAAAAAAAATGTTGATTTTTGGAACACCCTAATTTGTATGTTATAAAATAATTCCAACTTTGAGTATTGATTACAAATACATATTACAATTATCTGATGTTTTTGTAAATTATAACTACATAGGAAAAACGGTTCACTCGAAAAAAAAAAAAACTCGGAAAATCAAAATTATCTTGCACCAAGTAAATAATTATCTTGATATTTTTATCTCAAGTCAAAATTTTTTTTTTCAAATCGACATATTTTTATGCTTAAATTGAAAAATTTTTAATTGTTCAAAGTGTTTTTATTTCTTAGTATGAGAGATATTTTTTGAAAAAACTTTTTATTAGAAAAAAGTCAACGGTTCAGTAAAATTACAAAACGAGTAAGAAATTAATCCCTGATTAAAAAGAAGTATTTAAAAGGATTAAAAAAATTTATATCCTCTTGAATGCTATTAAATCCTGAAAATATGATTCAGAAGGATTCAACATGATTCAAATTTTTAAATTCTGTTAAATACTATTTAATCCTAAAAATATGATTTAACAGGATTTGAAATGATTTAAACTGTTAAGTACTGTCAAATGCTTTTCAATCCTAAAAATATGATTAAATAGGATTTAAGATGATTGAAAATTTCGAATACTTTCAAATACTCCTAAATCCTAAAAATATGATTCGTAATGATATACACTAGTCCCAAAAATTAAGGGATAGAAAAAAAATTCGAAATTTTTGGATGATTTTCAACATGCTGTAACTTGGTGAAAAATGATCGTAGAGTGAAAATTAAAAAAGCAAATCGTAGCCTCAAGTTTCTAGTTTTCAGATCTGGACCTCAAAATTTTTTATCATGCACGGTTCCGGAGTAATCTTAAGCGAACCGACGAAAAAAAAATTTTCAAAATTTTTGCTCGTCTTTTAACAAGTCTATGGGCTTCAATAAATATTTTTGGATAATCTGACCTTATGACGCTTTTAGGAAATTTTATGCCCTTCAATTTGGCGGCCTCAAAAAGTCTCTACGACGAGTTTCCGCCGAGTTATCATTGATCAAAGCAAAAAAATCCATTTTGGCTTTGATAATCAATAACTCCGGGCGTATTAGTCGTACAGAGAACAAAAGTAGGGTTTTGAAAACTGGAAAACATTCTCTATAAAACAAAATTAGTCGCTTTCCATAAAAAAATTTTTTTTGAAGCGATAATGTTTATTAAAAATCAGGTCAAAATTCGCATATTTAAGGATATTCTGAAATCTTGCTATAACTTTGGATATAACGGATGAACAAATTTTTTTTTTTTTTTTTTCAAAAATTGTTTTTTTAAAAAAATTTTTTTTTCTTTGGTGTATCCGCAATTATTTATCATTGTCAAAAAAAATTCCTCAATTTTTTTTTTTACCGTCGGTATGTGTGTAAGAAGCGTAAATTCGACCAAGGAACCTCCACGAGGTACGCTTTGGGTAACGCTAATGCCGGCGGTAAATAAAAAATTGAGGAAATTTTTTTGACAATGATAAATCATTGCGGATACACCAAAAAAAAATTTTTTTATGAAAACAATTTTTGAAAAAAAAAAAAATTTGTTCATCCGTTATATGCAAAGTTATAGCAACACAGAAAAAAAAGTTATCTTGAGTCAAGAAAATATTTTTGAAGACCACCGTTTTCGGGAACCAAGTCAAGATTTTCTTGAGCTAAGAGAATTTATCTTGGTCAGATAAAATTACTACTTTAACTGAGAAAGTTTATGTCTCCAAAAAAATTTTCTTGAATTAAGAATATTTACCTTCAACCAAGAATTTTTTTTTTCTGTGAAGATTTCAGAATATCCTTAAATATGCGAATTTCGACCTGTTTTTTAATAAACATTATCACTTTAAAAAAAATTTTTTTATGAGAAGCGACTAATTTTGTTTTATAGAGAATGTTTTTCAGTTTTTAAAACCCTACTTTCATTCTCTGTACGACCAATACGTCCGGAGTTATTGATTATCAAAGCCAAAATGGACTTTTTTGCTTTGATCAATGATAACTCAACTTGTCGTAAAGACTTGTTGAGGCCGCCAAATTGAAGGTCATAAGATTTCCTAAAAGCGTCATAAGGTCAGATTATCCAAAAATATTTATTGAAGCCCATAGACTTGTTAAAAGACGAGCAAAAATTTTGAAAATTTTTTTTTCGTCGGTTCGCTTAAGATTACTCCGGAACCGTGCATGATAAAAAATTTTGAGGTCCAGATCTGAAAACTAGAAACTTGAGGCTACGGTTTGCTTTTTTAATTTTTACTCTACGATCATTTTTCTCCAAGTTACAGCATGTTGAAAATCATCCAAAAATTTCGAATTTTTTTTCTATCCCTTAATTTTTGGGACTAGTGTATAAGACGACTCAAAATTTTGAATACTATTCAGTAATTTTTCGTTCTAGAAATAAGATGCAAATAGATTTATGATAATTGAAAATTCAAAATCTTCTACCCGGGAAAAAAAGTTTATACATAATTATACAAAATTTTATATAAATGCTTAGATAAAATTGGATATGAGTTTTGGTTCCATCTAATTTTGTATAGTTATATATAAAATTACAGTTAATTATAGTTGAGTTATCTATAATTTTATATAATTATATATAACTTTATAAAGTAATATATACAATAATTGTCATGAAAAAAAAAAAAAATAAAAATAACCTGCTGACTAATGGACTCGACCCCGGATCCTCCTGGTCCGAAGTACTAGCTGTTGTCCACAGTGCTGTATCACACGCTTGACGATAAGTGCTAATTGTATTTATTTGAATTCAAATGAGCTTAAGAAAATTATGGACATCAATAAATGATTAATTCTGTTATTAGCATTGTAGTAAATTATATTATTGTTCATAGAGTAGAGACCATTAGCAGTATACCCACTAATATCGGGACGATAATGACTACTTTTGGTAAATTAACAAAAATCAGAAGTTTGAATTTTTTAAGTTTAACTAAAATTTTTTTAATTTTAGGTCTCAGTTTTTTATAACTTAATTCATTGTTGAATCTTCAAAATTTTTTTGCTGTCATCCTGCTTTTGGTCTACTTAATGTATTTCTGGGAAATTTAAAAATAGTTTGTATACTTTCTAACATTTATTAATGCGGTGAACCAAAAAATTTTATAGGCTTTATAAGATTTCATTAATCATTATACAACCAGTTACTCCGAATAATCTTACATATAATTATATAAAATTATACATATAAATATATGATTATATATATTTTTATATAATTAAATTAAAAAGATTTGCTTTTTTTTATTAATTTTTATTTCAGCCTATCAGGCCCAGAAATAGGACTTGGATAGCACCATACACATATTTCTTATTTCTATTTCTATAAACTATATTATATATATACATTATATAATGACTCTGTTATAACATATAATTATTAAAAAGATTTATATAATTACATATTTTTATATACAATTAAACATAAAATTAAAAAAAAAATTAGATGTAATCATATATAATTATACAAAATAATATAAAAAGATACAAAATTTTATATAATTATATATTATTATATCTAATTATATATATTTTTTTCCAGGCTCAAATACTTTTTTTATTTTATAAAATCGCGATTAAAAATACATATTAGTGATGAAAAATTTCTAACTTCCTGCTAAGAAAATTAAAAATTTTCGAAAACCGGGGGTTATTGCTTTTACCCCGTTTTTCGAAAATCAAGTTTTCATCAGATCTCGACGTTTTGAGGTCCTAGAAAGCTTCCCTGACTATTCCTACGATGGCGTCTGAAAAAAAACTACGTCGAACCCCGCCAACCGCGTGAAAATCGGCTCATTCCTTCAAAAGTTACGGCGGCTTAAAAATTCAAAAAATAGTTTTTTATTAAACTTCTATCTGACCTTTGAGCTCGAGGAATTCAAAATGATATGAAAATTATATTTTTGAGCTCGAAGAGCTCAAAAACGTAATAAGTGCGATTTTGAGAGCTTAAGTATGAAATTAGCGGGAAGTTGCAGGGATAGTCTTTAGGGTCAGTAGTTTTCCTAATTTTTATTGAATTGAATTCAAATTTAAATAAATCAAACGTTATAAGTCAGGTGGATAATGTGATAACTTGAGCGAAAAGTGTGATAGGTTGTATAATAAGGCTTGAAAAAGATTTCAAGCAGTTGTCAACCTTAAGACAACTGTATATGACGTTACTTAGACCCATACTGGAATACACGTTAAAAGACTGGAAGCTGTCCACAATCTTTTTATAAAGTGTATAGTCAAGTATTGGAAAGCAAAAAGTGTAGTAATGAATGCTGAAGATGTAAAAGCTAGTTTGAGGATCATGAAATTATCCGAAAATTATCCTGAAAAGATAATGTAATAAAATTATTATTTTAGGATTAAAAAGTATTCAACAGAAATAAAAAGTTTAAATACCGTTTAAATCCTTTTATATCCCAAAAAAGTAATAAAAAGAAAATATTATTTCAGGATTAAAAAGTATTCAATAGGATTAGAAATTTTAAATGCTAGTCGAATCCTTTTATATCCTAAAATAATATAATGATATAAAATTATTGTTTCAGGATTAAAAATCGGTCTGTCAGTTGACCCTGCGAGCCAGTCCCATCAAAACTTCCCGCCCCCTTCGAGCTCAAAAATAGTTTTTTATGCCTTTGTTTTCGAAAAAAAATGTTTTTTACCATTTTTTCTCCAACAATATCTCTCGAACGAATTGACCGATTGAGACGGTTGAGGTGGCAATCGACGCGTTCTATTGAGTTCTAGAACAAATCTAATTTTGAAATTGATTTATCTAATGGTTTTTGGCAAATTCCAAAAATACTAAAAAAAATTTTTTTTTTTTCAATTCTTTCGACAACGGGTTCTCTTAAACGAATAAACCGATTTTGATGGTTGAGGTAACATTCGACGCGGCTTATGAAGCTTCAGAGCCCAGTTGATTGGGGAATCAATCTATCGAGCCCGTAATAAGTTATCCGAAAAAAAAAATTTTTGAAAAAATTTTATTTTTGTAATATCTCTGAACGAGCCCTACCGATCGAGCTCAAATTTTTTCAGCTTTTAGATATTGATAAACCGCGTCAAGTGACACTGACGATCAAAATCGGTTCATCCGTTTAAAAGTTATAGATATTTACATACGCACGTACGTACGTATATACATACACTCGGACATCATCTTGAAATTAGTCAAAATAGTTTCCTAAAACCTCAAAACGTCGAGGTCTCTTAGGAATTCGATTTTCGAAAATCGGACTGAAACTAATAACTTCCCAAATTTTTGAAGATTTGCAATTTTCTTAGCAGGAAGTTAAAAAGTATTCAATAGAATCAGAAATTTTGAATGCTAGTCAAAACCTTTTATATCCTAAAATAATAACGGAATAAAATTATTATTTTAGTATTTGAAAGTATTCGACAGAATTAGAAATTTTATATGCTAGTCGAATCCTTTTATATCCTAAACTAATAACGAGATAAAATTATTATTTCAGTATTGAAAAGTATTCGACAGAATTAGAAATTTTATATGCTAGTCGAATCCTTTTATACCCAAAAATTATGATGAAATGAAAATATTATTTCAGGATTAATAAGTATTCAATAGGATTAGAAATTTTAAATGCTAGTCGAATCCTTTTATATCCTAAAATAATAACGAGATAAAATTATTATTTCAGTATTAAAAAGTATTCAATAGGATTAGAAATTTTAAATGCTAGTCGAATCCTCTTATATCCTAAAATAATAACGAGATAAAATTATTATTTCAGTATTAAAAAGTATTCAATAGGATTAGAAATTTTAAATGCTAGTCGAATCCTCTTATATCCTAAAATAATATTTAAATAAAATCATTATTTCAGGATTAAAAAGTATTCTACAGGATTAGAAATTTCAAATGCTGGTCGAATCCTTTTATATCCTAAAATAATAACGAGATAAAATTATTATTTCAGTATTAAAAAGTATTCAATAGGATTAGAAATTTTAAATGCTAGTCGAATCCTCTTATATCCTAAAATAATAATTAAATAAAATCATTATTTCAGGATTAAAAATTATTCTACAGGATTAGAAATTTCAAATGCTGGTCGAATCCTTTTATATCCTAAAATAATAACGAGATAAAATTATTATTTCAGTATTAATAAGTATTCAATCGGATTAGAAATTTTAAATGCTAGTCGAATCCTCTTATATCCTAAAATAATAATTAAATAAAATCATTATTTCAGGATTAAAAAGTATTCTACAGGATTAGAAATTTTAAATGCTGGTCGAATCCTTTTATATCCTACTACTGCTTTCGAACATTTCAGTATTAAAAAGTATTTGACATGATTAACCGCAAATTTTAAAAAAGGATTTACACACAGAAAAAACAGTTAACTTGAATCAAGGAAAATATTCTTGATTCAAGAAATTTTTTTTGATCGATTCGGAAAATAAAAATTTACTTGCCCCAAGTAAACAATTATCTTCAAACTTTTATCTTGAATCAAAATTTTTTTTCTCACGTCAACATATTTTTACGCTTAAATCAAAAAATTTTCACTTGTTTCAAGAGTTTATATTTCTTAAAGTAAGAGATATTTTTTTTGGAGCAAGATACATTATTTTTTTATAGCAATATTGCATTTTTTTGGTTAAAGAAAGTAAAATTTCTCGGAACAAGTACTATTCTTTTCACGCAAGTATTTTGGTATTCTCCGACCAAGACAACAAAAGTTGCTTAAGCCAAGAGAAAAAATTTCTTGGGAGAAAAGATCGATGTGGAGAGGGGGAAAATCACCGGTGTTAGGCAGTAGCAGCGGGAGTAGTTCGGTGCTCGCCACTAGATTGCGCCTACCATTTGTAGTGTGTCCCTGGTACGAAAGATATTCTAGAATTGTTAAGTTCCGAATTTTAGTACGATTTCATTCGAGCACTCTGTCATTCGACCGAGCTGCAAGTACCTTTTTGAATTGTACTATAGTATATCCTATAATACATCATAACATTAATAATTAATATTAATGTTTACTTGAAACATTTTTTGTGAAATAAAAATACAAAAAATTACGTTTCAGACAAAAAACAAAAAGAATCAACACGTTTATCTTTTGGAGAGAGAATAAATTTTTGATTGAGAAAAATTTAAGTCTCTATTAAAGAAGCAAGCTTTTGGAGCAAGAATTTTTTTTTCTTGGCCCAAGCAACTTTTATTTTCACTTAAGCAATTTATTTTTCGGAGCAAGAGAATTTTTTTCTTGCGCCAAGAGATTTTTTCTTGGCTCAAAGATTTCTTTTTTTTCAATCAAAAGACGTTTATTTTTTGGAGCAAGAAATTTTTTTTCTTGGGACAAGAAAAAGTTTCTTGACCGAAGTTAAACTTTTTTTCGTTCAAAACGTTGATTCTTTGGCCAGAGATGACTTATTTTCTTCAACCAAGAATTTCTTTTCTTAAACCAAGAAATTTTCAATTTCGCTTCAAAAATAACTTTTTTTGGAGCAAGAGAACTTACTGTCTTGAACCAAAAAAAAGTTTTTGAATCAAGTATTTTATTTTTATTGGATCAAGAAAGAAAATTCGGAAGACAATAATTTTCTTGAACCAAGTTAACTGTTTTTTCTGTGCAGTATTTGGCAGGATTTGAAAGTATTAACATTTTAATCCTTTTTAATCCTGTCAAATACATTTTTAACTTCCCGCTTAGAAAATCGATGATTTTCAAAAATTTCGGGAAGTTATTGTTTTCACCCCGATTTTCAAAAATCGAGTTTTCATCAGATGTCGACGTTTTGAGGTCCTAGGAAGCTATTCTGACTATTTTTAGAATGATGTCCGAGTGGCTGTATGTATGTGTGTGTGTGTGTGTGTGTATGTATGTATGTATGTAAACTCTTTGTAACTTTTTAACTAATAAACCGATTTGGATGGTTAAGGCGGCAATCGAAAGAGTTTTTTGGCCATCAACTTTTCTGAAAATTTCAGATCATTTGACCGAGTAGACTCGAAGATATTGGCCAATTACGAACAAAAAAAATTTTTTTTTTTTAGTTTTTTATTGATTTCTCGAAAACGACTCATACGATCGACTTCAAAATCTAATCAGCTCTAGAACTCAATAAAACGCGTCGATTGCCACCTCAGACATCTAAATCGAATAACTCGTTCGAGAGTTATCGTTGGAGAAAGAAATGGTAAAAACCAGTTTTTTGCGAATATCTTTGAAACGACTCAACCAAAAAATCCAAAAATCTAATGAGCTTTAGAATCTATTAAAACGCGTCGATTGCCACCTCAAACTTAAAAATCGGATAATTCGTTCAAGAGTTATCGCGGGAGAAAGAAATGCTAAAAACTGTTTTTTTTCGAAAATAATGGCATGCAAAAGTATTTTCGAGCTCGAAGAGCTCGAAAATATATTTACAACGATGTTTTCGAGCTCAAGAAGCTCGAAAATGTATTTACAACGATGTTTTCGAGCTCAAGGAGCTCGAAAACAGCGGGAAGTTTTGGGGCTGGCCCGCAGGGCCAACCGATGCCCAGATTTTTTTAATCAGGGTAAAATAAAAATTTTTGACGAAATTACAATGGGTTATGTAATTTACAAGTCAGAGTTGTAAAACTACTGAAAATATTTGTAAACTTTGAATTACTTTATTGTAATTTCAGTTACAATTTTTTTTTGTAAATTTACAAAAAATTGTAGTTAATCGAATTACAAACAATGTTTGTAAATTTTAAAAACTTTTGATTGGAAACTAGTCAACGGTTCGGTAAAATTACACCTGATTAAAAATATTGATTGAAAACAATTGCAAAAAGTTTGAATTCATTTCAGTTTTTTAGATAAAATTGAAAAATATTGACTGAAATTGAACTTTCGAAAGTTGAATTTTTTTCAATAATTAGAAGCCGAATAGAAAACTATCCAAAAATATTCAGACTTCTTTGATTTCAATTGTTTTGAGTTCCAAGTATTGAATTGAAAAATATTGAAAATATTGAAACGAAAAAAAAATGAATCTGTCTCAATATTTACTAGTAAAATTGAAAATTATTGAAAAGTGATTAAAATTTTATGGTTCCAGATTCAGGATTTTATGAATAATTTAAACAAATTTAAACAATCTCGAAACATTGAATAATTTTCCATTTTTCCCAATAAATAAATAAATTTTTTAATTTACTTTCGTACGAGTGATTCAAACGAATTCAAACAGATTCGAACCTGAATTTGTTTCTATTTTTCCCAACCAATAAATGGATAATTAATTTTACGATTTGATGAATAATTTAAACGAGTTCGCAACTTCGAATTATTTTCTATTTTTTCCAATAAATACACTAACGTAAAAAATTAAAGGAACAGAAAAATCTTATAAATTTCTTAGTGATTTTTGGAAGGCTGTAACTACCCTAGTAGAAATGAAATCGAGTTTTTGTCTAGTAACTGGCCAGTTTTACTAGAGATCCGAGAGAAACATGGCGGCTTTGAAAAAACTGTCACTTTAAAATTTTAGGTTTTGAGATTATTAAAATTATCAGTTCCTCGGAAAAATAAAACTATTTTCTAAAAATACCCAGGTAAATTAAAAATTATTTCAAATTAATGTATCTTTTTCCAAATTACTCCAAAAATTTATATGTGATAGATAAATCTAACCTGAAGCATCGATATATATAGATCAATAAATAAATATTGACCCGCATTGACAGACATCGAAAATTAATTAATTTAAATAAATAAATTATAACTTATAATAAAAAATAATGATTGACAAACAAAATTATTATAAAATTTATTTATTGAGCCTTTCAATGACTTAAATAATCCAAGTTTAATTTATGAATATTTAACTATAAAGCCGGCAACATCATTATATTTTAAAAATAAATGTAATCATTAAATCGTGCTTTCAAAAATTAACTATAACTAAAATTTTATTATTAATAATGTATAATATTTTTTCTTTTTAATTATTCCTTTTTTCGACTTCCTTCTTCCCACACTGATAGAAGGATTTATTACAGAGTACTAAACCAAATTTTTAGTCACTTATTTAGGAGAAAAAAATATTTTGTACCCATTACCATAATTTATTATAATTTAATAAATTATTTTTTTATCTCAATTAAATCTTATTATGGTAAAATAAATATTTGTTTCCATCAAAAAAATATTTGGTAATCGGTACTAAATATTTTTTTGGTAAGTTTTGTCGGTAGATGGCTTGTTTAGGAATAAAAATTACGTATGTATTTGTGGGGAAATATCAGTGTAGCGTGTGTGTGTGAATATATTGCCGCTTTCACAGTATAGTGCGTTTCGTCTTAATCGGAGTTACTATTGTGATTTCCAAATCAATTTATTGATTTTAAAAACAATTATTTTCAATTGATTAAAATGAATTATTTCAAATTATGGAGAAGCTCTTAAAATCTTATTTAACTAGAAATTTGTTATTTATCTTAAATAAAAAATTATAATAAAATGAGGTTATTTTCTTTATAATGCTCTATATTTTTATTTAAAATTATTTATTGTTATCATTTCAATTTATTTTAATTTCAAAAATTTATTTGACGAAAAATTTGTTATTTATCTAAAATAAAAAATTATAATAAAATGAGGCTATTTTCTTTATAATACTATATATTTTTACTTAAAATTATTTATTATTCTCATTTTAATCTATTTTAATTTCAAAAATTCATTTGACGAAAGATTTGTTATTTATCTTAAATAAAAAATTATAATAAAATGAGGTTATTTTCTTTACAATGCTCTATATTTTCATTTAAAATTATTTAATGTTATCATTTCAATTTATTTTAATTTCAAAAATTTATTTGACGAAAAATTTTTTATTTATCTAAAATATAAAATTACAATAAAATGAGGCTATTTTCTTTATAATACTATATATTTTTACTTAAAATTATTTGTTATTATCATTTTAATTTATTTTAATTTCAAAAATTTATTTGACGAAACATTTGTTATTTATCTAAAATAAAAAATTATAATAAAATGAGGTTATTTTCTTTATAATACTATATATTTGTACTTAAAATTATATATTATTATTATTTTAATTTATTTTAAGTAGAACAATTAGGTTATGCGCTAAAATAAGTTAAAAAAATTAGTTCTTTAATCCCAATAAATGATTTATTGTGCCCCAATAAATCATTTCTTAAATACTACAAAATATTTATTTGGTGGAAATAAATGAGCTTTACTAAATGATTTGGTTCCTGTAACCAAATATTTAGTATTACAAATTCGTTACTAAATCATTTGGTACATACAACCAAATCTTGTTAAATACAACTAAATCCTTCGATCAGTGCAGTTTTTAATAATTCATCTGATGGACAATTTATAATATTTGTTTCTATTGCCCATAGTCGCAATTTACTTATTGTATTTATTTTTTTCATTGATTCCATTTTTTAATGTGTATATTATTAATTATTGATCATAAAATTATTTACATATTAACACACACGTTAAAAAATAGAGGTTAAACAGGAAAAAAATAAATACACACATACACACTAGTACAGAAAATATATTAGTGTGACCAATGTGTACGCCTTAGTTGTAGGTGGCGCGATTTCTAGTATTTAGCCGGGATTACTGGCCAGTTACTGGTCTGAAATCGAGTAAACTCTAGTTTATTTCTACTAGGGTAGGTGAAAAATAATTGTATCAAGATTTAAACAAAAAGCATTTTATAGCTAGAAATCTCTAGTTTCGGTGCATTTTTTTCAAAATTTTTTATGAGTTCCGGCTATTGCGTTACATGAGAAATACCGCGAGACGAAAAATTTATAATTTTTTTTTTTTTAACTTCCCGCTAAGAAAATCGACGATTTTCAAAAATTTCGGGAAGTTATTGTTTTCACCCCGATTTCCGAAAATCGAGTTTTCATCAGATGTCGACGTTTTGAGGTCCTGGGAAGCTCTTCTGACTATTTTCAAAATGATGTCCGCGCGGGCGCGCGCGTGTGTGTGTGTGTGTGTAAACTCTTTGTAACTTTTTAACTAATAAATCGATTTAGATGGTTGAGGAGGCAATCGAAGAGCTTGTTGACCATTAACTTTCCTGAAAATTTCAGATCATTTGATCAAGTAGACTCGAAAATATTTGCGAATTACGAAAAAAGAAAAAAATTTTTTTTTAGTGATTTCTCAGAAACGACTTGAACGATCGACTTTAAATTTAATCAGCTCTAGAATTTGATGAATCGCGTCGATTGCCGCCTTAGCCATCCTATTCGGTTGATTTGTTCGAGATATATCACGGGAGAAAAAAATGGTAAACAGTTGTTTGCGAATAACTTTGAAATTACTTAACCAAACAATTCCAAAATCTAAACAGCTCTAGAACTCAATTAGTTAGAGAAAGAAATGGTAAAATACGGGTTTTTCCAAATATCTTTGAAATAGCTAAGCCGATCGATTTCGAATTCTAATCAGCTCTAGAATTCAATGAAACGCGCCGATTGCTAAGTCAAACGTCAAAATCGGTTTATTAGTTGAAAAGATATCGGTGTTGAAAAATTAAAACAATAACATTTTATGTTATTTTTTCCGGATAAATCATAATACAATATACTAAAATATGTCTATGTGTAGAATTATACTAACTCTTCCTCTTTTTGGTTTTTTTTTGATCATCATTTAATGTCATCTAACTTGTTTTTTAGTTTGAATCATATTATTAACAAAAAAAATTGAAAAATTACAGTTTTCAATATTTTTCTCGGATATTTCATATTTTATTGTTTCTGATATAAGTCAAAACTTATTTAAACTTTGATTTTGATTCCTGATATTGATTTCTGCCTCAATACACTGATTTTATTAAACATAATCAGAAATTAAATTTTAAAAACCGCTTCTTTATTAATGGTTTCGATTCTTATATTTTCAAACTTCAACATAAAACGTAACTTGTTAGAGCTTGAAAAGATTATAAAAAAACAACCGCACGTAATAGCATTTTCGAGCTGGAAGAGCTCGAAAATAAATCCGCACTAATATTTTCGAGCTCCTTGTGCTCGAAAACAGCGGGAAGTTTTGGGGCTGGTCCGCAGGGACAACTGACGCCCAGATCTTTTTTTCGAAGAGACCACGGACCGCGGAAAAATTCTTTCAAGTAAACCAATGCATAGATCGTTTAGAAAATTTATTCAGCTTCAATATGGCTTTTTTTTATCTCGTAGGACGATTTGTCGCAGAGATATCAGCCTTCAAATAAAAAATGATCCTTTTGGCATTGATCGCCGATATTTCAGGTACCACCCGACTAGAACTTTTCATAAGGACCTGACAAGGTCCCTATCAGGTTAACCTTATTTCAAATAAGGTCCCGATCAGGGTATCCTGATATGGATGTTACGCTTAAGACCCATGAGGTCCTTATCGGGATTGCCTTATAAGGTCCTTATCAGGATATCCTCATCAAATCCTTATCAGGATTACCTTATCAGGTCCTTACCAGGATATCCTCATCAAATCTTTATCAGGATTACCTTATTAGTAATTATTTTAAAAAAAATATTAAACTGCAAAAAAAAAATAAGAGAATTTTAGTTCAATTGAGAATGTTATCTATTGTATTGAGAGCATTGATTAGAAGAAGTAAATATGGTTTTTATTGATGAAAAAATCCCGATGACTGCTGGGCTCGATCCTTCGTCCTTCCGATTCAAAGTCCTCGATGCTATCCACTGCGCTGACATACATATGTGATCTTGTAAGTGTAAATATAATATTCATTGTGATGTCAAAGAATAACTGATAAAGAAGTAAAAAATCCGTGCTGCAATGATCGATGTGATTTTTATACAATATTCTTTTGTACTTTGTTTAATGTTTAGTCTGCAAATAAAATACTTGAAGGGATGGGATATTTTTTTTTTTGAGTAAGGATATCCTGATGAGGTCCTGATCAGGAACTTGTCGGGTTGACCCGATGGCAAATAACTTTTTTTTGAGTAAGGATATCCTGATGAGGTCCTGATCAGGAACTCGTCAGGTTAACCCGATGGCAAATAACTTGTTTTTTAATAAGGATATCCTGATGAGATCCTGACGAGGAACTTATCAGGTCGACCCGATGGCAAATAACTTTTTTTTGAGTAAGGATATCCTGTTGAGGTCCTGATCAGGAACTTATCAGGTTAACCCGATGGCAAATAACTTTTTTTTTAATAAGGATATCTTGATGAGGTCCTGACAAGGAACTTATCAGGTCGACCCGATGGCAAATAACTTTTTTTTTCAATAAGGATATCCCGATGAGGTCCTGACAAGGAACTTGTCAGGTTTGCCCTAATAAGGCAAACCTCATATTAACCTGATAAGGTCCTTATGGTACTTCAGGCAAATCAGGAAGAAATTCTAGTCGGGCATTGATCGCACCGTAAGTTGAAGGGCGGCGTTAAAAACTTTAATAAATTCCCTACAAGACCCTTTCATCATTTTTGAAAAAAAAAATTTTTTTTAATTTTTAACATCCATTAGATGTAAGTACAAAAAAATGACTTTTTGTGGTTTTTTAGTAAATTAAAAAAAATAATGTTGCCAGGGATTTTTTTAGCTCAATGTACCCCCAAGAACTCTGCAAATTTTCAAATTGATCTATCTAACCATTTTTTGAGAATCATCGATCAAAGCTTTGCTAAACAGTTAAAGTAACAAGTTTTGTTTCTTTAATTGTGTAATCATAATCAAAATGAAAAAATAATTTTTTTTCGTCTTTTCTCAAATTTTTGCGTTGGCTACTCAGCAAATGCAAGGAAATGACAAAAAAAAAAAAAAAAATTACCAAAAAATGTAAAAAAAAAAAAAATTTCAATTTTTTTTTTTCTTTTTTTTGACATTTTTTGTTGATATTTTTTGGTAATTTTTTTTTTTTGTCATTTCCTTGCATTTGCTGAGTAGCCAACGCAAAAATTTGAGAAAAGTCGAAAAAAATTATTTTTTCATTTTGATTATGGTTACTCAATCAAAAGAACAAAACTTGTTCCTTTAATTGTTTAGCAAAACTTTGATCAATGATTCCCAAAAAACGGTTCGATAGATCAAGTTGAAAATTTACACGGCTCTTGGGGGTACATTAAGCTAAAAAATTCCCTGGCAAAATTATTTTTTTTATCGATATTTGCAGAGTAGCGGTTGATTTACTAATAAACCAAAAATAGTCATTTTTTTGTACTTACTTCTTCTAATGGATGTTAAAAATAAAAAAAATTTCGAAATTTTTTGTCTCGCGGCATTTCTCATGTCTGCGCAATAGCCGGAGCTCCTAAAAAATTTTGAAAAAAATGCACTGAAACTAGAGATTTCAAGCTATTAAATGCTTTTTTTAATATCGCCATACAATTATTTTTCACCTAGTTAGCCCCTCAAAAATCACTAAAAAATTTATACAATTTTTCTGTTCCTTTAATTTTTTGCGTTAGTGTAAATAAATTTTTCAATTTACTATTGTACTAATAATTCAAACAGATTCAAAACTCTGAATTGATTTCTATTTTTCCCAACAAATAAATGGACTACTCAATTTACGATTTTATGAATAATTTAAACGAGTTTGCAACTTCGAATTATTTTCTATTTTATCCAATAAATAAATAAATTTTTCAATTTTCTATTGATCGAGCGGCTGAGACAGCCGTTTGGCACACACGTGGCTCGGGCGATCACCGAAATTAAGTAGCATCGAGCACGATTACTACTTGGCTGGGTGACCGTTTAGCCACGCGTTGGGCTCGACCAAAGGTCTCCGACCGTTAGGCGCGGGATGAAGATCCAGTGATCGGTAAAATGTGAATTTTATCGACCACTGAAGCTTCACTCAAACCGAAAACTGTACTGGCTAGGTTTTCTCTGTGGTTTTCCTACGCCACTGCACCTCCATTGCACTAGGGAGGTAGTAGGGCATCACCGTAATGATGCAGTGCAGTACAAGCACAAGTCGGGCCACAGCCGCACAAGCCGGGCACAGGAAAATTGAGCTGAGTTGAAAGTGTATACCATGGGACAGGCCGAATGCCTACATACATGGTGAATTAATATAAAAAAAAAAAAAAAGTTTACTATTGATCAAAAAACAATTATGGAAAGCAACAGAATGGCGTTCTTGGTTATTGTTTTATAGCATCCCCGTATTACACAAGTATCTTTAAACTTCTCTAAGTGAGCATAACTGAAGATGATTTGCTAAGATGTGAAATGAATCTAGTATGACAATTTTCGAATTTTTGTTTCAACTCTTTAATTTAAAAAATAAATAACAACAAAAATATGCACATGCAGAAAATTAAAAAGATTATAGATGCAATTTTTTCAAATATTTTTCTTTTGTAATTTATCGTTATTAAAAGAAGTCAAACATTATCAGACGTCGACTAACTTCAGTATGATAATAATTTTTTACTCACAGGACAACCAGATATTTAGTTTTACTTAATCATTAAAAAAAATTCAAAAATATTCAAAATTATTATTTACAGAACAACCAGCTAATAAGTTTTATTTATTCATGAAAAAAAAAATAAAAAGTATTGAAAACCACGAATGAATGTCAATAATTTTTTATCCGCTGTGTGACTGGATTTAAAATATTAATTATCTACTGAAAATAATTGAAAAGCATTCAAAATTGCCAATGCAATTCAATCATTTTTTATTCAAGAAGTAACCAGAAATTAAGTTTTATTTATTCATAGAAAACAATTAATAATTATTCAAAATTTTTAATGAATTTAATAATTTTTCATCTACTGTGTGACCGGATATAAAATACTAATTATCTATTGAAAATAATTGAAAGACATTCAAAATTGCGAATGAAATTCAATCATTTTTTATTCAAAAAGTAACCAGAAATTAAGTTTTATTTATTCATACAGAACAATTAGGAAAAATTCAAAATCATTAATTTTTTTTCAATTATTTTCAAATTCCGCATTAGATCCAAATTCATGAACTATTTATCTATTCAAATTTATTGAACGCAATTAAATAATTGAATTTTTCTGAATTTTTTTCTATACTTAAAAAGGTTTGAAATCTTCCCATTATTTATCTATTCAGAAAAATTCATTCTTGGCTGAATTAAATCAATCATGAAATAAAACTTGTTGAAAACAATTTAAATCATACCAGATTCGATTGTTTTCAATCAATAATTTTAATCAGGGACAAGACATGTAAGAAAAATGAAAATTTTTGGCGAAATTACAATGGGTTATGTAATTTACAAGTCAGAGTTGAAAAAATACTGAAAATATTTGTAAACTTTTGATGACTTTATTGTAATTTCAGTTACAATTTTTTTTTGTAAATTTACGAAAAATTATAGTGAATCAAATTACAAATAATTTTGTAAATTTTAAAAACTTTTCATTGGAAACTGATCAACGGTTCGGTAAAATCACAATAAGTTTAGGATTACTACATAAAGATAGAAAAACACCAACCCATCTTGGTAGGTTTCCTAACACATTCTGGTAAATTACTCGAATTGTATTGTATATTGTATCGACAACACACTGATTTATAATTTTACTCATATTTTGTTTTGTAAAATATTTGTAATTTTACAAAAATTTTTAACAGTTTACGGAACCAGTAGAAACTTTAGGTTTAGTTGTGCTTCTAGTACTTTGTTCTCATATTGAATGGATATATACAGTCAATTGCTTACACACTGTCAAAAATTCACGGAGTGATTGCGGATTAAATCTGGAGTGAATGCGGAGTGAATGAATTTTCAATTATTCACTCCCCTTGGAGTGAAATTCACTCCGCAGGGGAGTTTTTGCGGAGTAGACACTTTTTTAATAATTTAATTCCTCCGGAGTAAAATTCACTCCGGAGAGGAGTTTTGAAAATATTATTAATAAAAAATAACTAAACTAAATAAAATTGAAGTAAAAACTCGCGTATTACATTATTGATCAGCTGATACGCACACACACACGCAATCGCGCACTCGCGCACATCCGAACATACACGCACACACTCGAACACACACACGCACACATCCGAAAACACACACGCACACATTTGCGCACACGCACTCACTCGAGTACGCACTTAAAGTAAATTTTTAATTTTATGAAACTCATTGACGATGTTTTAAAATGTAGTTTTACTATTTTTACATTCTAAATAGTAAAAGTTTGTGATCGCTAAGGCATTGATGATACTTGGTATAGAAATTTTAAAAATTACAGTGTGAGATGTAATAGTTCCATTTTCTACACTAAGGTTCATAATTGTATGCCCGCGCTGTAAATCTTCTCAAACCACTCAACAAATTTTCTTATTCGATACTTTAGTTTTTACATAACGGCTGAACTGTAATTTTTACAGTTTTTAAGAGGAATACATGATTTTTAAAGAGGAGAACTTTCTTTAGGCAAAATGTAATAATTATTTGACATTTCATTGTGTTCGATTTACATTATCAAACTGTAAATATTACTGCATAATTTGCAACTAATTTTTTACAGGATAAAATATGAAAATTACAGTATACATTTTAACTTTTGTAATTTTTTATATGACGGGCTGGTTTTTACCAAAAGAAAACTAATACTTCGACTCGAGTATGAATATATAGCAATTATAGTGTGCAAGAAATTTGAATTTAAATTATTCAAGAATTTTATCTGTTGCGACAAAATTATAATGTTACGTAACAAATCTCTTAGGGGCATGGGGGTCTGGTCATTTGTTATGATTTGTTACATACCAGGGGGGAGGGATCTGAAAAATCTTCAAAATGTGTTACGTAATTTATGGATGTTCTCTAAGAATAATCAATCAACCAATCTCATTATATTTTGCTTTTTCGAAAGTGGCTATATTCTTTCAAACTTACGTAGCACAACTGAACGTTGTAACTGTCAGTCGCATAGCCTAGTCGTCAAAGCGTCAGTTTCTCGTACGGAAGGTCCCGGGATTGAATCCTACTGAAGTGGGTGCGGTTATTAATAAGTCTAGCGTTTTTTCACTGAATTAAAAATTTCCAATTCGATTAGGAATTCAATAGTTCGCAGATCTGATAATCGCTGCGTTGCCAAAATAATTAAAAAAAAAAAAAAAAATTAATTTTTGTTGAAATTTCTATACATAGTCATATCAAGGCATATATGGCCATATCAAGCTATATATAGTCATATCGAACTATACATGCCCATATGTATTGTCAATTTCTATACATAGTCAGGTCAGGTTAAATATGGTCATATCAAGCTATATATGGCCGTATAAAATTATATATCGTTATATATCGCCAATTTCCGTATATGGCCATATATAATTCGTTTTTCCCGGGTTCTAATTACTTTAAGCTACTGGTTCTTTATGTTTATCTTTTTCAAAGATATATTTTTGGTAAGACAAAAATCTATACGTATTTATTTGTATTAAAAAAAATTCTAAGTTTGATAAAATGCACAATTTGAAGAAAAAAATAAGTCCTTAATTTTTTTTTAATTGTTCCACCAATTCGAAAAATTCAAAAAAATTCCTGAGTATAGTGGAGAAGAAAAGACATATTCTGACGAATTTTGGTGAGTGACATATGTCAAAAAGGCTAAAAAAAAAAGATTGTAATTTTTTTTTCTCCGTTAAGGGGTGGGGGGGAGTCATGGGCTAAATCATGAAAAAAACGCTTTTTTTATGATTTTTTTTTTAGTCGTATGCATTAAGGTAATTTATTAAAACCTTTTGAACATTATTAAGTATATATTCAACAACATTAGGTAATTTTTTTATGCAAAAGAATCCGCAAACAAGCAAGTGACGGAGCTTTTCCCAGAACGTCTTTAAAAAAAAGATGATTTGCGATGAGCAATGTATCTCAGCTGGAAATTACTTGGAATAAAAAACCATTGGAATTTAGTCAAAACATTATTAAAACCTCCCCCCAACGGCACAGTCCGTGAGCAGTGCTATTTATAAACAACAACATTGCCGATTTATTTTAAACTAGGTACACACTTTCTACGTATAATATACCTCCCCTCAACGTTGAGTTTTAGAATTTTTTTTTTACATGAAAGGGATTTTCCACCTTCAAAACCGTGCAAATTTTCGTGAAAAATAGCAGTTTTGACTTTAAATGACCATTAATAAATGAAAAAATAAAAAAAAAAAATAATCAAGGAACGTTGAAGGGAGGTTTTAATAATGCTTTGACTAAATTCCAATGGTTTCTTATTTCAGATAATTTACAGCTGAGATACACTGCTCACCGCAAAACATCTTTTTTTGAAGACATTCTGGGAAAAGCTCTATCACTGGCTTGTTTGCGGATACTTTTACATAAAAAAATTACCTAATATTGTTGAATATATACTTAATAATGTTCAAAAGGTTTTAATAAATTAGCTCAATTCATACGACTAAAAAAAAATCATAAAAAAAGCGTTTTTTTTTTTATGATTTAGCCCGTACCCCCCTCCCTTAAAAATCAGCTTTCCGTTTGAGAATCATTATCATATGATTTTTTCATGTTTTGGACTCGTAAGAATTAGGAAAAAAATCATCATTGATTAATTCCAAATTTTACAATAAAAATAATTTCGAAAAAACAGGTTTTTTTAAATTTCTCGAATACCGTTTGAGTAAAAGAGCTAAAAATTGAGGTTGTTGCGTAATTGAAACTATATTTGAATTCAAATATAGTTTCACTTCCGTAGATAGAGACAGCACCTACTGGGACCTAGTCTCATAAATTTGAATTTGATCATGCGCAGCTCAGCGCATGTGTGGACGGGCTATTACTTAATATATAGATTATTACTAATAATAACAGTCCAACACATGTATAAAATACTATGTACTTTATTTTTTTCAATTATAACAAATATTATAAATACTCAATGATCTGTATTGTTAAATGATTTGATAGCAAGCTACAGCTGTAGCGTATGACTTGTTTGAATGTATAATGGCGTCGATGTCGATGTTTCTGGCAGTTAAAATCTGCTTTCTCCGTCTAGTTTGTTGAAGACCCGCGTCAGTGCTATTCTCAGCCCTGACGCGCTCTCTGCTGGGCTCTGATGGAATCAGCGGTAAGGGTGCCACAAGTACTCCCCCTCCAGTGTCTTCAACACTGGTAGAAGAGAATGATACTTTTTTATTTGTTTTTTTTTGTTGCTCCAGGCGTAGATGTTGACGTTGACGGTGTAGGTGATAGCTTGAGGTTTTCTTGCTGTTGTGGTGCTGGTTGTTCGTCGTTGGTGTAATGAGCGGGTTTTAGTCGTTCAATATTTATATTTTTATGTTCCCCGTCAATATTTATCTTGAAAACTCTATCACTTAGCCTTTGTACCACTTCATAAGGGCCCGTGTATGGTGGTTCCAGGGGCGCCTTCACATGGTCACTTCTGACAAACACATGGGTGCTATCATATGTGTTTTTTAGCAAAAACAGTCGGTCTTTGTTGTGATGAGATGTTGGAGTTGGGCGTATGTCTCGCATTATTTTCCGGTGCCTTTCCACAAACGCTTGAGGATCAGCTCATAAGTCTTGGTGGACAAAAAATTCTCCGGGGACTCGCAGGGTCGTACCGAAGAGAATTTCTGCTAGTGAAGTTTTTAAATCTTCTTCAAAACTGGTATCAGGTTTACACATCAATGATGTTTTTAGTGTTCGATGCCATCTTTCGATCATGCCATTTGCTGCCAGGTGATACGGTGTGGTTCTTACTCTTGTTGCTCCTGTGAATCTGGTATATGCTTTAAATAGAGCAGACTCAAACTCAGCGCCTTGATCAGTTGTGATAGTAAGAGGTGTACCGTAGAATGAGATCCGTTCATTGAAAAATGCGGTAGCAACCGTGTCAGCCGTTATGTCCTTCATCGGTATCGCAATCGGCCAACGAGAAAATCTATCGATGATTGTCAGACAGTATTGATATCCGTTAACCTCTGGCAATATGATGATGTCTAAATTTACGTGATTGAATCTACGTTCATGAACTTCGATACTTTCGTGTGGTAGACGATTGTGTCGTTGAATTTTCACACGTTGATACTGTGGACACTCTCTGGACCATTTTATGGCGTCTTTTTTTATTCCAGGCCAAATTAATTTTTCCTTTATCATTTTACAAGTGTTACGACCACTCGGATGCGATAAACCATGTATTACTTCGAATACTGTCTTACGTAAATCACTTGGAATATAAGGTCTGACTATTCCAGTAGCTATGTCGCAGTATACTGGAATGTTTGGTTCTACGTTGAGACGTTGAAGATTCAACGATGAATTCCTGATGAGATTTTGTAGTTCTTCGTCATCTTCTTGTGCCTGTCTGATTGTTCCTGCGTCCAGTTTTGTCGGCATATTTATAGCATTTATTCTAGAGAGTGCATCCGCTACAACGTTTTCTTCACCTTTTACATGTAGTATTTCTGTTGTGAATTGTGGTATGGAGCTTAACTGACGAGCTTGTCTTGGTGATGCTTTTTCTGGTTTTTGTCGGAACTCGTACATTAAAGGCTTGTGATCAGTCTTAATTATGAATGTACGACCTTCAACAATATGTTGAAAATATTTTATAACAGCGTATATAGTTAACAACTCTCTATCATAAGTGCTGTATCTTGATTCCGTGTCGCTGAGTTTCCGGGAAAAGAATCCGATGGGAGTCCACTTGTCATCGATCAACTGCTCCAGTGCAACACCAATCTCTGTGTCTGATGCATCGGTTATTAGCGTGAGTGGTACGGTGTTTGAGATAAACTGAGTAAGTGCAATGGAAGCTATGCTTTGCTTGCACTGTTCAAAAACTTCATCTGCTTCTGGTGTCCAACGTATTACCCGTTTGTCGTTTTTTCTAGCATCGCTTAAGTAATTGTTTAACGGAGCTTGCACTTGAGCTGCATGTGGAATTAAACGACGGTAACAGTTTATCGAACCCAAGAAACTTCTTAATTCTTTGATAGTTTTAGGTTTTGGATAATTTTTCATTGCTTCCACTCTTTCTTGAGGAGGTTTGTACCCGAACTCGTTGATGGTGTATCCCGAGTAAGTAACTTCTGACTTACCAAATTCACTTTTACTGGGATTTATTGTGTATCCGTACTGTCACAGTCGTTCAAATAAAATTCTTAAATGTTTGAGGTGTTCTTTATGGTTTTGGGATTTTACCAGGACGTCATCCACATAGCATTCAACGAAGTCCAGGTCTTGTAAGATTGAATCTATGCTTCTTTGAAAAGTTTGTCCTGCATTGCGTAGACCGTACGATGAAAACTCGTATTCAAATAAACCGAAGGGTGTGATTATAGCCGTCTTCTCTATACCCTCTTCAGCAATGAGCATTTGGATGTAAGCTTTTGCCATATCGATTTTTGATAATACCTTGGCTCCTGGTGGAAGTTGAATGATGTTTTGTATCATCGGTGGTGGATATCTATCTACAACTGTTTGAGCGTTTAATTTACGATAGTCTCCACAAAGTCTCCACTCACCTGATTTTTTTCGTTTCATCAATATCGGACTCGCCCACGGGCTCTTTGACGGTCGAATTATTCTTTGCTCCAGGAGCGAGTTGATTTCAGCTTTTGCCGCTGCTAATTTCTCTCCAGCTAGCTTGCGAGGACGTTCTGCAACGGGTTGTCCAGTGGTGATGATACGATGTACAACTTTCGGATGTATATTTCTGTGTGGTTTTGTCCTTGGCTTAGTTATATCTATGTATTCATTTAAGAGATCTGTGTATTGTTGTGTATGATTATTTTGAGAGATCATGCTAACAGATACTGTGGATATTCCGTATTCATCAGTTTGTTTTAGTTCTCCGATAGCTTCAAGACTAGTTGTTGGGTCGATCAATCTTTTTCTCTTGAGATCAACTACTAAACCATAATGGGCGATTAAATCGGCACCGATTATGCCTGATTTTACGTCGGCAATTATGAATTCCCAGTTAATTTGTCATCGCAGACCCAGGTTGAGTGTGACTCGACGTTTTTCATATGTGTTGATGATAGTTGAGTTGGCTGCATATAATTTGTATGCAGTTTCCTGCAAATTTTGTTCAATACTGGTGCGAGGTATGACAAATACGACGTATCCAGTATCGACTAGAAATCTTTGGTTATTAGTTGTGTCGAATAGATGGAGGCGTAGTTCACGATTTATTATCGTCTCGATGGTTGCACTGTCACCCATAGCCTCCGCTGACGACAGTGGTTTTAGTTTCCCGATTAATTCAATGGATTTTTAGGACACCAGGGTCCACTGCACTTGTACGCCGCTTCACCGAATTTGTGGTGGTAATAACACACGCCATCAGGGTATTGTATGCGTGGTCTTGATCGCGAGCGTTGTCGGAAACCATGTGTTGTCTTACTTTTTTCTGTTGATTCTTTTATGCTGTTACATAACTCGTTCATTCTTTTCTCCAGTCTGTCCAATTTGTCTTCGTATTCTTTATTTTTTTCTATTTTTGATTGATTTTGTGAGGTTATTTCTAAGTTTTTAGCACTGGAATTTACAGCCATAATGTAGTTATTCTTTTATTCCAGCATTTTATCAGCAATTTCAGCCTGTTGTGTGTGGTCAAGGTTTTGTATTACCATGAGGATGTCTTGAACGTTGGTTGGTAGTAAACTGAGCCATTTTGTCTTCAGAAGATCGTCAGTAGCTTGATTATTTGCCAATTCTCTCATCTGTCGCAATAATTGGGATGGTTTCTTGTCACCAAGTTCCACTTCAGATAAAAGTCTGCGTAACTGTCGTTCCGATGATTCAGAAAAACGAATGATTAGTGTTCTTTTTAATAACTCATAAGAATTGTCATCAGGTTGTCTATCAATGATATCAGACACTTCGTTGATTGCATGTTGATCTAAAATTTCCATCACTGAGTCATATTTAGATCTGTCACTTCGAAAGTTCTTTTTTCTGAACACAGATTCGATTTGTCTGAACCATAATTGCGGTTTATTTTTCCAGAAAGTAGGTAATTTATAATTAGATAAAGCTGCCAATTCATTTTGAGCGTTACCTTGTTCATTGTTGACGTTGTTGCCTGCGCCTGGAGGTGGTGGAATCTGTTGATTTGGATCAATCACTTGTTGGTTAATGACGTTGTTACCTGCATCAGGAAGCGGTGGAATGTTTTGGTTTACGTTGACCACTTGTCCTTGCGGAGGATTTTGTCTGTGCTGCTGTAGTTCTAGTTGAAGATTCTGGATTTGTCTTCTTAATTCTTCTTGATCAGCTTCGTTTTCCTGGTTTCCCTCGTTGTCCGCCATTTTGATTTTTATTTTTTTAGAAGGGGTCACCAATGTGGCTGGGTTATGACTAAATATATAGATTATTACTAATAATAACAGTCCAACACATATATAAAATACTATGTACTTTATTTTTTCAATTATAACAAATATTATAAATAACCAATGATCAGTATTGTTAAATGATTTAATAGCAAGCTACAGCTGTAGCGTATGACTTGTTTGAATGTATAATGGCGTCGATGTCGATGTTTCTGGCGGTTAAAACCTGCTTTTTCCGTCTAGTTTGTTGAAGACCCGCGTCAGTGCTATTCTCAGCCCTGACGCGCTCTCTGCTGGGCTCTGATGGAATCAGCGGCAAGGGTGCCACACATGCGCATCCACGCTTTCCTGCTTCGTGTCGAGAAGACCACCCAGGGTTGCCAGATTGGGCTACTTATCGCGTATTGGGCGATTTTCTCTATGCATTCGCTACTAAATTAAAGTTTGAGCTACAAGTCGCAATTTGGGCGATTTTTAATATTTCAAAGTTGGTAACAATATTAATCGATATTTTTAAATATTATTTTAATTTCCATCATTTGCCGATGACTTGAATCAAACTTCATTCCAATTCAGTATGTAAATGTAATATAAACATTGTGCTTATTGTTAACACTTACATTCAAACATTTCATTTCTTTCGTCTCAATTTAGTTCGTTGAGATCTTGATTTTGAATAGTAATTTTATTTTTACAAAGAAAATATAAATTTTAACGCGGGTGAAAATTTCATTATATCTGTTGAATGTAAATTGATATTTTATGTTTAACAATCAGATAAAGAAATGTGTATTTATTTAATGTTAAATAAAAATTGCATAACGATGTTTTGCTTTTTGCAGCCGAAATTAATTAGTAATTTGCTAAAAATTACTAAAAACATTAATTGAGATTATTTTTTCATCAAGTTTTTTCAAAACATATCCTATAATTTTTCACTACAAAAAAAAATAATTACAATAATACTTTTTAAAAAGTTAATTTCAATTTTCCGGTAGCTTTTATTGTACTCTTATTGGCTAATAAAGAATAAACTGTGAGCCAATAGAACTATTTTAAAACTCGAAATGTTTGGGCGACTTGTGAAAGTATTTTGCTACTTTAGAGCATAGAAGGGGCGATTCAGACAAAAAATTTCTGGCAACCCTGAGACCACCGCCTTTATCTTTCGCATACGTACATTCAACAGATAACACGCGTTATAATTAATCTTATCATTTTGCGCTCATCTCGAGTAATTAATTAAAAATAACCACTTAATTAAATTAAGTAATTAAGAAGCTCATCAAAAATATAATTATTTTCGTAATTGTGGGCACCAGAGCGCATAAAATAATTGTCCAAAAAACTCAAAAATTCAAGTGATCAACGACCATGTTCCTGAAGAGGTTATTCCGACGGAAAACATTACAGGTGCTTATTTATTCAATAAATAATTATATCAAGTGTTCATAAATCTAAAAGACTCTATATAATAATTAATCAATTATCAACATGCTCAATATTTTAATAACTTTAAAAGCCAAGTCTCGCTCGGTAGCTTCTGCAATCGTGCTACCACGTGTTCAGAAAATAAATTCAATGCAGTGTAATTTATTGTAAACTCATTAAAATCAATTAAATTAAGTGATCATAAATAATTATAACTCAATGAACTCAACTAATTACGCATTGTGCTACTAAGAAAATAGTAATTCAAGTGTTCAATAATTAACTTCGCTCGGTAACCTCTGAATTCATGTTACTTATTCTCATGACATTGTTGCGATCAAATCAGTGTTCAAAGACATTCAAATTAATTATTTCAATTACTTATTCAAGATTAATTTCATAATTTGCGTTCATTTAATTACGTATTTATGAGCTCAGACAATTTAACAGTATTAATAAATTAAATCAACGATTTAATTTTGTAACGCAGAGATATTATGTTCTGTGACAAATAAAAATATTGTTATATTTTTTAATATGCGTATTTTTCCAACATCCCAACCACCAACCAGTCCTGGCATGTATTTATTTTATTATTATTACAGCAGAGGTAAATTATTTGCATTCAACACTGAATCGACCCCCTAAGTATGAGTCAAAAATATCGCGGGGGCATAATTCCCATATTAATCAGGATATACCCTTTCTACACGCGGTCATTAAATAAAGATAAAATTAATTTGATTTGTGTCGATAAAATATTTGAGTGTTACCGCATCATTGCTGTTCGTTTCCTGCAATTTTCCACCACCGAAGATTGGACCTACATCGTTGCTGCCACTCCTACTGAGGGTCATTTTCACCCATCCCTCGCGGACTCGGAATCACTATGAAATTATGGTGAAACTCAGGTGAGATTATAGTAAAAACATCGTGAGATCATGATGAAATTACGGTGAAATCACCATGATTTTGTGTCATTCGGTCACTGTAGTTTTATGGTGATCTCACAGTGGTTCGATAGTGGTTTCACAGCAAATTCACAGTGAATTTACAGTGAACTTACAGTGAATTCACAGTGAATATACATTGAGAAAAAAATGGAGTAAATTTTAATAAAAAATATGAAAATAATTTTACTATCCCGTTTATTAAATTTTATTATATTAGAATGAAAATAAATCAAATGAATTTTTTAATAACTTTTAACTTTTTATTATTAGTGCTATCAATTTAATTATTATTGTTATTCATGTCATCTGTATTGGTGTTTGTGTCGATTTTCATGTTTCAAATTCACTCGTTTTAACCGAGATTCGAACCCTGATCTCCCGCGTGCGAGTTCTTTCCTAAGTCTAACGGCCTGATGTCTCGTTTGAACAAAAGTTGTTGAACTTGTAATACATAGCTGTATCTGCTATCCCTACCAACTTTTACCTTTATCTATACATAGAAGAATTTAATATACAGATAATATAATCATGTTAGCAAAAAATACATTACGTAAGATAATTTTTAATATCTTCTAATGTAATAAATGCCAACCAGTTAATTTCACGAAATCTTTTGTAATAATTAAAATACAGAATGTAATTTTTTGTTCATATCTGTTAGTAAATTTTACTTCAATATTGTAGTTGTTACAATATTTTTTTCATCGTGTACAGTAAATTGGCAGTGAATTTTCGGTAAATTTACAGTAAATATACAGTAAATTAGCAGTGGATTCACAGTGAATATACAGTGGATTTCCTGTGAATTTCTTACTATTTTATTTGCAAAATTTGAAACTGAAAATAATGATAATAATAAAAATAATAATAATAATAACAGTTACGAAATCTGAATTAAAATTATTTTGACAACTTATTAAAATTGTTTTTAAAAAGGAAAGCTGCATATACACACAGCCATACAGACGTCACACGAGAAATGATATGAACAAACGTCCGGGGCCTCCTGACCTCACGTTCTAATGAAAACTTGATTCTCGAATATCGAGGTAAATAAAAAAAATTGTCACTATACCATTCTTAAGCTACGATTTGACGACTGTGATGTCAAATCACCATAAAACTAAACTCAAATCATCCTAAATTTACTGTGGAATCATGGTGAAATCACCATTAACTTACTGTGAAATCATTGCGAAATTGCCATTAATTTACTGTAGAATCATGGTGAAATTACCACTAATTCACGATGAAATTATGGTGAAATCACAATTAATTTACTGTAGAATCATGGTGAAATCACTACTAATTCACGGTGAAATCACCATTAATTTACTGTAAGCTCACAGTAAAATCACAGTGATATCACTACTAAATCACAATGACAGAATGGCACAAAATCACTGTGAATTCACTATAAAATCACCGTAAACACACCGTGGACTCACTGTGATTTCACTGCGATTTCACAGTGATTTTAAGTCCGCGAGGGATAGTATTAAGGTAGTAGTAAGGTACAGCGTAAGTGAGATTCCGTCTTCCCCAAATTAAAATTATATTTGGTCTCCTCCCGCGTAAATTAAAATATTAAAACTTACATACAAAATTTGATTCATATGAATTCATTTATTCAATATTAATTCAATAAAATAAAATTGGGGAATTTTCATACGTAACAAAGTGGGGAAGATTTGATTTAATAAAATACATTCCTCGATAATAAAATCAAATCTTTACTGAATAAATCACCGGGCATTATTTTCCTTTGATGATTTATAAGCGCCGATTTCATGGAAACGGAGTGAGCCCCCCAGCTCACGAAATAAATTAACTAACTATAATTACCCGTGGCCAGGACTAGAGTTAGCCAAGTCAGGCCCACCGGTTATATTCGATATTAAGATTATAAAGTTTAGTATCGCAAAATTTTATATAAGGTTTTGTAAATTTCACATCGCAACAAAAAATTAAAAAATTTCATGAAACTTAATGAAATTTTATATAATTATCATTGTTACATTCTGGCTTATTTATTTATTAGACAGAATAAAATCTTATTGACCAGGTTGACGTCATTAGGGTGTTGATAGACCCCAGGTGCGTCTGCTGTTGACCTTCCTTTTTTTTATGCAAAAAGTTGTCACGATATTTTAATATCGCGGCAGTCTCGCATCAGGTCGGTGAGCAACAGAGGGCAGCACACGCTGCTCACACGTCTCATCCGACCCATTGTTATTATAATTGTTTTGTTTAGTTATAAGATTTTGTTTTAATTATTGCTTTAATAATATTTAATTGATTTCATAGGTATCAATTGTATTTAACTCAGTGATTCCACTGAGTAATTTGAGTATAAATTTGGATTCTTTGTAGCGCTGGGAAAATAATTGCGCATTTTATTTATATGCTTATTATTATTATGATTATTTTGATTGGTTGGCGCATGCGCGCCAACGCAATAGTTGGCATCAGTAAATTTATTTATTATAAATAAATTTACTAGTTATTTACAGGTGATCATTTAATGTCGGGAACTGGATAAGTTACACGGCCAAAGTTATGTATTATGTTGGTGGTATTGTAAAGAAATAACATGCGATAGTTATATATCTCCAGTTGTCGGAGTGAGATATACAACAAAATGGCGTCGGCCTAGGCGCCGGCGTGAGATTCACGTGCTGCCATGGTCAGACGTGAGGTGGTCTCTGTAAGAGTAGCGTGTGTGCTCTGTTACATTAAAATAATTATAAATTTGTCGCCATTTGGTATTTTAGTAGAGGATATAAATCCAGTGGCATTATTTGAATTTTTGGTAAAAGCATAAAGGAAAATACATTTACCGTATTAGAGTGCAACCAAGGGAGTTGAATAATACGTAATCTGTAAGTACTTTTTGGCTAATACATTGGCGTGTAATCTTATTCCCGCGTTGGTGATCATTTGGTATCTCATAAGTGTGAGAGAGATAGTAACTTTTGAGTGTTAAAATTTTCCATAAGCATATGATGGAATGCGTGATCATATTATGCCCAGTAAATACTAATACTATGAGTGAAATGATTCAGTATTAGTTTATCATTACCAATTATTGATTGTGATGAATATTTAGTTATTTTTCGTTATTATTTACTTCTATAATTATTAGTTATTGCGTTATTATTATTTTTATTATCACATGTGAGTGATACAAGAATTTAAGATATTATTTTATGGAATTATTACTAATTTTGATTATTAATATTATATTGATATTTTGCAATTATTATTTTTGTGAATAGTGTATAACACTCCCCAATGGTTTAATTGTACGAGATATTTACTTGAAATATTTAAAGATAATCTTGAGACTATAGTTTAGCTTGTGAATATCACGTGCGAGTGATGTCATTATTTACATGCGAGAACCTATTTGGTGTTTAAGATACCCGTGGAAAATGAATCATACATGGCCATGCATGAATGCTCCATGCATGGCCATGTATGAAAATTGGCCAGACATGGCCATGTATGGCCATATATGACCATGTAGGGCCATGTATGACCTTGCATGGCCATGTATGACTATACATAGCTTGATACGGCCATACATGACTTGATATGACTAGGTATAGAAATTTTAACTAAATAAAAAAAAATTTTTTTAATTTTTTTTAATTATTTTAGCGACGCAGAGATTATCAGATATGCGAATAATTGAATTCCTAATCGATTTGGAAAGTTTTAATTCAGAGAGAAAACGCTAGACTTATTAATAACACCACCCGCTTTAGTAGGATTCGAACCCGGGACCTTCCGTACGAGAGACCGACGCTTTGTTGACTAAGCTATGCGACCAACAGTTACAACGAAGTTTACTTGTGCTACGTAAGATTGAAAGGATATAATCACTTTCGAAAAAGCAAAATATAATCATCAATATGCTGTTAGTGATATTAAAAAAATTTTCTATTTTTTTTCACTACAACATTCTGTTTATAAGTAATTGTAATAGTCAGCTCAAATTTTTTATATCCGTGAAAAATGAATCATACATGGCCATGCATGGCCATATATGAATCATACAAGGCCATGTATGGTCATGCATGGTCATGTATAGTTATATAAGTCAGTGATTAGTTGGACATATATGGCCATGCATGGCCGTATATGGTTCATACATGGTCATACATGGAGCATATATGGCCATACATCGAGCATATATGGCCATACATGGGCATACGAACTTTTTTAATTTTTTTTCTTTCATTATCTCATAAACAACAAGAACTACAAAAAAAATGTAAATGACAATTTTATAGGAAATTCAATTTCCTACAAAAAAGGACCCTAGCACCGAATCACTCAGATAGATTTTCTGAGATATTAGTCAAATAAAAAATCAGTATTTTCTAAGATTTGATTCGACATTTTATGGGAATTCAATGCTACGTAAACTTCAATAATTAATATCTCAGAAAATATCGATCGTAGTGATTTAGTGCTAAGGACCTTTTTTGTAGGAAATTGAATTTCCTATAGAATTGTTACTTATATCTTTTCTGTAGGTCTTGTTGTTTATGAGATAATGAGAGAAAAAACAAGAATTCTATGAAAAAATTTAGTTTAGAGGTCCGTACTACCCCACTCGTATGAGTTACGACTTCGCGAAAATGGGTACTTTTGAAGAGCATTCAATTCTGAGAAAATCCCGACTTTGGGCGAGATGATGTCATAAAATGCCACGGAGTTACAGAAGTTTAAAACATAAAAACCCAAGTTTACGTGTATTTTGAATGGGAAATCTTCGCCTGCTCTGGGAAAGTACTTTATATTAATATCAAGGGCTTCAACTCTCAGGGAATTTTTTGGGGGGTATTTCCAACAAAATTTCGGGATGGGAGCGAAAAAAAAAATAGTCGCTAAAAAAAGCAGTCTAATATATAGTCATCCATGACTATGTATGACTATGCATGGCCATACATGGCCTTGTATGATTCATATATGGCCATGCATGACTATTCAAAAAGTTCGTATGCCCATGTATGGCCATGTATGAACCATATACGGCCATGCATGGCCATATATGTTCAATTAATCACTGACATATATAGTCATACATGTCCATGCATGGCCATATATGGCCTTGTATGATTCATGTATGGCCATACATGCTCCATGTATGCTCCATGCATGAACCATATATGGCCATGCATGGCCATGTATGATTCATTTTTCACGGGTATTTATTATTTATTATTATTATTTTATTTGTATTCGCATACAAGTATTATTTTGGAAGTGAATCATTATTATTTATTTTGATATTGTTATTTTGGATATGCGATACAATTGAATATTGATTTATTATTTAAAATATAATTTGAAAACAAATGATCGTCAACCCGGTATTAATCTAAATTTTATTTATTCAAATTATTACTATCTTTTTCTTGCTTTCCTTTTCCTAAATCTGAAACCGTTACCCAGTCATTTATTTTATTTTCATTTCTCCGTTGTGTTATTTTGGGATTAATTTTGTTCGTGGGGCACACGAACTGGCGCCCAACGAGGATTTCTAACCCAGCCTGAGTAGAGCTGCGGGTCCAGGGAGATTCAGGATATCTCCAGGTGGGACTTTTGTTTTGTTATTATTTTATTTTCAGTTTTTCAACCAACGGAGAGCCATAACGGCTATTGAGCGCTGACCTCACTCCGCCGTGGGATGCGTAAAATAGAGGAGAACATTATAAAGCTTAGTCACTTACCATGGTGGAGATTATGGGCCCCATAAATCGGCCCAGATAATCCCTTTCTTGCGTAACTTCTTCACCTCTGCCGGTGCGTACTCGTCTCGGCCGGTGGCCTTGAAATAGGCCTCGGAATGATACCCGTAACGAGAGTCGTGGAATGGGATGCTTCCGCTGGGTGGATGGACGAATGGAACGTCCACTGGAATCAACCGCCAACCCTCGCTGATGCCGGTCCAGAAGGCCGGGTTCTCCCTGGATGGTTCCTCTGAACAAGACGAGCCTGAAAGGCCCGGTTCCTCCTTAAGGGCGAGTGATTCCAGCTGATGAATAATTCCACCAGAGCCCGATAGTCTAGTCGAGAAGATAAAAAACTGCGAAAAATAGTTACAAGTCTCCTAAAAATATGGTTGATGGCTTAAACGATCTGGAATGGCGTCCAAAAAAAGGCGTTTTTTGGATTTTTTTAGCGAAAGAAAATTACAATTGTTATTAACAAAAAACCGTTAAAAAAATTAGACGTCCAGCTTTTTGGCAAAATCTCAAAAAGTATAAGTGATAACTCGAATATTAAAAAAGTTTCTGGAAGAGCAGAAAATTTTAGCAAAAACGTTCTCGACTCCCCGAATTGTAGCTCCAATATTTATAATTTTTATTTAACGTTGAAAATTGGCTTTTGCGCCAACGCTTTTGCAGTTGAGGCATGCGCGCGCTGCCGCTCTAGTGAGCGTAGTTGTTAAATAATTTTTTTATGCAATTTAATATTAATTAAAAAATTTGAAAAAATTCTGGTGTCATCTAGACACTTCAAAGAATACGATTCCGTGGTATTAAAAGTTGTATCATCATTTTTCAAAAAGTTATTCGATTGTTAATTAACATTTTTTTTACGGGTATGTGTTGTGATAAAAGGCGGTGTAAAAGTTTAAATAATTAATCTATAAATTTTTTGTTTCTTGGAGCCCTCTTTATAAATTTACTCAACAAGATGACGTGAAAAAAGTTTATAAAATATTTTTATTTCATTAGTTATTAATTTTTAAAGTAAGAAAAAAATGAAAAATTTAAATAATGTATGTTAAATAATTTTTTTCTTTGAATCTTAAGCTATTACTGATTTCATATCCTTGTTAAGCATTATATAATTATTTTTTTAATTTTTTCATGCCATTTGTTTATAAATTTTTCATAAACAAATGGATTAATTAAATATTTTTGAAAATTTTTTTTTCACCATATTGTTTGCGTATGAAAATAATGATTTTTAAAAAAAAATTTTTTTCTTAAAAACAATATCTTATTGTTTATAATCGTTTTTTTCATATTTTCATTATTTAAATGAATAATTAAGGAATCGTTTGTTTCTTAAAAATCATAATTTGCATTTCTAAATATAATGGCAAAAAAAAATTTTTTTTCTGTCAGCAATTTATTTATTTATTTATTAAAGAATTTGTTATAAACAATTTTTTTTTTTTCATTGTAATTTTTTTCTTGAACATAAAAAAATGACAAAAACAGCAACCTGCAACAATATGGTTAAAAAAATTTTTTTCGATTTTTTAAAAAACTTTTGGATTTTGTAGCACGACAAAGTCCAAGCACTGACTCGATTTGTCAACAAACAAATTGCTGTAACTTTGCAATTATTGCAGATACAGTTTTCGACCTTCAAGTCGTTTTTATACAGTATGAGTTAAGCTTTCTTATCAATCTTTAACCTAACGTTTATCTGCTATAGTTCTCTAACTACACGCATTTATTTATAGAAATTAGTATTTTTTATTTCTTACAATGCTTATATCTCATAAACAAATAATCTTATGACAAATATGCTTCAGAACTTTTTTGTTACCTGATTATTAAACTATTCAAATATATTTTTTTTATATTTTTAACCTTATTTGTTTATGAAATTTTTAAATTTATTCAAATTATTCGCTATTTTGACTCTTATTTTTTAAATGTCCAAACTACATAGCGATTGAAACTATCAATTTTTACTGTTTATTATATTGTTTAAGTCAACCTCACAATTTAATTTATTATTATTCTTATTGAAGTATAGAATATGGTTGTTGGTTTGAAATTATTAACTATTTGATGTTTGCCAAATGAAAACTTCATATCTATGGATAATAAGAATCATTTTTCTGATGAATGTTGCTTATTATCCTCACGATTTATCCCCAATGTTCTGCTTTCGATTTGTTTCCAAAAAAGAGACTTGTAACTATTTTTCGCAGGTTTTCATCTTCTCGACTAGACTACGACGGCTCAACCACACAAGAGCTCGACGGGTCACTAACTTCACTTGACGTGATACCCGAACTTGGTAACTCGTAAACCAGTTTTGGAACGACCAACGTCACCGGATCGAGGAGGACTTTTTCGGCAATGATCCCTAGATGGGGATGTTGGTGAATTGAACGACCGAGATCCTCGTGGATCGTTCGGATAATCCGGCGTAATTGGGCCTTTTTGCCCCCTCGCTTCTTTTTTTGGCATGAGCTCGGGTTGAGGTTTAGGAATTACCTGTACAGCCGGTAGCAGTGCTCAGGTAGAGTACGAGGTCGCCGGTGTCAACGTTCCCAGTAGCAAGACAGGAGGCGAGGACCGCCGGTGTCAGCGTTCTTCAAGGTGAAAGTGGTTTTAATGATTACTACTACGTACGTAGTAGTGACAGCTTTATTGCTTAAAAATGAACGAAGAGGCAGGACCAAGTCAACGTAATTTTAATCAGAGTTCTTAGCTCTGTTAGATTTCGCGATCGACTAACTTGATTCTGTCGCTCCTTGGTATTATACATTATCAAAAGTGTTAACGTTTCATCTCAGGTTTCCTATGAGAGAATCGTCGTAGCCCGGGTCTCATGCGTCGTCATCTGTTTAGACTATCCGCGAGCAACGGCGATTCTCTTATCGCAAGGGATTTCCGTTACATTGTTGGCAATGAATAAAATAATATCGTCAACAAAGTAACGATTTATTAATTTATTATTTATTTGTGATTCTACGAAGTGTCGAACCGTTTATTCGCCCACCGTGGCGAATAAATGAATCGAGACTTCAAAAAAAAAATTTCCTAAAATTTTTATTTAAATTTAATTAGAGTCAGAACGTAACATCATCGAGGCCAACAAATATTGTTTTTATAAAATTTCAGTTAAGTTCATAGAGTTTTTTTAAATTTTGCAAAAATCCATCAAAAAAACTTATGCCTCGGTCTTTTCCGGCATTTCACTCTCGATACATCAATCAAGCATGAGACTTGAACTCTCATGATGTGGACCAGTGAGCAACGTTCAGGACTATCAGCCAAAAAAAGCCGTGTTCAAACCCTGCAGACGCCGAGGATTTTTAGGTAGATTTTTCGAAAATCTAACTATTGTATTGGTCCTTATGGTCGATTTTTCAAGGAATTTTGTCACAACCTATTATAATTAGTCAAGTAGGGTTCAAAAATACCGTTTGTTAAAAAATTTATATATGTATGTATATATATTGTGACATTATTTTTGGTATGGGGGTCAAATCAAAGTGAACGTCACAAGCACCAACTGATTTTATTGTATTTACGAGCATGATAACTCAAGACTTAGAGTTTAGCGTACAGGTATTAACGATTTCGATACAGATTATTTTTTTTAAGTTATAGTTTAAGAATTTAATATGGAGTAACGTTTGGCTACAGTTATGGGTTTTGTTTAAGAAAAATTATAGTAAACATTTAGAATCAGAATTATGGAAATTGAATATGGAATATTGTTTGAGATTAAAGTTTGGAAAATGATAAAGTTTGAGTTTTAGTTTACAGTTTTGGAATTTTGAGTATGTGGACGTCAGTGTTACCGTAGAGCGGGACTTGAATTAGTCACCCGGTATCATCTGATGACAGAACCTAGTTCTATCCCTATGAGACTTTTTGGTAGATTGCAGAGGTCTAGCTGACATGCCAGCGCTCCAGTATATAAGGAATCTGACGGATGCAGATTGGGATCAGTTTTTGAGTTTTGGTTTGGCAGGCCTCAACAGTAATTTTGTGACCGTTGCTGTTGTGGAAGCCGTTTGGTCATTTTTAAATATTTTGTCTGACAGGCCTCAGAGGACAAGCTATGACCACTTGTACCACTGAGGAAGTCATAGGTCACTTAGTTTATAAGTTTTACGATCCCAGCTGAAGTCTGTTCCAGGAGAGCAACTACCAAGGATATATATACTCAAAATAAGGTTTAGAGTAGGGGTGTGCGAATATTCGAGTTTACGAATTATTCGTCTCGAATCGATTCGAATTTCGAATCGAATAGTTCGAATCATTCGAATAGTTCGAATCATTCGAATAGTTCGAATCATTCGAATAGTTCGAATTATTCGAATAATTCGAATTATTCGAATAATTCAAATAGTTCAAATAATTGTCTCGTGCTCTTAAATTAATCAATTTCGATGAAAAAGTTGTCTTGTTCGAGTGTATTTGACTCAATTTGAATATTTTTTTCATAGAATTCATGAGTAAAATAATAAAAATTCGAATAATCTGAATTCAAACCAAATAATAAACTAATTATTGAAATAAAAAAGAATTTGTATTCGTCGTATTTATTGAGATTTTTTTTTCATTTTTTGATGAATTTTAATGTAGAAAAATTAAATAAGATACTGATTCTAGTGTTAAAGAAGTTATTTTCTGGGTTATCATATCTCCTGCTGACGAAAATAATCTTTCCCTTTCGATAGATTCGAATTCAAAAAATTTTTCCCTTTCGCTGGCAAAATGGGACACCCTTAAAAAAAAATGAAAAAAAAAAATTTCTGCATATTAAGTAATATTCATAAAGAAAAATTATGTTTTACACAATTATTGGATGCAAAGGAAAGGAAAAAATCGGTCTGTCGGTTGACCCTGCGGGCCAGCCCCAAAACTTCCCGCCCATTTCGAGCTCCTTGAGCTCGAAAATATTGTCAGAAATACAGCTTCGAGCTCAAAGAGCTCGAAAAAACTTTTGCATGCCGTTGTTTTTGAAAAAAATGTTATTTACCATTTCTTTCTCTCACAAGATTTCATTGACAAATGATTTGATTTTCATGTTTGAAGCAGCAATCGACCCGTTTTGATAAAGTTTAAAACTGATCAGATTTTGAAATCGTTTGGTTTAGTTATTTTAAAGATATTTGCAAAAAATCGTTTTTCACCGTTTCTTTTTTCCACGATACTTAGAAAAATAACCCGATTTTGATGGTTGAGCTAGCAATCGACGGCTTTTACTAAATTCTGAAGCTGATCAGATTTTAGAATCGTTTCCTTCAAGTGTTTCAAAGATATTCGGAAAAAACTGTTTTTTATCGTTTCTTTCTCCCACGATAACTCTGAGACAAATGATCCGATTTCGATGGTTGAGGTGGCAATCGACGCGTTTTAATAAACTCTAAAGCTGATCAAATTTCGAAATTGTTCAGTTCAGTTGTTTCAAATATATTCGCAAAAAACCATTTTTCGCCATTTCTATTTCCCACGATAACTCTAGAACGAATTATCCGATTGAGATGGCTAAGGACGAAATCGACGCGTCTTATTAAGCCCGAGAGCTGATTAGATTTTGGAGTCAATCGTTAGACTCGTTTCTGAGAAATCAATAAAAAACTAAAAAAAAAAAAATTTTTTTTTTCGTAATTCGTCAATATTTTCGAGTCTACGTAATGAAATGATCTAAAATTTTCAGAAAAGTTGATGGCCATCAAGCCTTTTCGATTGCCGCCTCAACCATCCAAATCGATTCATTAGTTAAAAAGTTATAGCCCGGTCACATACACACACACACACACACATACATACATACAGACACTCGGACATCATTCTAAAAACAGTCAGAACAGCTTCCTAAGACCTCAAAACGTCGACATCTGATGAAATTTCGATTTTCGCAAATCGGGGTGAAAACAATAACTTCCCGAAATTTTTGAAAATCATCGATTTTCTTAGCGGGAAGTTAAAAAAATTTTTATTGGCTTTTATCATGAAACAAAAGCCTTTAACATTTTTTGACTGACACTAGATTTTTAAAAAAGTTTAACAAAAAATATTTAAAACAATTTTTGGAATGGTTAAAAAACATTTAAAAAATAAAAATTTTTTTAATAAAATTTTGGGAGTACTCCGTTTTGCCTAGCATATTTCGTTTTGCCGCCCCCCCCCCCTTTGCCCTAAATAAGCTTCAATTTGGACTGCTATAACATAGTTCAATGATGTGTCTTAAATAGACTTCAAAGTTTAAACTATGTCTGTAGAATTCGGATAATACATGAAGAAAGATTCGCAGATGAAATAGTTATTGCAGACTTTCTGACATGGAAAATTTTTAAAAATTTTGCCTCTTAGCATTTTTTATTTAATGTATGTAGAAAGGAATTTTTTAATCAAAATACGAAATTTACCTTCTCATTCTGGATATGTTCGGATGACACTTTTTTAACAATAAAATTTTTATTATTTTAGTCATGAATTCTATGAAAAAATCGGTCTGTCGGTTGATCCTGCGGGCCAGCCCCAAAACTTCCTGCTGTTTTCAAGCTTAAGGAGCTCGAAAATATTAATTAGACTATATTTTCGAGCTCGAAAATCATATTGCATGCAATTGTTTTTTTATGAGCTTTTCAAATTCTAGCAAGTTACGCTTTATGCTAAAGTTTAAAAGTTTAAGAATCAAAAATCATTGATGAACAAGCTGTTTTTAAGTTTTAATTCCCGATTATGTTGAATAAACTAAATATATTGATGCAGAAATCAATGTCAGTGATCAAAATCAAGATTTAAATGAGTTTTGGCTTAGGTCAGAGCAATAGTATATAAAATATCCGAGAAAATGATTAAAAACTGTGTTTTTTTAATTTTTTCGTTGATAATATGGTTTAAACTAAAGAACAAGTTTGATGGCATTATATGATAATCAAAAGAGACCATAAAGAGAATAAGTTTGTAAGATTTTAGACACATTTTAGTACGGTACATTTTGATTTATCTGGAAAAAATAACATTGAATGTTATTTTTTCAACTTTTTAACGCTGATATCTTTTGAACTAATTAACCGATTTCGACGTTTAAGGTGACAATAGGCGCGTTTTATTGTATTCTAGAGCCGACTAGAATTTGAAAGCGATCGATTAAGCCGTCTTGAAGATATTTGAAAAAAACCGTTTTTTACCATTTCTTTCTCCAACGATATCTCTCGAACAAATTAACCGATTGAGATGGTTAAGGCAGCATTCGACGCGTTTTATCGAGCTCTAGAGCTGATTAGATTTTGAAATCGATCGTTCAATTCGTTTCTGAGAAATCAATAAAAAACTAAAAAAAAAAATTTTTTTTTTTTCGTAATTCGCCAATATGTTCGAGTCTACTCGATCAAATGATCTGAAATTTTCAGGAAAGTTGACGGCCAACAAGCTCTTTCAATCGCCGCCTTAAACATCTAAATCGATTCATTAATTAAAAAGTTATAGGCCATTCACACACATACATACACACACACACACACACACACACACACACACACACACACACACACATACAGACACTCGGACATCATTCTGAAAATAGTCAGAATAGCTTCCTAGGACCTCAAAACGTCGACATCTGATGAAAACTCGATTTTCGAAAATCGGGGTGAAAACAATAACTTCCCGAAATTTTTGAAAATCATCGATTTTCTAAGCGGGAAGTTAAAAATATTCACATTGAGTCAAATACACTCGAACAAGACAACTTTTTCATCGAAATCGATTAATTTAAGAGCACGAGACATTTATTTGAACTATTCGAATTATTCGAATAATTCGAACCCTTCGAATAATTCGATTAAATCGAACCCTTCTAATAATTCGAACTATTCGAATAGTTCGAACCCTTCGAATAATTCGAACTATTCGAATAGTTCGAACTATTCGAATTTCGAATCGAATGTTACTATTCGATTCGATTCGATTCGAATGATATTTGCACACTCCTAGTTTAGAGAGTACGTTTGGTGAGGACTTGAGCCTCCAGTTACCGATATAGTAGAGTTTGAGTTCGATTTATGGATTTAGAATATAGAGGTCAGTATTTGATAACGATAAGATTTCGTTTGAGGTTTTGAATTTTGAGGATTGAGAAAGAAGAAGTCGAAGGGAGACCTTCGAGGAGTACGGACGTGAGCATTGAGCTCTGGTCGCTCGAAGCGAGCAGACGTGTCCAGAAATGGCGTTACAGTTCATGGCATTGCGGAAAGCTACAGATTAAGATTATTGTTACAGAAGTACTATTCAAAACAGTGTAAGACGTTACTCGATATTTTATTAATCAGTAATCAAGTATGAAGTAATTATTATAATTATTAATAATTAATTGAGTTGGGGTCAAAGTCTTGAGGTATCATACTACTGTTTAATTAAAGAAAATATGTAAGATCTGAGAGAATTATGAGAATATTGTTACAGTTTAGAGTCATGTTCACGATTTATTGTTAATATTATTTCATAAAATAATGATAAGAAATATGTTTTATTATTAAACCAATTGTCGTTTAACGAACGTCCATATGAGGCCCATGTACGTTCATTTTACTAGTTTTGTTAAAGAAAAATGTTCTAGAATCTTGATTTTATAATTTATTGTTCTACTTTACTGAATATTATTTGATTGTTATTTAGCTCTAGTAATTAATTAATTTATTTATGATATATCGATACGTATCATTTAGATGTCAATTTTCTTTTTGGTTAATATTAGATTTTATTATAATTAGATTCAGCATTCTGTTATAAAGTGAGATTAGTTGTACAATGTTACAGAATTTTGTTAATCGTTAAATAGAGATTTGAGATTATTTGTTGTTAAATAAAAAATTGCAAATCCACTGATAATCTACATGAATTTGGAATGATGTAACCCGGACCACTCCCTCTTTCCATTATAACGTAAACCGTTTTTCTTTTCGCGACGGAGACGCGAATAAAAATTCGGAGTCGTATGTGGTCACCCAAGTGTATTAAAAATTAAAAATAAAAATTATAAATATAACTCAAAATAATAAATAATTATAAACAAAATAAAATTGTGCCTGGACCAGCTCCTCAGGCTGGGTTAGTGCACGAGGGCACCATTCCGTTTTTACAAAACGGACAAAAATAATAACAATTCAGGGGAGAGATCACGGGACAGTATTTTGAGCGAGAATGTATGCACCAAGCGAAATGACAACCAAATAAATATATAATGAACAAAAATAATAATAAGAAATAATTACTGTTAAATATATCCAGGAAATAAACAATCAAATATCGGCTATCACTGGATTCCTTTTTCTAAATTATTTAATTCAAAATATATTTAAATAAACTTAACACTTTATAATAAATTTTTATCAAATTAAAATATACTCATTACAATCAAATAATAATAATTCATTTTAAATTACCCACTGGGGAGTTCAAATACAAGTTACAATTATTCAAACTCACATAAATTGTAAACTAATAAAATAATAATAATCTTTTTCCTTTATTTTAAATTATTTACTCTGGGGAGAGAAAGGCGCGGGTACTCAATACATTTAGCAACACTGGGTTTCATACCATCAAATTATAGAATAAATTTTACCCAGAGAAATAATATTCAATACTCAAATATACTTTTAAAATAATATGTAAAATACTAGTGTAAGACAAGGAGCCATTCTTGCTATCCTTGTCTAATCCTCTAAGGAATTTGCTCGACGTACTTGAAACGCACGCCGGACAAATTCAACTTATTATGATAATATAACTCAGGTTCAATTATTTATCGAACAAATATCGCGATCAACTCTACTAAAAGACCAGCGATAGCCGATGCAACAAATGATAGCACAATTGACTTACCGGCGTTGACAATAATTTACTTCTGGAGTTTTTCAATTACCAATATTACATAAAATGTATTTTTACTTTATTTAACAAAATACTAATTATTCAAATTAAATAAACTTTATGCAATTATTCTACTACGGCAACTGGGCCGGAACAATTTACTCAAAAATAATAATTACGGACAACAACACGTCTTATCTTTACAAGATCCCGGTCCTCTCTGACTATATTTTCGTTGATTTCTCCGGGGAAGGGGTATCACTCACGTGTTATCCCCTCTAATGACTTCGGACCCGAAATTATCAATTAAAACAAAATATTTAAAGCCATTAAACAACCTGAGTTATACCATAATAATAAGTTAAATAATATTTTCTATTTACAAACATAAACATGATGATTTTTGACCCTTTAAACAATAAAATAATAATTATTTCAGTGCACCACGTGACTGGAGAAAAATATCGATTTTTATCCCCACTATATTGACTTACTCTCCCTTTCGGTCGATATTTTCATGTATGCTCTACAACAGGTGTGCTACTGACTGAAATGAAAATATTGATTAGGTACATAAAGTTCAAAATAATTATCAAAACATAAATATAAACATAATAAACAATAATATCAATAATTTCATAATTAAATCATACTAAAATAATCCAATAAAATACTATAAATATTTAAATAATAACAAATCATAATAAATAAATGCGCTTAATTTGAGCTAGGAGGTGTTGTTAAATTCACGGCGAGATAGGAAAGCGCGCGCAGCGATTCACGTTTGAATCGCTACGTGACACCATAAACCTAAACACTGAGCGACGCCATGGCATACCGTAACTCTGTTTTTAGTTTTCCAGTCTCTGTTTTGTTTTTGCTTATAAGTTCTGAGCATTTTGTTAAGTTTTAGCTTTAGTTTTATTTATGCGTCGTTTTGATGATGATTCCACAGATCAAAAAGTATCCGGTTTTATTTATGCGTGGTTTTGAGATAGTTCTACAGATCAAAAATTTATCTAATTCTTGAGATTTACTGGTTTGGTGATTCCAGTGATAAAAATTACCTGGCACCCTGTTAGTATTGAGACTGGAAGCTAAAAATAGAGAACGAAGTTATAGCGCAAAATTTAGCGTATTAACGTATGCATAGATTAGATTTTGTCGTTATAATATATATATATATATATATATATATATATATATATATATATATATTAGGGTGCTTCGTTTCCGGCAAAGTATTTTTTTTGTTGCTCATCAAGCAAAATATTGTTTTTTGTGCTAAAACAAAAATTCCTGCCAAGTTTGAGCTCTTAATTCCAATCCTAAGTACTTTCAATTTGATTTTCAAGATTTCCCATTTAAAATACACGTAAATTAAATTACTTTTTTTTAAGTTTTCTAATACTCAGCTGCGTTTCATGATATCAACGCGGTTTTGGTCGCAAATTTTAGGACATTTGGTGTTCTTCAAAAGTGCCCATAGTAACTTAGCTGTAATTCTAGCTGTTTCACTGATGTCCGCTGAGGAAGTCATTTTTCGTATCAAATTGACCTTTATTGGCTTGCAGAACTTAAACCAATGAATGCACACAAAAAATGTGAATGGGAATTTTAAAAGAAATTTTATTTCCTTCAAAAAAAGCCTTATAAGTCAAGTCACCGAAGTCCATAGTTTCCGCGTTATCGGAGTTTTAATAATTTAAAAAAAAAATATATTGAAAAAAAAATGACAATTTCTATTTTATTTCTTAAATTATAATAATTTATTATATATAATCATATATGATTAGATATATGAACGAATATAGTAATTTTTAGAATCTCATTTAGATTATCTGTAAATTATTAATTAAGTAATTTAATTAGGATTTATTATCTTCATCAATATAAATGTCGGTTAAATTTAAATTAAAAAAAAAAAAATTACTATCCGTTGACTGCTACTTTACGACGAGGTCACCCGTCAAATTAATGTCCTACGCCGATGCTGCTTAACTTTGGTGATCGCCGGATTGTAGTCTGATCCTCTAGTCTGTTATGAACTTACAATAAAGAAAAGTTTATAGAACTACTTAACTCAAATATTAAAATTGATACATATCCTACGTAAATAATGCACCTAATGATGAATTTGGTTTTGTACATTAATCACAATGGAATTCATTAGATACATATAATCAAATCTATTTATCTTTAAATTTATAAATATTCGTATATAAATCGATATCGATTAATACTTTTAAATTGCTGCCGAAACCGTTGAACATTTCCTAAGTATTTGGGATTTAAGTTTGTTTGATACTTGACAAAATAAAAATTTAATAACATTGATATCGAAAAATTGTCATATTACCCGATGAAAAAAGTTTTTGTCTAACTATTTCTGATTATATATGTTCATAAATATGATCATATATGATTATATATAATCATTAGGCTGTTTCAAATTATGGGACTACTTTTATTTTTTTGATGAACATTGAACAATCGAAAGGGTATCTTAAAATATGGTGACAGTTAAAATTTGAGCTCTTAATATTGATATTTAGACGTGGCTATTGATAATTTTCGATTTTTCATTTAGTAACATGGTAAAAAATACATAACTTTCGAAAAAATCAAGATACAAAAAACCTCTCCTCAATCATTTTGTAACAAATTTACTGATCTACAAAAAAGGTCTTTTATGATTTTTGCATAAATTCAACCATTCACAAGATATCCGACGTCAAAGTTTAATAAAATTCAAAGAACTTGTTTTTGCTCGTTCTGAATTTTATTTCATATCAACTAATGAGAATTCAAAAATTTTCGATATGATTTTTTTATATGAAATTGAATGCTCTACAAAAAAAAGTCTCTTATCATATTTTGATAAATCCATCTGTTCGAAAGTTATTAGAGCTCGAAGTAAAGTTGGAGATCTTTTTACTTTTCCGGTGAAACTATCGGACTAATCATAAAATGTCATAGAATCTTTTTTGTAGGCAATTTTATACCTCACAAATTACCTCGGATAAATTTTTTTTAAATTCTGCATTCTCTTCTAGTTATTTCCATTTCAATGCCAAGCTCCTAAAAAAAGTGTTGTGATCGATTTTAAGAGCTCGACATTAAAATGGAAATAACTAGAAGAGAATGCCAAATTCAAAAAAAAATTTATTAGAGATAATTTGTAGGAAATAAAATTGCCTACAAAAAAGGTTGAATGATATTTTATGATTAGTCCGATAGCTTCACCGGAAGAGTGAAAAGATCTCTAACTTCACTCTAACTTGACTTCAAGCTCCAATAACTTTTGAACAGATAGATTTATAAAAAAATGATACGAGACTTTTTTTGTAGAGCATTCAATTTCCTATAAAATAACAATATTGAGAATTTCTGAATTCTCATTAGTTGACATGATATAAAATTCAGAACAAGCAAAAACAAGTTCTTTGAAGTCTATCAAACTTTGACGTCGGATATCTTGTGAATGGTTGAATTTATGAACCGTCAAAAATAGTAACGAGACATATAAATGTAGTAACCGTTCATGTCAGAACAGGACTGAGTACTGTTTTGGATATTAATGACAACTATTTTGACGGTAACCAGTCATATGTTTCATGTACTGTGTAGGACAGCACGGGCTACTGTTTAAAAAGTAATAGCTCGTGTTAAGCTATGACTCACTCCTGTTCTAACATGAATCAGTCGTGTTAAAATGTATTTTTAGCTATATTGTTCGTTGATTACTGCGCAGAACAGTAACCAGTACTATCTTGTTTTTTCCGTGTAGGAAAAATTTTAATATTTCTAGCAGTTACAAAAATCGAAACAAAGAATTTACAAAACAAATCGATATTTAAGGCACAGTTACAAAGAAACGGCTCATTTTACGTCAATTTACTAAGAGAGATTTTTTGTAGAAAATTGAATTTCCTTCAAAAACATACATTGCTCAAATTTTTTAGATAGATGATATAAGAGTTTTTGGTAAGAAATGAAATTTCTGTCGAAAAGCTCATGGTCATAACGATCCACCTCTTAATATTACTATGAAGGGCTCAAACTTGCACAATAATTTTTTTTGGTCATCATAATCTTACGTAAAAAAGTGCAAAATAATGAGTCAATCCTCACTTCCTCATGACTTATATCTTACATAAATGATACACACTGTAACGTCACTCTAACTTCAAATTTACATTAATGTGTTTACTGGGAACAGTATAAATATTCAAATAATAATAAATTACTACAATTAAATGTGCGCATGCACTTTTTATCAGCTAGAAGGTGTTGAGTTATTTTTTTTTTCCTACTCTCAATAAATACATCTCATTCTGTATTATAAGTTTATTCGCAAAAAACCTTATTTTGCCTAGGTATAGATACTTATAAATTATGGTACCAAGTAGGTACCTTAATATCCTATTCTCATTAGATAGCCAGCCTAATTGTCGCCTATAATTTGATGTATGCTTATATCTAGAATGTACCCAACACATGCATTAAAAGAGTGCTGTGATTGCATATTTAACATATTAGGCATATCTGTGAAAACAGCTGCACAATAATCATAGAAAGGTATTAAAGATACTATTAAAGATAATGCTTATTGTCTTCTTATTAATACAGAAAAAATTTTACTGTTCATTTTTAATCTATATAATATTTGCATTGCATTATTGCTCATACTAGTAACTTGATTGGACCGTGAAAGTTTTTCATTAGATATTACCCCTAGATATTTTATTTCATGAGCATATCCAATTAGCTTATCATTTATGTAAGTATTGGGAACCATCGACAGCCCGGGAAAAAATCAACATGCAAAACCATGCTTGACCGAACATGAATCAGGCATGATCATATATGAATCATGTATGATCGTGGATGAATCAGTCATGGGCATGCATGAATCATGCAAGGTCGTGCAAAGTCCTATTCAACCATATATTTCAATCATGAATGGTGATATACCATTATGCATGAACTTGCATGATTCATGCACAGTCATACTTGCCAGTGCATGACTATGTACAATAGAATATTGGAAGATCGAGCACGGGCCTGCATAATAAATAAAGCTTGTTCTTGCATGGTCATTTATTATTTTTGTTTGATCAAACCTGATTATGCACGATTCATGCTTGGTCAAGCCTGGTCATGCATAATAATACCTAACCCAGTCAAGACCATCATGCACGACTGCGCATGGCTCTGAATAGACATCCATGATTATTCTTGATCATACATGACCATCCATATCTATTTTCGAGCGGCCAAAATGATCGAGCTCCAGCCTATCTGACCGTGTATAACTTTGTATGAGTATGCATAATCAGACTTGATCAAGCTTAATCATTCACAATTATTTTTTCCGTACTTTATATGATCATATATGAGCTTGCATGATTACGTATGACTTTGAATGGTCGTACACAATTTATGCTTGGTCAAGACTGTAACTCATTATCTTCTAATATTTAGTAGTTAGAATTGTTTTTTTTTATCGATAATTAAAATTAATTTAATTTATAATTATTGATTCAGTTAATAATTAAAATTAATTTTTTTTTTTCCAAAAAATAATTGAAATTTTAAAATTTAATTAAAATTTAATTTAATTAAAATTTAATTTAACTAAAGGAGGGCGCTACTGTGCTTGCAAAGTGAACAGACGTCTCAGAAGTTTAGTCCTCAGTTTTGTGTAATTTTTCGCACTTGTTAAATTATATAAACGTGTCCGAAGTGAAAATTTAGTTATCAATACATACTAGTACAATTTGACTATTAAAACAAGTTGGGATTTATGTTAATTGTGTAGATACATGAGATGAAAAACCGCATAACCAGTGAGGTTATGTTTAGGCATTAGAATCTTTTACGGTGGCCAAGTTTGAGGGGCTGAGCATGAGTCAGCCGCTTACACCAGAAAAGCGAAGGAAAGCGCCAACTTTAGTGCAATCTGTAGAACCTCAAGAAGCAAAAACCAAAGCAAAAACTACTATACCAGCTTCAGCAAAAGAAGAGGAGATAAACAGTGAAACCCAAGAGAGAGAAGAGGAAAATAATAAGAAAAGGAAAGGCCGACCAAAGAAGGCGCCACTTTTTGACGGATCGCCGAAGAACAAGAAAAAAAACAAAAGAATCTAACGCTGGTACACATCACAATATTATTAAATACGATTTTCAAAAGTTTCTCGTAAACAAGGATAAAATGTTCCGGTTTAGTACTCCAAGTACTACATTTAACACAGCAAAGAACTCCAGTACGGCTAGCGGAATGTCTTGTGACGAAGGAGCTACTATTGTTGATGTGATGCGAGAACTGAAGAAAATGCGAGAAGAATCAACTAATCTCGGGAACTCAATCAAAGAAAGGATTAAAAAAGATACGGCATCGCTTAGAGGTGAAATTCAAGAATTAAAAGGAGCTATAGAAAAGCTAGAGACTGAAAAAAATAATGATAAGCAAATGATTGTGAACAAGCTAAACATCCTCGAAGGGGAATTAAATAACTGTAAGGCATGAATTATCTCAAACGCTGATGAAAGCATTCACAACAAAATTGGGGCTTTGCAAAACCAATTGTCCAGTTTACAGGAATCCTCAGGCATTATTGTTAATGAAAATAATCTTCTAGACCGGATCTCAAGGATGGAACGATCTCTGGAATATCAGCAAAAAAAAGAGATTGCTAATAATATAATCATTAAAGGCCTCGGATCAGATGGAGACGAAAAAGAAAAGGTTTGCTCCTTTCTCACTCAGAAGTTCCAAATTGATACAAACTCAATCGCCGAAGTAAGCTACACAAGGAAAGACAAAAATATTATTATAGTTAAATTAAATTCTGCCGCAGTCAAAGAAAAAATTATGAAAAATAAAAGTAAGTCGTTAGTAAACTCAAATATCTACATTGAGAATGCATGACAAGTGAGGAGAGAAGTATGCAAAAAAAATTAGAGACTTTGCTAGGCAGAAAAAGCAAGAAAACTGCAAAGTAAAGGTAGCCTATGGAAAAATCATTGTTGATAACAATGTTTGGAGCTGGGACCGAAGTAAAGGGGAACTAGTCTTAGCAAATAATACCAAAGTAGCTCCAAGTCCTGGAAGGCAAGAAAAAAACTAATAAACGATGCCCTGGATACTAGTTGCTTACAAATAATTTTCTGGAACATACATGGTTATACTCCCCATAAGATAAAAAATTTAACAGGAAATATGGATATGATATGTCTATCAGAAACTTGGCTACTCAAAGGGCCGCCTAAAATTCAATCAATGAGTTCATTGTACTACAGTAATGCTGAGAAAAAGGAGTCTGCTGGAAGACCAAGCGGGGGACTAGCTGTGTTAGCAAAATACAATGTCGAATGCATTAACAACTGACCGTCTTGGATCTTTACCAAAAGTAAACTCTCAACTCAGACCATAGTAGTTGGTAATATTTATTTAAAGCCCACCAGCTGTACAGAATCATTTTTCAAGAATCTACAAGATGTTATAGACGAAATTGTACATGATGAAAGTATAAATGTGTTTATTATTGGAGGTGACTCTAACGCCTGGGTTGGTGCTGAGGATAATCTACCAATGGAACCATTCTCTGGCACTGTTTGTATGTCCGATATTATGCTGTCAGACAATAGAGCGAATGCTAGAGGCAGAACACTCATGGATTTCATGAACCAGAATGGATTTGCGCTAATTAATGGAAGAACACCGGGTGATAGACCTGCCAAGCCAACTTTCTGTTGCGGGACCGGATCGAGCATTATTGACTTGGCGTGGATTAAAGCTGATCATCTTTATGCAGTGAAAGACTTCAAAGTAATCGAAGAAGTAACTGACTTCGATCACTTTCCTGTTAAATTATCCTTATACAGATATGATTACGAAGAAATGGAACAACCTGAGGAAAAACGGGACATGTGTGATAAAAAGAAGTGGAATTTTAACGATAGTAATAAAGTGGAAAAATTTGTAAGTAATCTGAGTATTTCAGATGATAACAACACACTAATAAATATACCAAATATACAAGAAATGTATAATAATCTAATTTCGGTAATATTTGAGGCGGCGGTATCCAGTGGCATCGTTGTGAACAAGAACTCAAGCGGTAAAAATCAAAATGCGCCTTGGTTTGACCTACAGTGCATTGATTCAAAAAAAGTTCTGTGCAGTTTGTTAAAAAAATGCTTTAATTCGTGCTTTAAGGAAGAAGACAGAAATAATTACATTATTCATAAAAAACGATTTAAAAAACTGGTGAAAGATAAGAAAGCTGAGTATAGAATGGAGATAGAAAGGGCGTTCAACAACGTAAAAGATTCAAAAAAATTTTGGACTGCTATAAAGAAGTTCAGGCCATGTAACAGCTCAGTAACCCCACCACCTATAAGAGTGTGGAATGAATACTACAGCCACATCTACATCGCGAAACCTCCAGCTGATTTCATAACAGGTAAACCCGGCGATAAAAGTCTGGATGGCGAATTTACACTGCCTGAATTAGAAGAAACCCTGAATAATCTAAAAGCTGGTAAAGCAACTGGCCTAGACCAAATACCAAACGAAGTCTATAAGTTATTACCGGAAAATTGGAAGGTGTACTTAGTAGGCCTTTTTAACTTAATCATGGAAGAAGAAACATGCCCAGAGAACTGGTCGAACATAGTTCTAACAATGATCTATAAAAAAGGGGACCCTGGAGCCCTTGAGAATTATAGAGGAATTGCGCTTGTTGATCATCTTACAAAGATTTTCACCTCCATTTTAAAATCACGCCTAGAAAAGTTTTTAATTGGCAAAAATATTCTCCCAGAGTCACAATTTGGCTTTAGACAAGGTAGAAGTTGTACTGACGCAATTTTCGCGTTAACCCTTTAGAGTCAGAGGATCTTGAAACGTCTACGTGTGAGACTAGTGGGGAGAGCGCGAATCGTCGAGTCCCGTGAGCTTGTATGAGTGACATGTGAGAGTAGTAGTGTGCCTGTGAGTACCCTTCCACTCGTTTGAATCTCGCGCTGCGTTCATCGACAGTACCGTAGTTAGTATTGTTGACGTGAGTCAATAGTCTCCGAAAGTAAGGTTAGAAAAATTAAAAAAATTTTTATACATTGCTATGTAATTGCAATGTTACTTAACTATATTTGTAATGTAACCAACTGTTGTTCTTACTTTGAATTTAAGTCCTTTGATATTTATTATTTAATAAATTAGAAATAAAAAATAAAATTATTTTTTATTTCCCGCCCAGGTAAAATTTTTTCTCTTATAATACGACCCTGTCACGTTTGCTTCGCGCTCTTTCTAATTCTATCGGGATTTGCCAGACTTAAGAGTGGGGTTTCAAGGTCAGACTCTAAAGGGTTAATTGCCACAATTCAACTTCAACTTAGGCACAAGGGTAGAGAAATTTATGCGATCTTTGTGGACTTCAAGCGTGCGTTCGACATGGTTCCACACCAGCGGCTTTGTAATAAATTGGCAAGCCTAGGTATTAGTAATAAATTCATTCAGGTCCTTAAGTATCTTTATGATCATGCCAATATCAGAGTCAGAATAGGAAATAACTACTCGGACAGCTTTAAAGTAACTGAAGGAGTGCTTCAGAGCACTGAGTGCTCTACTATTTATCCTATATATAAGCGACTTTGAAGAATTTTTCAGAGGCAAAGGTGCCGAAGGGCTAAACATCGATGGTATTAATGAATTACTAATTGTGCTTTACGCTGACGACACAGTCATCCTTGCCAAATCACACATTGACCTAAAAAAGAAACTTGATGTCCTTGCTGAATACTGTAATGCCAAGGGACTAAAGGTTAACAAAGAAAAAACGAAAATAATGACTTTTAAAAATGCTGGTAGAACGAAAAAAATGAGTGAGATTTACACTACGTATGAAGATACCAACCTAGAAGTGGTTAAGACCTACAACTACCTTGGTATTCGGCTTTCATCAACAACATTAGGTAGTTTAGCGTCAATGTCGGCCAGGACGAAAGCAAGTGTCGCATCAGCGACTGGACTGGGAATTTTATTTAGATCCAAGTGCCAAAACTGGGAGGCCTACATGAGCCTGTATTATAGCATGGTTACCTCGATAGCACTTTATGCTTTCCCAGCTTGGGGTTTAAGATATTGTGATGAACTGGAAAAAATCGAGGTCGAATTTTTCAAGAAAGCACTACATTTTCCAAGAAGCACACCGGGCTGGGCAATCCGTCTCGAGCTAAATATTCCGCCTCTTAAATATCAAGCACTGAAAAATGTATGGTCCTGGTTTTTAAAAATTCTGGAGGCTGACAGTTACTTGCCAAAAATCTGTGTAAAACGTTTGCTCCGTCTTGCTCAAAATGGATTAGGTTCCTGTGAAAATAACTGGTTATTACAATTTGATAAATTCCTGAAATCCACAGGACTTGATTTTTTACTTAACAACCTTGATGTGAATGTATGGAAAAGACATGAATCAATCTTCTTCAAAAAGTTAAAAGACCATCTGTATCTCAGCGATTACAACAGTTATAAGACCTCGAACTACAGCCAAGTCCGAGTCAGTAGACCGGTAGAGAACAAAAGATCAGCTTACTTTTGTATGAGATCGATGATACTGATCAGAACTTTAGTACAAATCAGATTAGCAGGAAAACATGCCTCTTGCTTCTCTCTAAATAAATCCAGCTACAAGGTGTATCCAATGAAAGAGTGTCAATGCTGTGGTCTCTTCAAGGGGGAAACTATCAAACATATATTGTTGGAATGTCCGGCCTACAATTCACTCAGATATCTACTACCAAAGGATGACAACCTACAGTTTGATGATAACTATATTTTTGTGTTACTTAATAATTTATCTTTTGCCAGGTATAAAGCTATATTTAGATACCTGAATAATTGTTTTTTAACAAGAAGTTTTATGCTTGAAGAATAGTTTTTAATTTCTGATATTTTAAACCTGATCTCTCAATGTAATTTGATCTCAATTTTATGGATTTATATATTTTGTACAGTGCTCCTCTCTGTTATAAGACTTTGTATCTTGATAAACAGAAAATAAAAAAAAATAAAAAAAAAAAAAAAAATTTAACTAAAATTTTAAATTTTAAATAATTGAAATTTAATTTAATTTTTTTTTAAGTTAATTGAAGAATTGAATCAATAAATTTTTGCGAAATGAATAATGATAATCAGTACAGTTGCATTTTTTCTTTCTTCAATTCATAAATAAGATTAATTTAAGTGTTCAATTTGCTTGTAATTTATAACCAGAATTCTGTTCATGCATTACTAAGAAAAATCTAACGACCAAATCTAAATTGAATTCCAAGAATATTTTATTTTTTACAACCCTGAGTTTTTAAAAGGTGTTAAAAATCTTCGTAAACTGAACGAAACAGGTCAGTCTAGTGAACAGCGGATGTGCTACATAACACGACGTTCATGGATTCGAGACCCATCATGGGTAAAATTCCGATATTACTTTTCAGCCAGTAAACATAGACTATACGGCAATACTAGCAAAATAAGTTAATTTCGAGTTGAATTATCGTTATTTTTATTTTTTTCAAATAACGCTTGAGATTGTATTTGAGCAGGCCTGATCATGCTTGATCAAACATGATTATGCTTGCTCAAGCATGATTATGTTCATATATTCACCAGCCATGAGCATGCGTGATCATGCATGAGAAAGTATAATCATGCCTGACCAAGTATGATCACGCATGCTGATGGCTGGCGAATATTCTTGCATGATCATGCATGAGATTAACACATGATCATGCATGAAATCAGTCGTTAGTAATTAAAGTTAGACTATCTTACTAGTTTAATTATTTTAACATTGATAATGGAAATACATTCATTAATCTCTAAGATATTCTCTAACAATATATAGGCAGAAATCGATAGTGCCGTCATTTCATAACTTCTAAGCGTCAGACTTTGAGACCCAAAGCAAGTTAATTAAAGGCTTGGGAGGTTCAAAAGATACGCCATCATTTTTTTAACAATTTAATTTCTGTTACTCATAATGTTATGAAATGATATACTTAATATGGAATTACAATTAGACTAACGTAAGTTATATTTTGTATTGTAAAGCTGTTTATTGGAATAAAGTTTATTCAACAAACATAACACTAGTTCACTCGAAATAGAACAAACTCAGTAACCAGAAATTTAGCATATGTTTTTTTAATTTAATTTCTCGAATAGCTATAAAAAACATCCATTTGGTATTTATCATATCTTGGATTTTTTGTAATAATACGTTTCCAATAAAGTTTTTCAGCAATAAGTGTTATAAAACTTAAAAAATGTCCAATGCTGAGTGTCACGAATATACCATAAAGTTTTCGGAGATCTATTAGAGCTTTTGGTCCTTGAGATTCAGATTTGATTTCAACTATTTTCGACCACTCCGTTACATCAGTCAGCCATTTTTTTACTAGTCCAGATTCCACTATTTTATTAATTAGGCGATCAACTTGTGGTTTTAGTGGAGAATTTTTATCCATCCCGATAGATATCGGCATATTGATAATACACTCTTCCATAATATGCAAATTTCTATCGAAATTTAGGTTTTTACTGTTTTTCGAAGCTTGATTGTTTTCATCAAATTCTAAAAGTTGTCTCTTTGCCCTTACTTCTTTTAAAGTATAAATGTTTTCGTAGTAGGCAAATGTTCCTTTTGCAACTTGAGCAATTGCTTCATCTTCGTTATTTATTAACTCAAAATTCTTGCCAATTTTATTAAGCATAGTATCTGAGAAAGAACTGAATAGTTCTTTTTTATCTTCACCCCATCCTCCAACAGATATTGAACTTTTTACTAGATCTGCTATCGTGTTTATAGTAACCCTATTAAAATAATGAACACTTGGTAGAAAACCTTTATTCTCGCATAGATATACATAAAGATGTCCGTTACCTCCCAAAATTATTTTTTTAATCGTCAAGCCCTCTAAATCATAAGTTTATACCTTCAAAATAAAGTCTGGACTCAAACACATTTTTATGAGTTGTTAAAACCATGCCGAAATGATTTTACTTTTCCCATAATCGAACGCAGGATTTTTTCATTTTCTAGAAATTATTTTTTTAACTTAGCCATACTATTCGCTGTTTCAAAAAATAATTTTAGATTTTCCTTTTTAAAGAATGATTCTAGACAAACAAATTTTAATAGTCGTGAAAATAATTTTTTTAAAGTAAAAGTCAACGTTTAGAGTAAAAAAAATAGCAATACACTGTAATCAATATAGGACAATTGACAAAAAAATATCAGCAGCAGTCTTACATAAATTTGAAAATCAGCTGTAGTATTTGAAACTTAAAACAGCTGTTCTTTTATTTTTTGATTGAAATGTATCATTTGACGATAAACTTAAAAAGCTTGAGAGGATGGTAAAAATATTGATTTTGATTCTTCTAAGGGCTTCATAGTAAATAGAGATAGTAAAATTAAACACTTACAGAAAAAGGAAATTGGACTTTTCATCAACACGAATTCTTTAAAAATTTTTGACAGATTCAATATGAATAAAAATTTCTTGAAACTTAATGTTGACACGGAGGCGATAAATGTTAATTATTTGGAAGGTTGAAAAATAATTGAGAATCTGCACGTTGTTAATGATGTAACCGAGAGAGCAGTAGAGTTGACGTAATGATATATACATAATATAACTACATTACAACCCAATGAAAAACGATTTTATATAACTGTATACAGTTATATATGAATTATATACAATTGGATAGAGGTGATGCATAATTGTAACAGGGAATTTTGAATTTTCCGCGTTCAGTTGCCATGATTTTCTATCATGTGCACGGTCGATATAGTCTGTTACTGCCCCAGGGTTATCCGGGGTAGAGTGCGACTGTCGTCCCGAGCGGAAATCGTAGGGGCTTGTCTGTCAGTCCCACTTAGTGATAAGTAGGAGGGTCTAAGTTTTCCGGAAGTAGCCGAAATCGGTCGAGTGGGTGTTTAACTATAAGTGCAGGGTGAACCCAGGCCGGGACACACAACCGGACCAGACGCCGAAGAACCAAGACGCTTCAATAGTACAGGTAATTAATAAATTATTAGCCTTGGATTCTTATTGTGGAACCAAGCGATTTATTAATTATTATAGATACCAGGCCATTAGCCGGTACCGGTTATAACATTTTACTAATTATTGGGAAAAGCAGGTGAAGGAGCCAGCAATAAAGAGAGGAAAGAGAGAGAACGAGAGAGAAAAGAGAACGAGAGAGGAAAAGAGAGAACGAGAAGACAGCAGGAGGACCTGACGAGACGGACGAAGGATACCGCATCAGGAACTAAGATCAGGTATTAATTAAATTAAGTATTCTAGGCCGAAGCCAGAATATTAATTTAATTCAATTAATACGTAGTCATTCGTTGGGTCGATCCGCGTCTAGGCCCGTAAAATTTAATTAGCGATAAATTATATAATTATCATTAAGCCAGACGGTTGTCTAACCGGGTCCAGGCCCAATTGCCGGATCCAGGGCGCCGTTTTATAATTCCAGGCCATCGCCGGAATTATATGCGTCGTAGAAAATTCAAGGCCGATTGTGGACGCCACAAGCCAGAATTTCCATGTCCGCGTTGTATATTAAATAAAATTAAATATTAATTAAAATAAGTAAATTAATCAATTAAATAAAATCAATTAATTAAAATACTTTAATTAATAAATTATAATTAAATAAAATTAAAATCAATAAAATTTATATTCGGTATAAAGTAGAGTAAGAAGTCGAATAGCCGCGGAAAGAAAAAGATGGCGGAGCTCGAGTAAAAAATTGAGTGTCGAGTAAAGAAATGGATACGAGGTAAAATACGGACCGAAGCTCGATAACCGAAGTCTCGTGAAATTAATTCGTTATTAAACTTTGATAATTAATGTCTAGTCGTTGAAAAGGAGTTACATTAAAATTAATTAATTAATAACAATCATTTTCTTTAAATTTTAATTAATTAATTTAATATAGTGCGTGGCGGGAAAAGCCAATTTTGAATTCAGTGTGCGTGTGAATTATAGTCCGGGGGACTCGTGTGTGTGTGTAATAAAAGATTTTAAAATTAATATTGTAAATTATAAATTAATCGGGAGGTAACCGACATTTTATTGTAAGTCCAAAGGTAGTTGGCAGTTTATTTTAATCGAGTGCGTGTGTGTGTGATGCCAAGGTAGTGGCTAATTAGTATAAGGAATTTTAGACGCCAAAGGTAATTGGTATAAAGTTATAAGGTCTAAAGGTATTAGGTATAAAGTTATATGGTCAAATTGTTATAAGGTCTATAAGGTTTAAGGTCAAAGGTTATAAGTTATAAGGTTTATATAAGTTTATAAGGTTTTAATTACAAGGTATTAATTAATAAAGTGAATATTGTGTTAATAAATAAATCTAAATTATTTATAAAATTATCCTTCCTCTTCCAACTCTTACAATTAAATTTTACAACGACCCTGAGTATAAAGAACCGGTTCTGGGAGACCGTTTAATCCTTCCAGTGGCGCCCTTAAAAAGCTAATTTAAGGACGACCAGAGTAACAGCTTAGCCCTGTTATATAATTATATAAAATTTTTATATAATTATATACAATAATATACAATCGTACATAATTCTACACTGATAAAAATCGTGTTTTCTTCCGAAATACGCTGTGTACTTGGCCTATCCGCACTTGAGTCAACTGAATTTCAATTGATTCAAGAACATGGAAATTGAAACAAATTTACAGGGAGTTTTGAATAAAAGACTTTACGGTTTTAGGCTTACTATAGAAATATTTCTATCAAAAACGATGCATTTGATGGAATGAAATGTGAAATTACAGTAAAAAAAAAAAAATGGAGCTAAAGTCGTCTATATATGTGATAAATCAAAGTTTTTGGAAGACACAATGGTAGAGGTGGTAAAGTTTTTAGAGGATAGTGGGTTGTCGATAGCCCCAGAGAAGTGACTGGAGCTTTAGAGGAATCCAATCATATATTTTTTCAATGCACGCTATTTGAAAAATAAAGGAAATTTTTTGTTGATGAGCTTATAAAAGATACAAAGTATCCTCCTTATTAGATCGAATCCTTTTTAAGTGATATGAATTTTAAGGTAGTAATCATGTTGGCTAGGTTTATAAACTCTATTAGTGTAAATACATTAGTCCCATAAATACACTAGTCCCAAAGATTAAGGGATAAAAAAAAAATTCGAAATTTTTGGGTGATTTTCAACATGCTGTCACTTGGTAAAAAATGATCGTAGAGTGAAAATAAAAAAAGCAAATCGTAGCCTCAAGTTTCTAGTTTTCAGACCTGGACCTCAAATTTTTTTATCATACACGGTTCCGGGGTAATCTTAAGAAAACTGACGAAAAAAAAATTTTCAAAATTTTTGCTCGTCTTTCAACAAGTCTATGGGCTTCAATAAATTTTTTTGGATAATCTGACCTTGTGACTCTATTTGGAAGTTTTATGCCCTCTAATTTAGCGGCCTCGAAAAGTCTCTACGATAATTTGGCACCAAGTTATCATTGATCAAAGCAAAAAAGTCCATTTTGGCTTTGATAATCAATAACTCCGGACGTATTGGTCGTACAGAGAATGAAAGTGAGGTTTTGAAAAGTGGAAAACATTCTCTGTAAGACAAAATTAGTGACTTTTGATGAAAAAATTTTTTTTGAAGCGATAATGTTTATTAAAAAACAGGTGGAAATTCGTATAATTAAGGATATTCGGAAATCTTGTTATAACTTTGGATATAACGGATGAACAAAGGATATCGTCGTTCTTTTTTCAACCTCAAAGGGTCCTGAAAAAACCCTGAAAATTTCAAAGCGCTGCGATTTTTCTTTCTTAGTGTCCCGAAGCTTTAAATTTATCGATTTTGCCAAAAATCGCCATAATTAGTAGTTTCCCGGTTTTTGTTCATTTTTTCCATTTCAAAGTGTTTTTATCACCAAAAATCTTGATTTCTTTGATCCAAAAAATTGATTATCGAAAAAAATTTTGGAATTTTTTTTTTTTTCAAAAATTTTTTTTTTCGAAAATTTTTTTTTCAATTTTTTTTTTTTTGTTGCATCCACACTGAATTATCATTGTCAAAAAAAAAATTCCTCAATTTTTTTTTACCGACGGCAGTCGCGTTACCCAAAGCGTACCATGTGGAGGTTGCTCGGTCGGATTTACGCTTCTTACACCCATGCCGGTGGAAAAAAAAATTGAGGAATTTTTTTTGACAATGATAAATCAGTGTGGATACAACAAAAAAAAAAATTGGAAAAAAAATTTTTCGAAAAAAAAAATTTTTGAAAAAAAAAAAAAAATTTCAAAATTTGTTTTTTGTAAATTTTTTTCGATAATTGTAGGAAGTTATGGATAGGTAAATCGTGAAATAAACATTAATCTCGGAAATAATATTGTTCACTTATGTATGACTCCAATCTTTATTAAAAAGGATAGCGTTTTCGGGAAACGTCCTTACGCTCAAGAGAGTCGTTACGATCTAACTTATTCTTAAAGAAGCTTATTTTACAAAGAGGTCTTAACCTCTCGTCTAATAATTAAAATTACAGATATTTTAGCTATATAAAAATTAATCAACTATACAAGTATATATATAATGAAAGGCATCGAAAAGGACAAGAGTCCCATTGTCTTACCCATGTGTTTAAGGTCATAAAACAGAGTTAAGACTGCATTTCCTCATCGAACCATTTTAAACTAAAAGAAAATAATAAAGAGGAAATATTACAAACTAAGATTCATTTTTGTACGGAGAATTTAATAATAATCAATCTGTTGGATCAAAGAAATCAAGATTTTTGGTGATGAAAACATTTTGAAATCGAAAAAATGAACAAAAACCGGGAAACTACCAATTATGGCGATTTTTGGCCAAATCGATAAATTTAAAGCTTCGGGACACTAAGAAAGCAAAATCGCTTTGATATTTCCAGGGTTTTTTCAGGACACTTTGAGATTGAAAAAAAACGACGATATCCTTTGTTCATCCGTTATATCCAATGTTATAGCAAGATTTCCGAATATCCTTAATTATGCGAATTTTTACCTGTTTTTTAATAAACATTATCGCTTCAAAAAAAACTTTTCCATCAAAAGTCACTTATTTTGTCTTACAGAGAATGTTTACCAGTTTTCGGAACCTTACTTCCATTCTCTGTACGGCCAATACGTCCGGAGTTATTGATTATCAAAGCCAAAATAGACTTTTTTGCTTTAATCAATGATAACTCGGCGCCAAATCGTGGTAGATACTTTTTGAGGCCGCCCAATTAAAGGGCATAAAATTTCCTGAAGAAGTCATAGGACCAGATTATCCAAAAAATTTTATTGAAGCCCATAGACTTGTCGAAAGACGAGCAAAAATTTTGAAAATTTTTTTTTCGTTGGTTTCCTTAAGATTTCTCCGGAACCGTGCATGATAAAAAGAATTTGTGGGCCAGATCTGAGAACTAGAAACTTATGGCTACTATTTGCTTTTTTTATTTTCACTCTACGATCATTTTTCACCGAGTTACAGCATGTTGAAAATCACCCAAAAATTTCGAATATTTTTCTATCCCTTAATTTTTGGGACTGTTGTATTTGAGAGAGTGTTGAAATATGCAGTTGTATTTGATAAGATTTAAAAAAAAAAAAATTTATTTTTGGAAAAAAAAAAAAAATAATAAAGAAATAAAATCAATAGAGAATAAGGTTTATATTTTGAATACTGTGAAAGTAAGAAATGTATGTATTTATTGAAAAAAAAAAAAGTGATTAAGTAATCTGAAGTTTAAATAAGAGAAACATGAGAAGAAAAGCGTGAGGATAGGTTAAAAAAAAAAATAGTGTTATTTTATGTTTTAGTAGATGTCGTGTACATCTTCGTGATTCATTGAAAGATATTTAGTTACATGTAGGGGTAGGGTCACTGGTGTACACCAGAGCGACTGAAATGTGATGTAATTAAACGAGGCTATACTTTGTGATTGTAAATTTATATATATGTACATGAGTACTTTTATAATTATGATAAGCTATTGTAAGAAATATGGTAAGAGAGGAGTGGATGTGAACTTATATTAATATTATTATGTAACGGCAGTATGGACATTTAATTGTCCGAGCCATTCTTCCTTTTTATTAATAAGAAAAAAAAAATGATTAAACAACTATGAATTTGAAAACAATACTGTTTTGAGTTAATATAAATCATTGATTTCTTTCAATCACTTTTGTAAATGTTGTTGGTGAAGAGTTTTATGCGATTGTGTTAACTAGTCTAGTCGAGGAAATGAAAACTTGCGAAAAATAGTTACAAGTCTCCTAAAAATATGGTTAATGGCTTAAACGATCCGGAATGGCGTCCAAAAAAAAGCGTTTTTTGGATTTTTTAAGCAAAAGAAAATTACAATTGTTATTAACAAAAAACCGTTAAAAAAATTAGCCGTCCAGCTTTTTGGCAAAATCTCAAAAAGTATAAGTGATAGCTCAAATATTAAAGAAGTTTCTGAAAGCGCAGAAAATTTGAGTAAAAAAGTTCTCGACTCCCCGAATCGTAGCTCCAATATTTATAATTTTTATTTAACGTTGAAAATTGGCTTTTGCGCGGCAGTTGAGGCATGCGCGCGCCGCCGCTCTAGTGAGCGTCCCTGATTAAAAACTCCGATTGAATCTGATTGAAAACGTCCAATCAGATTTAATCAGAAATTTCTGATTGACTTTCAATCAGTTCCAATCAGATTTAATCAGAATTTCTTATTGACTTTCAATCAGTTTCAATCAGATTGAATCAGAAATTATTATTGACTTTCAATCAGTTTCAATCAGATTTAATCAGAATTTATTATTGAATTTCAATCAGTTTCAATCAGATTTAATCAGAATTTCTTATTGACTTTCAATCAGATTTAATCAGAATTTATTATTGAATTTCAATCAGTTTCAATCAGATTTAATCGGATATTTTCGAAAGGTTTCGATTGTAAATTAATAAAAAATTACCGATTCTCGGGACAAAATAATTGTATATATTATTAATCGGTAGAAAATCAAAAAATCGAATGTTTCAAAATCTACGTTGAATCTATATTAACAATTAGATTGCATGTCATGAAGTAATATAGAATATACTTTATTACCACCAAAGATTGTACTTGTCACTCTGTCAAAGAACAGAGGAGTGCTCTTGTTAGAATTGCTTCCAAGTCTGGAATATAATACGTCTGAACGAAGTTTCTTACCAGGGACACTACACAAGTGGTAGGCGCTATCTAGTGGCGAGAACCAAATTACTCCTACTGCTATTGCTTAGGAATGATAAATTTTCTCTCCTCCATATATATCTTTTCTCTTAAGAAATTTTTCTCTTGGTTCAAGCAACTTTTTTTTCTATTAGTTGCATACGAAAATCCTTGCGTTAAACACCCCCATGAAAAAATTTATTTAAAAAATATAAGTTTAAATACAAAAAATATATTTTAGAATTTATAAAAAATAAATCAGAAAACTATTTTTTTAAGAACTTGATATTGAAATGAAAATAACTAGAAAAAAGCAAAACTTTGGAAAACTTTATTCATTATAATTTTTGAAAATCAAAATAAACCAACGGAGAAAATGAAAAATGAAATGAAAATGTTTGCAGGATAGCAATTTTCAGAAATAGGAATAGGATAGCAAGAAAAAGATAGTAAATAATTAAAATAATAAGATAAATACTACTGGGTTGCTGACCATTTGCATTTAATTATAATATAAATAATAATTTGCTTATCAAATTGTATCGCACAACAATAACAATTTTAATTATAGAAAAATAATACTGAATCACTTACAAAAATAACCAGAACTAATAATAGTTGCGTGCGTATACAAAATTATAAATAATACGGGTATTTAAATGATATAATAGAGGATAAACAATAATTATCCGCCGCACAAATAAACTAATTAATCAAATAATAAATCACTCGCATGTGATTTCCCAGAAAACAAAAAAAAATCAACTTATAATTATCAATAACTAACTATAAATAATAATTTCACCCGCTGGTGATTTATATAAGCAAGAATATAAATAATAATTGACAAAGTCACTTGCATGTGAACTCAAATAATAATGAAAACATATAATAATTATTATCACTTATCAAAAATGATAACTCAAAATATTAATTCAATAAGTATAAACATTGTATCACTCAATCTCAAAATCGCTATCGCTTTCCACTGGTGAATAAATTGCAGTTCACCAAAATAATATAAATGATAATCAATATTTATCCCAATAATTACGCAAACTCAACAATAATAACAAAAAAAATACAAATTGTAACTCTTAGTATCACTTATGCGTGATACCTTGTTTATCTAAATAATAATTGCGCAGAAAAATGAAATATTCCCAATACTAATACTCAAAATTACTTATCTAGTGATCACTCGGCGAACTGAACCGCCATCTTGTCAGCTAGTGACCAGGACAAAATTTCACTGCTATATATATATATATATATATATATATAACGGCTACAGGCCCAGTCGCATATATTTACTACCAGCAAATAATATTTATCACAAATTCTAAATATAATTACTACTCAAATATTTCCCAATTTAATATCTAGTATTATTATTCAGTAATAAATATTAATGCGAATCAAATATCCACTGGGATGTATAATCATATATCTTGTCATATGCTTGTGCAATTTCGTATATGATGAATAATAATATATATATGTACACACACAAGTGCAAATGGCCACCAACGCGGGAAAGCAAGAGTACACGCCAATGAATTAATCAAAGGTACTTACAGTCGTCATCAATATGCAAAACTCGTACAGGTTCCATTGGTGAAATACGAATTAATACTGATAATCTCAATTTACAACAATTACTCGCACGATTAAATGACAATAATCGATTTACGTAGGTAATAACCAACCAAATGGCGTCTCAATAATTAATTGTTATGGCAACAGCAACAGCACACTCTACTCTTACAGTTGTTTATCCACGTCTGACCATGGCAGCACGTGATTCTCATGCCGGCACCTCGGCCGGCCATCTTGTATATCGGTATCTCATTTCAACCAATGGAGAACTATTGCTGTCGCATGTTAATTTTTGACCAATACCAATGACCCAGTACCTGATGTCAACTGTGCAACTTACTCGCTTCCCCCGCTAAATGCCCATTTGATTCTCGTACTACTAATCAAATTGACATAAAATGCAAAATCAATCGATGATTTGTGCATAACAAATCCAAATCAATGTAAAATATAATAACTTTGTCGATGACAACTGTTGCGTCGACGCGCATGCGTCGCGCAACCACGCTAATTACAAACACATGAATTAAATATATGATTAATTTCCCAGCCTCCTAAAAATATGATTGTATACCGGTTGTAATCAGTGAATTTTCCTGATTACTATCCAATTTACCTCTAGGAATTAAACTAAGTACAAACCATATAATAATTGAAACAAAATTATACATGTAAACATAATAATAATAATAATGATAATGTCTATAGAGACGTGTGAGCAGCGTGTGCTGCCATCTGTTGCTCACCGACCGGATGTGAGACTGCCGCGATATTTAAATATCGTGACACCCCCCCACCAGGCCGGTCTTAGCCCTCTGCAAGACCCTTGGCCGAGACAACAGCAGTCTCTACATCCATTGGCGTGTTTATTAACTCAAATGTAACCTTCCACTTACCTTCTCTCTCTTGATTTAGGTGAGGTTTGGGATCAGGTAGTTACATGACAAATGAAACATAATGATGATCAAAATGAGTGACATTTTAATGATTATTTTAATTATGACGGAATTACAAGATTTTCCGCGCAACCCAAAACATGTCACTAACAAACAAATTACCCTGAGATTTAATAAACAATGATAAATGAAACAGCGATACGTCCTCGCAACATAATAAATCCAGGGCAAGAAAAACCAAATAAATGAAATATAAACGAAATAAGAAAAATAAAATAAATCAGAGGTATGACCGTAACCAGTCATCTATAATAAGATTGGGAACATATCGGATGAGGCTGTTCCCGCTTGTGGCCTCTCCGCCGACTCTCGAACCCGTGGTGACCATTCCTCCAAACGGTACTCGTTAATCACATCTTGGTTCCATGTAAACTTCGGGAGCCGAGGTAATGACCACAGTTGTTCCAGCACGTTACGTTTGCACCCCCGGCATCTGTTCTCCCGCATACGCTGGTTGCAACAAACCATGCAGTACTCGCGTGCTGCTAATCGAGCTCGCCCATGAGGCCCTCGGCAGATGTCTGAGTCAAAAAACTGCACACATTCGTCACAAAAGGGTTTGAGCTCCACTGGCGGGTTGTCGCATTGGCCGGTCGCATCGGGCCGCTGCAAATGCTAAAATACATAGAAATTATTCATAGTACCCAACCCAGTTATTTCGACCCCATATGGAGACTTAGACAGTGCAGAAGCAGAGATTAACAGAACAGTAAAGAGAAACGTTAGTAACAGATAGTTAGACTAAAATAGACCACTGGGGAGACATCATGTAACCAACAACACCGAATTCATAGAGGCCAACGCGATTAAACCCTCAATCGCTCGAGCCACATTCTCAGCACGCTTGAACAATTTCAAAAATTTGATGTGACTACGACCCACCGATTTAACATCCATAGTTTTCAGCTCAACGATCACTGGTGTGACCACCTTATCAACCACCAATGGACCGACAAACCTTGGAGCCAACTTCCCAACCACTTGGTCGCTTTTTCTAGACAACACCTTGTTTGGCCGATACACCTGATCCCCAACTTCAAAAACCCCCACTCGGCGAGTTTTATTGTAATACATGGCATAGCGTTCAGAAGCCCTACGGATATTCTGGTTGACCACATCCCTCAAGTCCACCATCCGATCCATGCATTCTATCCAGGATGATCGGTCCACGTCCACATTGAGTTGAATCGCATTGTTGTCTTGTCCATAACATCTCATCGGACACGGATCTCGTCCAAAGTTAAGAAAAGCTGGGCTCACTCCCAGGCTTTCATGATTGGCCGTGTTGTAGGCGAAATGAAATTCATGTATGTGCTTGTCCCACTCCCAATGGTCGTCTTCCAGATAACTCATTATCATAGTCTTAATATTGCGATTAACACGCTCCTCTGGGTTCGCTTGAGCATGATATGGCGGCGTGGTCATGTGTTGTATTCCACACTCCTCAATAACAGATTGCACGTCTTTATTGATGTATTCCCGTCCGTTATCGGTCCAAAACACCTTTGGAGTTCCCCATCTGTTCAGGATCGCTTGTCTGAGACCATGAGCCACGGTTTTCCCATTGGCTGCCCGCATTGGAGCACACTCAATCCAGCGTGTATACAAGTCTTCAAAAATTATCAGATAAGCAAATCCTGACTTTGAACGAGTGAATGACATAGTATCTGCGGCCACCACTTCCCATGGTTCCATTGGCGATCGAGTTTCCATCAAACCCAATGGCTTCTGCTGGACTGGCTTGGCTTTAATACAGGTTTCACAATCCCATACGTATTGACGAATGTCTTTGGCCATACCCGGCCAGTAATACCGTGCCTTGATCCGTTCCAGGGTTTTACGAATTCCCAAATGACCTGATTGAGGATGGTCATGGGCCTGTTGTAGTACCCACAACTTATCCCTAGGTGGTACTACGAGCTTCCAACATTCACCACCATCAGCAATTATACTCTCCATTGGCGCAGGCACTCGTTTATACAGTCGTCCATTCTCCAAGCGATATCCCACTATCGCGTTTGGGTCTGCTTCCAACAGTTGACACTTTTCAGCGTACCAGTCATCCTCTGATTCATCTCCCAGGGCATTCAGATCATTACCCAGGTCCTCATCTCCCTCGAATCGACGAGATAGCGCATCTGGGGCCTCATTTTCCGACCCACGGCGATACTCAATCCGCATGTCATATTCAGACAATTCCAAGGCCCATTTGGCCAATTTTCCCGAGGGATCGCGTGTATTCATCAGCCATCGGAGACTCGAGTGGTCAGTCACCACTGTGAAAGTATATCCCTCCAAATATGGCCGGAATTTTCTCACTGCCCACACCACAGCAAGACACTCTTTTTCTGTGGTGCTGTAGTTGGCTTCCGCTGGTGTTAGGGATTTACTGGCAGAGGCAATCAGTCGTTCTTTGTCCTCTTCACGTTGGACCAGCACTGCGCCCAATTCTGATTGGCTAGCATCGGTGTACAACACAAATGGTAAAGAATAATCAGGCGTACTCAGAACTGGTGCCTCCACCAAGGACTGCTTCAATGCCTGGAATGAAGCTTCCTCGACTTCAGTCCACTTCCACTGGGTGTTCTTGCGTGTCAACCAGAATAGGGGTCCAGCTACACAGGCGACGTTCTTGAGGTGACGATGGTACCAATTAATCATTCCATTGAATCGTCTGACTTGTCGCACGGTCTTTGGTGTCGGGTAAGTCACTATGGGCTCGATTTTCTCTGGGTCTGGCCTCAACCCATCCTTGTCCAGCAAGAAACCCAAAAATCGAGCTTGAGACTGACAGAATTTACTTTTCTCGAAATTTAGCGTAAACCCTGCATCTCGTATCCGCCTCAGGACTTCTGCCAACACCTCGAGATGCTTCTCAAATGATGGTGTGATGACTATGATGTCGTCCAAGTACGCTGCAGCATATGGTTTAAGATCCGGAGTGATTATACGGTCAATTCCCCGCTGGAAGGTTGCCGGTGCATTACACAAACCCATTGGCATCCTCTTGTACTGGTAGAGGCCTCTACCAGGTACCCAAAAGGCTGTAAAAGGCCGACATTGTTCAGTCAACAGGATCTGATAGTACGCAGAATTCATATCGATTGTCGAGATATAATGGGCTTCACCACAGCCATCCAGCACTTCATGCATTGGGGGTGAACGATAGGTGTCCCGTTCTGTGACTGCATTTACATCTCTAAAATCTACGCACATCCTATATTTCCCATTGGGTCGTTTCACCATCACTGGTTGACTCAACCACTCTGACGACGCCGCTGGTTCAATGATATCATCAGTTACCATTTGATCAACAATTTCCTGCATGGCTTCCAACACCACTGGCGATCGTCTATACACCCGTTGTTTGACCGGTTGATGCTCTTTCAGCCTGATGTCATGCTCCACTAAATGTGTTAGGCCCAATCCTAGAGCCATCAAACTCTTTTGATGTTCAATGAATTGCTGCAACTGTTTAGTTTCCCCGTCAGTCAGTTCTTGCAGCGCACAAATCATTTTCCGAACCCCAGTGGATGCTTCTCGAGTCAACACATGCCATTCACCATCGCGTATTCGCCATAAATTACGATGTAGATCCAATTGCATCTCGAAATGGTCAATGAAGTTCATTCCCATTAGATTCAACGGACCCAGGCGTGGTATATAATGTATGGGAAATGTCACCTCTTCGACATTATCCAATTTAAACACTGGTCCAATCACACCTCCACTCACATCGGTGGTATGATTGGCCATACCAAATCTGGTAGGCGTCTCTTCCATCATATATGGACATCCTGAGTCCGTAAGCTCCTTGGCAAACGATCCAAATGCCGTTGTTTTGGCGCCAGTGTCGATAATGGCGATACGAGACCTTCCCGCAGCACTAATAGTCACCATTGGTCGAGCATGCCCAGCTTTACATCGCCAAAACCCATTGGAGATCCTTGGTCCAGACTGATCACGTCGATTTTGTACCGCCAGTAAACTATCAGCCAACACATCCATTGTAGCATCGAATTCTTGTGCTATTCCTGCACTGGATTGATGACTGATGGCGTGAACCTCGACCTGGACACGAATTCGTCGCTGATGATCGACAGGTTGAGGGATTACCACGCTATGGGAACCGTCACCCTCTATTGACGGCCCGCATTGGCGTTTTTTGGCTGTACCGACCTCGGTGGACACTGGCAAGTTACAGCAGTCTTACCCACTGTGCCACATCGAGGACAAACATCCCGATGGGGTTCACGACAATCGTAGCTTAGGTGTTGAAGTGAACCACAGTTGAAACAGAAGCGTGGTCGCCTAAACGGTGGTGCACGCGAATTCAATCTTCCGTTTCCTCGTGAATTCGCTGCATTAGGTGTACTGTCACTTACTGGTACTACCTGTGGTGGTGCTGGAGGTGGTTTTGGCCCTGTCATCGGTATATTCGATCCCGACTGACCATCTGCCCTGGCCATGATTCCCACTGGTGCTAGTTTTGTCTCGGGTGCCCGTTTCTCACGTTTCTTCGCCTTCACCGACTTTGCTTTCTCCACTGATGGCTGTTGACGCTCCGCAATACCAGATTCTTGTGCATCCACTGCATGAAGTAACCCTTTATGTTCCCGGGGTTGCTTTCGACCATACGCGTAAGAACATTCTTTGACAAATGCTTCTTCCCGTGGTGGTGGAGCTTGTCGAGTCTTCATAGCTCGCCATTTTTCCTCTAGACGAGTCGCCTCGTACAACAACGACTGGTACGTGTCAAATTTCCCCGCTGGGCAATGGTCCCAGTACTCTGGTCTCAACCCTTGACAAGCACGACGAACTTGTCATGATTCCTCTGGTAGATGACGTAGCCGTGAGTACAAGCTCTGCAGGCAAATCAGATAATTTCTAGCTGATTCCTTGTCCCCTTGGTTGCGTGCTCGGATATCAGCCTTAATTTCCCGTTGGCGCCTTCCCCCAGTGAACCAGGTACGAAATTCGTCCTTAAACTGCTCCCATCTGGTCCACCGTTCGAAATTGGCGGAACACCATGTCGCAGCCACACCAGTAAACACTTCTGGCAAGACTGCCAGCCGATCTTCATGACGAATACCCGCACTGCGCATGAGCACCGATAATCGCCTCAGAAATTCATCCCCAGTCATAGAGCCACCTCCTGCGAATGATAACTTCCAGTTACGAGCGATTGCCCCATAATCGCGATCATGGCCTCGGGATCTCGATCTTGCTCGACGTTCTGCCCTTTGACTGGCGTAAGACTCGTCAGTCGACCATCATTGACTACCACTGGAGTCTGAATCATCGTCATGGTGGTCTGGTCTCCTCTGGCGATGCGGCTGGGTTCCTTGACTACCCTGACTTGCCACAGGTAGCCAGTTAACGTGAACCTGAGCTGATGACGACGTTACAGATGGTAGTGGCACACTCATCTGCGTCCCACACGAATTTACTGTTCGTGTCCCAGCCCCAAGTTCTCCCATTGAACTTGCCATGGTGTGAATGGCACTAAAATGGGACGGTATCGTGGGCCCAGCACAACCATGGATGGGTGATGACGCTCTAAATGGGTCCACTGGCCGTTACACGCTCGCCATTGGGGTTCCAGCAGTCATATTGGCCATCATCGTCGTTATTTTGGTTTCGAATGCCCGTAAAACCTCAACAATATCGCGATGAGTTGCGTAGGCATCCATTGGACTTGGCTGTGTCGCCTCTGGGTTCACGACTGCCGCTGGTGCACTGGTTACTGGCACCACTGTAGCCCCTGAGGTTGCTGGTACTCCCACCTGGCTCCCCACTGGGCGTATGCGATCCAGAATGGCCACCTCAGATCGTTCTCGACCAACAGCTGTCTCCCGGACCAATTCATCCACCAATGGGTCCCACAATGCATCCTTGCCATCATCTCGGTCCATCAGGCGCTTCACACGGTCACGAATAACCTCATCTGGCCCATTTGGATTTAGCCATCGACTGCGTAAATACTCCCGAAGAGCTGGCACGTCCACATACTCCGGGATAGTATTTGAATCCGCTGGAATTTCATCGACTGATGGACTCCATCTTACATTCAGTGCCCCCAGCGCCCTCTGGTGATATCGATTCAGCCGATTTCTCAAGATCTGTGGCGACCCGAACGTAGATAAACCAAAACTGGCCAACAACATTTTGAGTTTGGACGGGGGCTGGTCCATAAGCCATGTGAGCTCAGATGGGGGAAGTGTATCATCCCCACCCGGGTTGTCCTCGTCATCCAAGTCCAACGTCTCATTCGATGCGTGTCTCTGCGCCGCTGCCAGTTCAGCTGCCAATGGAATTTGTTCAGGGTGCTGATCACCGCTTTGTTGCGTCGCTGGGGGGTCATCCCCGTTTCCACCGCGAATTCTTTGGCACTCAGCCAACAATGCACTTGATTGATCCCAAACTTCTTGCCACGATTCCATTTTAAAAGTCAAATTAAATCTAAATGTCAAAAACAACCAAGTGGTGGAAAATTCAACAACAATATATAAACAACGATAGAAAAACAACCCGAAAATTTCTCGAACTCCTAATCTCCGCACCTAAATCTGAAATTTAAATAAAAATCGACCTGTTCGATTTAATGGCTCCCTGGCCCCACGTTGGGCGCCATATAACGTTCTCCTCTATTTCACACAACCCACGGCGGAGGGTGGATAGTGCTCAATAGCCGTTATGGTTCTCCGTTGGATGAAAACCCTGAAAATAAAAATAATGACAAGACAAAAAGTCCCACCTGGAGATACCTCGAATCTCCCTGGACCCGCAGCTCTGCTCAGGCTGGGTTAGATATCCTGGTTGGGCGCCAGTTCGTGTGCCCCACGAACAAAATTCAAAAATCAAAATAAACCAATGGAGAAAATGAAAAATGAAATGAAAATGTTTGCAGGATAGCAATTTTCAGAAATAGGAATAGGATAGCAAGAAAAAGATAGTAAATAATTAAAATAATAAGATAAATACTACTGGGTTGCTGATCATTTGCATTTAATTATAATATAAATAATAATTTGCTTATCAAATTGTATCGCACAACAATAACAATTTTAATTATAGAAAAATAATACTGAATCACTTACAAAAATAACCAGAACTAATAATAGCTGCGTGCGTATACAAAATTATAAATAATACGGGTATTTAAATGATATAATAGAGGATAAACAATAATTATCCGCCGCACAAATAAACTAATTAATCAAATAATAAATCACTCGCATGTGATTTCCCAGAAAACAAAAAAAAATCAACTTATAATTATCAATAACTAACTATAAATAATAATTTCACCCGCTGGTGATTTATATAAGCAAGAATATAAATAATAATTGACAAAGTCACTTGCATGTGAACTCAAATAATAATGAAAACATATAATAATTATTATCACTTATCAAAAATGATAACTCAAAATATTAATTCAATAAGTATAAATATTGTATCACTCAATTGTAATCTCAAAATCGCTATCGCTTTCCACTGGTGAATAAATCGCAGTTCACCAAAATAATATAAATGATAATCAATATATATCCCAATAATTACGCAAACTCAACAATAATAACAAAAAAAATACAAATTATAACTCTTAGTATCACTTATGCGTGATACCTTGTTTATCTAAATTATAATTGCGCAGAAAAATGAAATATTCCCAATACTAATACTCAAAATTACTTATCTAGTGATCACTCGGCGAACTGAACCGCCATCTTGTCAGCTAGTGACCAGGACAAAATTTCACTGCTATATATAGATATATATATATATATATAACGGCTACAGGCCCAGTCGCATATATTTACTACCAGCAAATAATATTTATCACAAATTCTAAATATAATTACTACTCGAATATTTCCCAATTTAATATCTAGTATTATTATTCAGTAATAAATATTAATGCGAATCAAATATCCACTGGGATGTATAATCATATATCTTGTCATATGCTTGTGCAATTTTGTATATGATGAATAATAATATATATATGTACACACACAAGTGCAAATGGCCACCAACGCGGGAAAGCAAGAGTACACGCCAATGAATTAATCAAAGGTACTTACAGTCGTCATCAATATGCAAAACTCGTACAGGTTCCATTGGTGAAATACGAATTAATACTGATAATCTCAATTTACAACAATTACTCGCACGATTAAATGACAATAATCGATTAACGTAGGTAATAACCAACCAAATGGCGTCTCAATAATTAATTGTTATGGCAACAGCAACAGCACACTCTACTCTTACAGTTGTTTATCCACGTCTGACCATGGCAGCACGTGATTCTCATGCCGGCACCTCGGCCGGCCATCTTGTATATCGGTATCTCATTTCAACCAATGGAGAACTATTGCTGTCGCATGTTAATTTTTGACCAATACCAATGACCCAGTACCTGATGTCAACTGTGCAACTTACTCGCCTCCCCCGCTCAATGCTCATTTGATTCTCGTATGACTAATCAAATTGACATAAAATGCAAAATCAATCGATGATTTGTGCATAACAAATCCAAATCAATGTAAAATATAATAACTTTGTCGATGACAACTGTTGCGTCGACGCGCATGCGTCGACGCGCATGCGTCGCGCATCCACGCTAATTACAAACACATGAATAAAATGAATGAATAAAATTATACATGTAAACATAATAATAATAATAATGATAATGTCTATAGAGACGTGTGAGCAGCGTGTGCTGCCATCTGTTGCTCACCGACCGGATGTGAGACTGCCGCGATATTTAAATATCGTGACAAAATTACCCACAAAAAAGTTTCAATAAGATTTTCTGATAAAGCTGATAGTTTCGCTGGAAAATTAAAAAGATCTCAAAATTTACTATAAATTTGACTTTAAGCTCAAATAACTTTTGAACAGTTAGACTTATCAAAAAATGATGAGACTTTTGTTGTAGAGCATTCGATTTCCTACAAAAATATCTATCGTGCATCATAATTCGTTGATTAGATTATAAGTTAGAATATTCTAAAACATAAAAAGTTTTTTTCCCGTGTTATTTAAATACTCTGTAAATATGAATAAAAACGGCTGGACGCAAACCGTAGTATTATTATTAAGAGCTTGAATTGGTACAGAAATTTTGGTTTTTAGGTATACTTTCAATTTTTGGATACTAAAAAAAAAATTTTTTTTTTTAACCAACCTAATGTATATATAATTCTTTATTAATGCTTTTTTAAATTTTTGTGATAGTTTTAATTCAATCAATACAGTTCTTAAAAAAAAGTTTATACATAATCCTGAAAAATGCTTGTTTTCACTTTTTATAAAATTTATTAAATTGGAAAAACCGATAGAATTCTATACTTTTATACTTCAAAAATTGCTGAATTCGTGACAAATGAAATTCATATCTGCCCAAATTTTAATAATTATTAATATTATCTGAATTGTTATTATCTGAGTGAAACGGATTAAAACTGATTGAAAATTTTCGGTCGGATCTAATTGGATTCAATCGGAAAATAATCGATAAATGAATTATTATATTCTAATTGAATCCGTTTTGTTTGAAACGAAAATTTTTTTTTTCTAGCCAACACAAGATAATTTTGCCGTTTATATTGAGAAAAATTCCCTGAAAATGTTAGCTCTTAAATTTAATTTAAAGTACTTTTTCTCGACTATCAAATTTTTCCATTTAAAAAGTATGTAAATTGAATAACTATTTTTTTTAAATTGCTATAACTTAACAGTAGAAAATTCTAAAGTATAAAAGATTTATACTATATCAAACTTACCATTTTTAAACTGTTCAATGTTAAACTACTTTTATCTCATAGATAATATAACCGAGTCAAAAAACAAATTCTAGTTTGGACCTCAAAAAATTCCATTCCTTTGATCTTTTATCTACCGGTCGGAAAATAATACAATGTTGGCACTCTAAATCTATGAAGTCTAAATGCAAACTCTTCATCGGTTTTGACTTCTAACGGAGCTCTCAAAATCCTCAAAAAAAAAATTACCGTTTTCTGGACTTGAAAAATTTTCGAGTTAAAAAAAAATCTGAGTACTTAGAAAAATTTATGTGCAAAAATAAAATAAATTGATAAATTTATTATTATTATTATTATTATTATTATTATTATTATTATTATTATTATTATTATTATTATTATTATTATTATTATTATTATTATTATTATTATTATTATTATTATTATTATTATTATTATTATTATTATTATTATTATTATTATTATTATTATTATTATTATTATTATTATTATTATTATTATTATTATTATTATTATTATTATTATTATTATTATTATTATTATTATTATTATTATTATTATTATTATTATTATTATTATTATTATTATTATTATTATTATTATTATTATTATTATTATTATTATTATTATTATTATTATTATTATTATTATTATTATTATTATTATTATTATTATTATTATTATTATTATTATTATTATTATTATTATTATTATTATTATTATTATTATTATTATTATTATTATTATTATTATTATTATTATTATTATTATTATTATTATTATTATTATTATTATTATTATTATTATTATTATTATTATTATTATTATTATTATTATTATTATTATTATTATTATTATTATTATTATTATTATTATTATTATTATTATTATTATTATTATTATTATTATTATTATTATTATTATTATTATTATTATTATTATTATTATTATTATTATTATTATTATTATTATTATTATTATTATTATTATTATTATTATTATTATTATTATTATTATTATTATTATTATTATTATTATTATTATTATTATTATTATTATTATTATTATTATTATTATTATTATTATTATTATTATTATTATTATTATTATTATTATTATTATTATTATTATTATTATTATTATTATTATTATTATTATTATTATTATTATTATTATTATTATTATTATTATTATTATTATTATTATTATTATTATTATTATTATTATTATTATTATTATTATTATTATTATTATTATTATTATTATTATTATTATTATTATTATTATTATTATTATTATTATTATTATTATTATTATTATTATTATTATTATTATTATTATTATTATTATTATTATTATTATTATTATTATTATTATTATTATTATTATTATTATTATTATTATTATTATTATTATTATTATTATTATTATTATTATTATTATTATTATTATTATTATTATTATTATTATTATTATTATTATTATTATTATTATTATTATTATTATTATTATTATTATTATTATTATTATTATTATTATTATTATTATTATTATTATTATTATTATTATTATTATTATTATTATTATTATTATTATTATTATTATTATTATTATTATTATTATTATTATTATTATTATTATTATTATTATTATTATTATTATTATTATTATTATTATTATTATTATTATTATTATTATTATTATTATTATTATTATTATTATTATTATTATTATTATTATTATTATTATTATTTTTTTTAGTTAAATGCTCAGGGGGTTATCCCCGGTAGTCCGACTCTACCGAGGGCCTCACCTGAGCGCCAAATCGTTACTGCTGCGATGCTTCATCAACAAGATTATCAGCATGCGCAGCAGGCCAAGTTTCGTTGCCTTAGGAGACGGAGGGATCCGAGTATCACAGCTTTTTGCATCCGCGATGCCAAAAACTCAGCTTGCTATAAACAAGTTGGGATTTTAGCCAATGCAGACACAAAAGACTGTTTCATCCCTCCTAGGACGCCAACAATGAGTACGACAAGCTTGACACGGTAGCCTGGGTAAAGTTTGCCAATTTCAAACAGGAGATTCTGATATATCTCGTGTTTGTGCTCCTCTTTTACCGTGATGTTATACTCAGCCGGAGCTGAGAACTCAATAACATAAATGTTACGAGCGGTTTTATCGAAGAGCACAATATCAGGTTTATTATGATCGATTTTCCGCGTTGTTGCGAATGGCACGTTCCAATAAATACGGCAACGGTCATTCTCAACAACTTGCGGAATATCTCCTGGCAGGTAAGGCAGCACTGGTGTTTTATTGATACCGTGCGTGTGTCGAAGATGGTAATAAAGTACTCGCAGAGCAGCTTTGTGACGCTGGACGTATGCATTTCTTGCCAGCACAGGACATGCTGACAAAAGATGCATAAGCGTCTCATGATGTTGCTTACACACCCTACACAATGTGTCGGGTAGCTGCGTCTGGAGCACTTTAGCACGGTATTCGAGAGTGTTAATAACACCATCTTGGCAGGCAAAAATATATCCTTCGGTCTCGGACATCAGGCCAGCTGACTTAAGGAAGGAAAACGTCAGCTGTGTGGACAAGCCATGATCACGCACGTGTTTAAAGAACACGCTGTGCATGGACTTGTCCATATGCGTACTAAGCAGTTTTTGTTGCTCAGCATTCCTGATGACCGTCTTAAATTCCTCCTTAGGGAGTTCAATAAGCGGGTTTACTCTTCCAAGACCGAGGGATTTTGCCGCGTACATTGCTGCCTTATATAAAAACGCTCCCTTATGCCTATTTTCATGACTATGAACAATTTGCATAAGGAAGTCGTCTTCATCTGCTGTGAAATTGACAACCTCGTATGTTATACCCAAAACCAAACGATCGTGCAGACACTCCAAGCTCTGTAAACCTCTCCCTCCGATGTGCCGAGAAAGGTATAATCTGGTGACTGAAAACTTAGGGTGCATGCTCCGATGCATATTCATTACTTTGCGTGTCTTGATATCGAGATCTCTGAGCTCTTTTCGGGCCCATTTCAGGACACCGAAAGAGTACAGAAGTACCGGGACAGCAACCATGTTCGTTGCAGAGACTTTGTTTTTCCCGGAAAGTTCTGATGATCAGATTTTCCGGAGTCTCCGCACATACTCGCTGCAGAGAGTCGTTTTGATTTTCGAGACGTCCTGCATAGGACTCCCGTCAATCCCTAGATATTTGTACGACTCTCCGGCGTCAAGATGGTCTATGACGCTCCCATCTACTAACTCGATATCTTCACGCACATCGGAACACTTACCCTTCACCAGCTTAACAACCGCGCACTTGTCCAACCCGAAAGCCATGCCGACATCCCGTGTATACTCTCCTACGATATTCGAGGATGTCTGATATTATTATTATTATTATTATTATCATTATTATTATTATTATTATTATTATTATTATTATTATTATTATTATTATTATTATTATTATTATTATTATTATTATTATTATTATTATTATTATTATTATTATTATTATTATTATTATTATTATTATTATTATTATTCGCTTTTATATATTCCTGGACAAACTTTTAGTAGGTCTCAAAAAAAATTTTTTTTTTCATTTCCGAAGTAATATAGAATACAAAATCAAACATTTTGTCCTCAATAAATTTTTGTATTTTAATTGAAGAAATGTATACGGGAGCCTGGGGCACAAAGGCCCCCCTGGGGCACGAAGGCCCCCCTGGGGCACAAAGGGCCCCCACAAAAATTAGGTAAAAATTTTTTTCAATTTTTCCGACAAGTTATGACCTTTATACTAATTTTGTTACATTTTAGATCAATACATGATGTGCAGAGCAAAATGGAACACTCGAAAGAAAATTGAAACGAAATTATTATTTTTTTTTTTTAATTTTCGTCAAGTTAATTTTTTCGTTACTATTTCTTTGTTTTGAGTGGTCCATTTTACCCCACATATCAGATATTGGCCTAAAATATGATAAAAACATTACAAAGATCATAACTTGACGGGAAATAAAAAAAAATTTTGTTGTTATAATTTTTGGGGAAGGGGGCATTTGTGCCCCAGGCTCCCCTACTAAATTTTCTTTCAGTTAACTATTTTCTCATAGTAACCATTAAATTATTTTTGAATGGAGATAAATAAAAATAAATATTCATTTTCATTCATTATACTTTATAGAGGTTCCGGTAATTTTTCTGCAAATTTGTAATTAATTATTTATTATTGGGTCAACTTTTTTGAGATTCTCCGTCCAAAGTATTTATTTTTAACGAAAAAAAAGTAAGGGAATCTGCGTAGGTTACGTCATTTGAGAAATTGAGGCCTCAATCTGGAGCACTAAATTTTTTTATATTATAAGATATTTGAGGTTTCCACAGCGACGCTAGCGAGGTGCTAGCCAGTGCCTCGTTTTATTTTTACTAGAAACTTTAGCAATATATCTAGCTAATCAGGAAGATAGTTTAAAATCAATTAAAATATTCTACACGGAGAAATATGTTGGCTCGAGACCTAGCCATTTCTATTGTGCTGCTTTTAAAACAGGAAGTGAAGTATCCAAAAAATTATGTTACCTATACGAAAAATTGTTACGCCGCATCAGAATTATTATAACGTATGAAAGTAATTGTTATTAAAGTTTATCGATAAGTCTCTCGCGCGTAGTAAGTATTGTGATACAGCATAATAAATTTTCGTATGAGTATAATAATTATTTTTATGCTTCATTTCCTGTCTCAAGGTTGTTGACAGCATAATAAAAATTGCTAGGTTTCGAGCCAACATTTTTCTCCGCGCGACCGGACAGACATACATGAGAGCGAGTTGATAAAAACATGATAAGTAATCTTAAAAATAAAATATTATCCACTCATTGTATTCGATCAAAACTGATAGAGAAAAATTCGATCAGTATCAATCGGATTCAATCAGAAAATAATAATTTTAAAAAAATTATTTTCCGATGGAATCTGATTGAAACTGATTGGATTTTTCACTATCAGTTTCTATCAGATTTAATCGGAAAATAAGTTTTCAAAAATTATTTTTTTCTGATTAAAACCGGTAGAAACTGATTGGATTTTTCGCTATCAGTTTCAATCAGATTCAATCGAAAAATAATTTTTTTAAAATTATTATTTCCTTATTGAATCTGATTGAAACTGATAGCGAAAAATCCAATCAGTTTCAATCAGATTCAATAAGAAAATAATAATTTTAAAAAAAATTATTTTCCGATTAAATCTTTTTGAAACTGATTGGATTTTTCGCTATCAGTTTCAATCAGATTCAACCGGAAAATAATTTTTTTAAAATTATTAGAGTTTCAAGCAGAAACAATTATATATTAAGAAATCTTTTTTTTTTTCAAGAATTATTATTTACAACTCTCAATATAATTATGAAAGAAAACAATTTTTTTATTTAAATTTTCTTTGTTTATTTTATAAGCAATTTGTTATAAACAAATTTCCATTTTCATTATATTTTTTTTTCCGTAGCTTTAAAAAATTTTAAATACAGTCATGTGCATTAAAGTTGTAAAAAAAATTTTCCTCTATTTTTCATTGAATTTTAAAATACTTTACCCCATTAAAGTTGAAGCGGTCAACTATTTTATCAACTTATAAATTGTTATAACTTTTAAACTATTGATGATACGGTCTTAGACATTCAAACCGATCTTTTAGACAATTTATTGATTTATATAATAAATTTTTTTATGCTTGATATCTATCATGGTTCAATTTTTATAAGCATTTGTTTATAAAAAAAAGCATTACTTGAATATTTAAATATCTATATCTTTTCAACTATTGAAGTTACGGCTTTTATGATTCAAGACAATTTTATAGAGTAATTAATAAACTACTCAAAAATAATTTTTTATATTTTTAATTCCATTTATTTATAATTTTTTTTTTATTTATTCAAATTATTGCACAGTGAAAGGTACCTTCGTTGGATTTTATTGTCACGTTTATCAAAATTTAAACAATACAATATAGAATCATAAACATAAACGACAAACACAAGTAAGTACAAATGGAATTAAAAATATAAAAAAATTATTTTTGAGTAGTTTATTAATTACTCTATAAAATTGTCTTGAATTATAAAAGCCGTGACTTCAATAGTTTAAAAGATATAGATATTTAAAAATTCAAGTAATGCATTTTTTTATAAACAAATGCTTATAAAAATTGAACCATGATAGAATTCAAGCATGTAAAAAATTTATTATATAAATCAATAAATTGTCTAAAAAATCGGCCTGAATGTCTAAGACCGTATCATCAATAGTTTAAAAGTTATAACAATTTATAAGTTGATAAAACAGTTGACCGCTTTAACTTTAATGGGGTGAAGTATTTTAAAATTCAATAAAGAATAGAGGAAAATTTTTTTCACAACTTTAATGCACATGACTGGATTTGTAATTTTTTAAAGCTACGGAACAAAAATATAATGAAAATGGAAATTTGTTTGTAACAAATTGTTTATAAAATAAACAAAGAAAATTTAAATAAAGAAATTGGTTTTTTTCATAAATATATCGAGAGTTGTAAAAAATGATTTTTGAAAAAAAAATGATTTCTTAATAAATAATTTAAATGGTGGATAAATGAAAAAAACAATTATAAACAATTAAAAAATTTTTTTAAGAAAAAATTTTTAACTTCCCGCTTAGAAAATCGATGATTTTCAAAAATTTCGGGAAGTTATTGTTTTCACCCCGATTTTCGAAAATCGAGTTTTCATCAGATGTCGACGTTTTGAGGTCCTAGGAAGCTATTCTGACTATTTTTAGAATGATGTCCGAGTGTCTGTATGTATGTGTGTGTGTGTGTGTGTGTGTGTGTGTGTGTGTGTGTGTGTGTGTATGTATGTATGTATGTAAACTCTTTATAACTTTTTAACTAATAAACCGATTTGGATGGTTAAGGCGGCAATCGAAAGAGTTTTTTGGCCATCAACTTTTCTGAAAATTTCAGATCATTAGACCAAGTAGACTCGAAGATATTGGTGAATTACGAAAAAAATAAATTTTTTTTTTTTAGTTTTTTATTGATTTCTCAAAAACGAATAAAACGATCGACTTCAAAATCTAATCAGCTCTGAAACTCAATAAAACGCGTCGAACGCCGCCTTAACCATCTCAATCGGTTAATTTGTTCGGGAGATATCGTTGGAGAAAGAAATGGTGAAAAATGGTTTTTTTCAAATATCTTCAAGATGGCTGAATCGATCGCTTTTAAATTCTAGTCAGCTCTAGAATTCAATAAAACGCGTCGATTGCCACCTCAAACGTCGAAATCGGATAATTCGTTCGAGAGTTATCGTGGCAGAAAGAAATGCTAAAAACGGTTTTTTTCGAAACTAAAGTTATACAAAAGTATTTTCGAGCTCGAAGAGCTCGAAAATGTATTTACAACGATGTTTTCAGGCTCAGAGAGCTCGAAAACAGCGGGAAGTTTTGAGGCTGGCCCGCAGGGTCAACCGACAGACCGAATTTTTTTTTTAAAATCATGATTTTACTAAGACAACAGAATGACAAAAAAAAATTTTCAAAAATATTAAATTTGTCTATTTGTTCACAAAAAATTTTCAAACAATTAATGTTGAAAATTTTTTGGCCAAGCTACTAAACGCAATAGATAAATTTAAAAACAACCAAAATTAAAGATTTTTGGAAAAAATTTTTTTTTATAACATTAACCGGATATTTCATTTTTTGATAACTTTGAAAAATCGTTATAAACAAATGAAAAAACTTTTATAAACTATTACAACGGAATCTTGTTCATTAATCTTATAACAAGAGCTCCCAAAAGAAAAAAAATTTATAGGCACATTTTTTAAACATTTTTACGAGATTTTATAAAAACTCAAGTCTCCGAAAAATTTGTTAATTATCAATCAAATAACTTAAACAAAAATCGAGCTAAAAATTTTTTTCATGCGGGACTATATTCCTTTAAGTGTCTAGATGACACTATAATTTATTCAGATTTTTAAATTAATATTTTATGTTATAAAAAAATTATTTTGTGTTGCATACTTTGCTTGGCGACGGCGCGTAGGCACCGAAACGGCCGCGCGGAGCCCAACTTTCAACGTTAAATTAAAATTATAAATAATGGAGCTACAACTGGGGGAGTCAAGACTTATTCTACTGAAATTTTCTCTTCTTTGAGGATCTTCTTTTTAATTTCAGATATCTTTAATAGTTTTGAAGTTACAGCTAAAAAACGAAGACTCCCTTTTTGTCTCTTCGTTTTTTGTTTATAACAAATGCAATTTTTAATGGCGGATAAAAAAAAATACTCATTTTTCAGGATAAAATTCTGAATCCAATGCACCAATCGCCATATTTTTAAGAGAATATCAACGATTTTTCTCAGAAAACTCACTTCTCGACTAGACTACTTAGCGGTTCAAAATAGTACCTCGTAGTAAATGGTAGGATCCTGAGGTCTTATGTCGGAGCTAAGTCGGCTTACAGTGCCCTAAATCGGTTCTATATCGGACTACAGGGATAAATGTAGGCTTTAAATTTCGACTCGGGCATCTAGACACTTCAAAGAATAAGATTCCGCGGTGTTAAAAGTTGTATCACCATTTTTCAAAAAGTTATTCGATTGTTAATTAACATTTTTATTTTCCCGCTTAGAAAATTTCAAATTTTCAAAAATTCGGGAAGTTATTGGTTTCCGTCCGATTTGTGAAAATCGAAATTCCAACAGATGTCGACGTTTTGAGGTCCTACACGGAAAAAAAATTCTAGTTAAATTTACAATGCTAACATCGTAATTTGTCCTATTGATTATTGTAGTGGTGGACTAGACTTTTAACATCGTAATTTCAATGATGTAGCGTTGGAAATTTCATTTAAGAAATAATTAGGCCAGTAAATAAAGCATTTAACCTCGCACTAAATTCAGATCCAATTTTATTTTTTTTTTTCAGGTTAAGGGTCACTTACTGACCATAAAAGCACAAAATGCTGACAGATCCAGGTGGAGCTTCAATCGCAATTTTGAAAGAAAGTTTTTGGCCGATATCTCGGAAACAATGCACTTTAGGGCAAAAGTTATTGAGACCATTATTGTAGAGAATAAAATTTTGCATCTGTTTTTTCTATAAACTTTATTGTAAAACTTACTGTTTACGATTTATGGCCCATTTAATGAACCGGTTTTTCTATTTCGGCCGATAACTTTCAAAATATTGGATAAATCGATGAAATGCATATAGCCATTTCGAAAGATCACTTAATTCTCTACGATTTTTGTTCAAAACTTTTTTTTATAGTGCCCATACTTTTTGAGCTATAAGACGTTCAATGTTGGACTAACGGGTGTAAGGTCGAAAATTTCGAGGTATGCATAGTTTACTGGTGAAAATTTCGTAGAAGCTACCGATTAACAACCGATTTTCTGTATTTTCTGTAAAAATCCTAAGTAACATCCCTCAAAAGTAATTTTTTTCCCCCGCTGAAACCGGTCAGTAAAATCGAAATAATCGATTGCGGCTTTCGGTTATTTCAATATCGGGTACAAAATTGAATCGGTAGCTGCTACTGAATAGTTTTAGATAACAGTTACCGATTCGTAATTGGTAGCTGGTCCATATTACATATCGGTAGCGATTGTTGAAAATCAATCGGCAGAAGCTACTAATTACGTACGGTAGCAGTTACCGAATGGTAATAGTAGCAGGTGCCGATTCGTAATTGGTAGCTGCTACTGATAAATTTTTGGCACCAGCTACCGATTATTTCGGTATAGTGTACGGAAATAGTAGCTAGCAGCTACCAATTACGAATCGGTAACTGTTATCTAAAACTATTCAGTAGCAGCTACCAATTCAATTTTGTACCCGATATTGAAATAATCGAAAGCCGCAATCGATTATTTCGATTTTACTGACCGGTTTCAGCGGGGAAAAAAAATTACTTTTGAGGGATGTTACTTAGGATTTTTACAGAAAATACAGGAAATCGGTTGTTAATCGGTAGCTTCTACGAAATTTTCACCAGTAAACTATGCATACCTCGAAATCCTCGCATGCTCAAAAAGTCTGGGCACTATAAAAAAAAGTTTTGAACAAAAATTGTAGAGATTTAAGTGATCTTTCAAAACGGCTATATGCATTTCATCAATTTATCCAACATTTTAAAAATTATCGGCTGAAATACAAAAACCGGTTTATTAAATGGGCCATAAATCGTAAACGGTAAGTTTTACAATAAAGTTTATGAAAAACAAAAGACGCAAAATTTTATTCTCTACAATAATGGTTTTAATATTTTTTGCCCTAAAGTGCATAGTTTCCGAGATATCGGCCAAAAACTTTCTTTCAAAATTGCGATCGAAGCTCCATCTGGATCTGTCAGCATTTTGTGATTTTATGATCAGTAAGTGACCCTTAACCTAAAAACCAAACAAAATTGGATCGGAAATTTAGTGCGAGGTTAAACAAAAAAAACGGCTTTATTAACTGGCCTAAATACTTCAGACAAATAATACCAAGTCTTAAGCTCTTCAATATAAATTACGATGTGAACATCGTAAAATTTGAAGAGAAAACTTAAATAAAAGAATAAAATAATAAACGTTCGGTAGTTGGATTCGAACCCGAGTCCTTTCGAGTGTGAGGTGTCCGACGCCTTGGACCACTCGGCCACGGAAGGGCTTTCACTTTGAGAAGTTTTTAAGATCCATTTAAACGATTTGAGTAAACAGTCATTAGTCACGAGAGCGCCTCTTGCGGAGGATGCAGCTACTATTTAAAATTTACGATGTAACATCGTACTTTTTGTAGCTACCATCGTATTATAACAGAGGCAGCACTATAATATTTATTTTATTAAAAAGTAAATAGAAATATTAAATATACGAATAAATATAGTTTTTAAAGCGTAATTTTTATTTATTTTTTTTTACGATGTTAAATTGTAATTTTTAAAGTAATTTTTAATCCTAAAAGTCTTTGTTAAAATTACGATGTTAAATAGCAAAAAATATAACCCACATAGTAAATTTTGAAACAAGATATTTTAAAATTAACGCAAATAGAAGTCTAGTCCAGGATTACGATGTTAACATCGTGAATTTTGGTAGAATTTTCTTTCCGTGTAGGAAGCTATTCTGACTAATTTCACGATGATGTCTGAGTGTATGTATGTATTAGACTGTTTCAAATTAGGGGTCTATTTTTATTTTTTTGATGAACATTGAAAAATCGAAAGGGTATCTTAAAATATGGTGACAGTTAAATTTGAATTCTTAATATTGATATTTAGAGGTGGCTATTGATAATTTTCGATTTTTCATTTAGTAACATGGTAAAAAATACATAACTTTCGAAAAAATCAAGATACAAAAAACCTCTCCTCAATCATATTGTAACAAATTTAATGATCTACAAAAAAGGTCTTTTATGATTTTTGCATAAATTCAACCATTCACAAGATATCCGACGTCAGAGTTTAATAAAATTTAAAGAACTTGTTTTTGCTCGTTCTGAATTTTATATTATGTCAACTAATAAGAATTCAGAAATTCTCATTATTGTTTTTTGTAGGAAATTGCATGCTCTACAAAAAAATCTGGCCGTCGGTTGGCCCTGCGGGCCAGCCCCAAATCTTCCCGCTGTTTTTGACCTCAAAGACCTCGAAAACATTGGTGTAGATATATTTTCGAGCTCTTTGAGTTCGAAAATGCTATCATATGCGGTTGTTTTTTTACGATCTTCTCAAGCTCTAACAAGTTGCCTGTTATGCTGAAGTTTGAAAATTTAAGAATCAAGAATTGTTAATCAAGCGGTTTTTAAGATTTAACCTCTGATTATGTTCAATGAAATAAGTGTATTCAGGCAGAAATCAATGCCAGGGATTCAAATCAAGACTTAAATGAGTGTTGACTCATGTGAGATACAATCAAATATGAAATATCCGGGAAAAATATTGAAAACTACGTTTTATCGATTTTATTGTTTATATTATGATTTAAACTAAAAACCAAGTTCGATGACATTATGTATCGAAAGTAACCATATAAAGGATAAGTTAGTATGACTTCAGACACATTTTAGTAGGTTATATTATGATTTATCCAGGAAAAATAACATAAAATGTTATTTTTTTAACTTTTCAATGCCGATATCTTTCGAACTAATCGATCGATTTTGACGTTTGAGGTAGCAATAGTCGCGTTTTATTAAATTCTAGAGCTGGTTGAAATTTGAAATCGATCGCGTTAGTCGTTTCGAAAATATTTAGAAAAAACCGTTTTTCACCATTTCTTTCTCCCGCGATAACTCTCGAACGAATTATCCGATTTTGATGTTTGAGGTGGCAATCGACGCGTTTTTTTGAGTACTAGAGCTGATTAGATTTTAAAGTCGATCGTATGAGTCGTTTCTGAGAAATCAATAAAAAACTAAAAAAAAAATTTTTTTTTTTCGTAATTCGCAGATTTTTTCGAATCTATTCGATCGAATGATCTGAAATTTTCAGGAAAGTTGATGGCCAACAAGTTCTTTCAATCGCCGCCTTAAACATCCGAATCGGTTCATTGGTTCAAAAGTTGCAAAGAGTTTACATACATACACACACACACACACACACACATACACACACTCGGACATCATTCCAAAAATAGTCAGAATAGCTTCCTAGGACCTCAAAACGTCGACATCTGATGAAAACTCGATTTTCGAAAATCGGGGTGAAAACAATAACTTCCCGAAATTTTCGAAAATCGTCGATTTTCTTAGCGAAAAGTTGAAAAGTCTCTTATCATTTTTTTATAAATCTATCTGTTCAAAAGTTATTGGAGCTTGAAGTCAAGTTAGAGTGAAGTTAGAGATCTTTTCACTCTTCCGGTGAAACTATCGGACTAATCATAAAATATCATTAAATCATTTTTGTAGGCAATTTTATTTCCTACAAATTATCTCTGATAAGTTTTTTTTTGAATTCTGCATTTTTTTCTAGTTATTTCCATTTTAATGTCGAGCTTTTAAAATCAATCAAAACCCTTTTTTTAGGAGCTTGGCATTAAAATGGAAATAACTAGAAGAGAATGCCGAATTCAAAAAAAATTTGTCAGAGGTAATTTGTAAGAAATAAAATTGCCTACAAAAAAGATTCTATGACATTTTATGATTAGTCCGCTAGTTTCACCGGAAAAGTAAAAAGATCTCCAACTTTACTTCGAGCACTAATAACTTTCGAACAGACGGATTTATCAAAAAATGATAGGAGACTTTTTTTGTAGAACATTCAATTTCCTATAAAAAACGATATCGAAAACTTCTGAATTCTCATTAGTTGATATGGTATAAAATTCACAACGAGCAAAAACAAGTTCTTTGAATTTTATTAAACTTTGACGTCGGATATCTTGTGAATGGTTGAATTTATGCAAAAATCATCAAAGACCTTTTTTGTAGATCAGTAAATTTGTTACAATATGATTGAGGAGAGGTTTTTTGTATCTTGATTTTTTCGAAAGTTATGTATTTTTTACCATGTTACTAAATGAAAAATCGAAAATTATCAATAGCCACCTCTAAATATCAATATTAAGAATTCAAATTTAACTGTCACCATATTTTAAGATACCCTTTCGATTTTTCAATGTTCATCAAAAAAATAAAAATAGACCCCTAATTTGAAACAGTCTAGTATGTATGTATGTACGTACGTACGTACGGATGTAAATATTCTGTAACTTTTGAACAGATGAACCGATTTTGAACTTTAATGTGTCATTCGACGCGGCTTTTTATTTACTATAAACACTGAAGATTTGAGCTTCATCGGTCAGGTACGTTCGGAGATATTTTAAAGATAAAATTTTTTCAAAAATGTTTTTTTTTAATAACTTTTAATTCGCTAAATGGATTGATCCCAAAATCTAATCAGCTCTTAAACTTTGTAAGCCGCGTCAGATGCCGCCTCGAAAATCGAAATCGATTATTTGTTCGAGCGAAACCGTTAACGAAAGAATTAAAAAAAAAATTTTCTTTTAGTATTTTGAAAATTTCTCAAAAACGACTAGATAAATCGATTTCAAAATGATCAGTTGTAGAACTCAATAAAACGCGTCGATTGCCACCTTTAACGTCTCAATCGGTTCATTCGTTCGAGAGATATCGTTGTAGAAAAAATGGTAAAAAACGTTATTTTTCGAAAATAAACGCATACAAAAGTATTTTCGAGCTCAAGGAGCTCGAAATGGGCGGGAAGTTTTGGGGCTGGTCCACAGGGTCGACCGACAGACCGATTTTTTTTACTGGTATGTGTTGTCATAAAAGGCGGTGTAAAAGTTTAAATAATTAATCTATAAATTTTTTGTTTCTTGGAGCCGTTTTTATAAATATACTCAACAAGATGACGTGAAAAAAGTTTATAAAATATTTTTATTTCATTAGTTATTAATTTTTAAAGTAACAAAAAAATTAAAAACTTAAATAATGTATGTTAAATTATTTTTTTTCTTTGAATCTTAAACTATTACTGATTTCATACCCTTGTTAAGCATTATATGATTACTTTTTAAACTTTTTCATGACATTTGTTTATAAAAAATTTATAAACAAATGAATTAGTTAAATATTTGTGGAAAATTTTTTTTCACCATATTGTTTGCGTATAAAAATAATGATTTAAAAAAAAAAATTTTTTTCTTAAAAACAATATCTTATTGTTTATAATCGTTTTTTTCATATTTTGACTATTTCAATAAATAATTAAAGAATCGTTTTTTTCTTAAAAATTATAATGTGCATTTCTAAATATAATGGCAAAAAAAAATTTTTTTTTTTCAACAATTTATTCATTTATTTTTTAAACAATTTTTTTTTTCATTGTAATTTTTTTCTAGAACATAGAAAAATGACGAAAACAGCAACCTGCGACAATATGGTAGAAAAAATTTTTTTCAATTTTCTAAAAAACATATGGATTTTGTAGCACGACTAAGTCCAAGCACTGACTAGATTTGTCAACAAACAAATTGCTGTAGCTTTGCAACTATTGCAGATACAGTTTTCGACCTTCAAGTCGTTTTTATACAGTATGAGTTAAGCTTTCTCATCAATCTTTAACCTAAAGTTTATCTGCTATAGTTCTCTAACTACACGCATTTATTTATAAATATTAGTATTTTTTATTTCTTCCAATGCTTATATCTCATTAACAAATAATGTTATGGCAAATATGCTTCCGGACTTTTTTGTTACCTGATTATTAAACTATTTAAACATATATTTTTTATATTTTTAACCTTATTTGTATATGAGATTTTCAAATTTATTTAAATTATTTTCTATTAACACTCTTATTTTTTTTTGGAAACAAATCGAAAGCAGAAGATTGGGGATAAATCGTGAGAATAATAAGCAACATTCATCAGAAAAATGGTTTTTATTATCCATAGATAAAAAGTTTTCATTTGGCAAACATCAAATAGTTAATAATTTCAAAGCAACAATCATATTCTATGCTTCAATAAGAATGATAATAATAAATTAAATCGTGAGGTTGACTTAAACAATATATCTTATTCTTATTGAAGCATAGAATATGATTGTTGCTTTGAAATTATTAACTATTTGATGTTTGCCAAATGAAAACTTTTTATCTATGGATAATAAAAACCATTTTTCTGATGAATGTTGCTTATTATTCTTACGATTTATCCCCAATCTTCTGCTTTCGATTTGTTTCCAAAAAAAAATAAGAGTGTTAATAGAAAATAATTTAAATAAATTTGAAAATCTCATATACAAATAAGGTTAAAAATATAAAAAATTTATGTTTAAATAGTTTAATAATCAGGTAACAAAAAAGTCCGGAAGCATATTTGCCATAACATTATTTGTTAATGAGATATAAGCATTGTAAGAAATAAAAAATACTAATATTTATAAATAAATGCGTGTAGTTAGAGAACTATAGCAGATAAACGTTAGGTTGAAGATTGATGAGAAAGCTTAACTCATACTGTGTAAAAACGACTCGAAGGTCGAAAACTGTATCTGCAATAGTTGCAAAGCTACAGCAATTTGTTTGTTGACAAATCTAGTCAGTGCTTGGACTTTGTCGTGCTACAAAATCCAAATGTTTTTTAGAAAATTGAAAAAAATTTTTTTTACCATTTTGTCGCAGGTTGCTGTTTTTGTCATTTTTTTATGTTTTAGAAAAAAATTACAATGAAAAAAAAATTGTTTAAAAAATAAATGAATAAATTGTTGAAAAAAAAAAATTTTTTTTTGCCATTATATTTAGAAATGCACATTATGATTTTTAAGAAAAAATCGATTCTTTAATTATTTATTGAAATAATCAAAATATGAAAAAAACGATTATAAACAATAAGATATTGTTTTTAAGAAAAATTTTTTTTTTTTTAAATCATTATTTTTATACGCAAACAATATGGTGAAAAAAAATTTTTCACAAATATTTAATTAATTCATTTGTTTATAAATTTTTTATAAACAAATGGCATGCAAAAATTTAAAAAGTAATCATATAATGCTTAACAAGGGTATGAAATCAGTAATAGCTTAAGATTCAAAGAAAAAAAATAATTTAACATACATTATCTAAGTTTTTAATTTTTTTGTTACTTTAAAAATTGTAACAGGGTAAATTATAGCTAATAGAGAATAAATAAATTTGAATTTGAATTTCGTTTCCCGCCGATAACCGGCTAACGACCTCGTAAGTTGCGAGTTAGTGTTGCGACTAGTCACCGGGTGTCGCATGGATCACTACGGCCCGTTCGTCATTTTCTAGTCTAAGATAGTGGGAATAGGTTTCCGGACTAGTGAACGGGAGTGAAAAAATATAAGGGACTGCGGAACGTGAATTCGAGAGAGTTGCCCAGACGGCGGAACTGACTGGACGCAAACAACAACTAGGTAAATACCTAAGTCTACGTCCGCTTCACGTAGAACGAGGCGATGATTAATTATTTAATTTAACTTGTAAATTGATTATAAGGACTCAGGGCCGATAATTACTTTAATTAATAATTAATTACATTGTCTAATGTGTACTGTTTAATGACAGGTTATCAGTCATTATAAAAAGAGTTGTTGTAAAAGAGATTGTGGAGAGCGGAGAGAGCGAGGAAAGCAGAAGAGAGCAGAGAGAGCAAAAGAGAGAGAGAGATCGGAGAGTCACACTACTCCTTGGTTGAAGGCTGGAATTTTCCTAAAGGTAACATTATAATTAATTAAGGCCTCTCCTAATTATTAGAGGGCCGAATTAATTATAAATAAATTACTTAACATCTTCCTGTTGACTCCGTTAAATTATATTAATAGTTCAAGGCCTGTCAGCCAGTTCAACCACGCGTCTCGAACTTTCCATCAAATCTTTTGTCGCGCAATCGCCATTTTGTTGTAAACTCTCAATTTATTATATTCAAGGCCTCTCGGCTTGAATAAAATAAATCTTCGCGTTAATTTTTCAATAATAAAATTAATTCAAATTCAGTCTTAATTATAAAAGTATTCCAGGCCTGTCGGCCGCCTTGAGAAAATTATCCGTGTCGTGAAAATCGTAAGTTCAGGCCTCGTCACGCCATTTCCCGGGCCGAATATTCTAGTCAATTCCAAACGTAATTCTCGTCGTAAATATAGTTTTAAATTAATTTTAAAGTAATAAATTAATAAATTGTAAAATCTGAAAATCAAAAGACGCTAGGAAAATCACGGTAAAATTGTTGTCAAGTAAAACAAGCACGGATTATTTGGGCAGTAAATTAAATTGAATATTGAAGTATGTTACGAATAATTATCAGATTTAATGAAGCAAATTAAATATATAAATTTGGAAGCAAATAATAATGAAAGTTATTGGCGAAAAATTAATTAATTAATTAATTATTAAAATAAACCAAAATTAATTAATTAATAAATATAAGTGAATTAAATAAATCAGTGGAAAGTAATAAGAATTAAAATTATTAGTGGAATTTTTATATTGAGAAATTAAAGTCGAGTATTAAGTAAAATTTGATGATGTCATTGAGTATAGAATAAAATTGAGTACAAAGTCGAGTCAAGTAGTTTTAAGTAAAATTTAACTGTGTCTAAGATAAGTCCAGGGGGCATTTTAGTTATAAGTAAATATACATCCAGGGGATGTTTATAAATTAATATTAAGGTTTACCGTCCAGGGGACGAGGTTATAGATAAAGGTTTTCCGTCCAGGGGACGAGGTTAATAATCGTGGGTGTGTGTGTGTAAAAATGTTCAGGGAACGAATTAGTTTGTCATAAGTAATACCGTCCAGGGGACGAGATAATTTAGTTTGTCATAAGTAATATCGTCCAGGGGACGAGATAATTTAGTTTGTCATAAGTAATACCGTCCAGGGGACGAGATAATTTAGTTTGTCATAAGATACCGTCCAGGGGACGAGATAATTAGTTTGTCATAAGTAATACCGTCCAGGGGACGAGAAAATTAGTTTGTCAGAATATTATTAGTTTGTCATAAGTATTAGTTTGTCATAAGGAAATTATTGGTTAATTAATAAAGCAAGGTGCTAAAAATTAATAAAATTTTGATCAGCATTATTTCAGTTATTTTTCCATTCCTCACCTCTCTCACAAAATATTACAAACGACTCTGCACAGAGAAAATGAGTTTCGTCATTATAACAAAAGACGGGATAAAGAAAAATTTTGTTATAGTAACAGACACGCTTAGCTTACGGTAACAAATCGATTTGTTGTGACAACAAATGGAATTGTGTCGTAGTGGAGAAGTCGATTTCTTAGGGCACCACAAGATTTTTTACAGCAACAAATAACATTTCGCTGTCATAGCGAATAATATTTGTTGTAGAAGCAAACTTATTCTTGTAATCATAACGAAGTAGATTCGTTATCATAGCAAACTAAATTTGTAAAAAAAAAAATCTGTTAATGCAATGAGATCATACATCATATAGACATAAAAATTTAAAGTTTAATTAACCAAAAATTCAGGTGTTTCGGAGAAACATAGTTCCGGGCACGAACGAATAAATCATTTAAGGCTCCGAGAACTTAAACATTTGAGTCCTGAACGTTCTGGTTATGTGTCACTAATTCATCCGAGGATTGATGTCGTTAGCTTATAGATGTTAGGCAGGAAGAAATGAAATATGTTTATGGATGGTAATCTTTGGATTTTTAGGGATTTCAGGTCTGCCGTAAGAGTCTGCAACGTCTCCAGGTGCTTCAGAGTAGGTTAGTCACGGGTACAAGGTACAATAAATTAGTTGGGGCCTTAGGAAGTAGGATACAGACATTGTTTAAGTTTTAAACGTTCCATTTGTCGATCACCAATTGGTCCAAGTGTTTCGAAGCTCATTGCTGATAGGTATAGGAAGTAAAAAATTAAATAGAGGATTAACGATGGTATTTTATGCCTCTTTAGGAATTTCAGGTCTGCTGTGTGAGTCTGCATTATTATTTTCATTATCATTATTATTTATCTTTGTTATTATTATTATCATCCTATGCTATACTTTTAGCTGACACTCACACAAGAAATATCTTCATTGATATGTCTCATATGATAGGAAGTGAATTACAGGGCTCAAGTACGTTGTTACTATTTACATTTGAATGAGAGTAACATATACTCCTTTGAAGTCAGGGACAACTGATGACAGGTTCCCCAGCACTGGGGAACCTAGTTTTGGCACACCTACATTGGCCCATGCTTGGCTTAAGATTGGGTACTCTGTCCTGGCCGTCACAATGATTACCCGGGCTTGGGCCAAGACTGGGTAACCTAGCCCTGGCAATTCAATGGCAAGCCAGGCTTGGGCCTTCCAATGGCAATCCAGACTTGAGTCAAGGTAGGATTATCCAAGTTTGGATATACCTGTGGTTTAATAAGTAGATCATATAAATGCATCAGTTCAACATAACTAATGTAGGTACGTCCAGTAGCTACCCTTCGGACCCAACAATCAAAAAAACGGCAGTTCGTGCCCAGAGCCTGGCAGAATTTTCACCGAGTTTTTGTCACATCATTTACCTCCCTTAGATAGTTGAAACTTTAATGATCATGATTTCTACGAGGTTAATAATAATAAAATTTTTATTCATTAAATTTATTCGTTTTCTCGATTTATGGGTCAATTCTGGCAACAAAGCATGGGCCGGGTTTGGCAACCAAGCATGGGCCAGGTCTAGCAGCCAGAACCGGCCCCGTGTTCTCATTCCTGGCTTCTACCAAGGCTGGTTTACAAGCTTGACCCAAGATCTTACATATTTGGGCTAAGCCTGGGCCAAGTCTGCACGGAAAAAAATAATCGGTAGACGCTACCAATTATTTTTTGGTAGACGCTACCGATTACTTTTCGGTAGCTGTTACCGATTTTTTTGGTATCAGTGTGCGTACGTGCCCATGTGTGCGCATACGCGTGCTTGTGCGTATGAGTGTGTGCAAACGTATGTGTGTGCCCGAGTGTTTAGGCCGAGTGTGTGCGTATGAGAGTGTACAGACGTGTGTGTGCGAGTACGTTCACACGTGTGCGAGGGCGAGTGTGTTCGTACATGCGTGACTGTGCGTGAATGCGGCTGTGTAAGCGTGTGTGTGCGAGTGCGTGTGTGTGAGAGTGTGTGTACGTAACTAATACCGAAAAAATCGATAATAGCTACCGAAATAATCAGTAACGGCTACTAAAAATTAATCGGTAACAGCTACCGATTGATTCGGTAACGGCTACCGATGATTTGGTAACAGCTACCGATTACTACAGTAACGGCTACCAAAATAAAACCGGTTACTGCTATCAAAAAAATCAGTAACTGTTACCGAAAATTAATCGGTAGCGGCTACCGATCATGTTTTTCCGTGTGGGCCCGTCGTACACTGTGAACAATTTCCAAAAAATTTTACTATGGGTGCATTGTAACACCGGACCATAAGAAAACTGGTACAAAATTTACAAGTGTCCAATAGTAAACGGTATGCGCAGACGACACGATTAGGACCTATGCGCACACCGTTTACTAGGGTACACTTGTAAATTTTGTACCAGTTTTCTTATGGTCCGGGGTTACAATGCACCCATAATAAAATTTAATGGGAATTTTTCACAGTGTACTTTCTTCTCTGGGTACAAAACATTTCCAGTATTTGCTATGACAAATCGTATGCACTGTAAAAAAATTGATGGACCCGGTGTGGTGTAAATGCATCGGTTTGAAAATTTTGGTGTGAAAATTACACCGAATCCCGTGTGAAATTTAAGCAATGTGAACTTTTATTTTTTACATCGCCAAACGAGTAAATGTATAAATGTAAGAGAAGGGGGCACGGCAAAATGGGTCCCCTGAACTTTCTGATGCCTTAATGTATTTGGGAGCAAATTGGACCTACCAAAATTTCGCACATAAAAAGTCTTGGGACGGGGAGGGGTAAAATGGGTCACTGAGACAAAATGGGCCCCTTAGGAACAAAATTTTCGAATCCTCAGTTTTTTTTACTTCTTTTACGTTTTTTTACTCTCTTGCTTCGTTTTCGACCTTAAGTTTTGCTGTTCATTAAAAATAAAAAATAAAAAAATGTGGTCAAAATAGGCCCCCCTTAAACATTTTTTATAATGTGAGTTTTCAAGCTTGTTTTGCTTTTTTTTCTTCTGCTGAGTATTTAGTGGTAATTAGCTGTGTTTATTAAAAGTGAAAAATCCTGAAAAGTTGGTTAAAACGGGTGCCAACGAAACTCAATGTATGTTTCTCGTTTGTTTTATGTTTTAAAACTTTTTGTTATGTATTGACTATACAAAAGAGTTAATAGTAAAGATTTGGATCTTAAAATAACTAAATTTAAAGTTTTCTGTTCAAATATTAGTCGATTAATAAAAAAAAAATTGAATTTTCGCGCCAAAACATAATTTTTCAAAAAATTCCCCCGTCAAAGAACCCCTTACCATAATTCTCTATTCAATTCTGTTGAAAAAATTATACGAGCCCATTGGCTAAAAGATATTCATAGGTTTTCAAAGTCCAGGCAGCCCATTTACCCTCCCCTCCCTTACTTTTCACGTTACGCGTTTTGGCAGGCCCAATTTGCCTCAGTGGCCCAATTTGCCCCTGTGACCCATTTTACCCCTCCCCCTTCCGACACTTTTCATGTTATGAATTTTGGCGGGCCCATTTTGCCCCGGTGATCCATTTTACCTTTCCTCCTCCCAACACTTTTCATGTTACGAATTTCGACGGGCCCAATTCGTCTCACTGGCCCATTTTGCCCCGCTGACCCATTTTACCCCTCCCCGTCCCAACACTTTTCATGTTAAGAATTTTGGTAGGCCCAATTTGCCTCCAAATATATCAAGGCATCAGAAATTTCAGGGGACCCATTTTGCCCAGCCCCTTCCCTTACATTTATACATTAACTCGTTTGGCGGTGTGAAAAACTAAAATTCATATTGCTCAAATTTCACACGGGATTTGGTGTAATATTCACACCAAAATTTTTACTCCGATGCATCTACACCACACCGGGTCCATCAAATTTTTTACAGTGTGTGTTATTCTAACAAATCAGTTTTGCTACAGTTACAAACTATTACTTAGCGTAACAAATAGTTTGTTAGTATTACAAAGACAATGTAACTTTAGCAAACGTTTCGTTGTTCGTGCTACAAACCTAAAAATTGTTACCATAAGTAATTTTAGCTTATGGTTACAAAATATTTTTGTCAGTGCTAAAAGTGCAGTTTGTTACTTTAACAAATCAATTTTTTTACTGTAACACAACAGTTTTGTTACAGTTACAAACCATTGCTAGACAGAACAAGCGATTTGCTACCATTACAAAATCATTATGACTGCAACGAATGTTTCGTTATCCGTATACTAAGGCAGATATTTGTTACCGTAAGCTATCTTATCTTGGAGTGACGAAATTCCTTTTTCCGTGTGAGAATTATATTAATTTAATTTAATTGATTAAAATAAAATTATACAACATCCAGTTCTGGAAGGCCGAGTCCATCCTCCAGTGGCGCCCTAATATTCGTCTATAATACTAGGTGCGACCAGACTTGGCAAGCTAAACACTCTGTCATAAAATTAATAACTAATGAAATAAAAATATTTTATAAACTTTTTTCACGTCATCTTGTTGAGTATGTTTATTAAAACGGCTCCAAGAAACAAAAAATTCATAGATTAATTATTTATACTTTTACGCCACCTTTTATGACAACACATACCCGTAAAAAAAATGTTAATTAACGATCGAATAACTTTTTGAAAAATGGTGATACAACTTGTAATACCGCGGAATCTTATTCTTTGAAGTGTCTAGATGACACCAGAATTTCTTCAAATTCTTAAATTAATATTTAATTGCATAAAAAAATTATTTAACAACTACGCTCACTAGAGCGGCGGTGCGCGCATGCCTCAACTGCCGCGCAAAAGCCAATTTTCAACTTTAAATAAAAAATATAAATATTGGAGCTACAATTCGGAGAGTCGAGAACTTTTTCACTCAAATTTTCCGCTCTTTCAGAAACTTCTTTAATATTTGAGCTATCACTCATACTTTTTGAGATTTTGCCAAAAAGCTGGACGGCTAATTTTTTTAACGGTTTTTTGTTAATAACAATTGCCATTTCCTTTTGCTTAAAAAATCCAAAAAACGCTTTTTTCTGGACGCCATTCCGGATCGTTTAAGCCATCAACCATATTTTTAGGAGACTTGTAACTATTTTTCGCAGGTTTTCATCTTCTCGACTAGACTAAACTAACTTTTTATTTTCCTTAATATATAATAGTGGTGAGTCAATCATATAATTTATCTACTGATAATATAAATACGGCATTAAATGACTTTGAACTAAGTGGATACCTTCTGGCCATCATGAACTAGAGCCACTGATTAAATTTCATTTCATTTTCATATGACTACTTCCCTGCTTAAGAAAAATGATATGGAATGATTCGAAACAATTTGAAATGATTTAAAATAATTTGAATCTACTAATATATAAATATACCCAAAACGAAATCTGAAGTTTTATTCCAACGTATCGAGCGTCTCAAGTGTTATTCCAACATGTCGAACGTCTCAAGTGTTATTCCAACGTATCGAGCGTCTCGAGTGTTAATTCAAAGTCTCGAACGTTTCAAGTGTAAATCTAACGTCTCGAGCGTTTCAAACTTAACTCCAGCGTCTTGGACGTTAAAAACGTGAATTAAACGTAAGATTGTCAGTACAGGGAAAATCCGAAATAGTTTATTGTTATGAAATAATGGGTAGTGACAAATTATTTGTTTTGGTGTTCAATAGATGGTCAGGATCGAAACTACTCGTTGTAATAAATTTATCGACTTTTCGACTGATCCATTATATGAGGATCATTTGTGTACATTATCCTGACTAAAATTTTTCATAAGGACCTGACGAAGTCCTTATTAGGTTAACCTCATTTCAAATAAGGTCCAGATCAGGGTATCTTGACGAGGATCCTGATATGGATGCAATGCTTAAGATCCATGAGATCCTTATCTGCATTGTCTTATCAGGTCATTACCAGGACACCCTTATCAAATCCTTATCAGGGTTGCTTTATTAGTTATTATTTTTAAGATAATTTAAAATTGGAAAAAAATAAGATAATTTTAATTCGATCGAGAATGTTATCTATTGTATTAAGAGCATTAGTTAGAGGAAGGTAACATGTTTTTTATTAATAAAAAAATCTCGATGACTGATGGGCTCGGACCTACGTCCTTCCGATTTAAAGTCCTTGATGCTATCCACTACGCTGACATCCATATGTGATCTAGTAAGTGTAAATATTGTATTGATTATGATGTGAAAGAATAACTGATGAAGAAGTAAAAAATCTTTGCTGCAATGATTGACGTGATTTTTATATAATATTCTTTTGTACTTTGTTTAATTTTTAGCCTGTTAATAAAATATTTAAAGGGGATGGATAACTTTTTTTTTCCAATAAGGATTTCCTGATGAGGTCCTGACAAGGAGCTGGTCAGGTCGACCCGGTGACAAATAACTATATTTTGAAAAACTATATTCTGACGAAGTCCTTATGGTACTTCAGGCAAATCAGGAATAAATTCTAGTCGCGGTAATATCGATTGTGACCAATCGAATGTAATCAGCTGATAGACTGATAATTGTTAAATGAAGAATCCATATTTAAACTAAATCTTCATTATTTAAATAATTAAAATGATAAATTTCATTTTAAAATATTTTATTAAACATGATAATAAGGCATGAACAATCAGGATCAGGTCTCATTTCAGGCCTGATCATTTTTCTCGGGCACATCAATAAATGAAAATTAATGCATAAAATAAAAAATTTTAAGTTTTTTTCAAGCTGAAGAAAAGTTTTGAAATCTTCCATTTTCTTTCTCTTCTTGGTCTTCTTCTGTGTCGTTTCCGTCGTCTTCGTCTTCCGCTTCGTCGTCATTTTCCTCATCAATCATATTTTAAAACCCTTTTTCTACTGAAGTAAATATATAAATTTTTTATTTTCTGCTAAGAAAATTAAAAATTTTCGGAAATGAGGAAGTGATTGTTTTTACTCCGTTTTTCGAAAATCAAGTTTTCATCAGATAAGTATTTGATTGATCCATAACAATTGCTTCTTTACTATCTGACTCATTCTCGGCTCTCCTGGCAATATAGGCCAGGTCATTTATTTTTTTAGTAAGTTTTTCCATTGTTACTGTACTATCAATTGTCTTGACCCAATCTAAATATATTTATTTTTTTACTATGTTCATTATTTCAATATTTAATTAAGCGTACATTCCTAATTTTGATACAAATAGCTGTAGCTGCTACAGTTCCATAAGAATACTATGATCTACAGCTCCCACTAGAAGATTTAGTAACGTACCAATTATCAATCAATATTTTTTGGTAAAATAAAATGGTGCTAAAAATAGTTCATAGTCTATACTCCGATTCGTAAGATATAGAATGTATAAGAAACCTTGCTGCTAGTGAATTGCAAAAGGAATTAATTTAGTACCACAAGGTTGTGACTACACTTCTCACATCTAACACAATATAAATTTTTTATTTGATTTAATCACAAGTAACAAAATATCCCTACTGTAGTATACGGTTAATAGTAATAGCATACCTATTGAGTCAATTCAATAAAAAGGATCTGAAACCAGAGAAATACCAAGAGGTATCTAGAAGATTCTGGTAGGTTATCAAAAATCGTGAAATAATAAACAAAATCTCAATTTCTATTACATGTAAGATGTAAAAATTAATGTAAGATAAGTATATGGTAATCGCTTAACCAATAAGTCACTGTGATATTAAACAAATATTAAATAAAAGAATTTATATAAGAAAATATGCTTATTACGAAAGAGTTCTTTGAATAACTTGGTATTAATTTTTGGCTGACTAGTTGAATATCGACCACGAGTAGAGAAGTTTTTTATTTCAGTTCCGTAAGCTTCATTAATCGTTTCAGACACAATTTTAATCCAACCCTTGCGACCTTCAACCCACTCTAGAAACACTCTGGAATCATAGTCAGAATGTAAACATTCTGAATCCAGTACGTTTCCAGAGTGGTTTTGTGCCCTTTTTCCATAATGAAACCAAAGTGGTTTCAGAGTTAATCCAGAGTAGATCAAAGTGTTTCCCAAATGGGCTCAAAGTGAGTGCAGGATGAAATCAGAGTGTTTTCGAAATGGGCCCAGAGTCGATGAAATTTAAATATTAAGGAAAAAAAAAAAATTGGTACTATCTAAACAAATAAATCAATAATAATCTACAGAAAAAAAATTTTGATCCCAATTTTTTAATTAACTATTCTTTTGTTAATTAGTTACTTTTTACTTATTGAAAGTTTACATAAAAACCCTGATTATTTCTAAATTAAAAACCACGGATTTTTTTTATACTTTTTGGAGCTATTATTGAAAGGGTTTTAGAAAAGATCGCCGTTAGAAAAATTAAAAAATTTCGATTTTTTACTTCTTTATTAATAATCTAAAGCATTAAAAAATAAAAAACGAAAATAGAGCAATGAAGAAAATTTATTTTTTTTATTATTTTGTTTTTTTATTGCTAAAAGCTACATACCAATAATTTAAAAAATATTTTTACTTGCATTGTTTAAATAATTGTTATAAACAAATGCATTGTTAATAAGATTTAATAAACTTTTTGTTTTGAAAAAAAAACGCTTAATGACAATACGATTTTTAAGAAAAAAATCGTTTCTTAAAAAAATTTTTTTATTGGTAAACAGCGCATTTGCTAATTAACAATTTTTTTTTTTTACTCAATATTAATATTAAGCAACCATTATTTTTTTTTAAATCATCATTTATCATGTTCTCTTATATTTGAAAAAAAAAATTTTTTTCATTCACTTATTGTTTGTTTCTTAAGTAAACAATTTGTTATAAGCAAATAAATTTTTACGCAATATTTTTTTTTAAATATTAAAAACAACCATGCATTTTTTTTTTTTTTGTAGAAAAAAATTTTTTTTTCTTTTTTTTATAATTTTTTGAATTATTGTACACTTGGACTTGTCGCTATCTTTCTGTTCTTCTTCATTGTTATTAAAATAACTTATTGACGATACGACTACAACACTTCGTCTTTTTTATTTTCTATTAATCATTAAACAAATTGAACTTTTAATCGAAGCTCTAACTCAATTGCTTAATAAATTATGAATAAAAGGAATTTTTATAAATACTTTGTAATAAATACAAAAAAATTGTTAATTAGCAAATTCGCTTTTTAGTAATAAAAAAAATTTTTTACGAAACGATTTTTTTCTTAAAAATCGTCATTTTCATTAAGTATTTTTTCCCAAAAAAAAAATTTTCATTAAATCTTATTAACAATGCATTTGTTTATAATAATTATTTAAACAATGCAAGTAAATTTTTTTTTTTAATTATTGCTATGCAGCTTTTAGAAATAAAAAAATAAAATAATCAAAAAAATTAAAAAAATAAATTTTCTTGATTGCTTTATTTTTGAATGCTATAGATTGTTAATAGAGATGTAAAAAATCGAAATGTTTTAATTTTTCGAACGGCGATCTGTTCTGAACCCTTTCAAGAATAGCTCCAAGAAGTAAAAAAAATCCGGCGATTTTAGTTTAGAAATAATCAGCGTTTTTGTGTAAACTTTCAACAAGTAAAAATTAATGATTAATTATTTAATTAGTTAATTATTTAATTTGTTTTTGATCTGTTGTTTTAAAAAACGATTGCGTTACGGGCAGGCAAAGCTAGATTAATTCTTGAACTTTAAATAATTTTAGTTCTGAAAATTTGCAAGGTCTGAACTAGATTATATCATGGATTTGTAATATTTTTATTTATGGGCAATATTTATAAGAAATATATTAAGTTACGAAATCGATTATGTTTTGTTTACTATTTATTTAGTGTCTTTCGTTTCAAAATTTCGACAGTTAATGAAAGTTTTGACAGCTTTATGTTTTAGTTGTCTTACTGACTGGATATTTATAGTATTGAATAAAAGTAATAAAATAAATCTTAAATGTCAAGAAATTTTCCTTATTTACTGAATAAAATCGAAAATATTGTGGCATTAGAAATCATTAAAATTCTTGTGACATCTTATTGCGGAAGAGTATCAGCATGTTTCAAATATCAAGAAAATTGAAATAGATTGATGAATCTATATTATTATTATTATTGTTATTTATATTTGTAAAAAATCCTGTTTTTCTATCTAAAAGCGATTAAAAACAGACTAAAAATTATAGTTAATAAAGTCCGTTTCTGTCCTTAAAATAGATTAAATTCTTATATAAGAAAAATACGATTTATAAACTTAAATTAAAGAAAAAATATTTGAATTTAAAATTTATTTTAAAACAGATCTAATTTTCAGAACCGGGTTTTAATGTGAAAGACTTAAGAGAAAAATTTGCTGGGACAAGATATATGTAAAGGAGGAGAAAGTCATCGGTATTAAGAAGTAGTGGAAGTAGTTCAGTGCTCGCCACTAGATCGCGCCCAACCTATTATTGTCCTGTTCCTGGTTAGATAGATATTTCAGAGCTCTTATATTCTATACTTAAACACAATTTTGGCACGGGTGCTTCTCTGTTATTTGACAGAATGGCAAGTACCTGTTTCGATGGTCATATAATAGTGGATGCTATATTACATTGTGATAATAATGTCAAATGTTTTTGTTTTCTTGAAAAATTTTTTTTTCAATTCAGAAACATAAAATACGTTTCATGTAATAAAAAAAATTGATTTTTGTATTCAATGAATTCTGTTCAATATTCTAAAAGTAATATATTTCGGTAAATTTTTTTTTTTTCAGTATTCATTTACTCAGAATACTCTCTGGTTTGAGTATGTATTCACTCTGATCCCACTCTAGAAACATTCTGGAAACACTCTGTTATCAGTTTGTATTCAATGTGAATGCATAACGGTGTCATTATGTATCCACCCTGGATACTTTATGGAAACACTTTGGATTTACTCCATATCCGCTCTGGAAATACTCTGGGTTCACTCTCAGAAAAGAGCACAAAACCGTTCTGGAAATACTCTGGAGTGTGTATGGTTGCATCGTGTTACCAGAATATTTCCAGAGTGTTACCAGAGTGGGTTGAAGGTCGCAAGGGAATCGTTTCCAGCCTCTTCTTGAATATTAAAAGAAACGTCTTGAGCAATGTAAAAACCAGACTTTGATGGTAATTCAACCAAAAATTGTCATTTAAATATTAATAATCTCATATATTTTACGTTTTACAGTTATCAAAACATACGTTTACCATGTTTACTCCATTTTTGGAATAATCCTGTGATATCTGTAATGTAAAGAAATAAATATTGATTAGTATTCTAGCGGATCAGTAGTTGGGTTTAAGAAATAATTTGAATCATAAATATAAAAAAAGTTCATGAACTTTGATGTTAAAACATCTGTAATTTTTAGAATAAGTGATAATGCCAAGAAGCTGAGCAAGAAATTTGTGCACTGTTAGTCATTAACATTTTTACTTAATTCGCGAAGTTATAATTAGTAAAACAACTGTAAATTTTTCTCAGCACAGACAGAATCAAGTTAATGAATAAAAAATGTCATAATATCTGAGAGCAAATAAAAATTTTTTTTATATATTTTTTTAAATCACTATAAAATCCATACTATTAACTAATTTTAGAAGATATTTTTTTTTATACTTGTCTATTTTATTTAAAAAAAAATTAGTAATTTTTAAAGATAGAACTTAACAGTAAACACAGTTTTTTTTCCCATCATTGCTTGGTTCATTTTCTTGATTATATTTATTTCTTAAACTTATCGCCAGTGCCTCAACAAATTTAACGACTTCCAATTTCACTGTTATTAAATCAATATTAATTATGAAATAATGGTTAATATAAAAATTAAATATAAGCAAACAAATTTGAATAAATTATTTTTAACTTCCCGCTAAGAAAATTATTAATTTTCAAAAATTCGGGAAGTTATTGGTTTCACCCCGATTTTCGAAAATCGAGTTTTCATCAGATGTCGACGTTTTGAGGTCTTAGGACGTTATTCTGACTATTTTCAGAAGGATGCCCGAATGTCTGCCTGTATGTGTGTGTGTGTGTGTGTGTGTGTGTGTGTGTGTGTGTGTGTGTGTGTGTGTGTGTGTGTGGGTGTGTGGGTGTGGGTGTGTGTGCGTGTGTGTGTGTGTGTGGATAGATGGAAACTTTTAATATTTTTTTAATGAACTGACTGATTAACATATTTGAGGTGACAATCAAAAGAGTTTGTGGGCTGTCAACTTTTCTGAAAATTTCAAATCGATCGATCCAATAGAGTCTAAGATATGGAAGTAAAACAAGAAAAAAAATTTTTTTTTTAGTTTTTTTCAAATTTTTCGGAAATGGCTTGATCGATCAATTCCATAATCTATTCAGCCCAAGAATTCAATAAAACGCGTCGATTGCCGCCTCAACCATTTCAATCAGTTTATTCGTTCGAGAGAAATCGATCGAGAGAGAAATGGTGTAAAACGGTTTTCTTCGATTATCTTTGAAGCAACTTATCCGATCAAGCCCAAAGTTTGATCAGCTCTAGATCTTAATAAAACTCGTCGATTGCCGCCTCAATTATCTCAATCGGTTAATTCGTTCGTAAGATATCGTGGGAGAAAAAAATGCTAAAAAACGGTTTTCTCCTAAAACAATAGCATACAACAATATTTTCGAGCTCAAGGAGCTCGAAAACTGCGGGAGGTTTTAGGGCTAGCCCGCCGGGTCAACCGATAGACCGATTTTTTTCTATAACTTCTAAATTGTAAGAATTACTTTTTTAAGTAATTGTATTTACGCTGCTTTCTACGAAACAATTACAAAACGTACCGCTTAACTACCAGAGCTGATTCACTAGCATTATTTATAAGCCAGAAACCACAGTATTGAAGAATGCTAAAGGTCTTGTCGGATTTTTAAAAATTACAAATACACGAGATATCAAACCAAAACAATAAAATTGATTCTATTATTTACATCCGAAATTCTGACAAGTAAAGTAGTAGAGTAGGCCAAGATTTCTAAATTTTTATAAATGCACATATAACTAAATTATTATAATTTCGTTTTGTTTCCGGAACCAACGCAGAAAGTAAGTTTGTCACCTCAGGTGCTACTTTGGAATTAAAACAGGTTTTCAAAGAATCACTATTTGGTACAGCAGTTATACTTTCATTACGATTTGTCAATTCGTATTCCTCGGTGTTTCTAGGTATAGTTTCCATATTTTGAGTATAAGTAGATTCATTAATGTTTCTCATTCCAATTACTTGATAGCCTGGTCTTGGTTTTACCGTAGATGAAAGTTCATAATATGATTGCTGATCAGTTTGATCACTCTGACCAATGTTTGATTCAAATGAAGTACTAGTCCCCACGTGAGTACGATTATTATTTGCTGGTAGTGGATGATACTCAGGTTGAGAAATTCGTGTTAGATTAGGATATGATGTGACATAAGTAGAAGTACCGTTGACCTGATTATTATATTTATTTTCATATGAATAAATTTTGCTGAGAATAGGTTTTTGGTTCAGAATTTTTGCATCAATCGTTTTTTTGTTTGATTTTTTAATACCATCTTGTGATTTCACACTTTTTTTTTGGAACCTTGGGATGGGCGGGGCTTACTTTTTGAGCACCTGGTGGTCTAAAGCGAAACTACTAATTGTAGGATAATTAAATCAGCTGATGTATCCTAGCACACGTAATTTTATTTTTAAAATATTTCAATCATACACATTTAAACAATTACACAATAAAAATGCATGTATCCATAAAAGAAATTTGTAAGTTTACATCTGGTACACCTACCAGTAAAAATTTTACTGAAGGAGAAAATATTATTGATATTGATAGTGATCATGTGTTAAATTGTGGTAAAGTGGATGGTGGTGACGACAGTGACGTTTACCAAATTCTGGCCTTTTGTTTACAAACAACAGGCATAAAAAATGAGCCTCATGAAATAAATGGACAAATATTAAAAGATGGGCGAATAATTGGAATGACATATTTATGTAAGGCTGGATTAGGAAGCACGTGCAAACATATTGTTGCAGTTCTTTTATTTTGTAATCGGTAATAACTATGGTCTTCATAAATTTTTTATTTATAATTATATTTAGTAATAATAAATATGAGAATTATGTAATAACTAATAATATTAATGTTTTTATTCTTTTACACTCATAGCAATGATTTGGAAAATTTGAAAACTATGACGTGCACAGACAAAAAATGTGCTTGGAATGCACCTCATAAATCAGTACTTGAAAAATATGACATGAATCCTTTACTTGAACATTATTGTTTTGATGAAAAAAAGAAAAAAAATCTGGGCGTCGGTTGGCCCTGCGGGCCAGCCCCAAAACTTCCCGCTGTTTTTGACCTCAAAGACCTCGAAAACATTGGTGTAGATATATTTTCGAGCTCTTTGAGTTCGAAAATGCTATCATATGCGGTTGTTTTTTTACGATCTTCTCAAGCTCTAACAAGTTGCCTGTTATGCTGAAGTTTGAAAATTTAAGAATCAAGAATTGTTAATCAAGCGGTTTTTAAGATTTAACCTCTGATTATGTTCAATGAAATAAGTGTATTCAGGCAGAAATCAATGCCAGGGATTCAAATCAAGACTTAAATGAGTGTTGACTCATGTGAGATACAATCAAATATGAAATATCCGGGAAAAATATTGAAAACTACGTTTTATCGATTTTATTGTTTATATTATGATTTAAACTAAAAACCAAGTTCGATGACATTATGTATCGAAAGTAACCATATAAAGGATGAGTTAGTATGACTTCAGACACATTTTAGTAGGTTATATTATGATTTATCCAGGAAAAATAACATAAAATGTTATTTTTTTAACTTTTCAATGCCGATATCTTTCGAACTAATCGATCGATTTTGACGTTTGAGGTAGCAATAGTCGCGTTTTATTAAATTCTAGAGCTGATTGAAATTTGAAATCGATCGCGTCAGTCGTTTCGAAAATATTTAGAAAAAACCGTTTTTCACCATTTCTTTCTCCCGCGAACGAATTATCCGATTTTGATGTTTGAGGAGGCAATAGACGCGTTTTTTTGAGTACTAGAGCTGATTAGATTTTGAAGTCGATCGTATGAGTCGTTTCTGAGAAATCAATAAAAAACTAAAAAAAAAATTTTTTTTTTTTCGTAATTCGCAGATTTTTTCGAATCTATTCGATCAAATGATCTGAAATTTTCAGGAAAGTTGATGGCCAACAAGTTCTTTCAATCGCCGCCTTAAACATCCGAATCGGTTCATTGGTTCAAAAGTTCCAAAGAGTTTACATACATACACACACTCACACACACACACACATACATACACACACTCGGACATCATTCCAAAAATAGTCAGAATAGCTTCCTAGGACCTCAAAACGTCGACATCTAATGAAAACTCGATTTTCGAAAATCGGGGTGAAAACAATAACCCCGAAATTTTCGAAAATCGTCGATTTTCTTAGCGGGAAGTTAAAAATGAAGAGGCAAAAGTTAAAAAATCTAGAAAATCGGCGTCAGGTAGCCTTGAAAAAAATATGTCATCTGAAAAAGAAAGTGCTGATCCTTTACCTTGTTCAACTATTGATACAAATCAATTTGATGAAAATGTATATGCAGAAGAATTTCGTAAACTAATAGTTGATGAGAATCCGTTATCAGCTTTAGCGAAGCATTTGTAAATAATTTTTACTTTTAATGAACTTTTATTGATTTTTTGACAGATTTTTGTAAATGATTTTTTAGGTAGATTTCTTTAGAAATCGGCCTAATGCAGAGACCCTCATGATCGAATTATCAAAAAATTTTGCCACCATATATCGTTTTTTACTTCGTAGAGTCAAAAAATACCATCCGCTTAAAAATTTATATATATATGTGTTGCGTAATCGAAACTATATTTAAATTTAAATCTAGTTTCACTTCCGACAAAAAGAGGCAGCACCTACTGGGGCCTCGTCCATAAATTTGAACTTGATCATGCGCAGCTCGGCGTATGCGCTTTTAATTTTTCCTGCCTCGTGTCGAGAAGTCGGCCGCCATTATTTTCCACATACGTACGTTCAACAAGTAACACGTCTTATAGTTCATCGTTTTATTTTTCGCTCATCTCGAGTAATTAATCAAAACTATTAATTAAAATCAATTAAGTGATCATTAAGCTCATCAAAAATATAATTATTTTTGTAATCGTGGGCACCAGAGCTCATCAATAAATTAATAAGAAACTCAAGCATTCAAGTGATCAACGACCACGTTTTTCAAGAGGTTATTCCAACGGAAAACATTACAGGTGCTTATTTATTCCATCAATAATTATATCAAGTGTTCATAAATATAAAAGACTCAATTTATTATTAATTAATTATCAAGATGCTCAATATTTTTAATAATATAAAAGTTAATTCTCGCTCGGTAGCCTCTGCAATCATGCTACCACGTGTTCATAAAATAAATGTAATGCAGTGCAATTTATTATAAACTCATTAATTAAATTAAATTAAGAGTTCAACAAGATTATTAAACAATGAACTCAATTATTTATATAATTTGTGCTATTAAAATTAGTAATTCTAGTGTTCAATAATTAAACTTCGCTCGGTAACCTCTGAATTTCATGTTACTTATTCTCATGACAATTTTGCGATCAACTCAGTGTTCAATTACACTCAAATCAATTATTTCAATTATTTACTCGAGATTCATTTTACTCTCTGCATTCATTTAATTACGTAATCATGAGCTCAGAAAACTCAACAGTATTAATAAATTAAATCAACGATTTAATTTTGTAACCCAGTGATATTATGTGCTGTGACAAATAAAAATATTGTTATATTTTTTAATATGCGTATTTTTCCAACATTCCAACCATCAACCAGTCCTGGCATGTATTTATTTAATTATTATTACAACAGTATATATGTATGTATATATATATATATATATATATTGTAACATGATGAAAAATTCGACATCGACTCGTGGTTTGAATTTAGTTGAAATCGTCAATAGTTACCGTATGAGTAAATTCTAGTGACATCTAGAATCGAGAATTTCGACTTCGACCGAGCAATAGATCGACCGCATGGATTTTACGAGAGATCCGGGAGAGACGTCGTATTGAACGGCCGCGTTTTTGTATTTGAACAATTCGTCTCGACCAAAAGAACACTTTTGATTCCGATATTTTTGGACAATTCGATATACGCCGTCAAAACCGATTCGAAGTGAACAACGACTAATTATTGTGTGAACACTATTTCGACTATTTTTGTGACCAAGCCGAAGCATCGGCAAATTGAACAAGTGTACGAGTGAAACGGATTTTGTTAATGAACAAGTGAAACGATTGGTATAACTAATAATTGAGTTAATAATTAATTACGTGTACTAATTATATGATAGTGCTATTTGAACGCGTTACCGAAATATAAGAATATAATTTTATTTTATTTTATTCCGTTCGAGTATTTCTGAGAATTGCGGATTATCTCTTTCTCATTTGTTGCGGCAGCCGAGTCTGGCTACGTAAAATACTCTGACGTCACCGGTCGAGTATTTCGGTAAGAACTACGTCGTGTGTGTTTGTGAAATAAAATAAGAGTATTTCTATTTCGACAACTGACTGTTTTTTTTTTGAGCAATAAACTGACTGTTCGATCAACTACGTTTTTTTGTCTTGTGTTTATATCGAGTCCAGCCGACACCGGCATTTATTATTTTTCTGTAACCGATTATTTTTGTGTGAAACCGATCAATTATTTTGTTATTTAATATACGACTAATTTGTTTAATTCTGATCAATTATTTTATCGTAATCTAAGTGCCTGACCTTTTCCCCGATCCGCCACCCTGAGTCGACGTTTGATAATCGTTTATTTGGTGATTCCAAAATCACCTGGCGCCCAACATTTTAATTTTGAACAAGGTTGCCAAAAATCATAAGTATACTTGGACTTCACTCCGGTAGATCCCCGGTGGTGAAAAACCCGTTATAATATATATATATATATATATATATATATATATATATACAATATAACGCGCCTTGTCATCACGATAGCGTCCGCAATTCTTAACGGATCTTAATGAAATTTTATACACTTATTTATTGGACGATTACCTTGATCAAGTTCGAAGATGAGCCCAATCGGTCGATTAGTTTAGAAGTTGTGGGTGTTTGAAATTTTTTTTGATTTTCATAAAAATGAATTTTCTGGCTTTATCCTTAAATAACTTTTGAACCGAAAATGATAATTCAATTCTGTAAAAAGTATCTTAAAATTTGAACGATCAGCTTTAATTTTCACTGCAATACTTGATTTTTTGAAACATCTTTTCTAACAATTTGATGATATCAAAAATTTCACAAAAAATACAAAATGCTTATTTTTGCAGCTTAGTCGTCTAATAACTTCTAAATAATAAGGCCTAACCCATTTCCTTAAAATTCATGTTTAAGCTTACGAAAAAAGTATTAATTACACTATTGTTGCTTTATTGTATTTACATATATAAGAAATCTACCTTTCCATTCCGGGTAAGGCTGGATGGCGATTCAGCCCATCTTCGAACTTGACCGTGGTAATTACACATCAAATAAGTGTAGAAAGTTTAATTAAGATCGGATAAGAATTGTGGACGCAATCGTGTCCTCAAAAGTCGGTTCTATTACATAAATATATATATATATATGTATATATATATATATATATATATATATATATATATATATATATATATATATATTAGACTGTTTCAAATTGGGGGACTATTTTTTTTTTGATGAACATTGAAAAATCGAAAGGGTATCTTAAAATATGGTGACAGTTAAAATTTGAGCTCTTAATATTGATATTTAGAGGTGGCTATTTGTAATTTTCGATTTTTCATTTAGAAACATGGTAAAAAATACATAACTTCCGAAAAAATCAAGATACAAAAAATCTCTTCTTAACTATTTTGTAGCAAATTTACTGATCTACAAAAAAGGTCTTTTATGATTTTTGCATAACTTCAACCATTCACAAGATATCCGACGTCAAAGTTTGATAAAATTCAAAGAACTTGTTTTTGCTCGTTCCGAATTTTATACCATGCCAACCAATGAGAATTCAGAAATTTTCGATATAGTTTTTTTATAGGAAATTGAATGCTCTACAAAAAAAGTCTCTTATTATTTTTTGATAAATCCATCTGTTCGAAAGTTATTAGAGCTCGAAGTAAAGTTGGAGATCTTTTTAATTTTCCGGTGAAACTATCGGACTAAACATAAAATGTTATAGAATCTTTTTTGTCGGCAATTTTATTTCTCACAAATTACCTCTGATAAATTTTTTTTAAATTCTGCATTCTCTTCTAGTTATTTCCATTTTAATGCCAAGCTCCTAAAAAAAGTGTTCTGATCGATTTTAAGAGCTCGACATTAAAATGGAAATAACTAGAATAGAATGCAGAATTCGGAAAAAATTTATCAGAGATAATTTGTAGGAAATAAAATTGTCTACAAAAAAGATTTAATGACATTTTATGATTTGTCCGATAGTTTCACCGAAAAAGTAAAAAGATCTCGAAATTTACTAGAACTTGACTTTAAGCTCTAATAACTTTTGAACAGATGGGTTTATCAAAAAACGATAAGAGACTTTTTTTGTAGAGCGTTCAATTTCCTACTAAAAAACTATATCAAAAATTTCTGAATTCTCATTGGTTGGCATGGTATAAAATTCGGAACGAGCAAAAACAAGTTCTTTGAATTTTATCAAACTTTGACGTCGGATATCTTGTGAATGGTTGAAGTTATGCAAAAATCATAAAAGACCTTTTTTGTAGATCAGTAAATTTGCTACGAAATAGTTAAGAAGAGATTTTTTGTATCTTGATTTTTTCGGAAGTTATGTATTTTTTACCATGTTTCTAAATGAAAAATCGAAAATTACAAATAGCCACCTCTAAATATCAATATTAAGAGCTCAAATTTTAACTGTCACCATATTTTAAGATACCCTTTCGATTTTTCAATGTTCATCAAAAAAAAAAAAATAGTCCCCTAATTTGAAACAGTCTAATATATATATATATATATACACATACATATATAAATTTTTTAACGAATGGTATTTTTTAACTCTACTCAACTAATTATGATAGTT